>CM062207.1:17112500-18505000 GCA_031216445.1 Lateolabrax maculatus
GAGTCTGTCTGCGGTTTGCTGCCGGATAGGTAGTGTGCAGTGAGTTTATCTGAAAACAGCTGCTTCTGCTGCTGAAAACAAGGTTGATAAGAGCAGTGACAGTGAGCCAAAACAGTAAAATGTCTGTGCTGTAAAACCAAAACAATGAGCTGAAAGATACTAAAAGGGGAACTGCAGAGCTTGTATGTGATAATTCTCTCTGGATTCGCCACTACACAGGCCTCCTTTCACATCACTCATAATCATTTGATCAGATATTGTTTGTCACACCCACCATTGACAAAAAGGTCATTTAAAATGCTGACTCAACATTTTCCACATAAGATGAGTCATATAATCGTGTTGAATGGAAAGGTCACTTTGCAGTTAGACTCGGCCCTCCTGTTCTGATGGTTGGGACATGAGAAGAATTAATGGATCCAAGTCAGCAGAGGGGGCAAGGACAATGTGGCAGTGTCCTATTACTAAAAGCTGAATTATGCTTCTGTGTAGAGGTGCTGTGTTACCTACAGTACGTGCTCCACGTAAAGTTCATGTGCGGTGTAGTGGCTTGCCAGTGTTCATTTTTTCAGTTATTGCTTAACTCAGACTGAGTTTTAGTCATTTTTCAAAAGTTCAAAATTTCCAAAGTTCATTTTAGTGTTGTCAGTGATATTCAGTTCTGTTTGGTCTAGTCTTTTGTTACCAGAATTAACACTACTGCCATTCCTGTCAGGCTTGTTCTTTAAAATGTATCTACTGAAAGACTTATGATGCTTTTGTGTGCATATTTGAACAGTGATGCACTTTTCATATGACAACAACGCCTATAAAAACCCGTCTCATGTGGGAATGATGCAGCATCTCCAGTCTGTAAGTCCCGAGGACGTCACAGCAACTAGCAAGTTTTCTTTGTCTTAAAGGATGATTCTGATTTATTGCATGTTGGCTCTTATATTCTGATCTATGCACGATGCCGTCACTGAGAGCAGGTGTGAGAGTGTTTTGTGCACGGTACCTGGCTGAGGGCAGGAGGTTGAGGACACTGTTGAGGACGTAGTGCAGGTCTGTGTGGCCTTGATCCACCAGCAGCACCACGGCGTCGCAACAGGCTGAGCGCACCAGAGCGCAGTCACTGCAGCACTGCTGCCACAGAGCCTCCCACGCTGGACCCTGACACACAACACACACATCACACACCTCCAGGTATGATCCCAGATTTAGCTTGAAGCCAGTAACATTACATAGGACTGTACTGCCCAAAAGCAGAAAACGGTCTTAATCTGTGTGGACTTGTTGGTTCTGTTGTTGATTAAAAAAGGGACTAGAACTGCTGTCCTTCATAATTTCCAGTCCATATTCTGTTGTTAAAATAACAATAAACTTTATCTATACATCACTTTAAAAACAAAGTTACAAAGTGCTTTACATGGCTGAACCAGGATTAAAACAGCAAATAAAATACCAATTAAAATAATATAAAAATAAAATGTCATAAAATACCCAACAATAAAGATAAAAACCACAACAACAATTATACAACAGATAAGACATGTTGGTAATAAAACACTGTGCTGACATTAATAAAAAGATATGTTTTGAGAAGTGATTCAGATCCTCTGGCAGGGAGTTCCAGAGCTGAGGGGCAAAAGCCTGCTCACCTTTAGTGAGTCAGGAATATATAAGAACTCCAACCAATGAAACCATCAAACGTTCTGACCCATCCCTCCCGTCCAATCCAACAGCCACCTTCCTTTCAATGACTGATACCCAGCTGGTTTCGACTGGAATGAATTCTTACTGTGTTAGGGCATCCCAAACCAGTATGTTAAAAAGGAAATACTTCACCTTTGGGAGTAAAAAGGTGCCCCTAAGCCAAAGAAAACCTTATTTCGGAACGTAACTCACCGTGGTAGAGGACTGCGTGATTTGCCCATTTTGCCCTTTCTCCTTTAGTACAGCAGCAACAAGATGTCTCACCGCCTGGAAGCAAAAAGCAGGCCTACATGTAAATATTTGATTAAAATAAGGTAGTGTTTTTTAGAGAAACCTTTTTATTGGTGTGCTAAGCCATGTAAGGGAAGCTCCACCCAAAATCTTTTTTGAGTATCAAACACTCGCCTTCTATAGGTCTGCACCTGCTCTCTTCTCTTCCACTGGTCCCAACTGCTATCCTATCTCCTTCGTTGGTCTGAATTCCTTATATAGTTTACTGACAGGCAACCAGGGATGTCACACAGGGAGTTACTTCTTCAACAACTGCCACTTTGCTTTGCCTGATGTTTTGATATGTTTCCGTCATGAGTCACTCTTAACCCATACTGACCGCCATTTTGAAATGGAGCAAACTGCAGCCAATTTGACACAAGAAACATCCATTTTGGGTGGAAACGTCAAGTGATAAGAACATAGGCACCACAGTCAATCTTGTTTTTTATCACTTTTTTAGTCAACATTCTGGGAGATATATTCATTTGCTTTCTTTCTGGGAGTGAGATGAGAAGATTGATCGATCTCATATTTGAGTGACAAGTACAGAGCTGGAGTCAAGATGTGGTTAGCCTAGCTTAGCATAAAGAGTGGAAGCAGGGGGAAACAGCTAGCCTGGCTCTGTCCAAGGTTCAAAAGTACACCTACAGTACCAACACATGTAGAGCTCACTAATTAACATGCTGTATCTTGTTTTTTTAACTTGTACACAGATAGATGTGTAACAGGGCGAGTTATGGGCTGGAACTATTTCTAGACAAACAGGACTGTTGTCACAGTAATGTTGGCAGGTTTGGTACTATTGAGCCTCTACAGAGACCAAAGCCAAAAACCTGTGGTCATCTAACATATCTGGCAACCCATGATACAGCAAAGAATCAAAGTGGCAGATACCTGCACACTGCACACAGACCCAGCACGGAACCACAAGCTGTTCTTTTTACTTTTCCGTTTGTGTTTGGAGATTGAGACGGGGTGTATTAGAGGTGTTGGTAGTGAACTTTGGACAGAGTCAGGCTAGCTGTTTCCCCCTGCTTCCAGGCTTTATGCTAAGCTAGGCTTAAATCCACCAAACTCCTTTAACAAACTCTGAATCCTATTGAAGCAATTACTGAAGATTTTAGTTTTAACTAAGAACTTAAACTAAGAAATACAAGATAGATGCCAGATGGATTATATATTTGCTATTTAGTTAAATGTTGAGCATTGCTCTCTTCTAATTTAAAAATGATAAAAAAAAGATTCAATAGGAGATTGTTCAATAGGAGAGTCTGAGCTTAGCACTTTTGTATATTTTTGTCAACTGTGAACCAGTTTGAAAATGGAGCCAGGTATTGGAACCTAACCCTGCCTGTGGAATGCCATTTGACAAGAGAAAGACTACTGTATATTGAGTTATTTAAACGAGACAGGGATTAGAAACAGTTAAAGTCCTAAGAGTGGAAATGAGAACGAGGAAAAAATCTTAATGTGGACCACTGAAGAGGGGGAAAAGAATTTCCACGTCACCGTCTACTTCGACCATGAGTCAGTGGCTTACCTGGGCTTGTATGACAGGGCTGGGGAAATCAAATCGTATCTTCAAACCCTCCATCGCACCTGAGAGCAGAGGGAAAACCCATTAGAAGACGTTAACACAACGTAATGACAGCAAACAGTGTTAGCGCTTTAGTTTCTGTTCTCTTTGTTTCCGTTTCAGTCAGATAACACCAGAAATGGAAACTTTTTCAGAGAGAAAGCATGGCACTGCTCTTCTATTCATCTCAAGAATATCACATATCGGGGATGCTGGTGTCTTTGAAACAAAAGCTAAGTGATGCAGCCACCTGTTGCTTCGTAGCATTCATGGGAGCAAACATTCCAGGGAGAAGCACTGCTTGGAGGTATTCAGGGACGGACCCTTTGAAAGCCGATCTCTGCCATGTGTTATCAAATTATTGGCCTGCAGCCATTGACATAATTTTGCATTAAATTATTCACAAGTCATTGGTATACTGGCCCACTCGCGGGTCGCCAAGCAGACGAGCGGCCCATCTCAGGTTGTCTCATTAGGCCTGACAATACGCCGTACAGGTGCTGACCAGCTGTCTGAGGCCTGCAGACCACAGCTGCTGCTGTTTTCTAAGTCAAAATTTGACTGTTGAAGGTTTTGAATAGGGCTGGGTGTAGAATTCATGCAATTTGTTGGTACTGAAATATATTTGCTGTATCAAAAACTACCATTGAAAATGTGCATTGAATATACTGTATGGTAAAATCTTAATCTGGTTTACTTTTTTAAATCAGATTCTAATTTAATCAGTTATAATTTAAATTCAAACCAAATTTAGCCAATTTTGTAAAGTCGACTAGTTCTAAAAACTAGTTAAAGTAATTTATTCAGGCAAAACTTGTCTAGACAATATTTAACACTTTTATTTCTTTAATTAAATGTTTAGATTTCACAAAGAATCAAAAGAATAAGTATATTTTTGGTGCTGGTACCTAAACATGTGTTGTATGAGCAGAATATATATTTATTTTTTGAGGCCAGTAATATTTTGTCCTTTCACAAGTCATTTTTTAAAACACACTTATTTGCTTCCCCAAGCCTAGTTTAGCTTTGGACTGGAAACTGTGGGAAACACCTAAAACCACAAACTGTAGTTTTTACATTTCTGTTTGTGTACAGAACAAACAAACTAGACGCAACGTGTGTATCAGTGAGCTTACAGAGGGCTGGTAGGTGTATTTAGATAGGTATATAGATAGCCGTTTTCCCATGCTTCCAGTCTTTATGCTAAACTGATCACCTACAAGCAATAATAAAACAATGAGATTGATATCAATATTCCCATCTAACTCTCAGAATGAAAGCAAATTTCCTGAAATGTGGAACTATTTCTTTAAATGTTTCTCCCACAATTCCCCAGAGCCCAGTGGATTTACCATGTTTACTATCACAGGAGAGAACGACCAAACATTTCCATTAGAAAAGATGAAAAGAATGAATCTTGGGGGAATTTGCTCAAAAAAATGTTTGATTAATTGGTTAATTGAACAACTGACTTAATAAAAGTGACCACACAACATACATTGTGCGTATTATTGAGGCTGAGCAAACATGTATTCTCTTACTCTTAAAGGGTTGCTTGCACTATCTGGGTCAGTGGAATACTGTGAAACAGTCAAAAGAATGGGCGCTCATGTGCGTACATGTTCGCTCTTATGCTCATCACAACATTGCTCCGCAGTTTCTTTAATGTGAGGATTTTGTGTTTTCTCAGTTTATATCATTGTAAATTGAATATCTTTGAGTTCTGGACTGTTGGTTGGACAAAATAAGACATCTGAAGACAGCATCTGGGGCCCTTAGAAGTTATTTAAAATAATTCTATATAAACACTTTATAAAATTAACTCAAATTGTGATGAGTGTCATTCACAATTGTATGGCATTTTATAGACAGAATAATTGAACTGACAAATGAATGATGAGTAAATTAATAGTAAAGCCAAAAAAAGCAAAAAACAACATATTAAGTGGTTTGAGTTTAGAGAAAAGGAAAATATCGGAAAAAGATATTATAACTGAAAAACAAAAAGCATAAAATATCTGAGAAAAAAATCAGTTAAGATAACAGCATACAAATATGTTTTTAGTCCTTCCAGGGAACATTGTTGTCCCTTTTTCTCTGACTTTTTTCTGTTAATCAATATCTGTAAACCGATATTGGTCAAACACTTCTATAAACACAGGGAATACGAGCCTCGTGTAGCCTAAACCCCTGCCACCCCCTCCCCAAACATAGACACCCAACCCAACCCAACCCCCCTGCTGTTATCTAAGTGATAAGCCAGCCTGCCTTGCTGTCCACCACCCTGCTCCCGCACGCTCCACACCGGCTCCCTCTGCCATCCAGCTTCACGGCCGCATGGACAGGTAAGTCAGCGGCACCTGCTACTGCACAACTACACTCCAAACTGACGCTAAACTTGTTCAAGTGCTTATTTATTGAGGTTTAAAGACAAACGTGGCTGTTCATCATGACATATCTACATGTCACTACTTGTACATCTAGCATGCCTGAGCTTCATAGTCTTCTAAATGAGTTGTTGATTTGAGGAGTTTGACAAGGATGTGGGTGGTAGACGTTCACTTTTCAATGAATCTAATAATACTAACAACTCTGTCATTGCTTGTCATGTTTTGGGTGATACATATCATTTAGAAGTAACTGGCTACAGACTGTCAGTGGTCAGCTAAACCTTAAAAAAAAACAGTTTATACACCAAACTCTTCCAGCGGTTTCTACAGCATATTTACCTTACAGCAAAACAATATAGGCTGGCCTGTACTGCTAGGTCTGCATTAGCAATAGAAGAGAGGACAATGCGTGCACAGTGTTGAGCCAACAGTGCTTTAGAAATGACACCACTGAGGCTTTACGGTGTGACACTCGCTGCTGCAAACCGCACACGCCGGACAGGCACATGGGATTTCTGGTGGCCTTTCAGGTGGCCCGACGCACGCCCTTTCACACCACGCTGCAGGGCCTGATGTTGTGGCAGCCCGTTGACTGTGTTCTTTAACATATGGCACAGTTGTCACAGCAGGTTTTAATAAAGATGGTCGATTTAGTGCTAGTTTTGATTAATAAACGATCACTTCATCAGATACATCTTACTAGGAGTGGCTAATAATTTTGTTTTATTGTTTAGTCATGAAACAAAGAGTTAATAAGTCAATTAATCAATCAAAAGAAAGCAATTTTATGACATATCAAGCAAAAATGCCAAACATTCTCTGGTTCGAGCTTCTCAAATGTGAAGATTTGCTGCTTTTCTCTGTTTTATTTCAAAGTAAATTGATTATTTGGGGGTTTTGGAGTGTTTACAGGTCACAATAAACTATTTAAGAGCACTACTTTAGGCTCTGGATAGTTGGTTAAACTAACCAAACAAAAAATCGAGAGTACAGTCAAATAAATGTTAGGTATGTTTAACCGCGCTGATTTCGCGCTGTGTTTCCGACCGTTATTTGTTGATGTAAAAAGGGGCGTGGCCCGGGATGATTAACAGCTTTGATTGACAGCCACACTCAAAACTCTGTCAGATGTGCTGGAGGAGCGGAGAGGGCCGAGCGGGTTCTGAAAGAAGACGCTGATTAATTCGATTTTTCACTTGTAATTCATTGTCATCATCCAGCCGACACGATGCTGCAGTCAACTGTTCTTACACGTACTCTGATCTTTTTTTCGATTTGTCCGGTAAGTTGATCATTTGTGTCAGCTCCTGTTAGGTAGCTAGCTAACCTTGGACTACTGTAAAACACACAGCCCGGCAGGGTAAAGTCAGCTTATTAAAGGGGTGGTTACCCTTCATTTTGACAGACTGAAGTACTCAACCTTTTTTTTTTTTTTTTTTTGAACGTAATCGTAACACTGTGCCAGACAAACGTCCAATGAGGCGGCCCCAGTACCCCTCACTGCAGCGTGCAGTTCAGGGCGTTGCTCAGCGTGGGTAGACTCCACCCACACTGAGCAGCTCCCTCCTTTCTTTTTTTTTGGTCCATCTGAGGTGTTAACAAACACTGACAAAAGCACATGTTGAATATTAACATTTGAAGATCCTATGTCATTTTCTATGAAGCGGTACTGGCACAACGGGAGTACTGCAACACACTTTGCTGCAACACTCATTAGGCGGTTGTATGTGCTTTACATCTCAAACTCTGATACAAGCTGCTCGTATCTGTCTGCAGATTTGCAGTCCTACTTAAATATCTATATCTACCTACATAATCCCAGAATGTGTGGTTACTGTTGCTGCATATTTCTGTTTTTGGGACTCACTCCAATAACACACTAAAGTGTCTCTACAGACATTTAATTTGATAATTGTACACACTATGTGTTTGTTGCAGACCGAGCTGGGATATGGTTAAAACAAAGAAGCATGTGTTTGTTCTCTATAGTCCACTAGCACATGTTCTCTGCTGCTGAAAAACTACTATTTTACTACTACCACCTGCAAGGAATAACCAGTGACAAGGCTAACCAATTCTCCTTCTTCTACTGCTTCTGCTTCAAAACCTGCTCAACGTGCTCAAAGGCATCACCTGATATGCAGCACATTCACAAACATCAACACTGCATAAAGTACTCAATGGTGAACATTACCCCAGAATAACTGGAATAAAAACAACAGAAAAAAAACAAGGGTGGAATTCCAAACTGCAATTTGCAAATACCAAAAAAATAAATAAATAAAAGTGGGGTCCCTTATAAATTACATCAGTTAACAGTAGGAAATACCAAAACAGTACCAATGAACAACCTTCTAAGTATCAATTATCGAAGCAACACAGAAAATCAACGAAGATTTCCTCATTGTAAACAATTAGCTTACGTGCAAAAAGATGTTATTGCCAATGGTCGGTCAGATTAATCATGTTAACATCGGTGTGGTAGTTACTTATATAAAATATACCACTGCACTCGCCCAACGTGAATATTACAAAGTAAATTACGCATAATGACACGCTCACATGGTTTCACTTTATATATCTGTTCAAGCAGGTTTTCGATTTAGATCTTTGAAGACGTAACTTCATTTGCATCCAACATGTGCTTTATTTACATTTGTTATGTTCAAAGTCAACCTCAGGCGGCCCAAACACCAAGCCTGCGTTATCTGAAAGTGTTTGAAGGATTTGGTGAAGTGTTTGAGAGGAGCCAGCAATCTTTTTATTTTCCTTAATTGCTTCATCGTAATTGAATTAAACAGCAGATCTAGAGGACCAAATGTTTTGTCTCGCGATATGTCCAGGACAGTCCTGGTATCAGTTTACAAACGTTTTCTGAACTTTAACTAACTTTAACGTCATATTTATGATCAAGCTGAGCTCGGCCTGATATAATTTACTGATGTATTGTGGTTACAGAAGCAGCCTGTTCCTCGGCCAGAGTGAAGCGCCGGAGATAAGGACTGCAACTCAAATCAAGACACAAAAAGACAAAAAGACAGGAGGACACTCACAGACATCATCAACATTTAGGATTTATATTCTCTTTCCATCAAAGACGAAAATGTACTTGTTTTTTTCCTCAATATATATGAAAAGTGAACCCCACATTACAAATCGACACTGTTTGAATGTAATATAGGTCCTTTATGACAACATTGAAGCTCATGTAATACAAGGCCAGTAAACTTGTCATTATGGATTATTATTACATCTTTGCTTGACGTGGACACTTGGTAACAGGTCATTTGCAGTCAACTGTTACTGTTACGAATTGAATTATTTAAGTTAATTAAGTCCAGGTTCTCTGAAACCATGTTGACCCCAAACTGTGCTTCTTCACGTCACTTTCAGAACTTCAGAACCTCACATCAGATTTTAATAAGATAAAAAAATAAAACTATTTTAAACAACACCAATGACCAGCAGGCCCAACTCCAGAGGAACCTGATGCTCCCATGAACACATCCCACTGTCTCTGTGGTGGGCACACAGAGAGGATGATCCTTAATGTTGGTGGAGCTCCTGCAGCAACAAAATGGCAGTCTTAGTATAATAGCCTTCATCTCTGCTGACCACCTCTGACATTCTTGAGCTGTGGTTTTCGTTTTTGTGGGGGATTTTATTTGAACAGCTTGGGACAGGAGACCCAGTCTTTTGTTTGCAATGTGAAAAAGTGATGTGTTGCTCCTCTGAGAGGTTTATACTGACACCTGTAGCTTTTACACTCGAGCTTATTAAAGTCTAAGTATTACTGTTGTTGCGATAGCAGATATATCTTATGTTATCTTGCTTACACACACCACATGAAACGTTACTCAGTGTTACACTGCAGCTATTTCACCAATCCACCCAGCAGGTGTTGCATCAACAGAAAGATGCTGCTGTGTGTTTAAGCAGCACATTCTTATGGGCTGTTTTAAACCATGCCCTTTGGTACATTATATCTGAGCCGAATTGAAGGATGCTTTCTGCTTTGTAACAAAATGTTTTCACTCGTGTTTGGTTTCAGTACAACGTTTTGTTAATAAGTAAGTGAAGTAAAGTTGACAGATATTTTAATGGGGTTTACTGCAAGCCGCTCTCTCAAGCTAGCCGTGGTCCCGATGCTGGCTTCGTGTCGCACATACCAAAGCAGTCTTTAACTTTTAACTTTAGCACTTGTTGTTGCACAGAGAGCTACTAAATCCAGAGCTATTTAGTAATCAGAATAAAACGCAAACACGACAAGCGAGCTAGTGAAAGAAGTTAGCTGAACCGGCTAATAATACGGCTGCTACATCCACTCCAAGGCGTCTGTTCAGCTGCCTGTGCATCTGTAATAATAAAGAAAGGAGTGTATTCCCTGCTGCAGTACACTACGTTACATATTAGCCTCTCAGCTCAAAGTAAATAAAAGTGATCCGTGTTGTTGCCTGAACTTTACCTCATTCATCCAGCCTGCTGCGGAACCCGCATGTCACTACGGCGTGCATCGAGGACCAAAAGAGACAGAGCCCGAACTGTCACACCAAACGCTCCCTGTAAAATGTACCGCAAACATCACCGTGTAACGACTCAGCACGGTTATTACCACTTCACCAGGGAGCTCTGAGAAGCATGTTTACATGTGCAGATATTAGATCTTTGAACTAAATGTTTGGTTAACAATTCCTTCTTATAATGGACTATAATGCTGTGTAAGTGTGAGACATGGGGACTATGTGGAAGTCAAAGACCAAAATTAATTTGTCATTATTTTGACCTTTTTTGAATAAGGTTGCTCCCATTAAGACTGAGGTCTCATTTTCAGGGGAGATCTGAGTAGGGCAGAGCAATAATATACATTAAAATATAATAATCAAAGCAGCAAGGTGACAGTTATGCTTTGAAGAACTATTCGTCAATTGAGTGTTTTTTTTTAATACAACAAATTAAAAGGTGTCTATTTGCATGTTGAAATGGGAAGTAAAACTGTAATAAATCAAATCATTTTATCAAATTTAATTTGATTAAATTATTGAATTTTAATATTGGAAAGAACGGACTTCTATACAGTAGTAACTAAAAACATTGTGATTATATCATTTTGATCATTAATGCTGTTGTACACCCAAGTCTGTAGAGGTCAGTTTACTGTAAGTACACATGTAGACAACAAAAATGAAATTGTCAGACCAGTAAGCAGTGGAAAAAGTTGAGGATAGGCCTAATGGTATCCATAAAAACTGCAGTCTTTGTTCCAAAGGTTCAGGTTTGTTAAAAGTCAGGTGTTGGCGGTGTATTGTTGTCACTATAACAATTTTAATCACATTACTCGTACATAAATGTTGGCGTTTTACTGCTTAGAACTAATTTGAACATCCCATAGGAACCGGGAAAACATGCTCCACTCGCCGGGTTTCCCCTGGGATTTGAAGGCAACATAAGTACAGGATGGTTCCGGCCTCCTGATTGGAGGCCCGTGTTTCTGCTGTTCTCTTATTGGCTCTTTCCATCTCGTGCTCTGTCCTCAGCCCCAGCGGGTACACCAAGCTGCGCGTGCGCTTTACCCCTCAGCGTTGTTAATTTTGCAAAATTGAGGCGTAGAAGTAACGGAAATAAAAGAATTTTACGATCAAAATAAAAGACTGTGGACTAATAGACAAGAAAAGAGAACACTGTCATTGAGTAGTTTGTCAGGTCAGGCTTTACTTCATATATCTTCATTTCTCAGTAGTTTGGCAGTAGTTAAACAAAATTCCGAGCCCCTGGCAATAAAGAGTATAAATGCTTAGAATCAATTTATCTTTAGTGTAAAGGTAATGTGCAAAGTAAGAATTCTTGTCCTCCTTACCATAGCTGGTCGCCCCACCAGAGTGTCCGACGAGGGGCACATTCAGGTCTTAATTCAACCATACTGTAATTCAATATGAAGAACCACAGACATTCAAAAATGCAATAGTCAGTGGATCTCCATGAAGGCATGCAGCTGCCTTCCAACTTTCTCCCTTTGGTGCTACTTTCTAACATTGCAACAGTGTGATGAGGTGGATTTTTATATATTTATTTGAGCATTTAAAAAATATATTTATACATTCAATTTGATCATTTGATACACAGAATGTTATTCCTGGCACAGCATTTAGAGCTTGTTGGGAAATACAAATCTAAGGCAATTGAACAGTTCACTTAATAAATAAAAATATGAAAAATCTAATAGTGACTATTTTGGAGACTTTATTCTTGGTGCCTGCTCAACATTTTCTTGTACTGGGGTACTTGGACTCATGATTTCATAATATCTAAAATCCATTTCACCGCATATTTCTTAATGCGCAAAAAGGCAAAAGCACTGACAGTAACCCGCAATTTTGGAAGGTATAGTACGCTGCAGAGGTTTTATTTTGAAAGTCCAGAGCGGAAGTCCTCTAGGTTGCTGCGGGTGCTTGACAGCCGGCGAGCCTTTGAAAGTCCTGAGTCTGACTTCAGCCCAGGAGAGACCATGTCCGCCGTCATAGGCAAACTGTACTCACCTCTGCTCTCATTTAAAACTAATTCTCCATGAAATAACAGTAACGCGGGGCCTCAAGGATGGCCAACTCGGTGAGTAGCCAGTCGGAGGATTTGCTTGCCGGTCCGGTCTGATGGAGTCTGTGTCTGGACATTGAGCTGTTTTGTCACACCGGAGGAGTCGGTGTTTTTTACTCCGTAACGAGGATTTTCCAGCCGTACAGCTAGCTAGAGCCGATACGCACCCCTATCTCCTGAATGAACAGTGCAGTGCAAAATCCCACTGAAAAATCCTGCGCTTTTAATATTTTTCTGCTTACCGCCAAAAATCCGCTTTTGCTAATTAGTGAATTTAGGTCGTTTCCGAACGTTTTCAGTCCAGCCATCAATTCGGCGCAGTGTTCCAGGCAGGACATAAAGTAGAGCGTCAAGGGGATGAAATGTCAACTTTCCACAAGGGTTTTCTTATTTTATATTACATTGTCTTCTAACAGCCGTGTAACGTTACGCTGCGGTCGAAAGCAGTGGGAGAACATTTCTGCAGTATAAAGTTTGTGGAAATCTTCGCTGCTTCGTGCGTGGTAAATACTCAGGATTTCCCTGAATACTTGTGCTAATTGTCAGAAGTCGTAAGTTGTCGCAGGTGTGCAGACTTGCCGGTAAGCGATGTTTCATGACATGTTTGAATGGAGTTTAACATGAGGGTCTCCGTGTGGGAGGCAAGGAAATATAATGGGCCGCTTTCTCAAACAAAATAAATAAATATGTATATTTTAAAAAGGAGTAAAAGCAGCATGTCAGATTCACAGAAGGGGTTTTAATTTTTGAGTATGAAAATCTTGGGCTACAGTAACCCAGCATCCTTTTATTCCACAGGGTGCTGTTCAGGTGAAACTAGAACTTGGTCATCGTGCCCAGGTCAGAAAGAAACCCACTGTGGAAGGCTTCACCCACGACTGGATGGTGTTTGTCCGAGGACCAGAGCACAGCAACATTCAGCACTTTGTGGAGAAAGTAGTTTTTCACCTGCACGAAAGCTTCCCTAAACCAAAAAGAGGTAGGAGACCTGCTATTTATGCCCTTTGTGTTTGTGTGTGTGTGTGTGTGTGTGTTTGTGTTTGTGTGATGTTTTCATTGGCACTATTTCTTCAAAGCAGTCAGGTTTCCTGTGCTGTGAGTGGGGGAAGACCTTCGAACAAACGAGCAGGGTTCAAACTCTCGTATCAGCAAAGGCTCCACAGTGCTCCTGTGTCCTTGGTCAAGCCGTTGAGTCCCTGTAGCTGACTCTGACCTCCGACGTCTATGGAGGGTGGCAGAAAAAGAGAAATTCCTAGCATAATCTCTCTGTATAGTTAAAATAAGTTGCTCAAATGCATATTGTGGAGAAAATGCAGTGGTTTTTCTTCCATGAGCAGAAACAGCACATTTTATGTCCTGCTGCAAAGTGTTGGTATAGCATAGTGGTAAATGAAAAAATTTATGTGTGTCGTTTTCTCTGGAATTCCCAGAAGGCAGAATGGAAAGGTTAGAAATAATGTTTAATGGTGCAGGATGCATTTTATTGTGCGTTTATGTCTGTTTGGGGCATTTGAGTTTTTCTTCTAAGGCCCTGTTCAGACCTGCATTATCATGGCTGATCCGATCACAAGTGGACAGCTCTCAGTCCGTCCCTTCACACCTGGTATTAAAATGCGTCCCCAGTGGCCACTTGTGATCAGATCTCACTTCCCCACTCTATATGCAAATAAACACGTACATCATTTCCGTTTGTAAAGGCTAAACGCGTTGTTTTTAACCGGTGGGAGATTCAGGTTGTAAACAGTGTTTGACGCCTGTAAGGCTGTCGGACGGAGCCGATACGAACTGATTCACTTGCTGTAAAGCTCATGACAAAACTATTTCATAATATCAGCCACAGGGCCGCGCTGTTTTTTCACTTCAGCATCAGTGCAGCGATGAGCTACGATTAACCTGAGACAGATCGTCATGAACACGCTAACAACATATTAAAACAATGTTCGTCACTCGAAGTGTAAAGTGCGTATATTCACACAATTCCAGACGTCTTTACTGATTAACGTTAGTGATGTTGTGAGCTAACGTTAGCCAGCTTGAGTTTTAAATTCTGCCGCTTTGAAGTGAAGAACAGCGACTGGCCCTGTTACAGATGCTGTGGCTAATATCGTGAAATGCTTTTGTTGTGAGCAGCTAGTTAATGTTGGTTTTGTTTCCGCAGACGGTGAAATCAGCAGCGTTACAGCGGTAAAATCTGTTTGTATGAGCGCTGTGTGACGCGACTAACTTCCTCTTACACAGAGGACGTCAGCTGGGTAGTCCGTCCTTCAATGTGGCCCAGGACACGTTCGTGTTCACACTGCTGAAAGAATGTGGACACATGCGGCCCAGAACCCCTCTGAATGTGCTCTGAGTGATCGGATCTCAATGCATCCTCAATACGTCTTGGGTGCATTCTCAGCTGTACTGAGAGCTGTCCACTTGTGATCGGATCACCCAGGACGGATGTTAATGCAGGTCTGAACAGGGCCTAAATGTCACTCCATACAGATAGATTTAGGGCGCTCTGAGTGTAAAGGTAAAGCAGTGACAGGTAGGACTTGTGCTGGTTTTGGTTGGTTGCACTCAGCTCCTGACAAGCCAGTGAGCCTGAAGCACATGTACTACAAAATAGGAAGTCTTTAAAGTCAAGGTTAGCCTGCTAATTGCCATCATCATGAACTTAGCTGTGCCGTCTCCCACCACAAATGGGTTTATGCACTGCACATATACACTGCATATGCACACCTGTGCTATAAGCTACTTATACACTGTTCACTAACAACAATCCCGCAGGTTCATTGCATCTCTAACTGTGCAAGATAATTTTCTCAATTCATTGAATTAATCTAAAATGTCAGAAAATAGTGAAACATGTATAAAAAAGGGTGACCAACAGTCCAAAACCCAGCAATGTCCAGTTTAATATCAATGACAATGAGAAACTTAAAATCCTAGCATTTGAGAAGCTTGAGCTTGTAAGGGTTTCTTTATGCTCAAATGATTGAAACAATTGATTTGATTATTCAAATAGTTGTAGATAAATTTTTTCGATCGAATTATCAGCCAATTGTTTTCGGCTGTAGATGGGTCTGGTGAAATCTTGATTAATCCAAAGTGAATCACACCACTACAGTGTAAATTTAAAAAAAATATGTATGTGTAATGACAGACCCATGCGTATGTCTATTGGCGCCTACAGTGTTGGGTCGATCGGTATATCTTGTGTAATCTTATGCTGTATTCTGATTGGTTGGGAGCACTTCGCGTTGTGTGAACATTTGTGTCACTGTCAGAATTTTGATACAGGCTGTCTCTGGTGGCAAAACCTCTAAATTGCCCTTCTGTAGTCGTCTCACAGTGTGATCTGTGACCACTGTTCTGGACTGATGACCAAAGTTTTTTCACCACGTTTCCATATTCACACAGCGTTTATCAAGGCCTTTTAATCTTTGTGGTTTATGCTTGGGTGTGTGAGGTAGAGGAGTCCTAATGGAGTATCTGGCAGGAAGGAGATCAATTCAAATATCATCTGGTCAAGGTTTTTATTTATTGATGTAATTTAGGCCCAATATGTCAGTCTGTCAACGTGTTCCTTTTTAGAAATTGTCTGAGTCAGTGATGACCACCTACCTTTGATGGTTCCACACTAGTCACAGCTACATGCAGACTGTCTGGAGTACCTGCACTCGAATTACATCTTTTACGTACAAATTATTAATTTTTGATAACTTTTCTGTCAATTAACTTGATTGTTCTGGCTCTAAATGTATCCCTGAGTTTATTTGATCATTCAAGAAGTGCCCTGCTGAAAAAGGCTTCAGTGTGGCTTCAGTTGAGGATTTTTTCATGTCATGGGTCTAATACTGTTTCACAGGCTTTTCAAAAACAGTATCATAATACTTAATTGTTTATGGAAATGGCATAAAATATTGGTGACTTCAGACTAAAAATATATTTTATAGCCCCCTAAAAATACTGGTCTGTGTCTTCTTCTTATTCTAAGAGTCTATTTTCATTTTTTTACTGCATATCATGAACCTCACACCATCCCCTGTAAGTAGTTTAGTTATGTAGCTGTACAGGGTAGTGTCAGTACTGAGTCTTTGGCAGTAAACCTCTTAACTGACCTCTGATAGAGATTATTAATAAGTTTTTGTTGACAAACTGAAAAAAACAAACTGATTAGTTTGATTGTTCTATGTAGAGCCTCAACGATTAGTTGATAAATCAATTAATCAATCGACAGAAAATTAATCCGAAACTATTTTTTGTGATTTTTGAGTAATTTTGAAATTGAAAATATGGCAGTATTCTCTGGTTGTATGGATACAGCAAGATATTTGAAGATGTCACCCACATTTCATTTGAAAGAAACAGAATGAATATGTAAACTGGAATTATATTTTTTCCTTTGCCTAAACTGTTTTTTTAAATCTATAAATTTGTAAAATGGAAATTAGAGTAGTATAGCATGTGCCTTATGAAAATGCACTCTATAGTGTTTGCTCAGCTGTAGGCAACACAAACGCCTTATTTTTATTCTCTTCTCTATAACGATTCCAGCCCAGAATATTTTTAGGATGATGTTTGTTATAAATAGATAAAGGTCTGTTCTAAATTAATAATAAAAATAAAATAATAATTTGTTCACTACCTGCAATGGAAGCTCAGCAACGTCTTGGCTAGATGCATGAATGAGTTTGCAAAGCTGTCCTTTTTCATGTGGGACAACAAACAATCAGTATTATAAACAACAGTTCAACCACTAGAACTTTTCTGGGATCCAGTAACCTTTTCAGGAGCTCAGGAAACGTACCTGCTTTTTGACCAGAGGTACCAGGGTCTACATTAGCCCCTGCCTTTAGACTGGTTTAGAAACGGTAGAAACTTTAGCCAAAGGAACTTTTTTAGTTTCTGCAATAGTTCCATTTATTTCCAGGGGAGTACTTGTTGGAAAATGGCCATTGCTACACCTGTTGCTTCCCAGTCTCTTTTGGCCAAATCATTCATGTAATTTTTTTTTTTTCAGCATATGAAGTTGATCATTCTGAGCTGCTGGGAACACCTGGATAGTCTAAAAGTCTGATATGGCAAGCACTGTACATTCAATATATACCACTTTGAAAAGTAACCATCTTAGAAATTGATGAACTTCAAAGCTGTCAAAAATGTGTTTTGGGACAGGCCCCGTGCACGCAGCAAGTTGGAAATCTTGTACTGTATTCATTTCCCCCAGTGCCTACAAGCAAGATGTCTATAAATCAATTTCCTATCTGCTGATATAGAACCCTCAAAGCTATAGTTTCTCTGTAAAGGCCTTTGATTACAAGGTACCAAATGAGATTTGGCTTCTGCACACCACATCCTTTTTCCTGCACTTTTTGTGCCCCAGCCCAATCTTGATAAATGTGATATGTGGCTGTAAGACTAAGGCCTGAAGCCCAGCAGGAGAATACTTTACCTTCAATAAGTCGCTCATGATGACACATGCCATGAGATCTTTCCAGTGTTTGTGAAGTCTTGGGCCAGTGTGTTTTTACATGATGACTAATTGTGTGCCAGAGTGCTTCCTGATCTGCTGGGTCAGGAGTGTTTCCAGTTGAGACACAGCCCAAGTGTAATTAATCAGAGAGAATGACTCTAGTGTTTCATTTGTTAGAACTGCTCAGGAGAAGGTAGTACTTTGTTGCAATTAAACTAACATCTCACACAAGTCAACTCTTCTCCACCTGGTTGCATTCAGTGAATATGACACCCTGAAAAATTCTCTGTAATTTCAAACTGTAGACTTGATCAGAAAGTACAATGATACAAGTGTTGATTAGGAAGTTGGTCACCTCTACGTTGCACATCTGTTGGGGTTAACATCTGTGCACAGATTGAGAATAAGTTATTTTACATGCGTATGATTTGATAGTCTAGGGCTGATTATCAATAAATGATTTATTGATAATCAAAATAATTGTAACCCTAATGTGAATACTGCTAGCTGTAAAGGCTGTAAAGTCAAGCATCTCAGTTCTCATTGCATTGCCTAATTTTCACAGTGGCATATTCTTTGCTAATATTACATTAGCTAGCTCAAATTATCTAGTTAATTACCATCTCACAACCATTTATTGCCTTTTATTGGACAGTGACAGGGAGAGAGAGGGGTGTGACAAACAAAGGTTGCTGGTGGCGGTTGCGCCATAACTATCAGGCCACCAAGGGGCTGCGCAACTTGGTTTATCAAACGCAAGTGACGGATTGAGGCTAGGGAGCTAGTTGCAACTTACATATTTTTTTTTTGTTTGTTTTTATTATCTAATAAATCTGACTATTCATTTTCAATTAATTTGGTGGGTTTATGAAATCAGAAGATGATGAAAAATGCTCATCACAATTTCCCAGAATTCAAGGTGACCTCTTCCAATTGATTGTTTTTATTCAACCAGCTGTCTAAAACCCAAAGATATTAAGTTTACAGATACATAAGCATAGAGTAGCAGTGAAACCTTATGTTTGAGAAGCTGGAACTAGAGAATGTTTGGCATCTATGCTTAAACAATTAATCAATTCTCAAACTCAATCTAATTGTTTCTGTATTAATTGTTGATTAATTTCCTTTCAACTCTGATTTGTTGATCAAACACGATTTATAGTTACAGGAACAAGGGAACAATGTGAATTTGAAAGATATGAGCCTTTATACATTATGTTGACAAAAGACAAAAAAAATCCCACCCAATAAGTAAGGTTTGTAGATGTTTTGGTTTAGTCAAGTTGTGTTTGACACCGTCAGTACTCAGTCTTACTAAGTGGTCCAGCAGGGCCACAGTGTTTTAATTTAGTCCATTTTGCAGCTGTTGAAGAGTTTCCTCACTTCAGAAGGAAGCTTTTTACTCACCTGCATTTTTACTCTTGCACAGTGACTCGCCATCCACTCTAAAATAACACGGGAGGCGTTTTAAACAAGTCGTAAGCACGAAGTAAACCTGTCAAAAGGAACTTAATACAGTCTGTGTGGTGTGTTTGGAGTTTATAGATAACATGTTAATTCTTTTACTTTTTGCACTTTTATGGACAGCAGGACTATTTGTGCAGTGTTAGGAAAGTAGCTATTATTGGTTACATACTGGGTAGCCGTGGAAACCTGATATTCAGTGTGAGGAGTAGGACGGTGTTGGGAGGAAAGAGCCCATCTCCAACTTAATGGACTGGAACATCACTTTTACTTCTCCGTTTCACCTGGTTTGTCAAAGGCAGCACAATGCCCACATTTATTATTTCATCATTTCATTGTTTTTCAGTTAAGAAACTAAAATAAAATTGATTGTTTAAAAACTTTGACCTGATGCATTTGAATACAAGCCTTGTGTGCTGCGATACCTCCACCTGGATCTTTCCTCATATAACTGACAGCAGTGTTTGACAAACGGAGGTTAGATGTGTGAACTTGGCTTCATGATTCTGTACAAAGGGCGGCAGCAGGAAAGCGTTTGTTATGTGGACCAGGGATCCCCAACGGCCTGTCGGGATTTCAAGGACTCTCGTACGGATGTAAAAATGCCGTGAAATCTATCATTGCCACTTGGCTCACTCGCAGGTTAATTTAAGAGGCATTTATTGTTCAGATTTGTGTCGGCCATGCTTTTATTAGCTCTTGTAAAGATGCTGATGACAGGTAGGCTCATATGGCCACGCTGATAGGATTTCAAACAGCTTTTGCACATCAGTTGTTTCCTTATTGCTTCAAAGACTGTTCTTTTTACCAACATGTCATGACTTTTATGAATTTGCGCGCACACACAAGGTAAAGCAGTTAGAATGAGAAAGTGATAAGAGACTGTGAGCATAACTTCCTACCACCGGTCCTCCCACACTCTAAGTGATTTGTCGTGCAGCTCAGAGGAGCTGCCAGACACACATTTAGATTAATGACGAATCAGTCAGTAAAGCTGCCACCGTGCTTCATTATTGCCATGCGGTTAACGGGCCAGCGTTGAGGCGTTGCCATGGAGACGGCCTAATGGCAGTGCCGTCTGAACAAATGGAGGTAAAGAAGCTCTTTGGAACCAGTGAAGGGGGTGCTATTTTGGCAATAGGCGGCAGCGGCTCATGCTGCTTAAGCACCTCATTTGGAGCCTCGGCTGCCATTTAATCTACTCTGGAGATGGCATGTCTTCAAAGGTGTTTGTGATATTTCAGAGGATTGTCACTTTTATGGAAAGATGTAAGACAGTGTAATGGGAAAGAAATGGGAAAGCTCAGTGAAAAGGGTTTGAGATTTGTGGTCTTTGCAGTGCAGGAAAGATGCACAAGAGCTGACGTTCTTTTTGTGTTTTTTAAGACCAAGGTGCTTTTTGTTACAGGGAAAAAAAAACACTTGAAACCAAGATTTTTCCTGGTTGAAAAGGGGGGTGTGGTGGTGTCTCAGCTTGCCTGCCCTGGCTGTGTAAGCAAGGACAGTTTAACCAAACCTCTAATATCCCAGTGTTATGCTTTTCAAAGCGCTAAGCATGGCTTGGTATGTACTTCAGTTTTGGGCTTTGATGGATTTTTGGTATAGCAAGAGAAACACAAGAAAGACAAAAGGTAACATTAATCATTTATTTTGAAAAGTGAAAGCATGAATAAGAAAGAACATTACAGTGAGGTTCAAACACCGCAATAGAAGCTTTTGGGTGATGCTGGCTCAAATGGTTTAGATTGTTCGTATTTCCAGAAAAATGACCCTCTATGGTAAAACCATAGTGACAAATAGTTAGGTCCAATAAATCCCTCTTTGTTCAGTGTCGCTGAAACTTACTGGAAAACTGTAACATTCCCCAAACCATAGAGGCTCTTCCAGCTCGGGTTTTAGACATTTGTTATATGAGCTGTACATCCAGGGGCTAACCCAACATGGGTTGGCTAACGGATCACAAATGTCCCAGTGGTACTCTTTAGAATGTATGCTCAACAAGTGCCAAGATGTAGACCTAATTAGAGTGTATGAGGCCAATTCTACAGTAAATATTTGATTTACAAGGCGTACCAAACCCGAAGAAAGTCGCTAACCTAACTGAACCTCCAATTCAAAACAAACACACAAACGGTTACACCCGTATTAGAAAATTGAATCTTGACTCCTATCTTGCTCTCCTCTCCTATCCTGTCTTGAGGATGAGCAAAAGCAAATCTGTTTAACAGTAACTCGTCACCTCATTTGTTCCCATTAGGAAAGTGTGTAAGTGGCTGTGGTCTACTTATGTGATCCAATGAAAATGGTAGTAATTGTCTTTACTTTAATTAATTTTATTTATCACTTATTTTATGAAAGGTCACATCCCATCCTGTATGCTTCCTATGGAAATATTAGAGAAGTGGCTGTGTGCTGCTTTTCTTAAGGTGGAATAGTTAACCTAAGATGTAACTCACAGCTTAGTCTGCACCCTAGAAGCATTTTCTCTTGTGAAACGTAATGTCTGAAAATACTTCCAGTAAATCAACACTCTTCTCTGTTTGAGGCTTGTCCAACTATGTTTTCCAGTGTGTTGTCTTATTTGCCACAAAGCTGTGACTTGAAACGTATTTCACTGTTAGTTTCATTAACGTTTACACTTGGAAGTTATCTGAACCTTCGAGTTTACGCCTCCTGTCTCTGGGCTTTTCAAAAGGCCTCTCCGAGACATAGAAAATCACTTACTGAAATTCAAACGACACAACAATAGTTTAGGATGGAAGAGTATCTCCTTTCCTTAAAGAAAGAGTGTTCTGTTCTGTTAGCCAGATTGGCGACAGTATAAGCCCCTTACAGTGTACACACACACACACACACACACACACACACACACAGATTGATGCTTTAATGATTGGGCCAATATGTTAGCCTC
The DNA here is from genome assembly GCA_031216445.1 of Lateolabrax maculatus. Lineage (NCBI taxonomy): Eukaryota > Metazoa > Chordata > Actinopteri > Acropomatiformes > Lateolabracidae > Lateolabrax > Lateolabrax maculatus. Next base: position 17,134,859 of record CM062207.1, read on the forward strand.
TGGCCATCTCCTGGGCTCTGTGGAACACTCGCATGAAACCTTTTAACTCCCCTCATCCTCCGCTCAGGCTTAATTTGTGGCTTGTGTGCACATACCACATAAGTCAAGTCAGTGCAGTGACCTATACATAAGATACAGATCCTCAGGCTGAAATATGTCTCAGAAGCTGCAGCGCATTCCTCTCCTCTTTGCTGTGGCTTTGCTAATGTGATCTCTCTGAGCTCTGATGATACCAGTATTGATATCCTCACAGGAGATGAAGGATGCGTTCTTGTGCATGTGTGCATGTGTGGTTTCTTTTGTCTTGTCTGAATAAAGTTTCAAAAAGTATAGCGACACCATCGTACCGTACTTTGTTTATTAAAATACTAGTTACTTTTTCCAGTGAAGGATGCCACATTTCAAGTAGGGTAAATTTGTAATCCTCTTCTGTTCTTCAGTGTACTGCTCTACATGTGATTACAGTACTGCTCGAAAAGAAGGCAATAAATCATATGCACATGTGCACTGTACAAATTCTTGGACTGCAAGCTTTTGAGTAGCAGCCTAACTCATTATTTTTCATAAAAATGTAATAATTAGCGGATGCCCTCTGTGGTTCAGATGAGAGCAGAAACCCTGTACAGAAAGAGGGGAACTAGAGTTTGAACTTTAAGAAACACATGCGGATATTTTAGTACTAGGGCAGCAAAGTGAAAATAGACTTGAATTGTCCAGGTGTCGGCTATGGGGGGGAGGGGGGATCTAAATTCTTAGATGCATCGTGATTCTCTCTTGAAAGATGAGGTTAATTATAGATCATTACAAATACGCCGTTTAAAAAGTAGCAAGTAGTCACACAGTGAGAAAAAAGAAATCATGTATAGAATTTTTTCTATATATCGATAATCTCTTTATAATCATATCATAGCCCTTGGAATTGTGAGGTGCCCAGAGATTCCCACCCCTGGTCTGCTGGATGTGTAAAGAGTACATTATTTGCTAACACTGAGGAGAAAAAAAATGCATGCCGCGTATGCACTAAAGATGTCCCAATGACCATATTTAAATGGATCAATATCAGCTAAAATAAAGCTGATCAAAATCTGATCTTTTCTTTACTCATGACAGCTGGACTCCACAGTGCAGGTGTCAGTGCAGTGTCAGGACTTTCAGTATTTGGATCAAGTAGCTTGTGAAGAATAAGATGTGTAAGATTAAGGATTCTACAGCTATTGATTAAATATGTATCTGAAAATCAGATTCTGAACTGGCCGATACTAGCCTGGGAACCAGACAAATCTGCGAGCTCATGTTTTATTTGCTCTGGCAGATGCATCTGGCCCCCCTCCCGTTCGGACAGATTTCCACCCGTCCTGGAATTGGTCGGGCCAGTCACAATTGTTTATCTAATATGGGGTGGGTTTAATACTATGACTGACAGAGGAGCACCATTGAGGCATTTTTGTAAACAACCAAGATGGCTGCCGCTGATGCTACGTTCCACTATCATGTCAGTATTAAACAAACTGCATGGTATAATTTCTCGAAAAGAAGAACAAACCGCTGCATTTAAAGCTTTTGTTGCCAAGAAAGATGTGTTTGCCGTACTTCTGACAGGATGTACGTCAGGACGACGTTCCTTTGCGCTGATTGCTTGTAGATCTAATTGCCTCCGGAGGCATTTTGGTCTGTGCCCATTGATAATGCCCCTTGGAAACCGAAAATAAAACGAGAGGTCCCAGACTAATTAGCATTTGCGAATTGGTCTGGGGTGCCAGGCTTGGCCGATGCATGTTAAAGGACTCTGATCAGGGCCAAAGAACATGGATTATTTGGCCCCATTAAAACTCCTCCGAAAACTGTGTTTATTTATGACAATCTCCCCTGTGGTGATTGTCTCACTTCTGGGGAGAAAGAACAGCATCAGTCAGGAGCACAGAATATTTCACGTGCTGCTCCAGGATCTGCAAAAAATGCTGCAAGATCTACTTAAGGATGTCAGCAGTCCAGTTTTACAAAAAAAATGTTGAAAAAGAACCCACAGAACACACATCAAAAAGAACCAGACCAATTACTGGGATCCAGCAGCTGAACTTTGTCTACAGTTGACACAAGTTCGAAACCATTTATGACGAACGGCAGTTTCTGAGCTGATGTGTACATTAGGGACCAAACACTGTGAGGTCGTATGTGCAGGGAGTTTGAATGAAAATACCAAAATTTGTGTGTAAAGAGCCCCAAATCCCCCTGCCCGTCCCCCCTCTTCCAGAGTCTGGCAGAAATCAAAGAGCTGCAGGAATTTGCCAGTAATTGTTTTACGATTCCTCAGAAATCATACCTACTTGTATAGGTGAACACAAAGAAAGCAAGAGCCATGAAAGCTGTAGACTGGCTGCTGCTGCTGGCATGAAAGGATGGGGAAGGGGAGGAGGTGCAGATAGACGGGGCAGCCACCACCAAATAACAGGAACTGAGCTGTAAATGCCGGCTCTCCCTCGGTTCAGTCAATGAAAGAAGGTTGCAGGAAGTGGTTTATTGAAGCATGGTTTATATGGGCTGTCTGTTGGCAGCTCTTTCACTCCTTTCTCACTCGCCCCTGCCATAAAACATTTGTCTTTTATTTACAGCACCTCCACACACCAAAGCTGGAAGATTTGAGTCACGAATCACTAAAGGAGCCATGGTCTCCCTTTTCATCAATGAAATAGATGGAGCAAAAGGTGATATTATTTAACATGACTAACATCAGCTGTGCCATTTTGATACAGTGGTTTAATTGAATCTATTAATTAATTGACTGAAAATAAATTAATTAATTATGGAAGTAATTTGTCAAGTAAAATGCCAAACTCTCTGGTTACAGGAAGTTATCATTCCTCTGACAAAGTTATACCATTGTGCACTGCGGATGTTTCTTCTTCGGTTGACAGAGGCAGTTGTCTAGGTTTCATAGCTTTGAAATGGTACTTGTGATAGTTCCACCGTGGATGTTTTAAGTTTGCCTCAATAGGTACTTGAGGGATTTGCTATTGCACTTCCACAACATTGGTGGGTTTGTGAGGGAAAGATTTGAAAGGGAAAGGTCAAAATCTATGCAGCAGAGGCCGAGATATCCTTACTTTACAGTAAATCCCTATTATGAGTCAAGCTTAAAAACCACTGGATCCTACATTTTCCACACTGCAACTCAATAACAAATTGTTTCAAGGCTCCCTGCCTGCAAAACGGCCATACCTTTCAAGCATCACACACAAAGATGCGATTAACCCTGATGACATCACATAGACATCATCGGGGTCATTTTTCTTAAACTTGAAAGAGCTCCTCCAGAGCCGCGAAGACTCTAACTCGCGTCTAAACTGATCTTCATGCATATATTCACTGGAGTGTCCCTTTAACGCTAAACATATCTGGAAAAGTAAGGGTCATTAATTGTCATAACTTGCAGGATTTATGTCAGAAGACATGGTTTTCTCTTTGTTATGCACCAGATTTTTGTCGTTTACTGGTCTACAAAAGAGAAAGCCACAAATTGCTGTGCTTCTCTTTTCAGGTGGTAAATGTGCACATCCGACCCCAGCTGGGTGCAGGTGCAGGACAAAATCAGCATTACAATTTTCCTAGAGAAGACAGGCAGTATGTCAAATCACATGTGTTTAATCAGTCCATCATGGAGAGTGGCAAAATTGACATTTAGACATATATTGGAATGAAAATGCCACAGAATTAAGTGGTGAGAAATTGGATGGTTGGTGCTGACATATGATTTCTTTTGTTTTTTGTGTTTTCTGTCATTCCAGCAGCTTTGTCTAAGAATGGCTGTGTCAGTCAGTTAGCTGTCCATATATCCAGCAAGATATCATAAACTGTACTGACCAGACCCTTATGTCATTTAGTTTACTGTAGATCGTTATTGTTCCCAGAGGAAAAATGCTACTAATAATGAATAATTAAATTATTTGTGTTATCAACTGATATGGCGATTATTTTCTCAATTAATTATTTACTCTATAGAATGTCAGGAAATGGTAAAACATTTATGTTAAAATATCCTAAACCCCAAGGTGACGTCTTCAGATGTCTTGCTGTGTCCGACCAACAGTCCAAAATCCAAAGAGGGTTAATTTTCAAAGATATGAAACATAAAAAATGCATCAAATTTGAGAAGTTAGAGCCGGAGAGTGATGGGGATTTTTGCAGATACATTTTTTTATGAGATATCCAAAATATCAGCTTTGGATATCTCATAATCTATTGGAAGTTTGCCATGAACATTTTCTGAACTTCCTGATGAGATGACCCCTTTTTGATTTTAGTGGTGCCATAACCTTTCCATTATTCCCCTCTGAGGATCTAAGAATAGTTAGTTAAATCAACAGTTTGTAGATTGAGCACAGCTGTGTGTTGATTGTCTCCCCTCACCAGCATGTCTGTGCACGTGATGTCTGAGGGATCCCAGCTGTAAGGTGTGAGGCAGCCTTACACCACTGGTGCACATATGGACAAGATACAAAACAGCCTCAACCCAAGGCTGGTACAGGTGGAGAAAGTTACCAGACGTGTCTGTCGATGTCCACACACAGTGCTGTGGCTACTGTAGCCCCACCCATACTGGACTTCTGAGACTAATACCTTTAAAAAATCCTAATAACCCTAACTGACCGATACTTTGCGAAAATGCGTAACATTAACAAACAATCTTTATATGGATCCTTTTGATTTTTTTAAATATTAGAATCACTGTGTGTATATATTAGAACATGGTTCTCAAGGGGAGGTATGGGAGTCTGTTGGCAGCATCTCATCCCACCCTGTGTATTGTTTGTCTGTGATCTGCTATCCACAGCATCCCCATGATGTTGACCCCAACCCCCACCCTTCACTTCAAACCTCCAGTGCTCCTTTCCATCTGTGTTTGGTCCCTCGAGCTGGGCGTGGCTTCACACCTGTGTGGATTTAGTCTAGGATGTGCATATGGTGTTGTTTATGTATAATTTCTGTCATCCAACCTCTGTTTCTTTTTTGACAAACATGCTTCTATCTGTGTCGCTCCATGCTTTACGTGCTGCTGGTGCTGCCTGTTTGGGAGCTAGTTGAGTGGGAAGAGGATTCTGTCTATAACCTGTTTTGTTATTTCAGAACAGCCCCAGTTTAACCAAATGAAGACTCTTTACATGATGAAAAGCGAGGGGTGTATGCAGTTCTCCCAACCCCCTTTCAACCTTTAACTGCCCCAGACTTGCCACCTGTTGGGCCACTTATCTAGTGAGTCAGCTTACAACACAAACTTGATGTTTTTTGTGTTCTGGTCTTTAACCTTGGTATACTAATTTTGACCCCGTTTGCGTGCTTGGGTCTTGTTGTCAGCTGATCAGTGTGAGGTCATTTGGGTCAGCGGAGTTCCTGCAGGTCTGTGGACAAAACTATAGTGTGAGGTTGTTTTTAAGGGACTGTGCTCAGTCAACCAGAGACGCCATCCCTACTGAGCTGCTAATCACCACCCACCATTGTTAGAGCAGCTCATATCACGACTACTCAAGGTTTTTTAGACTAGGTTTGCTCAAAGTTTGCTATACTGTTGTACGATTGTGGTTTGTTCCACGAAACCTGTATACTCCAAGTGTTTTTTGTATTCCGAGACTGTTTCGTCAACAAGTACAACAAGGACTACTTAGACTTGTAGTTATTTCATATTACATAGGGGCAGAATGTATGTGAATATGGGTGGCTGTATGTAATCTATGTGGCATGTCAATGCGCAACTTGTAACAAAACACATGTGCAACCTCATCACTTTGTCTCTGTCATGTGCTCTTTGAAGTTGACTTGGTTTGTCAGGACTAAGGCTGGGTTTCAAACCTCAGTCCTGTATGGAAACAACCGAAATGTGTCTAACAAACCTGGAATATCAGAGGTAGACACTGACATTGAATGGATGGTTAAATTTGTAATCTTGTTCACCTATACTTAAATCAGGTATTTACTTACCCTTTTTTCCCCCCACTATTTTATTTAAGTTCTTGCTTGTGTTTAGGCGGTATTTACCATTGGAGAACTCTGGCTTCTTCTGTTAAATGAAACAAGTCTATTTAAAGCATTTTTTAAAAAGTTGTTTAAGTAACATTATCTGTATTGTATAGCATCAGCAGCACTGATGACCTACAATAAAAGCCACAAGGACAAATGAGCTGGTTTCAGGCTTCACAAAGCAGAGCAAAGAAAGAGAATTATATCTACTTTTGCTTCAGAGAATTATATTATATAATTAATTCTGTTTAAAGAAGGAGTAAAACCAATCACATACTTGTATCTTCTTTACAGTGTTTAGAAAATATCTATCAAGCTTTGTGATGATTGGACAAATGGTTAATGAGTTTTCCTGCTAAGACCTTTGCGAAGCTTCAGGGTTTAAACCCTAATGAAAAGCAGTTGAGCAAAATGAGGAATATTTTCAAGGATGTCTGTGGCTGCTTTGTCCTGGCCAAGCTAAACCAGTTTAAGCACTTCCATAATAACTAACTAATTAATTAACTAAAATGTTGAATTAAAGACCTTCTCTAGACATGTTTCAAAACATTTACTACTGTTTTTCCACAAAAAAATATTTTAATGATTAATGAAATGTGTTTCCACATCCAGCAGACACAGAACAACATTATCATTCATTTGTAGTCCAAAATTCTCTCTCTTTTAGCTCTTCTTTGGTCTCCACCAGCTCCTGAGAAACATATTTGTGTCTTTTACCTTGCGTGTGTAGCTGTGTCTGTCTGCTGGACAGGTAGAGTATAGTGAGTTTATCAGAGCTGTTTTCATGAAAACCGCTGCCTGCTGCTGAAAACAAGGTAGATGAGTACTGTGAGACTGAACCAAATCAGCAAAGTTGTGGGTCGTAACACCTAAGGAGCTAAAAGATGCTCAAAATCTCAATAAAACTGAGGGGAACTGCAGAGTTGGTGGTAATTTGTCATTACAAGAAACCCCTTTCATTCCACACATGGTCATTTGATCCATTGTTAACATGAAAGTATTGATTAGTGCAGTGTTAAGTTGGGATACATTGATTTAATTTGACAGGAAAGAGCAGGTGTGTATTAGTCTAGTTTAGTTTACTGGGTATATAAACTTCTAGTTAGAGCCCAACCCATACTGGATTTTTTTAAGGCAATATTGATATTTGAGAGTTAAAAAATATCCAAAAAATTAGTCGATTGGTCATGTTAAACATAAACATTTTTGATAAGGATCTCTAAAGTTTAGTTATTGAAGAACTGCAAGGAATTTTACAGTTGAAATATGAATATACTGTATGTCAGTGTGCTCTGCGTGATATAAATAACCAAACCTTTTCTTTCTCTACTCTGCATATTTGTCGCCCAAACACCTAGCATTTATTGCACAACTGATGCTGAGATGAATTGCTCTATTAGAAAGTAGAGGGATTAACAGTGAATCAGCGAGCGGAAAGAGCTCATATTGGAGCCACAAGCCTCACTAAAGAATTTCTTATTTCCAGTCTTGTCTTTTGTTTTATGGTCAGGTCTGTCATTTAGCCTGGCCTCATTACAAACCAGTCTGTGTAGAAAGGGCAAATACATAGTGACTGGCATTGTTCTGTGATTGGCATCTGGGTTTAAACCAAGGCCATGTTAATAAACGACACAGCCCTGCCCCTCTTTGAAAGCTTCTGTGACCACTGGCAAGTTGTCTGTTACAGGTCAGTGGTTGCATTGTGCATCTCTGCCACTCAGACGCTCCTTCAGATAATATTAACCTTTTCAACCTGAACTACTGAACCCCAGCCAAGATGCTGCACTGACTTCTCATCACATTAGCTGGGTTTCTCTTGTGCCTTCAATTTGTTTTCAGTTACAAAACCACTTTCCTTTTTTTTTGACAGTGAAATTTGGACAGTATTCACTGCGGTGATGAATTTATTTGGTGTAACCATCAAAACGTGATAAAAATGCAGGGTTTCCCCATGGAAATTGTCTACTGAAGGTGTTAAGCAGCATCTCGTCTCAAGATCAGTTTAGTTTCATATCCAATCATGCCTAAACAATAACCAGACTCATTAACTGTTGCTTTCACTGTGTGAAATGGCACCTTAACACTTTTCACCAGTTTTTTGTTTTTTATAAAAGTGTATTATTTAGGTCTTTTTCTCTATTAATCATTGTTTGGGTCCAAGTCCAAGTTGTCAAAAAAAATCAGTTTACAATGACACACATCGGAGAAGCTGTGTTTTACTTTAAAAGTTAATGAAACAATTATTCGACCATTTAAAAATATGCCAATTCATTTTCTGTCCATTCATTAATGAACTTATCGCTTCAACTCTAGTGGTTCAGGGTGAAAACACTGCCATGATATCATTCACATTTATATAGTTTTATTGCGTGATATTTTTTCAGAGAATGTAAATGTTTTGATTTTGTATTGACAATAATTAGTGTATTGGCATACCAACTTGTAACTAAAATAAAAAGATTAAAATTAAAATAATTTCTTATCTATTTTTTTCCATGGTGCAGACTAGCGCTGCAACTATTGTTTTCTCGGTTAATCATATTTTCCATACAATGTCACAAAATAGTGGTAAATAGCCATTATAATTTCCCAGAGCCAAAGGTTACATACTGATATTAGTGATATCTGACAATAAGCCAAAACCCAAAGATATTCAGTTTACTATCATATATAACAAAGACAATGTTTAAGGTTCATTTATTGCACAACGTGATGCAGGTTGTAGTCCAATTTGCAACATTAGAAAAAAACAATAAATTATGGTGGCGGGGGGTGGGGGTGATGATAACGAGTCTCACAGCCAGAGGAAAGACGCTGCTCTGTAGTCTGGCGGTACGACAGATACTCCTGATTTTCTTGCCAGATGGCAGCAGGGTGAACTGGCTGTAGCTGGGGTGGGTATGACCCTCCTGTCCTGGGCCGTGGACATCCCATGCCAGTTTGTGATGTTTCCACTCAGGATGCTTTCTATTGCTCCCCTGTAAAAGTTGACAAGAACTTGGCACTGGAATTTAGCTTTCTTAAGTTTCTGTAAGAACTACAGTCGTTTCTGAGCTTTCTTAACCAGGAGGGGATGACGTGGGCATGACAGGTGCTATGCTGATTCCCCAGAACCTAACAAACTAAAACCATAAAGTTCTTACATTTTGAGGCTGAAACCAGTTAATGTTTGGCATTTTTGCTTGAAAAATTACTGACATTATTAATTCATTATGAAAACCCTTGCTGACCATTAAAATGAGTCGTGTCCGCTCTATTATTCTATTATCCAGGTTACTGATGAAGGCAAGATTTGCTCATTTCTTGGTTCCTGGAAAAGAGGGGGAAAGTTTTTTTTAGCTACAAAATTCACTGAAAAAAATTTACATTTACAAAAAATATAAAAACTGGCAAAATAGCATATGCTTAAACATACTGAAAATACAGAGACTGCTGATGTTTAAAGTTATTTTCCAGAATGTTTTTCAAAGAATCCCACATGAGTGTGAGGTTTCACTCAGTCAGGTGTGGATTTGGACATGCACATAAAGCTGCCAAGCAAGCTACTTTCTCATCATTGTGAGCCCAGCTGATAAATCATCCAGGCCTTTTTATTATGATGATTATTTTGGGGGAAGTTTGTGCCTTTTTATTACACAGTGACAATAGAGTGATGACAGAAAATGGGGGAAGAGAGAGATTGGGGAATTACATGCAACAAAGGTCCCTGGCTGGACTCTGGAAACTGGGCACTGTTCATGGTCGGAACCTTGAACCACCAGGCCAGCTCATAACAGATACCTTCTTCTCTGCGTAGTGAGTAACCAGAAATTTAACAGTGAGTAACCAGAAATGTCAGCACAGTCATAATTCTTTAATTAATATATATATATATATATATATATATATATATATATATATATATATATATATATATATATTTATATATTTTATCGACCTCAAAATTCCAGTATTAGTCGGGCCCTAATTCTGAGGTTTGTACGTTCACTCTAGCTGAACTGAAAATCCTCAGCATGACATCATGTCTACCAAGTTATCCATGCAAAATAAGAAAAATATACCAACACATGTACAGAGTTTATGTGCTTGAGTGTAAATTTTTCTTTCCATTTCAGGGTTGTTCAGCTCATCTCCTTCTCCACTTCAGGTTTATATAAAGGTACGGTGGTGAATGGGCTCTTTTAGCTGGGTGTAATTGAACCTGACCCACTTGCACAATTAACTTTAACCCATAATATTTGCTCAGTGGTATTGGGTTTTGGATGGCTTGGCCCCAGCGGTGAGGTCGACCTCAGCGTAGTTGGCAGAGCCATCAATCACTGCTGCTCCCTGAAGGGGCGGAGCTCCAGAATGAAACAAGAGGGAGCACAGTGATGATTTGATTGGTGCCAAAGCCCGGTCATAACTGAGGATGACTCAAGGTATTTCCAAGGTCTCCTGCATTACTGAAAGCCAAGTTGTCAGTTGAATGCGTAGGAACCCATAATATTTTTCCTTTGAGATTTCCTTTATAATCCTTGTTGGTTCTCCAACAGTCTCCTGTATCCACTTTGGGAAAGGGTGTGAGACCAAACACTTCTTGAGAACCTGTCAAGAACCTTTCAAGTGACACTACACAGGGTTCTGGTCCACCTGAGATGTGAAACATGAATTCACACAGTATGCGGGAAGTTTCCATGATGTTTGCGATGTAATATTGATAATAACATTATAGTAGTGTTATTTAATATAATCTTATTATGGCACAATATGTGTTATGCTATATTATTTGTGACTTGATGATATTGTTATAAATGGTAAATGGACTGCATTTGTATAGTACTTTTCTAGTGTACCGCTTAAGGTGCTTTACAGCACATGCCAACATTTACCCACTCAAATACACTCACACACAATGAAGGCACAGGATAAAACAGAGCTCTGTACAGCTACAGTAGCACCAGTCCAGTGATGGACTGATGGTGCCATAGTGTATTTTGAGGATGCACTGTCCTGAAGTTTGGGCATCTTTGAGTAAGCTGTCCAAAGAATGTCAAAGCTTTTTCTAATTAATTAATTAATTTTTTTTCTGAACTTGTCAGCTCAGCCTGAATCATTTTCCCATTTCACTGCTACAGACTTGTGTCATCTCAAATATCCTCTATTTGTGCCTTGTATCAGAGTGACATTATCTAAAGATGAACCACAGTTGAGACCTGATTTTATCTGTTCTTCCAGTAAACACACTCCTCATACATGGACTTAATTGGTACTTTTTTCTGCACAGTCCACCGGGAGAGAGGCTCACAAACACACACCTCCAGGGAAGAACACCTGAGCTCTGGTAGTTTGTTTGTCTTCAAAGGCCCATGGGGGTGATGGGCGGGGGGGTAGGGGAGTCTTCATCTTGTCATGAGCTGGGTGGATTCACAAGCTTTAAAGGCCTTGGTTCTAATTCAAGCCACCGTTTTTGTATGATATTAGCGCAGGCAATGGAAATGGGAGTTAATGAGATCTCATGAGAATGGAGCTGCAGGTTTAGTGGCTCAGTGTATTCAGTGACACACAGTGACTTTCAGAAGCAAAGGCAGCAGTCCACATGTGTTACACGTCTTCACCTGATTTTTCTGTCCAGAATGGAGAGAGAATGCGACAGATATAAAAATGGGTTGCTCTGTTAGTGTTCATCAGAACCTGTCCCCCAGCAACTACCAGCACGCACACAGGCCGCTGCTGTGTGCTCGACAGTGATTGGATGAGGGCAGCTGCTTTGCATTTTATAGAACTAAATGAATTTAAACCAGTCTCTCTGTTTTGTTGTCAACTTGTGTTGAAGGTCGGTGGCCTCTCTTTAATAGACCATTCCTCTTTCATTTCAGTGTGCAAGGATCCACCATACAAAGTGGAGGAGTCTGGATACGCAGGCTTCATCTTGCCTATTGAAGTTTACTTCAAAAACAAGGTACATTTAACAATTTTACTCACCAACCAACTGTATGTGTTTTACATCTTAAACACTGGATTTACCCCCTAGATTCAATTTTAGGTCTTTTTTTAAATTTCTTAATCTGCCTGTTTCACCAGGTTTGTTGGGGTTGTCTGCATTTTAAAGGCCTAGGCCACCAAAATGTGGAATCCCTTTTCTTCTTTGGCAGTGAGACATTAATATAATTATAATATATAATATTCTGATGTTTCAGTCATTGCTGTTGCCCTCTCCAGTGTTAATAGCAGTTCTGTCTGACACAAGATTTTACAAAGGCCAAACAAAGTTTTCAGCATGCTTACAACCACTAAATGATCATGATGCAGATTTCACTATAGATTTATGAAGATTTTACAGTATGAGATAAGTCTTGAAAGTATTTGTTTGAGAAGGGCTGTGATTGGCCCACCACTGCAGCAGCTACAACCCATACAGTCTGGGGTGTGGTGTATTTGATGGAGTTGCGATTTCACTGTGCCGAGATGCCACCAAAACATTCCAATGTATGGCTCTACAACACGCCTGTGCTGAAGGATTATTTCAGGAAAAACTGGGAATACGAGTAACATGATAAAGCACCTCATGTGATGTTTGAAATGACACTGCCCAAATAATACTTCATTGTACAGTTTTGTTCAGTTATTTAATAAATATTTGAAGAATTTAAAGACTTTCAAATTGTGGTGGCATTTTAAGCGACTGAATGCTTCCATTCACATGATGGGTATCAAATGAAGTGGGGAAAAAAAAGAAAAAATGAAATACTTTTTATCAGTCCATGAAGTGGAGTACAATATGTGCACCGTGTGCTGTCTATGTACCATCTGTAAATGCAGATTTTTCAGACAGTGGGTATTTTGCAGCAATCATTTAGGCAGTTTCCTTTCACCAAAGTAGCATCAATTTCTGTCATTCTGGGAAACCAGAAGAGGTTACTTATTGTTTGTTAGACATCAGTATCACTGTGGGGCTCGTGGAAGGGACAATGTTGTAGTTTGGTTCTGAATGCAGTCTTTGCATGATGCCGTGTGGTGGTGTTGATAAAAGAACATAATGTTGGTCAAGTCCTGATAGACTGATTGTGACTGTTCTCCTCTTTCCCCTCTCTGGGTGGATCACCACTTTTCCTCAGGAAGAACCGAAGAAAGTTCGCTTTGATTACGACCTGTTCCTCCATCTGGAGGGTCACCCGCCTGTCAATCACCTCCGCTGTGAGAAGCTCACCTTCAACAACCCAACAGAAGAGTTTCGCAGGAAGCTCCTGAAAGCCGGAGGGGTATGAGTGCCAGGAAGAGGCTGGGGCTTGAGTGACATTTCTTTATGCGCTACATCAACTCCTACTGCAACTGCTTAGCAGGAAAAACATTACCTCTATATTCCCAGGGAAACACGACTTAGTTCAGACCTCTTTTTCCAGAAACCCTTGTCCACACTCATACAATGTCACACATACATATAGATCTGCTCTTTATCAGCCACTGGGAATTGGCCAGTACACCTGCTCTCTTAAACTAATGTCACTGAGGTCAAGCTTCGGATACCTTAACAATAAGTGTTTCAGTCAAGCCATTCATACAGCAGATTCCTGTTCCAAATATTACTAATGATGTTTATTATTAAACAATAAGGCTGATGATATTTTTTATTAACATCCTCATGAAAAAACTCTAGCCAAAACATAGCACTGCCCCCAACACCATAATTGGAACCATCAGTGGTGAAGATCCCAGAGTCAACTCACATTTTGTCACTCAAAATCACTGCAATTCTTTTTTTTTTTTTTTTTTTTTTTTTAGCTCTGTCATTGTACAAATAGCAATGCAGGAGCAACAGTATGCAGGCTGTAAACTTTCCAAACTGAGTCTGGTCTCAAAATGACCAAACCACAAAACTAACCGTGACAGAAGTAGAGAAGGGTGATGAATGGCCATCTGTGTTGCTAACCGGCTAACTAATTACACTCGACACATGGCTCATGGCCTTTGCAATGTAAAATAATACCTCCGTCCTTTGTTCCTTAATGTTTCTAATATTTTCAAATATTCCAATGGACTAATAAGGCTGCCATGATGTCAGTATGTTAATGGAACATCACATTTTTTTCTGTGAGTAAAAATGTTTCCAGACGAGAGAGAGATGAGAAAGCTGCTCTTTGTTTAACTCTTAGGCACCGCAGCTGTTTCTCTCTATAGCAGTGTGACTGTGCACACCAAGTGTCATTGTGTTACAGTATATGAGGTGTAACCTAACCGCTCCTGTTATCTGTTCTCCTGCTCTGAAAATGGCTTTATTGCTTGAGCAGTGTTGTCTGACCTTTTTATGAATATTTTATCATTATTTTATTTTATACTTTTATTCCACAATATACCATTTTTTTTTTAAGCATATAGATGCCAGTGATTATCTTGCTTTAGTATTGTTTTATTTAAGCTATACAGTGCCGAATGATCAGCTGATCTAGTCAGCAAGTCTCTGTGAAGTTATAATGGCCCCGATCCGAGTCCTTTTATGTATCAACTGATACAGAGTCCAAGCCGGTTCTTCTGTTTACCTAAATGTTGATTGAATATATATTTTGCACAGTGAAACAACAGCCCACCTAACTTATCACTATATGATCCAAATAGGTCCTGGTTCAAAACTGTAAAGTTGATTTGCGTAAATTATTGATATGATATGGATAAAAGTTTAAATGGAAGAATGTGATTCCTGATGTGACTGTTAACCGGTGAAATGATGAAACTGCTGGCTGAGTGTTGTGTACAATGCTCTTTGCTAATAAGAGAGAAGAGATACCGGCTCTGTTACCGTCGGAGCTTAGCGTCTGTGTATTTTGCCATCACCAGTGCGATCCAATAATGTTTCACATTCACATTAATTTTCCCTCGTATATGGACGTACATGCTTGCAGCGCTGCTTTCCTCAGTGACAGCCAGGCTCGACACTGCCACACTACTGTAGCAGGCTGAGGTGGACAAAACACAGTAGACTTCAGTAAAGAAAGGATAAGATTTTGATCTGCTTTATTTTAGCTGACACCAATTATTAGGATCAGCTCGGGACATCCCCGGTTGCTTCCTCAGTGTCGGGTGCAGTCAGCCTGTTGGCCCTCGGCCAGAGCACCCCTGTAGTCTCGAGGTTTTATGACTGGAGCTAAGTGCTCTCTATTTACTTTGCCCTGCACCCCCTTCTTAGCCTCAGAAAAAGCTCAAGTGCTGACATGGACCATGTCGAAACTCACATTCTCTATTGTCAAGAGGAGAGTCTCACTACTAAAAGGTCTTAGTACATTATTCTGTGCATTTCATTCAGTTCAAAGTTACTTTACCACACCTGCTTCCACACATTTGGACATTAATAAATGAGTACTTGGCTAAACTTATTCTTTATATTTTATAGAACAAAACTGTAGCTGATAATTGTCTGTCTCTTGTCGTCCCTCTCTTTAACAGCAGCGGGATCCCCACAAACGAAGTACAGAAGACTCTAAAGTAAGATTTCCAACATGCTTTGGGGGTCATGGATGAAACAGGCTTGTGTAAAGATTTGGACACCTCTATAAAGTGGCTTCATGTTGCTTTTTGTGTAATGTTACCAGCACTTTAATCCTGGCTGAGAGATTTACGGTCATGTGCCTCAGCACTCCAGTATAGACGCACTGAAGCAGCTGTGTCATCTTCACTTGCATATTCTGGCCATCTTTCTAGCCCTGTAATGACTGCAAGATATTCCAGCAAACAATTCGATTGATTCCATTGGTTTCCATTTGTGTGTTGAGAAAGAGGTCTCATTATTATTTATCAGATATGTTCCAAAACACCTAGGCTGTTGAATTTGTAGTTTATGCAAATGTTTTTGAAGAAATAACATACTCTCCAGTTAAGATGTGAAGATCAATATTCCGGCAGAGGCAGTTAAACCCCATAACTATTAAGAATACACAGCACAAAATTTCTTTGTATGCTGATGATATGTTGTGTTTCATAAATCAGATATTTGCAACACCAGACAGTTTAGTTCAGTATCAGAATATAAAATCAACCGGTGTTAGTTTTTGCTTCCTCCTCTCAATACACCAATTTCAGACCAGGAATCCCCAAAGTGCACATGTTCATATACCTTGGAATAGATCTTTTCCCATACAAATTATAATTTAAATCTGGAACTATCTGATCCATGAATAAATAAACAGGACCAAGAACATCAAGGCCAGCTCTTGGTACTTCATGTAGGTACCCAAAAGGATTTGAGTTCAACACCCCACCCTACTTTTCAACATCATAACTGTAACTCAAAGCAAAGAAGCCTCTGATCATGTTAATTTGTTGCTGTTCCTCTGGCAGGTGATGGTAATGCAGGAGGGCTCCACCTCCCTGTTTGGCCAGCACCTCAAGCTGCCTACACTTCCCAACAGCTCGCTGACGTCCACCTTCTCCGACCCAAAGAAGAGCAAAAGCTTCCATGGGTCAAAGGTCAGTGTTGTTTCCAGGTACAGCCTGGAGCTAAACTTACCTTCTCCTCTGCCTCTACTCTCAGCCCCACCCAGCTCTGGAACGTTTTACCCCTTCAAAGTCTCCAGGCCCTAATCCCCCACATATTTGGCAGGTTCAAAGATGTCCAATATATTTAAACTCAGGGATTTCAAAGACATCCAACTTTGGCTTAAGCAAACCGTATCTTGGCCACTCGGCCACAAGCACTTACTCCACTGTCTCAAGGATGTCAACCCAAATTTTACTCTAATGTCCTTTTGAAACTTCACATGCATAGACGACGTAGACAATAATGTTGCACGAAGTTGGTAAAAAGAATTGATAAGGGAGAAGAGGAAAAGGCATAAATGATGGGCCTATAAGCACCATGTGAGATTTGAGACATTATGTTCTGCAGCACTAAATAATGTATGTCGATAAGTTGGCATGTTGTTTCCATTACTTGTTATTTTTAGTCCCTTTATATAGTGTCATTTAAGAGCCAGGTTAGGAGAGGCCCGCTTCACATGGAAACGGTTTCCAGTCTAAACACTGTGTGTGTGTGTGTGTGTGTGTGTGTGTGTGTGTGTGTGTGTGTGTGAGTGAGAGAGATGAATTACTTGTGGAGCAGGAGCTCTCTCTCTCTCTCTCTCTCTCTCTCTCTCTCTCTCTCTCTCTCTCTCTCTCTCTCTCTCTGTCTCTCTGTTATAACACATTAGATTTTTTTTACTACAGTCCTAAATACTTATTTTTTCCCCCATTATTTAGTCCTATTATTATACTATATATTATACTACTACACTGGATATATTTAAAATAAAAACTTTTAAGACATTTACATACACACAAGGATGGGTAAAATGACATTCAAAAGTTATATATTACAGTACAATAAGATATTTATGTGAATATAAACTTAGAATAATATTGAATCCAGGAGAGAAACAATGAAAGCCTTATTGCGGTAGTTCATTATTACAGATAGAGGTATAAGTATGAATCATAAATATAACATATGAAAAGCCTTAAAATGTATTATGTTCAGTTTCCTCAAAGTTTTCAATTTAATTCACAGAAGTTTTATCTTCTTTGTGAAGTCCTAGTCAACACCATCACCAGACTTGTAGCAAACACTGTCACTGCTGCTAACTACAGTAGCTCGGAAGCTCATCAACTCATACTGGGAAAGTGTCAATTTAACAAAATCTTAAATCAACTGGAATAAATTAATAATGTTTTTTTGTTTGATCCATCCATCCATTTTATGCCACTCATCCGGGTCCAGGTCACATTCATTTTATTAGTTGTATCATCAGGAGTTATTGTTATATACTGCTGGGAGGTACTGACATAAAATGTGATATAATAATGAATAATCCTCAGCATTATTGTTCCTGCATTAATGAGATCCAGTTCTCTTGTTTTTGCATTCCTAGAAAGTAAAAATGTGTTCACTTTCTGTTTATAATTATGAAGTGCTTACAGTTCCACTCTGACAGTACTATTATCATAGGCCCTTCAGTGATTTACATGAACTCGGGTCAGCTGCTAACCTGCCAATGTCACGGTGCTGAAAGGTTTGTTAAAAAGTGCCACTTCTGTGATCTCTTCAGTGTTGATGGCAGTAGATGCACTGTGCCTCCCCCCAAGAGCACTAAACTAGTTTTTATGTTGGGCTGCCCTGGGAGGGAAATGGGTTCACTGCAATGGAGGAGCATGCTGGAGTTTAGAATGAGCCGGCAGCTTTACATCCTGAGGTCCCAGGGTCACCAGCAGATAGACAAAATGAAAGGTTTTAGAGGTGGTTGTGCAGAGTTGTAACACACCCCGTCGTCTAGACTGCTTTAATGGGTTTACTGCATTGATGAAATATTGACAAGGGGGCTGGAGGTGAGACCCAGGGACAAATGGCCCCCGTCGTTAGAAGGAATGCATTTCCTCCTTTCTCCACATTGCCCTTCGCTCCACATTTAAAGTTGCGCATGTGTGGCTGTTGAAAAGGCCCCTTCACCCCACTGAACAGCACTGTTCAAAAGAAGTCCTGAGTTTGCTCTTTAAGCCCATAGATGGGGACTAAGAAGACCCTTTTGATTTTCTTTCAAGAATAGACCTCTTTTCACAGATGTTAATGCCAAACTGCAGGGTGGCATGCATGTTTTTTCTTGTGTAAAAGGCAGTGGATTAATCTTCATTTGACCTAGCTGCCTAGTTTTTGCTCACTTTGTTGTTTGATACTTTGCATTGTAGAAGTTATACATTAAGTTTAAAAAGCAGTCTAAAGTCGACACAGTCCAAACAGCAAGGAGACAACATAATAACAGGAGACATTTTTTCCTGCTGAAAATAAGGGTTTGAACTACTGATTTAAGACAAAAAAGAAATTTGGGTTATTGAGTTATTTTGTGGCAGTTATTTTCAATTATTATTACAGCAATACAGTCCCATACCATCCTCAGACAACCGTATTTGTCAGTGGCTAATTATACCCTTTTCCTATTATGTTTGCCAACTGACCTAAAGTGGGATTTCCCTTTACCCTGGTCCATAATCCTTTGAGCTGAAGTTTTTTCTTTCGTAGCTTAGATGATTCTCTGTAATTCTGCTCTAACACCCTGAATGTTGGATAGAATTTCTTAGTGTTTTTTTTGTACATGACTTAACTTGCCATCATGCAGCTCAGGTTTAGACTGCCAGTTACCAAGAAATCTAAACCTATTGCTTATGATTAAGTCTATTGTCCTGTAGAATGTGTTCATACCATGTAGGATCTTTCTCATCTTTTGACTTTAATCGATAGGATGGCTCCAAAGGAAGCGGTACTACCCTTCTCACCACCGCAACAACCACCAGCACCAACAGCAGCAGCTTCTCCAAACTCCACAAACCCTCCAAGGACCACAAGGACAAGCCTCCTAAAGACTTGAAAGAGCCCAAAAGTGCCTTCAGAGACTCTGGCTGGGATCCCAGCAAAGCCCCCAAAGAACCTTCCAGGAAACCCAAAGAGAACCAGCCACTTAGAGATATCAATCCTAAGATGGGCTTCAAAGAACCCAAGTCTTTGTCCAAGGAGCATCGGACTGAGGGGTTAACCCAAGGGTCAGGACTAAACAAGCGTCTGTCCACCCCTGATGGTGACGATCATGTGACCAAAAAACGTAAAAGGGGATTTGTGGATTCATCAGGGAAGCAGACGTCAGGGTCAGACGCTCGACATTCGGATAAGAAACTCTTGAAAGATAGATCGCAGATGCGAACAAGTAAATTGCGACCCGAGGGTGACGAGGCAGAGCGCAGGAAGGTGTTGACACATCCGCCATTCCAGGAACTGGTGGACCCCAATGACTCTGATATGGAGGACCACTCTACCAAATCAGATGTAAGTAGAACATCTTTTTGGACTTTTTAAATGTTATTGAAACCAAGAGGAGTTTGTGATATCTCTTCAGAGTAAAGCTGATTTATTTGATGTATATACTAACAGCAAAGGGGTTTAAGAACAGCTGTCTGGCTCTTCTATGAGTCTAGAACATTGGACTTACTGATTTGAGCTTGCAGGCTACTTTACTGGAAAAAGTGGTGAAGGGAGGGGTTGTGGAAGGGTATTCAATTCTTCCAAGGCTTTAAGGGGGAGGATTTGTTGGTGGTCAGTCCTTCCTCAGCATGGAAGGGGCTATAAAATTAAATAACCAACAGGGAGAGAATCTTCTTTAATGGTGGTCTGGTGGACTCCAGGGGGCTGGGCAGGGGAATTGGAAGAAGGGGTGGGCACCAATAAACCTAGCGGGAGTTCAGCTGCATTCGTCTGGGTGGCCAAACAGGAAGTGGACAAAACCGGAGTAAGATAAACAGTAAACGGACTGTATTTATATAGCACTCTTAACCAAAGCGATTTTAAAATGAGTTTTTCATTCATTCACAAACACTCACACATTGGGAGCAATTTGTGTCTTCAGTGTCTTCTCAACCCTGCAAACCACCAACCTGCTCTACCTCCTGAGCCACAGCCAACCTGACAGTTACAAGATGCAGTTTTGTTGCCTTATTGACAGCAAATTTTTAGATTTTGTAAACTTAGACTTTACATTTATTTGTATCAGAAATAATTTAATATGGAAGTAGTATGCTCGCTTACAAACTTTAAAGTACCTCCACCTCAAGAGCAGGGATTAGAAAGAGCTCCTTTCATGGATAGGCATTTGACTGGGTTGCCTGGTCCACACACATTTGGTGGAGAACCTCCCCATAAAGAAGGGCTGTTTTAAAGCCAAACAGTAGACAAGAAAGATTTATGGTTTTACAACACCTGAGGAGAAAGGGGAGAAGCTGCAGTGAATAGCATAGAGTTCCCCTTTAATCCTTTTAGCTTTTGAAAGAAGAAAAAGGAGTGAGGACTGAGTGTTTGTGGAAGAAAGGTCTAAATCCCTGTGCTTTGAGCAGTTTTCTTTTGTGTGATGCTGTTTTCATTTCTGTTCTCAAATGCTTGTATAAAGCGTGGGTCTTTATGTATCTTTCTCTGTAGGAGCAGCTTGTTTAGCCAGGGGAGTTATTACAGAACCTGTGTTTTTGTCTGCGCTGTATGTAAATGCCTTTTAAGTTTTCCCCTACAAGGACTGAGGGCGGGGTTGGTTGTAAAGGGGATGTGGGGTGACAAATGCCAGGTGTTTGATTCTCCCCAGGCTAGCAACCCCGGTGGCCGAGCGCTGGGCCGACACAGAGCTCCGCTCTCATTTCTCATGTGACCACTTGTTTGATCTCAGTCTTTTCCACTGAGCACTCGGCCAGAAACAGCAGAGAGGAGGAAATGTGGAGTAGGTGATGACATGAAGGGAAAGCAGGCTGGCGTGTTAGTATGAGAACCTTGTTTTTAGCACGCTGGATGTGGGCACAGGCTGAGTGATTTGTCACCTGCACAAGTTTGTGTAAAATGACATCACTAAGACATGTATTATACCTACCAAACAGTTGAAATTACCATTTACAAGTAAATATGCAATATAAACAATCTGCATACATTTGTCTTCCTTTAAAGTAAAGTAAAAGACTAGTATGTATCATTACAAGAATGGTTAATTAATATTGTTGTCAACATTGGCATAAATGTTGTTTACGGACTGAATTTAGTGATTTGAACATTCACTTTTTGGTTTACCAAACAATTTAACAATGAGGGCATTTATAATTGATTTTGTTTAGTTTATTCTAATTATGAATCTCTGCCAAACAGTTGAGAGAATGGATAAATGGATAAACATTTGAGCTATATCATGGACATGAAATATTTTTAAGAATAAATAAGTACAATTTAAATTGAAAAAAAATGTTACATTTAGGTAAAATTACCTTAGCTTGGTTAACTTAGTTTCTCCAGAGGGAGCTGTGTTAAGTTTTGTTATTGTCCACAAGTGATGTCACTTGAGTCAGTGTCAGTTGGGGCTGAAAACTACAAGTTTGAAAATCAAAGATCTGGGGGTGTGAAGTTAACAAGAAGTGAGCTGACCAGACCTCTTCAGCCCACTCCTTTCTCTCTGCTTGAGGCTAGCGGCTCCAGGCCACATCTGCTGCTTCTAGCATAACACATCTGAATCTCTGACCAAACTGTCTGCGATCAAGGTGCATTGTGGGTAGTGTAGGTGCTAGGTATTGATAAGGAAGAAAAATGGGGGGAATGCTGTTAAAAAATATATATGACAACAATTTGTGTCTTTGTTTCTGCTGTTTCAATTTTTATCCTTTTGTCCAAAACTGTCGTGAGTCTGACAGCATTATAGGAAAGTAATGCTAAATTGGTGGAGTACTCTTTTTAAGGTCATATAAAAATAATAAAAGTCACATAACATGCAATGCAATCTTTGTAGAACTAGCTCATCTGTGTTATTTAGCACTTATGTCTGACTAAATCCTTTGGACAGGAGCAGTAGCAGTAGTACTCTGAATGTAACTAATTAGTGACTGTTTAGAACATCGAACAAAAGTCCAAAATAACCAACAAATATTGAATGGAATATCATTAAATGTATCATATCAACAACTGTTTAAAAATCAGAAAACCTCGTATTCTGTGGGAATATTTCATTTTGGTTACAAATATAAAGCAATGAACTTTACAACATTTCAAATGATAGTTCAAAAAAGTTACGAAAACTGAAGGTTATGCAGACTGGAGGTTACGCAGACTGGAGGGTATGCATTTACATTATTCTGTTCAGACAGAATGTGATTTACATTTGAAAACCTCATTCTAAACATACCACATGTCAAGAGTTTTTTTACTGCCACTAACTTCTGGATGGAAGGAAGCCATCCAAAATGGTCGCGTCTGAAAATCCCAGTACCCCCTAGGCTTTGCTCAATCAGGTTTAGGACAGTACATGACATTTCAACTACAAAGCAGTTGAGAATTATTAAGGGTTAGCCTAACTGCTGCAAGAGCAAAAAGGAGCTGATAAGTTTATAGTACATTTGTGTTGCATGCCACAACATTTCAGTATAAATTAGTTGGCTTCGTTTGAATGAAACTACTGTGTCAAACCGAAAGGCTTCTTAATTCACATTAAAATAGTTTTGTTTGGACAGCCCCTGCTGAATCAGACAAGCAAACCAAATAGTCTTGGTCAGTTTGGTCTTGTTTGCTGGCCTTTCTTTTTGGGTGTCCTAACTGCGCCAAGAGTTAAGAGAAGCCAGATTGATGCCAGCAAACTCTGACTAAAGACTATTTATTGTCTGTGAAGAGGGCAGCTTTGGTGGCTTTGAGTGAACCAGGACAAAAGCCCTAAAAAAGGAGTAGTGGTAAGATTTATGGCACTCTGAAGAAGCTGTCCCATAAACCAACAGACCAGCTGTGTGTTGTTTGTTGGCAGGAGGTGACGACCATTCAAGTCGCTCTGCCTTTTGTCCTCACTTCTCTCTTTTTCTCTCATGTTTCTTCTGAAAGTCGCTTCTCGCCACTTTGTTTTCTTGGGCAGCTCTGGTTTGCAGTAGCAGCCTCATTTTTTTTGGGGGGGGGGGGTGTTGCATAGTAACATCCAAGTGCATTTTAAACTCCCTTTAGACTGACACAGTGATACATTTCAAGCCCACATCTCCACTTGATCTTAGTGGGTCACACACGTCATCCAACCTGGCTTCACAAGCTTGCTCCCAGCTGCGGTTAGATGCTGCTTGGGAAATAGGAGTTTGTTTAATATAGTTTTGTTTTTTGAAAAAGGTCAAAACTAGACAGACTTTTCTGAAGAAAATTTGCCTGAAAAAACAAAAATAGGTCAGGTTTTGGGAGACAGTTCAAACCACAGTATTTTTCCCGTTCACATTTCTTGTACTCCTTTTCCACTGCAAATACTACTACTGGTACCTGGGGCTTCCCTTTACCTGAGCTTTTTAGCACTTGTTAACCCTTTGATAGATTCCTTGTAGTTCTGTTGTATTTTACAAACTAGGATGTTTCAAATGTACACAATAAAACAGGGAACATCAGGACTGATTACTAGAGATGTGCCCATATACCAGTTTGTGAAACATTCTAATAGTAATACCGCTGTTTTCAGAGGACACTGCAAACACGTCACAACACTCCTGCCTTCATTAGCAGTTTTCTTTTGAATTTCAACAATGGAGTGCCTTAACACCAGTCAGATAGAAGCAGAGCGAGACCAGAAAGCCAGGCCCCTTGTCTGTCTAGCTCAAGCTACTCTGCATTTTATGTGACCTAAACAAGAGGAAACTCCCTGCGTCAAGATCGCACACATCATGTTCCTCCTCACAGGTCAGCTTCAGCTCTGGTATTTGTTAAAAGTGATGTGTAGATGGTGTGCAGACAGGCGGTTGGTGCTAGTGACCTGTAAGCCCAACATAACTGTACCTCAGCAATTGCTGATATGTTCTAATGTTTTGCTTTTTAACTATTAACATCCAGCAGGCAACACTTACTATAAAGTTCTTGCACTCAAGTCTGATAAACGGGATAAAACTAAATAGCTGCTAATTATTTTTCTGTGGATTTGACTAATTGTTGCAACTTCATTGTTCTTTCTTATTAAGTGTTGGTTGTCCTGGTTGATGCAGATGCAGTAGCAAAGTGGCAGTTTCTGTTGTTGTGTTAGTTATAGTCATCTTTGCTGTGAAATGACATTACATGTGCTTAACCAATCATGATGGACAGCAATATGGTTTCATGGCAAATCAATGACAATACATATGATTTTTGCATCAGTGTGATGGTGCCCTTTGATTTATCTTTTTATCTGCTGGGTTGCTGGCTAAGAAAGGTCAACACACTGCAGCTTCAGAAAACTTACCATTGAATAAAATAACATATATGTAGCATTTTGAAAAAAAAAGGCAGTAAATACATAAAACACAGCCAAATTGAGTAACACATTCACCAGTTTAACAAAACACACAAGGCATAAAGAAACCCACTGCAAACACAGACACGCAGAAAAACACACACTCTTTTCAGCCCACCCCCCAGTTAAAAATTAACAAACCGCCTACTGGTAATACCCGTCACACAACAAACATGCAGATAACACAATATTGACTCCTGTTACAGGGTGATCCCTGGTCCACACCTACAGCCTCTTACACATCACTTCTAAACACAAGAACAGTGACAGATGAAGTGATATGGAGAAAATCTTCTATCACGGTATAAGTAATTCTGATTCTCAGTGTGGGCATGTATTGTGAGTAAATGTACTGGACAAACATTGAGAAACCGTTTCAGGATAACATATCAGACAGGAGTGTCTGTTGTCTATGCTGACCATGAGAGCTCAAATGTAATATACAACATTATTTTTCATATGAAATGTATGTGATATGCAAGAGAATAAAAACATGAATGATAATATTTTTCTCCACTGTATGCTGCCTGCATCTTTGATCGCTGCAATGTTTGCGAGATCAGTGGCCAAAGTATGATATTTTATTTATTTAGTTATTTATTTGAATTTCTCAGTTTTTCCCTGTAATTCACCATTTCCTACATTGGATGAACAATGTCACATGCAAGTTGCTTCCCACTGTTTGAATAAATGCTAATTTTGTCCGTGATATTATTTCTGAGATTAATCAGGTTGAGTGACTTGCTGAGGTTGTAAAAGGAAAAGGTGTGAGATTGTAAACAGGGACTATAAAGACACACTTTGTATCTGATCAGGAGTGGTGTCAAGAAACAAGCTGGCCTCCAGCCATAGTGAGTATACATGGATAAACCTGCGGTGTGCCGTGCTGATGCTGCCGGTCTTAAAGTCTCACAAAGCATTGAATTCAGTTCCCTGAAAACACCGCCTTAGAAAGTATTGAAAATTCTTACATTTAGTTGAATCTTTGCTCTTGCCAGCCGTAGACAGTAACCGTAGTTATAAAATGTTTTTATATGTGGTTGTGGGCTGTCGGGAGACCAGACCTGTAGCAAACACGGTCACATGCTAGCTACAGCAGCTAGAAAGCTCATCAACTCATAATGGGAAAGTGTCAATTTAGCAAAATCTAAAATGAACTGGAATTCATTTTTAATTGATAAAACCATCCATTTTCTGTCACTTGTCTGGTTCCAAGTCACCTTAATTAATTATATTATATTATATTATATTGGGATTTGTTACATACAGCTGGTAATACTGACAACAATGTGTTATAAATGTTAATAATTTCATGTACTTAGAAACATAATTGTAGGCCTTTTTTATCCCTACTGGATGTCTTTCATTCTCTAACCGTATGACCATGAAAACGTTTTTACATTTCATTGAGTGTAGTGTTTCAAAGTCTTTAATTTAATTTGGTAAACCCGGCAGAAACCCTGACTATATTTGTTGGCATTTATTTGCTTCCCCAGTAAT
The DNA here is from genome assembly GCA_031216445.1 of Lateolabrax maculatus. NCBI lineage: Eukaryota > Metazoa > Chordata > Actinopteri > Acropomatiformes > Lateolabracidae > Lateolabrax > Lateolabrax maculatus. The sequence continues at coordinate 17,161,147 of CM062207.1, forward strand.
CTTGAGTCTTTTTAGAAGCCAGACTATGCTTCTTAAAGTTATTTATTTTAATTATGATTAACTCTAATGGCAACTTTAAATGAACAATGTTCCCTCTCCCTGTCCTTTAACATAATAGACCCCTCAACACTGAAAGGGTGAAATAGGAATACGTTCAGTGGGTACAAATTAATCGTTGGATCCATTGCTACAGTACTGTGTTGTGTATTTGCCTGATGCTCTTAAAGAAACTCGTGAGGCTGAAATCAGGTGCCCACTCAATGTTTCATCAAAGGAAGTATCCTATTATGATGCATGATTGTCTTGTGATGTTTGCCAGAGAGTCCATGTGCTTTGTTGGAACGCTCACACACTGCCCACACGAATATCAAGACTTTTTGATAACAATGAACCCTGCTGGCACAGACATTTTCTTGGCTGTTCATAATTTAATCTGTTCCTGAAGCATTCTCCCATCTCTTCTCTGAAAGTGCACAGTCTCCCATCACAGCCAACAGGCAGTTTGTGCTAACTAACAGTGCCAGAAGTGCAAATGTCAGCAATGGGGAGAAAAGAATCTGTGGAGCGCTTAGAGCTGTGCTGCCCCTCACACCTGTGCATACCTGGGATCCCTGCAGGGAGCAGACGTGGCTGACAGATTGGCCAAGTCTAAACTTTCCAAAAACTGGATGACGTGGACATTTCTTGTACTCCCTCAACAACTGAAAGGAGCTTTTCACTGCTCTGTGAAAGAACATGTATTGGCCTTGAGACTGCTGATTCAAACAAGCCGCCCATTCTGGTTAATTCAAAGTCTTGCTGATTTGGTTTACTGTAATTCATTGGTTCTTCTAAACTGAAATTTACATTGTGTCACCAGTATGTTAGTATGTAATGTCCTAAAAAAGAGAGCCATGTAGTATGTCATGTCAACCTTGGTACATATTAGTAGAACCAAACAATTACTTAAATAGTTTGTGTGTGATTTGCTGCGTGTGTGGCACATCATTAGACCCAGTGATTTATGAAGCAAGATGTAGATCTGAGGCTGGAGCAGTAAAGATGGCCTGGCTCTTTTCAGATAAAGCCAGGAGCAGAGCAACGCTGTGTTGATTTGTTGGATGGATGAGGGCCCTGACACACCACGATGACTTCAAAGAATTAGTGCCGACAAAGACAGACTAAAGTGCCACCTCCCCGACTTGTTAAAAGCAGCACTTAAACTCACCTCAAAGACTGCAGCCAATGGCCAGCTGGCCGCTGACATGCAGTGGGCTTTATTTTGTAGTCAAAAGAACACCACAGAAGACAAACAAAACAAAGTGGCAACAATTTTCAGGTCCACTAGGGCTGGGCAATATGGCCAAAGAATAAAATCTTGTTTTTGTTTAGAAAGAAAAACAAAAACAGCAGAGACATCCTGATTTTTTTCTTTAGTTTGTGTTAAGCTCCAAAAGTTCTGGAGCCTACAATACCTATGATATTATCCAATCCACCCTGTCTGGTTAACTTGTCTTTCAAATGACCCCAATGACATCACCAGGGTCATTTACTCCTATACACCAGACTGACACATAGAAACCCTCAGATTCTATAGAAGTTTGTCTGCATTCCTTTTGTATTTAACAAAGCATTGGTTTATAGACATGTCTAACAATTATTTTGTGACCTGTCTGGTCTATAGGGTATTCTCTTCTCTGCTTTGGTCCTCTTTGTTTGGCAGGCAGCAAATAATTAATATATTTTATATTATTCAATTACACACAGAATAATCCGCCACGGACTTCTGGTGGAAAGACGTGGAACTGTTTTGTTGCGTGTGATTTGCACATATATTGCAACTCATTAAAAGTGGTGGTGGTTTAAAAAAAAAAAAATTTAAGTAGGGGAAATACTAAATATATTATGACATGAAAGTGGTCAACATAGCAATTATCTGCACAAGATATTGGATGGTGTTGATGTTTGTCAAAAACTGTATTAATGAAATGTCGGTCTGTTTCAGGGGTATTTTATTAATCACTCTTTGTTTCCTCTTCTTCCTCCCAGTCTGAACAGCCCAGTCCAGCCAGTTCCAGCTCCAGTTCAGGCTTTGCTCCCACACACCACAAACGACAAGGTAATGATCTGGGACATACTGTACATAAGTTACTGGCGATCCCATGTGTTTTTCTTTTGTTTGTTTGTTTTTTTTTGGTCTTTTTCAGTAGGAATGACCTGTTACATGGTCCAATGTAGCTCATATGGAGCAGCTTGTTTGACTGAAATAAAAGAGGCTCAGTGTTAGAGTCTGAATTTAAACTGAACTGACATGAATCGCCGTTAATATTTGGTCGTCGTGGAGATCTACATGATTCATCCGGATTGGTTTAAACAATTTTCTACTGTAACCCTCTTATCAAAACCACTCATTTGAAAGTGAAAACAAAGGCAGGCATTGATATTATTATCATAACGGTCAGTTGTACGTCGACTAGATATCACAGAGCACTGTCCTCAGTTCAACTTTGGCTTTTTTAATTTCCAAAAGTGGTTTAGATAATTAGGTCCAAGCCGTCATTTAAAACCTGTTTGACTGTTTATGTAGGTTCCTTTTTGGAACCTGTAGCTGCTGCAACCCCCAGATCTGGGCAGTGAAAATATTGAGAATTAGTGAATGTTTTCATAACTGATAAAAAGTATGTCCAAGACTATACAAACTCTGAAAGGGAAAATATTTAAAATGCTCTAGAAGACATTTAGGTCTGAAAATAGTCTCAAAGGGCTATTGTGTTGTTTGGTCCAAAATATGGGACGTTGTATTTGCATTTTTGGAGGTTCTTTTCTCGAGGGTGACCTCTGCTTGTGTGTTTGTAATTTTCTCTGGATGCAGTGGTGGACTTCATCATCAGGAAAAGGGTGGCTATTCCTGCCACCACCCACACAGGTAACAGTTCCTCTGAGACCTGTGAGGCCCCCAAACCCTTCATTACATTACATTACATTACATGTGTTAAGCGGATGTTTTTATCCAAAGCAACAATAAGTGAATTCAACCATGTGATACAAACCAAAACTTGCAAGAATCATGCAAGCACATCAACTTCATCAAATATGCTGAACTACTTCAACTACTACATTTCTTCTCACATTTGCATGGAGACTCTTTTCCAGCTTGTCTATATACATGAAAACTCACACATCTCTTTGCCGTCACTTTGTTCAGTAGAGTTTGGTATTAAATCATGGATATTATACCACCCTAATGACACCTTTCAGCTTTAATTTAAGGTATTGACAGCAACATTGGGTGAACCGTGTAGAAATTACAACCATCTTTATACATAGACCCACATTTCAGGTTTACCAAAAGTAATTGGACAAATCAACAGAAAATAAAATAGAGTCGGCATATTTCATACTTGGTTGCGAAGCCTTTGCAGTCAATGACGGCCTGGAGTGTGGAACACACAAACATCACCAGACGCTGGGCTTCTTCCCTTGTGATTGTCTGCCCGGCCTCTACTGCAGCAGCCTTCAGTTCCTCATTGTGTCGGGGTCTTTCTTTGCCTTTAATTTAGCCTCCAGCAAGTGAAATGCATGCTCTGTTGGATTCAGGTCAGGTGATTGACATGGCCATTCAAGAACATTCCACTTTTTGCTCTGACAGTACATTTTGGGTCTTTGTCCTGCTGCAGTGTGAAGCACCGTCCAATCAGATTTGAGGTACTGGGTTGAACCTGAGCAGACTAGATTGCTCTGTGCACCTCAGGATTCATGCCACTTTTTCTGTCAGCAGCCAGGTCATCAATAAATACAAGGAAGCCCATTCCACTGGCAGCCACAGATGCCCATGCCAAAACATTACCTTGCCATGTTTTACAGAAGAGGATAACAGGCTGTTCCTTTCCTCCTCCACACTCTCCTCCTCCCACTACTCTGGTAGAGGTTTATATGTATCTCATCCGTCCACAGGACCTTGTTGCAGAACTCTGCAGAGTTTTTTTGCGTAATCTTTGGTGAACTGTAACGTGGCCATTCTGTTCTTCAGTTTTATAAGTGGTTTGCGTCTTGTGGTAAACCCCTGGTGAAGTCTTCTCCTTATCGTAGTTTTTGAGACAGGCATACCTACCTCTTGGAGAGTCTTCTTGATGTGGTTGACAGTCAAAAAGGTTTTTTCATTTTCACAAAAGAAAGAATTTTTTTTTTCTTTTAAAAGAATGTAAAATGATACACTTCACAGTATCACAGTAGAATAACCCACACAGGAACAGTTGAACAGACTACAGAATAAATGTAATTCCCAAACCATTCATCCAAACTGGATGTAAATACCTTCAAAATAAAGCTGAAAGGTGCAGTTGTTTCCTTTCAAATTCATTGTGGTGGTGTACAGAGCCAAAATAACAAAAATGGTGCCTCTGTTATGGAGCTTACTGTATGTCCTCTTGCACCCTGTGATGTCTGAATGTGGGAACACACTATTTATCTTTTAGGTGATTACTTCCATTGTCGTCCAAAAACTATTAAAAACACATCAGTGAGCCACACTGTTGCACTGAGCAACATGTTCCTTCTTTAACATGAACACACACACCGTACATACACCGTACATACACCACCCTGCTGCCCCAAATACTCACCAAATGTGAATTAGTCCCACAAACAAATGTAGTATTTCCTCCTGTTTAAGTAACGTTTTAAGAAATGTCGGAGCCTTTTAAAATCTTCAGTAGGAACCAGTGTGCTTGGAGCTGAGAGCCACAGACCATAGGGAAGTCACAAAGTATGGATTCCTTTAAAAGGAAAGTGTAAATGTGTCCCCAGCCTTCAGTGGAACCGCCAGCTTTCACTGAACATCCCACCATCCATCCACCTCACAGCATGAGCCGCTGCCTTATGCATGTTTTTATTTGTGCTTTAATCAAAATAATCATTTAAAAAATAAAATAAAATAAGAAATCTCAATTCCAATGTGGTCCTTTGTGTTTTCTGTCCCACTCATACACAGTGCTGGGCCCGTTGCAGTCAGTCATGCAGGACCTGCACTCAGATGACAACGACGAAGATTCAGAGGATGACGACGATAACGACATGGACTCTGACGTGGAGCGGCCGGCACACACACATCTCTCACACCATCAGCGCAGGTTAGCAAACGGTCACAAGAGGCCAGCTTGTTGATCGATAGACCTGACCTGTTCCATGGAACTGTAATCACAGACACAGGCAGAAAATACTAACGGAATACAGCAACTGTAGAATTTGAACTAGACTGTTGAGCAGGTCTGTGATTTTCAATGGAGTGAGTGTTTGTATGTTCTCGCAAACAGAACGGTGAGCTTGCGGTCCAAAGCACGTTTGGGTTTGGCACTGGGCTTTGATCACCACACAAGACTCCAGTCAGAACTGGAATTCTGAATTTACCTAACCCTCACCTTCCTAACCCTCCTTCACTGTGCTCTCTCCAGAGTGACCATAAATTTGTTTTCAGGTTGCTGCACCACTCCAGTAAGGGCAACATTGTTAAGTTGACACAACATAAACATAAATCAAACTGCCATACTGTTTAGGCCGATGCGCAGTATCTGTCCCTTTATTTTCCCTGGTATTTAAAGCTTTACGCGGATCAAAATACTATGTAATGTGAAAGTTAATGTGAACTCACAGAGAATTATCATCAATTCTGTAGTTCCTCTTAGCTGTACTGCACTTTTAGCCTCTTAGCTCATTGTTTTGGTTTTACAAACACTGCTCTCAACAACCTGGTTTCCAGTAGCAGCAGGCAGCTGTTTTCAGTGATAAACCCACAGTACACCCACCTGCCCACAGGTGGAGAAAAACAGAGTTCAAAGAGAGTAGTGATTGGATTTCCATTCATCAGATGGACACAGACATGATTCGTAATGAATGCTAATGTTGCTCCGTGTCTGCTGGATGTGTAAAAAGCAATTTGTTAACACATTAGACATATCAGCTTTATAAGGTGATAATATGTCAGATGTGTGTTTACAGCTTGTTCTGTTGCCCCCCAAGTGGTCAAAACACATACAATGAATGCAGCTTTATTTAACATTAACATCTGGTTCTGTTATCTATAAATGGTTTCAGAAAATGTAATATATCACAATATAAAGTTTCATATACTGTTAGACCCATGGCAGCCTCACTGAAGAGGTACAATGCATCTTTTGATGTGCTGAACTGAAGTTTGTTCTCTGTCTTTTTCTCTTACCCAGGGTCAGTTTGAGTGATGGCAGTGAGAGTGACAGCTCCTCGCCCTCACCCCTGCCCCGCAATGAAGCCCCGCCCCTATTAAAGACTACTAATAACCAGGTAAGATTATATTATATTATGTTTCATGTATTTTGTCAGTGCATTGAATGTACCACAAGGGAACCTAGGTGTTCATGTAGGTAGCTAGTCATCCAGAGTGACTTTGACTCGATGTCTTTACTCTGTCCTCTGTCAGATACTGGAAGTGAAGAGTCCCACCAAGCAGAGCAAGCAGGACAAGAACAAAAACCTAGATTGTGACAAGGTACACAAGGCTTTTTTGTTCTGTTTTTCAGTGTAAAATCCTTATAGAATAGATTGGGAGATATTGCATATTTTCGTAAAGCTACTCAAGGGGAAATATGACGGGAAAACTGGTGACTAAATAAACAAAAGAAATGCTATGGAAATACATCACTTGAACAGTACAGTTAAATAAGAATTGCAGCAGTTCCCAACAGAAACATGTCCATAACACGGAGTATCAAACACCTTCAACTACTGAAGCTGGCTTCTTTCTTATCTACTTATTTTTTGATCATATAGTTCCTAATTAAAATAAAAACTGTTTCCAGTTTTTTTTAATGTATTCTTTTTTTAAGTTTTTGTACAGCTGCTTGTGTTTAGATAATAATATGAATATAATATTTAAGAACGTTGGCTTCTTATGTTAAATGGAAAAAGGGGTTTTATATATAATAGATCATTTATATTACAGAATGTAAGTTGTTTTGATACCAAAACTCGAGTATCATATCAGCGCTGGTACTAAGAACTCCAACCATACCAGCTGTGTGTGTGTAATACAGCAGCTGCAAATACGGCTTCAGCTTGGGACGAGTCTGGTGTGACGTGTGGGTTGAGCTTGCGCCTTACCTCCAGGTTTCTGTGTAACAGCGTCATCTGAAAGTCATGAAGCTAACAACCTGTTGCTGTGTGTGTCCCAGGCTTACCTGGATGAGCTGGTGGAACTGCACAAAAGACTGATGACACTAAGAGAAGGTCATATACTGCAGCAGGTATGTGTGAACACCTGATGATGAGCTGATGACACTCCAAGGTATCATCAGTGTGGAACACTGAAGGTGTCACTTGGTGATAGATCATTTCCTTTTCCCTCTAATTCAGCTACAAATGTCTTGCATCTCCCACAATGCATTTCCCGTGTGTGTGTGTGTGTGTGTGTGTACATATATACATACACACACAATAATTTATTCAAAAAATCTATCTATATTGTTTCATTGGATTAGAAGAGGAGCTGTGATCAGTTACAGACCTTCCTGCAATCTGCGGCTTCATCTGGAAGCAATGAATTATTTGGTTAACCTCTCTCCACCTAAGAGATTGCTTGTTTCTTGCTCATATTCTTGAGGCCTATCATATGACGGTATTAGTGGATCTTCCCAGCAGCGGCTGCCAAGTTCTGCCTCGCTCTCCTAACAAGACGCCAGGCTCGGAGGAAAGACGAAATCCCATCCAAAACAGCATCGCCCGCGCACAGCTTTTCAACTCGCACAGTAATCAAGCTAATCTAGCCGAGTTCCCCGACTGGCTCCACTTCCTGTTACAAAAGATGGAAATGATTAACTCACAGCCTGCCCCGCACACTGCCGGGGACCACATATTGTATCACAGAGGACGCTGTAATGCCAATGGCACGTCTTTAGACAGTGGAACACGACATGAGTCTGGTAGCTGTTTCCAGTTGAAATGAATCCTAAACAGCAATGAAAAGGAGGAAAGGGGCCAAATCGCCGCCCACCCGACTGATGCAAGGCACCAAGGTGGAATGAGAGGTGGCGCCTGAGCATCTGCCTTAGATCTGCCCTGTCATAAAAACAGGCTGTAATTCTTCCCACATTTTTGAAAACTGTATCTACACCAAGAAATGTGGGATGGTGTTCCTCAGGTCTGACCCCCAGGTCTCCAAACCTCAAGTTTCATTTTCACCACTGGGTGCATCTTTTTTTAAGGTACACTGTTAACATGGTTAATACTTCCTGTGGTAGTTTCACGTACAGTAAAAGCCTACTACTGCCCTCACATTAAACGCATTTATTGTATATAAACATGCATACATATATACACACGCAGGAAGTGTTAGTATAAACATTAAATGTATCTATCATTTGCTGCAGCAAAAGAATGAAAGACTCTTAGTCATGTTTCTTTATAAATGCAGAATTAGTGTTTGAGGTTAACTTTTCAAACTAAAAGTATGCCATTTTAAGCGATTTCACATATCATGTGAGATTGTTATAGTAGAGAAAGGATTTTTCTTATTACTGTTCTCAGTGCAAGTAAAGCTTCACTATAAAAGGATTTTACATTACTTGCACTTTGTGCTATTGTATTCCTTTGCTTATATAAATGTAAGTACATGATCAAAACGTTTTTAAGGTGGTTATTCTTGAGCGCAGCAAAGTCCTATAAACACAAAGGTCTGTCCCTGCCTTACTCACACCATTGTTGGGTCGAGTGTTGGAGTTTCATATTGGCTGTTGCTGTTTCAAATTGAACAGCCACGTGACTGTAGTGACCTAGACAACGTAGATGAGATTGAACATGGCGGCGCCCCGTTCCCAGCGGCTCAACCGTAGAATGAATGTTTTCACTGCAGAGCCATGATTACATACATGAAGAGAAATAAATGCATGTTGTGCTCACCCATTGTCCTCTCTGTTCTCCAGATTGTGAACCTCATCGAAGAGACCGGACACTTCCACATCACAAACACTACTTTTGACTTCGACCTTTGCTCCCTGGACAGAAGTACAGTAAGAAAACTCCAGAGTTACCTGGAAACCTCCGGACTGTCCTGAGGCTCTGAGCAGCTGGCTGCTGGATCTCTGTCTCCACACAGACTTGTGATTTTTTTTTTTCTTGAATAAACTCTGGATGCAATGCAAAAGCCCCACAGTGGCTGGGTCCAGTTGCCGTGCGGCCAGCCTGCTGGTTGGACTGGGCTCTCTGAATGAAGAGAAACCAGAGCCAGGTGTCGTGGGGATGAGCCCTGTCGATCAGGAGAACACCCAGAAAGCCTTGAAAATTTCTCTTGATTTATAGGAAAGAAAAAGTGGGGAGCGGCGACCTTGTTGCTGTTAATGAATGTGCATATTGTTACCATGTATGTTTCTTGATTTGTTGTTCATTGTGACAAATGCATGGTCAGCATCGCCTTACAACATTGTAAGTCTTATTTATTGAATTTAATTTGCAGGTGTGCGTGTGTGTGTGTGCGTGTACTTGAAATGGCAAAAAAACAAAAAAAAAACGCAGAATGAGACTTTGTTTGAAGCACTTCCACAACTGGCATATCTTTGAATCTGTGTGGCAGTTGAGAATTACTACAACACTCTTTGCCATTGACTTGAACTGAAGTTGAATGTCATGAATCATTTCAATGGGAACAAAAAACTGCCTCAGCAGGTGTGAAGCTGACACTGATAAATACATACACATAATACATGTGTGTGACACTGTTGGAAAATTCTATTTTATATTTACCTATAAAAAACTATTTTGTTTTAGCAAATGCTATTCGCAAATGGGCAAAAACCTGCTTTCAACAGCCAGAATCAGTCTTGTGAGGTCAATTTTTGTGAGAATTCAGCTTGAGGTCTGGCCAGTCAGTGAACCTGAGTGGTTTAGATAACGACAAATAAAAATGGGGGTTGGAATGGATGGTCTTAAAGACTGATCCGGTTGTAATCCCATCTTTTGAAAAGGAAGATTGGTGTTTTCTGATTGGTTGAACTCATTCCAGTTACTTGCAAAGTTGCAAGCGATAGTGCAGTGAAAACATCCAATAATACCACAAGAAGAAAGCCACATTTGTGGGCTCCACTGCTACAAACCTCAAATGTTTGTAAAGAGCCAACGTTGTCCCATTGTTTGAAGCACAGTGAGGCCTTCAGTGTGCAGCCATTACTCTAACTGTGCAAAACTGAATCTGGTTTGGAGTTAAAAATAGTGATTATTTGGTAACAACTTAAAGCCCCTGTGTGTAGAATTTAAAAATATTCTGTCTTGCTGCCCCCCAGTGGTAGTATTAAAACAAAAAAACCCGGTGGCAGACATTATTGCCTCCCCCTCCACCTCATGGACCTGACAACTGCAACAATTTTCATCTTTTGTATCAAACATTTGAAGGAATTCTGCACATAATGGCTATAAATGACCACATTTTGCTTGTGTCCACGTAAAGAAAGATGTATTTCTGTTTGAAATTATTTAATTTATTTTAAACATGACTCGCAAATTCATTAGACTAACAAGTGTATCTGTATTCCACATGTGTAAAGAATCTCAGTCACAGTGCGCACTCAGAAATTGGCCCTCCAGCTTTAAGAGCTGGAGCACACCACCACATCATTCAATTCAAGTGCAACATCGTTTGGCAGTTTTTTATTCCCATATTTTGACACTGTATAAAGTAAGACATGAGTGGCTGCTGGAGCGAGCTGAGCATGAATTAGCAAGGCGAACGTTCTCACAATACAATCGAAAAATACATTTTTACCAAATCCAGGAATAATGTGCTGCAGCTTCCAGAAAGCTTTGTTGAGTCAGATCATTTTGTGCTACAGGGCCAATGGAACATGCCAAAAGCATAGTTAATAGATTCAGTTGGTTTATAATACAAATTTTTGTCTACAGAATAGGAGCTAAAGGAAGGCATTATCTAAGAGGAAAAACTGTGAAAACCTCTTAACTGTAAGAGGAGAGGTAGGACAAACTCCCTTCATGGTGTTAGAAACAAAGAGAGACAGCTCCTGTGTTCTGCAGTTCTGAAATGATCTAGGTAAATTTAACACAAAAAAAAAGCCAATGGGTATTTTGGCTGACAGGTACTGTTACGGGTGTAAGAAAAGATGATCTTTTATTTATTTTGTGGGAGTTTGAGTTGTTAAATCAAAGCTCAGCATTAAGTTTCCAAGAAGAAGGCCTTTTTTTGATTTGTAACAGAGGACACTTTTTGCCAGTCTGATAAACTAAAGTTCAGGATGGTAAACCGTGGCGGTCCTCTCCGAATGACCTTAAAGGGTTTTTCTTACCCTGTGTTCTGTCTTATGATTTCTTGTGTATTTTGAGGACATACAATAAATATTCTGTATGATGTACAGATGAGTTATTAAGTCACTTGTGGATGAGCTTTTTTGGCACACACTTTGTAAAACCTAAAAAAAAAAGATGATCTGAAAATGATTTTTCATGGCAGTGTTATCTTTGATTTGTTGGTGAAAACTAGTCTTCCACCAATGTTATCTGTATTGTGAGGACTCTTAAAATTCCAGTTAAAGCCCCTATGTGTAGGATTTGAAAATCTGACTTTAGCACCCCCCAGTGGTAGTATCAAAAGATACACGGCATTGGACGGGGAGATGAAAGCTGAGCACAACGTACAGACCACACCACTTTCCACCAGGATTCTTTCATTTTTCTAAAAACAAAAACTAGTCTAATGTCGCAGTCCCGTGGTTGCAATTTTCCAACTGATTGGATGCCGAAATGATTTAATATGAGCTTGAAGGATTGGTTGATATTCTCAGTGTTCACTTGGGATTTAAGACTTGTGATTGTTTTGCTCAGTGAAGGTTTAAAGAAAAAACTTTCTACATTCTCTAACAGCCTGGACATCGAAATATGAGCTAATTACAAACAGGGTTTGGGTTTAGCGACATGGAGGAGATGGATTCTATATTTTAAAACAACTTTTAATTGAGTTTTTATGACTCGACTAGTATACCCCAATGAATATAGTACGTTTCATTCTTGGTGGTTGTCAGGGTTAGAGACTGCTTTAAAACAGCAGGCAGGCTGCTTGGGGGGACTTGGACTCACGACTTCAGTATTCTGACAAATCTAGCCACAGCCATGGTTTGGTGAGTACAATATTATTATAACTTAAAAACTCAGTTGAAATCAACCATAATGTCCTGTTAACATCTCCAGTTATCCACTACATCCATTACAAAGAGGACGCGCTGAGCAGATAATGACAGATTCTTATTTAGCATATTATGTATATACAAATTGTGTTTAAGATAGATGGATAAACACGAAAAATGTACGCATTAACAAGGATTACTGTCTCAAAACAAATAACTCCAGTGGAGGGAACCTGCAGTGATGCCACAGAGATCCCTGCTCCTTCTCTTCACTTCAGTCACGATGCTGTCTCTGACAAATGGAGAGACTTCTTGAAATAATAGATAAACTGACACCAAGCCCCCAGCTGAAACTGGTGTGCAGAAAAGGTTCTCAGGAGCTCACAGAGTGTCTTGTGTGTGTAGTGTTGAAGCTGTTGTGTGTGAAGGGTACTGATGGTAGGCCGGATCAAAAACGCACCGCTGCTGCTGTGCGGCAAGAACATTTGCTTTGCAATTGTTACTTAAAACCTAAAAATACAAAAATGATGTTTATCTGTCTCCCAGGCAGTGCTGATTAAACTTCCCATGATCTGCCTCCTCCATCCAAGTGGATGACAGAAACTGTTCATGTTCTTTTTATGTCAGTCTAAGTGGGTGGTCCGATAGAGGAAAAGTTGGAAGTCATCCAGTTTCCCCATTTATTGTGGGCGAGGAAGACTCACACATGCTTTCATCAGTCTCCATGTCACACATCTTACCAGGCCTGCACTGGAACAACCTGTTCCTGCTGACTGCAGGAGAAATGTTAAAAACGTCCGTGTGGAGGAGTTGGTAGGTGCTCAGAGGTGTTCTCCTATATTTAGTCACGGTGCAAATCTGTGCTGTCCATTTTCATGCTGTGGATTTGTTTTTGCTCCACTGGCAGCAGGGCCTTCAACTGGCAGCGCCGCCATCAGACAAAACGTTTCACAGCAAACACGCGGGTCCATGCACCTTTTGGTTTGAAGTAACCCAGCATCGCCCTCAGGACGTGTATACACCTTCAGCCCCTCTGTGTAAAGGCCTCAGCGTGTTTCCCGTGACCATGAGTCGAACTTGCCTGACCACGTCTAAAGGCAAGAGTGTTTGCACCGGTTTCCAATGGCCGCACTCGAAGGCAGGTTGAAAAGTCCGCCATGACCCTTCCCTCACTCCCCGTGCATTGCGTGTCTTTGTAGTCTCCAAAAAAAACAATCTTACAAATTGGGATGAGTGTGCACACAGTCATGGTGTTGAGCTCAGTTGTTAAAACAAATGAGAAAATAGAGCGGACAGAAGTTCCAACACTTTCCACACACCTGACCGATCGCTGCATGCAGTGGCAGGATTTTCGAACTCTGTCCGTAATTTTCCACAACTTGTTCATTGTTGGAAAAAACTGGCTAGAATTTGGCTGATGATTTTATGAGGATTATATTGATATTCTAGCAATCCCAGTTGGTAGGAAAACTCTTGATACAGTTGGCCCTATAAATAAAGAATTACCAGAAAGAGTGTGTCATCGCTGCCTCAAAGTGTTTCAGCACAAGGCCGTCATCGGGGTGTAACGCACAATAGATGAAAGCAAAGTCTTTGTCAGTTAACCCTTTCATCTTTTGAACCTAAGTAAATATTAAAAACCTGCTGAATGAGTGCAAAAATGTCACATGTAGTTTTAAGTATATGTCTAGTTCTAATTATTATTGGATAATTGACGGACACCTTGAGCTTTCCGCCAAGCCGGCAGCAGGCTTCTAAGGGCCGACCCCACTTTGGCCCAGACTAGAATATCTCAACAATTATTGGATGGATTGCTTTGGTGATCCTCCGACTTCATGTAGCGCCATCATCAGGTCAAAATTTGACCAGTACATTGGACACACTTTGGACAACTTCTGGACAAATTCCTGCAAAACTAATGACCATGTAGTGTCCATTAGAAAATGTTAGCATGCTAAACTAAGATAGTGAACATAACTTGTTCAACATCAGCATCCTCTTTGCATGGAGGAAAACTAGTCCCTGCTGTATTTTTGTCTTTATTTATGTGATCACGTACCCTGACAGACCAGATGGTTTGTTGCTCCATCTGGGAAGTCGTCCTTGGACTGTTTGGGAAAGGGCAGGCACTTTCTAAAATTACTTCTTTATTGGATTATTATTATTATTATTGGACGAACCATCTGTCCATCACAGGCTAACTTCAACCAATCAGATCAACGAACCATATGAACTCTTGGCGAAGCCAGTCAGGAGAAAAGCATCTTTTCAATGAAGAAATCCTCTCCAGTTCAGATAACTGATGCTGCAGCAGCATCTACGCTAACCTCTTCAGGAGCCGCTGTTGATGTTTTCAAACGAACAGTTGCCTCATTTTGTCACCGACGTCACTTCTTAACCACGCCCGTAGCTGTGAGTAGTTCCTTAATGGACACTGATTGGTCCGACCCGCTGTGTTTCAGCCACTGGTGCATAACCTGTCGAGATGGATCCAGGGAGGAGCCTCCTTTGTCTCAGAGCTGGGAAGCACTGGCTGTGAACACATAAAACTGATGTGCTAATGACAGAAGGTTGGACACAACTCAAGGTGTTAATGTTGAGTTTCCAATGGAGGAAACGTATTTTATCATGCTTTAATCAGATCCTGCTTCCACCTCCCATCAGACACCTCCTTCGTCAACTGTCCTCCTTGTAAACATACAGCAACAGCACCCTGGAGACTGAGCTGTTACGGTCCTGTGGCAGGCTGGACTGCTCACATGACACGGCTCTGGGTTCAGACCTTTTTGATTGTTTTTCTTGATCTTTTTCTTTGTACAGTGTTTGGATGATCCACAGTTCATACCCAACCCCGGACACCAAATTGCCTCTTTAAAGGTCATAAGGTCAATGCTAATAGCAGTTAAGGCCAAATATGAACCCCAAACCCCATGCCATGAACATGAAGAGCTAATAACTGCAATGGTGCTGTGGTGAAAAAAACTCTTAAGCGTGAACAAAATGTTGGAATAACGGTCAGAATTGTGTTCTGCTATCATAAGGCTACAGTGAAAACCTGTTCATCCACACAGAACAGATGATTACAGGCAAGATTTTGATAAAAGCTTCGTCCCTTGTTCCTTGTCAGTCACATGTCCCCAATTGTTGAATTATTAATTTAATCCTGGAGAACCAATATGATGTATGGCAGTTGTTCTGGTGTGTAGAGTTTGCTCTTTTTGTTTTTCACAAGCTGCAACGTGTGTGTGTGTGTGTGTGTGTGTGTGTGTGTGTGTGTGTGTTTGTGTGTGTGTGTCATCATGGCAAAATGTGGTCCTGGAGACACCTACTGTAGCAGGAACCAGCACAGAAGCAGTTCTGAGTACTGTGCCAGGTGTTTACATGTCTGTGGACAGATGTTGTCAACAGTGCGAGATGCAGTCAGGAGACTTGACAGGTGTGTGGTCGAGATCCCAACGAAGGTCCGAGCAAGGGCCGGAAGTAAGGGGGGGGTAGGAAGCAGGGATGGGGCCATTGGCCCCCTCGCTTGACGCACCAGCCCACATTCTATTAAGTCGCGGATCACTGTGTCCCAGTTTCAACCATCGTGCCCGTCCACTGATACAGAGCAATCTAGACCACATACAACGGCAACTAACATGATGCGTCTGACACAGTCTACATATACTGAGTATCTGTGAAAACATCCGTTAAGAACGACCTTTAGTGTTCTGTCCGTGCAAGCATTTCCGGGTTGTTTTCAGAGCCTTAATTTTCCACAAACACCTGAAGATTTGGAAATAACTCAATGTCCTTTTCCTCCTCCGCTTTTGGTTGGCAAACAAAACAATGCATTGCCTCCACCATCTGGAATGGAGTGGAGCTGAATGCATTTTTGCTGTTTTTAAATGTAGCCAATCTGGACAACATACTGGAAAGGTTTTGGAAATTGTTGTCATTTTGTGGTATGGGACAGTAAAACTATCTGCACCTTTTTAAATGGAGCCATACTGTATTGATTTGTTGGTATGGCGTGGGCCAAGCAGGGAAGTTTCATTTGTGAATGATTTCGCTGCCGTTCCAAATGGAGACAAGAAAAGAAGAAAGTGGCTGTTTAGACTCCTGGATTAATTTAAGCCATTTTCCTCTGAGAGAATGGAGTTGAGGGAGGGGAGGGAGGGGGGGCATAGAGGAAGAATGGAGCCCGGGGGGGAGCTGGGGGAACGGTTCAGAGTCCAGGCCAGCCAGCAGGACATCCTGTTTGAGCTTCCAAATACCATTTCCTCCAATAAAAAGGGGGAGACCTTCGAAATAATCTCCCACAGAAGAGACACAGAGACATTGATTGTCACCCTGGCACGAGGCCAAGGCTGAGGAGGAAGGTTCCCCTCCCGCCGAGCCTCTGGACGGCAGTCAAAAAGCACCTCGAGGAAGTCATTAAAGCTCAAGGTTGATGAAAAGTCTCTCCTTCCTCCCTCATCTCACCTCCCTGCGCTGTCTTGAGGCATGCAGCTCCAAGAAAAACGCCGTCTACACTTCAGAGTTATTTGCACAGAGGCAGGTGTAGCTTCCAGGGTCACATGATGGAGACATATATGATCAATTATAGTCTGAAAAAATCTCTCTACAACTCCTGCTGTTGCCAAATTTGAATTGATATCTTCAATGTCTTGACGTTGCTCAACTGAAATCAGGATTTCAAAAAACCCCTAAACTATAAGCTTCGAGTGAATCTTGAGTTTAAAAAAAAAACGTTTGGTGTGGTAGTTGTTGTTTTTGGTGTTGTTTTGTTTTGTGGGGGTAACCATAGCAACCACCCTGAAAATGTTATTTCATTTTTTAACTCTAGCTACCACTTTGAATATGTTGTGACAAAAGAGACACACCTCCATTTTTTTTTAAACTGGGGGGTTGCCATAGCAACCCCTTTGTAAACCTCAGCAACCACACCTAACACCCAAGCAACAGTTTTTGACGCTGTCACAGTATGTTAGCAAGGCAGCTAGAAACTGCTGCAGCTACTGCATCGAACACGTACGGATTGTAAAGTGCGATGGATGTTTACGGTGCAGGGCAGTGCAGGTATTCATTTTACTGTTCACCGTCTTTTTCTCTTCAGATGTTTGGTGTACTGCAGATATCTGTGGTGCGCACAGGATGAAGGCTTGTCCTCCTCTATCGGGTTGACATTTGTGGTTTTGAGCAGTACCTCATCAACTGTGGGATGGATTGCCACGAAATATGGTTCAGACATTTGTGTTCCCCTCAGGGTTAACTGCAGCAACTTTGGTCATCCTCTGACTTTGAGGTCAAATTTCAGTCCGTCCCATACTTTGATTTAGTACTGTATTTGCCAGCCAGCTGTACTTCTGATCTTTCTTAGATGATGAAGATCTGTTTCCTGTTTTTATTCAGTTCAGTTTTTTGTTTGCTCGGTGCAAAAACACAGAGCGAACTGAAAGTTTAATTCAGATGAAAAGGGAGGAGCTGAAGAAAACCCTGAATAATTACTTTAAGTGCATACAAACAAGGTATGAAAGTACAACATTTGGTGGGTCCAGCTCATGTAAATCAGCCGCATCAGAGCTCCTTTGAAGCGTTTATTCGTGTTTGCCTTTGGAGCCGATTGTCGTCTGGTCCGGTGGTGAAGCTGACAGCGAAACATGGACCACCAAAGCATGCGCGCTCTCTGTTTGCAGAGGGATTTCAGCTCCCTGACCACTTGGCCATTGTCATCAAATTTGCACAGAGCTGCAATAACTCAAAGACACTCATCATATGCTTTTGGATCGCTTGTGTCCCCCGTTTCCCCCTGTGGCCAATCGTGTTGACCTTCCTGTCAGCTCCCCCTGTGGAATTCTGGGTGGCGGCCACCTCCCTCCCTCCGCCCCCCGCTTGCAGAATGCATACAAATTAGCCTTTCAAATATCAAATCAAGTTATGTAAAGAACAAAAGCAAGCGGACTTCAAAGGGGACAGACGAGGAGGGACGCTGCACGCCGAGGCTTCAGCCAGCTCTCCCAACCGGCCCGGTCCACAGACTCTGTGGTGGATTTGATTATTGTTTTTAACCCTCCTCCTCCTCCTCCTCCTCCTCCCCGAGACCCCCTGCACTACCAAAATGGGTCCAGCCTTTTGGAGCGAATCCCAGTCCCAAACCTGGTCTTTGATTTCAGGGGGCTTGGCACTGCTCCTTCTCTCCCCCTGCTTTGTTCCTCTTGATGGATCCAGGCGGGCCGGCGAACCGTGACCCCTGCCAGCCCACCCCGTCTGTGCGAGCGCACACACACACACCAACAGACAATGCCAAGCCGCCACAGAGCCCAAGGGGAAAATGGAGGAAAAAAATTTCGACAAATGTGCTGAAAAGCGTCTGTGAATCAGAGTCTCATCCCTGACAGAGATTACAGGCGCGGTGAGTGTCGTTGCTGCTTTCATTGTGTCTGTTCTGATAAGTTAGCCATGTGTGATGGGCAAGGAGGAGAGTCTGGACCGCTGCCTATTCAGCTGCTCTGAACCACCTGCCACCAGATGGACCCGAGTGTGAACTTGAACAAGAAAGGGGGGGGCGGCGGGGAGAAGAAAAAAGAAAACACTTCAATTCCCAGCCCTCCCGGCAGCCGCCTCATTTTCTCCCTAACTGTGTTATCAAACGCAGCCTTATATCTGCTTTGTAGCGCGCTCTGTGCTGAGCCGACAAGCTTTTGCAGTCGCTCGCCGCAGAAGATTCCGTGCTGGGAACTTTTCGTGCGCCGAGGGCCACAAAAACAAAGCAGCTGCTCATCAGGCAGCTTATGGGAGGCTGCAGGAAATCACCGAGATGTCTTTCCATGACCAGCATGTCTACAGTGCTTTATAAAGTGCACTCACACTGAGGCACAGTTCACTTCTACACTCTTAAATGTATCCCATTGATAATAATTCCAATTTATTACAACTTGTTGTATAATTGGTCGTATTTCCATAATTTTTCTTTTCTGTCAGTTATGATAACATTGCACTCGTCAAAGTAAATTTTCGAGATCTGCGAACATGGCAACATCTTGGCAACTCCAAATAAGTTTGACTAACCTGGGGTTTGTTTTTTAACCAGTCTGATTATGTGATTATTCCTGTCGATCTCTTTTTAGCGATGTCACTGCATTCCCAGAGCCCAGCGATTAACTGGGGGAAGGAAATGTTGTTGTTACTGACAGAAATGATGGCTGAAACTACCAAAAAAAGTATTTTTGGCCTCTTGAGGGTAGCACAACAAGCTGTGAACACAACAACGATGTCTTATCACCCTATAAATAAAATCAGTTTGTTATTTACACATCGAGCAGACATGGAGCAACATTAGAATTCATTTGGAGTCGTATCCCATATTCACTGTCCTTTTAGCTCTGTTTTGGTCTCAACCAACTTGTTTCACTGTTTAGTTGCTGAACAACTACAGTATGTTCACCACTGTGGTTTAAGTAGTGTACTAGAGGTTTATCCAAGCTTTTTCTCTGAAAAAAACAGCCTGCTGATGTAGGCTGTGCTAATGGCACTGCGACTGAACCAAAACAAATACATCTGTAGTCCATAAGACCAAAACAACGAGCTGAAAGAGGCTAAAAAGCTGTGTGAAGCTGAGACATACTGCAGAGTTGGTGATAATTCTTTGTTGCAAATTATCTATTGTTAATAGATCCCAATTAAAATATTGATGTAAGCAGCTTTGATTATTTCAACTTTCTTCCAACATCTATAGGTTTCTTGCATTTGTAGTGCACTAGCCCCTTTTCAGACATGCAATACGTAACACTGCCAGCATCATCAATCTTCTGTCATTCAGACAGAGCTGGTGGTTATGTTTATGTTTATGTTGAAGGAATTCAATGTCCAATGTTCCTCTCATGTTTTCAGAAAGAGACTCAATGCTCATGTAATAAATGACAGCCGGACAGGGAATGGTGGTACTGCTGACAGTACAGGAGTGAGACAGAAAGTAGCGATATGAAGGAACACTTCTCTCTTTGGGCCGTCAGAGGCAGGACAGACACTGGCCACTCCTTCTCACAGTGAACCCTCTAATAAATGTTCTCATCCATTTCTTCATTTATTAGATCGCATCACACAAACCTGCCGGTAATGTCACTGACTGGTAACATTAAAGCAGTGTGTATTTTATTGTATAAAGTATGGAATTCTGAACCACCAAATTAAGGGGTTTTCAGTGACAGTGGAAGTGAGCAGTGGTCTTATCACAGACAGTAAATTCTTCATCTAACTTGTGATGACATGCTGTTATGAGCTCTGTAAAAATAATAAAAATAAAAGTTTAATCCATCCAGTGAGGCCAGATGTGCTAATGGCTTCCAGAGAGCACCGGGGAGACCGTCCAGCCTGAAGGTAGGTAGGTGAGCACCGCTGTTTCACTTCCTGCACTTTAATTACAACCAAATTAAATGGAGCCCCCCCCCCCCTCCACCCCAGTGTACTCTTAATTGACTTAATGGTTGAGTGGTGCCCTGCCTGGCTGGAGCTGGGGGGAAGCCTCATTAGCACTCCGCTTTTCACCAAGCCCACAAAACGAATCATCAATGGCCGAGCAGACAGATGTGCTCGTTAAAGACTCCAAAGGTTAATTCTGGATCAGCCGACAACATTTTAAAGTTCATTACACCCGTTTAGACTTTTGGAGAGGCTTTTGATCCGGGTTAGTCCTGATAAAGACATTTGATCCACAACAGTTCAGGTGGAAGAATCTGGTGCAAATTTGTAGCTCTACCAGTGTGCAGAAACCCAAAGGTAGCCAGAGCTGAAGAAAATGAAAGAAAGAGGGGAAAAAAAGCTACATTTTAACAAAATCTTATTAAGATACAAGAGAAACTCAACTGGGAACTGTGTTGAATGAGATCTGGGAGGAAATTGTGAAACTTTAGAGGAACAGTTCAACATTTTGGTAAATGCGCTTATTCCTTTTGTCGCATGTCACCCTCCTTTCCTGTCACCTGTCCATCTTTGAATAAAAGTGAAACGCCCAAAATCAACCTTTTTTCAAACGTACAGAGGATGGAGTTAGCCTAGCTTAGCATAAAGGCTGCATACGGATTCATCCTGAGGGGACGTGAATGTCCGCTCAAAATTTCATGGCAATCTATCTTGTTTTGGTGATGGATAAATAGCACTACAGATAAAAGGAAAAGTATGTATTTTTTGATTTTGGGGTGAACTGTGCCTTAAAACTATTCCTTTAGATAGCATAATAGACATTGAAAAGAATGACTGCTTGGTGTTTTCGTGTAAAGAAAAAGGAATAATCCATATCATCTCTCCCAGTGCATGCTGGGAAACAATCTAGCCCCATGGAAGCCTGAAGAAGATAAACAAAGAAGTGACACTAGCTCTTGAGAATGAAAAATGTCTGCATCAGTCAAAGAAAAGTGACAAGCAGACCGAGCTGACCCTTTCTCGGCCAGCTCCAACCGCTGTGAGCTTTGGTTGCCGTTACATATGGGATCAGTTTTCTAATTATTCCTCTCATTATTTCCTGCTAAATGAGGCACAGTGAGGAGTGCACCCAGGTAGTGTTTGGACTCATTTGTCCAGTTAGGGACCCCGGCCTCTCCTGCATGTTTGATTAGTTTGGACAAGGCGGCAAAGACCGACTCCGGTGCTGCGTGCGAGCCAAGTCCGTGTCACACTGAAAACTTTTCTTCATTATTTTTAAATGTCATGTCTGATTTCGCTTGCACAAAGGGTGGAAGGAAAACAATTTTATTTTGCCCACTCCTCGAGCCTGTGCACTAACACTCCTTAATTAACAAGGAATTTGCGATTTCCTTCCTCTTTGTCTTCATGAAAGACTGTAAAGCTTTACAATGCTCTGTGCCCTCAGTCCGACATTATCTGATCATGATTTAATACAATTAATGGGCTTATGAAACTCACGGAACTCCGAGCAGCTGGAATGTTAAAGGTATAATTCAACATTTTGGGAAATACGCTTATTTGCCAGCATCATCTTCCTCATTGACTGAAACATTTGACAGTTGATAAGGTTCATCATCATATCAGAAGGAAACCCCAGGGACTAGTTTTTAGAGTTTAATTTAAAGTTTTTAAATTATTCTTCACCTTTAACTATGTCACCTCAAGGTCCATTTAGTAGCCATTCTGGAGCTTTTGGTCACATCGCAGGTTTTTCATCAGGAAATTGGAGTTTGACAAATTGCCTTGAAAACTTCATTTATGAACTTTTTTTTTAACACTTTAAGGACTTCTTGTCCATGCTGGCTTGAAAGATGATTTTGAAAAGGTCGTTTTTGGTCATGTGATATGATCCAAAGCTTCAGAACAGCTTCTATCTCATATGGTGAGATTGTTTTGAAACTGAAAAAGTTGTACAAAATTTAACTTTTCCATATGAATTTTGGAAACATTAAGAATCATTTTGAAAAAGACGTGGGAAAAAAGACTTTGATATACAGACCGTATAACCCACTTTCTTTGTTGTGTCTGTGTTTGTGTCTATCTTAATTCCCTTTGTCAGTTGTTGTGTGTGCTTCTGCTTGAATGGCTCAGTGTACATGTAACTTAATGATGGGTAGGCACTGTCTATGTCCAATAAGGAAACCAAAAAGTGGAACTACAACAGGATTACCTCTTGCTTTAACTGTTGCTCAAGTGCAATGTTGCTCAATTCAGCTTTAATTTGACCTAAAAGAGGAGGCAGTGTCTATTTTATGTGCAGTTTCCAGTTTGCCATAAACCCCCACTCAAAGTCCTTCAGGTGGGTAAGCTGGAGGCGGTATGGTCCCCATAAACCTGCCTGGACATATGCCACAGACCTCTATCCTGCCCATCACTCTACTGTCTGGGATCAATTTGAACATGTGTAAAAATGGTTTATTACTGTTGAGGATGTGATACAGTTTTGGATATTGGAATGGTTTAGATCTGCCTGTCAGTGCTTCCAACGTGTTAAATCCACATCAAAACTGTTTACAGCTTTCGAGTGTCCTAATTACTGATGCCCTTTATCAGAGACCATCCCAGGACTAAGTCTGACGCTTGATAAATACAGGCCCTGACTTCTAGTTAGTTAGGTAGTTATGTGAGCTCCATACATCAGAATGACTGAGGTCATGGTTGGCACTTCATACAGTAGTAGGAGGCTCGTGGTGTTAAAGTGCCATCTAGTGGTGGTCAAAAACCCTTCCTGCTTAGAGCTTTCGATGCTTGTGATTAGTTTTTAAATCACTTTTGCTCCAATTAAATATATTTTTGTAAGCCATTGTAAAATGGATCTTCCCTGTAAAAATGTTACCCAAGTAATTGGACATTATAATTGACCTATAAAATCTAAATAACTTCTTTAAGAAAACCCGTATTTTGTACTCTTCAAAAAATTTGTTAACTGGCATTCAGCAAATTCTATTTCTACACTTACATATACTTCTTGTTTCAACAGCTGAAGGACAAGTCTACAGTTACAGTGGATACAGATCTTGTCCTAGTCAAATATCTCACTTTGAAACCGGTCAAACTGCCTTCATGGTATAGCCATCCACACACAATATGCAAAATGTTCTGACTGTGCCAGTCCAGTCTTTATTCAGGAATCCAAAAATGACTACAGGGTTTTCCCAGTTCATGTCAGTCCAGTGGTAAACTGATTTAAAAATAAACAAATAAACCAAAACACATGCTTTGCACTTCATGCAACTACAGGAGGCTGACACTGATGGTTTGCATCTTTAAGCATGCCATGACTCATCCCACATGCAAGCTTTGGTTGTCCTTTGTTGACCAAAGTGGATTCTTCCAACCTAGGAAGACTGAGACCACTAAAGCCAAATACATGTACACCATACACACTGGTGAAGTCAAATGAATACCTACAGTGTAGGAATGATAACAGAAACAAGCTCATGAAAATGCAAGAACTGAAAGAACAAACTGCAAGAAGAGCTTTATTAAAACACCACTTTAAACATGGGAACGCCACAAAAGCAAGTCAACACAAAAACTGCAGAACCAGGAAAAACAAAAAAGAAAAAAAAAGAAAAAAAAAAGAGCTTCTCTGAAGCCACTTTTAAAAAATACCCCAGGTGAGTAAATGCAAGCTCAAACATACAAATTCCTAAAAGGTGTTCTAATCTAAGACATTTAACCACTTGATGCAGATTTCCAGAACACTTCAGGTTATACGGTCTTCTGCTGGCCCTTCTTTCCAATCAGAGACTTGTGGATGTGAGGGATCACACCTGGGAAACAAACAGACGAGCCATTAACAGTGTTTCAGTCAAGCAGACACAACACTGTTTACATTAGTCCACAATATGAGCCAGGAAACATCCAACATTTTATAGCCTCTGGGAATCTCATTAAAATGAGTGCCTTTAAGCAGTAAAACAATGGGAAGTGGATATACACACATGCACATTTTTAAGGTTATTTTGTAGTTAAAGACAAGGGCTTGATGACAATGTTGACCTTAAAGCCACCAAAGTGCCGAGCACTTATCTTACCTCCACCAGCAATAGTGGCCTTGATGAGCGAATCCAGCTCCTCATCTCCTCTGATGGCCAGCTGCAAGTGGCGTGGGGTTATACGCTTCACCTTCAGATCCTTTGATGCATTTCCTGCCAACTCCAGCACCTGAGAAGAGAGAGAGCCAGGCGGTCAGAGGTTTATACAGGCCACAGCACAGCAGCTCTCCGGGGAACCGGGGTCACCGTTACCTCGGCCGTGAGGTATTCCAGTATAGCCGCGCTGTACACCGCTGCGGTGGCTCCCACTCTCCCGTGGCTGGTGGTTCTCGACTTGAGGTGTCTGTGGATACGACCCACCGGGAACTGCAGCGATGACAAAGAGCGCCAACGTTAGTGCGGAGAAACAAAGGGCTCGGTGGCCTGTCGGTGAGAGACGGCCGCCCGGCTCTGAGCGTTAGCCTGGGCTAGCGCGGTCGAGGAAATGAATGACTCTCAGTGGACAAACCTGCAGCCCGGCTCTCTGCGAGCGAGAAATAGCTTTCGTCTTGGTCTTCCCGGAGTCTTTGCCTGCCTTACCACCAGCCTGGAAAACACGAATACTGTTCATGAGTTTGCAGCCGCCAAATCGTAAATAACGGTGGAGTAACGTTAACAAAACGTGCAGTTCAGAGCAGCCAACGGCGACAAGTCAGCTAGCCTGCTAAGCTACTACAACAGCTAACGCTTGCGGTTAACAGTTAGCTGCTGACTGAAAGCACCGGCGGGTTTCTAACCTGTGCTGCCGGCTGTCACACGCACTTTATCGTCCCGACACGTCGCCGAGACCACATGAAATACTCACCATATTTAAAATCCACTACTAGTTTCTGACGCTACAGCACAAAGTCGACTTTCTTGTCGCCGAAAACCGACTGTTGGTTTGAACTACAACCCCCGCCGTCAGTCGTCCCTAACATATAGCAAACCTTTATCCGGGTAACTGCAGGAAGAGCCTCAGCCAATCATATTTCCGCATGCGTTTCCTGCCATGGCGTTCAGCCAATGAGCAAGAAAATAACTTACTTTGCGGGAAAAGTAGTAAATTTCCGTTCAAAGTAATGATGGGTAATGTAGTTCCGACATTCAGTCTATTTACATTTATTTTTCATAGTGAAAGAACAAATTAGTATGTATTCGGAAAACGTCTTTCTTTCACAGGTAATTTATTCCTTTATTTAGTTTGGAAATTAAAAAAAAAAACGTTGTTTGTGAAGTTTAGCGTCATCATGAACCACGACAGGAAAAGTGCTCACTGTTGTGATCAACAGGACACAGTGCAGCCTCAACATGTGGCCCCTTTCATACACAACACACCGCCCAATAATTCAGCTACGAAAGAGGAAAGCCGCTCCTCAGAATCAGCAGCCACAACTTTTGTGCAACAGTAGCTCTTATGATTTAAAACGTTTCTTTGTGAAATACTTAATGTCCATAACAAAATCTTGTTTTTTAATCAAAACGTTACATAGTTTGCTGCTGTTGTTTCCAGGGAATTGCTGCTTTTCCTATTTTATGAAATGTTCTTACATTTAAAAAAAAAAAAGAACTCTGATGAGCACCCGGTTAACAGTGTGTGCTGTCACGGCATTATAGAGCCTGCCTGTTTACTCTTGTATCTTCTGCAAACCTGAATATTTTTACTGAGTCATGATGCATCTATCCATTCTCTAAAGTGGACCCTGTGGTTTGACAGTCTCGCGTCATTGTGGTGTTGTAGTTTGGGACTGTGGCCACATGGAGACAGTGAATGCTCATGATTCTACATGCAGTCTTTGCCCTAAATACACTCCAGACAGCCATCAACGCTGCCTGACTATACTATGACCACAGAGGTTTCAGTGATAAATGTTACGTCAAGTCTTAGATGCAGTTATAAGGAAGTGAGCTGTTTTAATTCCTGTATTAAACCATCAGGAGGGCTGAGAATAAAGGCCTTTTATTTATACTGTTTTTTGTAGCTCCATATGCTGTCATTGCATTCTTGTGCCCAAATCAAAAAGTCTAATGGATAATGGAACCTCATGATGTGAAGCAACTCTAAAGTTTTAGTTTAAAGTCTAATTATGCTGATTTTACTATTTTACTATCAATAAATCAAAATTTACAGTAAAGCACACACACATTTAAATACCTAATACACCATCTTATTGTGCTTTTTAAATTGTTTTTATTGGAACTTAATTTTGAGAACACAGATCAGTTAGACATAGAAAGTAAAGGACCGTCTGTATTAGAAGTTTTTCATTTTAATCCTCCAATGCCGCAGATATTATGTGAGAAAAGAATACAAATAAATATCTGAGCATCCCACCAGTTATATTCAAATCTGTGTATTCCCACTTTCCAAATGACCCCTTTCCCCCACCCCAAGCTTTGGGACAAACTCTCTATGACACCCCAAGCAGAAGTTATTTATCACAAAGATTTTTGATCAGTTTTGTTGTCTGTTGATGAGCTGCTTGGGAGCATGAACTGGGTACAGACGCTGCTGTTGAGAGGATGCATACCAATACTTGGGTTCATACAGTTAAAGGTCCTGTAGTGGAACTTCAGTGTTAGAATGTTTGCGATATCTGAAAATATGTGTTAAACTTATATACTTATATACTCATATAATCCACTTGTAACTCACTGTCTTTTTGTATTAATAAAGACTTTTAATCAAGAGCCTCTTCTCAGAGAGATTTCTTCTACTACAGTGCTTCATTCTTCCTAATGGTCGGCTGGAATTTATGGAGACATACTATAGATGATAGGTGTGGCAGGTGGCAAGGTTTCAGCTGTATCTCACTTTAAGAAAGGAAGACTATGAGATGCAGATGCAGGCTTCAAAATACCAGTAGGGGACCTTGAGATAAGATTTTTTGCTACTTTTTCTACTTATTGCACCAGTTACTTTACTCTTAATTTTGTGTCATGTGAGATTCGACTGTTAGTCATTATGTGGTAAGGTGGTATGAATTGATTTTTATGTTGTTTAAAAAACAAAAAACTAAACAAAATAACATATAAAAATGTTAATATTATATTCCTCATAAAAATAAGAAATATCTGTATGTGATGAAAATTACAATAACTAAGTAAAAAAAAACTAATATAATATATTGATTGTTCAGTGCCATTGCTGTATAAAATATAATAAACCCAAATAGATCAAAAACTAAAACATTTACATGTTTATATACTCAGTCAGTTCACCCATTGTTTTTAGGGTGATGGGTGAGGAATAGTGAGTGTATTTTAGTCAGTGGTTTGTTTATGGTTGCTAGTAGCTGAATGATGATCACATACAGAACATAGAGGTTATAGTTTAGCCTGGTGTCAGTGGTGCTCGGGCAAACAGTGACATGAACCCAGAGGGATTCCAGTCTGTTTTACTACAGTGTTAATAAGTAACAGGCTCCAGTCAGGGGGTGTATGTCAGGGCTTGATAAGACAGTCAGTGTGTGTGTGTGTGTGTGTGTGTGTGTGTGTCTGGGACAACATGCACAGCTGGTGGTGGGCTGGTCACGTATAAATCTCATACCATTCATTCCCAGGCATACTCCTCTTTCAACAGTCTCTCTCTCTCCCCCCCGACCTCGGCCTCGCTCACTCAGTCTGCTCTTCCTCTCTTCCTCAGTCACTGTCACTCACCTTCCAGTTGCTCTGGTTTCTGTCCACCTGTAGCCTTTCTTCCTTTAGGTCACTCCCTCAGCCCTCTCTCTCTGGTTGTTTGGAACACATCTCCTACTGTATAGGATATGTTTTGAGATTATTCTTCTTGACCTCAGTGCTGCATTTGATACAATGGATCACAAAATACTGTTGGATAGACTGGAAAACTGGGTGGGACCAGTCCTAAATCACATTTCCAAAACAGGAACATTTTTGTGCTCAGGTCTAAACAATATAAAACTATACATACACGGTTCTACAGGGTTCAATTCTTGGTCCTGTTTTATTTAAACTCTACATGCTTCTGCAAGGCCACATTATTCACCATAAACATATTTAATATAATAATTATGCGGATGATACCCAACTTTACATATGACTGGGTGTCCCACAAATCTCTTCAACTTGCACATCTTATCTCCTCCGTCAATTAAAACCTCAAATGAAGTCAGGAATCTGGGAGTAGTCATAGAGCCAGACATCCGCATGTTAATATTGTCATGGTGACACAGCAGTGCACACTCACAAAGCTGTCTTATTTCACTTTAGACAGAGCATGCTGAAACAGAAGGGGGGAAGTCTTTATGCTAAGCTAAGATAAGCATGTCCTGACTGCAGTTCAGTACTTTGCTCACAGACATGGACTTGATATTGAGCTTCTCACTTTCACTCTCACAAATAAAGTGAACAAAAATGCTGAACTATTTCTTTAATTGAGAAATGAAATGATGACTCTAACATGACCATCAGCCAATCACATCTCAGAATATCAGGGCTGATCAAACTTTAAGATTGACCTCTGAGACACACTCCTGCATTGGTCTGAATCTACCACTCTGCAAGTTCCTGCTACACATGCACAGGAAGTCCATTTCAGTTTGAGATGTTCTATTATGAATTGAAAATGTTAATGACAGCCCATAATGCAGTAGTTGCTACGGTTCATGAAGTCGAGAGAGGATTAGTGAATGTATTTCTGTCTGCCCCAGGAAACCAACAAATGTCTCTACAACCCACTTGAGGAAAAACAAGAGGATGGGAGAGGAAGAGGGGGAGAGCTTAGAAGAGGAAGGGATGGACAAAGGGCGTGAGAAACTGTGATGTCACTCCTCCTGCTGGGACTCAAAAAGAAAACAGAAAGAAATAAAGGTCTGGTGGGAAAAGACTCCATAGCTGTTCAACCGGAGACTAGTTTACTGGGTCGCTGGTCTGCGAAGACAAAAAACCCAACATTGGTTCTTTGATAAATACATGATGTAATCTGTTCAATTGGATAATATCTGAAGTAGGATTGCATTTTTTTATGGAGACAACATAGGCAGTGAACTCATTGTTCGCTCTAACCAAAGTAAATATGAATACCAGCCCACATGGGACATTCAGCCCTATGGATTGTTCATGGTGTAGACTGATGATGGCATGTGGGTCAATGGAGAGCATGAATATTCACACTAATTAGCGCGCGTTTATGTCCCTTCTTCTTTTGTCTTTTGTCTCATGTTGTGTCACTCTCAGAGACAGGATTATCGTGCCTGTGTGTTTCAACCCATATCCTGACCTCTTGTCCCCTCTCGTGTGTTTGTGTCCAAATGAGAAGATCCACGTGGGGAAGGTAGGTCACTGAAGCTGCAAGAGATGCATGATTCATCGTAGAGAAAAGCTAACAGTGCAAAGCCCCCACAAGGGGCTCCTTGAAGCTGTTATGTTCATTATGAGCTTTTGCCATTCTTAAAACCTTACCAGAAGTAGGTCTAAGGTCATGCAGTCATTAAAAACAGTTGTCAAGAAATAGCTCCAGTGTTTAATGTCTCCTAAAATCACAAATGGTCATTTTGACTTTTCTGTTTATGTGCAGATGAAACTAAAGAGATATAATGTGTTAATCAGTGAGCTTTACTGGTGTTGGGAGGTGTGTCTTTAAACTTTGGACAGAATCAGGCTAGCTGTTTCCCCCTGCCTCCAGTCTTTATGCTAAGCTATGCTATGTCCTGACTCCAGCTCTGTACTTGACACACAGGCATGAGATTGATATCAATCGTCTCATCTTACTCCTGGAAAACACAATTAAACATATTTGGTTGGAAGAGCTTTAGAATGCCATGGTCACTGCCACTCTTGCTGATGACTGACAGTATACTTGAAATAGTTGAATGATTTATCTGTCAAAATGTTCCTTTCACTAAAAATTTGATGTTGGTCATGTCTGTGCACTAGGAGCGGACCAACCAAAATTAACTTGAGTCCTCCTATCTATAATACATCTCACAGTGTCAGGTGTCGTGTTGTATTGGCAAGGGGCTTGGGTACTTGAGTACTTTCCAAAAGTACAGGAACTTTGGGGTAGGTGGCTTATAGCGCTGAACTTTTCTGATTGGTCAAGTACTCGCAGTATTTTATTTCAGCCGCCATTTAAAAAAATCTGCAGCCATGTAAGAAACAGGTGACACTTTTTCATTAGTCAGCAGACTAATTTGCCTAATCTTCGCAGGCCTTTAGATCGTGCTAAAAATGCAGACAACAACGGGCTGAACATTTCAGTTGCTTGTAAAGTAGTTCCTGGGACCAAAAGTTCTGGGTACTTTGGGTGGAGATGCAGCTATTGCGTCACTTTGTGATCATGTCTCAATTTTAAAAAATGATTTTTGCATGTCTTGTTCAGGTCGGGTTTTCACTGGTCTGTTTCAGATCAAATGTTGGACCCACAAAGGCGCGTGACATACCCCTCAGAATTGAGACATGCCACTGAGACGCTTCTCTTCTGTGGCCCCACAGTGGTGGAATGAACTCCCCACTGAAGTCAAGACAGCAGAGTCACTGTCCATAACCTGACAGACCAGATGGTTTGTTACACAGAACCATCTGGGAAGTCGTCCTTGGAAACTGTTTGGAAAAGGGCAGGCACTCAAATAATACTTGGCAGGTGATTGGACGAACCATCTGTCCATCACAGGCTAACTTCAACCAATCAGATCAACGAACCATATGAACTCTTGGCGAAGCCAGTCAGGAGAAAAGCATCTTTTCCATCGAGAAAAGCCTTCAGTCCCGTTCTTCGCTCTTCTTTCAATGAAGAAATCCTCTCCAGTTCAGATAACTGATGCTGCAGCAGCATCTACGCTAACCTCTTCAGGAGCCGCTGTTGATGTTTTCAAACGTACAGTTGCCTCATTTTGTCACCGACGTCACTTCTTAACCACGCCCGTAGCTGCGAGTAGTTTCAGGATGCTGATTGGTCCCCACAAGTGCAGAGCTTGAAGTCTTGTAAGATGGATTCTCACGTGATCTTGCGAATCCAGCTGCCTTGTAAGGTAAAACTGCCATGTACTTTGCTGCAAATGTTTTATCTTCAGTATTTGTCGGTGTTTTGCCACTTATGGCAGAAATGTATGCTCTGATTTGTTAATTATTCATTTATGTAATTAATATGCATCATCAGTTAACACAACAAAAAGCAAGCAGCATTTATTTAGAGGCCCTATTGTACACTTCATATGGTCATATGATGGGGGGAAAAACAAAGGAAAACTCAAAACAGCAGAGTAAGCAATATTCCAACATCCCCATGGGTGGGGGAGGTGTTGTGCTTTCATTATAATCTGGTAGAAATACAGTGTGCAGAATGGGTTAACCAGTGACTGTTAATGGATTTTACAAGGGCATGTAGTGAAAGTTAACCCCTGCACACCCAACACATACACACACAAGCCCTGGTCGCAGCTGGGCGACTAGTCGGACAAGACTTTGACAGATGGTCCAATGGGACACTGGAGAGGGAGGGAGGGAGGACACAGGAGCTAAAGGAAAGGATGGACGGAGGCTGGAGAGGGAGGGGGCATGCTAATGGATGCAGAAGTGTGTGTATATGTGTATGTGTCTGTGTGTGTGTGTGTGTGTGTGTGTGTGGGTGTGTGTGTAGGAGGGGAGTCGTCTGTTCCTGAAAGAATGGAAGACTACGAATAAGGGCTATAAACCTCACGGGAGGCAAGAGAGAACCATGTAGTCCTGCTGATGCTGCATTTGCACTTATGTGGATGTTTAGACGCGTGTGTATTCAGACACGCAAACGCACATGGACACACTGGGTATACACTACAGTAGTGTTGTACTCACCCACATTAGCCATATTTTAGTTTGGGTCATTTTATCTTGTGGTTTTTTATTACTATATTGAATAATAAAGATCAACAACAGTTGAACAAATTCAATTAACATGACAGGAGCTTTCATTCATGATAAATGGGACATTAATTGGATCACCTGGCTGCTGCTTTATGATTGGTTAATTCCAATTACTAATGATGTCACAAAAGGTGTCTGTAAGGCTACTCTTATTCTGATTGGTGCACTTTACCATCAATATACCATTGTCTCTTCAGGGATCCAGGCTGTGTTCGGTATGCGGCGGAGACCCCGCCCCCAGGGTGTCAGTCAGGAATACTCGCGCCACGCCCATCCCTCCTCGCTCCCTCGCGCTGTCCCCCCCCCCCCCCCCCCCCAGCGACAACCAGGTAGAAAGAACAACTGCCCCGGTCTGCTTCCGGTGGGTACTATCAAAATAATGTTCAAATTCAGCCACACGCCCTGCTCTGGGGAGGGAGTGAGGGAATACGTTCTGGGAGAATGTATCCTCACAATACCTCTCACAAGCTGCTAACAGTAACGGCCCACTACTAGTACCTTTCACAGATACCACAGATATGTTGATTTTATGGCTACTTTTCTCCATTTTCATCATTGTTGTTGCCACTGTTTTTAAAGGATCATGCAGGGTTTTGCATGTTTTGGTCCCTTACAGGGAATAGGGTCACTTTTTTATGGTTTGACCATAGCCTATTATTAATACCCATATGTCTATTGAAGGAGTAAAAATCAACTACTTAAATCAAACTAAAATTACTGTCACAGACATTTCTTACTCTAATTAGTACCATGTTACAAAGTTCTCTCTGAATCCTGGTTCTACATATTGAAATCATATTAAAAATGTGTACATTTTTAAGTGTAGAATGTAAACAAATGCTTAGGCTACATGGAAGAGATCTGAGTCAGCCGCCAAACCATCGGCTAATGAATTACAGGGGGTATGTTTCTGAAAGATCACTCCCGAAAGACCAACAGAAAGCAAACACTGACCCAGCCAATGCCTATGCGTTTGATCATTTTTATTACATCACAGGCAATCATTAAGAAGTGTCCACAGTAATATAAATTAAACCTGAATGCTTTTATTGTTCTGTGAAAATTTCATGTCGTGCATCTCTATAACCAGTGTGTTTGGAAGAGGCAAGGCTCGCGCTTTTATTTTGAAGGAAAAGCATGTCCTTCCTGTAATCCTGTTGAGAAATGCGCCACCTTGACGCAACTTCCTGGAAGATTGACAGCTTGTGCCGCTCTCGTTCAGTAGTGGTAACGATAGCTCCCGTCGTGCGAGGAGACGCGCAGCCACGGCTCACTTCGCCAACTGATTTCCCCCGGATTTAATGCACTTTTGAAGAACTTCACGAGACGGGACGCTCAGTTTGGAGTTTTTCGGAGGAAGCACGGGGTTATGAGAGCGGAGCGGACGCTTCAAACTAAGTGAAAGAGGAGGCAGAGCTGTACGTTTGATGGCTGCTGGGGATGGAGCCCAGCTGCCGGCCACAGTAGCGGCCAGCCGGAGCGTGGAGAAGGCGCTCGAGGAGGCTGCCGCGAGCGGGGCTCTCAACTTGTCCAACCGAAAACTGAAGGAGTTTCCCCGCAGCGCCAGGAACTACGACCTGTCCGACATTACACACGCAGGTCGGTTTGCCTCTCTTTCTCACTGTTTGCCCCTGAACTTACAGAGCAGTAAACGTTGCGAGCTAGCTAGCGCTTATCAGCGAGAAGCGCCTTTTGTTTTATCGCCACCTGCTTCTTTCTTCTAACGGGGACGGCTCGTCTTTTCCGCCCACCCCGACACGCTTCACCACACTTTCTCAGACAGGTCCGCAGCTTTTGGTCCCGGCGACTGTCACAACTGTAAATTCTGAATTGAGACTTTCGAAACCTCAGGACTCCCCTCTCGCTCCACCGAGCTGCTGTGCTCTCACTGAGAACTGGCCCCCAACCTCAGTCAGTCTTCTTCCCCCGAGCTGCAGCGTGAGCTCGGTGTGGCCGTTAGCATCCATTAGTGTCGCACTCCTTCAGAGTAACCCCCTGCTCTGTGGACTACACCGAAGTTTATTTGATCAGGTGTTTACAACTCTCTTTAAGCAAGTCCAGATCAAGTTCCAGCTTTTTAAAAGAAACTTGACGTGTTGTTCTCTTAAAGTGGACTAAAGAGGGGGAAAAAAAAAAGAAAAGAAAAAAAACCCCGTCAGACGTGAGTTCCTCTTCCTCAACATATCCTCTTATAAGCGACTGAAAACCTTCTGTTACATTAACGCCCCCCACACACACACTCACACTCACACACACTGCTTTCCTTCACTAGGTTTCTCCTTGTTCACTGCGTAGTAATGGTAGATGATAGTATTTTCTGCTTACTCACCAGCCTTTCTGATTGTGTGTCACTTTCTCTCAGTAAGTGAAGTTGCACAGGACATTGTAGAAGGCTGTTGATAACAAGTAGGGAGAGTAAAACTTCCCAGAGAAGTAGGTGTTGGGTGACGCTGGATTAAAGGGAACTACCTTGGGCTCGTCTTGTTGAAAAGAGGATTACCCTATCCAGGTTGCTGAAATCAATCTGGCTGCGCAGCGACTTAAAGCAACACCCCCTATCCCCTGCTCCGGCTCCTGCTTTCTGTGCTTTGGTAATTATGACCATCTGCTCATAACAACCCAGGTCTGGGCCCTGTGGGACGAGGAGGCCTTGAACACACACAAACACACACGCAGGCACCTGCCACTGGGGCAACCCAACCCTAATGACTGTGGAAGTCATGAATGTAACTCATACCTACCGTAATGCCACTTGATAAGGATATGTTTGCCCGAGTGCAGGTTCTTGGATTAACGAATTATCCAGCTCGGCAAGTAAAATAAAAAGTACAAGTGTGGTTAGGACTCACTGCGAGTATTACTCAGCCTGTGAAAACAGTCTGACAAAATAACCCAGATGATGTCATAGTGACTTCTCAGTTTGGAAACTGGTGGCATGGAGTTTAAATACATGGGCATTTACCTTGCAGGAGGGTTATAATGATTGATGCGGTCAACTTGCATTAGGGGAAGTGTGAGATCCAGCGTGTTTTGGGGCTTGACCCATACTAGGCTTTAAAAGTCAGGATGTCTCGGCCTCCGCTGTGCCAATTTTGATGATTCTTTCTTAAAATTAGTCTCTTGTGAGCAGAAACATCTGCCAGGTTTCAAGGTTCCAGGAATCCTTGAGGAAGTCTTTAAGAGGGTCAGTGAGTCTGTAAAGTATGTTTGTTATTCCTCTAGGAATTTGTACAAGTAATTCATATGTTAGCTTTCATTAATGTCAGAACTCCAGCATACAGTAGGTGACCATAAGGGATAGGGTAGAGCCCTGCTTTGTTAGGCTGTAATAGACCTTTGGTACAGTTGACAGTTTGGTTTGCCAAACACAGGTGACATTAACTTACTGTTCTACTTTAGTGGAACAGAACCATCATTAACAGTATTAGTTCCTATATTTTGACCCACATTAATGATGTCTGCATTCCATTTAGGTGTTACAGTTTCAGGGCCCTGCTGTGGTCACTGCTTGCTCACTGTCCTAGTTTTAGCTAGTGATTTACTATCAAAATAATAATTATTATATAATAATTTAGACAAAGTTTTTATATGACTGCTTGTGTTTAGATGTTATTTAACTTTTGAAAACTTTGGCTTTTTTTTGTCATGTAAGCTAGTATTTCATTGAAAAATATGTTTACATTCCTCAAAGCAAGGATCAAAAAAGTATAGTTTTGGTATCGATGCTGAAGATTTCAACAATACCCAGGCATAGAGTTTCCTGCCACGTCAAGACAAAATATCTACCCCAAAGAAGGTCTGCAACGAGAATCAGCTACTGTTGGCACAGGCTTTTGACTGGACTTTGGAATTTTAGATGTTTATTAAAGACAGGGAAAGATCGGGATTTCAAGAAATATCATTGAAAAATGTCCAAATGGGATGTGTTCATCATATCAATTGGCCTTTTCTTCACCTCCACATCGAACAAGGCAGATGCTGTCATCCGCACTGGCTCACGGTGACTCATTTGTTATTCAGTCAGCTCTAATTCTTGGGTCGTGCTCGTCTATAGGCACAATTGTAGACATTTAGTCTTGAGTACATGTTTTTACAGCACCCAGGCTGTCTTTATGGTAATGTCTAGTATTCCAGTAATGAGGTACTCTCAGTTTCACTGAGATACCTGGTAGTTATGCCTGCTCAGACAGACATTATATCAGCTGATAGCAAACCTGGCTGAGAGTTCTGCCCCTGCACCTTCTGTTTCTGTGTGTGTGTGTGGGTGTGAGGTGACAGTTCTTGCCGATTCACCAAACTGTCATGACGGTTGTCAGGTACAGTCACATCATAGATCCAAACTAATACTCATGTTGATTGAAGGAGGGCCGACACTTGAGCAGGATGCATTACAAGAACAAATGTGTCATATTCATATTTGAATGATCAAATATTTGGATAACTGGATTCAGTTTGATATTTCATAATGAAAGAGATGCTTCCTAGTGCTGATGGGATATTTTCTTCTCCCGCTCACACACAGCTCAGCAGTGAGTGTAGTTAGTCAGGGAGAGGGCAAGAGCTTGAAGGGTACAAAGACAGTTACATCAAGCTCATACCTAATAAGCTTTTGCCAATTAACCTGGACAAGGGATCGTTTGCACTTTCAGTAGAGTTTTTTCCTCAAAAAATGGATGTGAGGTCTATGGTACATGACCTCCTCTGAGAACAAAACAGCCAGACTTAAATCCAGCTTTAATGAAGAGCCTCACATATACTTGATGGTTTGATGGTTTGCTTTTACATTGGTTGAATCTGCTGTAAGGTTACAGCTACGAAAGGCCTAACCATCTCAATATGTAATGTGTCCAAATGTCAAGTTTGGAAGAGGCGCATGCATATGACAAAACCACTGAAAATAACAGAAATTGTGCAGCTACATTTTAAAAATCAATGATGATAACGGTGATGCTCTGTATCCTTCATGTGCACCCTGGAGAACTGAAACACTCTGCTGGAAATTGTGTAAAGCTGCAGAGTTGGCTGGTAATTCAATGTGGAATTGACTACTGCTTGGAAGTTGAACTAACAAGTCGGTCTCAGGTCCACTCCAAATGTCACTCCAAAGAATTTTGAACTAGTTGTACAGTCAATATTCAGGATGCATATTTGAGATTCAACTATGCATCTTATCCAGAGTGAGCTGTAGTGGACAAGATACTAGTGAAGCTGTGTTGTCATAGAAAGAGATGAATATGGTGGTTGAACTGGGATAAGACTGGGCTGTGGAGGCCCAGCAGTGTTTATGATAACATCAGCCCCCCTTCTTCCCCACTGGAGCAGCTTCCCTCAGGAAGGTCAAAGGTTCACACACACACACACACACACACACACACACACACACAGACACACACACAAAGAAGGAGTCTTGGCTTGCCTCCCCCAGAGTGTTTCCCGGTAGCTCAGAGCGGTTGAAGGGAACAAAGCCCAGCCATTGTATGTTGTGTGCACCTTGTAGACCCACAAGTCTGTGTGTTGTTGCACAGCCCACCCTTGGGCAAATGCTTTTATAATAAGTGTTCTTTTTTTTTTTTTTTAAAACCAAGTATGGGGTTTTGAAATGATGATATTTGTGTTACTGGATAGAAGCTGTCGTGTAAAAAATTTTTTATTCCAATATTCTTCTTTAAATCTCATCACGTTCATGCTAAACATGAATTTATGGGAAAGAGTGGTATTTGTTTCATAACTTTTCAATTGGATTATTTCTTATAATTAGTTATTATTTTTCTTCGTGAGTTGTTCTTGTAAGAGAAATTGTTAGAAAGCTTTCTGATAAATTAGACATGTTACCTTTCCTTTAAGAGCATTACTGAGTTGGAGGTGCATTGTTTGGTAGAGTCTCTCCTTTACAAAATGTTAACAATCCAGATACCACATTGGATCTTTTACAGTGAGGGCTGCAACTAACTGATCCATCTGGCAATACTTTTTTCAATTAATTGATGAATCGTTTGGTTTATACAACTTTAGAAAACAGTTAAAAATACCCATTACATTTTCCTAGAGCCTTAATGGTCTCATCAGATGTCTTTTTTTTTTAAAAAAACAAAAATATGCTAAACAAGGAAAGGCAGAACATTTTCAGATTTGAGAAGCTTAAACAAGAGAGTGTTTGAATTTTTCTGCTTTAAATTGACTATTATAATAGCCGCCTATTCATTTTGTCATTCGACTAATGCACTGATGATATAACACTATAATCATTAAATTTGGGTCTATGTGCATGGGACTAGCATTACCTAGGCATAAGATGTGATAATAATGCCAGAGGTAGTCTGTGCTTTTATTCAAGTTAGCTGTGTACGGAGTCTGTGGCTATTTTCCTATTTCCGTTATTGATTAATGTGCATATTATTGTTTCAATTAATTTTTTTTGTCCATAAAATGTCAGAATACAGTGAAAAATGCCCTTTATAGTTTCCCAAACCCCAACATGACCTATTCAACTTGCTTGTTTTTACAGTCCTTCATATATGACAAGGGAAAGCATAATTTGAGAAGCTGGAAGCAGCGTTTTGCTCGACAAATTACTTTAACCTCTAATTGACTATTAAAATAGCTAATTTAATTGGTGAAATGAGTCAGGTCTAAATGTATTCAACTGCAAATTTCCTACAATACAGTTTTTTGCATTCTTTTCTGTATTTAGTTTTCTTCATAATGGGAAATGGCTAGCCTGCATTGGAAATGATTAATAGCATTTTGGCTGCAAATTCAGGAGGTTAATCTAGCTGATCACTGAGAATCACTTAAAGAAGCACGTTCAAATCCATCTAGTGATGCTTGACATGCGTGGCAGCATTTGTTAAGGCCTCAGTATGCTTCAAATTAAGATCTTGTCAGATCATCTAATAGCATTTGAAACCCACTTTCCAACGGCAGAATTGGATGAGGCTGACCCCCAAACTTTTGTAACTTTCCGACAATCTGACTCTCTAGCTCTCTTTTTTCTCTCTTTAAAAAAACAAATCTTCACACAACTGCTTCTGTTACCTTCCTTATGCATGACCCAGTGCTATACTACAAATGCCTTTGAATAGAGACTGTAAGTTTGTGCTGTTATGTCCAATTCATTACATCAAGACTACAAAGATGCAAAAAACATTGTCCCGGCTTTCACCCTACGTTTGAGTGGGGCCATTCTGAACAAGTATAAACACTTTGCCTTCAAATGTGGTAGGATTACATGTCATAGAACTTAGTTTGTTTGAAGCATACTGAGTCCTTTAAGGACCTAATAACTTGTTTTCAGCCAGGTATATAAAGCCCAGTCCATTTCTGATCCTTTATTTATTATCTCTGGGAAATGCCAGATGTAAAAATGCACCATTGTTCTCCTCTCTGTGGATTTAAATTGTTCTTTTAATTCTAATTTAGGCCTACCTAACGCTAAGAGAGCACTGTATAAAATGTAGAAAATAAAGTAAAAATATCAGATACTCAATATTAAAGGACTCAGGTTGGGATTGGAACATTCCTCATAGTAATAAACTATATATTGAGTTCTTACTTTATTAAAAATGGATTGTTGGGACCAACAAAGGCTCATCTAAGTGTAATTTTAGATTGTTTAGTAGCAGAAGCAATGGGAATGTTGTTGCATGGGCACAAAGTTAATAATCTGACCTCCAGTCTCATATGACCCCTGGGGATGTGAGAGACCAAGAGCTTGTTGCTGAGAGCAGGAGGGGAGCTGTACAGCCAGCACACACTCCATATCACACTGAGAAGGCTGGCAGCTGACTTAGAGAAAGTGTGTGTGTGTGTGTGTGTGTGTGTGTGTGTGTGTATATGTTTACAAGAACACGCCAAAGTGGCTCACAGTGAGGGATACAGACCAGATGTTGGCCTTTCATCTTTCAATTTTGAAAGGCTTAATTATTATACGTCAGTCTACACACTCGGGTTCATTCTGCAAAACATTTAATTGAAAAACCTTTAATACACCCTGTCCAGGGTGATTTAAAGTCATTGTCATTCACCAGACTGTTTAAAAAACAGTATAATCCAGTGTGTGTAGTCAAAAACTCCTTATTTCTGTTGCTTTTCAGGCACAAATACCTAGAAAAAGTCAAGCTGTTGCTAAACACTGCCTCAGCTGAGTCAGTGCAGGGATTCGACTAATATGGGTGAAAAGGTGTCTCTTTGTAAAGGACGACAGATGTGGTTAGCCTGGATTCACAACAGATACACTGGGTTCAGATTGTGAACCAGTCTTGTGGCAAAAGAGTCCTGGCTCCAGCTCTGTCCATCATAGCCGAGACACAAGTTTATTCTGGTGCAAAGAAACCAAAACATGGTGCAGAATACAGCTTGGACAGCTTTGAAAACTCCTAGAATAGCTGCATACCACCAAAGGACAGGGCTGTCATCCCAGAACCTCATGATGACCACAGCTCCTGCACCGGATGTCAGCAGATAGCTAGTAGCTATTGAATGCTCCTCATTCATCCCTCTTTTTGACTTAATAAGGTTTGGGTAGGTGATAGTGGTAATTATGATCCAGTTGTTTCAACTGTATCATGTGCAATTAATGGGACACTGGAGCCATGCTAGCATTCTGGCACTTGGGCTGCTGGCAATGTTGGTCAACTGTTCTTGTCAGTCACTCCACTTCTTCGGTCCAGACTGAACTATGTGGACGAATATTGGATGGATTGCCATGAATTTGTGTTAATATATCCATGGCCTCTAGATTATATTAATTTATATTAATTCTAATAACTCTGAGGATCCCTTAACTTTTCATTTAGCACCATCATCAGGTAAAAATTTCACTTTGTTAAATACTCTGCAATAGAACTGCCTCAGCTGTATGTTGTGATTAGTGCTAATTAGCAGGTCAGCATGCTAACCTGAAACCATAATGGTGAAAGTGGTAAACATTGTACCTGCTAAATATCAACGTGTGAACGTTGTCATTGCCAGCATGCTAATATATCTTACAGGGCTGCTAGCATGGCTGTAGACTCTTAGAGTTGTTTTCCATCTCCCTGCCCTTAAACGTTTTAGTGCTTTGTAATGTTTTGAAACAAAGTAAATAAGACTTCCTGCTCAGCAGTGTGCTGAAGGAATTTTATTTCTACATTACTTCATCTTATCCAAGTTTCACAAATTATTTATTTATTTTTTTTACAGCGCTTTTTGAGTTTAACTTTTATTTTTATGAGATTAGTCTCATAATTGGATGTTAGTATAAACCTAAAAAAAAGTTATTTGTGCAGTGTCAGTTCAGTGTCAGTTTTCCCATGAAAACCCCATGTCAATGTGTCTTTCTTAATTTGGTGTAATGACATACAGTTATAACGAATGATGCAGTAAATACCTTACCCCTTTAAACAAATGGCCTAGTTTTAAGTCTGTTGTTGAAAAGCTCTCAGGCTAAGCTGCTAGGAACTACAAAACGACACTGTACTGTCTGTTAATGGTCGGGTTGAGCAAGCCCTGATTTCATCTGTGTGTGCGTGCGTGTGTGTGCAGTTTGAGCTCAACATATGGCTGCAGCCTTCTCTGTCAGTTGTTTACATCTGTTCTGTCATTAAATGAGATTGCATGCATGTTAGTGCAGTGAGTGTGAGTGTGACTGTGTGAGAGAGTGCTTGTGCGAATGTGTGCAAGCGTGTGTTCACCCCCCCATGCCTTATTTCCTCTGTGCTGCGGATGTGGGCTGCCTGTTCACCAAGTCTTCACTTCTGCTTTGTCTGTCTTCTGCTCGAAGTCCTCCCTGCTTTGCCTTTCTGTCTGCCAACATGTTTCCATCCAACCGTCAAGACAGTTTTTAAAGGACTTTTGTTGTAAATGTCACAGAAAATAAAATGCCAAATGGATCTTTTCCCCTCAAAAAAGATATTCATGAGAGAAACTGGAAGGAGTCTTTCATGAACTGATAAATACTGGACAAGTTGTTAGTGTCAGCTAATGAATGCCATGGCTTGTATAATTATAGAATGAACCTCCTCTCTAGAAGCACAGAGCAGCGTGCTACAAGAGAGTACCAGAAGTCAGTTGTTCATTCAATTAGAGGGTAAATGAGGCTGCAGCATGCTCAATTATTTTGTCATGCTTTAATTTACAGTATTTTTAGTTTAGTGTCTGAATGTTTCTCTCTCTGTGTCTCTTGGTCTGAAACCTGCTGGTGTGTTTTCTCTCTCAGAGCACAGCAGCTGGTGGGGAGGGGGGAATCCCTTGTCAGTCCCATGGGAGGTAACCAGAGAAAAGGCAGGGACGCAGACAAGGGAGGCTGTAGGACAACGCTACCAGCCTGCCAACAAACACATACTGTGCCATACATAGCCCGGCCTAGAGTCTGGATTTGTGTATGTGTTGGGAGCATGGGTCAGAAACTATCCATGGTTTCCTTAGCCAGTGTCCCTTAGGCACTGAGTCATGAGGTGGACACCATGTTGACAGGCAACTGGATGTCAGCAGCATTTAGTTGGTTTAAGGGGTTAGGGTGTCTCCCTGCACAACCAGTTATCAGCTGGTTGATGGCTCTGGAAATGAGACAGCAGTGAGCTTTCTGAGCAAGTGTTTCATGTACTGGTGGGAACTTGCATAAATTGCATCATATGTAATACTTGAGAGTGAGATTGCATTCATAAGATAACTTCTAAACAGGGAAGTCAGTGTTTCCGGCCTCAACTGTTGTCGCATTTAGTTTTAAAGCGGTGTTTTACAAGTTTTCTCTCCTGTTTCAGGCCACTTTCTTGTAATGGCCTTCCTCCCCACTGTCAGCAGAATTCTGACCAATTAATTATCTTCCTTCAGCACCGCTTTAGTTATATTGCCCAGGTATAAAATGGAACATTTCTTGGAGATTGTATATCCTTATACCTCATTCAACACCGAATTCACGGCCCTTTCTTTGGGGCAGCACCAGAAGAGAGGTGCATGAATTGCATCTGTATGGCCACATTGCCTCCAGCATGTTTGTTACCTTAGAAGTTGTTGTTTTATGTTAGGTGTAATATAAAGAAACAAATAAGATTTTTCCAATAAAATTCTCTACATATATAAGAATCTGTGCATGTCTATAGTGTTACACATATGATAGCCGCCTTCTTCTGAAAACGTGATGTTCAATTCCTTTTCTCTCTTACGCTTTACATATAATGTAGTTTTAGCCTGACATTCCATTAAACTATGATAAAGTTTAGAAATAATCCTCAATGTTTTTTGATGATATGCATTGACTATCACTTCAACCACTGGATTCTTTTGTGCTGGTCTTAATTCCTAAGTGCAAAGTCTGTCCTTCAAATCTTGAATACTTCTTAGATCTCCATTTTCAGTAACATTACTTAAGTAACGGTATGTTTTTTCAAGTTTTTCAATTTTATTTTTAAGTTGTCTGGTAAGTGTGAACCATGTTTCTTTTTTTATTGGATCGATCATACTCATGATATGTGATGAGTGTTTGGATGTGGTAGCCAGGGATATATGTCTCAATCTCTTTCCATCTAGCCAAAAAACTATTATCAAGGAAGGAACATGTTACCCAGTGCAGCAGTGTGGCTCAGTGATGATTGATTTAATAGTTTTTGGACAACAATGAAGCTATGTTGCACAGAGGAATAATATATATCAGGCTTTGGATACACACACACACACACACACACACACACACAGAGTAATTGTTTGTAAGATCAATGTATTGTTGGTTTGGCTCTTTTCAGTAATATAACTATGGATTATTGTTAGCCTTTAATTAAGGGAGTGTATCATTTGTTCCACCATCCTTCTCTCACTCTGTTTCATCACTCTACATTGACATAACATCCATCTCAAGGATAATGCAACTGGCATCCATGAGCTACCACAGGGAACCCAGCCGAGCAACACTCTCTTGTTTTAAACTTTTGACTGTTCATAGTACAGACAGGCAAGATAGAGATGCTGAGGAACAGCTGAACCACACCAAAAGTCCCAGGCTGGGTTTGAAACTAGAACATCATGGTTGCATGCAAAGGTCTCAACTTTCTTTATTTCCATTATCTGTTGTGTTGTAGCTGCTGTCT
Organism: Lateolabrax maculatus; assembly: GCA_031216445.1. Taxonomy (NCBI): domain Eukaryota; kingdom Metazoa; phylum Chordata; class Actinopteri; order Acropomatiformes; family Lateolabracidae; genus Lateolabrax; species Lateolabrax maculatus. The sequence goes on from CM062207.1 coordinate 17,205,655, forward strand.
CCTCCAGGCTCAGCAGGCAGCCATTAGTTAATGGGCCTCAGTCCCATTCCTCCTGGCTCTGTGTTTGTCTTGCAACACAATGTAACACTATAAGAGTGTGTGTGTGTAAATAATCTAATGGTATGGAGTGAACTGCCTGGTGAATAATGAAAGCCAAGGCCCTGCATGCCTTATGTAACCCAGCAGATCCATTAACTCCCACAGTGTTTGGTGTCCAGATGGCTGATTCACTGAGGAAGACGGTACATGATAGAGAAGGCATGGGGCCTAGGAGGGGTTGAAATGGCAAAATTTGTCTATGCAAATAAACACTTAGTCACACAGTTAATACAGAATTACTCTAAAATGTTAATCAAATCTGCTCTTTTCAGTCTCAGATGATGTGATTGTAGAGGGAAGGAGGTTGCTGTAACCTTTCATAAGGATACCAAATAAAGGAAGTCCAGAAACCCTTTTTAATGAACTGAAAGACTGGACCCTACAAGGTGTAGTACAATTCTGTCATGGAGCAGTGGTGTGTGGGGAACTACCACTGCAACACGTGTCTTTTGGTTTATTTTAAAGGAATTTATTTTTAAGGATTCTGTTACTACTCAGTTTTTTTTTTTATTCCAATAATTGCCTTAGCCCCAGATGTTCCCACATTACTCTTTATGTTTTATTTTAAGTATTTGGAACAGTTGCATATTTTCCAAGTGAAGTAACGGTGGATAAAAGCAGCTTCATCATGGCGACTGGACAACAGACTTCATCTTAGCTAAGTTTGCTAGCTGGTAGGGCTTTAGTTTTTTAAACCGTCAAAAAATCTACTACTGACAGCATTCAGGTGATTTTTCATGCTCGTTTTGCCACCATGTTAGGCCAGTTTCAAAGTGCATATTTTGTACACTGACTTTGTCATTGCCATTGCTCAATTTAAAGTGTTCCCACACAGCTGAGGTCTTCTGCATTTTGTCTTCCCTTTAACGGCCAGGTTTTATGAAAGTGTGACGTTCACTGCTGTGAGTTAGAGTGATGTCAGGCACCCAAGATGAGATGGTCTATATTTCCACATTTTAACAGTGCCTCTAAAAAGTATAAATATAGTACAACAATGTGCTGACAAAATATATTTTGCAGTTCGCTTTTATTGGAAGCCTACAATTAGCCCCCCAAAAATAAAAAAGAATATCCAAAAACCATAAATTAAAAACCGAATACCTACCCAACGAACGAATTTCCCAATAGTCGAAGAATTCGGGCCAGTGGCCTCTGCTCCTTGAGTTTACAGAAAAGCTTGAAGATAATTGGAGTGCGAAGTGCAATTTTTTTGTCACAATTGCCAACTTTTCCATCCACCTAGTGTTTAGTGTAGTGCCCTAAGGGTACATCCTGGGTCCTATACAGGTTTAATTTTATTTTATATTTAGTCTTTGTTGACATCATTGGCAGGCACAGTATATATATATATGTACTCACACTGCCCTGTCACATTACTCGGTTTTAGCTTTACACTGGCTGCCAGTTCATTTTAGAATTGATTTTCCAATTTTACCTCCAAGCCATAACAGGGCAAAGCCAGAGTACATTTCTGAGCTGTTAAAACCGAACTATCCATCAAGTGTTTGAGGTCAAATCCAAATGGGACAAAGCTTTTGCAAGCTTAGACTCTCTGGAATAGTTGATCATCTCATGATGAACTGACTGATTCTGTTAAATATTTCTTAATCTCATTAAAGACAATTTGTATAGTTTTGTCATAATTTGTATGTATTGCCCCTTCCTGTTTGGGTTTTCTTTCTATTTTTAATCTAATCTAAATGAAAAAATAAAACCTCACCATTGTCCATGTAATGCATTTTCTCTGTGATCAGGAAGTCTTAAGTCCATAAATTGTATCCAATAATGTTTTAATGTTGCCTTAACTTAGACTTGGTTTAACTACAGTTTTTTATAATTGCAGTATGTTGCATGCACATGGGGGTGATATGTGTGCTAACGTCTGTTTTTCATCCGAGGGACATCTGGAAGGTTAATTAATAGCATAGACTAGCATTCATATGCATCCCAGGGTCCCTCCTTAGATTCTTACTCTAACCTTCAAACAACATATCCTTTGCTAACACCACTGATCTGTAAATTATCCTAACCATTTCAGTGTTGTACCTAAACTCGGTTATCTCACATTTTATGCTTAATCTAATATGATATCTAACACCAGCTTTCAAGTTTGATGGACCATGGTGGAATTGCATAAGTACTTACGTATTTTCTTTTCTGTGGTGCCTAACTGGTTTTGACACTCCTGCAGTGTGCATGCCGTTGCCATGACGATTTGAACACTTTTACACTTCTAGCGTCTGCTTCATCTGTTTGTCACTTTTCAATCTGTTGCACTCAGAGTTGGAGAAGTTTCACTTACATACATAATCCCTCTGCCTTCAGTGCATTTTGAAAATTAAAAAAACAGTAATTCCTGCCAAAGGGCTATATGTTGCTTGCAGTTTGTTTACAGTTATATTTAAAGTTATTCCGTTCTATTTGGGCTCATTGCTCTCCCTAAATGACAAGTTATTCTTGTGAGTTTCATTTTCTGTCCGTGCAAATTTTGTTTTCTGTGTGCTTGTTGGGTGTCTTCAGGAGTTCTGAGTGTACCTGTAGTGTATTTCCCCTTTTGCATAAACACACTGAACTTTGCATACGAGAGCTAAAGCAAACCCTGCAGTCGGTAGGAGGGAAAGAAGAGAGAGGAGGAGGTGGAAAGAAGCAAGGGTGAAAGATGGAAGGGGAGTGGAGTGGAGAGGAGTCAGTGTTGGAGGAAGGAGACAGACTGAGGGGAGGGCAAGTGAATCAGGTCTAACTTGATTTGCCAAGTACAATACATCAGAAAAGGAAAGTCACTCCCTATCATCTGTTGTAGACTTCAGATTAATCTCTTGTGTCTAACACCATCTTCACTCACTTGACCTGTTGTGAGAAGCCTCATTTTAGCCTTCTCCCCAGACTAAGGCCCTTTCTCTACATTCAGAGTATGGGGGAAAACAAGAGACATACAAACTAAGGTGTATACAATAATACAATAATGATAGCTAATAATGATAATAACAAAGAGTTTGACTTAACTTAGCCAAAATCAGCCAAGGAACACCCCTTAATTTTGGTAAATGAGTGTGTTTGTCATTACAACCACACTCAACGTGTCTTGGAGGTGGTTAGCTTAGCTGAGCACAAAGACTGGAAGGAGGTAATCTGCTAGTGTAGCTCCACTAAATCTGAGAAACAAAACAATCTTATTGTATCTTGTTATCTAGCTGAGTCACCTGGGGTTTGTATAGGCACATCAGCATATGCTGGCCTGGCCAGACAAGACTTTTGAGATGCTGCACGCAGCATTACATAGTGATGATAACAGAGTGACTACCCTGGATTGAGTGAACATCCAACATCAACCGTCACTTACCGTATCCAGTACCAGTTACATTTCCATCACTTACTCAACTACAAGACACAGTGTAGTTCTCTTTATTCTCAAACTCTGGCCTAGTCAAGTCAAGTCAATTTTATTTGTATAGCGCCAAATCATAACAAAAGTTATCTCAAGATGCTTTCACATAGAGTAGGTCTAGACCATACTCTTTAAAATATTATTTACAGAGACCCAACAGTTCCCACCATGAGCAGCACTTGGCGACAGTGGCGAGGAAAAACTCCCTTTTAACAGGTAGAAACCTCGAGCAGAACCAGGCTCTGGGTGGGCGGCCATCTGCATCAACAGAGTTGGGTTGAAAGGGGAGGAGAGAGGGGGAGAGGGGAGACAGAACAGGAGGAGAGACAACAAATCAGACTAATAATGATAATAATAATAATAATAATGTCGTTACATATAATAGTCATGCAACAGTCTCACCCCCCCACACATACATACATACATACAAACACACATATACACACACATACACACACACATACACACACACTCTAACGGAGCTGTGGTGTTCAGCTTCTGTCTACAGTACTGCTCCTCAACTCGCTGTAACTGACACTGTAACAGGAATCAACACCACCACATCCTGTCTTACAGCGGTGTTGTCATTGGCAACATTGTGAAATAAACCCAAACTGCCTCAGATCACATGGCAGGCTCAAATCCAGCATTTTAAATAAGCCAAGGCAAGGGAATGGTGTCTGGTAAATATAGTATGCTAATTGGAAACATGTTTTTATTTATATACTAATTATTTTATAGGTAAGGGAACCACCATGAATTTTGAATAGTCTGTTAAATACAAGATTAAATATTTGATTACTTTGTAAGTAATCAATTAGCAAATCTGTGGATGTTCAAACCAACATAAGATTCAACCCTCTAAGTGAATTGGGGTGATAGACAGGATGAAGTCCTTCCTTCTCCCCCAGAGTTCTCATTGGTCAGATGGGTTTTCACACGTTAGTTTGAATCATAGTAGAGGAACAAAGCTACCACTGTCAGACATGCTCTACATCTTTGGCCAGAAAACACTGAATATTTTTTTCTCTACATTTGTATATAAATGCCAGTCTATCAAAGGTAGTTACCATAGTAAAGCTGCACTAATCAGTGTTTTTATATCAACAATGGATCAGATGACTGTAATGTGAAAGTGATCACTCATAGTGACAAACCCACAGAGAATTATCTCCAACTTTGCAGTGGCTTTCAGTTTTTTTTTTTTTTTTTTTTTTTGTGTCTTTCAGCTTGTTTTTTTGATCTCCTGGCCCACAATTTTGCTGTCTGGTTTTGCGGACAGAGTAAGCAACTAGCCGGTGAACAGTGAGCATTTAGCAGCTAAAGAGACAGATATTTTTCTCAGGAGTTGGTCAAGACAAAAACAGCTAAAAAAGAGTGGAAATGGGATTTCCAGTCATCAGGTGGACACAACAATATCTATCTAACATTCGCTAACATTAGCCACCAAATAAGACTGTAGCTGTGAACCCCCTGCGTTTATTGAGCTGAGCAGCCTTTAATTGCTTTAGTTGCATTGTTGACTATGGTTGCGGGTTTATCTTAATAGTCCTCTCTGTTTTAGATAAATGACATTTGAACAAATACTCTGCTGGTTCAGTTTGTGTGTTAGAGGCAAGCATACTGGTGGGAAATACTTTCGACAAGTATTGTAGTATTGAAACATAAAAAAGAAAATAAATAAAAATAAAAGATACATTGGAAAGTAGTCAAATTTTTAAATATGGAAATGTTGCATATTATTCCAGAAAAACGCTGGACTGGCTTTGTAAATGGCAGTATTTCAGGTCCACTCATAGTGCTCTCCCTGTGAATCAGTTATTTCTAGCTTTGCAGAGACCGGTCTTTCCCAGCAGTCCCTTCAGCCCTGTGGATTTGAAGCAGTGAAGAGCTCCCTTTTTGTTGAGTCACCCCTCTCGGGGGGTTTTGTTGTCTTTGCATCCTCACGGTCGGCGTCTTTGTGTTTTTTTATCCTCTTTCTGGCCGCTGCTCAGCTCCTTTGTCCACGCTCTCCTCCTGGTATTATATGCCTGTAACTCATTCGCTCCACCCCTCCTTCTGTACCTTTTTTATGAGCCTCACCTCCCCTCTTCAGAACGTGATATGAGTAGAGTCTCATTTTGTGAACACACAAAAACGCCTCTGTACACACAGGGAGGCCCCGGGTCCCTCTTTTTCTTCCATTTCAGTGTCACGCCAAGGGCTGAGTGGAGTGTGAATGTGCGTTTCTTGGCTGAATTACATGGAATACATTTTCAAGCTTGCTGCTTTTGAAAGTGGCATTGTTGATGGTTCATGAACACCACACACATCTTGTGAGATGAGATGGAAGGACAACTCAGATAAACAAGCACTAATCATTAAAATTTATGTCAAATATCACTAAAATCATACTAGAGAGTGAGTTGTTATGTTTTACCTAATCCGCTTTAAGCAGCTGAGAATGTTTTGGGGTGTTTTAGAGAGATTGTCCAATTTTTTTTTTTAATGCCTCTTTATTCTTCTTTGCATATCAGGGTTGAGGGAGAAAAGCATGACTTTACAAGCATGGGTTTACTTTTCTTTTCCTTCTTTTTACCCTTGTCTTTCTCCAGTTCTGATCAGTCTACATCAGCTGCTCACATGTAACATAAACCATTTACTCTTTTTACTATCTTTGTCTTTTATGGAAAAATACAGACTCTTAATGCTTTCACCATGTTCTCTAGAAGTCGCACCCTTAAACCAGGTGAGGCATTTAGAAACCTGATATCCTCTTATTTCTGAAGGTATTTCTTGGGTGAGCTGACAAAACACAAGAAAACACAAGAGACGGACAAAATAACAGTAGCATCCCACAGTAATCCTAAAGATTGTGTGTCAGGACTGATTCAGACATTGGTTCACAGGTTGATATTGGCTAAAAATAATCCTGATCAAATGCATTTCCTTTGTTTGCTGTACTCTACTGTTTTGTCCACTTTTTAATCTGACGTCCCTCTTTCGCATTCACAAAGAGCAGTGGATAGAATATTTAGAAAGCAGCATCTCATTTTTAGCTGGCACTGACCGTCACTTTAAAACTGTTGAAATGACAAACATTGCTGGCTGCTGTCGCTAATTAATTTTAAATTAATATTAATGTTTAAATTGTAGCTTGAGTGTGTGCTAGGCATTTAGGTAAATATGTGTTGGCTTTGGTACTGGCAGATATCCAATATTAAATTACTCAGATTGGGTCCAGAAAACTTGCTGAGGATATCCTTTAAGCACACTGATGCCTAAAGGTTGGTAGAAGCAGGACCGAACCCCGACTGTCAATTCAGATATCAGATGTTTGTTTCTGAATCACACAGATTTTGGAGCACAGAGCTTGATTCTTAGCGTGTCTTGACTAGCACCAAAATGTGTCAGTGATGCAATTTGTGTCTCGTTACATTGTTGTCCACATCATGCCGATGAGCTGTTGATCCACCAGCCACACCCTATGACAAACCACACCATAGCAACAAGATTTTGATGGGTTACACTTCTGTATTGGCCTTCAGAAACACATAACGGTCAGGCACCATGACATAAGGTGAGGAAGTCTGTGGCTTCTTACAGTACTGACTGTTTACAGTCTTGAGCCTTGAAAAGCTAATAAGATTTGCAAACAGATTAGTGTGTTAATGGACTTTGACCGTACACGGCAGTTTGTGAAGGTGTTTAAGTTCAGTTGACTCATATTGAAGACTTTGTAACACCTCCTTTTCAAAATGGAAATCAATCTTTAGAAACAATTACCAAGTGAAATAAGGGCTAAACTATCAGTCTGCATGATGTCTACTTGGAAGAATAGTAGAAAGAATCCATAAACCTTTGGAACAGCAGAGTAAGGACTTGGCTGATTATGTCAGTGTGCTGAACGATGCTTGAGTGAGGCCCCAGGTTATGCATTACATTCTGGAATATGAGAACGTTGTTGCCTGTATTTGCTTTGTTTTTCTACACTGAATTTGCCGACCTGTTTTGATGTACCAATGGGGTTTTTCTCGTGTCATAAGTTTTAAATGTCATTGGGTCAGTAGTGATGCAAGTGCCTGAAGTGGATCCTCCTTCATCACATCCTGACCTGCAATTAGACACAGTGCTGTGCTCCGACAGGCCAATCCCTTTTGTTCTGCTGATCCTTTGAAATCCTGTTTCCACACTGTTTAAGGCTGTATGTATATGGTTACGCATACTTATATATATATATATATATATATATATATATATATATATATATATATATATATATATATATAGAAGAAGAGAGTATTCCATTTAATACAGCTTCCCTTTGATTAAAAGCCTACCTGCTTGTATACGAGTTGTGATGTATTTAACCACAGATTTCTGTTTTATCTGGTTTTATCTCGACAAAACAACTCAAGTCCATTCCCATGATTTTTCTGGGACTTTCATCCATATGACATGGTCTTCAACAGTAAATATGTACCTCAACAGACTGCTGTACTGCTGTGTGGGTTAAAACGTTTTAAGCATGATGCACTTCTGGCAACACCACAGTCAGTGATTTCATAGCAGGTGTTTTCTATTAGCTCACTGTGGAGATCCAACAGCCCTTTCTTTTGGGGGGGGGGCATGCTTTACTTGTAATGCCGGGTTCAGACCACACAATATTTTTGTCTGTTAAGATGGTCACTGTAACAGATTAGGCAATTATTAAGTCATAAATTCTTGCCCTGACGTGACGGGGACTCATCAGACTACACGTTGGTCCCCGACCAATCCTAGGTTGCCGCCTTTCTCAACATATGTGATTTCATCCGGAAAGAGGTGCCAAGGAAAAACTTTCACCAAGAGTGTAAACAAACAATGACCTCTGAAGCGTTGTGTATGAAACTGGCTGAGTTTGGAAAAGCCTAATAAAAGATTTCACAGTTCCACATCATTCTTCATTGCTTTGTGCTTCTATTGGTCAACGTTTGGAACACGTTGTGCCTTCCATAACAAATTTATTAAGTTATGGAAAACAAAAAAAAAATCTTATGTCATGAGTTGTCCTAGATGGTTGCTGTCCACTATGATACACTACAGGGGATAATATGTTAAGTTGTCCTGCCCGACACCCATTTTTGTTCCCAATGCTCTACTTCGGCTACTATCAGGCTGATATTGTATAGTCTGAACCAAATTTTTCTTTTGTCAAACTGCTATTTCCAAGGGCAAGAATGAACTTTCCTGCTGAGTACTTTTTTTCCGGTACTTTGATGGGTATGGACATATTTTTTCTTAAAAATATTTTAATTGTTCAGTGAATCAATTAAGTGGTCATTTAAATCAGCCAAAAAAGTCCACTGGCCATATATTCAGCCTATAACAATTAGATGTGCACTTGGCAGGAAAGCCAAATCCAATCACACTCACTATAATGCCAGCTGTAACCTGTCTCAGCTGGATCTAGACAATCTGGAAACAAAACGCAAGGGCCAGTGTGAGTCAGCTCTTTCCCGGATCCCAGAAGGACCCCAGCTCTTGTCATCATGACATGTTGGCCCTTCTCTTCATGCAGCTTTGTTGAGCTGACAGAGTTGGCTCTGGACCATAGAGCACGTCTGTTTAAAGCCAGCGTCCTGCTGTCTGAACCATGGCAGGCCAATGAGAGACTGGACATTTCACTGCCCATTCCACAGCACATGCTTTTCCCATGATGCTCATCGTGAGTCAGTCTGGCTTTGTTTCAACAGCTACTAGAACATTTGCCTTCCAGTGAGAGAGTGTGAGAGGTTAAGATAAGAAGTGGAATATGTTTGGGATACAGGTTAAGGTTAGGGAATGAATGTAGTCATTTCAAGGTGCTCACAAGTAAGGTATTACAAACATGTACGTGCTTATGTTGTACAGCAGACATTTTTATTTTTGCAGTAGAAATAAGTTCCACACTATCAGTCCCCTTTTTAAAGCAAACTGGAGCTCCCAGATATCTGATTGTCTTTTGCTACAGCAGATACAGAGACTAGACAACCTCTCGACCCCCCAGAGCAGACGTACACACACACACAACTATTTCCACCCCCACCTATTGTTCAGACAGCTCCCCTCCAGCTATGGGACAGTGAAGATGGGGAGAGATCAGGCTTTAGAGCTACTGTACAGTATCTAGCCACGATCGCATTAACTGCATATACAGAAAACTCACACACACTCTCAACACACATTGAACAACTGGAATGTGTGTATTAAGGCCATGTGAAATGGTCCTGATAGTGAAACACTTGGTCTGGTTTCTTTGTTCACTCTTACATGAATGTAGAACATGAAGTAGTAGTAAAGTACGTATCCTTTCTGCTTCATTGAGCACATAGTATAATTTCCTTTCATTTAGTGGTGTCCCCTTTTGAATATAAATCTTGATACAAAGAGAGCCAGTAAAGAGAAATAAATAACACTTAAAATGTAATAGGAAGCTAAACCCTACATTTTGAATACTAAAGAATAATGATGATGTAAAACTCACTCAACACTCAACAATAAATTACTACGCGATGAAGCTGCACACTGTATCATATCAGTGAATAAAACTTAGTGGGCCGTTTCCCATTGTTATTAACCCGTCTAATTGTACAGTAGCAAAAGTCATAGATTATGTTTCCTTCTTTCAGAATTTTTAAGTTTAAAGCTTCCAAAATAAAAGTCCCTATAGAAGCCCTAACAAAGACAGGAACTACCTCCTCCTCCAGCCCTGCTGCTTCCAACAGCAATCAATAAACAGCCATTGGGCTGTCTGCCATTGACAGGCTTCTGTCTCATACTGCTGCCAGTGAAAGCACAGTGCTAATGGTGCCTTTTGGAATGACTGCAGCTCTATAGACAATCAATTGATGCTTTATTGTGTCTGCTGCACGCTCCCATTTCTTTTATCCTACACACATCCTGATGTAGACTTTAACTGTTACAGATATTTGTGTAGAGGAGAGGATATGTTGATGACAGGGCCATTTCTGATCATGCCGAGTAATACTGTCATTAGGAAAGGGGGAGATTTGGAAAGTAGAAGCTATGTTTGGAAGGTACTCTCACTGGGTCTTAAGCGATTTCATGACTTTTGTTACAAATCAAAGAAATTGCGAAATTGACAATTCTCTGGTAACATACAGCCTACATACAGTAATCTGGAAACAGAAAGCAGGAAACAGCCAATAGCAGCTATTTTTGGAAACACTCACCCAGTTTGGTGAGAATTGGACAAGTGTCAACCTCGCCAAGATTCTGTCACAACAGTGTGGGTTCCCTGCTCGGAGCTGTTTGTTAATTTTAGGCTGGTGGTTTTGGAAAAGTGTGGATCCTGTCATATGGCACAAGACTACATAAAACTTGACTTACATGGAATAAAAGATCACTGCTGGGTTCAAAGTCACTGTACGTGGTGAGTGTTTCAGGCTACTGGATCACTAGGATGCCCCATAGGTCTCGCCTAACAGAATCTTACACCCGGGCACCTCACTTTGCCAAATCGATTCATAGATGTCAGTTAGTAAAATATAAACATGCTCACCTTACTTGGAAAAAGAAACCTTTCTTTACAGAAGTTCCACTTCTGAAATCAGAAATAAATTGAATATCAAATTACAATATTGCAAGACATATTAAGTTGTTATTTTCTAATTCCCTTCTTTAATGGATTTCCATCCCTCAATCAAGTTATTCCATAGTCTGTTTTAGTTGGAAACTTTAAATATTGTTTTTTTTAATCCATTAGTTTCCACTAGCACGTCTTTGTGTGGTGGCAATATGAATACTGGAGAAACTCTGATGGATCAGGCTAATGTTTGGTCATTTTGTGTGTTTTCAGATCTGTCTAAGAACCGCATGTGTGAGCTCCCGGAGGAGCTATGTCATTTCATCTCTCTGGAGACGCTGAGCCTTTACCACAATGGGATGCGTTCACTGTCCTCCAGCCTGGGAAACCTCCAGGCCCTCACCTACCTCAACCTCAGGTAACTCAGCACCATACACACACTCATAGTGGTTCTCATTGTGCCACAGCTTACTAACTAACTAAGTAGTTTTACAGGTCTTAAAAGGTTCAAAGTTAGCATTTGTCCCCTTCCGAAAGGCTTTGACACCCCAGAAAGAGCTCCTCACCTCTTCTGTTAAAGACTAATTTGCATTTGTTACATCGATGGGTCCTGTTTTCAAAAGTTTGGCCATAATTTCTGTTAGTTATGGTAACATTGTAATTCCTGAGATCTTGAAACATGACAACATTGCTACAACAGATGATCTAAACTCTAAAGTTATGGAATATATTATTCATACTTTCCTAGCTGAATGATATTATTTCCTCATGGCCCTGTAGTCATGAGCTTCATGGCCTGCACCAGTTTGCGGCCTCAAGGTTGGAAGTGACTAATGTATATCACTTTATTTGGAAAAGCTGAAATTGAGTGCACCAAAATATGTTTGTAGTAATTTTACATTGCACAGAACACTGTGCACACAATTGGGGTATATACAGTGGGTCAAAGTAGAACCAGGAAGTTGGTCTGTAAAAACCCAGATGAATATATCCCAAGTTGTAATACCCCGTACTTATCCTTTAAAAGTTGCAGTGGTCAACACTTTGCATCCATTTAGCTTTTGCAGGTGCATGACACCTCTAAAGCACAGCTGTTTGAACTTCACTGTTTGTTTATGCTGGAGAGGAAGAGAGGCCGTCCAAATCCTGTCCAAACCCTCTTAACAACAGAACCACACTGACACTCCTCTCTCCTCGCCACTATAATTGAACTGTTGCTAGGAGACCAGAAAAACCCTCCAGGTGGCTGGTAGTACGGGCGGCAAAAGTGTAGGCTTAAAGCAAATACAAAGTATAACAAAAAATAACAAAGACTCAATGTAGCTGCACATTTTTATAGGCTACAAAATGAAACTGTCTTTGGACTGTGGGAGGAAGCCGGAGTACGCAGAGAGAACCCACACAAGCACGGGGAGAACATGCAAACTCCACACAGAAAGACCCTAACTCTACGAAAATATATAAAACATTTTATTTTTAAACAAAAGTGTATCAGTGATTTATATCTTTGAAATCTAATGCACCCTTGCACTAGGCCTCTTGAAAGACATCACTGAATGAGTATGTTTGTGTGTGTGCGTGTCTGTGCATGTGCTTGTCTCCACAGTCGTAATCTTCTGTCCAGTTTACCGCCGTCGGTGTTTCAGCTTCCCCTCCTGCGAGTGCTCATCGTCAGCAACAACAAGCTGTGCTCCCTGCCTGCCTCCATATACTCCCTCACACACCTCCGACAGCTGGTATGATATACACACTCACACACACAACAGTATCTTCCTGTGCTGTAACTTTCTCAGCAACAGCACATAGTTCAAACACCAGTCAGCCAATTTCCACCAGTGTCATTCTTTCAGCACAGATGTGTTTATGTCCTTGTGGGTTATAGTTTAAAGTCCATAGTGTTAATTTTAAAGTCTGACTTTAAGGCAAGAGGGTGTCCAGGTCCTTCTCTGATGTAGTAAAACGTTTCAGTGGTCTCAGTGCTTCACTGTATTCTTTCTGTGTCCTTCTCTCTCAGGATGTAAGCTGTAATGAGCTGCAATGTTTGCCGGCAGAGCTCGGCCAGCTAGAGTGTCTGAGGGACTTGAACCTGAGGAGGAACCATCTGACCACTTTGCCTGAAGGTGAAGACACCGTTGACCCCATCCACTGACCTCAAACCTCCTCGTGTTATCCCTCCCCCAAAATAAACCCAGTGATCACTGCAGCTCGTATTGCTCCCCTGCAGTATTTCTCTTTGATGAACCCAACTAACCCACAGACACCATAAAGGGATTCCACAGTTCTCAGTTCTCATCAGATGGCATTCAGTGCATCTGTAACTATAGAGGATGATAAATATATTTTATCCATTAATACTGAGCTTTGTTAAGCCTGCACAGTATAACTAACACCCTAACCAAATTAAAGCTCTGTGTATATCATGGATTGTAATTTGGATCTCTACAAATTAGATGGTGATTGCATCATTATTGTGAGCTATCGATTGTTTACATGTCAAAGTATTGAGCTGCTTTAACTGCTGCCTAATGGATCTTACAACATTAGTGCCTCATTCTGTAGCTCATTAGGAGGAAATGAATACACTTCCTAAAAACAAGAGTAAACAGACTAACAGTGGGTCTTGCTTGTGTACTGGAGCTGATTGCAACAGCTTTTTCTAAATTCAAACTTGGCAGTGTAATGTTAGTTCAAGTGGCAGCCGAAGGAAGTTGAAATGATCATTAAAATGTTGAATTCCCCTCTCTTTGCACCATCCAGAAATATCTGAACTCCCCCTTGTCCGGCTCGACGTGTCCTGCAACCGCATTTCCCACGTGCCCTTGTGCTACCGCCACCTCCGGCATCTCCAGAGCATCTCACTGGACAACAACCCGCTACAGATGCCACCTGCGCAGATCTGCTCCAAGGGCAAATACCACATCTTCAAGTACCTCAACATGGAGGCCTGCAAGAGGAGCCAGGAGGAGCTGGAGAGACACATGAGGCCCACTGGATTTAACAGCTGGTGAGGGAGGGAGGGAGGGAGGGAGAAGGGAACTCAAGGAGATTGTAGCAGAAGGATGAAGGAACAAGCAAATTTCCACTGGTCAAATTTTCTATGTGTCCGGATTGAAAAATGGAGATACAACATATTATTCAGTGAGTTTTAGAGGCATTGGTGGTGTATTTGTGAACTTTGGATAGAGTCGAGCTCGCTGTTTACCCCTGCAACCATTCTTTATGCTAAGCTAGGTAAAGTGTTTAACAGTACAACATAAAGGTAGAAAAAGTGGAGAAAGTTGTGACAGTAGTTGCATTGCTGTCATATTTAAGTGACAGCTGGACAGAAGTACTGTTTACTGATAACTGCAGCCACTGCAGCTAGTCATTATACACTAGGATAATGGAGCTATGGAAATAAATATATTTCGCCACCACAAACACTTGACGCCCTCTTCTACTCTTAATATGAGTGATGTGAACATGAGGTGAGAGGGTAAATGGCAGGGGGTATAATAAATAAATGTAGGATAGGGAAATGGGTGATAAATGATGAATGAAATGATAAGGTAACTAAGAGGAAGCAGGGTTTATCAGATATTTATAAACGTGAACGGACCCCTTCAGCTGCCTAGTGAGTCATTTCCATGAAATAGACAGGACCAAGGACAGAGATAAGAGAGAATATTTGACAGAAGAGCTCTGGGTCTGATCTGGAGAAGAGAAAAACATGACTCACTGCCGTTTAGACTAATGAACCACAAAGAAACTGCTCCTAATGTGTGCTCCAAATGTTTCCCTGCAGTCTGTCAGACCAGGAGCTGTTTGCAGGTCAGTTCGGAGGGCTGGACTCTGGCTTCAACAGTGTGGACAGTGGCAGCAAACGGTGGTCTGGGAACGAGGTAAAATTTAATTTGTTCTGAGTGAATACATTATATGTTGATCAAAGTGTAAACGTATAAATATTACAGGCCTTTATATACAATGCTATAGGACAGCATTAACCAAACCTGTGAAGAAAGCTTTTCAGCTGTTTAATTCATTGAAATGCTTTGCACATTTGAATGTAGACCTACTGTAACCACAGTGTGCACTGTGAGGTAAAACAAAACTAAAATAGAATTAAAATAAATATCCGATGTGAGAAACAGTACATAAATGACAGACATGTCTGGACAATGTTAGAAAGCAGGTTAATGCTGTTGAACTTTGATGTCAGTAACGTATATTAATACATCATGGATGAAAATAATACAGCCTACCTGCAGGATATACAGGGTTACCAATGGACTACAGATCAATGAGTGACTGTCTGTCTTTGTCCAGTCAGCAGACGACTTCTCAGAGCGGTCCCTTCGCATGGCTGAGGTCAGCAGAGACCAGAGGAATCTTGAGGAGGAGGAGGAGGAGGAAGAGGAGGATGGATCTCCCCGGGAAGCTAACAAAGGTGATGAAGAACACACAGGTTTTTCATGTTCCTGAAACCGTAGATTTATTTGCACATTTAGAGAAAATCTCGTCTTCCGCCCTCTTTGCAGTGAATGGAGAGGCTGAGCATGCAGATTTCATCGACAGCAGTGTGACGGAGGAAGAGGAGGAGGAAATCAGGATGGATCCACCCACACCTCCTCTCACAGCACCTCCTCTGGTACCTGTCACTCACAGAATGGTTGTCAGTTGTGTCAGATCCTCTTGTTGCTAAACATCTAACCTGATCTTAGAACAGGGAACTTATTTGATTGTGCCGTTGATTTCCAGGAGCAGAAGGAGAACTCTGCACAGCCCCAAACCCAGGACTCAACAACATGCAGGCAAGTCTCGTAAAACATCCTGTAAAACGTACCCAGGGGCATGCTGCTGATACCGCTTTTTTTTTGTTTTGTTTACAACACAAAACAGGAATATTGGTTGAAAGTCATCATTTGACCGGGTCCAATATTGATTTAAAGTAGAAAATATCTGTTCAAAGTGCAAAACAGGAATATTGCATATTGCATGTCTGCACGAAACTGGAAGAGGGCACTGGTCTTCCAGTCTGCCTCCCGGTGACAGCAGGTAGTGGAAGGAGTACAAGAAGATCAAGAAGTATCACTGCCAGTTTATTAATTCTCTTTAGGTAAGAACGAGAAGCAAAAGGGTTTATGTCTCAGTTTTCCGCAGCACCATTGACATAATGATCTCCACTAAGGTCTCATTTGTTTACAGTTCTTGTGCCAAGGTATTCCAGTATATTTGAAAAGCATTTCCATTTACCTTTGGTTCTACTCTGCCTCTTTCTGTTCTGTTCTCCCTCTAAAGTCAGCACTGTGTACTCTGTCACTCCAAGTGACAAAGGCAGACACGGTTTTATCACTTTTTTCTCTTTTCCTTCCTTGTTTTACAAGGTCACTTTACAGGCTATTTGAAGAGCTGGGAAAAGTCAATAGACTGGAGTTCCTTTACTTACAATGTTAGGCACTCACTGCCCCTCAAACTGCAAACTGTACTTGTGGGTGCTGCTTTCTTGGAAAGTTAAGTCTTAGCTCAATGACTCGCTCTGTCTTTACATTTATTATATTGTGGTTATATTACAGCACTGACTAAATGTCCATGTATCTTTTGGAAGCTGATGTAAAACAAAGCGTGTCAGAGGGAGTGTCAGAGCAAAAGGAGGTACCAGAAAACTTGTGTTCATGAACCTCATATGCCGCCTGCATTCCAGTTTCCCCACCACTGCCGCTTTGTAACAAACGGCACGCCAGCTCCAGATGGAGTGTACCCATTGAACCGTTTTCCCCTGCTGGGAACCCCTAAACTATCAACCACTAAAAACGCTGAAGGCGGGGCTAAGACAGGGGACGTCATCTTTCAGGAAAAATGGCTGCATCCTTGATAATCTGCAACAAAAACATCGCCACAAAAGCGGTAGCAAGCATTGATAAGATGTACATAGCTGTCTCACAGGGTAGTTGCAAGTCAATTTACAGAAATATTATTGAAATCAGTCTAAAGGAATGAAGTGGAACAAAATTGTAGTCTAATTATCAGCTGAAACTCTGTAAGAATGGCTACATATCTCTGTTAACATACAGCTACATGTCTTCTGTGTAGCCGTACACCCCTGTCACCTTCTGGACTGGGTCACTGTCTTGTACCTTCATACCAATATTTTCCCTCCCATGTTGCGTGGTCGTCAGCAGCAGACACATTCATGCCCTGTTTGTGCTGAAGCCCAGCATGCAGCTTTTATCATGCTGCCCTGTTGTTCTGCAACCAAGTTAACTACATTGTGGAGATTCAGTGTCCCAGCAGTCTTACTGGCTACATATTATTATATTATTCAGGGCCATTGTTCTCAGGCTCTGCAGCAACATAGTTGCATGCTCCATTGTTCTAAATCTTTGAGTTTCATTAACTGTACTCAATCACATTACTTACATTGAGAGCTCAGCACCTCATCAAGCCTCACATACTGTTCATGATTTTGATCTGGTAACTGGACTGCTTCTGCTCCTTCTCACTGAGGAAGGTTGAGATTAGCTGTTGCACAATCTTGCATCTCCTCTACAAACAGTTTACAACCATGTTGTATCTTGAACTAACGG
The DNA here is from genome assembly GCA_031216445.1 of Lateolabrax maculatus. Classification (NCBI taxonomy): domain Eukaryota; kingdom Metazoa; phylum Chordata; class Actinopteri; order Acropomatiformes; family Lateolabracidae; genus Lateolabrax; species Lateolabrax maculatus. Next base: position 17,223,248 of record CM062207.1, read on the forward strand.
ATGTTCCATCTTGGCTTTCAACACTTCCTTTGGGACTTTTAAAAATAGAATACAGAGAGTTCAAATGGAAACACACAGCTTCTAAACAGACTTTTACATTTAAATGATGACCTAATTTTACACAAACCAGCCTTCAGAATAAAGATGCAAGTCTGTCAAATCGAACCCAGCACCACCACGCTCCCTGATTTTAGAGATATAAATATTAAATACTTATTTGCCTCAATGGCATTCTCCTTATCTCTTTTCCAGGTCTATCCTCCATGTGGAGGTGGGCCCCCCATCACCGGCCTCCTCCTCTCCCCTATCCCCCTCCAGCCCTACCCTGGAGGAGCGGAGGAGGCCGGGCACCCTGTTCATCTGGCAGGAGCGAGAGCGGCTGCAGCAGCAGAGAGAAAAGGCCAGGTGAAATATTCCTTTTCACTCTTTATGTAGATATTTTAAAACCAAACCTGAGATGTGTTCAGCTGTGCTGTACTGCTGACAGAGGAAGGGCCATTCGAAGCCATCTTAGAAAAAAGGGTTGAAGTGTGTGACTGGATTGGACACAGACATCACATGGCATTAGCAGCGCTAATTTGACTCCTGTCACTGGAACGCAGTGTGAATGTGAGCGTTAAGAAGTTGTCATGCGTATGGGCAGTTTGTGTCCCTAACATACAGTAAGGAAGGGCTCTCTGTCAGAGGCTACTCCCGTCTGTCCTTTCATATCTAATTATATGCTCTCCATGTCAAAACTCTAATTTTGCAGTTTGCTGAAGCCATCCACCAAAACAGGAAGTCATGCGGCTGCTGCGCCACAGACAGGAAGTAGCTCAGTGTAAGTAAGGCCTGTTGAACAGATAAAGCAAACAGACACATGGCTCTGAGTGACCATCCAAGCTATAGTCACGTCCATTCATTCTTGCATTTCCCTGTCTGTTAAATCACAAATGGAAGGAAGCCCAAGGGTGTGGAAAGTGTTGGTTTCCTGTAGTGAACAAACTTTGGTGTGTGTCTCCCCCTAGTGGTGCATCTCCAGAGAGCAGTAACTCCTCTTCAGGCCTTCGGCAGCGCTGTGCGGTGAGTAGTGGCCTCATTCCTTTGGTAAACAGAGCTGAGAGCTGTGCAACTGGACTGTGTTTCCATCAGAGTCTCAACTTTGTTCCTCTTTTATCAGAGTGCCGACCAGATGAACACGGGGTCTCCTTCAGTACATCTACAACGCTCCAGCAGCAGAACAGGTACCCCCCCCCCCAGACACACCGTCTTTCTCTGTAGAAGGACTTTGCCCAGAAGTGTATCTTACATGATGCATCTGTAACATTAACCTGAATGTTTGTGTCAGACGTCCCGTGCTCCCCGAAGACGTCCCCACCGCCCGGACAGGCCCAGAGACCCAACAGTTTCCTGTTCCGAACCTCCTCCCGCAGCAACGTCAAACCAGCAGGTACACACACGACACGACACAACATGCCATCGGTCAGTGCTGCAGGATTGTTACAACGGTGTTTTCTTGTCTTTTTGTCTGGGACAGTCTTTACTCTTGGTGAGTCTGGCAGAAGCGAGTCTCGCACCATGCTGCGTTCTCCTAAAGAGGAGAGGCCAGACATCACACAACTACGCAAGGTAAACACAGTATACACATACTGTTACTTTCAATAAGTGGACCATAACTCATGTACTCAAATGCTCCTGTGGTGTAACTTTATATTCATTAAATAACTTCTTCCACGCTGTGACAGTATCTCATTTATTCTGTGTCAACTTCTTCTCACCGTTTATGTTTCTACACACTTATTCAAATCGTCATTATTATGAGAATCCTTGGTTTCAGTAGTTTGTCCTTTGGTGGAAACGTGTTGTTAAAGAAAATGCATTTTAATGCTGACAATAATACAGATGTGACATGACACCCTCTCTGTGTCTCCCCCCTCAGACTCTGGAGTCTCGGCTAAAGATCGCTCTGCCGGAGGATCTGGGCGAGGCCTTGTCCAACGGCACCGTCCTCTGCCAGCTGGTCAATCAGATTCGACCGCGCTCTGTGTCAATCATCCACATTCCCTCCCCAGCAGTGGTCAGTCTGATAAACCCTGTCCTCTCTGCCTGTTGCCGATCAGTCGGTTTTCTCTTGAGAGAACGATCAACAATGTTCCTCTCACTAGTTTTTTGGATCATTTCAGGGTTATTAAAACAATTCAGAGAATCTTGGGAATTCTGTGAAATTCAATGTGCCTGTATTTTGCAGTGGCCACAATGGCCATTGTTTAGCATAATTTAAACAGTCTCCCTTCAAAGCTAAAATAAGTTTTTTTTATGTACTGTACATTCTCAAATTAAAGCTGATATTCATTCAGTCATGGAGAAGAAATTACTAATTTGTGAGCACAAATGAATGATTCATGCTCTCCAAATACTTTACTCTTCCTCTTAAATGAATAGTTTGTGCACATAAATCCCTGGAACATAACGTTAAATGATACTGGTACATTTACTTCACTGAAAGCCAGTATTCAAGTAATGGTCTGAGTACTGACCATTCAAGTAAAGGTTACTCATAAACTGGGTTAGAGTTACCTGCCTTTTTAAATGGCGAACATGTCAATTCACTGTAATGTCCATTTCCACGGAGTCTCTCTACAAATACTGTTTTCATTCAGTCATTCTTTTCAGTCATGTCCACTCTGCATTTTGTTTGAGTGCTGTTAAGTTAGGGTCAGAGAAACTCAACACTTCCTATATATGTTTTACATGAAAAGATGACCAGGAAGAGGATGGATTATGCGTTTTGAGTAACTGAAAGGCTTTTAATCTGAAACATCTGCGCAGGAAGTGATGACTTTCACTTTAACATTAGTGAATGAAAACGATGCATTTGTGTTAAAGAGTGGTGAGTGTGACATGACTCGTTAGTAACTAGTGCTGGACAACATGGAGGAGCTGCTGAGTTTGCATTAACAGCAAATAAATAGGTTTGTAGGAAGCCTCCCTGTTTTCTGATCTGTTCCTGTGGTCAAAAGTATTTTCCTCTGCAGTTAATGAAAATAAAAGCCACTATTTGAGTTTTATGGTATCCTAATCCCAAATAATGAAAAATGTTTCTATAAAGTAGAGCAATGACTTCAATGTGCTTGTCTTTTATTTTCAGCCAAAACTGAGCCCAGCAAAATGTCGACTCAATGTGGAAAACTTCATCGCTGCGTGTCGCAAACTGGGCGTCACTGAGGTAAACACCATGTCCCACTCTGTCCACTTCAGCACAACTCGTGCACACTTTGAGTACTTTGGTACAATTCTATTCAAAGTTGTTTCTGAAAAGCATTCAAATATCGCAACATAGAAAACAGTAGCTAGTTGAATTAGAATCCATGTGCTTTGAAGCTGAGTTGTGTTGCTACATTGTTCCTGTCAGGGACGGACTGATGGGGGGGTGAAGGCCTTTTGTCCTGAACTGAACCCCCTTTTCAACCCAATGCAAATACTTGGCCCAGACATCAGTCCAGCCCTCACTCTGCTGTGTCGAATTCTACTGTTTGTCCTTCTGTCTGTCTCTTGGTCTTAACAATATAACTACTTGTATTTTCCTCCTGTGTGTGTGTGTGTGTGTGTGTGTGTGTGTGTGTGTGCGTGCGTGCGTGCGTGCGTGCGTATGTCCAGATGGACTTGTGTGTGTGCTCCGATGTGCTTCTGTGTAAGCTGCCCGCTGTGCTGCGCTGTGTGATGGCCCTGCTGGCCGCTGAGGGGGGGGAGACGGCGGAGGACCGCTCCCCCCACCACTCCTCACCTTCGTCGCCATCGTCCTCCTCCTCCTCGCTGCTGTCCACAGATTTCCTGCTCTTCTACTGCGCGGCCATGGCCCTGCTCTACGTCCTCTACTGCTACCTGCTCACCTAGAGGAGCGTCACACAACACACAGCGCTTACACCAGTGTCCAACTGCTCTACACATTACTGAACACACACTGTCTACACACACACACACACACACACACACACACACACACACACACAGTTGTAGAGTTTGAGGCCGACGCACACCACTGCTCCAACCTGATGACAGTGTGTGTGTGTGGACTCTCCACAGCTGCACTGGTTGGAGGTTAGAACACACCAGAATACACTACAGCTCTTTTTGTTTAGACGCTCAGAGGAACAGAAAGCACTACGCTGATGGACAAATGCTGCACGAGAGTAGAGAGATGCCTTAGCCGAGTTTAGCACAGTGTGTTCCGAGGAGGTGGGAGTTTCCTGGTCTGAGGCAGAAACATTCTCATTGGCTGAGACACAAATAGGCGAGGAGCAAAGGAACCACACCCCTAGTTTGAATAGCAGTGACATACTTTATCTGGCATTCATATCTGCGTGCACACCTAAGTGGGTTCATCACTACGAGTGACCCATTGATAATATTAAAACATGGATTAGTGCAGCTTTAAGTGTATCAGAAGCTTGGTTGTTACTGTGTGCAATGTATGTAGCTCAGCATGTACCACTGTACGTTTACACTGGAAAATGACAGATACTCTAAAAGGCCAACACGCACACTACAACTGCACTTCTGAAGTGTATTATAGTTGGATGAATTTAAAGGAAAGCTACAGTTTTTAGACGGTTTTACTTTCGATGCGTTAGTTTTACCGGTTATGGTAACAGTGTACTCACCAAGCTGAGATCTGGGAACACGATGTCACTAAAAAGAGCCACTTCATAACAGTAATACATACTGTATGCGGTCTCAGCAGTCTACTTAAGTAGCTCACCCAACTGCTGATGTTGCTAATTATTACAAACTAGATATCCTAAAGACCTTTCTCAGGCTGGATTTCTTCATTTGTCAGCATCAGTGAGTCAGAGGGACTGGTTCTTTAGCTCTGCTCACCAAGTTTCAACCAGAGATCACGTCTGTGCTCAGAGCAGCTCGACCTCCGAGAACGCTGGGACTGCAGTGTGCGTGTTTGTAGGCAGAGAGAGAAGCCGGTGAAGGAACCTGAGATGAACTGTGAATGTGATTTTTAGCCTGGAGGCGGACGCAGGTTAGGTCTGTGTGGAGCCCCGGTGCTGAACAATGTGACGGTGAGACAAATGATACAGTGCCTCTTACTGGACAGCGACTGAGCCCACCAGCAGGCTGCTTATTTTTCTGTCTGCTATGTTAAGTGCGAGCAGCAGGGGGCGATGTCGCTGCATCAGTCCCCCTCCAGGCTTCATGTGTCCAAACTGACGGTACAAACCCTTCCAGAGATCGAGTGTGTGAAGGCCTCGCTGGTCCCTTTGACCAGCTGCCTTCCTGTTTGTATAAATGTAAACAGGTAATTAAGTTATTGCTTTTTTTTTTTTATTTATTTTGGATTGTGTTGTGGGTTATTTTTGTTCCTGTGGTGACAGCAGGGGCCTCACCCATTTAGCCTGGAAGCCAAGACTTTTAAAACCCCTATAAAGCTCTGTGAAATCAATGTGTGTGCTTTAAATCTCACACACCGGCAAATTACATGTAATCGATATTCAATTATTCACAGTTAAAATAACATTGATTGTTTAAAAGTTTGCCCCTTCATTGGATTGGTGAATAATTGATTCCCTGGAGGCTCCACATTCAGCAGAGCATCAGGCGGCCTCTGCTGTTTCTACCACACGCTGTGTCTGGCTTATTGCTCACAGAAGGTCAACGTCTGCAACTGTTCTGTCTGCTCGCAGGTTGCAATCTGATTATACTGCTTATTATTTGAACAATATGGGCTTTGAAAGCTAATATCCATAGTGAGATTTGGGGGATTCTGCTGCTTTCACATAATTTATTGTTTTTATCTGTTTTCTTCTTATTAGGGCCTCAACATTTAAACCATAATGGGACGCTCACACATTTTTACTGAAACTCAAATGAAAAGCAGAACCGTACTCTTCAGTAGTTGAGCAGGACTGATTCTCTTAAAATATGGAGCTCAGTGTTCAATATTAAAATAAAACCTTATTATTTCTATTATTAAAAACACTAAATGTGACTGAATTAGTGCGTTAGCTGCTAAAGCCAAGCTCTTCACTTTGATACCCAGCAACACTCCACACTGATCAACCAACCCAGTTAGTTGTTGCAGTTGCTGAGGGCGGTGACAACACCAATGTCAGGAAGTGACATGAAATAAAAGTATCACTGGAAAAAACACTTATATATCATAAAAATTAACTCCAGTAAAACTGTTCATATAAGAATTCTGAAATAGCATTTCATAGTAATACGTTTTAAACACTTCTAATCATTGGCTCCTGTATATATTTTACACAGTGTAGCCATGGTTATGTATCTCATGTTATGTAATATTAAACACTTTGATGCCCCAAACTAATGAAGCCAGTCAGTTGAAATTGCAATACAGTTTAATAATTTGATTTTGCTGTAAGGTTATTTTAGTCCACCATTCATGTCATCATCTCTGCTGCCATCTAGAGGGCAGACTGTCCACTGTAAAAACCTCCCTTTTTTATTAGCCTGCTGTTCAGATGAGATTTCTACCGTTTCAGATGTATATTTTATAAAGAAAACTGGATGAGCAACATACAGTAATTCATTCACTGGCTTAGATCAAGCTATATTCTGAGATCTGTTAGCGAACAGAGCCGTTGTATTTTATATTTATATGATACCTTTGTATTATTAAGAATCATTTGAGTTTATATAAATCTATATGTAAAGTTCTTTTTCCTCCCGCTGTAAAGAAATGATTAAAGCGAACTTTGACCATGTGCTGTCTGTCTGTCTGTCTGTCTGTCTGCCCGCTGTCATGCTTTTGCTTCATCAGCCAAGAACTGAAACTGATCAGGATATCTGCCGCTGCTTTACTCAAGGAGCTTTCAACTACATCTCCTGGTCTTCAGAGGATGTTTGATCAGTTATCATCACGTTACCCATACAGAAAAACTATTTATTGTCAAACTACTGTTTAGCTTTAATTGCATTAGCATGTCAAGACGAGCTGGATTTTTTTTTTCCAGGATAAATTTGGTGATATTCTATATTTTTCTTCTTGTCAACAAAACCGTGTGCAGCAGCCAAACCAGTGATCTACTAACAAGTGTTCTCTGTTCCACAAATACTCACTACAGCACCAAACCTGGGTTCATCCGCTGCTGGAAATAGTCCCCTAGCAATTGCACTCTGTCCTCTTGTTGGAGTAACGTTTGCTATAAAGTACAGTCAGCAGCTGTTTTAGCTTTTTTTTAAATGAAACTATACTTGTGAGACGTTTTTAAAGATTTTCGGTAGGGACCGATGGATGTTTTGGAACCAGACCAACCACTAACTCCTCATCCTCGAAACCTTTTCTCTTCTAAAACCAAAACACATGAATGTCACCTTGTAGCTTGTCCAGGTGTGTTTTTGAGACAGCATCTTCTTCGCCTCATTCTGGAGCATTAAGCTGCCTCCTGTAGACAACAGAAATGCTGTTAACACTCAAATTAGGAGAAGTATGTTTCAAGTTCCAATGGACTTTTTGTCAGAGGAATACAAAAAGCACAATTTTTAAGGTCTGAAACTGCTCCCAGCTGAGAGAGAACTTCTTTAAAATGTGGGATGTGGTAACGAAATAGAAAATAAAGTCCTATGTACTTGTGAGTCCTCAAGAGGACCTGGACAAGATATTCTTTGTTTTGCACACAGATTGACTTCAGTTGGTTTGAACCACAGTTGTTCCGGGTGTCTTCCCAACTCCAGCAGCAAGGGGCAGCAATGAGTCGATCCTACTACTTAAAACCACCTGGGCAATCCACACGAAGAACAGCTTTGGTTTTCTAAGAGAAAAGACTGCAAGGACCAGGCCTAAGTGGAGAGGGGACTGGTTAACAAACTCTTTTCATGGGATTTGTTGACAAGAAAAAGAAAATAGAACAGCACCAGGCCTCTTCTTTACATCCACAACATTGAGCATTAATTGCGTTTGGAAAGGAAAACACATCCACCTCAGATCAGGAAAGGACAGGGTTAACAAGGTAGGAAATTCACTAAAGGACCAGTGTGTAGGATTAAATGGCATCCAGCTACCAACTGAAGCTTCAACGCTAATGGAAACATTCAGAGTGTTTTATTCCATTTCTGCCAAGAGATCCCCTGAATCCCACACGCTGGCCCTTCAGGTGAATTTCTCAACACATTGAAACTGATGAAATGTGGTAAAACAGCAGCAGGTGTGCAGATATCCTGATGTGAATCCACGGCGCCCTGTGCTTTAACCTCTTCAAGAGCCTTAAACAGCAGGCCTGCCGTCATACCTGCAGCTGGCCCGTGTGAGAGTGTTGAGCCAAGGTCAGAGAAAAGGCAGAGGAATCAGCCTGTAGGTCTGCACGGAGGTACACAGGGCCGTCACATTTCTGATTCCCCCTCTCTGCGTCCCCTCCGCCTGCAGCCTGCCCACTGCTCACACACACACACGCACACACACACACACACACACACAGCCCCGCTGGAGCCGTGAGTGCGTATTGTCAAGCTCTGGATTATCTGCATTTCAGACTTTAAGGTTCGCCGGTTAATCAAGAAAATCACCACAGAGCAGCGCTGATTATGCAGATTTAATCATTTCTCAGAGACGTACCTGGGAAATGTCAGGTTTCGTGGGTGAGTGAGCTCCTCTGGGGAGACCGGGGGTCCCATCTGACTGTGAAAAGGAAAAGAAAGACTTGAGAATGGTCGGCAGCACACGTGAGTCATGCAGGAGGGACTACAAATCTCTGGAGTGATTTTAAGGCTGAACATGCAATAACGTACAGTGTTAGCCGGTAGAGCTGCAAACTGATTAACGTAGACACGACGCTGGTTAAATAAGTCCCAAACGTCCATTTTTCAGAAGATGTGGTTGTAATGTAATAAGACCTTCAGTCTGACAGTTTTTGTGAGCTTGGTGAACACGGACGCTCTACAGCCAATCAGGTAAGGCGGTGGGTTCACAAGGTGCTGCTGGACGATGCACTTTGTTTCACTGTGTGAGGGAGCTGAGGGGCCAGGAAAAGGTCAAATACAGGGACAGACAGGTTTAGCTGACAGTTAGAGCTCTGCCTTCACACCCTGTCCACTCCTCCTCCCCCACACGTCCTCAAGAGCAGGGTTTGGAGAGTTGTGACAGTGTACTCTCACAGGTGAGGAGGACAGGACAGTGAGAGCGGTGACAGTGACGAAGTCACAAAGTCAACCAAGGACAGACAGCAACACTGAGCAGTAAGCAGGAGGTGATACGCTCGACCGGTGGGCACACATCACGAAACTGTGTCCCATGTTGTCAGAAAATCCTCTCAGCATCATTCATTCTTTGCGTCTGTTTGTCTTTTGGGTCGTATCTATAAAGACACTGTGGCAACATGCTGCTCTGTTGGACTTGACACTAACCAGGGAGCTTTCTCCACGTCACATTTTCTTTCAGTGTATAAGCAAGCAGCCTTTTCTCCTGTTCACTGCTTCATGAGAAGAAAAAGTGTATTTGTGTTGTATTTTTTGTAACTATACTATAATCTCAACAGGGTAAGTTGTGTTGGCACTGACTTTTAAAGCACCTTTAATATTTCATAATTTCATTGATAAATCTTTTGCCTGAGTTATTGTCAGTTTTGTGTTGGGGTGCTTTTGTAAAGCCAATCCGTTGCCAGATATACTGTGCATATGACAACTACTTCCTGTTTTATTATGCTGCCGTTATATATATATATATATATATATATATATATATATATATATATATATACATATTTCCCTGTGAAGACACTGGCGATTTCAGGAAATCAAAGGTCGATTTCAGTTGGCTCTATGAAACCACTTGCAGACTCAAACTGAGGTGAGCCCGGGCCCCATTCCTAAATAAACAAATAAATAAATAACTGCGTTGATTTGACTGTTGATGATTTGACACAAGACAAGATTTTTCAGCTTCAAAGACGGCTTGAAGTTTATCTGCAGCTGTTGTCAGAATTTGTTTACAGTCAGCCGCATCAAGACTTTTCAAGGTGAACCCCAGACAAGAAGTCATTTTCACATAGAAATGCCTGCTGCGATAAACAACAGAATAAGATCGGTACACAGACAAGATGTAGGTATTTGTATTTCATTTCTGACCGTTGACACGTGTGTACATCACAAGCAACGCTGCTTATTGCTCTTAACCGAAAAAATAGGTGATAAGCCAAATATTAATGCCTGTGCTGATATTATGGTACATTATATGGGATTGGAATATAACATTTAACATATAACACACACTTTGACAGGTAAACTAAGAGTTTATGAAGAAATCTGGAACGGTTCAATCTTTATTTAAGATACGGTGACGTCGGTGATGCTCTCATGGATGAAGTATTGTGTCATGTTTTTATATGTTGATCAAATATATGATGGAAAAAGGCAGACTGATGGATGGACCAGGCTGATAACTGGCCAGTCTCATCTTACTGCACGTATATCTGTACCTGTGTACCTGGCTAATACTTAACAAGAAACTGCAATACAGGCAGATGTTTAGAAGAAATGCTAAACCAGGCTGGAGGTCATTTAGAAACAGTGTCTAAACTGTTAAAAACGTTTGAAAACCCCCTGAAACAAACTAATCTAAGGGACCTGTATCCAGATTGTTCACCAGTATCGGCCAACGTCAGCTCTTCCAATTATTATTATTATTTATACCTGCGTGCAGTGTGTTGTGGGACCCGTAATGATGTGTACAGCTCCACTTAGTAAAGACTTATTTTACAACTAGGCAAAGTTTAAATGTATGAAGAGCTGGGGGGACCGACCACAGAACGCATTAGAATTATTTAGAAGATTTGAGAAATTTGTCATTTGAACACTAAACTGTATGTAATGTCGCATCATGAGGATAAAACAAATGTCCAATTCAGCTGGACTGAAACAACTGCTTTTAGTTAAATTTGAGTGGGTGAGTTTGGTAGGTTTACTGCATAGCTGAAGTTGGTTTAGGGTGGTCACTCAGCTTCAGATGTACCCCTGTGTGTCTGCAGTAACATTCAGCAGATGTGCTGCCATGTCATCCAGAGCTCATCATGGTCTCAGCTGTCTCTTCCTGTTATTTCACAATAAGAGTGCACTGCTATTCAATATAAAGCAATCAGCCCTCTAAATGTGCCCAGCTGGCTGGAAAAGAGCGAACAGGGTCATTTTAGCTGACTAAGATCAAAGTTTCCTGGGGTTAGTTGAGCCCGGTGTGAAGAACAGGGCCCAGGTTACTATGGGACAGCCCAGGCTTTACTGCAGACATACGGCATTGCAGATCATCATGAATCCCATTGTTTGAATGACAGAAACACTTCACTTATCTTTTCCATTTTACATTCAATCATGACCGAAGTACTTATCCGTTTTACAACATAAGTGAGTGTGTGGTTGTTTTTGTTTTGATGTGCATGGTTGCGTGTTCCAAAGCAGAGTGAAAGTAAGTCTGATTTAATGGCTTTTCATTTCAGGCCTGGAGGCAATAAACACTCTAACACCTGACAGGGTGTGTGGATGTTTCTGATATCCACTGTATATGAGATTGAAATGACATGCTTTGCTACAGAATGTCATTAAACCCGATGTATAAATGTCTTAACTCTTTCAACACCGGGCTGGCCTTTATATTCCCACAGTTTAGAAGAAAAGACAACACGTCTGTTCCACTTCACGGACAGATTATAGCCTAAAGATTAAATATTACTTCATCAGCAACCGTAACTATTTCTTGTACCGGCTCAAACCCCAGCGTCCTCTCCCTGAGGGTGGGATGCCACCTGGGCTCACCTCATATCCAGACTGGATCACTGGTGATTAAGTATGACAGGGAATTAAAAAAAGACAAATATAAATTAGAATTTATTTGATATATTTAAAGTCCCAAACCACATTTATGTGATTATAGCATGTGGCCAATTATTCTGATGGCAGTAAGTCTGGGGTGAATGTGTGTACAGTCTTGCTTTAAATACACGGCTGGAGTCGGGAGATGTTTAGCCCAGTTTATCGTAAAGACTGAAAACGGGGGAACAGCCAGCCTGGCTCCGTCCAAAGTTCAAAAATACACATACTTACATTACTAACCAGGCAAAGAGGCCTCTGGGGCCCCACAATTCCAAATCAAAAAGTTAATCAAAAGAATGTAATTGTAATTACAACAAAAGTACAGTCAGGTCGTGAATTATTTCACTGCTATTATTATTATTATTATTATTATTATTATTATTATTACATTCGTAATACAAGTTATATTTCATCAAATTACCACAAACTAACTGACAGGCTGAAAACCTGGGGCCAGGTAGTATTATGATTGTTCCTGGGTCTTTGGGCATAAAATGAAGATGCCATGTATAGTCTGATGTGTTAATTACAACTTGGAGGCAACAGGGTACATACAGACAATTCACAGAAGGCAGGATGTTTGGGGGGGGGGGGGGTCAACAGAGGCCTGAAGTTAATCCTGCCATGCTAACAACATAGCATCTTAAACTCACTAACTGACACACTATATCTCATTTGTCTAATTTCTACACATGTGGAGATGTAAAAGCAACAGATAGTGTTTTTTTTTGGGGGGGGGGGGGGGGGGTGGTTCGTCCTGGAGCTGTAATGCTAAATTAAGCTCACACTCCAGAAAAGAAGCCGTTTCATCACATTTGCTGCCCAGATCAGCACACCCAGGGCAAGGCAAGACATGTGCAATGTGACAGTAAATTAGTGTTGAACCATTTCATTACTTCTTACTACTGACACTAGGTTCTACTAATTCTGCAATATATACAACAGTAATGTAGAATTTGTTGGAGATTATTATTATTACAACATTATATATACATTATATGTAGAAAAGTGTCCAATTTAAAACATACTGTATGTATGCATTTCACCTGCATCTGCTCACTCCTTTCTTCCTCCCTTCCCAGGATTCCTTGTGTTCCCCCCAGCTCATCATGGAGGATGAGGGGCTGAGTCGGCTGTCCCAGACCGTCCAGGTGTTGGTCGACCTGGCCGACGGCTCCCAGCGGGCCCCGAAACTGGAGACGTCCAGCTCAACACAATGCTAGCACCGTGTAACTGCATCTGTGGGAGCTGAACAGTATCACACCTCAGGGCCACTGTTTGTTTTTAACGCGCTTCATATTTGATCTCCAAACATCCAATACATGGTAACAATAAAAAAACTTGTGTAAATGACTTCAAAAGCCTTGGTGTGTCTTTTTTCATGTCTCGTAATAAAGATTAAATCACATAAGCACATTTAAAGGAATAGTACAACATGCACTTCCTTTCTAAGAGTTAAATGAGAAGACTGATATACTTCTGTACACAAATAGAAAAGTAAAAGTGACAATTAGTCGTTTTAGGGGGAGTTACGTGCTCCAGGATACATTAGCTGCTACTAGAATAGCACACCTGAATCTGTGTTGGACGTAGCGTTGCATTGTGGGTGATGTAGGCATCAGGTTTTAGCAAGGAAGACTGTGTGGAATAAAAAAAGATGATATCTCTTGTTCTTGAGATCTCTCATTTATCCTTTTTTTTAAGCAAAAAAATATTCTTAATCCAGAGAAATAAATGTGATATCCATCCTCTCAGTTAACCGTCAGAGAGAAACTTAAAGTGGATTTCCAAATATGTTGAACTATTCCTTTAATCCTTAGTGAAGGGGAAGTGGAAAGACATCGTATATAATATATTAAGAAAACAGGATATGAATGAGAGGGAGAGTTCAGTGGAACTATAACATTACAAACATGTCTGTATACTACATTTAACAGCATATAAAAAGCAGCAGTTATCAGCAGCAACAGACAAAAAGGCACATGAGAGACAGCCAATCAAGTAGGGGATCATGAGAAGCAGGTTTATTTTTAAAAAACCGAACGAGTCAACCTGTGTATGTTGACTGTTGCCGAAGCGTAGCAAAAGAGCCTAAATATACAGGCTGTTGAATGGAACATCCTGTTTCAAAGCACTGGTTCCAGCCACTACTGTAGCAGGGAATGGATGCAGCTGTGCTGTGCCCTTTTTGGGCGCTTATCACGACACTGACGGTGAAGGTTTAATTTTACGTTGCAAAATGCTCCTATACAAGGTGCGTTGGTGTCAGAAAAATAGTTTTCACTAAACAGATCTGTTGCAAGACTGTTGCACGCTGATAGGACGGGCGAAACATACTGCTCAAGCTGAAAAACATCTCAATTTTATTATTTCAATGTATGTTTTTTTTTACATTGGACATATCACAGGTTGCATGCTGTGAACCAGGAGACTGATGATGGAACTGGTGCAACTACCTCCTGAGTTTCTTTTTCCATTTTAACATTTTGTCAAACACAACCAATCCATTTACCTTCCTCTGAAACAACAAGTTCATCCAAATTACAAAAAACACATTTTGGCACTTACCTAGGCATCTAGCCATGCAGGTCTGGTTTGTCCATGTTTTGAGATACCTGTCTCAGACAGATATGAACACAATGGAGGCGAATGGAACTGTGTGTCGCTCAAGGCATTAAGTGTAATAAATGGACTGCACTTCTAGAACGCTTTTCAACCTTAACAGACAAAGCGCTTTACGATTGGCCTTTCACTCACCCACACACTTGCATACCGATGCCGACGGATGGCATCGTCTGCTTATTGGGAGCAGCTCAGTTCAGGTGTCTTGCTCAAGGACATTTCAACATGTGTACAGGAGGAGCCAGGGATTGAACCGACAACCTTGTGATGTTACCTCCTGAGCCACAGCCGCCACATAAAACACACAAAAGATTTTAATATCAAATGAAAACAGTTTTAAGTGAGGTTTGTGGATTTTCCAGTGTAATCGGGCCAGTATGTATGAATCCCATAAGACATAAGGCTTAGAAACTTTGTATAAAGAAGCTAAAAAGAAGCTGTGGTTCTTCAGTGCTGACTGCAGTGACTGTGTTGTAAAATAAATTCTGGCCAAGCATTCAATCAGCCAATAACAGGCCACAAAAAGCTTATGCGTTAAGGCTGCATACCTGTGTTTTTAAGCCTATTGTTTACCTTTTTGGCTAATCTGCACAATAGAAAGTCATCTTGTGTTAAGCAGACAAACCCCACTTACGTTTGATGTATTGAAATGTTGCTGATTTAAAAAAAGTAACTTGTCAGTGCCATGAGCACAGCAATTTAAATGCCATTGATTTCCACTGTATTGCATTTGAGGAAGAAATCTCAAAACCTGAAAAAAAAACAAAAAAAAAAATCTTTTGACTCTGTAGGTGACCAGCAGCACCAGTTTGGAAGCCAGAAATCTCAGTATGTTCCCAAATAATCTTTTATTAAATCGTCAGATGCTATATATAATGGTCATTCTGTGTGATGGTTACTTCATCTTTTCAGCAAAGACAGACTGCTGAGCCCGTAGATGAAAAATGATGAAAATCAAATAACGCAGGCAGTTTTATGGCCGTACTTGAACAGTGCTAAGTGCTAAGCTATCCGGCATACAGCTTGACACAAGGGCCCAGCTGTTCCTCTCCTCCCCTTTATTTCTATGCATCACCACATACCAGCTCTCTATCACACCTCCTCCTATCAAGGCTGAGAAGAAGAGAGCTGCCTTCTCTTTATTAATCAGCTCTGGCTTTAATCATGAGTCAATTAGCAGCATGGCCTAATTGACAATCTTAATTGCTCTATCACACTCTGCCTTGGAGGACCGTCTGCTGCCAGCTTATCACCTCACTCCTCGATAAGACACTTAATGAATGCTCACACTTGTGTATGGAAATGGCATCGGTCCGATTCTTCTCACGTCCGAGCGGATGCCCCTGTGAGGCCCGCCACTAACCGAGGCAGGGACTGAAGAGGCCGTCTGACATTTATGGAATGTAATTGAAGATGGGTATGAACCCCCACGCTCCAACATAGATGGATATCAGCCAGCAGCTGTCCTGCTTTATCAAACTGGGGTGAGACGAGACGGAGGAGGGGTGAAGAAGGTGTCTGTTAAATGGGGAAGCTACTGATAAAACAGCAGCTCATACTTGGGGATCTGAGACTGTTTTCACACTGTGATCCACTTGGTCTATGAGTCAGTCTGCTGTGACTCACTGTGGGCTGCAGACGCATCACGGCTGGAAGCTGGGAAAATCAACTGCTTTATAATATATGGAACAAAGATGAAAATTGGATATTGTCATTTTGACACTCAACACAGTTCAAACACACAAGCATCAAAAGTTGGGCAATTTAGACATTTGGGGGGCTCAGTATGTGCTATATTAAATATATATATATATGATAAGTATTAAAAGACAAACAGATTTAACCTTAGGGTTAAGGTGTTAAGGAGCAACTTGTAGATTACCTCTTTTACAGAATTTATACATTAGGTTTCATGTAAATTATGATTTAGAAAGTAAATTAGTTTATGTTATACAAGTCATAATAGCAGAAACTCAGAGAAATCTTTCAAAAGTGTATTCCACTGCCTGTCATCGGACGTACTGAATATTGTTAACACTTCTTTACAATCAGGAGTCTTCCCCTCTTCTCTCAAGCATGCTATCATTACACCATTACTGAAAAAACTGAAAACTCAAAACCCATCCGTGATTAGCAGTTACAGACCAATCTCCAATATTCCCCTTCTGAGTAAAATACTTGAAAAGAAGGTCTACAAACAACTGCATACTTATCTATCGCTCCACAATCTGTATGATGTGTATCAATCTGGCTTTAGGACTAACCACAGCACTGAAACAGCACTTAGTAGTGAATGATCTGAAGACCAACAGTGCTACAAACAAACTCTCCATCTTAATATTATTAGACCTGACTGCAGCCTTTGACACCGCCAATCACGACATTCTGCTCAGTAGATGAGAAAATTCAGTTGGCCTATCTGGCCGTGTCATCAACTGGCTCTCCTCCTATCTAACAGACAGAATATCCTCTGTCTCTCTTCGCAATTTCAAATCTGGCAACTTTAACATCTGCTGTGGGGTCCCACAAGGCTCAGTTCTAGGCCCATTACTGTTTAATCTATACATGCTGCCACTCCTTTCCATCATACAGAAGCACAATGTACCCTATCATCCATTTGCTGATGACACACAATTGTATTTTTCACTCTCCCACAACAACCTCAGTCTTATAAATGAACTTGTAGACATCAGTGACATTAACATCTGGCTGACCAATCAATTAATGGTCTAGCTCCTAGACACATCTCTGACCTGCTCACCACTTACAAAGTCTCCAGAACCCTCAGATCATCACACACTGTTCTTCTAATTGTACCCATGAGCACAAGTAAATCTAAGGAGGTGCATTCAGCTATTATGGCCCCTCTCTCTGGAACAAACTGCCTGATGATGTAAGATGTACCAAAACTGTGATGTCTTTTAAAAACATTCTAAATGTCTGTGTGTATTTTATTCTGATAATTATGTGTTACTGTGTGTGAAGCACATTGAGATTACCCTGTATGAAATGTGCTATACAAATACAATTTGATTTGATTTTAATTTGGTAGCAGTCGTTGAGCTTGCTTACTTAATGGGAAACATTGCCGATTTTCAACCGGCTTTGTGTCATTCAAATGTGAGTAGTGTATGAACAATGTTTATGTTTCATCAATGTTGCCAGCATGCAGCGCTTGCCGGAGGTCCACCGGATGAGACGAAATACCACGTGTTTGCTTCCTCTGGTGAGGGCTATATGAAGGAAAGTTAAATTGCATATACTACCCACACTGATACAAACCTGGTTGAAAATCTGCAACGCTTCCCTTTAAGGGGAAGTCTGAGGCATATGATTGGCTGAAAGGTGATAGGGTGGTGACACCACTGTCATGAAAACTGACATTATGAAACGATCTGATCTAAAAACAGGGTTGAAAAATGGCATGTTGAAATAAAAATTGAGTAGAAATAACAAATTAGTAGTTGAGTTTCAATAATTTCTTGGATTATTTCAAAATGTATTGTTTTATTTATATATATATATTTTACACAATTTATTCATGTGATTATTATTTATTTAAATATTTATGTAATATTGAACACTTAAGGGCTCCATAAGAAAGCACCAACTATACTGTATGACCATTACGGTTTAATCAAGAAAAAACAAAAAAATAAAAAGAGCCCTTACCCCTGACATGGTTTTCAGTTGCGTCTTCCTCATCATATTCATGTGATAACTTAAAAATGGCTCAAATCAACTTCTCAACCATTTTTCTCTTCCCCTCTGTTCATAAAAATGTCAAATTGCAAAAACGCATCCACAAAATTTTATTCGACTTGGAAAAACTATCAGGTGAAAAGCCACATTTCTGGGTCAAATGCTGACTGTGTTGCTCGCAGTGTGAACACAACGTAGCTTGTGGGTGGCCGACTGCCTGAGGCTAGAGATCAAGGCATTACATGAGGAGAGCAGTGGATTAGATTTGGTAGACATGAACCTGTCTGTGCAGATGATAGGATTCAAAGTTGTGGGATATGAAGTTAAAGATAGACAGGGTTGGTGTTCGTAAGGAACAATAGCACTGACTCTTTCCTCAGGGAGCACAGAAAGGAAGCAGAAAATCTTTTTATTATCACCATTCTTGTGTGTAAATCAGGGAACATGCAAAAACACTGATCAGTTTATTCTAATGCAGGTATTATATGTGTCACTGTGCTTCCAACCAACCTTAATTACAAATCTTAACAACATCGAGACTTCAAATTCACTTCCTTCCCTCTTATCTTATTTGCTTTATTTCCAAACAAGTTTTCTCAACACCCTCACACAATACATTTACTGTGAATCTTTTTGGAAATCACTCAGTTAATTTCAAATTCAGAGTCCCTGTATATGCTGTAATGGTTTTCCGTGTCAGCAGCTCACCATCCAGGGGAAGGTGAGGGAGGTATGGGTGAGTCTTGAAGTTAGGCCTCCTCCCCCTTATACAGCGTTAATCTGCTTTGAAATGAGGAAGGAAACTGAAACCTCCACCTGGACAGAAAAGACAACAAAACTCAGACAGCTGGCTTTTTGTGGCCAGCCCTATAAACACGAAATTCCGTCACTGACTCATGAAGTTACACCAATGGTCACCCGAGTGCTGGAGTTTCCCCATTGGCCGTTTCTCTTTTAAAGTGAAATTCCACTGATTAAAACAAAACTACTTGTTTTTTGGACGTATCTCCTATGGCTTGTGCCACACAGATAACCCTCACAGTGGATGATTTATCACTACTACCATCAACCACACAACATGGACTCCAACACTGGCAGCAACACATCCAGCAAACCTTCCAAAAGAAAAAAAGATTTTTCCATGGATACAGAGGACCCAGATGACAGAGATCGAGGTTGGTGTCCATAATGACACAGAAAGATGTGATCATTGATAAAGAACTTGATCGTCTCATGTCACTTCACAAAGAGCAAGGCCCAGCTTTGAATTTGCCCACAATCTCACCACATCTTTCGAAAAAGTAAACAGATCGTTACAGTCATCCGTTAAAACTTAACCCAACATAATGAAAACGTCACTGGAGAAAACAAAATCATGAAAGAAGCAACTGCAACCGACAACCTGGACACAAAGATTAAAGGAAAACTTCCAGTGGACATTGTAAACAACACAACCTAAGAACCCAGACCAATCATTGCAAAGCTCCACCATTTTCAACTGTACTCCTGTACTCCTGAAGCAGAGCAGAAAACAAGCCAGCAACCTGGTGGTGGACAAACTAATCACTGATAGTCAACTCTTCTGCATTACCAAGGTAACGCCATGTCCTCATTCTACGGTGTATCTATATTTTGTTACACACCAATTACATAATTTATTCTTTTAATACACATGCTCCAATAAAAAACAGAAAAATACTTTCAATTTTGCATTGGTTGGTTTGGTTTGTATAATATTACTAATTAATAAACTACTATTTACTGTTACTCACTGTCATTTGCTTCATTATTAAAAGTTCTGTTTCAAATCAAACATTTTAAGAAATGAGTGGAAAGTTTTTCATGCAACTTAATTTATAAAACGTTTTGACTTAAATGTAGCCTAACCACGTCATGTGATCTTCTACTCCAGTACACTTTAAGAACAAATATTTCAGGGACCACTACAGAAAATTACATACGAATATTTAAAATCCAGGAATTTACATTATAGACACGACCACTGACTATCTGTCTAACAATTTGAAGTCTTAGTAAGTCTTATTAGTCTGGTTCTCCTTTTTCAAATGTATTGCATTAATGACATTTGAATCACAATATGTCAAAATGTAACAGAGGCAGCAGGTTGATTAACAAGCTCACCTTGTTTCATGAGACAGACCCCAGGTGTAGCACACAGCTACCTGACTGACTCAACAGCAACATCACCCAAACACCAGATAGAAAAAAAGAGGAAGTGAAACAATCTGTGAAAAGAGCCGTTTTGGTTTTATATTTTTTGACATTACTAGAGCTTTAGTCTTGAGAAAGGAAGATCTTGCACATTTATTGATCATACCAATGTTTTGCTCCCTCTGTAGTATTTTACAGAGTATTTTAAACAATTGTTACAACAATGCTCCATCCATTCTGTTTGCACAGGTGTGGGACACTTATTTTCCTGTGGGAGTGTGTACAGTCTGTCACATTTTAGTCACATAATAGTAAAAGAAAATAAAACAGAAACAAGTGAAACACCACAACACATGTGTTTCAGCTGAATGAATGAAACCATCGGCCTTGCAGTTTTCATAAGTCATTCACTTTTGTACTTCAATTAAGAATTTCATCACTGTTACCACCTCTCTCAGGCAGAATCACCTTTTCAATTCCCAGGAAGCTGAATGATGAGCTGTCATGTCTGGAGTAATTGAAATGTACTGCTATAGGGTAATTATCATTTCTGCTTATGGAGCTCTTGTGCTCACTTATTTTCTGTTTTAATGAACGCAATGTCTTACCAACCCAGGCTAACCCACCAGACATTTAATTATGTAAATTACATGAGTGGAATAGTTGGAGACCTCTTTCAAAGTAGTGCTACAAATGCAGAGAATGTGCTTTATGTAATAATATGGTCAAATATTACTCATCCTCATACTGGGAAAAAGTATGTTATCAATGATGTCATCACATGTTCCAGTTCTCATGTAATTTATATGATCAAATGTCCTTGAACCACTCACATGAGAGAAAATTGTCCCACACTGCTCTCAGAGTGGACTGAGCGTCATCTATACAAGATGATTGTTGTAAGGATTGTTTAAAATACTAATATAGCCAAACGTTAGTATGATCAATAAATTGTGATGCTAAGCAAGAACAGTGTGCAGGATCTTTCTTTCTCAAGACTGAAGTGATGCTTTCCAACGCACGTCCAAGATAGCTGGATGTGCGTATACTTCCTTTGATAGACATTACTAACGCTTATAATGTGCCATCAACATGGTTTCTTATGGCTTTGGAACACTGGCATCTTCCTTTATCCAAACATATGCTAATAGTTAATGTGTGTTCAAAACCTTTGGGCATACATGTAGGAAAAAAACACAGTATTTTCAAATTGTGTACTTTTTTGTCTCATTAAAACTGTCTTAGAACATGTACAGTCCCAGTGAAATGCCAATCCAGGGGTACAGGGAAATAAATTAATTTCCCTTGGGAAGGTCTGTTTAGCAAAGGGTTCTAATCTGTGAGCAACAGTGGAGTGACTGTAGGCAAAGTGTTGCTGACTCTGTGCGGTACCTACACTGTCTGTAGCGAGTGCAGTGTTCCACAGCAGGAGGAGGTTGAGGCCACACTGGGAGTGGAGAATGAAACTGACTGACTCTGACAGCAGCTGAACTCTGCTGCCTGTAGAGGTGGAGCTGCGGCGGGTAATGCATGGGTCGATCTACAGCCGGAACAAACAGAAGAACAAGGTTAGGGTTGGTCTTATTAGAAATGTGATTACTGAATGACCTGGTCGTCATTCAAAAAAAAAAAAAAAAAGGTTTGATCATAACAAGAAATCAAATGGAAAGTTTATTTGTGCTGAATGCTAATGGTGTATCAATGCACATATACACGTACTCCATGAATTACAAAATGTAGTGCTGTAGGTTAATTTAACAATGTGGACATGTCGGTCCAACAGCTGTAACAGTAGGATATCTGTAGGTGACGGATATATATCGCTGCCATTTCACTGCCAAAACTATTTCTGAGCTCCATGAAATGTCAGCAATGGAGCTGCCATGCCACCTCCTCCAATATATAGTCGACTATTCCAGTTCGTTTCGTATCCAGTTCTGCTGAAATTTGTGCTGCATACAAATGTCTTCTACCTTTGTCACTTGGAATAAGCTGTTTGGAATTTAAATAAAGAACAATACATACATATTTATCCCATTCTTGTTCTGCAATAATAGACAACTTATTTCTACCACTCCTGTTGTCAAAACTAACTACACTAATGACTGACACATTACAGCGGACGCCCAGGAGATACCATTTTTACAGAAAGAAGAAACACTGCCCACATTTTCAACCCGTGTCTGTACCAGGAAGTAAATATGATGAAATGTAAAGGCCCTGAAAGTGTATTTTCTCAGCAAGTCTCTGACTATGAGCAATGGTGTCCTAAATGGGCACACAATTTTCTGTCTCTCATGTATTTCTGTTCACCAATACGGATTTAGCGGCACTTGATTGAGAATGTGCTGGTGGTTGTGGGGTTGTCTGTTTTGTTGCCAGCACTGTGAAACCAGGTTTTCCAAGCTTTAAGTAAAGAAACACAACACGCAAGCAATTAACAGCAGTTGAGTACATTTCTAAGGGCTGATGGCAAGACCACCATCACAATTAACACCTATTTAATTACAAATTCAAAACCTGTAGTTTCCTGTACTTTTAATGTTGGAAAGTACAGACTGAGGAGGATCTAATGGAAACTTGGTAAGGGTTTAGATAAACAAGGTAGGAAATGTAAAAAAGAAAACAACTGAACTCTTTTTTACTGACAACAACTGACAGTAAATAGACTAGGCATTAAGCAGTGATAATGCAAATTAAAATGCAATTATTTAATGCTACATAGTGTTGGTAGGGTGTATTGAAAAGCAGCAGTAGAATGTATGAAAATTAGAGAGATATAAGAATATACTAAACACAAATTAGAAAAAGTAAGGGCAATTTTCGAGTGAACCGGTCTCTATCTGTAATTCAGACATTAAGGAACAACATTTGAATTACACATTAAAGATATATAGTTATGTTACAGTTAGTTGAATTACAAAAAACCCAGGGCATGACTTGGTGATTATTCTCTCTGGATGATTAAAAGGTGGGCAGGAGGCTTTTAGAACTCTCAAAGGCTCTTTATTAGCTATTGTGAATTGGCCAACAGGTGAAGGCTCTCCTCTGAATGAGGGCTGATTACTGTACTGATGCAATCAATGGACCCTGCCGAGTGGGCAGACACGTCTGATTGCCAAGTTCAGCTATAAAAAAAAAATAGAAAATGCCTGAGGGAAAACAGTAGAGAGCTTGTGGGAAGTTTACTGGTAGCAGTATTGTTTTCTACCAGAGGCTTGTTGATGAAAATGCCCCGTGTTATAAAAATATTGAATTCCTATTTCACAAATGTTTGTAGATAATGAAAATGTGTAGTTGTATTTAAGCTTCATTGAGCAATAATGTAAAATTCTGTCCACATGAAATCAAACTGTTACGATGAAACCCATCTGGGGACATTAATTATATAAAACAAATCTGCTGTTTTATTAGAATCAGTCACAGTCTAGCTGTGACAGAGAAGAGCCTACCATCTCCACTGAGAATGTTTAGACTCTACACAGAAGGAGGGACAAAACTAAACATATATAAATACATATATAAAAATGAGTCTCTTACAATTCCTGGGATGCACTGTTCCTGGGTCCCAAACTGCCTTCTAAGCCTCCACCTGGTGTCCCTCGAGTGTGTGTAGCGACACTGGGTTGAGTTGCAATGGGATGGGACACAAATTCCACCACCTTTGGGAGAAACTGGGTACTTGTTGGTTCCCTGTTGTGATGAATTATTGATGAACTGATGAGTGAGAAATAGACAGATGGACAGAAGTTTTGAAGTTTAAAGTTGCTGTCTAAGGGCTTTGACTGCGATAAGATAAGATGTATGACTTATGCTTTATTTATCCTGAGTGAAATTACTGTGCAAAAGTTGCAGTACAAAGTACAAATATATATAGAGAGAAAATATAAACAAAAGAAAAACAATATAAGAGTAAAAACTATGAGTAAGGTGCAAATCCAAAAATACACAATGCCAAAAAAAGTTAACGGGTAAACGGATTACATGTCTGAGAAGTGGCATATAGGTACATATGTACAATGTCACATCTTGAGTACAGGTAAGTGTATATGGTTCAATCAAAATGTTTAATGATTATGTCCATGATAAAGACATGATATTTCACCTTATGTTCCTGTATTGCACCTTAGACCCATGGTATCCCGTAAATTATGTAATGATTGCAATCCACTGAGGAAGGGGAAGAGAGCGGCACAGAGATGAGACAGAGGCTGAAGATGGAGGCTGGAGTCACCCCTGCACCCCATGCCTCTGCTGTCCATCTCTCTGTGTCAGGTCGATGAGTTGTAAAGTTTGATTGGCACAGGAAGAACGGACTACTCCACAATTCAGGACACCAAGGGAGCATCTACCTGCGTTGCTGTCAACCTGCAGGCAGCAAGGAAGATGCAGGGCAGCAGCGGCATAAACAAGCCAGAGGGCAAGATGGGAAATTTTGCAGTTTAAATAGGCCACCAAATTGGGAGGGTGTGTTTGGTGGAGGATGTGGAGTGTGAGGCAGGTCTCGTGTGTATGAAGCGGTGCAGCTCGAGCTGCCTGCCTGAACTAGCTTGTTGCTCCGTTTCTTATTCGCCTGGGAACCAAACCAATCTGCAGCTCATGTTTTATTTGCTCTGGCAGAAACATCTGGCCCCCCCTCTCCTGTTCAGACAGATTTCCTGGAATTGGTCGGGCCAATCACAACCGTTTATCTAATATGGGGCGGGTTTGATACGACGACTGACAGAGGAGCATTGGTCAGGCATTTTCTTAAACAACCAAGATGGCTGCCGCTGACAATATTCTATTGAATCCGCTACCGCTTCAGTATTAAACAAACTGGTCGCTACATTTTCTCTAAAAGAAGAACATAGAACTGCAATTAAAGCTTTTGTTGATGAGAAAGCCTGGTTCTAGCAGAAAACCCTCCTTTTCTTTGCCTCCATATGAGACCCCAAGTTGAGCAATAGCAGACCGTCTTGACAGTGTTGACCTCTGAAGGAACAGAGGGTCAAAATGGAATAAGTTATCATAGCTTATTAGCTATGAACCTTTTAAATACCTTTTTTGAATAAAATGGTGTACAATTCTGAGAACAAAATGGCAGGGCGAGTAAACAGCCCAGTGCAGAGAAAATAGAAAGAAGCTCAGCAGGCGTTTGCATGTTCCCTGCACACTTGCGTTTTAGCAGTTAGCTCACCAGCTACAACTTCTAGAACAAAGACCTACAAGATCACAGTAGGACAGAGAAAAAAAAAACTGGCTAACATTTGGTCTTTCGCTTCTCTCTCTCGCTTTGGCTTCTTTTGGTACAAACATCTCAGACTGCCAGTGTTCACTCCAACTTCCACTTGGACTCCACAGAGCTAACTCAAACTAAGTAGAAGTATGCAAAGCATGCCTCAGCAGTTTTGGAGAAATGGGAAGTGCACAGAGGCAGCCTGCTGGCTGTCATGCTCAAACCTGGTGTAATGAGGTGAGACAGTGCTTGTCCACACTTCACTGGGGTTTATCTGCCTGTTCACACTGCATCCAATTCATGCTTTCAGCTACTTTTTGTCCAATAATGAGGGTGTATTTTAATGCAGTGGTTCTTCATCATGAGATAAAGGATAGCTGTGTAGATCCACATTAGGTTCACGTATCTCTTTTGGATCAGCATCAGTCACAGGGGCCGATATGGACAGATTGCTGGTGTTGATTTTCCTGACTTGGACATGGAAATGAACAAGATAAATAAGTTATGTCTTTCATCAGGCTTTTCAAGACCAACATTCACAGATTCTGCTTGATCACCCAATCCTTAAGCCACTTATGATTAGTCATCCTGCCATCCTTTTTGGTCTTTAGTACAGACTGGTATTGATTGTCTGGCCATACATTGCCTCTGCAAGAAACCACAGATCGTGAGGGTTGAAAAATGTAGGCAAACATGCACGGGGTCGTTCAGAGAAGTTCTTGTGGCTGTTTCTTTTGTACTTGCATGTACAACTTCTATACCATATTTTTCACCCTTCAGTTTCCTGCCGAAAGGAATTGAATCAACCAATCAACTTGGTTGATGTGCAGGTCCACACAACACATAGTTGAGACTTGGAAGGAGAGCACATTGGCTCCATTAGGTCCATAACAACCATGTCTGCGTAAATTTGTAGAGACATGTATCTTCACAGAAGCATAATTCCGGCTTCCAGCATAATTACAGCTTGCTTCAGTGTGTTGCAGTATGGCTGTATGTTGTCAGTAATATTAAATTTTTTGTGGAGTAACTATTGGCTGTGATAACAGTTTTATGTCCTTGAGGGCACTTCACCATATTCTCCCACCTAGATTTGGGAAATGGCTTCCATTGTTTGTTTATTTTTTAACCTAACCTTTATGTATTCACGGAGTTTCAGTTGACAGCCAAGCTCTCTTTTTCAGGAACTCTCTGATCACACTCACACAGGACGCTGCCCAGTACAACAACAGTCTGATCTGATAGCCACAGAGCGGGCTATTATGCACATGTCAATGGCACCTCAGTGGTGGTAATGAGGGAGTTGCAAGGGCAGCTCTGTCACTTCACCCACTCAAATGTATCTTGCTGGTCCAGGGATCTAACCAGCGCTCACAAGCCTGCTTTCTAACCTTTAGGCCATCACTGAACCTTGAGTCTGACAGCTATAGGCCTACAGGGAGTTTATCTGACTTCATACCTTGTTTCATTTGCTCAGACATTCACTGAACTGTGGGGCTTTATACAGGCCAATGTGTTACTCTACATCAAAGGATCAAAGGAAACAGCAAGCCTCTCCGCTTAATACGAACTTCTGAAAAGAACTTTATCATGGTGTGTTGTGTGTAGGCTACAAAAAACACTTTCCACATAAACTGCAGTGACTGGGGAAGGAGAGCGACTGTCATACAGACAGTGGTGAAGGTATTCTTTAGGCTTTGATTCAAATAAGCAAGTCCATTACTTTGTCATAATTCATTCAAATGTGGCTGGAAAGTGTATCAGTTGTCACTATTCAATTAATTCTAATTTCTAGAAAGGAAAAAAAAACATTTTTAATGTAGGCATGTCTCTTGATGAACCAGAAGAATTAAAAAGTAATTGTCTAACATTTAACTAAAGTGTAGTTAAAAAACTATACTTAAATTACAGACATAATTTGGAGAGAATAATGAAAAAACCCAGTAAATTTCTGTCAGTATGTATGTATATATATATATATATATATATTTCTGTTTCACAGTTAATAATAAAACTCAACTTTTTAACTTTTAACATGCACAATAGCACACATTTGAACACATCAGCACATCTAGTAAACCTGGTGTATATTTTAAATTTGGAAAGTTTGCAGCTGCAAGTAGTGGAGGCAAGCAGAGTCCAAAGTTTCGAAGAGGATAAAGAAAAGGTGGGAATAGTGTTCATTAATTTCAGAAACTCTCTACGCATACGAGTTTTACTTCCATAGTGGTGACGAGCCATCTGTGCAGGCTGACTTGCGAGCTGTGTTGGCATTAACAGCGTGTGCTGTCTGAATACAGCTGTGTAGACCATCACTGTATACAGTATATAGTATACAGTGTCTAAAAAGTATTCAGTCCCTCTTGGAAGTTTTCATGTTTTACTGTCTTATAACATGAAATGAAAGTACATTTGTGAAGCTTTTTTAAAACTGACCAACAGAAAAAAAAGCCTCCTGAGTGAAAACAGGTCTTTACAAAATGATCTAAGGGCTCCAAAGCTGATCATTTGAAAATTCTTCATGTAGCATGGCTTTAAATTAAAATGGCATGTTTATTTGGCGTTGCATCAAGTACATAGTAGTTGCTTCACAGACCAACATTTTCACAAAGAGTGGCACACATACACACACACACTGTAAGGCTAGCAAAAGGACAGAGAGGTTTGTTACCTGAGTCTGGTGGAACCAGCTGAAATCTGTCTGATCTGAAGTGACTCTGCTGATAATGGACCAGGCCACATCTCTGGAGAGGTACTGAGATAGAGACAGCATAAGAAAAAAGATGTATGTAAATGAGTATGTATGTATGCATACAGGTCCAAACAGTCACCACCGGCTCATTTTGTTTTCTTCAGTTATTCAAACCCATTCCAGTGAGTCCTAACCTCTAAGTGACAATAAGAGAAACTTTGATTTTACCAACCAGCAGGGGCCTTGGACTCAGGTCGAGTAGTGTAGTGTCCAAAGTCTCCTCTGAAACCCTGAAGCACTATAAATTCAGACATTATTAACCTTATATAAGCCATGGTGTGGTTACATGCACTCAGTTCATGCACCAAATGTATCATTTCACACCTGATAGCCATAATGATAGGCTGACTGTAGCCAGGTGTCAGGATGTCTGTGCCCTTTTACAGTATATCCAGAAAAAGTGCAAATGTTCAAATATTATCCAATAGCACTGCAAGTGGCTCCTGTATTGCACTGTAAAATAAGTTGTATAATAAAACCAGTGTATGGTACAACCTTCAGAAAGGATGGTGTGGAAGTTTACAGAGATGTATGACAAGGAAAGTCAGCAGAGCAGGGGTGACAGGCTTCTTGAAAATGCTGACTGACCTTCTGATAGCAGTAAGATATTCAATACTGCATGTTATCATAGACCTGCTCATTTTGCCCACGACTATGTTTTGTGCAGCAGCTGGAATCTTCTTTTTAGATTTTTCCATTTCATTTTGTTTGGGTTGCCTTTTCAGAAATAGAGGACAACCTTATCACTGCAAGAACCCTTCTTGACAGCCGGGTGAAATTGACTGGGTTTCTGAAGAATAAAAACAATTTTGGCACTCAGGCTGTAAATGTTTTCAACTTCATCCAATCTTTACACAGTTTTCAACAGAGAAATCAAAGTATTGAGTTTTCACCCAAAGTTTTATGGGTGTACAAGCCACCCAGTATTTAAGTCTAGAGACATGAAAACCTTCCACTGAAACTAGCTATCTTTTTTTTGTCTTAGTCTTGTGTCAAATGTCCTTGGTAGTTTTATATCACATTTAGTCAAACTTTTTCAGAAGTTTTCATTGACTAAAACTTTTTTAGTGACATTTTAGTCATCAGATTATATTGGACATTTCAGTAAATCTAGTCTAGCCAAAACAGTTAATTAGTTGCTCAGTTGAGCAAACTGGACTGTTCATGATCGCAAAGTGAATGGCTTTTAGCTTTTAGCTTGTTACTCTCCAGTTTCAAACTGAAGCCCCTAATGCTGCTTCAAATCAAATGTAAATCTAGCTGAAACACCACGGTTTTCCCCTTACAGTTTCACGTCGATATCCCCCTGCATATAACACTTCTGACACTAACCTACAGCACACACACACACACACACACACACGCATGTATAACCGACACACACAGTGCAGCACAGGAAATGGAACAGCTGCACTGAAAATAAAAAACAAAAAAAACATTATATAATATTTTTTCTCTTTTCCTAGTTTTTATTTTTAAACTACATTTAAATTTTTGTTTTTTTTTTGTCAACAATAATGCATGTCAATATAGTCAGTGTTTAATGACGTCAGTGCCGTCTCATCATCGTCTGGTCTTGGTCATGGAAAAAAGGTCGCTGACATATTTAGTCCTAGTTTTTTGTTAACACTAACAACACTAACTGTAACCCAGGATGGTAATCCTAATGCATATGTTGCATATGAATTAAGACTTCTAAAAGCAGAATCCATCAGTTCAGAGAAAGGTCTTCTTATAGAGGACTACTGTAGTATTGATCAGTTGAACAGCACAGTTAATATGGAGTCATAAACCATGTCATAACAGAAGCAGTCACTGGACTGAACCATGTTCCATTTGAAATTGATGGCTAAAAACATGTCAACACTCAGTGTATTAGCTGTGTGTGCGCTAACCTTGTCCTTGGAGTGGAGGGGGCTTCCTGCAGGTCTACTCCCCAGGCGTCAGTGGTGTGCTGCAGCAGCAGGCTGCTGATTCGCCAATGGGCCAATGCGTCCCCAGTGGACACTGTCTGGCATGCTGTGCTGCAGGCTGAGGCGGAAGTGCAGGTCAAAGACATCCAGACCGTAGGCCTTCACCTGCTGTAGAAGTTGTCATCAATGATGTCAAAATTGAGCGTGGAGCTCAAGTGGCTCACCTGTTGGGATTCAATGATGGTAAAAGCAATTTAGGCTGATTAGATGGATGAATGTTTTTTTTACATTCAAATCCTCATAATAGCCAATTCATGCATGACACCCAACGTGAAAAGCGTGTTCCAACAGCTGGAAGTATTTTGACTGCTATTAAACTTGGCATTGAGGGAAGGCACTAAAGCAGTTTTAACAATGTGGATTCTCCAAATGTTAAAGCCTCTCACAATGAGTCTGTGATACACTGACTCACTGAAACCCCAGCGTCTGTTTAAGAATTACAGAAGTATTGTGTTCTATCAGCCTTTGGTTTCCTGAGGAGCAGTACATATATTGTGATTTGTATTTTGTATGTATATGGTCAGCATACAAAATTAATTGTGTTTACGAAAAGGTTAACCTCTCATTCAGCAGTCAAAACCTCATTAATTCTGCCATGGCCAGCATCAAAATATTCATCTTGACAGGTAGAAAACTCTACACTTCAAAACCCACAGTTCTGACAAAGTTGCTATGGTCTCTCAGACAAAGATCAAAGATCCAAGCCAACGTGAGAATGTGACTTTTGCTTTCTACACATCTATGTCCAGTAAGATGAAAATAAAGTCTATAACCTGAGTGTCTGTGTGATTGCAGGACGTAGATTCCTTTGTTGTTGTCAGGAAAACATGAGTTATCTTGGGCATCTTTTGAGACGCCGATCTCTTCTTATGCTTTACCTCTGCAGCTCTTCTAAACCCACAATGCCAATATGCAGCTGCTCATTTCCCTGTTCTCTGGATTAAGGTGCTAATTAAGTAAAATCAGCCGATGAAGCGTGATTGGAACGAAAACCTGCATGCTCATAGCTGAGAGATACTCACTCCAGGCACCAAGAATCCACCCTTGATCTTCTTGCCAAGACCCATGGCCAGTCTCCACAGGATGAGACAGTCATGGGCAACGATGGTTTTAATCTGGCCAAAGAACTTGTGGAGCTTCTCCTTGTACTGTTTAAGACACCCAAGGCCGTACCTGGCATATAAAACATTTAGAAAACCAGAATAGAGACAATGAGGCAGCCATACCCAGTTTGGCATTACTAGAAATGTATTTTATTTTATGTTAACTTCTATTTATTTTTTGTCCCAAATTAGGATGTCTACTTTTTTTTTCTAAATAACATTAAATATATCATTAGCATATATGTATTGTAATTTCGTGTTAGTTATCGGTCAACATACTGCATGTACCTATGACAATATATTGGTGATGATAAACTATGACTGGCTGATAGTGTTGGCCAGCTGACGTATCACACTCTAAGGAGTACTGAGCTCAGCCGTGCTCTGTGAGGCTGAACTTAGGCAAAGTGATGCGCTGAGCTAAATGCTAACATCAGCATGCTCACACTGACAGTATCAACATGCTGATGGGATACTATTTACAATGCCCACCTCCATCTTAGTTTAGCATTCTAAACACAAAGGACAGCAGGGGCTGATGGGAATGTCATTAGTTGTGCAGGTATTTGGTGATAAATTTTGACCTGATGATGGCTCAACAAGTCAGGTGATCAACAAAGTAATTATAATTCATCCTGAGGGGAACATGATCGGATTAAATTCCTGAACTGCCAAATCCGTCAAATACACCGCACTCGACTTCACCACACCACAGACTGTTGTAGCTGCTGTGGTAGTGGGCCAATCACACGTTGCATTAAATCAAAGAATGCTTGCAATGATTGGCTGCGAGCAAAACCATACAAATAGTAATTTGTTTCTAGATCGGGGTCCAGAAAGGATCGAATGCAGGTATCCTTTGACTGGAGAAGTTTCAATACTACTTGGCCGTTACCTTAAAGTCCTCTAGTACCGATTCCCAGCACTAATCATTGCACATCTCTGCACATTCTGTTCTGCTCTGGAGCTTGACATACAGTTCAATATTTCCTCCTCTTTAGGGATAAGATGATATCTTCTGGAGCAGAAATGTGTATTAGGACAGGAAAACAACAGGATGGAGCTGCCACTTGATTTTTCCTCTGGTGGAGGCCGCTTGAGCGATTCCATTCAGTGTACATGTACTCCGTACATAATTAATCACACACTCATCTCCCTTTCACTCCAACTGAGCCCGAACAAGGCTCAACTTTAATGAAATTCATACCAAACAAATAAGTGGAGGACCAAGATGTGCAGTGGCAGACAGGCGTTCCAACGGGTGAGGAAAAAAAATCTAGTTTCATCATGATAATTTATGCTACAAGAGATCAATGTCATTTTCATTGCAGACACTCTACAGGGGATCATTTTTGGTCTGCAGAGTGAAATCTGTGTGGAGGTTGAAGCAGTCAGACTTTACACAGCTTGTTCAAGGAGGGAATGCTGCAGCGTATTTCAACTCATCTTCTGTATAAAAAGGTACAAACGTGGAACACTTGTGGTTCCGCCTTTAAGCCGGCAGTGGAGGTAGTAACAGCCAAATCGACATCTGTGTCAAAAGGGTAAACGAGCAGGACGGGAGAGGGGTGTGAATGAAACGTTGTCCTGTCAGTAGTACTGTAAACATATGTTTCTTATCAGCAAAAGCTTTAAATGCAGTTTGTTCTTCTTTTATAGAAAATTTACCGTCCAGTTCATTTAATACTGACGAGATGGCCGATTCAACAGTAGGTTCAGCCGCAACTATCTTGATTGTTTCCGAAAATGCTTCAGCGGCGCTCCTCTCTCAGTCATCATATCAAACCCACCCCATATTAGATAAACGGTTGCAATGGCCCAACACACTCCAGGTCGGGTGGAAATCTGTCTGAACAGGAGGGGGGGCAGACGTATCTGCCATAGCAAATAATACATGAGCTGCAGATTTGTCTGGTTCCCAGGCTAAGGCAGTCTTAATTTTTATTGTTATATTCTAATGATTAAAAAAAATTATCAATTGGCTAAGGTTGATCAAAATTACAGACAACATGTTGATGGAGACACTGGGAAACGTGAGTTTGTTTATAGGCTGCATGTAGTTTTAAAAGGGGAAATCCGCAACTTTCTTGTAAGGGCACAACAGCCAGTTCAAAACAGGGCATGCCAAACTGGCTGTGTATTGCCACACTCCGGGGCATCCACAGCACTGGCTGTTTGGCTGTGTTATAATTCCTGCCCTGTACGTCACACTAGACGCAGACGCTGTTGTTCTGCATCACGATGGTCACGCCTCTTTTGCTATCTTAAGTCACAGCTGGGGCAGCCTCATGCCGGCACTGTTTGGTTTAAGACAGGGGGCCGCTATTGACTGTTCATCTACTGATCTTCTTTAACTTTTATCGCAACTGATTATTTAACATCAGTGAAATCAGTGAAAAGCTTCTGCTTACACATTAGCAATGTTGTTGTCTAGCTTGGTGCACTAAGCTTAGACTTCAACTGTAGAAGACTGTTTCATTTACTCAACAACTGAATCAGAAAAGCAAACGCTACTTAAATTAACAATCAGAAAGATCCTCCACAAATCAAAACAAACCACGGACTTAAATGTTTCAATTTAAATAAACCTTTCTTTTAAGTTTAACATAAATGCAGAATGTGCATTTTTTCTCGTTTTTTATAACAACATAATTACAAAAAAGCTCAAGGAGGTCATTCACATCTGACACCAGAGACTATCTTTGAACAGAGATTCACCATCTCCCTAGATATACAACCACCTGTTATCACTCAACTGAAGTGCCGTACTTACCCACCAAAGTGTTTATCAATAGAATACAAAGTGTGTGAAGCTACATTACCTGGTGATGTCCCAGGCGCAGGAGCTGACGATAATGACATCAGGTTTGAGGCCTTGCCTGAAGTCGTCCAGGATGCTCTCCATGTAGGGTGAGTAGATCTGTGTCAGGAAGTAAAAACGCAGCAAATGGTGGTCGGACTTCTCTGTACTCAGTGCCGTTAGTCATGGGACCTAACCTCCCTCCACCAGGATGTCCTGCTCAAAGGAAAACTCCCCCTAGACCACAGATACGGAGACATTAAATGCCAGCATCCCGGCACAGGAAACCTTAACATAGGCAAATTTCATAGTTATTGTAACAATAGTACAGTGGTTCCCAGCCTTTTCCTTTTAATGTCTTAAAGTAATGCATGAATGAACTTACTAAGTCCACAGTGATTTGTTAACAGATGACTATTCTGTACCAGTCAAGGTGAAAAAATATTCAATATATGATTTGAAGGTGAGCTGATTGGATCCTTAACTCGCTCCCTATCAAAATCCCCTTAAAAATTAGCCAATACAATGAATTGAATTTTTCAAAAACGCTAATGTGATGAGCTTGATTATGAGCAGCAGCTGACTGAAAGTCTTAGCTTGTGTCTGCACAGGCAGACAGGAAGATGTGGTGAATATGGCCCCTAGAGAAGTATTTCACAAAAAAAGGCAGAAAAATATTTTGTGTAACAGCAAATATTTTCTTCTTTTTTTTTCCTGTTAATTGTCTTGCAACCCCTCAGATATATGTTGTGACCCCTTGGAGGGGTCCCAGCCTGTAGGTTGGGAACCACTGCAATAGCTGATATAAAATTACCATAATCCATAATGGAATAGGGGCCTACTTAAAAGGTAGAAAAACAAGTATTAACACAGCTTATTGTTTATATTAGTAACTATTTGTCCGATGACAGTTTTCATCAATTTTAATTACCACTTGTCACCGTTAAGCCTGTTCTGACAGCTTTTTATTTAGAAGGCGATTTATTTACAATTGAGAAAGACAGAAAGAATTCAGACTGAGCCAAGACCTTGAAGTCAACATAAAGACGTGCCTTGAGACTAAGGGTTTTAAATGTGACTATTGGTATGTTACTGCTGTTTTAAGGTGAATGAAAAGCTTGTGGAAAGATTTACTTTGGACTTGAGCTGAGGCAGAGTCAAGTACTGATCCCTCTGAAGCAGCAGAACCAGCTCTTTGTACATGGAGCGCTGCACTGAAATCAAAGAACAAAAGCAACAGGCTTCACTTACATCAAGTAGCAGAAGAACCTCAAAGATGTCAATCAATTACGATGAAAAATAAGAGCTTGAAAAGGAACAGAGCAGTGGGGAATTTTAAGGGTGTAGATAGCTGCTAAGATGTGAAACGGTACTCTCAGAAATATAAGAGTCTGTGTCTAGAAACTACTGAACATGGGATGTTGAATCTAAGCTGCCGCCTTCTCTCTATTCAGGAATTTTATAACATTTTAGGATTAAGAGAACAGGATTTAGATTCCTGTAATTGAAGGCTTTGACAGAGTAAAATGTTACTTAGTTTACCCTTAACAAATACAGTGAGATAACACATTTATTGTCTCTCACCTGAGCCACCAAGTACCACCACAAACTTGTTGTGCAGAAGCTGAAGGGAGTCAGAACAGGTTTAATCATCATCATTAATCTTTTTTCACATTTTACAGTTTACATTTTCTAACTCCTCTTTCATTTATGTACCATTTGACACGAATGAGGTGGTTTCAATGTGATCTTACTGTGTCTAAAAATATCAACTTTTCGAATTGCTATCACTGCCACTCCTTTCCAACTTTAACATTTATCAGAGTAAGTAGTAGTGAGTTATTTTTTGGAAGTTTTTGTGAGTGATACCACAACCCAAACTAGTAGTGAACACAGTTATTCAAAAATATGGCAATTAAAAGACCAGAAATCTGTCAAATTGTTTGGATTGTGTACATATACCAATAAGCCATTACTTTCACAAACCATTAACTTTTACAATTTCGCTGCTAACCGCCACCACTTTTTCAACCTTGTCGTACGTTACGTTAAGGATAAGTTTGAGTATCAACTCAACCGGAACTCTGCTCATAAATATGCATATTAAAGGAGACCTCACATGGAACGGAATCAACTGCTTACATAATTTTGAAATAAGTCTTGCATATTGAGTAAATGGACGCCGAATTGAAGAACTGAGTGGCTGTTATTCATTTACCAAATGTGTAGAGGTTATGTCGCCTTTATATAGCTTTCAAGGTAATTTAGGTGAAGCAGTAAAACACACCGGTGTCACCTTACTGTTGGGAGGTGGGGCACTCCCTCTCCGGGTCATGCCCGAATGACGTAACGTCCACCTCAGGAAGCAGTTCTCTTTCTATGGTGCTGGATATACCGGATGGAATTAGCACGGTCACACATCACATGGCGCGGTAATCAGCTAACCTCTCTATTGACTGCATCACTTCATATTGAATGTTCAACAACAACAGAAACAGCTGAAATACACTTAATTGTAGTCCTCTGCACACAAACATTTGGGGGTCCCGATTGCAGTAAACACATTTTTCCGGTGTCGCCAGGATTTTTGAAGTACTGAGGTCCTCCCTTCCTTTAAGTCTTTCCAATAATTCTTCAGTGAGCTATTTAAATGTTTTAAGAACTTTATTTATTTGGTTAACTGTATAATAAGCAAGATAATACTGAATTGCCACTTCATTTTCACTTCAGTTAGCCGGTTTCTGCTGGCGATGGGGTGTTGTTTTTTTGTCTTACCACTAAGCCCAATTTGGTAGGAAAAGCACAGGCTCCATTCTATTCAAGTGCCCCAGTAAACTGTGACAGTGTGACAGCACGATCCTGGAACTAAAGCAATCGATTTTATGATTTACACCTGTGTTTCCTACTGGGTCAAACTGTCTCCTGTGAAAGGGGCCTACCAGTATCTGTCCCACCAACATCAAATATATTGAGCCTAAAGAACACACTGGCATTAGCCTATACAATAGCCACCAAGTGTTTTTAAATGTAGAATATAAACTCCCTCTATGTTGCTAAAACCCCCAAATTGCCAAATAAAATACAAAGGGCATGACCCTATGTCCTCAAAGCTAGCAAGCCCTGAATTTATTGTCCCAATTTTACAATTATGTCTTTATATTATAATATTTAACATTTTGGGAAATATGCTTTTTACATATTGCTTAGTTATTGCTAATACCACTCATGCTTTTACCCTAAATATGAAGCTACATTACAGCCAGTGGCCAGCCCAATTAACATGTGCAGAAAAGAAACAGAAAAAAAAGACAGAGTAAAAATAAAATAAAATGAATAAAAACCTAAACAAAACCATCCACCCCTCCCTACCCCTTTCAACCACTCACTAAAATAGCCTTAATGTTCAATAAAGTTCAGGTTTATATTATCATATTTTGCTGTAAAATCCAAAATGTGATATCATTTAGACAGTTGGTAGGACAGATATTCAGGTAGTTGAGTACAAATGACTAAGCAGATGAATGTAATTCAGGTGGAAGCACAAAGAGGTTCTTAAAGTATAATATGAAAAGTTGCCTATTCTTAGCAAAGTGCTCATTACATCCTCTAAAAGCATATTTAATTTTTTCAAGGTTCAGAAATAACATCACATCTTTTAGCCAGGCAGGTAGAGATGGTGAGGTAGGAGATTTCCAGGCAAGAAGTATTTTACGATATGGTAAAGGCAATAATGTTCTTTTCTTTAGTACCATATAAGATGGTCAATCCAGGAGGGTGCATGGTTGTACCTTGGTCTCTAAGACTTTAGTAAGAGTATCAAAGACATAGAACCAAAAATGTTTAAGTTTTGGACAAATCCAAATTATATGTAATAGATCTGCTTGTGGATTATCACGGTTGCATCTTGCGTCACAACCTAGAAATATTCTAGCCAACCTGTTTTTACTAAAGTGCATCCTATGGACAACTTTAAACTGGATAAAACCAATCCTCTGTTCAATTTATCTCCAATTAATTTTCCCAATTAGTTGTAATTACAGAGAAATGATCAGTGGCAGTCATAATCTGATGAAGATGAACGGCATGACTGAGGGGCATTAATCCATTTTTGAATGTTAGTTGCCCAGTAATAATAAATACATTTTGGAAGAGCTAGGCCACCCCCATCATGGGGGCGAGAAAGATTTTGCTCTGGATATAGCCTTATCGATAGAATGGAAAAAAGATTTTGGTAGAAAAATTGGTAAGCATCTGAACATGTACAGGAATTTTGGGATTACATTCATTTTTATCAGCTATACTCTGCCTGTTAACGATAGCGGTAGGCTGCCCCACTGAAGGAGATCATTTTTCATATTCTCAACCAGTGGAGTAAGGTTGGTTGTGTAGCGTGAGGCAAGACTACGAGTTATGTTGACACTAAGGTACTTAAAACCTGAGTTGTACCGAATTCTATTGTATTTGACATGCCAGATCATTTATGGAGTACAGTTCACTCTTTGAAAGTTTAATTTATGGCCTGAGAATGAACCAAATTCCATTAGAATTGATTTAATCGTAGGAAAGGATGCCACTGGATCATTCACATATAACAAAAAGTCATCTGTGTACAATGACACACGATATTCTATCATACCTCGTCATATTCCCTGTAAGAGTGGAGATGTTTTCAGTGCAATGGATAGTGGCTGCAATGCAATTGAAAACAGTAGGGGTGACAGTGGACATCCTTGGCGTGTGCCTCTTGTTAATGAGAAATATGGAGAATGTATTGAATTAGTATTAACACATGCTTGGGGAGATGAATATAAGAGTCTAACCCAGGGATTGAATTTATCACCAAAACCAAATTTCTGGAGAACCACAAACAAGTACTCCAACTCAATTCAGTCAAAAGCTTTTTCGGCATTTAATAAGATGACTGCCTCAGGGTCCAGTGTGGAGTGTGAATTATGAATTATATTGAGAAGCCTGCAAATGTTAGAGAACAAATTACGCTTTTTTATAAAGACAGTTTGGTTTTCAGAGAGAATTAATGGCATGATTTCTGAAGTCGGCATGACAGCACTTTTGCAATGATTTTTGCATCTACGTTAAGAAGTGAAATGGGCAGGTAAGATCCACAATCATGAGGATGTTTATTCTTCTTAAGCAAATGTGTAATGGTTGCTTGTGTAAGGGCAGGGGGAAGGCTGCCCTTCACCAGCAACTCCTGAAACAGTCCTTGGAGAATTGGAGAAAGCTTATCCTTACATTTTTTTTAAAACTCTGCTATAAAACCATCAGGCCCTGGGGTCTTGCCACTTTGCATAGATGTAAATTGCAACATGGATCTCTTGTAGTTCTATCGTCTGATTTAGTTCTGCTATTTTATCTTGGTCGTCTCTGGCTTTTTAATGTATCTGTTAATACATGGATGACTTTTTTTTATTGATCTTATGCTTTCAAAGAACATTCCAACATTACACCAGTTGTATTAACTTGCTGGATGTTTTTTCTGACTGCATGCTGCAGCTGTGTGTGTGTGCCTGTGTGAGTTCAGCACATTAGACAAAGGGTAGTAAGAGGCAGCTGCACTCCGATGTGTCAGTCCAGCTCAGCCTCGGGTCGGCTGCTCACAGGGGTCTTATTTGGTGGTGTCATTGCAGGCTACAGCCCTGTAGCGAAGGAGATGAAAAGGTCTGTAGCAGTTTTGTCTTTAGTTGGATCTGTAGCTCCGAATCATAATCAGAGCGGCCATGGGTTTTAGAAGGACTTTTGGTTTGGATATTCGGCTTCCTCGGCTCACAAGGCTTTCAACATGTTTGTGAACTGAACTCATTTCCATCTGAGGCCTGCATAAAAGCCATTAGCCATCAGTCAGCTGAGTCATTGAGGATTACACCATACTATTTATGCAAGGGTGACTCCAAGATACCATAAGGTGATATCAACCTGACAAGACATTGCATTTTCTTACTGTGATTTAAAGCCACGGTAGAATTTGGGGGGCTCTTTATATAACTCACCAGTTTAAATTATATTTAAACTGGTTTAAATTATATTTAAACTGGTGAGTTGACTCCGCTGGCTCCAAAAGACAAGAAGGCAATGGCCAAAATGCCAAACTCGAGGCTTATATACTATTATTTTTACAATTTTTTTCAAAAACATTGCTAGCATGAAGATGCTCGCTCGGATGTCACATCTGGACTTCTGCTCTCTATTGCTGTTAACCTGGATGGAGCAACAAAACCTGACTGACTGCTGTTTTTATAAACCCCTCACTTCATTTATGTAGCTCACCAGCTGAAGGCTAGCCTGAGGAAAGACATTAGCGTATTTATTCACCTCCTTCAGGCCTGTGGCTGCACAGAGCTTGATTTATAGACAGTGGTCCTGGGAAAACTCAGCTCTTTTCATTTAGAGCACGTCTGCTGTCTGGCGTAGAATCCACCCCACAGGTTTGTTTGGGCGCCGGGTGCCCCGGTAATGGACTAGGAAAACGTCTACACCGATATATCTCCCCACGAGGCCATTCCTCCTCGCTGTCCGATAGCGTTCCACTCGAACCGCGGACTCTCCAAATGCATTAGTCTCCAGGGAGGAGAGAGCTGCCTCTTGCAGATATCTCATTTCCAACAGAGTGGAATCCATTAGGAGCAGGTGAGAGTGGAGACTGCCCATGATGTAAAGCCTTCATACTTGCTCATTGGATAGGAACTATAAGATCATCACGACACCACTGTGAGACAAAATATGTCTGATTCTTTGTTTTCAAAAGGAACACTGGCACTAAGACATTACAGAGGACTGACTTCAAAGGAGACACACAGAAGCCAGGCCCCTCCTGCTATATGTGCTGCCCCCCTCTCCACAGGTTGTAAATAATAATAACACTTTTCAAAATAATTACAATAATGATACTTGTGCACGGTCCCATCTGAAGTTGCAGTGTGTTTTTTGTTTTTGTCGGAGTGTCAGTCTCAGTGGATATTAGGAAGTGGTTTGCATTGAGAAGACAATGGCTGTTTGCTCTTGTCTTTTGAGTAAAGTAGCTGTGTGCTAAGCACGCTAATGTGGCTTTATTTGTATTTTATTCACACAAGTTTAATTTGTTTTCAGCCCGATACTGCTTACTCCCAGCCTGCGCTTGAAGAGTAACTAAACGCACCTTGGAAATCTTGGTTTTCCTGACCTCCACTGTTTTAACTTCTCACCTTGCTGCAGTGATGTACAGTTGTACTCCAGTACATCATGACATCACTTTTGGGGGTTACAAGCACAATAGAGCACATTTCTGAACCCCCAACACAGTTTCACAGTTAACAGTGATGCTGACTGTGGTCAGATGTTAAACAGGCTTGGATCCTTCAATCAGAGAGGGAAGCAGAATGCTGCTTTTCAGCATGGTACTAAGTTACTTTTTATGTAGGGGGAGCTGACAACAAATAGAACAAGTAACAATAAGCAATTGTTGCAAAGACTTGATACATCCTTGGACTTTTAGTCCATAGTATGGGTCGAGCTCCAGAAACACTGGATACTACATTTCCCATAATGCACCAAATATCATATTTTTGAAAATGCTCTGTGCTTCGTTAACACTCACATCTTTCCAACTCAATGCCCACAGTTTACAACAACACAGCTTTTCGGTTAAAAATTAGAATTTTTCAAACCCAACCTGAGGTAGCCCTGATGACATCACTATAACGTCATTAGGGTTATTTTCTTCAGAGCTACAGAAGACATTATACAACTGTCTTGTCTAATGCTCCTCATGACAAGTGATTTGACCTTAATATCTAAATGATTAATTTTTATTCTTTTTACAAGACTTCATGATGATTTAATTTCTACCGGTCCACACTGATCTGACTTGCAGTTGCTTATTCATATGCATTCTGTTTGTCCCTTTAAACACATCCAGAGGACGTAATCACGTCACAAATTGCACTCAGTTTCCATTATATATTGTTCAAGTTGGAATGAAAAAAAGAGTGCATAAAAGAAACTTGATGATAGTTTTGTAAAAATATTTTATATAACAATTCAAAAGTCATAACACACAGCAAAAGACATTCAAATCAACATGAGCGGCGGGGTGTGTCCTGCAAGCCCCAGGCATCCATCAAATCCTCCACCATGTAAACAGTGTTGAAAAGAAGCTGCTGTGTGATTGGCTCTCCTTCCTCCCGATAGGCCTCTGTATCTCCAGATTTTAATTTTTAGACATTCCTCGTACAATACAATAAATTAGAAAACCTAAAAAGATGGAGTTGGCCTGTGGTAAACTTAATGCGACATAAGAAGATTTTCAGGCATTCGGGACACACCCCAGGTATGAAGAGACCTCTTTGGCACATAACACAAATCATAACACGTGACAAAAAACAAACTGTAAACAAAACAACAGTCATTACAAAATGCATTTTTTCATACACAGACAGCATTAACAGATTAAAAAAAACAAAAAATAATCCTAAAAAAAAAATATTTGGCAAATGTGACCGCCCCCCAGCGATAACACTTGTCTCAGTCTGCAAGGCCTCCGTGCAAAACCGCGTCGTTGTGGTTAATGTTAGCGCGCTTGGATGGAAGGGGGGGGGGGGGGGGGGTCAAAATTGAGCGGAGGGGTGGGGGGGATGGGGGGGTACAGTTTCATTTTGAAGTCTGAACTGGTCCGAGTTCTGTTTGTTCTTCTGTGTCTCCAGTTTTTACTTTGTGTTTGTCCTCCTCTGGTATGTGCGACAGCTCGGTGGTTTTCCGGCCAAAGTCTCTTTAGTGCAAATAAGCTGTCAGCGGGTGGACGGTGGAGGAGAAGGTCATTTTCGTGGCGGAGGCGAGGCTGTGTTTGGTTTGGCACCTGGGACGGGTCTGGAGGAGAAGTAGAAAAAAAAAAAAGAAAGATTGTAGGTTAAGGTTAAACTCAAACTGCACATTGGCTTGCTGGTGTTTTAGAATGAGGCTGAGACTATTCTATAGTGTTCTGTCAACAAATCCAATGAAACAATAACCCAAAACCAACAGTGAATGCATTGTACTAACAAGTATTGTTCAGTATTCAATGTACTTATGTGCATGCAAGTATAGTATTTAGATGGACTTGAAAAAAATTGAACCTATCCTTTAAAGTCAGGGAATCCACCACAAGTTCCTGGCTCTGTTGCCTTCCATGCACAGTTGAATTGACCCTTTTTGCTGGCGACTGTTAGTCTGATACAGGCTGCTCCTGCCATTCCCTATCATCAAGTCCCTGAACTTAGAGAGTTACACCAGCAGCTGGTGTTACAGTAAGTGTGACATCTGATGTGGGATCAGATCTTCGTATTGCCAGAGAGAACCGGATGTAGAAACACTTGAAACCATCAGCTAGACTACAGGAGCTACACTGAGGTTTCCCTGCCTGACTTTTACTGCATTTACAAACTAACTGCATGGAACTGAAAACATGACTCTGCATCTGAAGGAAGTGAGTACCAGCCTTTAGACTGGGGACCTGTCACTTATAAAAAAAATGAAAAATTGATTTCTGATGAAGAACGGAGGCAGTGCATTGCATGGTTTGTAACCTTGGAGTGTTTACTGTATGTGCTCACACTCACCCTGAACAGAAATCAGCACGAGATAAAAAGAGAGGAATATTTCTCACAGATAAAGCCACAAAGGGCCCTCACATTCCAGTATATGGAAAAAAAGCTTTATGA
Organism: Lateolabrax maculatus; assembly: GCA_031216445.1. Lineage (NCBI taxonomy): Eukaryota > Metazoa > Chordata > Actinopteri > Acropomatiformes > Lateolabracidae > Lateolabrax > Lateolabrax maculatus. The sequence continues at coordinate 17,267,084 of CM062207.1, forward strand.
TCAGGAGTTTTCTCATTAGACATATTTGAGATAGCATTAAGAAATGAAACAATCTCCCTTTAGTAGTAACAAACAGGTGCTTTTACAGTAGAGAGTGCTGTGATGTGGTTTACACTGTAAAGCATGTTGTTCAGTACAGTACATACAGTAGATAATGCTGCTGGTTTACACTTCTACGGGAATACAGTGCACAAGCTGTGTGTTTGTGTATGGGAATGTATAAAATCCAGTCACCTAGGTTAGCAGAATATAACCAATATAAAAATAAATGCAACTGAAAGAAAAGTATAGCACTTTTATACTGTATTAAAGCAAGTCTATCAGAGTGTATTTCAGAATTTCAAATCATAATAATTGTAAAATAAGTCAAGCAGATTCTTCAGGTTGTTGGTGAAAGAGTAATTATCATAAACGTGCCCTTTTTTATTTGGTAAAAAACATGTCATAAGCCCCACGTCTGCTATAGGGTCTAAATCTAAGTTGGATATCTGCCGTACGGATATCCACTTACTACACTGGAAGCCACAAAATATTGGCCCTCTGATTGTCATCAGATTATAGCCGATGGGTTCCGAGATTGGCATAAAAGTGAACAGGGTGCTTATTCAAACATGGGACCAACATGATGAATTCCCACCAGATGAATGGAAAAGTGTGCATATCTGAAAGGGGATTTTGTTAGTGGTTCGCCTGGTAATGTTAATTATTGGAGCAACAAAGAATAAAGTTGTTATTAAACTGTGTCCTGTACTCTTGCTCTGAGATACTACTAACACTAACACTCACATGTACATTAAGCAGGAGAAATAAAAGCCTCTCATCTTACTACAGAGTTGAAAGAGAACAAACAGTAAGGGTCCTAAACAACACTTCATATGACTGTGTGTGTCCATGGTGCGCGTCTGCCCACCTGAGTACTCTGAGAGGGGGGGTGGCTGAGACTTTGCCCACAGGTTTGAGTCCCACTGCCGGGGGCATCATGACCAGCAGGCCCGGGGAGGGTTTGGAGACTGCAGTACGGGCCGGACTCACCGTGGGGGAGGCTCCCCTGGCCGGGCTGAGCGGGAGAGGCCTCTGAGGAGGGAAGGGAGACGGTCTGGGCTGCAGCTCAGACACTAACTGAAAGATAACAAACAGAAATATTGATTATTAACATTTCTATTATTCAACATTCACATGCAACTGGACATCAAGACATACCAACCAGATTAGGTGTCAACATGGCCTTAGTAACCAAGGACAACGCAGAGAGACAAGAGAAAACGTTTAGAAAGGGAACAAAGACGGGTTATCAAAAAACACTGGGATCAGATCATAAAGTAAACTCACATGAAATATCACATATTCAACACAACCAAGAAAAACCAATATGACATTCAAAAATTTGAAACATTGGAAAGCATTTTACACTTCACAGAGGAGCAGTGATGAGAGCAGTTCTGGAGGATAAATGAATGAGAAAGAAATCAGATAAGAGGCATACTGCAGTTTTCTTCATTATATCTTCTGGGTTCAGAAGAAATCTCTGCAATTCATCTACAAACCACTCTGACACACAGTCAAACAGTCTTCTCATTAGCTCTGTGTATCTGGCAATAGCTTGGAATTACATTTGAAAATGATGCATTTAGCTGCAGTTGGGAGCAATGTTAAGTTCTCTTAGAGCAGGAGCTTTTGAAGTTTGACACTTATGGGAATAAGATTGAGGATGTTTTTCTTTTTGATTGGATGGGCTTATTACAGGCCTGTGATGGATTGTTTTCTTTTTGTGTCAGAGCATTTCCTAAAGTCCATTCCGGTTTTTACATTATGTGGTATGACTTTTAGGTTATATTCAAATTCAATTATATTCAATTTAGGTTAAGAAAAGGGTCAAAGAGGGCCTTACCAGTGGAGATCGTGTCGGGTTGAGGGGCAGAGGTTTCTTGGGCGGGCTGAGTCTCTGTTGGGTCAGGGGAGTTTTGGATGGGGCCACTGGGGGCTTGCCAGCTGGCAGAGGCGGGCGTACCACCTTGAGGTCCCGATCCCGGGGACCGCCCTGGAGAGACAGGGCAGGTCTCAGAGGTCGCACGATGTTGACCGGCTGGGTGCCATTGGGTGCGGGGCCTGGCCTGAGAGGCAGGACCTCTTTGCTGGTGTGAGGAAGCTAGGATCCGAACAAAGACAACAACACAAAATATATTTTTTTGTTTTCCAAACTGCTGTCCTGGAAATCCTGAAAAAGCTAGTCTACATGCAATTAACAGACTTCTTAAACAACATCACCTTATTTAAGAAATACCAGTCTATTAAGCTCATTTAAATATATATATATATATATATATATATATATATATATATATATTATAACAGAACATATATAAATATATATATATATATAAAAGTTATTATTCTAAGAAGGCTCAGTGATTCCCTTTTCCTCCAACATCTGTTCCTTCTTTTCCTTCTTGTTTTGGTCTCCCTTCTGGCTACTTTTGTACGTCTCCCCTTGCTGATGACAAATGTACCCTCACCCTGAGCTGCTAGCCCATCCAATTACATAAATGCTATAAAAACAAAGAAATAACGACCTGATGAAATAATGCTGAAGGCACAGTGGACTAGTGGAGAGAAGTGTTGTGGACGTGGGAGGAGGCCGACTCTAAGTGGTCATACAATATAACAAGCTGCTGTAAAATGAGGCCATTTAATATGAAGGTCAACCTCGTGGATATTCCATTATTCACTAAAACATTGCAAGAGAAACAGTCACTACCCCCTTCCCATCTCCTCAGTATTTTTTCTTTCTTTACCATACATACACACACACGCACACTCACCCCCTTGTGGCCGCTAGCTTTGTTGATTGGTCCCACCACCTTCAGGTGAAAGGCAGGATTCAGATGGCCGTTCTTCCCTTTATCCACCGATGCCTCGGCCCTGAGCAGAGAAATGAGGACAGGCAAAAAAAATAAACCAGAGACTGATGCCTGAGAGCTGTTCTGCTTCATCACTCTTCTCAATCTGGCATTGATTTTAGGGCCTCAGGTGGGAAAGATACAGAGGAGAAGTCAAGTTTGGTATCCAGCACGATGTGAGAGGAAATGAGGAGGTGAAGGATGAAGCTGAAAACACACCACTGACATACCTTATAAAGGTGATGTGGCTGATAAACAGTTGCCTATTTACACATTCAGTAGACACAGTAACTTCCATCTGTGTCCACCTGATGAATTTGTCCAATATTTTCTCTCTTTTAGCTTTAGTTTTGGTCTCCACCAACTCCAACACATCTGTCTGCTAAATCCTCCACTATGTCCAGCAGCTAGTCTCTAACTGTGCGAGCAGGTAGTGTACAGTGGGTTTGTCAGAGCTTTTTCACTGAAACAGCTGCATGTGGATGTTGCATGGTCAATGAGAGCTGTGAGAGTGAACCAACACAGTAAAGTTGTGGGCTGTAAAACCAGAACAACGAGCTGAAAGAAGCTAAAAAGCTCAGTGGAGCTGGGGGGAACTGCAGAGTTGGCGATGATTCTTGATGAGTCATTTATTTTCATATAAAATTATAGATTTAGTGCAGCAGGTTACCTTTAAGTTGATATGTTTACAGTGCGTTTATTCCATAATACATTTACAGATGGTAAAACAACACGGCTAACTGCAATCTCTGAAAATCAACTGAACCTAAATATTAGAAGCTTAGCAAAGGAAGGACTTACTGCAGGGATGTTGCATTGGATAGAAGTAGACCATAGAAGTGTACTAAATAAACTGGTAAGTCTGTGTATGTATATACTGCAGGCTCTTAGCTGATTAGAAGGCTTTCCAAGCATTCTGGATATACATACGCTCAGAGAGGCCTTTAATCAGTTTGAGCCACCCGCCTTCCCGCTGTTGAACTGTAAATGAACCCACACTGTTGGCCATGGAACAAAACCAAAAAAAGCAGGGGGTTTAAAGTTTGCAGCTGGTGCTGTTAAGAGTCTTTTTAATCATTATAGTGTCTCAATTTTCCATATCGTTAGCCATTCATTCGGTTGTCTCCCTTTAGCTGCAGTTACTGTAAAATCCTGCTGAGGCCCAATATCACCAGTATTTAGCCTTTCTTGCTGTCTTCATTTGGAAGGTCAGGGTCTTTAAAAGGCTGCTGTAATGCTGGATCCTTTCCAGACACATCTCTATTCTGTAAATCACTGTGGAAGACTTGAGTATTTTCAGAAGCACTAACTCAGCCAGTGTTATGACGAGGCTGTCTCTCTGGGTGAGGTATATGGCAGCGCCCATAAAGGAAGCTCTGGGGTTTATGAGGACATGGATTTTGTTTGGTTCTGATGGAGGTGAGCTGGAGCACAAAATGCTGCCATTTATGCTGATGTAGAGATGGAAAGTTCTTGTGTATGCATCGATCTGCTTGGAGCGCTGTCTCATTTTATCTTCCTCCCTCCATGACCTTTTTTTTAATGCATTCTGCTGCCACATTTTACCTACTTCCTTCGTTTCCACACCTTCCTTCCTTCCCTTTTTCCTTCCTTATTTTTAAAAATATTTTCTTCCTTCCATTCACAATTTCACTGTCTTTCTTCTTCACATTTTGTTTCTCTCCCTTCTCTTGCAGACAGGGTCATATGTGAAGGCTCCACTGCATAGTAATATGTTGCTTTTCAACAAACAAGCAAGTTCCAAGATAGGGAGTGATTCTGAAGCATCAGACTTACACCAATGATATTGTCTTTCTCACCTAATCTCTGTGATTTCTTTTTACTTAAAGTGTGACTCATTATTGGAACGTCAAAAAGTACATAATGAGGTCATAAACAACATCCTTCAATTATGGAATGGTGTTCTGTACAATATATGTAAGCTGTCCCTCTGTTCTGGTTGTTGTTCCACTAAAGTGTGTGTAATGTGTTTTTAGCAGACAGACAGACAGACGGCTGGACAGACGGAGAGGACACAGTACTTGTTGCTCTTGTTCTTCTCTCTCTGGGAAAGCCACTTATGGTAATAGGAAGTCTTGATCCTGTAGCAGTAGAAGAGCAGCAGCACTGAAGGCAGGATCACCAAGAAGGCAAACAGCAGCCCGACCACCAGCCCAACCTGGCCTGTGGACACACACAAACACACACACACTGAATGTGTTTACGTGTACAGTAGGATCTGTGATAGTCATATCCTGATTAGAATTGGATGTGATGTTTACATGGAGTGAGGTTTCTAATCAATGTTTGTGTGTCTTAGACTCATCGACATCCCAATGACTGCCCCCCCCTACAGGCCTACAGACAATGTGAACGCAACAGAAAGACATGCCTATAAAGATTGCATCTAACAAATATATCTGTCTATTTTTCTCTTAATTAAGCAATGAAATTCAGACATCTTTGACTGCCATTTCAGAAAATTACATAAAAATCTGAGAATATGTCATGTAAAAAATATTGATGAAACAGAATATGCTGAATGAACAAATACTGTGTGTCTACATGTATTTCAGTGAAGTGTCTCATCCGAATGAGCTTTTATCGACAAACATTAAATAAGCACATTATTGTCCAACCTGAAAATGAACACATGGAAAGGATTTTATTTGCTAATGTAGAGACAAAAGCTTGTAAAAGATTCTCTGGTCTTCCATTTAAACCCTGTCCCCTTAACAAGTCTGTTGAGTTTAGTTTATTACCTGGGGCTATACGTGCACTGGCCAAAATATGAATTATTTCATTATTAGATGACTCACTGGGTTTATTAAATGTTGTCTGATTTTCATTTAATATTCTCAAGCATTCATTCCATAATGAGACTTTTATTCCATATTCCATAATCTTGACTACTTGAGGCACAACAGCGAGCCACAGATCGTAGGGGTTTGGCAGGTACGGCAAAAAGCAGCTGGCTCTAGTGGCCTGCACACCCCCAACAGATGAGGTTTAAACACAATGCTGCTGCTCTGGTGTGTCAGTGAGGAAGCAGCATTTTAGAAAGTATTCTAAAAACAGTGTTGTGGAGGGAAAACCTGTAATAAGACACACATTATACTATTTTCTACTGCATTTCATTAATGTGCGGATGGAGGGACAGCCAGACCCAATAGCAGGACACAGCCTTTGTGTGTGTGGGTGTGTGTGTTTGTGTGAACTTACTGTCATACTGGACAGGTCCGCTGTCCACGCTGCCACCCAGTCCTGGCTTCTTACAGAAGGGTGGTGCCCAGCCACGATTACAGTGGCAGTTCCCATTACTGTTGCACACCTATGTGTGCACATGCACACACACACACACACACACACACACACACACACATAAACAAACACATTTGTTAATATGATTTGCTGTTCGGCCTGGGTATAATCGTGTATGTGTGTGCCTGGAGGTGTACCAGCCAAATTAGAAGCACTAATTTCTTGTTTACTACAGACTGGCACTGTATGTGTTTTAATGGGATTTTCCTTCCTCTACCTTAAGATATTCACCGTTGAAATGGAGCAGACTGCACAACACTAATAAGCAATGACATCTCACATTTGGATCAAGTGTTTCCATTATCCGTGTATAATTTTGTTCCTGTATGTAGAATGATTTATCTGTTTATTGTTGTCTCTGACTGTTTTAGTGCTGGAGTTTGTTAGACCCTGACCCTGTGCTTCCTTTGTCACACTGTTTTTGTCCACAGGTCCCACTTGAGTTCTTCTGGGCAAAATGGGCAACTGCCCTGAGGCTCCAGGTTTTCAGCGAGGCCAATTAATTATTTGTCATCTGATTGATTGCAAATTTGTTTAGTATTGTGTACTGCTAAAGCACAATATAAAATGACATAAAATTACTGGAATAAACATAAATGCTCCTGCATGTATACCTTTATATAGTTTTCATACCTTTACTATTTAATTTTCCATTAAACATTTGTGATTAATTAAGTAAAGTAATTAAGGACAAACAAATAAAAAGTATTTCTACCCCAGGATCCCCAAGAGGGTTAATATAAAAATGTAGCAGTGTCATTGATGCAAAGCACCTGACACAAAGTTCAGCTAATATCATCCAACTGCAGAGCCGCAGCTGCAGGAATTACATTTAAATATGCACTTCATGGCTACCGACCTATATTATATGATGCTTCAGGCTAAATTCTCAGCAGCTGATGATCCCAGAAGACATGGAGGTAAAGGATTGCTCTTTTATTGCAGGGCAGAGCATGTTAACCCTTGTATTAAAACACAGTATTGTGAGGAAAAATGCATTGACCAAATCATGTAGTTAACTAATGATAAGCGGTATAGACAATGGAATGGATAATGATATAGCCAAGCATGCTAATGTTAATGGTTTAATTAGAGCTGTTACAACACTCAATGTTGAAAAACGCATGTTGAAAAATGCAAAGCTCACCCAGTTACTGTTGCTAAGCTACGAGGGGTTTAGTGATTGGTCAATTCAATAGTCAGGGGTTCTTTATGGTACCATTGGTTTTATATGATTTTTGCATCAATAGGATGAAGAACTTTGATGTGGCAGGTACTTCACTCCGCCAAACTGTCTCAATTGAAGTTCCAGAAAGTCTAACGCAAGATTATATTTGTTATTAGTAGTAAATTAACTGTACTAATTCAGTACTGTTGTATTTTTTTAGATAATGGGGTGAAGGTGTTTTATTGCTTGAAAAAAAAGAAAAAGAAAAGAGAAAACAACTTAATGCTGGTGAGGGCTTTGCTTTTTTATAAAGTGAAACATAAGGTTCCATCCCCCCAACCCCTAACTTTCATACAGTCCCTAAGTATAAAAGGGGCATTTCAATGTCCTTTGAATAAGGACCAGTAATCTACGAAATGTGACCTGGACTGGAAAAGACTCCTTTTGCTTCACATTGCTACATTTGGCAGTAAATTACCTCTAAGAGCTTTTAATTAACTTGTCCTAAACTTATGAAAAGAAACTTTAATCGAGACATTAGCATTAAAACGTGATTAATATCTCCAGACATCTTGTGTAATTCACCACCCCTAAATGAAGTAGAAAATACTGCCACGCTCCAATTGCAATGAGATGTAATTATCCTATCAGTGATTAACATGCCTATTTACCCCAACACTCGGGCGACATGAAGGGCGCACAGTTGTTTGCTGATTCTTATCGCTCTTTTTACTTCAGTCTCAGGAGGCATGGTGTGGTTTCTCTGTGAACAATTCTTATGCTGTTTTTGAAGATTATATTTGTAAAAAGGCATTCCTCCATCATGCTACGTTACGTTACATTTAGCTGATGCTTTTACCCAAAGCGACTTACAATAAGTGCATTCAACTACAACCCAAGAAATGCAAGAACAATGCGACTACATCACCTTCATCAAATGCTTCAAGTGCTTCATTTAGAAAGATGGAGATGGAGAAAGATTTTTCTTTCATCATGTAAAGATAAGAAGGGAAAATCTGTATGAAATGAAATACCCTGACCTGTATTCAAAGATATCTGACCTTCAGCATTCCAAGTCTCCAGGACTTCCAATGTTTTAAAGTTCTTTAATGAAAATCTGCTGCATGGGGTTTTAACCAGTAGTGAGTCTCAGAAGGGAGTAGCACATCCCCTGCTCATTATTTCTGTTTATTTGCATGAACATCAAGCACACTGCAAAAGCCTGAGGATCAATATGAATCAAATGATAATGTTGAATTTAAAAACACATCCTAATGCGGGACGAGACCCTAAGGTGGGAAAAGGGGAAAACTGTCTATTTAGAATAATCTTGACACAAAGTTCTATTATCCATCTACTGTTACACTGAGAGCAGTGAACAAAAAAGGGACAAACAGCATAAAACAACAAAGAGCAGAGAGATGGAGAGGGGGATTAAAGGAGGAGAGGATGCGTCTGGTGTTTTTCTTCTCGCTCATAATATGTCAAATCCTAATCAAATAACAACGCCTGGCGACTGGTAAGCCCATTCCTTATACGGTAGATGGGCTAAACAGAGACTTGAGTCTTTAAAGACTTATGAGGTGTGAAATTTCAGTTGTGGCCGGGTTCGCTTCAAACGCTCAGGGTCAAAACAAGCCACGTCGCAGTTCAAAACACTAACCCTGCCATGCCAGCTAAGGTTAGACTCATATACTGCTTGTATGGAAAGTCCTCACACTATAAAAGTGGGCTTGGTGGCGTAGTCACCACTGGTGAACACACTAGCGCTCCAAGATTGATAACTGTTAGGTAGCAAGCTATGTGGCATGGTTGCTAATCGAGTGACACAATGTGTATTAGTTGAATAAATATGCCAACTATAAAGAACCTGATTACGTTAGTTTGTGTGTATGAAATAATACGGTCACTGTACACGAGTAAAGAACTCCATGGCAACCTTCAGATCGAGCCTAGATTAAATAATAATAAGTCATAAAATGTGTCATCAAGAACTGATGAGTGGTACTCCGTAATTTGAATTAAACATGGTAAATATAAAATAAATATGATTTATATGAGTCCTTTGATAGCCGGAAGTGAAGTAATAAAGTTATCTGTTATGATAATTTAATGATGATGCCCTACAGCAACACCCCTACAACATAATTTATTCAAGTGACATATCTATACTATTAACTGCTGTCTCATAACTGTCTGCAAAGCATGTCTCTGTTGTGAAGCAGTTTACACTCATAGAGCCGAGCAACAGTGCTAATAAACGGACCCAATTTGCAAAAATCCATTCCCATTTGAGGCAGGGTTTACTTAATTCATATTTATACATTTTTAGGGGGTTTAATAACATCTCCCTCTGTGCACGTTCCAGTCAGAAGTGAAGGGTCAAGAGCTTCTCATGTTTGGTTAGTTAATGTCGACTGAGAACTGTCGCTTCAGGCTTTCATTAGCTGTATCCCTCTAGCTTTTTAACGTTACCTTTGGGAGTTAAGTATTTTCAGAAAATGTTTCCCTTCTAAATGATAAAAAAGGTCTTTGAGGAAAAAGGCCCCACCGATGATTTCAGCAAATGTAGCACAATAGGGTTACGTTACCCTAAACTCTGATATAGCATCAAGGGTAACTGGTAATTTACTGTTACCCCGGGCCCACCCAGGTGACATGTCAGCCCTGAACAACTAAATAAATGCTGCCTGTTTGCTACTACAGTTTGCTGGCTCAGCTGTCAATCATATACAATAGCCTGCCCACTGAGAGGCCCAGTAAGGACCCTTCTGATGTATCTCCAAACACCCACCTTTTTCTTCCTTTCCATAATAAAAGATATTCACAACCAGTGTTAAAATAACTCTAATTTTTGACTGACCTCTGTGGTTTTAGTGGGACTTTAAGGCTGTAGGCTATATAAATTTAAATATCATATAATAATATAATATGTTAAACTAATAAAGTCATAACTTTAAGTTCATACTTTGTAATAAAGCTTCAATACAGCATGAAACTGCAACTCCAGCCGTTTTCATCTGTGTCTCAGACAGTGGAGAAACTGAGGGACAGAGGAGTGAGGGAAAAACTGTCAATTGTTAAATTTTAAAAAGGAAAAAGAACACAGGTTTAATTTTCCTGTGGCTTCACAAATATTACACTGCAGACAAAGGCGTGTCAGCAGCTTCGGTCTGAAACCCCTGAGCTATCAAAAAGCCATACTGGTGTAACATTAATGGCATCTGCCATATTGCATTACACCGCTGCGTTCTTTCCTGAGCCCAGTGGAACCATATACAGGAAAATGACAAAATAAATCAGTGCTCTCTGGGAAGAACCTGGCTTGCCTTTTCATCTTAGCTTCTAAGATCAAAATGAGAAAATTACATTTCAGATATTACAGAACTATTGTTAAATCTTCCCAATGAACTAGTGCCTCAGTATACTGTATGTTTACAGTATCGAATTCAGTCTCTATAACTGAGTATCTATTCAACGTACACACAGTTTTTGACAGCTGTTTAATTTCTGTATGAAACACTTGAGAGCAGATGTATTGGATTTATTGCAAATTACTGCCAGAGGAGAATATTTTGCATTGCAGCATGCTTTAATCTAAAAGGGGCATTCAACAGGATTTATGTAAATGAGCACGGCTACAGTTGAGCTGGAGTTCCAGGCGTGTCATGCCAGTAGCAGCTAATGTAGCCTGGAGCCTCTAGCTTCAGGCAGAGATTACGAGTGGGCTACAGAGGTCTGCTGAGCTGAGCACTGTGACATCATTCGAGGACATTTATTAGACTTCACACAGCTCCCTCCGGAGACACTAAAGGCTTTATTCTTTCACATATGCAAAAGTACTCCCCAACACCTGGAAACACACTTTGATGTGGAAAATTGGTGGAGTTCCTCTTCAGACAAATTCACATGACAGAGATCACACTAAAATGTACCATCACTCAGGGCATAAACCTGTGGTTGTATTTCTATCAGTGGTATACCCCGTTTAGTCATGAGCTCCACAAAACACAACTAACTGTGTTGCCAGTGTGAAGCCAGTGAGGGATCATGTCCTTGTCACTGTCACTCCTATTGGTGGCAGTTTTAATGATGAAACCTAACAATGTGACATCAGTCTGCTGCCATACACTTGGCCAGTCTGCAGTGTTCCAGAGGAAATTAGTGAGGACATGGGATGTCCCACAAGTGACCATGCAATACTAGGTATCTATCTATCTGTCGATTTATCTATCTATTTATCTGTCCAGATTGTCTTGCTAATTTAGGTTCTGGTTAGGTTCTGTTAGATGAGTTTGATTTCCTCTAACAGGTAATTCATAGAATCGACACCATATCAATATCCTCCACCATTCAACAATGATTTCAGAGGTCAAAGTCAGAGTTCCCCTGACAAACAACCCCTATCTACAGCCACATCTTCTCTTAAAGTAACAAGTGTTTAAGCCTCAAACACTCCACTCCAGAGCTTGGCTACTGACTCATAAACTATGTATGATTCCTCCTTATCTGCCTCAGGCTTGCTTGTACTGCTCCAATGAATAGTTCATCACTTCGGTTGCTGTTGTATTCCAGCCATCTATTTTCCTGCCTTTTTACGACAGACTTGGTGACAGCGCTGCAAAGCACTACCTTTGCCCAAGGACACAGTGTGACAATAAGATTAGGGAGCCATGCCCTGCAGCTAGGCGAGTCTGTTGCATGACTCTGTATGCTCCTGAGTGTGTGTGTGTGTGTGTGTGTGTGTGTGTGTGTCTGTGCATGAGCGTGCCTACCCCATTGCCGTGGCAGCGTGCGATGCAAGTCTCCAGCTCGGTAAAAGAGGCATTTTGGCATCGCCGGTCTCTGCACACCTGTGGCAACACAAGGAAAATGATCACATACTGTTAAAGATTACAGTGCACTCACACACGCGTAAATGTACAGACTTTGATCAGCTTTCTGCCAGTGCCCTTGGGCTTTGGAACAACCTGGCTGCCTGAGGAGATTGGAAAACTAGCATCAGTAGCCTGCTTTAAATCACTTCCAAAATCACTACCTTTATAGATTGGCTTTTAATGCTTGTTATGATGTTTATTGTGCTGCTTTTATCAAACACGTGATACTACTGTTACTGTATTACTCATTTTAATAACCATTTACATTAATGATGCAGTGGTGTTTTGTAACTCATGTAACATCTATTTTAACTGTGTTAGAACATACAGGACTGATACATAGAAGTAGAAGCAGATTTCAGGGAAGTGAAGGACGAGTCAGTGGCAATGATGTGGGGCCAGAGACTGTAATAGGGTGAAACTCTTTGGTTTTGCATTTCAGCTGTGTAAAGAGGAGGTGGGATGAAGGAATTTACACAAATTATAGAGCATGCTGAAAATGTTTTATATGTTTTATATTCTGCATATTCTGCATGATTTTTATCTGATGTCTGGTTCACTGGTTTCTTGGTGGTTTATTGTTGGTTTCTTGTCTGCTTTTATTGTTAGTTTTGTGCAAAGCATTTTGGAACATTGTTTCTATTGTTTCTGCCTTTTGATTTCATTCATGTGTCTTTGTTATTATTGTTGGCTGTGTGTAAAGCACTTTAAGGAAAGGGAAAAGTGCTCAACAAATCCATATCATTATTACATAGCTTACATATTGTTATTATTATTACCATTATAAAGTCTGACTTGAGTGGCGATTCATTTTTAATTTTGTCAATTCAAATCCAAAATGGTGAACTAATCCTTTTAAAGGGTGGTTTTAGTTCCCTGAGTTAAAGGTTCTATATGTAACTTTCAGAAAATACTTGTTATTAACGACACCGTTAAGCCGTTAAGTCAACTGTGAGCGAGCATCTTGGACATTGGACAAAATTGGACAAAACTTCATTGCTGAAACACGTATAACCTATGGCAGAAATTCAGGCATTGGAAAATGAAGCATGTGGTTTGGATTAAGAGCAGTGTGATCTCCCCAGAAGGAGAGGGAAGAGAGCCGGGACAATAGCTAAACTAACCCAGCTTGGACCTAAGGGTGCTCTTGGCTAATGTCCAGGCAGGAAGATGGAGTGGATCAAATGGGACTTCAGACACTGTTGTGCTCACATCTTTACAGAGTTATTGCTCTCGACAGGCGGACTTTGGTATTCTGAGCCGACAGAGCGCAAGACTCTGGCAGGATGAGGGGAGACGCACTCTCTGTTTACTTCAGTGATAGTGTTAAGATGTCGAACTTCTAATGGGAAGAAAAAAACAGATTATCAACACTGTTTTGTTGCTGCTGTTTGTATTCCCCCAGATGACAGAATTATCTCCTGGGTTTATAAGTGTGTGTGTATATATATATATATATATATATATATAAATTACTTTATATATTGTTGATAGATGAGGTAAGTAAAGTCACACTGTTATTATAGTTTGACTAATATAAATGATATGGTTATATGTTGGGTGGCAGTCATTTGTGGATGTTAGCGGACTCATTTCTAAGATAACGTTAGCTAGTGTTGCATATTGTTGGCGCTTTAGGGGAGCTGAAGATATAGTCTTTTACATAGAAACCAATCCATGGGCTGTTTAAGCAAAAGGAGAAAGTCGGGGAAGGTCTAATTTTTTAAGTTATGTTACACTCCATTCACACATTGGCAATACAAAGCGATTAATACATGTAAAAAGTTACATATAAGACCTTTAAGGACATGTAGAGATAATCAAATCGACTTGAAAATCATTGGCTGTGAACATTCAAAAACATTGTGACTCAATGTAAAATAAGCAGTTAAAAGTGTCTTTTTAAGTCATGTTGGAGGCTTCTCTTGCAAACTGCAGGTTATAATTCATCACTTTTTATGTAGCACTCAATCACTGAGTTGTATTTGCACTAACATTAGTGTCCGCATTAGAACTGTATCTCCTGCTCGGCCTGTTGTTGTTGCTGTACTATTGTTAGCATGGAAATCCATTTAGTGTAGGTGAATGTGTGACTGCGTGATTAGAAGCTGCAGCTTTGTGCTATGTGTGCATTTATTGCTGAGAAAAGTCCCGTTCAATATGATGACTCAAAATTCATCATGCTGGAAGGCAGACAATATTCTCTGCTGCCTATTTATAATATATTACTCATGCAGCGCTATTCAGTCCTTTCAGTGCGGCCCGCACAATAGCTGAAATGGAATTCAAGTGGTTGGAATGTGCTGCAGAGGGAAAGCAATATAGACAGACAGAGAAATAGAATTTACTGGTGGAATGGAGGAGACTGCAGATATTACTGTGTGTGTGCGTTTCCATATATATACGTATTTCACATGCATAATTCAGCCCTTATTTTATATGAGTTTTGTGTGGGTCTGTAGGGGGGTTTACTTGGAAATTTATATTCCATTTAGCAACCCAAATCAGTATTAGAAGAAATACCTTAAACAAACACCTGACACAGACCAGACCACCTGGGTCCCTGTGGCATTTAGTTTTTTTATGAAATAGACATAGATATAATAGATATAAAACCCAGATAATTTATTTAAAAAAAAATGTGAAGCCTACATGTTTTGTACACTGCTCCTTGCTAATGAAACAGAGCAGGGAGAAACAAGAAATTAAATTAAGTTCAAATAAACATATTCTTAGCATCGGAACTTCCAGATATTTTGCCAACCTTGAACTGTAGTCCCAACTATAGCTACATATGTCAGACCCACCATGCATTGGTGCATGGAAACACACTTCATCCAATCACTTGCACAGGAACTTTTGTTTGATTGTCTCCTCACCCTTGAGCTATGGTAGTCTGTACAAACAGGACCAGAGCAGAAAGGAGTAAGCCAACAAACGTGATCAGAGATCTTAAAGAAACGTCTACTGAAGAGGTAGCAGAAACACTGTTCTGCCATTTTTTTTTTTGGCTTGAGATCACGGCTTTAAAATCCTTTGTGACTGACATGTTGTACTGCCAGTTGCCTTCTCCCTGCACCCTCTTCAGTTGCAGGCCAGTTCAAAATACTCGGCACAAGTTCGTGTTCTCGGCAGTTGGCCAGACAGTAACTGTTGAGCCAAGTTCTGGTATTGATAGGACAACCTGTAAAAATCCTCCTCATTCACTTAGAGTAACAGGCCTGTGTCATGCAAACCTAACTGATTCATTGTTGAACATTATAATGATAATATCAATCAATTACATCCCTTCATTGACTGGCTCTTGTTTTGGTCCCTAAAGCTCAGCCTGGTGTACCTTGCCCTCTCCACACTTGGTGCCGGTCATGACTAGGCCGGGGTCCGGCAGGTCGCCCTGGCCGTCCTGGGTGCTGTAGACGTAGGTGCCGCGGCACTTCACCTCGATGCCGTCTGTCTTGATGGTGGTGTCGATGGACACGGCGTTGGTGCCTTTGGGCTTCTTGGCAGCACTGTGGCACTGGATCTTACCGCACTTGGCATCGCTGGGCGGAGATACAAGCACATGCAAAGAAACACTTAGCCTTTACTTTTTAAAGGGCAAGTCAATTGAACACACATGTTTAGCAACTTTAAGGTGTGTCCAGACCATGTGTGAATGGAAGTCTTTACTGGCAGAGGTACAGCCTTAACTAGCTGGAAACAAATGCACTGACTATGTGTGTGTAGACAGCTCAGCGTCTGACTGGTCTCAGAACTCACCAGAGGCTCCAGTAGAGTCCTAAAGTCTGAGTGTAACATTTTTCACTTAAGTTGAAACTTATTTAACTTGCATTGATGTGTCTTAACCTCAATTTGTGCCACCCAGGATGAAATTGTCTCGCTTCGCACTTCGTACTGACTTTAAATGAAATCCTCTGAAAATCATACATTCACATTCATCTCACTACAACTTATATTTTCACTTTCATATATGCACATTTAATACTATAAAGAATATATGTATGTAATTCCGCATACATTGTTTAAGTAATTTCTTGCTTTTATAGAACATTGGATGATTTTAGTTTTGCGTTAGTTACCGCAATTACACAATTTTTGAATATGGAGATTCAAACTGGTATATGGTTAATTTATTGTCATTTTACAAACTTACACACACACACACACATACACACACACACACTATGGATGGAAAGGGCCTCGGAGGACAAGACGCATGTTTTAGGTAAACTAAAACTCTTCTCAGCATTTTAGCATGCTTTTATCTGCAGAGTAAAACTTTGAAACTTTCGTAAAACAAAGAACCTGACTAAAACAAAAATAAAAAACAAGTTAGCTGACTTACTTTCAAGGAATTATGTCCTTATGCAGCATGACAGAAAAATGTAACCAGACAGGTGATTCTAAAACTGAAGAAAAACATGCTTGAGACTGGGTTTAAACTGCTAACGTTATATTTTGCAGACCAGTGTATTACTGCTATGCTACTATGGCCAAGTAATAATTTCTGTCCTATAAAAAAATTAGGCGCCTGTGAGAACAGGGTTCACCTGACTCCTGAGTCACACGAGCCGTGTAGGATGTGCACACAGATGTAACTACACACATGGGACTTTCAGTAAATAATCACACGAGCGTATGTGCGTCTAGTCCTCCGTGACCCTTTCCACCCCCCATACACACACACAAACACATGCGTGCACACACACACGCAAACACACACATACACACGCGCGCACACACACACACATGCACAGCCTGTCACGAGGAACCCCACTGAAGAGGATTACAGAAGGACAGGCAGATAGAGGCTGTGTGCAGATTATTCACATGTCTTAATAACAGGCAGATATGCATTTACATATCCTCTAATCAGCTCTCTGACTCACTGTGGCCAGAAAACACTATAATGACTCCTGTGGGACTCCATAATAGATTTGGGCAGTGGTGGATCAGACGAGGCAGTCGTCAACCACCTTAATCCACAGCCTAATTTACATAACTAAATCGCTAATTTGGCTCCATTAATTAGTTGTGGCACTGTGCCATGGAAACTGTCTCTCAGAGGCCTCTGTGAATAATGTACAGAGGGCCTGACTATTACTTTATTAAAGCTGCACTTCTTTTTTTTTGGGCCACTTGGGACAGCAGAACAATCCGAATGAAAAAAATGACCCTACTTCTCACTGGACTTATAACCTCTAAACATTTTCCTAATGGTCTCAGTCGCTAGTTTCAAGTCTTCTTCAGTACATCATGATGTTCACTTTGTAAATGATGGTCCTGTTTAGAGTAAAAGAGATGATAAAGCAGCATATGCTTTAGGATGGGGCTACCTTGCGATTGACAAATCGTTACTACTGCGACCACCAATCAGGATGCTTTTCAATCGGGTGCTTTTGACTGGTTTGACTGGCTCTTTGTCTGAATGCATGCACAAAGCATATCCGGACATAATTACAGTGAATGTTAGATATTGATATTAAATCACACTTTTATTTTGGTAAGGATAAGACAGAAGTAGACAATAAAGGAAGGAAGGACAATAAAAAGTGTGTTTTCTGTGATGTTAAAATGTGTTTGGATGTTTGGTAAAACTAGTTCATATGATACTGGTTTGTCACAGCTACAGAAGCCCATTAATGCCAGGAAAAGAGCCAAACATCTCAGAGCTTCGGTTTTATTTTAAGTCACACCATAATAGAACACTTAAAATTATAATAGATTTATGTATATATAAAGTATATTTTAATTATAATAATTTTAATTGCAAGTGTGCAGGAATTCTTTCTTCCATTATAGTCTACAGATGTGCGAAAGTGCTGCTTTTTATTTTAAGTCAAACTAAAATGTAACTTGGTGCTTCATAGTTTTGACGTATTGTGAGTTTTTTAATTTGTTGTCATTTCTAACATTTCATGTTTTTTTTTCTTGGACTTCCATACATATCCTGTATGTAAGACACAGCCACACATAAGTTTGCCTGAGTATGTATATTGTACTTTAGTGAAGAACTTCAGTGTTAATTCAATGAATAATTCAGAAATAATGTATATCTGCTGTCAAGGATCCTTATTACAATAGTCCTAGTATCTACTATATAAAACTCCATGTGTCAGTCTGACCAGAATCTCTTACCTTTTCTCACACTTCATGAAGTTGCCATGCTCATCTTTCCCACAATTCCCGAAAGCGTTCCCTGCTGCATTAACGTCTTCAAAGCAGACGTCATGGGCCGGTCGGGCTCCTGGAAACACAACGCATCCCATCAGCTTTCTGGACTGTTTACTATTTACTGTGGCTAACAATATTAGCAATGTTCTCCTCTGCAGACAATAAATGTTAATCTGCTGACTCACAAAGCTCTTGGCCACAGACAGGCACAGCTAATGCTGGTCCCTGCCACCTGCTTGTCTATTGTAGACATGATCGTGGAGATCACGATGCCCACCGTACAAGGTGTAAACCCTCCCTCAGCCGGAGGACACGCTGTGGCAAATATGATATTCTAAGAACAGCGACACATTTGGGGAAATATCATCCACTACATGTCGAATTTAGAGCCAGATGGGTTTTACTTGTTGTGAGGACAAGACCTTTCAGATGCTGCACCCAGCTGTTTCTCAAGAACAGCTCCAAAACTAACTACTTGAAAAACAGCAAAGTCACATTTTATGATTTTCTATTTATACAGGAGTTAAATGAGCAACATACAACATGTAAATAAGACAGCCACAGTATTAGGTAGTATTATGAATATTAGGGCAACTGGGGGAGGTCTCACAAACAAAGTTGAAATATTTGAAAGAGAACAAATATTATCTGAATAAAGTTGTGATCTTACAAGAAAATAATAATATTGCTGATTAATATGGAGACTCAAACTGGTACAAACACACAACAGTATTTTTTTTCTAAAGAAAATAATTTATTTCATTCATTCTATCATTTTATTGATTTGTTTATTTTAATCATTCAATTCTTAAAATCTTATTTAGTTTACTATTTTTCTTATTTTAATTCTGTAAAAACCTTAATTTTCATAATGTCGTGACTTTTTTCTCAATATTACAACTTTATTCTCATAACATCATGCAACCTCAATGAAATCTCAGTGGCACTAAAACTTTCAGAGAAAAGCACTGTTTTTAGTCTTTGTATAAAAAATAAAAAAATAAACGCAAATAAATAATGCAGAACAGAAAATAAGATGATGCACATTAAAAGTCAATGTGTCACTTTGATCTATTGTGCTCTATTGTGCAGCTCTACAAGCGCCGCTGTGCTTGTGAATGCAGCTTCTACATCTGAGAGGGAAAAAAAGAACAAATACATCCAGCTTTGATGAGTGTTTATTTTGACAGACTAGTCCCAGCTCATGTTATTCATTGCATTAATCAACATACACTGCAGTATAACTGCTTTCAAGTCTGTAAGCAGTTACACTGTAGTTTAATGCAGTCTTAAACACAAACACTGTTTAAATCCCAAAATAAAAGCACTGACCTTTAAATGTTCCACTGGTAAATCCCTCATTTTAGAGTGTTTAAACAAAGGCTTAACACTGATCTGAGGGCATGCACAGTATATCCCTGTCATACTGAGTGAATGGGTTAAGTGTATGGGCTATATTGTGTGGTAAAAGATGTTTCATTACCGTTGCCCCAGAGCTGCAGGCACTGCTGCTCGTGGGTGAGGCACATGCCGTTGTAGCAGTAGGCCAGCCCGTACTGGCAGGAGGAGCCGTCCAGCAGGTACACGTTGGCAGGGCAGTATGGAGAGGCTCCGGTGCAGTACTCTGGCAGGTCGCATGCTCCCGCTGGTCCCCGGCACATGGTACCTGCCTGCTTCAACTGGCGGAGGCCGGGAACAAGCAGCAAGAGGGAGAGGGAGGAGAGAGCACAAGACATAGGAATCTCAGAGGTAGGATGCATAGCAGACCCTTTCTAACAGATGGATATAGGTTAAAAACCTTTATTGTTTCACTTGGTAGTGTGTTTCCTGGATATACCCTAATAAATTTGCATTGACTAAATTATCACAAACTAATGACATTACAACAAGTCTGATGATACTGAGCATATGTATAAATATATGGACAAAAGCAAGAAGACATTAGTGTTATAATATTTTTAAATTGTTAAAAAACAACAGCCTCTTGGGAAATTTAAATTCCAGTTAGGAGCCAAACTTTGAGAAGATACTAATTATGTCAGGCTGAACTTTCTAACATGTTCCATCTGAAAGAAGAGTTTGGGGTCAATAAACAAAGCATGTACATAATATGTTATTGTGATACTGTACAGTGTAAAAAGTGTAAACCAACTCCAGGCTGCATAATAGATTTTGCCATTTGGAGGCAGTGAAACAGACTGAAAACACCCCTAATAAAGCTGTTATTGATAAAAATTTGACTCTTCCCACATCCAGCAGACAAAGCACTAGCATTCATTTGTTTTTTTGTAAGTCCAATATTCACTCTCTTTTAGCTCTGTTTTGGTCTCCACACACTCCTCCTGGCTCTTTAGCTGCTCCACTAAGTTCAGCAGCTGGTCTAACTGTGTCCATCTGCGGTTTGGTGCTGGGCAGGCAGAGTACAGAGGGCTTACCAGAGCTTTTTCCGCTGAAAAGATCAATGAGATCAGAGTTTGTGGGCCAGAAAACCAAAACAACCAATCAAAAGATGCTAAAACCTCCTTAGAGCTGCAGAGTTTCACTCTGACTTACCATTCACATCACACAGTCATCTGATGCATTATTTATATTACAAATGATTCAGAAGTGCAGCTTTAAGGGGAGTTTTGAAAGGATTTAAAGAGGCTTTAAGTGACTGAGTAAAAATAAATGGATACAAACATAAAAAAAGTAATAATGTGTAAAATAGCAGCAGTGACAGTAGAACTGAAGAAAGGTATGCTAGACATTAAAATATGAGATGTATACCTCTGTGTAACAATATTAATATTAATATATTCCATATACAGAATATAAAATAAGAGGAAAAATTACTATAGAAAGATAAACAATATTGCGATATGGAGAACACAGTGAGAGGAACAATAGCTCCTCTTCTGCAGACAGCGCAAAAGATATTGCCATCTTCAGTATTTCTGTCAGGTTAAAGCTCAGTAGAATTTGGGTTCACAGCTCTGGGTATTACAGTGGGATGTCAGGATGTGCATCTGAACAGTGAGATAAGAGCAGAGATGAAGGGTGCGAGTGTGATGTGAAGACGACGAGCGCTGTTGGGATGGGAGCTGACGCGCTGAGGGTACAGTATGTCAACACACTGACATGATGACTGACAGTAAACTAATGACACTGAGATACTACTGCAAATGAGGTGAACTACCTCCCACGCCACTCTGCCTGCTACACTGCACACGCGCCCCTGTGTGTGTGTTTGTGTGTGTTTCTTACTTTGCAGCCCTTGCAGCACACTCCATGGGCACACTGAGCCTCCTCCTTCAAGGTGCAATTATTGGCATTGCAGCAGTCGTTGGTGCATTCCTGTAAAAACATACACACACACACACACACACACACAGGTTATCACAACTCAGTCAACATGGTTCGAACACAGAGTCCCTTAAATTTGCACCCTCAGGTTCCCCTCTCATCAACATATCAGTATCAAACAGTACCACCTTCTAATACAGTAAGTCACCCTTTATTATGGATTTAAAGGCTGTCACTAATTGCTTTATTCATTAATTATGTTACATCAGTTATAAACCCTATATTAGAACAGTGTTTGGGTTGTAGGTCGTTAATAAAGAGTACTTACTATCAAGTCTGCAGTTATTAATGTTAGTGAGTCATTACAATAGGATACTAAGCCTTCAAGCTAGCAGTTAGAAATGTTAGTGAGTCAATAATAAAGGATCAAAAGTTTCACACTTTCAAGTCAGCAGTTAGAAATGTTATTACATCATTAAGAAAGGGTCCTCTCTAAGTATGCAGTTGTAAATGTTAACAGGTTGTCAGATGCCCTGCAGCACCCAGACATTCAGAGGACAAACGGTCCATTGGAGTGGTCTCAATGATTAACTAAAGACCTAAAAAGACAAAGCTTTTAGGGTAACTTATTAGAAAGTGGTACTCATCAAGCACACACACACACTTGACAACTGTGACTGACTGAGATCACAATCTCAAAAGATGCTGGCAGAAAGAAAAAAAAAAAAACATCCAGAGAAGTGACTTTGCTGCTGCTCTCGCGTCATACTCCACACACAAAGACAACATCTCCTGTTGCCATGGCGCCCTCCGCCAAGCCACGGTTACGCTCAAAAACAAATGTGGGAGTTGACTCAAGCAAGAGGGAAAAAAAGCCAATTATACTGGCAGGAGGGAATGGAGAGGGGATTATGGGTGAACACAACAACAACAACAACAAACAGCACTGACTTGTTTGTAGTGTGATTTTCATTCGAACGACGAGACTGAGGCAATGTTTGAATTCTAAAACTGAAATGTCTCTCTACCTACCTTCTGTACAACAAGGTATTATTAGATTCTCAAAATAAAAAAAACGCTCCCTTGCTAGGTTCACTTAAATATTGGTGGTTATAAAATATATTGCTTGGAAAGGAGTCTGACTTGAAACACAATCAAAAAAATTGCATTTAGTTTTCAGTGTGGAACTCCTCACCCGTCATGTGTTCCATACATTTGTCTCCGGTGGGGAAATCAAAACGTTGGACCATTAAGCAGCGTTCTGTAGCTGGTCTCATTTGCAATGCTAAGAACAGGTGGCCTGTCAGCAGCCTGAGCTCCACTGTCAGCTCCTCTCTGAGTGGGAGTCATAACAAACAGCCCCGTCAGCGGCGCTGCTGCTGCTGTCAGCTACCAATTTGCTGCCTCTGTTTTCAATTTGCTCTGCTGCTTGAACCAAAGAAGGTTTACTTAACCTCCGGGTTTACAGAGCGCAAACACTTCAGCCCCCCAAAACTTTCAACAATCTTTCAGCCGTGTCGCACAAACGCAGTGCATTAGGGATGATGCCGCAATGACGCCACGCTGCGCGAGGTAAAACATTTAAAAGTTAACAATGAGGATAAATAGATATGTTTTTACTTTACATTATATGAAAAAAGTTCATATTTTATCAATTTTGAAACGTTTTTTTCTTTTTTTTTGCAATAAACATAGCCATGATTTTGATACTACAGTTCTCATCAAGCTTTAGGTGATGCAAACAAGAAGTATAACGTTGCCATGGAGTCAGTAAGTTAGCTGTAACCTTAACATTAGCCTTGTCTTTTTTAGCCTGTACAAAATAATCTTAACACAATGTCCATTTACGAGCTTTTGACAGAGCTTTCAACCACATCTCACAGTCTTCATCAGCAAACGCAGTCAGCAAGGTCCGAAAAAAGATACTCACTGGACCTTGATTTGAGATTATTTTGTCTATTTGTCTAACTACTATTTCCAAGGTCAAGAATCAACTTTCCCTCTCATGTGCTTATTTACATTTCAGAGCTGATCAGCCAATGGCAACCAGTCTCAACAGGGTACCAGATTAAAGGAATAGTTCACTGGCTTTCTTTCTGAGAGTGAGATGAGAAAGTGGATGTCATCCTCATTGACATGTTTGTCAAGTACAGAGCTGGAGTCAAGATGTGGTTAGCCTAGCTTAGCATAAAGAGTGGAAGCAGGGGGAAACAGCTAGCCTGGCTCTGTCCAGAGTTCAAAAATACACCTACAGTACCAACACATGTAGAGCTCGTTGATTTTCTGTTTCTGGTGTGTTTTTTTGTTCTTTTTGTCCAAATGATGTTACAATGCGTGGTAACCCAGTCAGAACAAATTTCTCTGCAAGCTGATTCCATCATACCATATAGAAATGAATGCAAACCTTGTTCAGAACATGCAAAAACACAAAAAATAACGATCACTAGAAATCATTTGATTTGAAGAGATAGTCTTGGGGTTGGGGTGGTGCAGACAACTCAACAGATGTGCTCACATCAGGTTCTCCGCAGTCACACTCCTCTCCGTCCTCCACGAAGCCGTTGCCGCACTTCTTGCCCCCCACCAGGTCCTTCATGTTGGGCATGTTGTAGAGACACATGCCCCCTCCCTTCTGGAAGTAGCTGTCCAGGTCATGTTTGCTGCAGCGACTGAAGACGCGTGGGAATGGGTGCCTGAACAGGGACATTTTCATTCAGTTTTTGAGGAAAATTTGCAAAGAATATATGACATAAATTATTCTTTTCTTGCCTCGCTTTGCTGAGATGTAACATCTTCCTTGTGTGTCTATGTGGTGCTTTGAGGGATTGTGGGACAACATACCAAGGCTTTCACTATAGGGAAATGTTTTCTTTTATTCCGTTTTTAGTCATTCTGTTAAAGCTAATGAACAGGACAACACGGGAAATAGAATATCAGGGAAAACTGGTGATTAAAAATCTATTATGATCATAATAAAGTTTCTCAAAAGTTTGTGTTTCTACATCTGAGAGAAAAAATAAATAAAAAAAGTTCTTTAAGCAGCCACATTTATATGTAATCAGCTGAGTTCGTACTGTGCTAAAGCCTGATGCAGTGTCTGGGGCTCACCCGGTGGCGGCAGCCATCACGCAGCCTCCCTGCTCGGCGGTGGCCTCCACGCAGCAGCCGTCGTGGTCGTGGCTCATACCGAAGTTGTGGCCGATTTCGTGGGCCATGGTGGCCGCGGCGCCGATGGACAGCTCCGAATGGTCCTGTGGGCAATTTAGAAAGAGGTCTCTTTTTTATGAGTCAGATAACTCTGATCGGCGTGGCCGTACCATATATGAGCTGTTGGCCTCCATCCTCCCTGTTTGCCCCACTCTCTGGGCACTGTGTATGTATTAGTCACCAGTCATCTTTTGGCAACTTTATCAAGCTTAAATCTATTTGGGAATATGCACCATCCAACCACACCATAAAGTGAAATAATAAAGGCCATGAAGACAGGCTTCAAGATTCCATAATAATGCAGGTTTCACTTTAAGACCCCTATCATTTCAGTTTATACTGTGCTTTAATGGTGCATATACTATTAGAAAACAAATATGCAGTTATCAAATTACCACAATAGCCACAGAGATACTTGTTTGTATCTTCTGTTTCTTTCTGTTTTTGTATTTTTTCAATTCTCTGGATGCCCATTTATTGCCCTCTGGGATTATAATAAAATCAAACCAAACACATGGCCGAGACTCACATGGTGTAGGCGCACCCCACTGGAGTAACAGTTTGTGGGTCATTTCAATGTTTCCTCTCCTTTTTACGAATATTTAATATTTTTAATTTAATATTTAATATTTATTGCACGAATAAGGAAAACATTGCGGGGGAAAATTCTCTGCCTCTGAAAATCAGGTCTTACATATGACACAAGGAAGATTATAGTGGGAAAAGCAACATGACTTTTATTCTACAGTAATCTGAAACGAATATAAAATATCCGCCTATAACTAAAAACAGATTCTTAAATACCATAATCTTCATCAGCATACTGGATAACGTATGTCCACACTAAGCCAGGTACATTCATAAAAGCATATTTTTCTGTTTCTCCTATGTCCTTGTTCCAAAGATAAAAAAAGTCAAGCTCACAAGAGTAGAGCTACATGAACACACCTCAGTGACAGTACTCAGATGTATTTTGCTCCTCTTTGATCTGCTGATAGCTGTCATTCACTCTTAGCTCTGCTCCTGAATTATGCATACTGTATAAAATAGGGATGTGTTAACTGTCTGGAAATGCTGATGTTCTGCAGGTCAAACCACAGAGGTAACGCGTGCGAAGGGCGTGCGAAGGCCATGCTGGTCCTGCGGTGGTGGCTGGGGACTCCACAGCTCGGTCAGCCACGGGACATCTGGATTCTATAGTCCACCTCTGCCCAAAGGGGAGCTTACGGCTTATTAGAAGCTAATCAAGCTTGGAAGAGCTATCAATCTCTCCGGCCGCGTCCACTCAGTCCACTGCTGCACACATACAGTACATGAAGCCACACAGTTACACAAGCTGAAAAATACTATATAGTGGGTATCTTGAAGCTGCAGGCAATCAGACAAGATTTGAATGTTAAAATCCTACACCAACCAAGAGGGGCTGCAGCAGAGAGGAGGGGCCCATCCTTGAAGTACAGCACATTTTTCCAATAAAAGATATTGCTTTTCCTAACTGTGTTGATCCTCAGCATGTGTAAAGTGCTTTACTCTGGCACCTTTCCTCCCATAAGTCACTTTGAATAAAAAACAAAGCCATTCAAACTTAACTGTATTGAGATGCCTGAACACAAGTTTGACAATAAAAACAGAATATCGACCAACTACAATAAATGCCACCAAAACACAAGGCTATAAAAAAGGGCAATCCAAGAAAGTCATGATATCTTATTTTAGGATGATTACATTGATTTTTTTTCGTATCCAGAATGAAGCTCTTGTGAAGAGCCTGCTTTAGATTCCATTAGATGTAAACTTGATAGAGCTTGTAGCTAAGATTACGGTACGTGGTATTGATTTGCCTTATTTCATCCATTTTTCAGCAAGAGCTGACAAGAAACAAGTCTGAAAAGTGGACTGCACACCTGTCACCTCAAATCCCAAACACCTATTAAAGACTGATGACTGAAGAGTCAGACCAATTTTAAAACTGCAGTTCTTGTTCTCAAATTTAGTTGACTAGTTTAGTGTATGGTAGGTTGGTGAGGAACGGTAAAACATGCTTATTAATGTATTTATATATAATTCCTTTTTTACAGCAGAGGGGTTGTAGGTTGAAGAACTTTTTTTTGAGGTTTTGTATAGGTTTCATTTTCATCACACAAGAAATCTTGTCACATCATTTCTACTCTATCTAGTGGCAGAAGTTTTAATTTGATTTTTTTTTGATAATTTCAGACACAATATTTAGATGTAAAGGTATTTCACCAGTCAACTACAATAACATCTGGAAAGTAGTTGAACAGCCTCAGCCAGCTTTGCCAGATTTACAAAAGACAAGTTGTAAACTATATTTGTTGTACATTTACACAAATATCTTTACTTGTTGTATGCTTACAATGATGTTAACGTTAAAATAGATTTATATTCAACAACAATAATACAAATGCTAGTGACACCTTGCAACACTGCAGCTGCAGAATGACACTGTTTCTTTTACTTGATGAGGTCAGTGAGGACCAGCGGACCGCTACTGTGCAAAACCTCATAAAGAAGAGCAGTTATGGAAGCTTGAATAGTTACAAAGGGACAGTGGATGATATGTGATGGCAGAAAGGTGCCCATGTTTATTCAGCTATTCTTTAATGTGTTCCTAAGTGGTATCCATTAGATTATTATTATTGAAAGAGTAAATTATTAATATTAGTAATATTACTCCAATAATGTTATTTTATGAGGAAAAAAGTTGTAATATTTCAAGACTGAAGTCTTATTTTGATGAAAAAAAGTCATTATATTGTGAAATACTGTCAACAGTGTCATATGTTATGCTTAGATTAGGTAGATTAGATGACTTGTCATTACACTACAGTAGGTAATACACTGGTAATTAGGGTGTTTTTTTTTCATTGGTTATAATTTACAACATTCCTTCTGTTTAAAAGTTTAGTGACTTTAGTTAGTTTAAAAGACTGGACTTAAACAGTATTACTTTAGCAAACTAACTGCACATTCATGAGAGCTGTCTGTTATAACAAATGAAACCTTTACAACAACACAAAATTCCGAAGCAGAGAGACACTGGCAGTACCCTGCTGATGTGCAGAGACTCAAGCAGACTATGGATATAGTTCCACTGACTCAGCTGGATATAGTATTCATACTCTAGCTGTGGCATCAGTGGCTCAATGGCTCAATTCAGCACGGATCGAATTTTCTTCTCCACTATTGTTCCAGCCCCTTTACCATCTGATGCAGCAAAAATCAGCCTTCCCTCCAAACAATCTGAACTGAGTAGGTGAAAAACTGAAACTGAATATTAAAATAAACACTTTGAAGTGTCAAGTGGGACCAAATTAGACAAGGTTCAGCAGCACTACAGGGTGGAGGTGAGTAAATGATCCTAACTCACTCTGTCATGTGCAGTATGGCTGAAAGCACTGAAATCTTTTTATATAATTTATAATTTAATATTACTGAATGTATTAAACACACATACAGTATTCAGGTTAGATTTGCATTCATTTCGAATGCCAACAAAAGGTAGAGGACAGAGATCTGACACTGAGGGACACAGACACAGAGCTTTTATACACAGAGAATACTGACCAATCAAAATACTCGATTTAAGATGCACTGTACCCGTTGTGTGACAAGAGACACAGTATAAAAAAACTCCCTTCCTCAGTATTTACCAGGAATATATTGTGTCTATTAAACCTGAAGACTCAGTTTCAATCCTACGTTTTTCTCAATAATATTAAATAAACAAGGTCAAGTGAAGAGTTTAACAGTCCAAGAACTCAGTTAAGCAGCTTCATCAGGACTGTGTGTGTGCTTTGATCAGATTGGATTTACAGAGCTGGCAACATATGTAAACAACCCCACAACTTTACTAAATCCTGATTGGTGCCCTAAAGTATGTCACATCACATTTCTCCAGCTTCAGAACAGCAAGAAGAGCTCAGATAAAATAGCACAGACAGAAAAATGTGTCATATGTAAAAAACAAAATGGTTTCAACTTCATCTGAAAACTGTGTGTCCATGAAAGAAAACAAATGATTTAACCAACATAAACTGTTATTTTGGCTACCTGGGGGCAGTGGAAACAAGCTGTAAACACGACAATGATTAGTAGGAGAAAATCAATAATCAATTAATCATTCTGATCGTTCTCATTTTTAAGAAAAGCCGACATTCTCTGGTTCCAGCTTCTCAAGGTGAATATTCTGGTCACAATGATTGGCTCAGCAACAGCTGTAGTAGCTGGTAGTCCAATCACATTCACAATTTGTGAGGAGCATGAATTACTGGTATGCTTGCAGGGAGTGTTGTGCTGCTGACTGTTCACTCACAAAATTCTGTCTTATCAGACCATTATTTAATAACTTTTGAATTTATATTACTGGACTATAGGCCATTAGGCAAACATTCCTTTAGTAGATGCCTGTCTGATAGTGCTGTAGCTAAATTTAAAGAAGTGATTCCATCGGCATTTAATTCAATGCCATGTCTCAATGTAACGGAGGACTCCTGTGCTAACTTTAGTCCCTCCCAAATTGATCATCTGGTTGATAGTGCTGCAGGCTCGCTGCGAACGACTCTTGATTGTATTGCTCCTATTAAAAAGAAAATAATAAAACAAAAGAGGTTAGCTCCATGGTATAACTCCTTAACCCGCAAGTTAAAAGAAACATCGCGAAAATTAGAAAGGAAATGGCGTTCCACCAAACTGGAGGAAACTCATTTAGTTTGGCAAGATAGTCTTAGAATATACAGGAAGGCCCTCCGTAATGCCAGAGGAGCCTATTACTCCTCACTAATAGAGGAACATAGGAATAACCCTAGGTTTCTTTTCAGCACTGTAGCCAGGCTGACACAGAGTCAGAGCTCTGTTGAGCCATGTATTCCCAGAGCTCTCAGTAGTAATAACTTCATGAGCTTCTTTGATGATAAAATTCTAACTATTAGAGAAAAAATTCATCATCTTGTGCTCTCAGCTAGTTCAGATATATCTTCGAGTACAGGAATTTCAGGAACCTCAGAAGCAGCTGTAGAACCAGATTTATATTTAGACTGTTTTTCTCCAATTGACCTTCACCAACTAACTTCAATGATTTCTTCGTCTAAACCAACAACCTGCCTCTTAGACCCCATCCCAACCAGGCTGCTTAAAGAAGTTTTACCCTTAGTTAGCACTTCTTTACTAGACATGATCAATCTGTCTTTATTAACAGGCTATGTACCACAGTCCTTCAAAGTAGCTGTAATTAAACCTCTTCTTAAAAAGCCTACGCTTGATCCAGGGGTTTTAGCCAATTATAGACCTATATCTAACCTTCCCTTTCTCTCCAAAATCCTTGAGAAAGTGGTCGTTAATCAGTTATGTGACTTTCTAAACAGCAATAGTTTATTTGAGGATTTTCAGTCAGGATTTAGGGAATTTCACAGCACAGAGACAGCACTGGTGAAAGTGACAAACGACCTTTTGATTGCGTCAGATAAAGGATTTGTCTCTGTACTTGTTCTGTTAGATCTCAGTGCCGCTTTCGATACCATTGACCACTGTATCCTATTACAGAGACTGGAGCATTTGATTGGCGTCAAAGGACCCGCACTAAGCTGGTTTCAGTCGTATTTATCGGATAGATTTCAGTTTGTCCACGTAAATGATGAATCCTCCGTGCACACGGAAGTTAGTCATGGAGTTCCACAAGGTTCAGTGCTCGGACCACTTTTATTTACCTTGTATATGCTTCCTTTAGGCAATATTATCAGGAAACACTCCATAAACTTTCACTGCTATGCAGATGATACTCAGTTATACTTATCGATAAAGCCAGATGAAACCGGTAAGTTAGCCAAGCTTCAGGCATGTATTAAGGACATAAAAGACTGGATGACCTGCAATTTCTTGCTGTTAAACTCAGACAAAACTGAAGTTATTGTTCTGGGTCCTAAACACCTGCGAGACGCACTATGTATAGATATAGTTACTCTAGATGGCATTGCCCTGGCCTCTAGCACCGCTGTAAGGAGTCTAGGAGTAATCTTTGATCAGGACATGTCCTTTAATACCCATATAAAACAGACTTCAAGGACTGCCTTCTTCCATTTACGTAACATTATAAAAATCAGGCATATCCTGTCTCAAAAAGATGCAGAAAAACTAGTTCATGCATTTGTTACTTCTAGGTTAGATTACTGTAATTCTTTATTATCGGGTTGCCCCGATAAGTCTCTAAAGACTCTTCAGCTGATCCAGAATGCGGCTGCACGTGTACTGACAGGAACTAGCAAAAGAGAACATATTTCTCCGATATTAGCTTCTCTGCACTGGCTCCCTGTGAAATCTAGAATAGAATTTAAGGTCGTCCTCCTCACTTACAAAGCTCTTATTGGTCAGGCACCATCATATCTTAAAGAGCTGATAGTACCGTATTACCCCACTAGAGCACTACGCTCACAGAATGCAGGGTTACTTGTGGTACCTAAAGTTTCTAAAAGTAGAATGGGAGCCAGAGCCTTTAGTTATCAAGCTCCTCTTCTGTGGAATCAGCTCCCAATTTGGGTTCGGGAGGCAGACACCCTCTCTTCGTTTAAGAGTATGCTAAAAACGTTCCTTTTTGATAAAGCCTATAGTTAGGGCTGGCTCAGGTGAGTCCTGAACCATCCCTTAGTTATGCTGTTATAGGCTTAAGACTGCTGGGGGACTTCCTAGGACGCACTGAGCTTCTCTCTCCTCCTCTCTCTCTCTATCTGTACGCATTCCTATCCCACTAATACAGGCTACCAACTCCATTTCTTCCTGGTAGTCCTTGTGCTTTCTGTGTTTTTTCGCCTTCTCACTTTCTGCAGGTATTTCTGCCTCTGGAGCTGTAGAGTCTGGATCTGTGATTGCCGGCCGTCTACTGCCCCCATGTTCCTGCTCCACACTCACTGCTGCAGTTGTTATTATTATTAGTCTGATTTGTTGTCTCTCCTCCTGTTCTGTCTCCCCTCTCCCCCTCTCTCCTCCCCTTTCAACCCAACTCGGTCGATGCAGATGGCCGCCCACCCAGAGCCTGGTTCTGCTCGAGGTTTCTACCTGTTAAAAGGGAGTTTTTCCTCGCCACTGTCGCCAAGTGCTTGCTCATGGTGGGAACTGTTGGGTCTCTGTAAATAATATTTTAAAGAGTATGGTCTAGACCTACTCTATGTGAAAGCGTCTTGAGATAACTTTTGTTATGATTTGGCGCTATACAAATAAAATTGACTTGACTTGACTTGACTCAGCAGTTGAGCTTATATCTGTGAATTTCACTACATGTTGTACTGTGTATGTGTTACATGTGTGATATGATATTTTGATCTGATCAATATTAATCAATATTAGAGTTACATCTTAGATGAGAAGGGCTCAAGGGAAATTGCAACATGCTGTTGCTTCTCAGAGGTTAGCTACATTTAGTTCAGGATATCTCCCTTGTATGTTTATCTCAGACGAGGAGGGCTCCGATACTCCGATTCACTAAGAGCTCCCTCAAACAGCAGAGCCTTTTCCAGTGAATCTAACTGTTTCACCATTTGCTATTAACGGTCAATTCCTTGACGTAAGTGTTTCCGGCTGAATAACACAGCATTAGTTCAGGCAGAGGAACATCCGGCCATAATCATGCAGGTGTATAGGGCGGATATTATAATCCGACACTATCACTCCATTTTACACCATTTGCTTGATTAGTGAAATAACAATGCAATGTTAGTTGCAGCCCTACAACTTACTATCACCTTTTGAGTAGTGCAGCACAGGTAGCTGCTAGTGTGGTGCTGACACTGAAGTTGAAAAAAACCTGTGTGTGAAATTGTGCACAAATAGAACCCCAATCACCTCCATTGTATTGGGGTGGAGGCATACACCTAAGAGACAGATTTCTTAACCTGGACAAATAAAACAAAACTACATATGTAAAGCTGCATCCGTTGTTTTATTATCACCTTATAAGGTGGTTTTGGCTATCACGTTGGTAACTCACCTGACACCTTACACAGTACACATCATCTCGACTTGATCCGTTTTTAATATAAAAACTTTGAGAAGTACAACTTTAACATCGCACCACTGCACGATCAACTTTAACCATCACCCTAAAATAATCAGGATCAATCCTCACTTTAACTTTGAGCCTGATGAAAAACCTAAAGCAAATGCAAAATAAAGACGTGATGACCAAAAGTTTTTATTCTGGAGGACGTTCTGCACGCACCAAAATCAAAGACAATCAATAGAAGATTCATTCAAGCTGGGAGAAAAGATAGAGGCGAAAAGTTTTTATGACTGAAAAGAAAATAGATGAGGGAGAGGAATCGACAGGGTGGAAGAAAATAGGAGGAATATATTCCCACGTACCACGTTGATGCCTCCAGAGTTTTCCAGGCTGCACATCCCCTCCAGCGGTGCCATCCCGATAGTTGTCCCCTTGAAAATCACACCACTGTCAGAGCCAGACAAACACACATACAAACACACACACACACACACACACACACACAACGGAGAATCAGTTAACTTTAATCTCCTCCACGTTCGCTTACAGGCTCCACAGTGGACGCACATTGATTGCAGATGCAGACAGCAGTGCACAGCAGCAGACACGACGAGCCTGTCGGATGCTGGAGAGGGGGGACGTGCGAAGAACCTGAATCCACCATGTGGTCTCCTGGCAGTTGTCACTTAGCATCCAAAAACAAAATCAAGCCCTGTCTGATGAATCAAAACAAAATAGGCCCTTTGGTATCAGCACAACTAATTATGGCGCAAGAG
The DNA here is from genome assembly GCA_031216445.1 of Lateolabrax maculatus. NCBI lineage: Eukaryota > Metazoa > Chordata > Actinopteri > Acropomatiformes > Lateolabracidae > Lateolabrax > Lateolabrax maculatus. The sequence goes on from CM062207.1 coordinate 17,300,797, forward strand.
GGGCCAACAATTTACTGCTTACGGGTGAATGTACGTGTGTGTGTGTGTGTGTGTGTGTCGGCAGTCGAGCTGCGAGGCTGTTACCACTGGCATGCTGAGTTGTTCAGCTCGATTACAGCTGAGTGAAGCGAGATCTTTTGCTTGGTGAAATCTCATTAATTCTATCGTTTAACTAATCACTTGTGAATTTATACAGTAACAAAATGTGAAATGATCTGACCCAATGCTGGGAGTGTTTGTCATTAGCGCCACGCAGAAGCTCATCAGGGGATAGGAGGTGTGTGTGTGGGGGGATGCAGAGTTAAGTCAGCTTTCTTATTAGCTGAGGTACAATGATGATTATGAACATCAGGGTGAGCAGCTATTTTCACTGATGAGTTACTCCTGAGGTGAACATCAGTGGGAGGATGGTAGATCAATACTGAATTAGTGATAGTCAGAGGAGGGCAGAGTAGCCAAAACCTGTACTCAAGTAAAAGCACTTTGCAGAAGTACAGTGGGTACAGAAAGTATTCAGACCCCTTTATATTTTTCACTCTTTGTTTCATTGCAGCCATTTGCTAAAATCAAAAAAGTTCATTTTATTTCTCATTAATGTACACTCAGCACCCCATCTTGACAGAAAAAAAAAAACAGAAATGTAGAAATTTTTGCAAATTTATTAAAAAAGAAAAACTGAAATATCACATGGTCATAAGTATTCAGACCCTTTGCTCAGTATTGAGTAGAAGCACCCTTTTGAGCTAGTACAGCCATGAGTCTTCTTGGGAATGATGCAACAAGTTTTTCACACCTGGATTTGGGGATCCTCTGCCATTCTTCCTTGCAGATCCTCTCCAGTTCTGTCAGGTTGGATGGTGAACGTTGGTGGACAGCCATTTTCAGGTCTCTCCAGAGATGCTCAATTGGGTTTAGGTCAGGGCTCTGGCTGGGCCAGTCAAGAATGGTCACAGAGTTGTTCCGAAGCCACTCCTTTGTTATTTTAGCTGTGTGCTTAGGGTCATTGTCTTGTTGGAAGGTGAACCTTCGGCCCAGTCTGAGGTCCTGAGCACTCTTGAAGAGGTTTTCTTCCAGGATATTTCTGTACTTGGTCGCATTCATCTTTCCTTCAATTGCAACCAGTCGTCTGTAGCTGTGTAGCTGAAAAACACCCCCAAGCATGATGCTGCCACCACCATGTTGGGATTGTATTGGGCAGGTGATGAGCAGTGCCTGGTTTTCTCCACACATACCGCTTAGAATTAACGCCCAAAAGTTCAATCTTCGTCTCATCAGATCAGAGAATCTTATTTCTCATAGTCTGGGAGTCCTTCATGTGTTTTTTGGCAAACTCTATGCGGGCTTTCATATGTCTTGCACTGAGGAGAGGCTTCCGTCGGGCCACTCTGCCATAAAGCCCCGACTGGTGGAGGGCTGCAGTGATAGTTGACTTTGTGGAACTTTCTCCCATCTCCCAACTGCATCTCTGGAGCTCAGCCACAGTGATCTTTGGGTTCTTCTTTACCTCTCTCACCAAGGCTCTTCTCCCACGATTGCTCAGTTTGGCTGGACGGCCAGGTCTAGGAAGAGTTCTGGTCGTCCCAAACTTCTTCCATTTAAGGATTATGGAGGCCACTGTGCTCTTAGGAACCTTGAGTGCTGCAGAAATTCTTTTGTAACCTTGGCCAGATCTGTGCCTTGCCACAGTTCTGTCTCTGAGCTCCTTGGGCAGTTCCTTCGACCTCATGATTCTCATTTGCTCTGACATGCACTGTGAGCTGTAAGGTCTTATATAGACAGGTGTGTGCCTTTCCTAATCCAGTCCAATCAGTTTATTTAAACACAGCTGGACTCCAATGAAGGAGTAGAATCATCTCAAGGAGGATCATAAGAAATGGACAGTATGTGAGTTAAATATGAGTGTCACAGCAAAGGGTCTGAATACTTATGACCATGTGATATTTCAGTTTTTCTTTTTTAATAAATTTGCAAAAATTTCTACATTTCTGTTTTTTTTCTGTCAAGATGGGGTGCTGAGCGTACATTAATGAGAAATAAAATGAACTTTTTTGATTTTAGCAAATGGCTGCAATGAAACAAAGAGTGAAAAATTTAAAGGGGTCTGAATACTTTCTGTACCCACTGTAGTCCTCTATATAACAACTTGAGTACAAATATATCTACAGTAGAAACTACTTGTGTAACGAGTAAATAAGTAAATACAATATAAAAGGTATTTTTTACCCCTTCTGTTTTTTTATGTAATATAATTTTAACCACAGATGGTCTTCCTTGGGTAAAAAAGTGTATTTATGGTCAGATTGTGATGAATTGTCAAGTCATCATCTCCTGATTAGATCATCTGCTGTATATACAGCCGACCGCCTGACATCGTAGGTTGTTTGTAGCATAGCTGTATTGACTTGAAATGATGTTAGATTCAGGTGGATAAGTTGGTCTCCAGTGATTGGTTAGGGAAAATTGAATCCCCCCTTTAAAAGCGGAAGGTCAAATTCAGACTGAGGGGTGGAAAAAGTGGACAATTCTGTCTGAAATCAGGCGAAGACATCCATAGCCTGCTGTCATGATTTGGTACATAAATCAGGTAAATCAGACATGCATGGTCCACGTCTATTATGTCAAATGGCAAAGTCCAGTGGAGATGTCCCAAGTCCCAGTTTCACAGACAGACACAGGCCAGGTGTGAGCCCCCCACATCCTGGTCCCTCCATCAAATGAAGACAATAAGTGGACAAATCAGCCTCTAATCTTACTGAAAATGTCTAACATCAGATGACTCATTTAGGCTAATTAGGAGATAATGATGTGATGTTTCATTATACTCTTCCCCTTCAACGTTAAACAGTTAGCTTTCACGAGGTGAGTACTTGCCTTTTTATGTCAAAGTAACACCACATTTGTCATGAATTGCCTTTTATATTACAGCTGTGTTCGTTTTTTCACCCTAGGACGACCATCTGGGGTTAAAACATTATGTCAGTAATGTCCACATAAAATAAAAGCGGTCTGTCTTTTCTTTCTTGTGTGCATAATTTGCTCTCTACATTTCTGTCTTTGTTCATCAGGCTACATGAACGAGCAGGACTAGTTAAATGGTTAATACAGCCGCAAATTCACACAGCGTTTGCTCCAATATTGACATTACGGCAGACAGCAGGGGTAGGAAGCTTAACATACTGTGTGTATATATAGTATTAAATGTATTAGCATTAATACAACAGACACATGTGCTGCTCTTTGTCAGTTCAGTGTCAGCACGGCTCTCTGATGCACTGACCTCAGACCAGCATTCACAACCAGAGCCTGCTGCCATGTCTGTAAATATCAGCTAACAAACTGATGGTGGAGGAACAGAAAAGTGAGGCAGAGGAGCTTCGCCTCATCTGACTCTCCCTCTGCAGCTTCAGCCATTATTCTGCTACGAACAGAGCCACGACGGGAAACTGTTGTAGGACGACAGAGTGCTAGCAGGCCTGGGATCAGCAGACTGCTAGCCTCCTAATGGCATGTACATGAACGCATTAAATAAAGTAGCGCATTTAATGTATCCAAATGTTACAAGGTAAAAGTAATGATCTCTCTGTGTATGTACTTGAGTAAAAAGTATGCAGCATTAAAAGTACTTCAACAAGTATAATATACTAAAAAAAACTGCAACTCATTTACATATGAGTCATGATTGGATGAGGAGTTGCAGCTGCCTGCCTATGTAACAACATATAGTATTTGCAAATGGCAATACAGGCCCCAGGGTTTGAGACTTTCTGGTCCGTCTACACCGACCACAGAGTTTAGTCTGAAAAGAACAGACTTGAAGTGTAGCGTTCAGTTTACGGTCACGGATAAGAATGTAAAGCGTGGGCAGTTAAGCGGTTGCCGTGGGCAGCTGTGGGAACAGCTGCGGTCCCCCGTCAGTGTCAGCGCTGGATCTGCACAGCCACAGTGCCGCTGTGCACTCACACCGCATTGCATTTTAAAGAGACGCTTGTAGATTGAATTCATACTTAAGGATCTGTGGGAATTATGATTTGAAAAGAAATATATGATTATATGTTTATTTTATAACGGCAGAAGAAGCAGTTCATAGTGAGCCCCTGAACTGCTTCAGATGACGTCACCTAAGGGAGCTGGTCTCCCTGAACCTGCCACAACAGACTTTGCAGTGGCAGGTGGTGGTGAGTCTGTGCAGCTGTCATATAAACACTCTGGCTTATTCTTTTTTTTTTTTTTATTTTTTAGTTTGACTTCATTTCACTGTGTTCATTTCACTGTTTTTTTCCCCACATTTTTTCTGTGAATTCTGTTCATGCAGGAAAAGGAACAGTTCTAGCTTTCCTGCTTGAGTGTGTTTTGTCCAGGTGAAGATCTCTCTCCCTCTAATTGTAATCTAATTCTTATCTCACAAATTGTTTACAAGAACTCTGGTGCGTTTGCCTGTTTGGTTGGGTCTACACAGGCTGCTGTGAGCACTGTCACTTGTACTCTGCTTTGCTACATGGCCAGTGTAGCTTAGGTATAATTGTGTGTGTGTGTGTGTGTGTGCGCGTGTGTGTGTATTGCTCACGTGAGCAGCTGTGCGTTGTCATGTTTCTTGCGGGACTTCAGCTTCTGCCTCCACTGGAGGAAGGACCACAGGGTGGCGTTTGGCTCCTCGGTGACGATGCACTGGTCCCTGTCGGTCCAGACCTCCAGACCAATCAGGGGCACGCGGATGTTCAGGGCCCTGTAGAACTGAACACACACACACACACACACACACACACACACACACACACACACACACACACACATGGGTTTGTCCACAATCTTGTTGTAAGCTCCCATAACACAGTCTGGTCACACAAGGCAATTTCTCCCCCAATCTCTCCTTAAGGGCAGTTGAAGGACACTATTGATTAAATCCTGATGAGGCCTCACACGACAGCAGGTATTTGTGTACACTTTTCAATCACTCGTAGTTTAGATGGAACATCAAAGACGGCACATCTCAAAGTAGATTTGTAATAGACGACAAGATATGAGACGATAATATGCAACAATATCTTCTAGCTTGTTGAAAAGAGCTGTTTGTTCTCTGGAGAACAGTCTGCAGCAGGAGAACCCATCAGCCTTACCTTATCCACGTAATTGGCAATTTCCATTATCCTCGTCTTGGTCTTCTCATAGTCCTTATTCTGCCGCTTAAACTGCAGGACAGGGGAAGATGGTGGAGTATTAGCGGCATGGATGCAGTCAGCGGTCAGAAAAATAAATAAAATGTTAGAGACAATCCTTTCCAAAGTTCCCTGCAGAGACTAATGAGCCATAAAAACAACACTATAACCCAACCTGCTTTACCACTTCTACCCTGCTCCATCATCGTAATTATACCAATTACACAAGGAGAGAACCAGAAGCTTATTGGTCACCGTGTGCTGTTACCATGGCATTAATGTAGCAGACTGAACCCCAAACGGACTCTTATGAAGATATAGCATTGCTGCAGCTTAGTGTCTATCTAAAAGCCTTTCCACCTTTAGATTCCACCTAAATACCCTCCCTCATTAGGCAGACAAATCCTTCCGCCTCTCCTCCTGCTTTTGCACCACCATGTTAGCTCAGAGCTCTCAGTATGAAAGAGCTCCATTAGCTGGAATGAAATAATTGTTTAAGATGTGGACCCTGTTTCCATCCCGGTGTGTCATTTGCTTTCATGCTGATGCACACAGGATTACTCTGCTGGTGGTGGTGGTGGGGGGGGGGGGGGCAGGCTTACCAGTGTGTTGTCAGCCACTATGTACAGCTCCATGTACTTGGTTGTACCCCAGGTGTTTCGTTTAACCTGGCAGTAAAAACAAAGGCAGAGGGGATAGTGGTTATGGACGGAACATCAGTCTTTTTACTTGGCTAGATGATATACTACACTGTACTATATTACACTACACTGTACTGTATTATACTGTATTACACTACACTATATTATATATATTACGCTACACTGTACTGTATTATACTATATTACAATACACTATATTATACTATATTACACTACACTATATTATACTAGAATATACTATACTCCACTCTATTACATTATACTAAACTACATTACACTATACTTTGCTGTACTATATTATAAACCATGGGTTGCTTAAATCGTGAACCAGTTTTTGCTGGCATTGTGTAAAGAGGGGCCAGAGATTTTTTATAATCATGTATGATGTCAATATTATTTGACTTTTATTTTAATTAATTTAAGAAAAAAATTAAAAAATGGATTTATAAAAAACAGTTTTAGGAAGTTAATACGTGCTCACAGAGATAGAGCAGCTTATCTTACATACGGTCTGTGTTGCACTACGAGAGATACACATGATAAACTATAACCTGCTTCATTTATTCAGCATGCAATTACTACAGTATTTAGATAATATAAAGATATATAATATTCAATCCAATCACTGAGGTTTGGTATTTTTGTATGATTATTCCAACATAGCTTATTTTCAGTTCTAATTATTTTAGAAAACTATATACAATATTATTCACAAGAATATTTGTTAAATAATTAAATATAGGCAGCACAGACACAAAGAGCAGAACAACAGAAGAAAAGCGGCTCAGGACGTAGAAGAGCGGGTCGTCCACTGAGTTCGACTGCCCACCTCCTCATGTCCACATGTCAAAGTGTCCTTGGAAAAACACTAAACCCTGAATTGCTTGCTGCTATTGCTGCGTGAGTGACTTAGACAGGTTATACTGTCAGTCAATGTACAACCAGTGTACACTGAACAAAATTTCGTAACAAAGGCATAGCAACAGCATTGAATTAATACAAAAATATACACCATAAAAAAAAAGACATATAATACAAACATATTACTATATAAATATTATAAAGTGCATAGAACAAAAATAGCAGATACATAAGTAGTAGCCTGTGGAGTTATAATAGTGCAAAGGTCCAACAGGTATAATTGTGCAAATCTACACTGCACAATTATCCCTTTTGGACCTTGATGTACCATGGATATTGCAGAGAATACAATTGTGGGTATATTACTGAATATAAAAATATGGAGTTTAAAAAACTGAAGCAGGTAGGTTCTCATGTATCAAATTGCTAAAACAAAAGTAGAAACCAGGCAAATAAAACTGGTTAAAATCTACACAGGTGGAAAGCAGTACATAAAGATGTGAAAAGCCGAATATGTAGGGGTAGAATCCATGCTGTGGTGTTTACAAAGCAGTAGGACTCCTTATATCCCTCCATCATTAAGTTTCCACCCTCCTAATACTTGATTACAGCCATTAGGGAAAGGCTCTGCTGTAATTAAAACTCATTGATTTACGTGCGGGGAGACTGCTGCCTCGGCTCAGTCCGGACTTAACACCAATATTGCGGATTGGTCTGGAATCTGCGGTGCTGTGATGGCAGCTCGTGTAGCTCAGACACACACACACACACACAAATCCACACTAACGCATTAACACATTGCATTGTTTATTTGAGAGGCAAATAGTGGCAAAAGCCTTGGGACTCAGTCTGGAGTCTGCTGTGGCTGGCAATTCTGCATAACAACCCAGGATTAATGGGTGGCAGCGGAGTGAAGTGGGAGAGCCAAGGGGTACGGTGAGTCAGGAAGGAGAAAGATAAAGAAATAGGGTGAAAAAGATGATGCCCCGGTGGAGAGCTAAGAGGGCTTCAGCATGTGAGGAGGGGAGAAAGATGAGAGCAGTTTAAAAAGATTGAGAATGCAGACTGGAAAATGATAAATATGGGAGGAAATATGAGAAGAAAAAGCAAAGAATTACTGTTTTTCCCTGCAGTGGAGACTGATGAAGGCACAACGGCCCACTGAGGAGCCTTTTTATCATTTATAACTGCAGATGAGCAAACTACACCTGTGTTTAGTTCCTCTTCTCTATGAAAGGCACAGGAAATCGATTCCATTGCCGCCATGGCCTAAAAAGCTGAATCAAAGCCATAATTCCCTCCATTTCCGGGTGGTGCAAGAGTAATTTTGCGCAGTAAAACAGCACAGAGACCTATTCAATATTGTGTTTCCATGTGACAAAGACCATTTCCCCGGCAGAGCCAAATGTTCCTTTACTTTGTTGCTTTCCTGTACAGTTGATGAGGAGTGAACATTTAAACTATGCATCTGACCATGGTACTGAGCTTCATCCTTTCAGTCAGCCAGCTCAAATAGCACAGTGTTCTCAACATGTGAATATGACATGTGACTTTTAGCTTTCGGAGATTACTCTCTGATCTCTTTGTTTCCTGCGGAGTCCTTGATGATGACTAACCTGTACCCCACTTCACAGGAGTAAGGACTTGGAGCCTACAGGTGGATGCTGGTGTAGAGGCTCTATTTCAAAGGACGAGCTGGATTCGGCTTTCAGATGCAGGAAGCCTTGTAGCTGTCTACTTGAACTGTCTTGCGGGCTTCACTCAATTTAGTTTCTAACCTTTGATGATTTGTACGGAGAAAGTGAGGAAATCTAAGTGTCCAAGTAAAGCCCTTGAGTTGTTTTATCTGGTTGGTTAAAAGCAAGGCTTGTAACTTTTGAAAAAATAATAATAATAATAATAACACACAACCTTTCTTTTACAAATTAAAAGTTGAATTCACTAACCACAAAATTCATTCTTATTCAATTCAATACAGTCAGGTTTTACAGCTCCAACCTGGCTGAAGAAGGAAGATGAAGATAGATAAGCTAATGCTGTGTTTTAGCACTCACCATTACCTTATAATGGCCACGTATCTCCACAGTGGCCACTGTTCAGCAAGCTACGTAAGGTCACTTTAGAAGTGATTTAGTTTTTACTTTACCCTGTAGGTGTTTTCACAGGAGGAAAGAGTTGGCAACTTGCTGTGTGGCTACGCTTTTATTAGTTCTTTTTTCTTCAGCTTAATTTATTTGAATTTCCTGGGTACCATTTTTTCCTTTGTTTCAGTAAAACTTTCTGTATGTAAACATCACCTTTTTTGCGCTTGCCTAGATTGTCGATCTCTGAAAGCGCCCACTCCCACATGTTGGAATTGGTCCGGGGCTTTTTGTACAGTCTTTCGGAAGCCGGGGTTCTGTCGAAGATATCTGGCGGTGGAGGTTTGGGCTTTGGTTTACTGTCAATTGGCCTTGAATCCATGATACTCTAAGCTTGCCTTGAATGTCAAGAAATAATTAGAAAAAGGAGTAGATGTTGTGGATAGTTTCTTTCAGAGTAGTTGTTTTTGACAGTGATTCTGATTCAGTCCCGTTCACTTGAATTGCAGATTTTTTATCCCTTAAATTGTGAAATTATTGGATAGAAGGTTCAACAGAAGTTTGTTTGGCAAGTTTTGCAGTCTTACCTGGGCCCTCTGCATTAGTGCGAAGCCATCATACAGTGACAGCACCCCTCAAAACAGGCCCTGATGGATTGTAATGTAATTATCAAATAAACCCTGGTTCACAAAAACTGGCACCAGGAGGAAAATATGGATTTCTTTGCATCTAAATGACATCAAAACCCTTGAGTTGTTACAAGGTTGTCTACATCAACACACTTTATATTTTTGCAGTGGTATTGAAGTAGTAATCATTTTTCAGATGTTTTTGGAAGAGGAAATGCATTTGTTTCTCTTTGGATGGACAGAGATAAAATTGTAATAGATTTTCTCGTCTGTGTTTGGGCAAGGCAGCAAATTGTTGCCTGTTACTTTAAAGTTAGAGTTGAAGACAACATTCTAGTACTGTCACACTAAGTATCTTTACATCAGGAAATCAACATCCTATAGTCTATCCAGGTTTTGTAGCGTTTGTGTGTTGGAGACTCACCCTTGAATGAAATGGTCGAAGCAGGTCGGAGATGTGGTTGGACTGTGTGGTGTGATGGCCGTGGCCGCAGTTTCCACCTTTAATGGGCAGTTCCTCTGCACTCAACAGTGAGTGGCGGAGAGGATCCACGCTGCTGATAGGCTCCAGGTAGTAGGTGTCACTAGAATTCAAGGATATCAGGCCCCTGTGTGAAGGAAGACAGACAGGGGGGGAGAGAAGTGATGCTAGGGGCTTGTGGAAGACACCAAGAAGGGATAATGGGGTTTTCTTTTAAAATTCAAAGGTTAAGAAAAGAGGGTCTGAAACACGGAGCATGTCTTTTGTTGCTGCCATTGTTTGATGCGTAGTTTAACATGCTGTAACTTGAATCTCATATTTTAATGTGAAAATCTGACTTTGAGTTGGTTATTGTTATATAATATAATTAAAAATGAGTATATATCGGACTTGGACATATGGACACAAACACGACTCATAATGAATGCTAATATTGCTCTGTATCTGATGGATGTGGTGAATGACTGTTTGCCACAATACCTTTCTAAGGTATGTCAGATGTTGTGTTTATAAGATTTTCTGCTGCACCTGTGAGCCTAAAAAAACCTGTTAATGCAGCTGAAGTACAACCTCATGTGACTGAAATGTCTTTTCCAGGAACAACTGGTTTTTAGGTTAACTAGCATGTATGTTTTGATTAACCAGAGGGACACAGACATTACACTGACATAATGCCCCCTATTGTGTATTTGTCTGGTTGCTGTAGCTTTCGTCTCCCCCTTTAGGCACCTTCACACAGGTATAAATGAGTTTTGTTTCTCAAAGGCTACAACAGAGTAAGAACACATTACAGGGTGCAGCAGTGAATTTTCCCCAACTACCACCGCATGACAGATGAAGATTACTGTCCATCATTCTTCCGCTGGATTCTATCTCACCCACTGAACCTTCGATGTGTTAGACTCCAGAAAAAAAATTACACTGTACAAGCTGTTTGCTGTAATTGTCCTTTTTTGTCCTTTTCCTGAACTCTAAGAACTAGTTCCAGTGTACATCTGGTGTTCTGGAGCTCTAATGAAGCTGCTGTAGGTGACAACTGTTGAGAAAGAATTTGAAATTGTAATGCAATCAGATTGGTCTGACCACATACAGGTATGGAGGTGGTATAAGTAATGTTACAGCATAAGTAATCTTCAGGCGTCAGTTTGCTTCAAACTAAGTGTTTTGGACAGAATGTGGACATTTGGAGGCGGTATAAACACTTTTGGCTTTGACGTGGTCAGATGACACTGCGTGCAAACGTGTTCTATTAAAAATACCTGGGCTTTTAACCGAGCTAGCAAGGCTACTTAATAGAAGCCAACGGATGCCTTTGTTTTACACCTGGTCACAGTCCCCTGAGAGTATCCCGCAGTACTTCCTTTGACACCGTGTATCATCTTTGATACTGAAGAAAATGTCATTTCTGGGGTTCTAAGGAGTTTTCCATGATTTCTAAGATTTATGGACGTTTGCTTATTTGCGATGGACCTCAGAGGAAAAGTATAAGACTAATATAAAAATATGTGTATGTCTGTTTTCACATTTGATTGAAGTATGTCTTTGAGAAGGAGTATTAGGTTTGATGCAAACTGTGGCAATAAGGCTCTAAGTCAAATCAGATAAAAGATAACATGCAATACCAGGTGGAAATGGGGTCTTATTTATAAGATTTGCTTTATGCTAAAAAGGACACAAAATCTATGATCTATGCAGGAGGATGTTAAATGTTTCAGTCATGTTAAAGTTTAGTCCTCTATACATCTTTACAGAAAAGCCATGATGATGAACAGTGCCACCTCAAACTCAGATAACACAAAGAAGTAAAAAGACAATTTCAAGCAAAGAGAGTCATTCTGCAACAGTGGCTGTCTGCGGGAACGCTCGGACTACATGTATAAGTGTGCATGAGTATGTGTGAGAGAGGCTGAGGAAGACGAGGAGCCTCTTGTTACATCCAGTCAGACTCTCAGACACATACTTGTAATTCCACACTAAAAAAATAGGGGAGATGGTGGATTGTTCAATTTACCAATGTACAGTTAGTGTATACTTCACAGCTCATTTATATTTCCTTTGTGAACATATTTCCATCTTGTAGAATTTCTTTAGTCTCAATCATCTTGAGATGAATGAAAGAAGTTATGTTTTGTTTCAAATGGAAAGCCTGTCCTCCTGGGAACAGGCTTTCTCATGTCAAAAGATGTGTCGTAGGCCTGCTCTCTAACTAAGCTGCTTCGGTTTATCAGTGAGTAATCAACTTGTGCTGGTTAATGTTAATAGAATGTTAGGTACCATTCCCTGGCCATGCGAACATACGCCCTCAAACAAAGATGTGCTTTGGATGTTTATGCAACAGTCTTAAAATTCTTTCAGTCTTACAATTTTCAGTCTGATGATTTTTTACAAGTTAGGACGAGTAGAGGCAGACAGCTCAGTCAGTCACAATCAATTGGGGATGTGTGAGGAAAAATGAGTGTTTCATTTCAGCTGACAGCTGAGGAGAGTGGCTGTTCAAATTACACAAACATTTTCCAATGTTAACATTGGATTTTTCTGTAATAAATATCTGGTGCTCCTCCTCCAAAGGCTCTGTGGTAGGTCTGAGTGACATTCAAATGTATGTTTTAATATGCCTGTTTGGAAGTTTGAATTAACACTTGAATGGGCTTTCTCCAATCTGCAGAGGGGAACTTAACCAACCTCCTGAACTTGAGCGCACCTGTAAAGCACTCCAGTGAGTGGTCATGGAGCTGGAGAGCAACGCACTCTCTAGGACCAGTTATGGTTGTGCATGAAATGTGTTTTTCTGCTTATTGCCATATTTGCTTTTAAAAATGAACGGCAGTAAATGTTGTACTTAAAAATTATAAATTATAAATCAGATGCTGGAGATGATCATGTAGAATTGATAAACAAAACCTGTCTAAGCTTTATGACTCAACGGCATCAGTGTATTGAACATGAATAAGTAATTTTCAGTAAACATGTTTTTAACATGTGCAACCGATGTACATGTTTTTTTTTTTAATGTTAATCCAATAGACTTTTGTTTTTTTCAGTGTATTTCCTCACTAAACCCTCATCCTATTAATCATAGAAGATGACCTGGCCTCTGACCACAGACACACCTGTCACTATCAAGTTTTACAAGTTAGGACAAGTAGAGGCAGACAACTCAGTCAGTCACAGTCAAGGAGGAGTAAAAATGTGTGTTTCATTTCAGCTGACAGCAGAGGCTGTTCAAATTATACAACTTTTGACGTCTGACCCAGAAGGAAAAAAAGTACTTACTGAAGATTACTTTCAAAACTTTGAACCAAAACTGTATACCTACAAAGAGTCCAGCAAAGTCTAAAAGGTAAAAGTTTCTTTATGTATATATTCATCTGTATACATTGAAATGTTGCTGTGGAACCAAAGAGATTCTAAGAAATCTTGAAGTGCATATGTCTTTCTGGAACATCCATCTCCGTCCTGACGTTGAAAAATAATGATTCATACAGGCTCTGCTCCCTGTGGTTCAATATGCATTTGAAGGCTGTATGAAAACTATTTCACCTTGTCTGTGAACAGTTTCTTAGAGTTGCAATTTATTTCACAGCAGATACAATAGGCACAAAGGCAATCAAATTGGTTTTTGTGAAAGGAGTTGTGCTGGCTATTGTGTTCACCCACATTGCTGACCATATGGGCACAGATGAGCTCTGAGCCATTCTTTTTGAGAAAATACAGTATTTTCTTTTTTCTTTTTTTTCCGTAGGTAATTATGTGTCCAAGGCTGTTTAACAATTTCCCTTAAAACCATGTAATTCATCCTGAGTCAATACAAAGCACCTCGTTATGGCATGAAAGTTGCTGGCGGAGAAAGTGAGCTGGGAACCGCGGGGTGGGATTGAAAATGAAAACACACCAAACTGCTGCAGGACTGCAGATAAGAACAGAGAAGGTCAACGCTGAAACCTGAACAAAAGTTCCGGTTAGAAACTTTGTTATCCTGGCAGCAGGACCTCCAGTAACTGGCAAGTTTTGCAATCAGGAGGTTTTCCTTTTGCATAAACATCAGTTCCCTGCGAGTACCGCAGGTCATGCAGTTTGGCCATTCCAAAGAGAAGCCTCAAATCCTCAAAGAAAATGATGAGGGCGTCTCATACGCGGCAGCTGGAGCACAATAAATAGCCCATCAAGGTACTTTTTGAACTTCTTTATGCTCACGAAAACACATCCTGTGCATACCCTAGGAATACCACCAGAAAACACTGTCTTTTCCCCAACGCTTCCTTTAAATCTAGAACATGGTGCTGTAACCACGATCTCATAAGGAGAACAGTGGGGACGGACCATGGAGTCACACTGCTGTTGTGAAAGATGTCCCTGATTCATAGTTTATGATAGCACTATTGCCTAGCAAAGGAAAAGTTCAAAGATGTCAGAGCATAAAAAGTGACCCTTGACAGAACGCTTTCATCATGGCTTCCGGAAGAACGCACCGCTTGTTTCCCCCTGCTGAATCCCACCAAACATCTTTCTGACATTATGATTTTATGTTATTATTTTGCTTTCTAAAATAACATTAACACTCTAGGGGTCTGGCTGAGTGATTTTTAATGAGGTTAATAATGAAGTAAGATTTGATTATATGAGCATAAAAAATTACAAGGAGTGCAAAGGTCAGTCAGCATTTTAAAATGTTAATCATTTATGGGTCTAAGAAGGACACACACAGAATGGGAGAAGAGACACAATGGATGATTACCTAACAACATGGCATCACTCTGGGTTGCATGCGGTGTTGCTGATGCAGCTGATTTAAAGCTCTACTCTACTATTGATTTTGATAAAAGATAAATCTTAAAAACCAAACTGTAACTTGTATTTTGGACTTGGTAATTTGGGCTTTTATTTAAATGAATATGGAATTTATCATTATAAAGTTACTCCGAGTACAAAGCTCTGGGGGCTTTGGTAGATCTGCAGCATTATTAGCAGTGCTTTGGTGTTCTTTTTTTTTTTTTTTTTTACTTACAAGTAATGGAAACATTTACAGAGTTTGAGCATGAAAGTCCATTTTTGACCTTTGGAAAACTAGTTTGATGAAATAAATTTGAAAGGGAGCTCCACACATTAGAGTGTGTTTCCAGGGGCCAGATGCATAAAACTCTTGAAAAACTGTATGTACACACAAAGACAGAAATGAGCAGACGCATTCTTTTCTAGAGCTGGGTACTGAATTTCCACAATGCGGGTGATTGGCTGTTTAATGTCACACGCAGTAGAAAAATCTACGTTTAGGGAACCAGTATCAAAGCCAAGTACTGGTACCACGTATTGAAAATGTTTGAACGATACCCAGCCCTGTTCTTTCCATCAGATTTATAAAGCTGTATGCTAGTATTGTTCTGTTTCATGACTCTCAGTCATCTGGATGCAAGTGCAAATGCCTCATTTTCACTCCCACAGTTAGCCATAAATGGATGCAGAAACGCCTTTAAACATCTGCAATACTTGTGCCTGCTCCACCACTCATAAGACCTTAATGTGAAGAACGGCAAAGAAGAATTGCAGTTTCACCGATTGTATTGTAACTGCACCAGAACAGTTGTCATTACGCACAGACGTGGCTATTTGAAGCGGCCATACCACTAATGCCTTCACTTTGTCATCATTATTAAAGTTCAGAAGGATGATCAATGAAAAAAAAAAAACAGGAGGAGATTTTATAAACTTACATTTGAGTAAATATTTGATTCGCAGAATCAAATTGTCTACAGGATATTCAATATTTGTTTCATTAGAATACATCTGTTGTTCCAAATACTAGACTTCTTTCTTTACAGGTATTGTATAAAGTATGTCCATGAATACATAGGAGCTTACAATTAATTACAATTCTTCCTAGACATTAAAGAGCTGTATAGCTTCTTCTACTTTGCGATTTTACAGCAGCTGACATATGCTATGTTGCATTGCTGCCACCTTCTGGAACTAGTACGTTACTGTGCCATCTTCATTTTAGCTCCCAGCTGTAAAGCAGAGCGTGTAGCCACGTTTGGTCTATGGCGTTTTTCTGGTAACCCTCGTTGACTTTTTGCCTCTTCAGACTACTTTCTTTGTATGCCGTATTTCTAAATACAGAAAAATGTCCATATACAAGCTATTATGGCATTCTGGAACTGGGCTTTCTACCCCTGTCGCATGCGCATCCTTGATTGCTTGTAAATGGGTAATCCGTTTATGGTTGTTCTAATTTAACATCATACACTTATATGTTGACACTTTTAGTTTACTTTTGAATGAAATATATTTGGTAGAAAAATATGTTTGTACTTAGGACAGTATTTATCCATCTGTTAGTTTACAACGACATCCTAGAATGAAAGTTAAAGGCTTAATGTACTTTGTTTTTCAGTCCAGGGACAAACTTGTATCGGTCAGCTCACGTCTGGACAGTTCTGTGAATGACTGGACATTTAGAAAGCATTTACATTCTGCTAGCTTACAGATCTCTATTCTCCCCCACGTCTGTTCTGCTCCCATTGAAGCTGCTGTCAACAAGCAGCATCTGGCCACCGTCCCAGATCAGGACAGAGAGACTGAAGATTGCCGACAGACATGTCAGCACTGAACCAGCCTTTATCAGATAACAAAATATAAAGATTTTCTTACAACGTAATGAAAAACTTCCTCCAACTCCTATCGGTTTAGATTTACAGAACAGGCTTTGGAATTAATTCCAACTAAAGCCCCACTGAGCTGTAACTTGATGTCTCTTTTATTGGATCAAATCCATGAATATATTTTTTGGGACCCACATCCTCAGGACGTTCAGCATCTTTTCCAGGAGAAAGCTTCAATCTCAGCCTTCAATATGCAAGGCGTTCCACATTAAAATCTGTCTGAGGCTGTGAAAATTTAAGACTTTAAAACTGCTGCCTGGATCCCCAAAGAGGATCAAATTAGTCATTTTCATGACAATCTCAAGGTAAAAGAAGAGCTCTGACAGTGCAAGCTGAACTTTCTGTTTGGACAAAACTTTATCCAAATGTGATGAGGCAAATTCCAGGCTTAGCAGCAAACAAATTCCCTTTGTCTACAGGTCTGAATCAAGTAAGACAGGTGGAGGGATATGACAGTCAAGTGAAGTGTTGTGTGAAGAAGTACAGTAAAATAAGATATTTCAATTGATAAATACACCCCCTTAACATATTTGATTAGGATGGCATCCAATAGTTAATGAAAGGTGTTTTCAAAAACACATTTTTGTTCTAGAGAACACTGTGTACATTTTAACAGCCGTGAACTTGTTTTCGGGTATTTTCGTCTTCTTTGACCATAGACTGTATAAAAAAGTGGACGTAGCCTCTGGGTTTAAAATGTGAAGAGAAAGCACAAGTGCCTTAAACCTGCAATCTTTCTAATGGCCGCGACTAGGGGCGACTGCACTGGCTCCAAAAAACACAAGATGGCAACGACCAAAATGCCAAACTCGAGGCTTCAAAACTGTAAACCACAAACCAATGGGAGCCGTCACGGTGGCTACGTCCATTTCTTTTACAGCATCTGAATTATTTGAACTAAATACAGTATTTAACCTACTATAATATGTCTGGGTCAAATCAGTGCACCCTTAAACAAACTATCACAAACACACTGTAACAGTGTTGAATATTCAGCTGTTTCCTGTACCTGACTCCTGAGCATGTGCTGAGAGCCACCCAGGACTCTGGATGTCCTCTTACATGGCCTTGGTAGAAGCAGTGATCCTGAAAGAGAAAAGAATTGCAATCAATACTTCATATTTCATCTGGAGGAAAGCTTTAAAGAGCTATGATAATGTTTATGCAGACACGCCTCCGGTGCAGCCAGCAACAAATCGATCTGCTGGATCATCTCTGTGGTAAGCTTCCCTAAAACAGGCCTGGTGCTCTTGTTTCATGACTACAGCTGCCGGTAAAAACACAGCCCACTGTATCTGAACAATGAGTATGAGGAATCAATAAAGATATAAAAAGCTCATTACAGCATGACGGTATTCATACGAAGGTTGGAGCCTGGCCACTCAAACGTCCTGATGAGGATGTGAAATGAAGTGACCCAGCATGCAACAAAAGACTTTAATAAGAAGAAGGCCAGCTGTTGGGGGTGTGATGGACATA
Source organism: Lateolabrax maculatus (assembly GCA_031216445.1). Lineage (NCBI taxonomy): Eukaryota > Metazoa > Chordata > Actinopteri > Acropomatiformes > Lateolabracidae > Lateolabrax > Lateolabrax maculatus. Next base: position 17,318,799 of record CM062207.1, read on the forward strand.
TGTGAATTCAAAGCTGTTCAGGTGGCACTAGAGTGACTCACTGCTGGAGTCTTGTTATCATAAGCCCCTTTTACACAGCATGTTCAGGGTGGGAATGTTGAGCCGTTATTCCACCTCGCTTTCTGTATAAAAGGTATGAACACAGGGGGGCAATGTTACACGTCATGCCTGTCATGCCGGAAGGCTATCTAAAATCACAGCCAGGGGCAGCATTTTGTAGAAAATCAAAGCTGCCGTAATGACGGGCCCCCTTTGCGGCATTATTGTGCAATCTCTGTGTAAAAAGGGCTGTAGAGAGCCAACGTTTCCACACCGCCCTGATAAGCAACATTTTAACAGAATAAAACACGCTGTGGTGCACTTCTTTGTCAGAGAGTGTGGATGACACACGACATCCACACCTTTATGGTGCCACATTATAAACCAAATAAAAGTGCAAAACATACAATATAAGTTATAGTAGTAATTTTTTTATTCTTTTAACCACAAAGACTTGATGAACTGGCAGGAGTGTAATGGTACATGTATCTCTTCTGAACCGCTCAGGACTTTCTTTGGTTCTGTACACCCTAATAACCATTATTGTTGAATTAACTTAATGTACTCTGATTAGGTCTACATCTTGAATTAGTGTGTTCAACCGTGAGAAGTTTTAGCGTAGTGGGACAGCGGCTGTCTAAACCATGCTAGTTGAGTTAACCTCTGGATGTATAGCTCATACAAGCACTGTTATCGGATGGCAAATGAAGGGCCTGTCGTGTGGTTTAGAACTATTGTTTGGGGTTGTTATGGATACAATAACACTGGACAAAGAGCGGTGGATGGACTAAAACTGTGTGCAGACATTGTTCAGCCTCAGTTGGGTATGTTTCTGGAAACATGAACAATCATCCATTCTGACTATTAAACCAGTTCTGACATTATCATTAAAATACACCTCTCACAGGGCTTGACTCCAACTATTATGTTTCTTCCCAAGCACATTTCAGTCAGTCCATTGTACCGGCCTTCGTGCATTGTATTTTGTAAATGCTGCAGTCATCCAGGAATTATCCACTGTCCTGTATTAATGAGATCAGAGTGATGTCATCCACAAATGATCAACTGCCCTGTATAAATGACCTCAGCCTGGGGCGCCCCTGTAGCTCACCAGGTGCAGTGCGTACCATGTGACGAGGCCGAGTCCTTTCGCAGCGGCCCAGGTTTGAGTGCGGCCCGGGGCCCTTTGCTGCATGCCATGCCCTCTATCTCCCCATATATATATGTGTGTGTGTGTGTGTGTGTGTGATAAACACATACTGTGCAAACTGCAGTCATTTGGGAAATATCACTGCAAGTTAATTGTTTCTGTAACAAGATACAAGTGATTTCGACTAATTTCGGTGCTGTGTGGGGAATTAGACTGTCTTTATAAATTGATAAAAAAGGACAGAAATATGTTCTGCTACAACCTTAACCACAGAGCAAAGCCTCAGTTTATTCTCTGTAGTGGACAATGCCAGTGAGGCAAGACGGTCAGGCTCTATGAATCACAAAACAAGCAAAGATCTACTCGAGAACCTTCACGTAATGAAAACTGATCTCAGTCTTAGGTAGATGTTGCAACACAGGCACTGTGTTTCATAAAACTGAACTGTCTTTTTGCTGGTATCTCTGCACCTCTCTCCCTGTGCTGTGTTTCATTCTCATCCTGTGTGCTTTTTGCTAGTGATGCCATCAATGGCAAAAACAAAACACACATGATGGTTGAGAGGGGCAGATAGCTGACATGTAGCTCAACTTGAAATTATTATTTTTGATTCTTTATTTATTGTTTTGTATAACTCAATGATTGCAACACAATCAAGTCTGACATCTTATTTCCATTGTGGTCCTCTAACATAACACAAAAAGGTGGAGTTACTAAGCTTAGATGTTCCAAAAGTCTCTTACGATATAAACAGGTTACAAGTGACTGAATCTTTGCAAATGTTTGCTGATGTGATCAACCTCACACTTGTAAGAAGATTGTTCCACTGTGCTGCAGCAGAATAAAGAAATGTTTTACCTGTCAAATTCTTCAAACAGAACAGTGTAAAATTTGTTGAACTGCAGCTTGTTGTTGGATTAAAAACACTCGTAGCTATTTGTAGCTATAAGTGTTTTTAATCAGAAAAAGCATGTCTATAAATACACTGGTCAAGTTATTTTAGAGCCTGACTGACTTAGCTGCTCCAATATACTGTATCAGCTGATATTAGTGTATTGCAGATAAAATTGCAGCATAAATATGCCAATGTACTTACAAGAATATTTTGGCTATTTGATTTTTTTTCAAACTCTCAAATATTGATATTGGTATCAGCCGGGCAACAGACCACAGATTTTTAACCTTTTTCTCAAATTTTTGCAATTTAAGTTACCTTAAATGGTCACATTCAACATTAATAAGTTTTAAAGTAACCTGTATCAATTTATTTTGTCTTTTGTGACTTAATTTTTAAATGATTTGTCCTAGAAAGTGACAGCATTGTCAAGGTGTCCAGAGATCCGTTAAGAGAATGTGAGATGAACTATTTCAAAATTTGGCTCGTGTAGCTAAAGAAATGTATCCTTTTTTATTATCAATTATCGTCAAACTTTGGTGTGAATCTGAGCTTCTCTTCAGAACTGAAAGAAAGATAGCTGCTATCTTTCAAAGAGGCGAGATCATTTATTTTCAACACAGCCAAGTACCCACATTTTGACCGTGAGTGACTGTTCTAATACAGTTTTGTCTTTATGAATCACCAGTAAAGCACAATCTCCTGCATGTCAATATAAGTCTTCAAACCATTAATAAGCAATAAAAAGAAAAGGGGACCCAGAACACTGCCCTGTGGGACTCCACACTCAATAGATTCAGAAAACATCATGTTTTCATCAATAACTTGTGTGTGCAATTAGAGGATAGGATTTTAATTTTCTTATGTTTTTGTTGCAAAGTCTCATGATATACAGTGTGAAATACTTTCTGCTAATTAAACATAATTATTGTTTTGGGTAAGAAATTAACAACACCCCTAAAAACGTAGAGAAAGCCAGTAGCAGACATTCTAGGTGGACCTGCTTCAGTTGATTCCCTGACTAAAACATCTGTAGAACAGTGGAGCTTATCAGTCATTTAGCCTCACTGGTTTCCATGTAATGCTGGTCTCTTCAGGGCTGTCAGAGGACCCACCAAACACTCAGCCCTGAGTGGACCATTGGACAGATAGAATGGTGCAAAGCTGTCTGTGATTGAGATGGCTTTGATAGCCTATGTCCATGATAACACCCAGCATGCACTGTTCAGAGACAGAGCCTTAAGCATTATTACTAACATGCTCTAAAGCTTAATCCTAGCGTTATTTTACATGAAAAAGGTAACATTTCTAAAAACGTATACACGTAAAATGACCTATTTTTACCTAGCAGGAACTACTTGTACTACCCTGTTTTCAAAGCAAGTGAAGGTGATATGTTGTGGGGGACTGCATCCACTTGGCTTACCTAAAAAATGAGAAACAAGCTAGAAACAGCTCCAAAACTAACCACTAATCTTAATCAACTTTTATTGTTTGAAGTAGTTATTCATCATTTAACTAAGCATATGCATACATAATTGAGCATGCAGCACAGCACCCACAAGTTTACTGAGGACAAATGAATGATTTGGTTCATATAATATAGCACTTAACAGCCAAGTTGATCAAAGGGCCAATCTGGGTGCTCAACCACCTCTGATCATTAAAAACTCTTGAGATGTGAGATGTCTGCAAAAATCCTGATAACTTGAGTCTTTAAAGATTGAAATCAAGTGACTTCAATGGACACATAAAGAGGATTGTGACTTTGCTAAATACTGTTGATGAGAGACCAAAGAGGCAAAGGTTTTTTTTTCTCAATTTCAAAATCTCGACAAGAGTAAAAACCAAGAAGAAAGACAATGACCCCACAAATATTTGGATATTTATGCAGGTTTGAAGCTAAACTTTTCAGAAAATGATGCTGCATTTATAAAGACACTTCCCAGATTGTTTTCTTCTGTGGAAAGTAAGGTCCTTTAAGATGTGATAAACAGCACACGTCTTAATGCTTTTATCAAAATACTGTCTTTGCCTTTTTTGACTAAAGGATGATGGGCACTCTTTGTATTGTATACATAATAGCCTTAAAGAGTAACTTCAAAGCTCCAGATCAAAACATTAGGGTAATGTAGCCATTATAATGACTATGGACTTATTTTAGTCATATTACCAGTGCTCTAGTCTAATTTGTGCAAATCTATATTTCTATGCCTTTTATAATATAGATTTTCACCAAAGAATGCCCACATTTAGTGATGAAGACGACTCAGAAAAATGAATAGGTAATAGGAAGTAAGAGTCCAAATGGTATGGTAAATTATTAAACCTTCAGTGTTGAGCTTTAAATATTTATAATATCAGATTTTCACCTGTATTTCTCTATTATTGATTTTTGTCAGATTTCCAAATTTGTATCAGTTTTTAACATTTAAAATAAACCAAGCTTATCCTTCCTCTACAGTGCTGCTTGTACCATTACACAACATATTGCTAAATTCCAAATATGTATTAAATACCTCACTGAGGCTGCAATCTGTCCATGGTTACAGGTTACATTATAGATGGAGTTCATCCTGTTGCTCAGTTGAGCCGTGTGCTAGTGCATGTATGTGTGTCACCACAAACTGTACAGTGTTATCCATATGTGAGTTTATGTGTTATTGTGTTTGTCTGTGGTATCAAATCATTTTGTTTGCATGAATTTTGTAGATTTGAGCAGGTGTGAATGTGTGTTTGTTTGTTGTGCTTATGTGTGTTAATTGGTCAATGTCTGACTTTTACTGTTCGTACTTCTGCACATATCTGTCATTGTGTACAGTTTGACATGTAATTCCATACAGTTGTGTCTGTTGTTTTGTATTTCTATTGTACCTGCTTCTTATTCTGCGCTATGCAGGTGTGTGTGTGTGTTTGGTAAGGGGCTCTCAGACTTTCATATGGCTTCTATTTTCTGTAACACACTTTTAACCTGGCTGACAAGCCCTCCTCCTAAAACTGCCATACACAGCGTGTCTGACACATGGCCGACAGCATTAATAAAGTACCTCATAATTTATGCATCACTTATAGCAGCGGCCTCGTGCCACTATTATGTCTCCCGTGTGGTCGTAAGAAATATGATTAAAGAAAGAAATCCTCTAGCACTCTATAGAGTTATTTTAAATTTTGTTATGAACTACTGGACTTTTCTTAATTTGCGAATTCTCGTTATTTCTATCAAGGTGCACCTTAGTAATGTCCTACATTTCCCAGAAAACCTTTTGATAGCCCCAAGAAAAAGGAGATTTATTTTTACTCCACTTGGTAACTTGTAATAGCTCAGTATAAACACAAACTGGCGAGTGGGAGAAGAAATACAACTTTCTACAGACTTGTTATAGCCTGTTGCTTCATACTTACAGTGTAATTGTTATTGGCCACAGTCACTGGCTGGCCATCTTCTGTGTAGTAGACCTCTGTAAAGTCTGGGCCTAAAAGCTCGCTGGGAAACAAAAAGAGAAGAGGGGAGAAAAAGGTGGCAGGTGATTAGATAAGATTTAACTTTCATCATCCCTGTGTAATTTAGGTTTTAGCTGCAGCAAGTAGAAATAGGACTAAACAGATATATTTTTAGCAATTTGACATGCCTTTTCTCATCACTTTTATTACCAGATCACTAACCTTATCTGTTTGGTGACTGTTTATAATAGTACTCTTACCCAACTAGACATCAAAAGCAAGAGGCTCCAAATGGAAAATAAAAGCCAAGTTGGCAGTAATTGTCCCTGCTCAACCTTGTTTCATCATCAGATAATGTGATGATATAATAAACAGCATCCGGCTGGGAGTGCCTTGACAAAGAGGTACGTTTTTTCTTCTTCAGTCAGCTAATGATATTAGCTGATGACATTGGCTAATGTCATTAGCTGGACTAGCTAAGTGATTGACAGCAGCTGACTGTGTGGTTGCTTAGCAATGACAAAGGACATTTCCTCAGCTGCTTCTTCTGTAGAACTCTAACAGTCAAGGCAGAGTGGTTAACCTTAGGTTTCAATGCTGCAGTTGTCCACAGCTGCTTTGTACTGTATACTGAACAGCTTTTTCTTCAGTTCATTAAATCCCTGCAGCCATCTGAAAGCAGCAGGACAGATATGTTGATAGATCTGCAGCCTCTGATTGGAGATGCGCTGCAACAGAGCACAGTGCCATTACGCACGGCCGTCCACTGTGTTTGCCTTCATTAAATCGCATTGCAAATGACATCGGGATGCTACAAAATAACCACACACATCAGACGGGTCCATAGCTTGGTATTCTTCTGAGAGACATTTGATGGTTTCAGTCCTTGAATTTTCCCTGAGTTTTTGAACCTTGATCCTGATTCATACCTGTTCCTGCCTGTGTTTTTGCTTGTAAGGTAAAACACAAGGACTGAAACCAAAGATGAACTAACCAACCAGGGGCAAAGGAGCTGGGCTGGTATAAGAGAGAAACTGATGAGGGAAGTGAAGACAGGTGAGGCTCATAAAGAACAGCTGAAGACAATCACAAAGGTGGGAAAACACACAAAGGCAGGAGGTAAAGGGACAGAAACGAGAGGAGACTACTACTACAAAAAAATAGGAAACAATGAATGAATAACAAAATTTCCAAATAAAACAGAATGTGGCAAATTCTTAGTCCTTAAAGTCCTCTGAATGTCTGCATACTCTAGAGTCTTTCTGCAACACAGCCAAATTGGAAGGGGGAACAGACACAGATCATGACAACCTCTTTCTATCTCATACGACACTTGCCTACTGAACCTCTGCTTTGAAGAAAGTGCAAAGTCAGACAAAGCTTCAATGATATTCATAGCTTTCTTTCTTTGCTTGCTGACATCCCTGTATGATTTTCTGATATTGCCAAGCTTGATTGCAAAAAGCATAATCTCCTCCAAATTAAATGTTGGATCAGCAGGTCTTTCATGTTGATGGAGTCGGGCATTGATAACAAAAGGAGACAAAGAAGGAAGAAAAATATCCCACCGCCTTCATTGCAATTGTTTAATCTATTAGTTACTTATCTCCTGCAAATTCTTATCTGGTGCAACCAAACTTTTCCTTATCTGCACTTTTGTTTCTGCTCTTCTGAAAGATGGCTTGCCACAAAAGAAAAATACATTATCGTTTGATGTTTCCTTAAAGGTCACCTTTCAACAAAAATGCGTTGGCTCCATTTTAGCCTGCAAGAGGAAAAGGTGACATTTGTCATGTCCGGGGACGACGGAGTGGCTGTCAAATGTCAAGACGTCCCTGGATGAACGTTTCAGTGTTACAGATATATGGATCAGTGGTACATTGAGGATGTCTGGCCTTACTCTGCCTCTGTGTGTGGTTGAAATCACTGACCAGGCAAGCACTCTGGCAGCAGATCCTTGAGCAGAAATGGGCAATTGGAAGACGGACATGAAAAGATGAGCCCAATCTCCATTTGGTCCCGGGGGCCCTATTGTATTATTCATTGAGGGGGATCTTAATGGAACATAATCCAGCTTTCTCACCCCTTTTACTGCAGACAATTTGCTCTGCAATATAAAAAGACTGTCTTACGTGGCAGTCTTCTAAAGTTAATTTGATTGAAGCTTTTGCACAGACAGTAGTGTGTGGAATTCAACTCCATCTTTTTCGGGACAGTATTTACACAGCATTTTCATCAAAGGGAGAAAGTAAAAAAAGCTGATGGCTTTTCATTGCAGGTGACTGTCTTTCAAGCTGGAAGGACGGTGCAGAGATTAAGATCAAATATCTCCTATGGCTTAATTAAAAACTGGCAAAAGGTGTTATTAACTCTGGAAAACCTTGAATCTTGGCAAACACTGGTCAAATGTTCCCATATAGTGATCACCTACTGTATGAGAAATGACGTTTCCCGTTCCCAGAGAAACACAACAGGCATTGATCAGTGTGCATGATCAGTGTACAACTCTAGCAACCCAAGCTTGATTGAAGCTGTCAGGCTAGGTATAGGCCAATGTTCACCTGCATACTGCAGGTTGGGGTCTAAACTGTTAATACTACGTTTACAATAAACGTTAAATATTACTATTGCAGTTTAACTTTGTTTTGTTGCATCACACATAGATGTGCAAAGGAGCAACATCAAGCAACTGGTAAAAAAAGTAACTGATAACTTTGAACCCTTGCCAAAGAAAAAAAAAACAAGGTTTAGTACAACTTTGGTTTTTATTTTTGTCGCTCAGACCATCGGTTCCATTATGTTGTGATAGAACACTGTGGTAACCAAAGTATTTGCGTAGATCTCGAAACACAGAAAGGTCAAATGACAGGGTGTAAACAAGCAAACAGTTTAGCCAGATCTAATCCAATTTATTTGGAGGTAACACCAAAAGTGACTGCAGTCTGTAAACTGTGATGGATGTTTAAAAAGAACAGTGTGGGAAATCGGTTTACTGTTCTTCTTCGTTTTCCCTGCCAAATAAGTCTGACTGTCCTGGGGGTTTGTTTACAACCTGCTTGTTAGTTTCCCTGTCAGATCCACGTCGCTGCGTTCCAAGATCTCATCAGTTACTACAATGTCATCGTAACCAACAGAACTGTCTATTATTATTTATTTATTTTTGCGAGTCTTTGTAGTCTCGACAAACTTTAAGAGGGTCCCTCCACAAAGGTGTTCATATGTTGCACTATAAGTGATAGGCGTTACAAAAAAAAAAAAAATTACAAAAATTGTCGGACAAAGCTCCGTATTTAACCCCTATTGAAAATGGGGTTTCAGACACTGTTAGGTCATCAGACAAGCACTTTGTTTGAAGAATACCAAGGCCTTCAATCACTGTTTGCAGAAACGTCAGCATAAGGAGTATCGAAAGATTTTTTGTGCTTTTTGAGTGCTGTGTTCCCAGTTTATACACTGTGATCAGTCAGACTTTTCACACTTGGGCTTGAATGAATCAAGTCAGGTACTCTACATCAGTGTTTATTGCGAATGTATTTGATTTGAGGGGAAGTCTGTGAGTTTCCTAGCGTGTCATTGCCTGACTAATTCGCAAATGCGCATTAGTAATTATTTTCAGTTTCCAAGGGGTGTTACTGACGGGCGGAGACAACCAATCAGAGCAACAAAACGCCGTCCTGTTGGACAGTACGTCCTGTCAAAAGTTTGGCAAACATATTTTTTTGTCAACATAAAGTTAAGTGCAGTTGTTTGTTCTTGTTTTAGAGAAAATTTACCGTCCAGTCTGTTCAATACTGCCGCTGTAGCCAGTCAGGGAACACGGCAGCCATTTTGGATATTTACAAAGATACCTGAACGCCGCTTGTCTCTGTCAGTCATCGTATTAAACCTGCCTCGTAATAGATCAATTTGTGATTGGAAAGGAAATCAGGAAATCTGTTTGAATGGGAGAGGGGCCAGACGTATCTGCCAGAGCAAATGAAACATGAGCTTGCAGATTTGTCTGGTTCCTAGGCTATGAGTTTCCAGTCCTGCTGCTCAACCCCATTCCTGTTCTTCACTCGTACCAAAACAAATGAAATGTACATGACATTTTATATTGATGGTGGCTATTTTGGTCCACGTTGAAGTGTCACATTGCTTAAATGAACAGAACACAAATGGAAGGCCAATTGTGGTTACGTTTATCAACCTCACGTTCTTCTTATGGTTGATTCTTCTTTGTTTTCTCTTGTAGACCCCCCCCCCCCAATACAATAAAGGAGGAAGTGTGCAGATCTCACTCTGCCACATACTGCGTTAACCACTATCGGCTACCATGAATGCTCATTAAAAAAGTGCCCATGGATGTGGAACAGCTCATCAGCAGCCCTGATTCTGAATAATTACACAAACACACCCAGCTTTTTTTCTCCCTCCGAGCATCAGCTGCAAAGCCACACAGTGTAGCTGGGGTCAAAACGCTATGCTACTTCCAAGAATAAAAGTAATGGGCTCTCTTCGAGGAAGAACGAACGCAGACAGGCAGCCTGGCTTTGGTGTATAGATAAAATTTGCTCTAATGAGCAGGCCGAGAGGATAAACAGCTGGTCACTGCTGTGTGTGTGTGTGCGTGTGTGTGTGTGTGTGTGTGTGGACGTACTGTGGCAGTACTGTGTTTTTATCCCTATGTTGTTTTCTCCTTTTGGCTTCTGATTGGTTGAAAATCTCTTTATATATTGGTTAAACAAGCTATAGGAGGAACCTCAAGAGGGGAGAAGCGAAGCAAATACAAGCTAAAGAGGTATAATAAGTGAAAGAGGTTGTTACTGTCAGAGGTTCGTGAAAAAAACAACGAAGAGGCTGTTTATCAGATCTTGTGCTACAGAGATATAGCAGAAATCCCCCACATGGAGATCAGATGCTGTTTGTGTGTGATCCTTCAAGGAAAATACTATTTTATTAAGTTATGGTATTGATTAATCAATTGTTCATTTAATCGATACAATTTCAGTAAATAGAAAAATAAAAGCAAATACCCACTAAGCCCAAGGTAAGGTCCTCAAATTGTTTGTTTTCTCCAATGAACAATGACGTAAACAGAGAAAAAGCAGGTAATCCATATACTTTAGCAGCTGGGCACCTAACATTTGAACAATTGAATAACACAATCTTCTTCTTACAAATAAAAAGTTGAATCCAAGCAATAAAACACAACTTTGCTTAATTCAATAAAGTTGTCCCTCGTGGCCATAGTAGCTGCTGTTAAGCGAATGTTACACAGTCTCACTTTACACACATTGATTATTAAATTTCTGTTGAATTCTTTTGTATACATTTTTGAGAGATTTGTATTTTGTTTTTACCAACTAATATGTGGCTTGGATAAAACTGCGGACTTGTGGACTAACCCTGTCCAAAATATAGTACCTTTATGCCACAGGCAAACAAATTTGGTTTTAGTACAAACAAATATCGAAAAATGGTCGGCCATTCAGTTTATCTTTGCTTAGACAGGTAAATTACTACTCAAGTAAAGATGCCTTGGTTCTGAATACATGCTAACCAAATATAATTTGCTCTATTGAAAGTAATTGCCTATGGGTGTTTACTTAGTTTCTTCTCATTTGAAACTGAAAGGATGGTTGGAACACCACAAATCCTGCTAATGTCACCAGTCAACAACACACAGACCTCACCTTTGTCCATTGGAAATCTGAGATAAACAGACTTCGACCATCACCAGACTTCATGAGCAAACACAGCCAAATGCAACCAGTGTTCTAGCTGTCTTAACAAACACATCACATGAAAATGACTAATAGTTAATGACTAAAACATTCTGCTGCCTGAGAAGGTCTTATTTAACAGTCATGCCTTAGGGCTGCTGGGACTAATAGGAAAACAGGGAATACCAGAGTCAGTGAATGGCTCCATTGAAGTAGAGCTCTTCATTATTGTACTGAGTTGCTGAATGGAACTATCACATGCTTAATATTAAATACAGTTAAGTGCTTGAGGCGCATTTGCTCTCAAATGAAGCTTTCTGGGGGGTTACTTACAACACAGCCATGTTGTCATTAAAGCAATGATAAATCGCAACTGTTGCTTAGCTTTAGCCTAAAAGGTTCCTTTACCAGGAGAGAATACGTGCTGAATTTGGCCTCCTACGGCCAGAAACCAGAGACAGAACTCCTTACTTCCTTATGTGCGGCTGCCCACTGAGGTTCTTTATATACATAGAGAATGGATTTAAAGAATGAATAAGGAGGAAATGTCAGGGGGGTCGGGCTACATATACTGATTCACTGATAAATGTTCATGAAGATCAGTTTAACATTCATGGCTGACAACAGAGACCACAGATGTCAGGTGTAAACCTTGTGTTTCTACAATGGACACAAAACTATGCATTTGTTTTCAGCTTCATGATGTCAAGACAAGACATGCTACAGCATCTAAAGGATGGCAGGAGGGAAGACATACTGTGTCCAACACCTGTATGTAAATAGGTATAAAACAAACTGCAATAATCTCCCAAAAAGATAATCTCTCTGGCAATACACACAACGGGTCAGGGTCAGTAATACTATGAAAAATATATAGACACGACACCACTGACATTTGAATTACTTTTTGTGGAGGGCTTGGTTTTGAATGTCAACATACAGAGAGAGAGCAGGAGGGAGAGACCTTGGATGAATAGAAAGAACAGGAAATAGGTGGTGGTGAACAAGCAGCTGCAAAGTTCATCTCCCCTCGCAATAAGGGGCCCTATTCGAAACGCCCAAGAGGAAATGAATGCATGTGCAGCAGCGCAAAGTGCAAAAGCGCAGCGGCAGGAAAGAGCTCAAGGCACTGCAACTGAAGAAAACACATGCAAATAGACAAAATACGAGCGAATGAAGAAAACTCTCCTCTTCAAGTCGACAACACACGTGTTGCAAAATCCAGAGGTCATTAGAAAGTGCTGAACACGGCTCGGACACACTTGTTTTCACGGAATTTGTGCCAGTGCTATTATACACTACAATCACCCAATCACATCACCAGTCTCATCGCTCTGAGAGCATGACGACGACAGCTCAACCACTGAAGAAGTCGGGGCTGTGATGCACAGGATTAATGTAATCGGATGTCTCTCAGAAGAATACCAAGTTATAATGGAGCCATCTGAGCTGACTGAAGGAAAAGCCTTAAAATCATCAGATTGGCAGGAGATTGACATGGTTCTGAGACCTCTTTTCTCTCTAAGGCCCTTTTTCCACCAAATAACAACAATTCTCTTTGCGTTGCACCATTTGAATGAACCTCCCACCCGTTTATTCCTCTCCGTCCACCTGTGCACTATGCACTCTGCGCTGGGCAACAAAATACCAAACAGTTGGGCAAAGAAAGTTTCAAAGTCTGGAAAATAACAAACTGACAGAAAATAGGGCCCCAATAGTCACATGTTTTTGCTGTCCTTAATCAAAGACAGGACAGGGTCAGTGCCAAGGAACATGTCAAACTAGGTGAGAGACGGCAAAAAAAGTGGACAGACTAGTCTTTTAGTTGGCAAGTCATGAGGTGTCCCAGATGCTGCGTCCATTGCCTCCCGCTATGGCACACTACGTGGGATAAACGATTGGGCATTGCAAAAACCCTTCCTTTCTTAAAACTTAAAGGAAAAATACATGGTTTGTTACAACTTGGGGTTTATTTTCATTGTTCAGTTATGGTAACATCAAACTCACCAAAGTAATTGCTGATATCTTGGAGTTTTTCAACATCTCTAAAAATAGACCTGTGATGAATGTTTGGGTGGTAATTTTACTGTTCACCTTCATTTACTCTTCCAAATAAATTTGGCTGTTCTATTGTCTTATCATTCATGTTTCTTACCCCATCAGACTTACTTTTTGTTGCTGTGCTCCAAAATCTCAGCAATTACTTTGGTGACTACAGTGTTATCATAACTTATAGAACTGAGGACCAGAGCTATGAAAATAAAATCCAAGTTGTAATAAACCATATTTTTCGTTTGAGTAAGTACATAAAAATAATGATTTACAATCATGACAGGGACATTCACATTTTACCTTCAACTTAAAGGAACCACTGCCAATGATAAAGATCATCTGATTAGCTAAGACCGACCATTGTATCCTATTACAGAGACTGGACCATTTGATTGGCGTCAAAGGACCAGCACTAAGCTGGTTTCAGTCGTATTTATCGGATAGATTTCAGTTTGTCCATGTTAATGATGAATCCTCCGTGCCGGGGGAAGTTAGTCATGGAGTTCCACAAGGTTCAGTGCTCGGACCACTTTTATTTACCTTGTATATGCTTCCTTTAGGCAATATTATCAGGAAACACTCCAAAAACTTTCACTGCTATGCAGATGATACTCAGTTATACTTATCGATAAAGCCAGATGAAACCGGTAAGTTAGCCAAGCTTCAGGCATGTATTAAGGACATAAAAGACTGGATGACCTGCAATTTCTTGCTGTTAAACTCAGACAAAACTGAAGTTATTGTTCTGGGTCCTAAACACCTGCGAGACGCATTATGTATAGATATAGTTACTCTAGATGGCATTGCCCTAGCCTCTAGCACCGCTGTAAGGAGTCTAGGAGTAATCTTTGATCAGGACATGTCCTTTAATACCCATATAAAACAGACTTCAAGGACTGCCTTCTTCCACTTACGTAACATTATAAAAATCAGGCATATCCTGTCTCAAAAAGATGCAGAAAAACTAGTTCATGCATTTGTTACTTCTAGGTTAGATTACTGTAATTCCTTATTATCGGGTTGCCCCGATAAGTCTCTAAAGACTCTTCAGCTGATCCAGAATGCGGCTGCACGTGTACTGACAGGAACTAGCAAAAGAGAACATATTTCTCCGATATTAGCTTCTCTGCACTGGCTCCCTGTGAAATCTAGAATAGAATTTAAAGTCGTCCTCCTCACTTACAAAGCTCTTATTGGTCAGGCACCATCATATCTTAAAGAGCTGATAGTACCGTATTACCCCACTAGAGCACTACGCTCACAGAATGCAGGGTTACTTGTGGTACCTAAAGTCTCTAAAAGTAGAATGGGAGCCAGAGCCTTTAGTTATCAAGCTCCTCTTCTGTGGAATCAGCTCCCAATTTGGGTTCGGGAGGCAGACACCCTCTCTTCGTTTAAGAGTATGCTAAAAACGTTCCTTTTTGATAAAGCCTATAGTTAGGGCTGGCTCAGGTGAGTCCTGAACCATCCCTTAGTTATGCTGCTATAGGCTTAAGACTGCTGGGGGACTTCCTAGGACGCAGTGAGCTTCTCTCTCCTCCTCTCCCTCTCTATCTGTACGCATTCCTATCCCACTAATACAGGCTACAAACTCCATTTCTTCCTGGTAGTTCCTGTGCTTTCTGTGTTTTTTCGCCTTCTCACTTTCTGCAGGTATTTCCGCCCCTGGAGCTGTAGAGTCTGGATCTGTGATTGTCGGCCGTCTACTGCCCCCGTGTTCCTGCTCCACACTCACTGCTGCAGTTGTTATTATTATTAGTCTGATTTGTTGTCTGTCCTCCTGTTCTGTCTCCCATCTCCCCCTCTCTCCTCCCCTTTCAACCCAACTCGGTCGATGCAGATGGCCGCCCACCCAGAGCCTGGTTCTGCTCGAGGTTTCTACCTGTTAAAAGGGAGTTTTTCCTCGCCACTGTCGCCAAGTGCTTGCTCATGGTGGGAACTGTTGGGTCTCTGTAAATAATATTTTAAAGAGTATGGTCTAGACCTACTCTATGTGAAAGCGTCTTGAGATAACTTTTGTTATGATTTGGCGCTATACAAATAAAATTGACTTGACTTGACTTGACTAAGCTATACAGTGGACTGGAAAGCATGGTGCATTCCAGTCATGACATCACTCATCATTTGGTATAGAGATGGATCCTCACAAGGAGTTCTTGCAACTGTGAAAGTAGGTTTTTTTTTATTTCTTCTACCGTTTTACAAAACTACTTTCTAGCAAAACATTTGTCACAATATAGTGCGAAGAGTTTATTTCAGGCCATGATACCAGTCAACTGTTGAGGAGTAAGAGGGGAGAATGGAGAGACCACAGCTGAAGGAAGCAGACAAAGAGAGCATGGGCAGTGGTGTCTGCGTACATGCCCACATGTGCTGAATCGCTTATTATAACTTGTTAGATGAATAGAAAAAACAACAAATAAACCAGATGTGGCTTATTAGTCCCACAGCAGACACTGCAGCTGAAACATGCAGGTGTTCGTTTTCAAGGGACACCTTTTGTTGTCCAGTTTTCAGTTAACTGATAAGATGCACTGATGCTTACATCTCATACTTGTTGAAATTAGAGATGTATGAAAACTGAAAACATGCAAACTGCAAATATATACAAACACCCAAGGTTGGATTGGTTTTCACTTTCAGCTGAAACAAAGCAGAGTGGTTCACCTCAACCAGGAAAAGGTTACTGAGGAGACAATAAAACATTTATTTTGACACAACATTTAAACTACATTGAAAAACAACTAAAAAATTTCCTGGGTGTGTCCTTCTAGTCATTAACCGACTCCACTTGCCACTGAGTTGCGGTTGTCTTTTGCATGCCTTCAGTGCAGGAAGTGTTCTGCAGTATATACAGGAACAACATATTTCATAACTCTGCTTTGGTGCTTTGCAGTGATGCCTCACTTCTGTAAAACACAGCAGCTGCCAGTAAGGATGAGGTTAACCATGAACCTCACATGGTTTATGAAACCAGAAGTGTGAAACTGGTCTCAAGTTGTGAACTGTGTTGACCTTAGATAATCATATTTTTCAAGTGCAAAGACAAAATCAACACCTACACCCCTATGTATATGTCATTAGGCAACCAATTTGCAAAGTTTTTTTGCAAGGTGAGTTTAATTAAATGAGGACTATTTAAAAGATAAAAGAATGTCTTTTTGTGTTATATGTTCCCCAACATTTCATGAATGCAACAAGCAACTACAGACTTGCTTTGGGACCTTTTATGTTAATGTTAGCTCTTTATAAAATCACTGTAAACCACAGTCTCTCAAGGGTTATTAACTGCAGCTTTCATTTTGCACACACAGCAACATGTAGACCGGTGTGGGTTTCAATGCCATCCATCAAGACTGAATACAACTCTACAGTGAAAACCCAATATGCTTTATTCCAGCAACACTAGGGATGTGATGAGGCCAACTGTAGATTTACTTAGAGATTAACTTGAGCTTTTCATAAATGTTATAGAGATGGAAGTTATTTATCTATACTCTGTATGGAGATGTTAAGTTCAAAGACAATAGAATTTACTTTTTTGTACTTAAAAAATGTTGATTCAACCTTTTCCTCATTGATGGGTTAATGTGAAATGTATACTGCATATGCAAGTGTATACAGTATGTATTCTGTAAGTACTAAAATTGGCCAACAAGCCTAAATCCCAGAGGTATTCAACCTACAACGGAAGACTACACAACATTCACATTTGAGAAGCAGGAAACAGTGAATTTACATTTTTGCTGAAAAAGATGACTTAAAAAATTATTTGAAAATTGTTGGTTATTACTTTTATGTCAATCAATTAATCGACTGACCATTGCATCTGTAATCTGTGACATGCTAAAACAGGCCAGTGCATTGATTAGGCTCCATTATATTTTTCTTGTAAAGTCTGGAGACTAATTGATGTTTCATATATGAACAAGCCTGAGAGTGCCGAGCCACGCTCACAGTTCTGTGAGACTGGGCTCACAGGCAGCACGGCTTACAGTGAAATGCTAATGTCAATGCTAACATGCTGATGTTTAGCGTGTATAATGTTTACCATGTGTACCGTCTTAGCATGTTAGCATGCTAACATTGACTTATTAGCACTAATCCCGCTGGGGGAAAAGTTAGAACACCAAAGTCATTAGGATCCATCCTCTGGGCACCATGAATGTGACCAAATTCTGCCCCAATCCATTACATAGACTGTAGGTACACTGCACTCTGTTAAAAGTCACAGGATCACCAAATGTCATGGCAATCCATCCGGTAGTTGGAATATTTCAGTCTGGACCAAAGTGGTGCATTGACTGACTGACATTAACATCATGGAACCACACTGGAATGTAATTAGCAGAACATTTGGGGGGGGGGGCATTTTGCTGTCAACATTTCAAACTAAACTGAGGTTCTACTGATAATAGTGGAGCACACCTTACCACTGCTTGAGATGCAAAAAATAATTGGCCTCTTTTCTTTGTTCAATTTTCTAAGCTGTTTTCCACTGGGCCGGACACAGTATTAAATCTTTTAACATGGCTTCGTTCAACGCAACACAAACTGTAATCACTCCAAAAACTGTTGCTCACCTCAAGGCTGATCAACAATCATACAAAATTTTTTTATTAAAGTGGGAATGTAGCCATTTCTTACAACAAAAACATGATCAGAATGTGGTCAAGGTGACATTTTCTGTGGTTGTCGCTCCATGTTTTTGGTGAGTCACTGGTCCTGTAATGATGGGTCCATTTCTTGTTTTTTTTAGAAACAGGAACAAAAACAGACCCTTGTTAAAGCAGATGAAGCATGTTTGAAGGGGTACAGAGAGAGCTGGACAAGAGCTTTAGGAAGAATGTAGTCACACCTTATCTTGCTCTTCCTGTTTGTGCCTACCCTTTTGGTTGAGTATTTAGTATTTTCTTCTTTCTCCATTTTGAAAGTGCTCCTGTACTTTTCAGTGCAGCTGAGGTTTCAGAACACTCTAAGTCATGATGACGGCTGACAGGATTTTATGGTGTGCTTTGGAGCTGCAGATTACAGTGGTGGGGAGAGGACAGTTTGTCTTTTCCTGCTGTGTCCTTTGTTTGGGCCTTAGGGATTGTGGGGAAGGAAGAAGTAAAGCAATGGTTTTGAAAATGGGTTTAAAAGTAGCCATATTTTCTAAATATTTTTTTCTTTATAACCCCAAAGTAATTCTGAAGTGTTTACTTTACATTACTTCACCCTGCAGTGCCTTGGTTAAACGTCTTGCAACGCTGACATTGCTATTAGTTCCAGTGGCTATTTTGTCAGAATAATTTAGCTCCATTCTTATGTTCCTGTGGCAGTACACAGTACTTGAGTTATGCCACGATGTTGTGGTATACAAAAAACAAAAAACGCAACTCCCATTAAAATTTACAGGCATGGCAGTGCAGGCACTTACATCATTCTAGCTTGGTTTCACCCAAAGCCATAAAACACATAAAACACGCTCTTCTAATGCCTTTTTGTATGATCCTGGCAGTGTACAAACATTTACAGCACTTATTACAGACATGTCTCTGCTAGACTCCCATTGGTTCGTCTCTTCTGGCACGCAGAGCAAGCAGACGAGCATCGTACAGAAAGGTAAAGTTGTTGGAGGTGTGCTTGTCACAAACCATAGTAAGAGCCTGCAGTCCTTTTCAGCACACAGCGGCTGTTAATGTTTGTACAGTTCCTCCCTGGAATATTTAAAACTGATCCCCTGACCAAATGTCGCAGAATATGTTAAAAAAGTGCAGGGGGGAAAATTAAAGGTTTTAATGTGAAGTGGCTACAGCACAACGTTTCAGTTTCCGTTGGCAGAAACTGACAGCTCCAAGATGGCAGAAAGGAATCAGTAAACAGTACTGATATCTGAAAGCATAAAAATGTATGCAGAAGTGAAACTAACCACAGAGATTCAGGAAACAAGCTACACAGAAGTAAAGGAACTTTCAATAACAGAGTTTTCTCTCTAGTCTTCAGCACAGACACAATTTAGCAGCCAAAGACACAGCAAAGGGGAGGTCATGGGTCGGCCCTGCTACCACGCAGGACCACAGCGGATGACGCAGCCAGGCCAGCACCGCATGAGCAAAGTTCTGATGATTATGCATGTTCATTGATGCTGTGCTGTTGAGTCTGCGCTACTCTTACTAATGTGATTTGTTTTGCGTTTGTTTTTCATGTTGCACTTTATGCTGCATAACTAATTGCCCTACAGAGACAAATAAAGTTGAACTTGAACTTGAATTATTAAGCGTGTTGGCTGTGAGGAGTTATGTTACATTCAAGGCATGACAATCTCTGGTGGGGCTTAAAGTGGGCAAACTGTGAGCTGCATCCCGTGTGCTGGTGACATTGTAGAATCATTAAAAATATTGAATTAATTGTTTTTTCTGAATCTCTCTGCAATTTCTATTTCATGCAATGTGAAACCACCCAGACAAGCTTACGGTCAAGCAAACGTAGCATTAGTTGTTGATGTGTGTGAGTGTTTCTTCTTTAACAGTCAAATCAAAGTGTTTCTGGTCTGCTAGAGTCTATAGATAATTCACAATCCTTGCATTTCGCTCCAACAAGGACGGATTTTGTTGCAGTCCTTGTGCTGTTGGGGACACTATGACAAGATGTCTGCAGACAGATAAGTCTTTTTTTTTCTCAGTCACCCACAGTGAGCCTAGGTGATGCAGATGACTGCAGTTGTTGTTGCCAACTCATTATTATAAATGTTGAATTATTTGGGGCTCAGGCGGCATCCTTGACTTATCTCTGTTCTGACTGAAGTGTTTGTGTTTTTATTGTTTGAAAGCGAGCAATTGTCGTTGTTATGAATTGCTTGAATGATGACTTTGTATCTGTCAGCAGCTAGAAGGCCAGACCATATGCTTATGGGAGATTACAGATATATATATATACAGACATTTGATAAAATGTAGGGAAAAGTGATCAAAAGCAGCAGATGTCAATCTGCACAATGTGATGCATCCCCACTTACGGTGTAGATATAAAGTTTAAGAACAAAATAACAGTCGAAGCCCCTTTTCTTGGTTGAAATGCATAAGGTCAACAACAATGTCAAGCCTTTTGTTTCAGGGAGACAGTAATTATTTGCACTGCCACAAGAGGGCGCTTGTCAGGAAAAGGGAAACATAGGTCAGCTTAAGTGTGACCACAGAAGGAATGCGTTGTTTTTCTACTGAAAGATCTTGTTTCAGTCCAGTCGTGTGAGGCTGTCAGACTGTAGAGTTCATCTTCTTTTTGTGCGGTTCATTCTATTGTCGTTTAACCTGATGTTGAACTATGTGGAAATTCCCCAATAATGTGCTTATTGGCAATATACAGACCCCACTGTTCAACAATTCACTTTGATTGCACTCTTTAATGTCTTTCAGCTCTGTTGAAACAGAACAGAGTATTTATCGGCCAGCTAAAACAACACAACAAGCCTGAGAGCCCAGCCAGCTGTTACTCATGTCTACAAATGAACTACTGCCAAGAGTTGGCAGAGAGACATAAGGTAGATAATGGGGAGGGGAGGGTGAGAGAGAGATACAGGGAAACTGACCCATTGCCCCACTGACAGAATAAGACATGAAGAAACGCACAGAAAAAGTGCACAGACACATTCTCCTATTGCTCGCACACTTTCTCAAACGTTAAATATTGCCATCTGTTGTTAATCACCTCTAGTCTCTATATAATCTATTTTCTCCCTCCCCCTCCCTTTTATTTAACCAACATTACTTACATATACCCAGGCCAAAGAGGTTTCAGAATAACTGCCCCCGCTGACCATGCACACACTCCTTCAGTCCACTTTACTGGCTACCAGGGAGCGTTCACAAAACCGGCAGTGTTGAGATGGGCTGATAAACATCTGACCTGATGGGAAGGGAGGTGAACAGCTGCCCTCTGTTTGCTCATCTCCTGTTTACAGCAACTACTGAACAGAAAAAAACTCATAACCATCTCCAAACAGCCCCCTTTTCTTGCATAACAATATCATAACGGATTATACCAACATATGATGTACCGGCCGTGACCTAAATTAAATCGAGGCCAACCATAAATTGTGTTTTGCTATAGGGGACTGAAAGAAAGGCTAGGAAAACATTCTCATCAAAAGAAAAAATGGCTAGGCCAAAACTGAAAAGCAAATAAGGAGTAATTGAACATTTGTGCATGTATGAATTGAGCAGGAACACAGGAGGGCTATGAGAGGACATTCGTCATGTTGTGTAGGAAGGGCTGCGTGCTGTCGGGAAAAGTGGTGATAAAGCAACAAAGAAATGATAGCAGCCAGGTTTCAGGTGCTGTTTCCCATAGCTACACCAAAACACTACTAGCCCTTTTATTGTGCACAGTACAGAGTACATAAATACTTTAATCGTAATATTCACATGTCTGAAGTAGAGCTGAGCTAAGGTAATCGCCTCTGAAAAAAAAAAAAAGAAAAAAAAATCAATGGCGGAGCTGCAGTTAATGTAATTATGCAGCCCTCCCCGGTCCTCTAAGAGACATCTGGAAAAACAGAGCTAGCATCTGGGGCCCGATGAGGGGCCGCGATTACACACTACAGCAGACAACCTAACTCAATCAATGAAACACATGACTGCTGCTCACACAATCCATTGTTTGATGATACACTGTATGAAACCAATAGTTAATAATCATCAAAGCTGCACTGGTCAAAAGTTTTGTATTAAGAAGGGATCAAATGATTATGTTTAATGTGAATGGTGTTGCTCATAGTGACAAACCCACACGTTAGGAACTAGCCGGTGAAGTCTGCTAGATAATTGTTTTCTACCCTGTTAAAAGGGATTTAAAGGTGATTTCGTGTCATATGTTGTGGTTTCAGCCTTCTCTGTGGCCCCCAAATTGGCCAAGAAAAAGCAGTAAGTAGTAGTAATGCAACTCTTAATCTTGACCATTTTATCTTGGTCTCAGATCTGAGACCAGGTCATCCTATATGATAATATATGATGCTAGTTAAATTAAATAACACCTTTAAGCTACAACATAAACTGCATGAAATGTTAAGTCCAACAACACTAGTGGAACAACATCAGGCAAGCTCGCTCTTATGTCCAAGCCAACAATAAATTCACACACTTTGCAGCCTGTGCAGTTCTAAATATAAGGCCGCCTCTCTCAGTGCAGCCTCACTTGAATTAACCAGGAAAGAGACAAAATTCAGCCAATTAAACAAAAATGACCAACGATAAATAAGAAGAGCTATGGACACCACAGCATGTCTAACACTACAGAAATTAAATAACTGCCACTTTGACAGAAGAATAAATCATCACCAAGGCAACCAACACAGGGATGTATAAACAATATAAACTCCACAGCAGCTACAGCCATAGACACACATGTTAAAGCAAAGAGAGCTGTAGTTTTCACACACCACGTAGCACACACACACACACACACACACACACACATCGCTATAATGTGAGGGACTGTAATTGGTCAACATTGGCTTTTTTTTGTTTTCTCCTACAAGTTTCTGATGCTCAGTTATCTTCTCCTCTTCCAGGGTGACCCTGACTGCACACTTCACAGCTGACCTCAACCTAACAACACGCTGTGGTCACACTCCTTAACAGGGACAACCAGGAACCTCCATGTTTGTCACACTGGCTCTAATTGGCCCTAACGCCTGTTCATGGCCCATCACCCATCTGTGAAGTGTGCTGTCAGCTCCCTCAGCCCCTGTCACAGGATCAAGGTTAATAGCTTCTGCTGAAAACAAAAGGAGTGACGATAGCTTGGGGTGAATATACAACGGTGCCAGTAAAATGCAAAACTTTTTGACCCCTTTGTGCGAATGTAGAAGCTGACATTCACATTTTTAATGTTTCATTTTACAAACAAAATGCCAAAACTATTGGTCGTCCAGTGATCAATCAGCCATGTGTAAACAGGGTACAATCCTGGCTGGCTTGTGACATCATAGTACAGGTAACTAGTTTAATTTACAGCATTGTAATGTCCTAAAGAAATCCTAAAGGCATCAGCTTTCACATTGCCTCCATCAGAAAGAAGAAAGAAAACAAATCTCTTAGCTGTCCATTGATGTGATTATCTGGGAATAACAAGTATAAACGTTCCCTGAGCAGTGAAGAGTGGAGCTGCAAACATTGGTCATGTCACTTAGCGTTGTGTCATTTGAAATGCCGTAGCACACACTGGATAAGCTGTGCAAACAGAAGAAGTAGTCAAGGTGAGGTAGCTTTTCGGTTCACACCAGGACATGAGACAGTGACACTGCAAAACATTTGTCACATGAACCACCTATAGCTATAATAATAGGAATACGTATTATATCATGAAATATCATGACAGTGATACCTAGTTGAACTTTTGTTGCAACCCAACGCAACGTTATCCGAAAAGTGCACATTCCCACTGGATTATTCTTTAATGTGAACAGTGTTTTTCTACTGTTTACCTTAAGATTATCACAGAGAGTTGTAAAATCACAATCCATTGCAAACACTATGACATTGTTATAAACTGTTGTGCATCATCTGAGAAGGCTTCAAATTCACGGATCTGTCAAACTGGACTGGAACAGCACTCTGCACAGGGGCAGTTAGAATTCCTAATACCACTAAAGCCATGAAGCTCACACAGCCAGACCGACATTATGTATGTAAATTCTGTAGGATTTGACGGCATCATTACAATTAGAATTGAGCACAATTCTCAAATGCACAGACTCAAACATACAGTAATCATATGTTAACACTGTAAAAAGGCCAATCCATTTGGCCAGCAGGCTGCCAGCTAAATTCTTTGCATGATTTTTCAGATCTAACAAGGCGAGCTTGTGAGGAATTTGGATCTGGGAAATGCCATGCAGGGACCTTGTGAAAGCACACATTTCAAATAAAAGAGAGACATGAATTGACTATGCCTCAGCTTTTCTAGTCTCAGTTCAAATTAACATTCAAGGTTATTTTCATGGCAACAATTAGGCCACCATGCTGGATGTGTATTAACATATTAAATATCCACCAGATGAGACACTCTGAAAGCTAAAATAATAAATCCCTTAAAGTGAAAACAGCTGTGTGCTTTACTGTAATTAAAACCTTTCAAAGTTTGGAATAAATATGAGACATTTTAATGCTTTCATGAACCTTCTGACTGTGTATAGTTGTATTGTGGGGTATGATTTTGTTGTCTGAGGACATGAAAAAGGTGTGTGAAGTGTGATTTGTCCCGGCCATCACTCATCCTGGATCCTGGCGTGAAGCGAAATGAGAGATGGCAACAAAGCCCTGCAGGACTGAGCCTTGGTCGTGGTCTGTCTCAGAAATTCGCTTTCAGGAGGTCACACTTTGACAGATGAGGCTACGCTGTCTTTAGGGATGCGAACACAATGGAACGGGACCGTACTGTACACGCATCAGATGTCAGAGTGTGTGTGTGTGTGTGTGTTTGTGCAGTAAATGTGGAGTAAATGTAAAAAAGTTTCAAGGCTGCACAGCTGCTCTAACATGACTTCCTCTGCACATGCCAAACAGGAAACACTACAGGGTCTACAGGGTATACAGGTCTGGCAGGCCTGGGCTCGCATCACCCGAACACCACCACCTGTTCTCCGTCTCACTATTCACTCACGATTTCACGTCTACCTCTCCTCCTCCGGATCCTCACCCTCCTTGACCTCCAGGACTAACTTCCACTGAAGCTTTATTCTGTTCACTGTGAACTTCTCTCACCCTCTGCAGCGTCTCTGTCTTTCCCACACTCCACAGAGCCTTTGAAGGACAATTCATTTCCTGGTACTGACTCATACGTCGTCAACCCCCCCCCTACCCCCACTCCATCTCTCTCTTGTCCCCTCACTCCCTTCATCCCTTCATCCTGCCAGCTGAAGTGGCTCCAAATCGGAGCAGTTTTTCTTGGGATTTTCCTTCGCAGAAAAAGAAGGCGGGTGCGGCCGGCCTCGGAGCTGCCAGTCATCGTCTGAGCTGACGTCCCGAGCCGGATTAGAGTAGATTAACAGAACAAAGCTCATTATTGATTTTAATCACTATTAAAGTGGAGACACTGTGGGGCTGCAGCCAAGTTCAAACAAACTAGTTCCCGGGGAAAAATCGATGAAGGAACTGGGATAATAAAAGCTGTTGCCAAGAGAGTGCTTAAAAAGTGCTGTTCGCTCTAAACTTGTCTTTGTGAAGTGAGACTCTCGGAGGACTCGAGTCCTAATTAACACCTTGTCTGGTGTACAGCAATACATTTAGCTCAACGAGACACATATGCCAGGGCCCGCCTCATCATTATGTACAATGGATGGCATGTATTGCCCATTTCAGTCCGTATCATCCCAGGGTGGCAGTGTAATCAAGGCTTTCATTAACATAAAGAGAGCTCACACTTCATCCAGTAACCCTCAACAGGAAATTTGCAATTAAAATTAAATGTGTCTTTAAGTGCAATGCCAACATCCTGAGCTGTGTGTATGAGACACACTGAGGCGAGGAGATAAAGCTGCCGAGCACCAGCAGCCAATGAAAACTAATTGAATGATATGGCCAGTTGTTTTGATGCTATTAATATTTAATATATCACAACCCTGCTTGCATTTCTTTAATAATGTAAATGTTTGCATAATTCCTTTTATTTGCTTGTACAAGCTCAATACCCAGCAGATATGCAGCTGTGTGAACAGTCTTACCTGTAACATTAGCTAAACTGATTTTCTTACCTTCTAATATGAAGGAGCTTTTCGTGATTTAATACATTGAAACTGTGCCAGTTCAATTTCTAAACAGATTATTTCTTATTATATATGTGTGTGTGTAAATATATCTTTTTTTTTTCTCTAGAACGCAGTTTTATTTTCTCTGTCAAAGAATTAGTTTTGTTGTTATGGGATTATGTCCTACTGGATGAGGAAATTGCTTTCTTCCTAGCACTGCTTTCTGTGAAATAATTATTG
The DNA here is from genome assembly GCA_031216445.1 of Lateolabrax maculatus. Lineage (NCBI taxonomy): Eukaryota > Metazoa > Chordata > Actinopteri > Acropomatiformes > Lateolabracidae > Lateolabrax > Lateolabrax maculatus. The sequence goes on from CM062207.1 coordinate 17,345,045, forward strand.
GTGGGAGAATATATCCCAGGGCTTGATCCAGAGTATGCAACTGCAACAATGACCTCCTTAAAATAAAATAAAAGGTCCAATCTCTACAGCTGTAATCAATGTAGTGAATTTCATGAGTTAGCCAAACAGTAAAAAACCAAACTGTTGGCTGTATCGGGTCTACAGCAGGTCCTGTTCACATGCTGTACATAAACAGAGTAGCTAGATCAAAAACTAAAGAGAGACCTGGCTCAAACACTGATATCCCATGCAAAGAATACTTTATTACTTGTTTTTACTGAAGAAATCCACTGACAGGGCACTTTCACATTTTTCTATAAGAATAAATAAATCCATTTTCATTTGACTTACGCTGTTCATACCACAGATGAACTGTACTGTATTAATTGTCATGTATACTTTTTTAACAGTTAATATACAAGAAATCAATGTACTTTTCCATTTTCGTACAAATAGAAAACGATGCAGTATGTGGTCCTACAGGCAGAAATCCCAATCCAGAGATCACATGATAACAACTGAGCCAGCTCCATTCGCTGATGAAAACCATGAGAAGCAGCTGAAAGATGAGAAAACACTCGTAAGTGTACCTTGAGTTGTAAGTGTAATGTCACATGGGGGGAAAATCGAACTGAATCATCAAATCTCACCACAAGGTCCATTTAGTATCTGTTTTGAAGCTTTCGGTCATATCACACTACATGTTCGCATCACATGGTCTTCATTCTCTTGGCTCAAAAGCAGAGGTTCAAATCTTTCTTGATCTTGAAAATAATGCAAAGAAAAATGTCTGTCTGAAGATTTAATACTTATTCATTTTGTTTTTTCCAACGCTACACTCAAAAATGAAGCATGTTCTAAATGTTGTCTGGACATTGACTGTTATCAGCTACCACTATATTTCATTTAGTCACATTTCCAGTGTGCACACTCAAAACCTGCTTAAAATTTGCATGCAGAAGAGAACTGGGACACAGTTAATCTTTCCCGCAAGCATCCAAGTGATTGTTTTGGTGTATTACTCATCAACTGGAAATGGCATGGATATGGCCAAACATGTGATTCACAGACAAACTGCCAACACATCCTATATCATCTGTCTATTCTGGGTGCTTCAACCAGCACAGACATGTCCAGGCCTTACATGAGCTGGCATTCCATGCACACACACACACACACACACACACACACACACACACACACTCACACACTCATGCCTATTCTATTCTCAGGATCTGTGTGTAGGTCAGTTCCCCGCAGCACATTCCCAGCTCATTCACATTCCATCCATCTCTCCTCCTCCTCTCTCATGTCTGTTTAAACTACTTGAAGTGAAGGAGTCACACTTTGTAAGATCCAGTCTATCACTCTGGTTTAGCAGTTTTCAGATATGGTATTCACCTGGAAGTGTCCCCTGCTGAAGAGAGGAAAGAGTGGGGGACGGACAGCAGGGTATACTGATGGCTCAAGGTCAAAATGAAGGCAAAAGATGACCGAACAAGCTTCCTCTTAACAGTGCAGCTTTTTGAATGTCGCTCTGGTGAACTGTGTAGACAAATGCTACTATAGTGTAACTACTAACTACAATCCAGTCAGTTTACCAAAACTATCCCAACTTCATTGTGTTTTAGGAACTATATTTCTTTTTTTTTTTTATCATAAACCATCCTTTGTATCACTCAGAGTTATTTTTTCTTCAAATAACAAGATCCTCTGTTCTAATTACTTTTATAACTGTAAAGACATCATTTTATTTTTCGTTTTTATAATAACAATATATTTTTTTCTCATAATAAGAAGACTCTGTTGTGATAAGTAGTAATAAGATACATTAATCATATTAAAAAGATTTTGCTTATAATAAATGGATGCTTTGTTACTTTTTTAGAGATCTTTTTCCTTCCACAATGAGATACTTTGCAGTAATAGTTATTTTTTCATAACGTGATACTTTTGTCAATATAACGAGATACACTGTTTATTTTTCTTATAATGAGATGCTTTGTTTTGAGCGAGACATTATAATGTCATACAGTGCACAGAAAAAGATAGCGAACCCTTTGGAATTACCTGGTTTTCTGCTTTATTTGGCAATAAAATGTTATCTGACAAACACAATAGGCTCATGAAACAGAAATAATTTAAATGTTTCATAGATCTACTGAACACACCCAATAAACATTCACAGTGCTGGTGGAACAAATTAATTGTTGGATTTAATATGTGGTTGAACTTCATTTGGCAACAGTGACCTCAATCAATCATCAATCACTACCGCACAGAGGGAATTCTAGCCCATTCCTCATTTCAGAACTTTTACTTCCTCCATGTTCTTCAGATGCCTGCTGTGAATGGCTCACCTGAGGTCTGACCACAGCATTTCTGTTGGGTTGAGGTCTTGGCTTTGACTGGGTCACTCCAAAAGGTTGATTTTCTTTTTGTGGAGCCATTCTGACATCAATTTACTTTGGCATTTTGGGTCGTTGTCCTGTTGCATAACCCAACCCCTAGTGAGCTTCAGCTGGCAGACTGACACCCTGACATTCTTTTGTAAGGTGTCTTGGTTAACTTGCAAATTCATCCTCCCCTCAATGTCTGCGACTTGTCCAGGCCCTGAGGCAGTAAAAGAGGCCGCAAATCATAATGCTCCCTCCACCGTACTTTACCGTTGGGATGATGGTTTCTTGACAATATGCTTTTCTTACACCAGATGTAGTGCTGTGTTTTCTTCCCAAACAACTCCATCTTAGTCTCATCCGGCCACAAAACATTCTCCCAGTAGTGTTGTGGAGAGTCCAGATTCATGCAGATTGGAAGAGCAATGGCTTCCTACCATGGACACCCTGTCAGTTCAAAGTTTTGCATATGGTGGAATCACGAACAGAGATGTTAACCTGTTCCAATGCCTCCATTAGGCCTTTGCCTGTGAGCGGAGGGTTCCTTTTTACCTCCTTTAACAGTCAAGTCAAGTCAATTTTATTTGTACAGCGCCAAATCATAACAAAACTTATCTCAGTCTTTGTTGTGCGATTGCAGTCATCTTAGGCAGCCACTTCTAGGGAGACTTGTGACAGTTCTCGGTCACTGACTGAGTGATAGATGAATACCTTAAGTCTTGGAAATGACTCTGTAACCATTCAACTTTTATATAAATCAATTCTTATTGATCTGAGGTCTTCTGAAAGATCTTTCCTTTGAGGCGTGGTTCACCTCAGCTGAGGCATCTTTTGAAGAGCAATAACTCATATTGTTTTTTTTATAAGTCAAAGTAGCTGTAATCCACACTTCCAAACTCCTGAAAACTCCAGTGATTGAACACCAGGTTTGCACATTGCTGACTTAAATGAGCTTTTATTGGGTGATTAGCCCGAAGGTTCACTTAGTTTATCCAACCAACACTTGGAATGTTTTAATGATGTATTCAATCTGGACAAGTACAATACAACAAAATGTTTGTATCATTAGTTAATACCGACTGTGTTTGTTCATTGTCGTAACTTGGATGAAGACTAGGCCATATTTCCAGATAAATTCATAAGTCATTCCAAATGGTTCCCCCCTCTTTTTCTTGGCACTCTGTTTTCCCCTTATATTGAAATCCTCTGTCTTGATAGAGATATTTTTCCACCTAATAACAAGATACTTTGTTGTGATAACACAACATTGTTTTCATTAAACTGTTGCAATAACAAGATACTTTCTGTGTGAGGACAGTTTTTTCTCCTTATAACATCATACTTTATAACAAAATACTTCAACACTATCAGACATTTTTTGAGGATGTACTGATTTAATAACAAAGTACAAGTAACAAAATATAATTTTCTCCTAATACCAAGATGCATTGTTCTGATAATGCAATGCGTCTATCAATACAAAGAGCACTGATTTTCTCCTAATGATGAGATACGTTGTGATAACATTGTTCTTTTTTCATTATAAGAGATTATATTTTCTCCTAATGAGGAGGTGCTTTGTAGTGAAAACAAGATACTTTATATATTGTAACAAATATTATTATTGTGAGAGAGTGTTGTGGAGAGGAGCGTGGTGCACCGTTGTCATCACTAACTAAACTAAACAACCAACATGGCTGTTGTTAGTACTCACAGTGGTCAAGTTAGCATGTTAACATTTGGGATGGATCTGAAAACTGAGTTTGAAGCAGTCACTTGTTGCTGGCTGGCTAGCAGCAGCCAGCCGCAGTAACATTAGAGATCAGGAAGACTCTGGCCAGGTGCAATGAGAGCACGGGCACACAGGCAGGTAGGCCATCCAATCAAGTCAATCGACCCAATGACATGATTGGACAGGTATTATTACAGGCCGCAACAGCCACAGATACTGGATTTTTTTTGGGTGGTGTAAGAGCATTTCATTTATTGATTACTGTCGGATGTAAAGAGAATTTCAACAAATATAGCAAAAATGCTTCTGAGATAAATTGCCTACCCTGCTTTTAATATATATCTTGTTTTATAACAACCAGACATATTTCTCCTCATTTTGTAAGTGTATAAGTAATGATCTTGGCCTTCAAACACCCTGCTTCTTCCTGGCCATGTTCCAGTCCTGTCCCAGTGGAAGAGGCCCAGTAGATAAAATAAACTCAGTTTCCAGTAACATTCCCAGTGACTCCTCCATCAACATAGCGACTGCTTTCCCAGAATATGTCCCTCTTTCTCTGACCTACATTTGCTGGTCCAGACCAAACTTGTGTGCGTCGCTGGGACTCAACTGCCGGTTTAAAATAAGCAGAGACTCCACATTACACACTGTGGCTCCCTGGCCCAGAATCCATGGACCATAACCAGTCAACTCTCTGTACGTTTCCGTCTCCTCTCCACCTCATTCATCACTGCCTGTCTGTTTGGTGTATGCCACCATTGTCTCAGGGCTCCTTCCTTTTCTGCCGGCCTGCCTAACTGTCTGTGTCAGTTCCTCCATTTGTCTCCTCTTACTCAAAGTCATCAATCTGTTTCCAGGCAACTGAAATCCTATGCATCCAGTATGCGAAAGCTGCCTTTGACTGAAGTACTGAACTCCTCAATGCACCACTCATTGAGGTGTCTCGCACTCGCTCATCGCTTCTGAAGTCACACACGCGCAGTTTGTTGCATTCTTTCACAACAAATCACTGTGACAAAACCCTAGTTCACATTTGAATACAACAGCCGTGTGTGTGCTTGAGAGGCATACATAGCTCTTTGATCAGAGAGAGATCCAATGTGTAAAATAACATGTACCTTAAAACTGAATCCTGGCTCTTCAACTGGCAAACTGCTATGTGCGTCTGATTTAGTATCTTGCCTTCAGCTCTGTGTTAATATTATATTTGAATTTATTTTATAATTATTACTGTCTGAATTTAATAAATTCCAAAGCTTTTAAAAGAGGAAACTATTTTGGATGCCCAATTCTTTGAAAAGTGTTTTTTGTCTATTATGAAGAGCTAAAAGTCTTTTTTTGAGACAAGTGAAAAAACCTGTTTGTGCTGTGAGATCATTTGAACACTTTTCCAATGCTAATCAACTTTGGGTTGTTATTATTCTGTTTTCTAGTGCAGTGGTATGCATTATTCACTGCACTTGAGTATGAAATCTTAATTTAGTATTTTAATGGATATTGACATACATCTAAATAATTATATACACATAACATATAGGTTTCAAGCTGTTGGAAAACAGCATTGATGAAAAAAGCGCCTGCAAACTGACTCCAAACCACAAAACGATTTAAGTTGGATCTTCATTGAGACAAAATGTAACATATTAATACCACGAGACTGATAGGCTCTATGAAAAAAGGTGTGGCTAACCATCCAAGCTTCTCAGGGTGAAAGACAATTCGAAACCATCAGCAATTCAAGAAGTATCAAAATAAATAAATAAATCGGACAATAATGCATTAATTACATAAAAAGGATAATTAATTTGAGTCAGGTGCAGGTATTACTCTTTTAATCCTAATGAATAAATAAATAAAAATATGCAAATAAAAATTCTATTGATCTTAAAAGGTCATTGTTTTTTTGAGATTTAGATTATATGTATATTAAGTTTGCTTACACATCTCTTGTTTTTCTTTGACAACATATTAGTGAAGGATGTGGTTATCCTAGAGTGATCAGCTTAATTTATCTACAGTATCATGCAGTATTTCTTTTCAAACAAGTAGAACAACTTTTAAGGGCTAATCCAGCGATTTAGTATTGTCCCTCCATCAACTATAATGACTTGCAAGAGACAGGTAATAAAAGGAATAGTCAGTAATACAACTGAAGCAGCAAAGGCCAATGTACTCTCATTTTTAGTTACTAATATGGGTCAAGCTTCAGAAACACTGGATCCTACACTTCCCATAATGCACCCTGATAACGTTTTTTGGTAGACCCTTACTGCCTGATAAATGCCCATGTCTTTCAAATACATCTAGTTCCAAGTCTTTCAGTCATACATTTATAGTCTCCATGTCCAAGTTCGGATAACCCTGGTGACATTAATCAGGGTTATTTTCTTAGACTTGACAAAGCTCCTCCTGAGCTTCAATTTGAGAAAGACTATGGAAAAAAACAAATAAAAAAAAAAAATAGGGAATACTTTAATCAATCTGTTATTTCAACTCATAAAAAAATGTACGAGGGTGTCCATTTTGATTGTGGGTTTTGCTCCTCACTAAACATATGCAATTCTGCACTTAATTATTATAACTAGGATTCCTAAATTGCCTCATATCCATAGTCTAATGAGGATCTATTTGTTATGTTAGGGATCCCTGTCTGAGGAACAGAGGCGAGCCGTTCAGACATGTTCTCTCCACCTCTGGACTATGAGCATGTTAAGTGGTCCACTTTGGGAGTCTCGGCACATCTCCAGCTAATGTGCATGCACCTGACAGAGCTCCCCTTGATGTATTCACAGGAACATCATAACCTCTGCTGGCCTTCAACCCTGTTCCACAAGCCCTCCATGGAACTTACCACTCATTCTTATTTAGCCTTGCTTCTCTATGTGCCCTGAGGTATGTCACTTACACATTCACTGCTCCCATTACAAAGCAGAAAATAAGTAACTAAAGCTATGATTCAAGAGCATGTCATATTTATCTCTCTTGAGGTAAATATGAAAAGCTCCAAATGCCATTGGTTGAAACCATTGACTAGCAACGGTCCATCAAATAATGTGTCTAATGGAACATTTGATGTCTGTTTCAGTGATTCATAGAGTGTTTGATGGTGACAAGTGTTCTCAACTATTCATTAAAATTGTAGCTTTAGGGTTATTGAGCTATCAACTGCTACTAGCACTAGCACATCAATATCATAAGGCCACTCATCCAATCTTTAATAAGCTTTCAAGATGTAGAAACATTTACTACCCTTAATCTTGTATGGTAAAGCACAGAATGACCACAAATTAAAGACAGAGCTAAGAGAGAAGACACATGGTTGGAGCTGTTTGATATCTCCTTCTATTATCACTTCACTCTACATTCTCTGTCTCCCAATTAATTCTCAGGTGGAAGACAGAGGAAGTCATTAAAGGTGTTGAGGCAGAGAAGATGACGTGAGAGAAGGAATACTCACTGATTACGTTCCACTTGTAGCACCAGTTGGAGGTCATTGCATGAGAGCACTATTTCCCCTGTGACTGGGTATTCTTCCTGTTGGGTTAAGAAAAGAGATGAGATCAGGTCATAGTGGGGGAAGAACTCACCAGGAACACTTTCTTTGAAGTGCATTTAAAAGCATCAAAGTGCATTTACAGCACCAGAGTGTTCAGCCTGCAGGTAACACAGTCAACAACTTGCCCAAAGGCAGTTCATTTTAAGCTGAGTGGCCATGGAGTGGAAAATAAATGCATTTGACACATCTATTCCCTAAAATGTATTTCAGATAAATGCTTTTCTTGTATATATTTCAGAGACATGGGAATAAATGTTTAAACTGCAACTAACGGTTTTCTTTCTCTATCGACTAATCTGCAGATTATGTTATCAAATATTTAATTTATTCTTTGGCGAAATGTCCAAACATAGTGAAACAATATCCATCACAATTTCTCAGAGCCCAAGGTGATTTCTTACAATTGTTTGTTTTGTCCAAGCAAAAGTCCCAAACCCAGAGATAATCAATTTGATTAATGATGTAACACAGAGGAAAACAGCAAATTCTCCCATGTTAGAACCTGGTATTTTTGCTTGAAGAATTTTTTAAATGATTAAGCCTAATCGATTATCAAACTAGTTAACGATTCCTTTTCAGTCAATTGACTATTTTATTAGTCATTTCAGCTCCAATAATGGTCCCATGTAATAGAAATGTGTTTAAAACACATGGTGGCCAAAAATATATATTCTCAACTTTACGTCTATTCCATATAGGAAACTGGTGTGTTCAACTGTTTTAAACACAGTGCAATGGGTGAGGAACAAATGCAGCATATTATTAGGTCCCAATTAGTGGCTGTGGTATTCATAATACCACAAACTACGAAGGAGGTTTTGCTATTAACACATTTAAAGCTGAAATGAACTGCAAACGTTAAAGTGTCACTGAATTGCACTTGAATTAACAAGAAGTTTAAACTGATAAGTTTTAGGCTACAAAAGCTGAAACACTTGTCAAAGCAGATGGACCTCACAATCAACCAAAAACATGTTTATGTTTGTTTTTTTACTTGAGGTGAGTCAGTGACAGATGACCCTTTGACTTAGAATTTGTTCTGCGTTTCAGGAACAAACCTCTGCAGTTACACTAAAAGATTTCTATATCAGATGGGCCATTAAAATCTTCAGTCTTTGTGTACAAGTGGATACGTTGAGCTGATGGGGATGCAATGGAAAAGGCCAAGGGATTGGATCTCAAAATCGTTAGGATTCATCACCAGCAAACTGGCAATCTGATAAGTTTCCAGTAGCTGTGGACCAAAGTGTTGGACAATCTGACTGACATTGTAATTTTTTCTGCCAAGTTGTTTCCTTTGTGAATGAATGTTATGACATTCATGTGTTTTACAACTGTCCAACACTGACTATGATATAAACAATATGGAGGTTTATTTAATTATAACTGGTCCATATGGTTTTAATTTTGAGGAAGACTTGAGCTCTTTTCTATAAATAAACTTAAAACTCATTTCTCTCACTATTGGCAAACATCTCTACACAGAAAACAATTTGAGGCCCAACAATTTCGTGCTTCCTCTGTGGAAACTGCAACGAGGGAAAAACAACTCAATTTACAAATGTACTTTTTTTTTCTTTCTGTTGTTTGGGACGAAACATTTTACAGATGCAGAGAGGATTGGTGAAGAAATGGCTCAATGTTGTCATCAGTCCAATTTACTTTTTTACAGTTTATTCAATTCAATAATTTAGGTGAGTAGTAGGGGTGACGCTGAACAGTCGACAATTCGATCTAATGAGCCTGATTTGACTGCCAATCTCACTGCTGAATAGTCGCAGTGGCATGAAAATGTGTTTTTTAAACAAAGGATCATTCCATTCGGGCTATATGGGGGTGCTGAATGTCTGATTTTACATAGAATTGCTTTATTTCTCCCAATAAATCCTGAAGTAACTAATGTCCTTTCAAACAATAAATCACCATGGTAGACTTAAGTGCTTCTGTGTTTGAAAGATGAGCTTCATGTTCACATTCTGAGAATAATGACTTTAAGGGGCTTAAGTTGCACCATCCAAACTTACGGGACCAATGTATTAATATATCCATGCTATTGCTCTGGATGCACCAGACGAGACTTGACCCATCAGATTTGACTATGTCAGTTCTTAGTGAGTAGTATATGGCACGGCCTTGACATCAGTTGATGTCAAGGCCTGCAACGCCTAATCGATTAATTGATTAGTCGACAACAGAAAAATAATCTGCAACTATTTTGAATGTATCAATCGTTAAACTCATTTTTTCAAGCAAAAACACAAAAAAGTCACTGGTTTCAGCTTCTTAGATGTAAGGCTTTGCTGCCTTTCTTAGTCTTACATGATAGTAAATTTAAAACATTTGGATTTTGGACTGCTGCTTGGACAAAACAAGACATTTGATGACAATAATTTGGCCTTTTGGAAAATGTGATAGGCATTTTTCACTATTAATCACTTACTTGAGAAAGTAATTTGCAGATCAAGCCATGATGGAAATAATTGTTAGCTGGGAAAGGAGCAATTACCTTCAGTGAGCAGTTGACTGTGCAGCAGAACAAAAATGCTTTAGGCAAATAAATAATCTTGGCATCATCACTTTTTTGATACGCTATGATGTTAGCAAATTACACTACAACATTCTCTTATCTGTGCCTGTCAGACACTGTAATGAATGTTTTATATATAAGTACTATCAACTAGAGGAAATCATATTTGAATGATGAAATCCTTTTGGATTCTGTTGTTTTGTGAAATCCATCCAGCAAGAAGTTGAAGAGGTTAAAGATTTAGTTTCCACTTGTGCATAGAGAGAACCATTTTGTGTTTATACAAAGAAAATAAATTGTACACTAAGAGCAATTTAAATGATACATTTCCTGGTAAAACTCTCCCTATGCAAATGCGGTGTTGGACTGTTGGATAGCAAAATTATCGACACTGGATCCTGCTTTTCCACAGACAGGGTTTGCTGCAAGTATAAGGAAGACTGCTGCACCACAGCTGACAAGAGTCTGAAACACCATAAACTCTTTACAAGCACCATGAAATCATTACACTTGTCTCGAAAATCCTTTGCAAAAAAAAATAAAAAAAAGTGGAAGAGTCCAACTGTGTTTGTCTGTCAGAATGATCTGAAGTGACACTGCATGGGTGCTAGTCTGACAACAGTATCAAAGAGACAGTTTCCTAAACCATATAGTGTTATAACATGCTAGGAGATCAGAGTTGACTTGGTGTCTTTGATGCCACTACGGATATGTTAGACAACTATGGCCCCCTAAGCTATACCCAACGTTGCTGCAGTACAAATTACATATTGGATAATTCAACATTTTCAGATGAATTTAATTTTAAACTAACAATTTATGTGCTATGAAATGAAAAGGCATTATAGGTATTTCTGTTTGTGAACAAGAGAGTATTTTCCTTCAAGGTGAAATGTAATTATTTTAAATTTGCAGTGACTCCCTGTTGTTCCTCCCTAGTTCCGGGGAATGCCTCATTTATATCTTGTTTTTGAAGTACTGCATTACTGAGCAGCTGGAGCTCCATACAACCACTATTTTGTCATCTGTGATGGACAGTGAAGTGGTGCTGTGCCCAATATCCACTAGTGTCGAAACATTTTGGTTTAGCTGGACCTCATTTAGCAGCATATTCACCTCACTGTTTACAATGTTTGTCTAATAGGCTATTTATAGGGAAGTCATTGACGACAGCAAAAGTAAGGGTGTTCGGAGAAGTAGATGGGCATGTAGCGTTTCTGATTTTCAGGCAGAACAAATGGAGTGTGCGCTCTCTTGCAAACTTGCAATTAACATTCGTGTTTTTAATTAAATATGACCATGATTTGCGTTGATAAATGAGGTCCCAGGCATGAGGTCCCAGGCTTGTTGTGAAAAGAAAAACAGTCCCAAGGACTAAAGGGCACGGAAAAACCCTATAAGGTAATGTAGTTTAAAAAAGACACCTCTCTTTATCTTAGTGGGATTAACTGAGAAATGCCCAGTCTTATCTGTATTCACTCTTCTATCAAGCCTCTTCTCTGAGCAAGCCAAACAAACAAAATAACCCATTGTGAATTCAAGACCATTCTTTCAATCATTAAACTTGTCATTTCAACATCAAGTGGCAAATGCTCAGCAGATGCATTTCAACTTCTCTTTCATCATTTTCAGCTTTTCAGTTTGTGAAACTTCCCCAGCTCCAGCTGAAAGAATTTGCTTGGTCTCGGCAGGGTCACAATGGGTGGTGAGTAGGATGTGAGAAAAGGGGGACAAGGTGAGAAGGAAGAACACTGGTGACAGCCCGTAGTAAGAGCATGAGGATTTGCAAAAAGGAAGGACGACGTGAGGGAAGTGTAAACTGTCAAGAAGGCAATGAATTGGACAAACAGAGGTCTTAAAGGCAGCAGTATGCCTCAAACTAAGTGCTTGTTGGATGGTCTTACAATAGCCCTTTTTTGATTGTGCAATGACGCAACAAAGAAGGTCTGTCATCGAGCCGACTTTGCTTTTTTACACTGAACCAGCATTATGCCACACCAGTTGTTATTTTTGAAAACATTCCAGCATTCTGGAAGCAATAGATGAATGACGAGTAACACAACAACATTGGCGTCCTGTCCTGCCGGCGCCGCCGTTTACACAGATGTCATTTCGGCGTTGCTACTTACTTTCGTTACCAGCTAACCGGCGGAACAACAATGTCCCCCCGTACTGCAACCGTATCTTTTATACAGAAGGTGCGACGGAATAATGGCACATCATTCCCGCGTTGAACAGGCTGTTTAAAAGGGGCTTTGTCTGAAATCCCCTCCTGTTAGTGGAACTTGGTGGAATTTTTTTTATAAAATTAGATATGCTAATTCCTATGAGCATATATCAATTTATAAACTAACTAATTTACTAACTAATTCAAAACTAGTGACTCAACCCTCTTTCTCTCATTCTCTCTGACATCCACCTGCTCCTTTGTCGCCACCCCCGGCCGTGCATTGTCATTGTGTTTTGCACAGCACATAACATGATGTAATGAAGTCATCTACTTGCTACAGATGATGACACAAAACACAGAAGCCTTAGCTTTCAGCTGGAAAAACAATGGACGCTCTAGTTATTATGTTTTTTATTTTAAATCAAATTAACAGGAGTATGCAAACAGCAACATCTATGGAGGGAGGTCCATTTTCCAAGGTTTTCAAAAGGTTAAAGTGTTTAAACCTATTCCTAATGGCCAACCTCAAAAATGGGGGAAAATGCCTGCCGTCATAGCATTCTCCTGGCTACATCTCACTGCCTCCCCAATCTCAATCAAATTATATGTCCCCAGACACATGACAGCAGGCTTTTTTTTTGTCTTGCCTTCAAGGTTGGCCATTAGGAATTGGTATAACCACTTTGCTTTCAGATGTGATCTGACAGCTGTCGACGACCTTGTTGGTTTGAAGCATTCTGCGACGTGAAAGCAGCAGTTCCCCGCTATGGAACCTCACTGTTTTACGGTTTATATTCAGAAAAGAAGCGGTTAAAAAACACTGGCTTTTGTCAGATTTCATCCTGTGCATGATTTTCTACTAGGTCAAAAATATCAAATGACTTGCCTTGTGCCTTTTTCACTTCACTGCCTCTCTTCATATCTCTGGGCTAAGATCTCAGGGTCAATTCTTCAAAATGATTGGTTCAGAAGCTCTGCTTACTCAGTTCTGGGATATCTGCACATTTACTGATCAAACGGCTTCCAAATCCTCCCTTTCCTTCCGCCACATTTGTCGATCTTTTACAGCAGCCGTTGGTGTTTGTGCTGCTACTCCTGATTTCTTGAGGTTACGGTTACACAGCTTTAATCCTCATGCTGCACCCCCACTGGCTTAAAGAGCAAATAAATGTACAACGTAAAGCTGCATCAAGTATACGCAAATTTAAACCGTGCAGTGACATGTTTGATCACGTTTCAACATCAGTCAATTTAGATTTTGTTAGTTTACCACATCCTAGAGGGTGAGATAGAAAATGAAAAATGGGCTGAGGTGATTAAGAGGGATGGAGAGTTTGAGAAGTCGCTGGATAAGAAGTTAGAAAAGTCCTGTTCAAGAGGCTCACTTGATGAAAAGTGGCAGCTGAAGAGACACTAACAGACACCGAAAGAGAAACAGAAGGCGAGACAACAAAGAAAAAGGAAAAGACAAATCAATGGTGAGAAACAACAGGAAAAGAGAAAAGAGGAAACCAATGACACAGTGCAAGAAAAGAAGAGGACAGTTGTTGAATTCGGTCGTGCCACTGGTGCTAATCTGCTCGGGGCTGTGGCTGGACAAGGAAAGTGATGAAGACAGCAGCATCCATGCATCAGATGGAGCTCCAGGCCTAGGCCCTCTCTGTGCTCCAGTGATGCAGAGCAAACACACATTGTGCCAGAGGAGGGCTTATTAAATGGATCAAAGCTTGTCTAATCTACATGCTAAGAATATGATGAGAGGGCCCTGACAATCCTCCCTTTCCTCCTGAGAGGCAATGATTATCATACAGGGTTATGAACAGTAAACATACAAAGATGTGATGATGTATGCACTCTTCAGATCTTTCATGTGACTGTGGGTTGCCACAGTGACAATATGCTCCATTAAGGCTCATCTCATGCATGACAGGATGCCAGCCAACCCACATTTATTGACAGTTAATGTGTGTTCATTTAATGACAGAAGAGCGCACTTAAAGCTGCAATTTTTCACAATGGCTGCCCCAAAATGGCACCCCGAGACCTCAGATAATTCTGGTTTATTATAACTTGTCTTGGCTCTTACTCTCATAGGTTTGGCCATTGTTTCTATTGGTTATGATTGTAGTGACCAAAGTAATCCCTGAGATCTGAGAACATGGTGTCACTGAAGTCAGACGAGGAGGGAAACACAAGCAAACAATACAATACATACATACAAGTCGAATTCGAAACAAGAAGTAAGTCTGTAAACTGATGAGTTTTAAAACACAAACACAGACAGTTTGGTTAATAATTTTACACTGTGGCTTTACTTTTTCTTCCAAGCGAGTTCGGCAAACATAGGGGTTTGTTTGTTCCCACCAAGTCCTTTGTCAGCACTTTTCTTGGTCAGTACAACTAACATTACATATAGTAATGATGGACTTTTATGTAACCTTTCAACATTGAGGACTTGAACACCCAGAAATCTCTCAATATTATGTTGGTAAAACAAGATTCTGGATCTCATTCTTAAAGAAATCCCTCACTCCAGATCTCTAATTGCTGCCCATACCTACATTTTAATCGGTAGTTCAAATAGACAGTGGTTTGTACAGACCCATCAGAGTTTGTAGGTGGAATAAAGAAAGGACACCATTTCCCTACATAGCTATCTAGCTACCGAGCAACATCGATGAAAAATAGCAAGGGTGACAAGGGATCTGAGTTTTTGCGTCTTTCAATATCAGTAGCATGCGACTGGTATAACACCAACAGTGGAAGCAGTGGAAAGTTTCATTAAGTTTCACTACCCCTTAAATCTGAACTGAACTGAATTTGGTTCTTTATTTAATATATTTTTAAAAAATCAACAGAAGTCTGAAGAAGAAACTAAGCCATATTCTAACCCTAACCCTGAAACAAACTCAGGTGAGTTAAATTGTATTAAACTATATTTTGAAGGTTTGTCAGTGTCATTTCTATTGAGAAAGCAAATGTTCAGTCACGTATCTGCTAAAAACCAAATAATGGAAAGTAAATAAAAGGAAAAAAGGTTCCATGATGGAGCTTTCCAGTTGCAGTAATGACTGACTGACTGACTGACTGAGAACCATTCACATCTTCCTTTTCTGAGTGTTTTTCTTATCTGAGTAAAACTAGGCCATGAAATTGTTGAAGGAGCTACAGTCGTCTCCGGTGCAATTTCTCCCGATCAGTCAAGCAGCGTGGAGAAGGGGCCAGGAAAGGTGTGAGTGGATGGAGGTTTACAGGAGGAGGCAATCACGTCTGAGACCCGAGAGGGCTTGGAGAGTGAGGGCGGAGGAGGACGAAGTGATGCTGAGGACAGTGGAAGAGGTGTGAGAGCTGAGACAGGGACGGGCTGCGGCGGGTTGCTGAGGATGAAGTCAATTTGTTGCAGAAAAAATTATGCCCTGAATAACCGTTTCCTCTGGTACCGTGTGAGTGTGTGTGTTCGTGTACAACTTGCTAAATGACATGAAGAGCCTCTATAATTAATCTATGTCAAATGTGCGTCAAAGCTGCTAAAATTACAGAAGTCTTGTTCTGAGAGGCAGAGGAGAGGAGCGTGGAGAGGTGGAGGCAGGGGGTGGATGGGTATGGGCACATACAGAGAGGTACTTATTACTGTTCCCTTCAATCCCCCACTGAGCCAAAGTGGGGTGTCGACAGCTTCTAGTGATCTGTCAGGGCAAAAAAGCGATTGGAGCAAGGTATAAGTATTTCAACAGAATACCCATCACTTTCATTTTTGGAGTCTGTGAAGTCCCATGTAATGATAACAGAAGGACCTGCAATTGTTGAGAAAAAACACACATGACATTTGCCAGTATCCTTTTTTTGTTCCACACACCTCAAAGACTCATTTGGCTGATGAAAAGTAGGTTTAAATGTCATATGTGTTTATCTGTTTTCCTAAAGATTAACCAATACATATTGGAAAATCAATACAAAGTCAGAAATTCACCCACATTGATACACAACCACAGATTCAAACCAAACACCATGAGTAAAATGAATCAAACATTAGTAGGCTGTGCTCCTGTGCCTCTATGTTAGTGTGTGTCAGTGTTGGCAACCACTGGCCTGCTAGACAGCTTCAGTGTCCAATAAATAACTTATTCAAGCCTTCCACACAAAGAAAGACTCAGATATACCATGTAAGAAAATCTTACAATCTACATTGCATTTGCAGTTTACAAAACTCACAACAGTATGGTAGTAAAAGTCAACTTGAGCCAAGTAATGCTAGCATTTGCAGCTAACACTAGTTCCTACTGTAAGTACGTGGCTCCATACGGCCCAAAAAGATCCAGTATGGCTATAGTTAAAAGGTTCATTTGTAAGAATCAAAAGAAAATGCTGCTCCCATGAGATGTCTACCAGTAGTGCAGTGCACATACTATATGTGACTGCTGCCTATTCATGGCATCCATCAATGCAGACTTCTAATGTCATTTCTGAACTTTTTAGCTATAATGGCTCCTGCTAGTGTTCCAGACTCGTCTGAACTAGACGCAGCAACTTAACTGGACGAATCTGTGATCTTGTGTTTTAATAGCATTTTCTGGTGCCCCTCCCGTTCAGACAGATTTCCACCCAACCTGTAATTTGTCATGTCAGTCACAACTGTTTAAACCATTGTAAACAACCAAGATGGCTGCTGCTGATGTAGAACGTTCTATTGAATGGGCCATCGTGTCAGTATTAAACAAACTGGATGGTATCATTTCTCAAAAAGAAGAACAAACACCTACACTTAAAGCTTTTGTTGATAAGACATATGTGTTTGTCGAGCTTATGACAGGAGCTCTGAGAGGAGGATGTTTAGTTGCTCTGATTGGTCTGTCTGTCTGTGCACGTTGATGACGTCCCTTGGAAATAAAAAAATTAACCGAGTGATTCCAGACTAAAACGCATTGGCTGTCTATTGTTTGTGTGGCAACACAAAGCCTTATGGATTTAGTATTTGAATTGAGGAAACATTTATACTGATTGTATTTTAAATATACTTACTAAAATCTATTACACTTTTGTTTATGAGCAGGTAAAAACATCAAATCCCATTTAATCTGAGCTAAATTGTATCAGATTGTTGAGCATACACACCCCTACCACCTACGTACCGACTATCCTACCTACCTTCTAATTCTCTCAATCATAGTGTCACTTGTTTATGATACTTACAAGAATGTATCAATGATATAATGTTTAACAAGGCCCCACTTGGTTCCTGCAGACAAAAGGAAAAGTTGAACTCAATACTTGAGAAAAATTATAACTTGTCCTCACTTCATTGTCCAGCCAACGCGCCATCAGATATCAGTTTCTATTACGAGTCAGCAGCTCTGGTTGCTCTGATTCCAGCCTGTTTGTTAATGTGTTGATGTTTGCCAGGATCTCCTGGCTCTGATGCTACCCCATGCTGTGACAGACATGGTATCCAGGCTAATCACATGCATCGCAGCACCCAGTTCCACTTTATGAATTCACATCGTAGAATTTCCCACACAACAAACCTCAACAAAAACTAATGGCCTGCTTAATGGCTGCCAAATCCATCTAAAATGGAATTCAGATTATTGTGAACTGCACAGCTGGATATCTGTGCAAACAAAAAGGGCCAACCAGTTTTCTTCTTAAAGCATGGGCAAGGTTGTATTTTTGGAAAGCTTTTTGTTTGATTCTGATGCCAACAAGCACTCTACTTTTTGTTTGCAATTATTGCCCAAATCGTCAAGATTTGTAATTAACATTAATTTGGCTTCTGCTGTAAAAGCAAGTGACAGCCCAAGCATTTCCAGTCTATGCCACTTTCTGTCATGCAGATGACACTGATGCAGGGGACAGAAAAGAAGAAAAAGAAGCAAGCGATTGAAGGACAGAGAGTTCAGGGACACGTCTTTGCAAACCACTCTGAAAGAGAATTTATCACTGATTAAATCCTCACAAACTACGATGGAATGAAGATTAGAATACTTCACAAAAACTTCACTAAAAGTTTCTCCTCTTTTGACAAGTCCATTCTCTGCCTCCGCTCTGACCATGACCGTACATAACTGAATCCAGTCCGCATAACAAAACTGAAGCAGGACATGAGTGACAGTGAGACTGCATCTGTATTGCTGGGGTGACAGACTGATCCACAGTACCGTCACTCTTGGACAGAACAATTTACAATCACAGGTAATTCTTTGAGTAAGATGTGAAAGAGCTTTTTTGATGCTGCTCTCTTGCTGGACAGCAATACGAGCCACCTGGGGAGAATAAACACTCACTTCACAAAACCACCAACAGTATATTACAGTCAAAAAGCAAAGTGGCGAGTTCTTACAGCCAATATGGCAGGACTGCAATTGCTGCAGTGTGCACAGGTATCCAGCAGGAAATTTACACTTTCTCATTCACCGCCACCACCAGGGATAACATACTGTATGTGTGTACAGACATACACTCATATTCACACCTATAAACACTAAGTGTTGCCAGTTAACTTCACCTGCATGTCTTTGGTGCCCCTGAAGGAAATCCATGCAAACATGAGGAACATAGATACTCTGCACATAAAGACCACTCAGGCCTGGAAAGGCAGCAACAAGGCAGCAACAAGGCAGCAACAAGGCAGCAACAAGGTGCTAGCTGTATCTGGCAGTACCTGTAGTTTGACGTAAACAGGGAAATTACAATTATCAAATGTTTTAACAATTCAGTTTAATAGTTTATCATGGCTGTGCCTCTACATGAACTCCTTTATGAACAAGATCAGAAAGCAGCTGTTTAGTATCCGACAATTTTGTTCGTGAGCCTTCCTAGATCAGGAATCACATTTGACATGTACAGAAAACTGCAGTTATCATATGTTTAATGAATAATGGCCCATGCATAAAATACATAGGAGTAGACCAAAATGTAGAGTTTGAAATTAAATGCAATGCAATACACTTTCAATGTGATGACCTACTTTTGAACATAATGGATGGGAGAATATTCCTAATGAAAAGAGTGAGTCAGTTCGTAAAGATCAGCAAACCAGCCGGCACACATTCACCTCCTCACCCATCCTCGTCTGTTGCTAGAAGACAGTCTCTCTCTTCACTGATTGATTTAGGAAATACCCTCTCCATTTCTTTGTTGCTGTGCAAATAGTGCCAGGGTTTTTAATCATTTTCCTCTTGTATTATTAGTTTTAACTTTTAGTGCAGCAACAGCTCATTGGAACATTATTTTGGATCTTACCCTTGGGGACATTTCCAACATCGTTTCCTTCCCTGTACACCTTTCTACTGTAGACAGACTAATTTCTGGTACAATGATTATGGCATTTGCACCCAGCACTACATATTCAACAACCTTTGAGAATACGCCAAATTTGATTTTTAGATTAGTATACCAACAGCTTTTCTCTCCCAGCTAACCTGCCATCAGACACACAACCCACTACCACTGCCATGGCATTTAAATATCATCAAACACAGCTGGCAACTAAGTGTGGATTCCATCAAATAAAGAGCTGTTTTATTTGTCATCACAATTGGGTTGGAATATCTCACGCTTTAGAAGTCTTCAAAAACAATCATTAAAAGGGAAATAGGAATCAATAAGTTAAGGCATTATATGTCCCTGAACTCCAGAAAAGACAAAAAGATGAAAGACTGATCTTGTTTCATCATTAGCATATTTTTTTAACATGGTTTACAAGAAAAGAACCAAAGTTGGGACCATATCTGTGATTTACAACTCCATTGTGAAGTCAGTTTATCATGCCACTGTTGTAGTCAAGTTCAAGCCTTAATGGCCCAAACAAGTTTATTTCAAAACAGGGGGAGTCAGAAGAAATTCTATATAAAATAATTTCCATATAAATCAAATCCATTGCAGCCGAAAAGGCTCATTCTGTGGCCCAGCATGTAATATTCCACTGGGCAACTTCATAGCATGACATCTTTTTTTGCACTATTAATGGTTCTGAGAAAAAAATCCTACCTCCAAAGAATAAACACATGTACCCATTTAGAGGTGGTGGAGCCGTCTAAGGACAAAGTAACAGGACAGCTTAAATTTTTTGTCACCTACAACTGACGTAGGCGACAACTCCTTTCAACCCAACTCGGTCGATGCAGATGGCCGCCCACCCAGAGCCTGGTTCTGCTCGAGGTTTCTACCTGTTAAAAGGGAGTTTTTCCTCGCCACTGTCGCCAAGTGCTTGCTCATGGTGGGAACTGTTGGGTCTCTGTAAATAATATTTTAAAGAGTATGGTCTAGACCTACTCTATGTGAAAGCATCTTGAGATAACTTTTGTTATGATTTGGCGCTATACAAATAAAATTGACATGACTTGACTTAACTTGACGACAAACCAGTTTCAGTGTAAACCACTGTACCATACTAAAGGTCATTGCTGAGAGCTTTCTAGAAAGATGGTATTGAGGCAGCATGGGGAATGAAGCTCTTGCATTAGTAAAAACAACACAAATAATAAAAACAAAAGCATTCAAGTGCACTAGGAGAAAAAAGAAGTTAAGATGCACCCCTCAAGGGTAATTTATCAGCTATTTATCAGCTACGAAGTGAGTCGTTCCCCACTCGTGGTGCTTAGCATCTTGCCTCACTCTTCAGCAGCATGAAATGTTTTTGGAAATGGACGTGGGCGGCTGGATGAATGCTGATGTGAGAAATGGAGGGCTCTCATTTGAAACTTTGTTATTTTATCTATGCTGAAAAGCTCCCGTGCTCCTGTGTACCTATTTAATATTCACCTGGAGCCGGGCACCGTAACAGTGCACCTCTAAAGCCATTTAATAAATAAAGAGCCTGTTAGGAAAACTAAGTGTGAGTATTCTGTATTCAGGCTAATATGAAAATATCTGTGCTGTCCTTTGGCCTGTTTACGATATCTTGACACGCCTCTCTACTTTGCCTTGAACACATATACTGATCAATTATGTGGCCTACTTACAGCAAAATGCATTACCAGCTGTTACCAAAACTCCAGAGATATACACGTTTTACATTTACACAACAGCAATGGTCTTAAATGAGCAAGCTTGGCTGACAACACTTTGGTTGGAATGCTGATGCTGGGTCACTTTTTGCTTTAACCCTTTGAAACCTTCGCTGTTTTTGGTTTTCATTCCCTTTATTCACAGGCTTATGGCACAGCAGCTTTGGTAGAATGCCATTTATAGTTATTTTTAGGACTGCCCAACTTTCAGGAAGTTGGACAATTTTTGAGTGGCAGTAGTTCAGTTTGTAGGGACTTGGCTTGGGAACCAGAAGGTGGCCAGCTCAAGTCCAGCACGGACAACACTGTGGGAGTGTGGGATAGAAGAGAGGTTCCAGTTCACCTCTTGGGCAGGTGCCCTTGACAAGGCACCAAACCCGTAACTGCTCTAGACGCCTGGCTTTGTGGCAGCCCCACCACTCTAATATCTCTCCCTACAACTGCATGTCAGTGAGTCCTGTGTGTTCATGTCTGTATTTCCGGCCAATGTGTGTGTAAAAATAACAATGGAGTGAAATTGTCAGAGGTACTATACATTGACCCTGCGTCTTACACAATTTTTGTCTGTATACCACAGGTTTTCAACACACACAAGCCATAGTAATGTCAAATAAATAATAATTAAAGTAATTTTAACAAATGATTGGTAGTGTAAAACAAAAAAAAAAGTTTAATTACAAGAATTCTATCACTCCTAATGTTTTTCTTTCTCTTGGACATTGAAAATCTGTGTGTTGTAAACTGACTGTCTTATAACTCTGGAAGAAGGGGTGCAAATTGCATCGTAAACTGTGTGAATTCGGTGGAAAGGGTGTATAACTGACCAAAGAAGCAGACAACTGCCTATTTATACATTCAGTAGACAAAAAGCGACATCAGTATTCATTTGGAGTCGTGTTTTCACTCTCCTTTAGCTCTGCTTTGGTCTCCACCAACTCCTGAGAAAAATTTCTGGCTCTTTAGTTGATAAATTCTCCACTATGTTCACCAGTCTCTAGATGGGTCTGCTGTGTGCTGCTGAGCAGGTAGTGTACGGAGGGTTTATCAGAGCTTTTCTCTGAAAACAGCTGCCTGCTGCTGCTGCTGGAAACATGGCCGATAAAAGTTGTAAAACTAAACCAAACAGTAAGTTTGAGGGCTCTACAACCAAAACCTTCAGCTAAAAGAGGCTGCAAAGCTGCATGGAGCTGCAGAGTTGGTGATAATTCTCTGTGGGTTTTTAGACGGATCCCTGTAAAACCTGAACTGAACCAGACATGCATAACATAAAGAGAAAGATCCAAAATGTGGCTGAAACCAAACAGAGAGAGATCCCCAACACTGTACTCCGGCTTCCTCCCACAGTCCAAAGACATGCAGGTCAGGTTAATTGGTGCCTCTAGGGATAAGAGGTATATATAATGGGCTTTCCCATTACACACTGTAACGTGATTCCTTGTTAAGGTGGCGTATTAGGTTTAAACTGATATCTGCTGTAGCAAAAGTTGCTTTTAATAAGCAGAAAAAAAACAACTCACTGTGTTAAAAAATCTTGCTCCCAAGGGAAATACACTTTTTTTTTTGACATCTACACTGGTCATGACATCTTCCTTGAGAAGTCAGAAGTTTATAGAAATATTTATCTGTGGTATACAGAGCTGACCTAGAGAATGTGTACATAGCTTTAAAGCTCCTTCTCTTCAGGGTCAAGGTTTCAAGGCCAGTGCTGCCATATGAAATTTTTAAACGCTCTGAAATATTCTCCACTGGCACTGAATATACCAAAAGAAGAGAGCAGAGGTGAAAAAAGAAAGAGATGAAAGGACACTGCAAGAAAAAAAGAAGCACATAAAAAATTGCAAAATGGAGATACTGGATGAGCAAAGATGGTAAGGCTACCCCTCCATCCACAAGTGAGCCTTTCCACTTTCATTTCTAAATGATTTGCCAGAGGGCTGTAAAGAGGGATTCAGAGGGGAGATGTAGCCCCTTAGGGGTTTGATCTAGCATAAGGTAATGAGCACCGGGGTGGGTAAAGAGTCAGCTGAGCCCTTATCGGAGAGTGGCAGGCTCAATTCCCAGGTGCTGACATTGTGGCGCGTGGAGGCACCCGGCTTGCAGATTGCTTCTGGGGCCACGGGAAGTCCATCTCCATCCCAGTCGCTTTGTACCGAGTCCAAGATGGATGGCACACGCAGCACTCGGCTGGCTAATTTTACTTGATATCCAACAGGCGTTGACCAGCCATTATACCCTCCAACTAGTATCAAGTACACACATATACACTCCCAAAACACAGGTGGTAGGCACTTGGAAGACAAAGAGAGGATGAAAATGGATTTACTGTTTCAATTGAGACTTGCAACAAATACACACACTCAGACACATGGAGGCACTATACTCTCTCTGTCTGTCCATGGCAGTGAGCCTCGATTTCTACAGCTCCTTTCGCCCCATTGGAGCTGGATTAGTGTTACTTTTTGGCAGTGTATGTTATTCCAGAGAACCTTTGGTAAAGCTTAAAGGAGCTCTGCAATTTCTCTCAAATTATTTCTTGTAGCTTGGTTGGAAAAGGTCATGATTACCGTTATAGGAATCCTGTGAAACTAATCTGATTTATAAAGGATTTTAAATATAAGGTTGTGGGACAAGGCTAGATTTTTGAGTCAAACTTCAGTAGGAGTCATGTTTTAACACCAGCAGTGTATTTTTCCCCTCATGCGTCCATGTTCATATTGGGTGAACAGCATAGCAAATGTAGCTTTTGTTATACAGTGTCCCCCAATTTTGGGACAATGCAGTAAGATGATGACAATAAACATACAGCAGTGGGGCTGCACGGTTTATCATATTAAATCGAGATCTCAATTTGATTCCTTTACACAATCACATGGTTATTTTGCCGTATATGCATTTGCAGTGGTATTCACTGCACCAAACCAGGCTAAGATTTATCCTCTGGGAATGTCCGTACAAAATTTGGTGCCTGCTTCAACCTTTTAATGACTGTAACTGCAACCAAATTTGAAATATGCAGACTTTAGTAACCTTTATTTTCAATTGTCCAAATACTTTTGGTTCGCTAAAAATGGGGGACTGTAGAAAAAGTGTTACAATATCCACACTCTTCATGTTAAGCGGGTGTTAGCGACTTCAAATTTAAGCTGAGAGTCTGAGCTTAAACCACACTGTCATTGTGTTATTTCACATGCGTTGTGCTGGAGTGTAAACCAACACAACCACAAATGTGTTGCTTTCCAAATACTTGTGTGTTTGATTTCTGGCAGACCTCAGTCTCAACAGGAGAGAAATGCAGTACAATAAGAATATGGGCCTGCATGCTTTCTTTGTATGGGTCATAATTAGTGAGAGCCTTTCCAAGAAGATTATACAGAGAGTCACTGACGACAGTACTTAAAAGTACCTCAACAGCAGCCTGAAGTTCCATATGAATTCGGATTCTGAGAAACCTTCCATGTAACAAACCCACCACTCATGGATCCTGGATCTCCCATCCAACAAAACTTCTGCACACAAGTAGATGTCACTGCCTACTGTTCTCTTTCACTCCCATTATCAATTCTGTAACAAATTCTCAGAAAGATTTCACTGCACATTAAACGACATTGTATGCATCAGTGTTTGTTAAAATTATCCTGCACTTCATTTGTGTACTAGATTTTCTTGTTATCTTGTGCACATATGTAAGTTTAGGGCTTTGATCTGTTAAGACCAGCTTTAGAAAATGGCAAAAAAGGAAAAAATAAGAATCTGATCTTCCAATCATTTGAAATTGAGCCTTAAGGGTTGCAATGAGAATGCAGCTGAGAATGCTCTCAGAATTCAGGCCCCACTAAACACGTATCAGTAAACAGAGTTGTTTTTCGTTCTAAAAATGCTCGGAATTGCAGAAAAATGTGATTACATTTCTCCATTCCCTGGTCCTCTACAGCCTTGGCCCTGCTTGTTGTTCTGCTACACTTAAGCTTCCCTGTCCTCCTGATTTAATTTGAATTGCAGTGGCACCTGGCCCAGACAATGGCTATTAAAGCCAATGTGTGCTTGAATTGACTACATTAAGTCGTTTGAAAAACAACAATTGATTATGAATGACCTCTGTGGTCAAAACTAGGTCCCTAATTCACTGAACACATAACAAATATTTTGTTAATAAGAGCAAGTGAGGTGATTTGCGTTAAATCAACCACCTCTCCCTTTCTTTCGTCGACACTACTTTCCAATCATTGGGAAGTGAGCCACATTTACAGAATGACTTTTGTTAAAGCATTATGAAGATAACACTGGTCCTTCAAAATCCACACTGCACTAAAAGGAAAACATGCAAAATATAAGTAAGGACTATATAGCGACAACTATCTATGACAGTAACCCCAGTCCTGATTCTCTTAGCTGGATATATATGAAAACTATTATTTTTTTTATTTGATTTGGCATTTCACCCACAGTACGCCTGAATTTTTCAGGCTCAAAAATGGAACTATTTGAAAATGGTGAGCCTCTTATTTTAGTATGGAGAGAGAAAACTTGCGACACAGTTCTTTGCTTGGCCTACTGAAAGAAATTAGCTGTTTTCCTTTTGTTCAGGCAATTCAGTGCAGATGAAGCCAAAAAGACCTGTGAACAGCAAGTACATGAATTGCATTTTTAAATTCAGCTGGCTTAGTGTGGAAACAGGTGGTCAATTAATCAATTAGTCCATGTCAATTTTGCACTTACAACAATTTATCATTGCACCGCTTTTTTACTCTATGTCCATCCACCACTTTGATCCAGACTGAGCTTTGGGTGGATTGCTATAAAAGTTTGCCATTCAAAGTCCTCTGAGAAGGAATCGTGCTGACTCTGGTGATCCCTGAATCCCCCCCCCCCCCACCCAGTCCACCATGAGGATGGCATTTTTGGTTTGTAGTAAACTATTGGATCAGGATGAATTGTAATAACTCTGGTGATCCTCTGACTTTTCATCCATCAAGTCTAAATTTCAGTTTGTCAGGCAGACACAGGCAGAAAATGGAAAAAACCTCAGGCAGAGTACCAGAGGAAGAACTCCTTTTCCTTGTTTAAGCAAGAATTTTCCGGTACCACATTTTCTGGTTTCTTAGTCTTCTATGAAGGAACTTAATGTAAATATTTTATACCAGAAACTGACAATTAATTAATTTAGTGATCATAAAAATAATCAGTGGTTGCTTAGATGAAAAATGTTCACTTCTCCTTGATGCTGAGCTCTTTCCTGCCTCTGACTATGACCCCGACTGAGCACAAAGACTCTTAGTCATCCCCAGGGAGAGAGAAAGAGAGCGAGAAGGAGAGAGAGACAGAGAGAGGGAAGGGGAGAGAGAGAGAGAGAGAGAGAGAGAGGCTGTCGGACAGCATAAACACTAACTTATGGATACCATCTCCAGATGCAATAGTTATGGTACATTAGACATTTTGCTGTGGACACCACCCAGTTTCTGTTGGTTTATGCACATCCATACATCAGACTAGCAATATGAGACGCCCATCAACCATCCATTTATGTTACACTCAGCAACAAAAGAAAGCCATGTTTGTGTGCTTTTGTTGCTCCTCCACCCTCCGTCTCTAATGTTAATAGCCTGTTTGGGTATTCTCTGTCTGCCAGGACCTTATAAGACTTCTAGCCAACCCGAAATTGTTATGGCCCTTTTTTTATTTGCCTTCACTCTGTCTTGCTTTCTGTTCATCATGTTATTATTCGGGCTGAGAAGCGGGGGACCACATTGTCACCGCTTCCATTATTTTACTGTTGTTTTGTTTAGATTTTCGTTCAACGGAGGCTGAAAGAAAGTAGGTCAGGCAACTTTAATAATCATGTTAATAGTAAATCACACTCGCTGGGATGGCGAGGATTACATTAGGCAGCACGCAAAATGCTAAGAAAATACAACCTCAATTTTGCAGAACAGACAAAAAAAGATGTATAACAATATTCAGCGCTGGTTTTTATTTATTTATTTGTTTCATTTCTTTGCCGTAACCTTATTTTTCTCACTGGCCAGCTCGAAAACCTCCCCACTGTTGTAACTTTTATACATAAACACTGGGCGTCTTCAGCCAAGAATTAAAAAGAAAATAGAAAGAGGAAGGAAGAAAAATGGAAGGGCGGGGGGTTAGAGACATAAAGAAAAGGAAAAAGGGTGAGGACAAAGAGGGAAAACAGTAGAGGCAAGAGAAAGGGCGAGAGCAGCAAAAACAGACCTGTACAACATGAGAAAAAGAGAAAAAGGAAAAAAACAAAAAGAGGACATTTCTTGGCTTGTACCCCTCCTCCTCTCTGTGCAGGCCATCTTAATGAGAGCCACATTTAGGTCAGTGGTTGTTGGCTTTTTCCCTCTTTTTCTCCTCTTCTTTCTCTCTTCTTCTTTCCCTCCCCACCCCCACCTCCTGAGAGATCGGGTGAAAACCGACACTGTGTGGTTTGGCTATGAAATTGCAGTGATTTGACACAAGTTCCAGAAAAAAAAGAAAAGAAGAAGAAGCAGCGTTTTGAGCCCAAGCTGAAAGTAGGTTTGGTGGTGGTTTTAATACTGCTGGTAGTGGTAGAGAAAGAGACAGAGAGAGAGAGAGAGAGGGAAAGAGTGCGAGAGAAAGACAGTGTGTGAGTGTGTGTATGTGTGTGTGTGTGTGTGTGTGTATGTGAGGGTCACAAATCACTATCATTCCTCTCCAGAAAGGACACTTGTAAACAATTGATAAAATTCTCAGTGGCTCAACCTATATTTATGGAGCAAGCAGACAAAGGAGGAGCAAAGAAATTACAGCCCAGACCCAAGACAACTGTCTTGCTCCATCAACGCCTCTTTCTAGTCTTTCCGCTTCCTGCTGCTCAGAGTGGTAAACCGACAAAAACAAGAAAAAAGGGAAGGTGTGAGGTGAGGAAATGGTTATATTTACCCATGAATGTACCCTAGGAGGTTAGTCTGAGCAGAATGGGTACATCCATCCCGCTGCTCTGCTGATAGCCCACCAATAATAGATGAGCATGGGCGGGAGGGGGACATGTGAAGAGCTCCTTGATTGGAGAAGTGTGATGTGAAAGGTTTTCTGCTGCATGAATAAGGGTGGGAGAAAGCAGGGATCCGGGGTGTAAAATAAAGGAAGAAGTTAATATAGAGCATAAAGAGACACAGAGGAAGGGGAAGATTTTGAAGTCTTTTTGTTGGATCTTATGAAATACACCAGCATTAGAGCAATTACCATAATCATGCAAGACCACTACAAAGCCTGCACTAGTGCTACATTTACACTATTGGCCTATTCCATACATCTGGGATATACAAGTGCCATAAAGACACCTATATCATTTTGGCATTATGACACAAATAAACATAGGAAGAAAACTTTGCTCACTATTATAAAATAGTATTTCATCTTTCTTCTTTTTACAATAACATAGCAGCACAACACAGAGACCTGTAAAGTCGGTGTAATCAGTTTTTTTTTTTTTTTCCAGTTGTTGCTGAGATTTTTTCAGTTTTTAACTCTCTCTCTTTAATCACATTCAACAAGGAAGAACTTTTAAACATGGCACAGTCCACTCGTCAGCCATTTCCTCCTTTTCGTCCAGCTGCAGTCGGCCACCAGCTAGCCTGAATGTAACCCCCCCTCAAGAACAGACAGAACATCTGGAGCACCTGCTGAAGAAACTAGCTTCATCTTCACAATTTTCTGCATGTCTTGCCCCGTCTAATAAATTATTCTGAATTCTTCTCTCGGTCTGATGTGTTATGCTAATTTACCGCAGGTTCTCATTTTCAAACCAGCCAACCGAAGAAACGAAGTCCAATGGCAACGAGGGGCCGAGGTAAAAGCTGGTTGGGGTGTGAAAAAAATAAAAATGCATGGAAAAGCTGAAGATAAATAGGTGCTGAGAAAAAAGAGAAAAAAAAGGAGACATTGAAAAGAGTGAAAAGGCCTGATTCAGAGAGGAACAAACAGAGCCGTACTGGCTCAAATGCAGAACAACCCACACAAAGCTACATGGAATACAGAGCACTAAAGAGACAGAGACATCCGAGTGAAAAGCTTACCAGTAATGTGTGTGGATGTGATGTGGAGTCTAATTGCCCTGTAATGGAGGCAGGTGTTGTGTGCTAATTAAACACACATGACCGCCCCTCACAAACACACTCACACTCACACATACACAGGCCTGGCCTTTGTAGAGCAGCTAAATGAGGGAAACTCAAATCGGTGTTAGCTGTGATGCTTTGGCCTTGGACGTGTTAAATAGGCCTGACTGTTTTAACACCAGCCATAAAAGGGATGAGTCATGACTATGTGTGTGTGTGTGTGTGTGTGTGTGATAGAGTGTTTGCTTTACAATACTTTGAAAGCGGGGTATCTTCCTATTTTATTGGTATTCTGTGTTATTACCTGCTGTCTATGATGCGTGTGTGTTTCTGGTGGTTAAAATCCAGTAGTTCTAGTTGTAGTGATTGTCTGGTCTGGACTGGACATTAGAGCAGACTGCTCCACTGCACAGATATGTCCAGTACATACACACCAGAGACGAAATAATGCAATTCAATATTAATTATATTCTTTTATATATATATATTTCTTTATTTCTGGGTATTTCAGTGGATCATGCAGAACATTTAAAAAGTCACATGTGCAATTTGTGGAAGGGTAGGTTTAACAATTAAGATATGAAATCTGCTGAATGGAAAAGCTTTCTTATCTGGATGAGAACCTACTGAATTCTGGCAAGGCTACAGAGTGTATAGGTGTCAGTATGCTCCAAACTAAATGCTGGATGCATCAGAGACGGTGTTTGAAACCCCCTCACCCCCATGCCCTTCTGACGCGGGACTTGGGTCTTCTGAAACCGACCACCTGGCAATCACACTCATTTTACGCCATGATTGTCCGGCTGAGGAAGTAGTCAGGATTTTAACTTCTCAAGCGCTCTGTTTTTCTTCCGTTGCACAACTATTTCTGTCACTTTCCATGTGAGCCACTGAGTGCAACACTATCAATGCTTCAATCAGAGACTGGTTGAAGGTGTGTACTGTTATCCCCACTGTAGGGTTCGTCGTGTCCCGCCCCGCTATGCTCTGCCACAGCAGACTGCTCACCGTGATTTCCAGTTTGGCCTTTCAGAACTGCTATAAACACTTTGGCCTTTAGATGTGGTTGGACTACACGTAGTGCGTCCACTGTCCTGCTGTTTACTTTGAAGAGGCAAGGTCCTGGTTCTAACCAGGTTTTATTTGTCAAAGGAAAAAACATTTTACCTTGGGTGTTAATAAAAAGATTTACTTATCAATGTGTTTTGGTAAAAATTCTCAACACTGTGGCCAGACCAAATGCTTATGTTGGAGTATGCTGGGAAAACCCCAGATTACATTGAATGACTACATCTCTTAGTGTTCATTCCCATATCTATAAATTATTTACATTCAATATCTTTATATCGCAAATTATGTTATGGTTTAGGTTAGGCAGCTTAAACACTTGGTAAGGTTAGAGAAACTTCATTTATTGTTGCTCTGTTATTTTTTTCTTATTGTTAATCAATCCCATGAAATAAAACAAAACCAACAATGACTGTATCCTATTAACAGGTGATGTCTGTATATTTCTTGCTCCTCTGTTACATGGCCACTGTGGTTGATTTTCACGTCAGTATTAGTCGTATGATGGGATATGTTAACATTAAGAGAAAAACAGAATAACACCAGCCTTGTCTTTTCATTTTCTATGTGATTACTTTTAATAGTCAAATCTTAACATTCAATTTGTATTAGTGGTGTAGTTTGACACAAATTCTGATTTGGGTGGTTCAACATAAGTCCCTTATAATTACTATACGGTTCACTGGCACACAGTTGTAGTGTAACACATTCATTCTGACTGTCTGTGGTAAATGCTAATAGTTGCAATGATGACAGAACTCATAATGGTTCCTCTGCAGCAGTACTCTGATTACTCTAGTAAATGAAAACAGTTAGCATTAGATGATGATGATGGTGATGAAGATGATTGAAGAGAATCTTACAGAAACTTGAATTCAACTGCAAATCCAACAAGAAATGAAGACTGAGATTACAAAAGATAGAGACAAAAAGATGCGACTGCAACCGTGGCTAGTGTGAAGGAATTTTCCTTCTTGCATGTTAAACTTCCCTCTTGTAGGTTAAAGGTAACTTAAGACAGTGCTTCACAGGTCAGGTCAACTGCCTGTCTCTGTTCGCCTGTCTCACTCTGTGTGCCTGACGAGGCCGAGTTGGCTCTGGCATCTGGTAGACCAAGGTCTGCTAGATATCTTCTGTATTCAGGGTTAGACACAACAGGCTGGTGCCTGGTTGTTGACACTGGCTAAGAGAGACTGTAGAGAGGCTATGCTGTTGCTAGGACAGCAATGGTTGACGTCTTTCCTTGTTTGGATCTGATATCCAATAGAGTCATCACACATGTCAGGCTGAGTTAGGAATAACCCTATTTGGATACAGCGGAACTTATCAGTTCTGGGGAGGGATAAATATCAAGCTTCAGGACACCATCTTCAGATTTGGGTAGCAGTACGCTGTGATTCACACGTGGTGTTTCCCTTTTCTCCTCGATCGAGCTTCAATAAATATTCCTGTGTAAGACATCCCGGTCTCCTGAAACTTCTTGTTAGAGTGAACCAGCTCTAAGATTTCCATCACAGCTAGCGCTCTGAGATACGGACTGTGCAGCTGTGGCTCTTTGGACTGCTGTTAATTAATTTTTATTAAAGCAAACTGCTGCCAAACACCAAAGCAAGAGGGGATGATCACATGCACTGTCACCAACATCTACAATCCTGTGTGGTATCACTCCACCCCTGACCTGAAACTTTAGTCCAATCTTAATTTCAGCCCAAATCCTTAAGGACAGGCTGAGGGTTAACTTTAAATCTGATCCTGATTCTAATGTTAATCTGAAATCCTAGACCTAATCCTAAACTAGTAACGAGGGAGAAATGAGGAATGGTAAAATATCCTCGTTCTGCAGGCTTTTCAACATCTTTCTATGTGGTCCAAGCACAAGAACAACCACACACACAGATTTACACACACTCCTGAACCCTGAGCCCAGATCAGATGTATGAGTGAAGCCGACAGTGGATTATAACATAAAAGCCTGTGAAATGGAACAGAGAGTAAAGGAGTTTCTTCCCAAGTAGCTTTGGCTGCTCACTGCGCTGACGGCGGGTGGGGAGCCGCTGAGGTGACAAATTAAAACATGTCCTCCGTGTGTTTCCCGCGGATTGCATGGTGAATTGTTACCTTGCCGCGAGTACTGAGCTCCCAAAAAGCCACTAATCCCCAAAACAGACCTCCAGAGTTTGGAGAGAAGCGTGGAGGGGGTGCAGTGTGGAGAGGAAGATGCCTGCAGCTATGGATAATGTAATAACAACCATATAATGTTACAACTTCTCAACACGTAAAGCCCTATGCCTCTGTGTGGGTGGTTAATGAAAACATGCTTATGTAAAACTTTTTCACATAACATGATAACATATTTACACTGGGACTGGAAAACTGCAACATTTCCGTGGTGCAATTACTTACGACATCAATTATTTCAATCAATCTCTTTATTGTTAATCTTTTTAAAAAGTTTAATCAGTGTTACATAATAGGCTAAACCATTTTAGGCTGTCCCACTTTGCACTTTAAAGAACACGACTGCTAAATTAAAACCTTTATTAAGTTCTTCAGATATTACGCCAACTAAATGTCTTACTTTTGGATAGTGTTGGTCCCACTATTTTAACTTCCTCCTGCTTCAAACACGCCATAGTGCCCCAACAGACCTGTCTCCAAATTACCATTTTTATCAAAAAGTTAAAGAAAAAGTGGTTTTCTTACAGTTGATCTCTTTTTACTGTATGAATACTCTGTTTTATGGGTAAGATGTTTCAGTTTGCATTAGCAGGGATTTAATACAGCTCTGGTACAGTGTTAAAAGAGTGAACAGCAAACTGTGAGTCCACTTTCCCATGCGGGTTCAAGTTTGCCTTCACATTCAAGGGATTTGCAGGAAACGATGCAGCATGTAATCCAGCACAAGCTTCACTACGATATGACACCAAATACTTTATTAAGACTGAGTGCCACTACACCTATAGGACAGACAACAGGTAGGACAGTAGGAAAAGGCACGTATCTCAAGGTGGTACAAAATACAAGGAGACCACAACACCCTAATAAATAACATTTGTAGCAGTTTAGAGAGTGCAAGATACTTAAAAAACATGCTTGAGAATAATATCATAAGAAAAAAAAACAAAAAAAACACAAAGCCTCACCTAATATCTTCATTCTTAATTCTGACATCTGGACCAAAACATATCTGTGAACATCTGTGAGGTTGCGTGGTACTCCACAACCCTGAAGTCCCCCTGAAAGTGGCATGTTCATGTTCACGGATGCAATAAATGACCAACTCTAGTGGTTATGAGTGAAGAGGGCGTTCACAGCACCAGCAGTAAGAGAGGCCTGGGTTCCCAACAGTTGGCAACTAACAGCCAGCCATCCACAGATACACAAACACAACATTTTTTATTTAATTTTCTGATTAAACTAAGTTCCTGTCCCTCACTTAAAACAAACCAAAGTCAACAGGATGTTTAGTATTTATTCTCTGTAGATATTTTCCTGTATGCTGATTAATGGCTTCAGTCGTGTTCTTGCTTTAGTGGAGCCATCAGCTCCTTCTAATGATTAGCAACACGCAGCTGCTTCAGAATTAAAGGGTTGGATGAAATTTCATATTTTTCACATTTATAATTAGTACATTAAAATAACAGTAATCGTTAAATATAGCCAGGACAACGTGTTTGATTAAATGAGTTTAGCAACATCCTTGAAAGTGTGGGTGGATATATAAAAGGCATTGGTCGACACAAACTGAAATTTTGATGGTGAGGATTTGTCATTGGCTTATTTCAAAACCATTTCCCAATCACTAAGGATTTCGTGATCCATTATGCTTCCACACATGGCTAATCATGGTGGTTGTTAAATATGTAACACCTCATTAACCTTCAGCTGGGACATGGCTGACAATAACACAGCTTGGCAGTGGTGATTAGCACATAAACACACTCATCATCCCCACAGTGCATTTATGAAGCGGCTTTACCTACTGTCTTACTAATTTGATATTACCAGTGTTTATGTCTCAATTCACAAGTTGATTAATCATGGTGGATAGGCTGATAAAGCCAAAGATTAGACTTTATTGCATTGTGACGATTCATGAGTTGTGATTTTGAAACATAGCAAGTTGCAAAGTGTGAAGAGGAGGTTCTAGGAGATGTTTCTCTCACTATAAATAAGCCTCTGAAAGAGTTCTTTGAATGATATCCTCAAAGTTCCTCAACAATGAAATAAGAAATCCCCTTGATGATTTAAAGATGTTATAGGTTATGCTGTAGCCATCAGTTTTAAAAGGGCAATAAAAAAATGAGTGGCAATAACAGTAATTGAGTCCAAGTATAAGTAATTGCTGAGATGATAAGGACCAAAACCATGTCTGGTCTGACAATCAAGACAGGTTGCATACAATCCCAATTTGATCAAGTGCCTCATCAAAAAAAGAACATTTGTTTGAATGGATAAAATGATTCCTTCTTTTCATATTCAAGTATGACCAGCTTTGAAGCAAAGGCACAGGCAGCGCTGCTGCAGTGTATTAGCAATAATTAGTCCACATCTAAATGGAAAAACAGGACACTAAAACTGCATGTTGTTTAATCTTTACCGGATATGAACCTTGTGTTGAGAGCATTCGCCATCAGCCCGAACCAAGTTGCAGTTTTTAGTATGTCAGCACTAATTACGCTTTTGATAGCAGCCCTGCGTCAACCAAGCCCCCCTCAAGCACATTAAAAGCTGTGGGAAAAGCTGTTTCTCCCACTCCAAAATACAGTTGTGTGGTTTTATTGCCATCCTAGTATTTACAAGCCTCCCTTAGTCTGTGGCAGGGCATTAATCACAGGCCAACATTAAGCTGTTGGGGGCCACAGGTTTCACGGGTCCACATGGCAACGCAAACTATGTGAGGGACTTGGTTTGGTATAACCAGCTGCAACTACATCTACAGTATGTAGAGGTTTGCAGGTAGTGTTAACCCAGACTATCAGCAATCAATGTGCTAGCAATTAGGTGCTGTAGATAATAGAACATTTAAATTAACAACGCCCCTGTGTTGCATTTATGTCCTGCCATTTTTGCTCATAACCAGAATCATCGCAGCCAGGAGATCCACATTTTATTCAGATTGTCTACTATAACAGGGCCACTTGTGGTTTTTAAGTATTAGGGTTTCTATCATATACTGTTCATGATTACTTTATTCTCAAGAGTGAGAAGTAAACACAAATACCATGCATTGTTGTGGAAATCTAATAAACGTATCTGCCAATCCTAGGTATGACTTTCTTTTATATTTATATGCACACATGGGAAATATTCATTTATGTAAACATAATATGAAACTATATGAATATAAATATTCACTAATCCATCAAATGACTTCTGATTTTAAAAATCTAAATAAGTCTTAGTTAAATGTGTCTATGATTAAATGCATATTAATATTTATCAAGCGAAGAAATTTAATGGATTAGTTGTCTAATCAACAGTGCTCATGTTTTTGGTGGTGAACTAGTTTTGGTGATTCCAGTTTCCTTTTTCCTTGTTCCAATGCTGGATGCTAATTGGTTGTTATGTAGCTGATTGCTTTGCCAGGTGCAATGCCAATTACCTTCAAGTGGATCACCAGTGTATTTGCTCTTTAAACCGGATTTATACTGCATGGTTGTGACACTGGTGAAAGATGGCCGAATTTTTTTTTGTCTGTCTGTTCTGACATGTTGTCATTGAGTGCGACCCTCTTCTGTCATCAGACTGTTTCCAGCTGGTATCATTATTAAACAACAGTTTCTGTCCAGTCAGAAATGTCGAACATATTCCACATCAGCTCTTATACTGTTCAGTCTAAATAATTTTAGAAATTTTAGAAAACTGTTTTTTATCAACTGGTTCAGTCTGCTGCATACTGTGACAGTTAGTGGGCGTAAGTATTTAGTAACAACTCATTTTGACATGAGAACTAGTCTGTGAGGTGCAAGCTGTTTTTGAAATGTGTAAATCTAAATATTTACATCATAACTGGGTTTGAACATACAAACAGCTGATTCAGCAAGCTGCTGGTGACTTGGTGATCATTGTGCTGCCCTTAATTTTAATTTTGGCAAGTAAACAACAAATGTACATACTATTTGTTGGGGTATGTAGACATACTGTCAAAGAATACTAACTGTAAATATACTTAATTTACAGTATGTAAATATACTTTAGAAAAGCCATTTGTTCCCACTGAGCTTTCCATCTGCGCATGCCAAGACTCATAAGAAGATTACATCATCAAACTGAAATGATGGACATCCAGTGCATCACCCTGCTGCTCATGTGGATGAAAGGGATTAAGCAGATGTGTAATTGATTTAACTACTCTGTGATTCACCAGGAGACATCTTAAAATCTGTAATTAATATGCTGCGTATCATTTCCACACATACAAAGCTGTGCACCGTAACACACTCATGGACACGTTAACAGCGTCATTCTGTGTCAATAATGAAATGTAAAAGATGAAATACAGATGGGTTCCATTTTTTCCCAACTCCACCCTGTGTGAACACAGAAGAGTCGACCTCGGTCCAACTTTCTGTCAGTGGCTCAGGCTTTGACAGAGTACAGTCCCAAAATTAAATACAGTGCTATTCATTTCTCAGATACTTCCAGCCAAATGTGCTGCTTCCATCTCTCTTCTCACCTCATTTCATCGTGATGATAGATTCCCTGACGCTTCGCTCTCACCGATCTTCACCGTGAAGCCATCTACTGATTCAAACGCTTCCACGTGTTCTCGCTCATTCCCCACATCAGACAATTTGTACACAAAATCCCTCTCGAACAAACGGGCAGAGCCGGCACACATACACACACACACGCACACACTTCCATCCATACGCAAAGACTGTTGAAATGAAATTGAAATGAAAGCACTATTACAGTATCAATCTTTATCTAATCCATTCTGCGGAAAGAGAGGCTGATTGTAATTACCTCCAACTCAGTTTGCTTTAACAGGGCTCTGCATTCACATCACTCTTCCTTACCTTTTCTTCTTTTTTCTTCCAATTCTGCATTCTACGGTTGAATACCAGCCACACAATACCAATGGCAATCAATTTCCTATCATACAAAAGACCTTTGGGGCTCTCCATTTCATTTTCAAACAATGCCGTCCAGAAGCATGGTTTGAATTAAGATGTTGCACTGGACCATCTTTTCTGGTCAAGAACAGCTAACAAGACATTTGAAAAGAGTCACAATGCTTTTTACATCTTTTGAGTGCTCAGGCTGTCTGATCACTGCTTCTAGTTCCCACTGAGGGACTGGGACAAAACCCAAGCTCACTCGATATGACTGGGCCCAAATGCGAAATTACTTATGAATTATCAGGCCTTAACCAGAGAAGACTATCTGCAAATTTAGTTTCTGCTGGCTCCATGTGCGCTCCAAATGTTTCTCAATTTTCAGGAAAGTGACTAGAGAGCAGAATTTGGAAGCAGGAAGGACCCTGGTGTGACTGCCTCTGAGCTCTCCGTGCAGTTGGCCGACTTGTTGGAAAAGGGATATGAGAGAGCTCCCTTCTGCTCAACTTTGTTACTTTCAGGTCCTGGGAACTCTCTTTCAACCAAAGCTGTTTACTCAGTTAGCACTGCTCCCATGCTGGATGTCAAGACTGCTTTATGTATTATCACATCGTGCAACCTTGTCTCCTGTAAAACACAACGCCATACTAATGTGCTTGGGCAAATATGCTTAGGAGGAAATGTGTTTGAATTAACTCCACTGGTAAGTCTTTTCCAATCCAGTAAGTGAAACGTTCTAAAAGGCAACACTCACTGGAATGATCTGGCAATGTCCAAAAGTGAAGCATCATGTTGTTGCCAGTGTTGGCGCTTTTTTCTACTTGGGCCGACCACATGTTGGATCGGGTTGATTGGGTCTGATTATCCTTGCGTTTTTTGTTTTCTTTTTGGAAAATTAATTTATGCATGTTCATCAGAATTTCAGAATTCTTAACTCTCGCAGACTTTGACAGTGGAGACCGAGGTTCTCGCATCACACGTATTGATAGGTTTAGGCTACTAAAACATTCTGTTTGTTTTCCCTATAATATCCACTTGTAGCAACTAAAACATGCTCAACATTTTCATGGCAACGCTCAGGCAACTCAAAGCCCTTTGCAAGTGTAGTATTAACATTTGGATTGGCAGTGAACGGTTTTCGGACACATTCTAAATGTATTTTTATTGTGCTGTGTGTACATTAAACTAAATTTTAGGCGACTGAGTTCCTTAATGATATCACCAAGAAAGCTCATCCAAAAGTCAGTGTGGACAAAGCTGAATCTGTAGGAGGAAACACAGAAAGGTTCTTTGTAAATTTGACTCTTGTTCACGCTGACAATGTTTTAATGTGCTGCCTGTTTGTCGGGCAGCCAGCACCCTTATCTCGAAGGACAAGATAGATGGTTTCAGAAGGCGCTTATCCTGAGAAAAGGGATCTGATTTTGGCTGGTTGTCATGGTGAATGTAACAAGAAGTGTTTTAAGTGAGTGTTTTTTGTATGTGTTCCGGTATGCTGGTGTCATTCTCCATGTCCTCGTGTGAGTGTTTTTTGTGACTCATGGTTGTGTGCGTGTTGGCATTTGCTCACAATTCAAACAAAAAATTTGCTTTGAAAACAAGTCATATCCCATTTATGCTCCTTGAAATATCTCTAAACCCCAGCAGACTGACATCTCCCTGCTCATTGTCGAAGACGTCTCTGTATTCTAAAGAGAGCCTGATCAAAGGAACCTCCTATTGGAACGGCACAGCTGTAGACTCTCCCTCCATGCCGTTCACAAAGCCGACCCTGCTGCGATCAAAACAAGATTCCCAACGGATCTATCCGTGCTCTCTTTTACTGCCGTGGCACATTTGTTAATGTGTCTCTCCTACCTTTCTCCACCCAAAACACTTCATTGTATATACTGTAAATTCTTTTATCCTCTGAGCTGATGACAATAAATAGCCATGATTGCTTTAAAAACTTAGTTTAAGACCTTGAAAGCATTTTTATACTTTTGACAAGCTATATTTAGATGTACCTAAGACTTCATTCTTTTTGATCAGAGTGACATGTTGCTAATATATTTAGCTACAAGTCAAACAGCTTGAAATGCTGACTAATGCCACATTCACATGAATTCAGAAGAAACAATTGTGAAATGGTTTGTCAAAACAATCTCAAGGTTTGCTTACTAGCTTGTTTCAGAGCTTTTAATTATTCCACATGGTCTTCATCAGCAGATGAAGTTTGCTTAGTTGTAATGAAGCAACCACAGCTTGCCTTATGGAAACTATGTTTCTGCCACAAAAACTGACCATGATGGGACCGGACTGGCATTACTGTCGGACACACTGAATTAACTGATTGATTAACTCGGATGTGTCCCGTTTGGTGGCTCCGCCAGGTATATCAAAGACATGTTAAACAGACTGGTTTGTAAAATCATCAGTTTGTTCAAGCTGCCCTGCGTGTTCAGCATGCAGAGGAAGTAGAACCGTCCAGAATTTTGCAGGTAAGAGGGACGTAATTTAGATTTTTAAGGGTATAATGGAATATGACAAGATGTAATCAAACACTGCTTCCAGTAAATTTTGGAAATGAGTAACCAGTAGCATAGGGGATTATCAATATTTTGAAGCAGTCCAGAATAGAAAATAATACAAACGACACTTGACACTGAAACTGGAAGCTTACAGGGCTTCTTATGTGAGAGCTTCTGTAAAATAACCAATCTATAAATTGGATTAGATTGGCTTTTTACTGAATGTTGACATCAAATAGGTGGTGGGTAGTGGCACTAATATGTGTGATCACAGCATACCTGCTTGATACCTATTATTAAAAAATTAGCTGTAACACTGCGAATGATAGGAGAAAGGACTGCGACATTTAATTTCTTTATATCCACTAAGAAGATGATTGATCCCTGAGGTAATCCATGATCACCATTAAGACACGTATGGGATTGGCTCTTCACTATTTTATTAGAATTTAAACTTGAGAGAGTACACCCTACAGTTTGATTGCAACAGTCGATCTTATATGTTGTCTGACTGAGATCCTTTCTAGAGAATTAAATTAGAGCTGAATGAAACTATTCATCAGGTTGTTTGAGCACAGCCACAGACACACACACACACAGAGAGGAGCCCTCTGGACCTAATTTTCAGAATCACTGATCTCTTTTCCAGCATCTCTTCTGAGAATCAGACCCACAAACCCAACCCCCAGCAAGATGTGAACAAGCTCAAGGGATTTAGAGAAATGATCTCAATGTTTAAAAAAACATTAGAGGAGGCTTTTTGGATACTGCACAGGCAGCTGCAGTTGCACGCTTGCAAAAAAACAGCTGTGTTGTTCCTAAACTCAAGAACGTCTAGGTGATGAGACGATGATAAGAATTCTTTATTATTATTATTATTATTTTTTTTTTTTTTTATGCACCGTTGGAAATGCCTACAAATCTCATTGTTGGTTGATCTAATAAACAACTGGGGACATATGTTTGGTACTGGATCACACTGAAACAATGTAAAAATAAATGTAATTCCTGAAGCTCATCTGCTGCTGTTGCATTAACTGATGAGCACTGTTTAGATGGATGACTCAGTCCAAGGACCACGGCCTGTATTCATTTTCCCAGAAGAGCATATGGCCATATTATGCTCATCATCAAGGGTGGAAGTAACAAATTCCATTTACTCTCGTTACTGTGATAAAGTCATTTTTGTGTGTACTCGTACTCTTCTGAGTATTGCTGAGGAATTTTTTCCTTCAGTGAAGTGTGTGAGGACTTTCTGCTGCTTTTGACAATTTCTGTCACATTGTGACTGCAGAGCTGCTTTCAGCCCAAAACGTTTGAAAACTTTAAGGAGCGCAGCGGGACAGAGAGGCTGAGTGGATGTTAATATGTGTTTGTGGCTGCAGCTGCCGTGGAGTTTATGTTGTTTATACATCTCCGTGTTGGTTTCCCTGGTGAGGATTTATTCTGCTGTTAAAGTGGCAGTATGTGCAGTGGTGAAATGTAAACCCGTAACGTTTACTCCGTACATCATACTACTACTCTTTCATCTCTAATTATCAGTTAACCCATATAGGAAAATAAGTCACATAAATGTCTTCACAATGCGCAAAAGAGCCAACATTTTGGTCCACAGTAAGATATCTTGACAGCTAACTAGACAGATATTCTTGGTTTCCTGAGAAGATTCCTAATGATTTTGGGGAATTTCTTGATGAAGATAGTGGTCTTTGAAAGGGGGTTTCAGACACTGTTAGTGGAAGTCCAGCCCTGAAACACTGCACAGAAAATTATAAGACTCTGAAAAAGCTATTTTATCTTTTGTCACGGCAGTTGCTAGCCAAAATACAGCATTCATGTTACAAAGTAATGTGCCACATAGCATTGCCATT
Organism: Lateolabrax maculatus; assembly: GCA_031216445.1. Classification (NCBI taxonomy): domain Eukaryota; kingdom Metazoa; phylum Chordata; class Actinopteri; order Acropomatiformes; family Lateolabracidae; genus Lateolabrax; species Lateolabrax maculatus. The sequence continues at coordinate 17,387,040 of CM062207.1, forward strand.
TATAAGAGCAACATCTCGATCTCACAGAGATCTTTGTCAGAAATGTTTCCACGAAGAACGCTTTGTTTCTTGACAAGGCACCTTGAGATCTAGTGTAATGGCCAGCTTTTGTCTGGTGCCACCCTTAGATCTAACTGCGACCTTTGCAGTATTTTGGTGAAATTTGCTGGATATTCATTGTCCTCCAAGGAATGAACTCCAGTGTTTTCCACAGATGATTTCTCTAGTACAACTGTCAGAGCAAAACCTCCACCTGTACCACAGAAATATCAACATGTAGTAGACAGCTTATCATAGAAATTGCGGAGCATATTCATCCCCCCAAAGGGATAAACCTTTATCTTTCTAATGAACCCACTGCCTTTCCTCTGGCACCACACTACGGACTAAATTTAGCATTTGTAGCCACCCTTCTGGTAAGGCTCTCAGACTAGCGCAACAGTCAGTATGTTGTTCGTTCCAGTCTATGGCGTAATAAAAAATTGCTGCCTGTAAAACTTGAGTTGAAAAGTAAATTGTCAGTTTTATTATCACAGAGTCATTTGTGCATCTGGCCACTGGTGTCATGTGTTTGTGTCCAGATGGAGGTTTAGTGGAGATGGTTTGCCAATTTATTGCTCAACAATAGTCATATGGGGTAGGAACCAGATGTACACTGGGGATGAGCTGTTCCAGTATTGCTTAACATCTCATTGTCAATCAGGCAGGAAAACAAACAGAGTTTCCGCACAGCTGTGTCTCCAGCAGTTGGCAAAGGGAAGCACTAGGGGTCAATTCCATTTAAATTAATTTAATTCAGTATGTCCATGCAATACAAATGTAAGACTTTCAGAGACTTGTGGACAGAAAATGTGTATTATAGACTACTGCAATCTCAGTGGCAATCTATGCACTCTAATCTGAGGAAAATTAACAACAAATACAACAGTAGTTAACGTGTTTGTCTTTGGAATCTTCAGCTTTTCTTTACCCATCTATATTTGCATCTTTCATGCCAGGTGCTTACTGCTATGCTTCTTGTATTTTGTATTTTGATGAGCTGTCAATCAAACAGTGAAGGCAGTACAGTATAGTTTACTGGAATGGTTTCCTGACAGCCCTTAATGGAACATTGCTTTTCCAGCAGCAACAACTGAAAATGTCTGCAATGAAAAAGATCTCCATGGCTAATGTAAAAGAAAAACATGAATATATATATATGTGTGTGTGTGTGTGTGTGAAATTGTATTGTAAGTGAATTAATATTTGTTCAAACCACTACTCGAATTTACCTTTTATTGCCGCGCTGCGGCTGCACAAGTATTCATAATAGGACAATAATTAAACCTTTCCAATTCCTCAAGCAATAGTGGATTCTTTCATAGAGCATGAATATATACACAATAATCAATTATCTGCTGTGTTATTCAACCAAAAGCAGGACTCAATAAGGTTGTGCAGTTGAGACTTTTAAAAGTCCTCCTCACCCATTGTTGTCCAAGGTTCTTCAAAATGTTAAACCACTGAAAAATCTCACAATAGTCCGCTGTCCCTGACATGAGCAGTAAATTAATTTAGATTTGTATAACACAGTCTGGTGCTTTGAAGGACTGCGGACCTTGTCTTTTTTTTTTTTTTTTTTTCTAGAAATGTAATTCCTTCCCCTGAATATGCTCTGCAGTGTTCTTCCACCCCCGCACTATCGACATTGTTTGTGTTGCAACGTTTCAAATTAAGACTGACAGTTTGGATTTGCATGCAGAAATGACACTTTCAATTTTGTTTGGTTTGCAGAATGCCATGGCTGAGACAATATCTGGATTTTGGGGTGAAAAAAGGAAGCAAACACACATTTTCAATCGCAGCGGACACACATCCTGTACACAACTACACACTACACACACACTGCCCCCTCAGCCGGACATAGGATGAAACAGACAGAGGGAAGGAAGAGAGGGGCAGAAAGTGATGAAAGCTCAATGTTGACACGCCTCTGCTTTTGTCTTCACCCCCCCCCCGCACGCACACACACACACACACACACACACAGAGGTTGTTATGCAGCATTTTGCAGTATATAATCATTTTAAATGTGCTTGTAATATCTGTTTAGGTCTAATGTGTGTAGATTTTGAAAGTGAAGAGGTGTTGTGGATCATGCCACATCATGGGGCTCATAGTCCGATGTTAATACACTTCCATTAAATATTTGGAAGCCCAAACATTACACCCCCACTCTTCTAGTTTCCACTAGAACCTGGCTGAGGGGATTTGCTCCAATTCAGCTACAAGAGCATTAGTGAAGTTCACACTGATGTTGAGTGATGAAGTCTGGTTTGCAGTCTGCGTTCCAGTTTGTCCCAAAGGTGTTGGATGGGGCTGAGGTCATGGCTCTGTGCAGGCCAGTCAAATTCTTCCACACCACACTGGGAAAACCATTTCTTTACTGATGTGTGGTTTGCTGTGCAGGAAATGTAACTAACGATTATTTTAGTTGTTGATCAATCCGTCAAATATTTTTAGACAAATGTATTAATACTTTAGTCTTTAGAATATCATAAAATAGTTCACATTGTCCCAAATCACAAAGAGATTGTTTCAATTTGCATTGTCTGACCAACGATCCAAAACCAAGATATAATCATTTCACAATATCATAAAACAGAGATAACAGCAAATCTTCACATTTGGGGCGCCAGAACCACCAAATGTTTGCATTTATACTTGATAATTAACTGAAATGAAAAATTGATTATCAAAAGTGTTAAATGTTTATTTTCCATCAATTGAGCATTCCAAGAAAAGCAAATGGTCTTCAAGACAAGTCTAGTGGAGTTGAAAATGTTTCAAATTGCGCAAAAAAATTTGCTGTAATCCTGAGTTGTATGACCTTACTTTCTTAAGAGTTTTGGTTCACCCAAATTGGACATATAATTTCAGTGTATAATGATACAAAGCAAAAGAGAGATGTTGCTGATGGAAAATAAAAGAAACAGCTGGAGATTCTGATGACCTTCTGCGAGTAAGTATGCACCGTCTCACACCGTCGGCACATGTTGTGACAGCAGATGTCTTTACCATCAGACTGGAAACCCATCCACTGGCTGTTTGTGGCTAATAAAAATACAGGCAACTTGGAGAGAATCTGTGTCTAAACCCTGTAGCCTCACTACTGGGGTCCCTCAGTGTTCTGCTCTGGGTCCCCTCCTCTTTTCTCGTTACACCATATCTATTGGCTCTGCTATTGATTCAAAAGGCTTTTCCTACTACAGCTGTGCAGATGACACTCAGCTGATTCTGTCTCTTCCGCAGCCTGAAACCCAGGCGGCAGCAGAATCTCTGTGTCTGGCTGATATCTCTGTGGATGTCTGCACACCACCTGAAGCTCAACTTCAAAAAGAAAGGCATCTCTGACATTGAGGTCATCTCCTCTGTATTTTTGGAGAGTTTTAGAAACATGAGGGGTTTTACATTCTACACATAAAAACATACATATTTTTCAACCCAGTATTCTTTACACCAGGATTCAGTGTTTATTCACCAGAATCTTGTTCCTGGTAGTGTGGGGAACTGCATTTGACCATTAAATTGAAAAATAAAATGGTAAAACCTAACTTTATGGGTACGTAGTTTCCCAATAATTTCTAGGAAGTTTCCTGGAAAGCCCTATTTAATCTGATATTAATTGTAGGAAAAACAGGGAGACAGAGAGACAATTATGATAGTTGTGGTATAGTTACTTGTATTGAGTTTAAAAGTATTCCTAAAATCCTGGCTACAGCCCTGGTCCAATGTTTTGCAGAGGCTTTACCACCATGAAAGAGTACACTGTGAAGAAAAAATTATATTTTTGCCAATTTTGAGGCCAGAAGGTCCATAAATTTAAACATACAAAGATATCAGCAGGATATCAGCGAGCATAATATCGCTCTGAGCTGAAACCCAAACCATGGCACCCAGCAGTGGGAAGGTGGGCTTGGCAGGAATACAGACTTATTGCTGACTTCGCTCAATACACACAAAGCAGAAAAGCAGGGGAGCGTACAAATGCCAGATGTACACAAAGGAAGAGAGAGAAAAGGCGAACGTAGCAAACGTGAACAGACTGTAGCTAGTGCCTTCCTGTCAGCAACAGTCCAGGACAATGTGAAGAACAGCATTCACAACAAACAAATGTGTCAATGGTTCTGTCTACATATTAATATTACAGTGCTTTTGTTCTTACTCAAGCATGTTTGTGCGTTGGAAAGATTCAACTGTATTTCATGGGTAATTCTGCTCTCAAAAAGAAGCACCTATCACTGTGTTCTGTTCTCTGTGTCGCCTGAATGCAGACAGGGAGAAAGGTATGAAACGATGTACATACAGAAAAAAAGAAAAGGTATCTCAACTATAACAGATAAGGGTGAGTTTGTAATCAGTGTCTCTAAGCGTTTCCCACTGAAAATAAGAATCTGTCACTCTCCATGAGGTACACTATTTTTATATTGGAGAATTCAGGAGTGTGATTTATATCAAATACAGAAAGCAGTATGCTCTTTATTTACCATAGTAAGGATGAAAGTCAAAGTGTCAAGGTTGGTGTCTAGGCAATCAGAACTTCTTAAACATTACAGACTAAAACAATATAATTGTAATCCTTTTACACAGGCGACAAGTGATGGCAGCAATCCTCAAGGCACTTTGCTTCTACCTGGGTGAGGATGATGGACATCTCATTTCGTAGTATATGGTAAATCAGTGTATTTGCATTTGGTGTCCACATTTAAAGCTGTGATAGGGATTATGTGAAATATTCAATTGAAATGAAAATTACAACCCTAGAAACCCTGAGCTTGTTTTTGTGAGACACTGGGTATTATATCCCCTCAATGTATCCTTTCAATGTCCGTACCAGCTATGGTTCTGGTACTTGTTTTTTGTTGAGTTATTGTAAATACTGGTACTGTTTTTAAATGGATGGTGCTGGTACATTTTGTTATAAGATGTCAAGCAGTGGTGGAAGAAGTGTTCAGATCCTTTACTTAAATAAAAGTACTAATACAACACTGTGAAAATACTCCACTACGAGTAAAAGTCCTACATTTAAAACTTTACTTATTAAAAGTATGTATTATCAGCAATTTACTTTAACTATTAAATACATTTATTCAGTTAAGATACTAATAATAGCAAACATTTTATTTTTACTGAGCTTAGTATTAGTATGTTTGCGTGTTTGCACACATGCAGTTTGTCAGTGTGTCTTATCGATATAGGGCTGAATACAGTCCAGGGAAATACAATAAAAAATTGATTGCTGACATATTACAACCATGAAATGATCAATACTAACACAGTTCTCTCACGGAAGCCTTTAGCTTTGATTGATTCAAAGGTAACATTTTCTCTTTTCTTTTAATTTGCAGGGTTTCATTGGCCAGCTTTCTAAAATCATATCAGGTGAATCCTAGTGGGTATCATCAGTGTGACTGTGTGATGTGTATGCAAAGGTTCCTCTTCATAAAGGCTACTGTAGACAACCCCCTTCCACACAGTGTCTAAACCAGGAGCAGATCCATGTGTGCGCGCCCTAATCTCACCAGGCTGAATGTCATTGCCATCACCGGCTCGCTCACAAGGTGAGAGATAATCTAATCACTAGGGAGACAGAAAGTAGATGTGGGGTAGGTGGGAAAATTCCGCAGAGCTCTGAGAGCGGAAATACTGACTGGAAAATCAAAAAGGGGACAGAGGCCACAGCAACTCTTTGATCTCCCCTAACAAATAATTGAAAGGCAGAGTATGAAACTACAAAAACAAATGGTGAAACCTCTGAAACTGAGCAGTTTCTTCTGTGTATGAAAAAATCAAAGGTGAAAGTATAAAAAAAGGTTAATGCCACCCTAACAGATGTCCACTTAATGACTCTGTCACACCTTTTTGATGATTTTTCTTCCTGGACATGCAATTAAAAAGATCAACCCCCAACTGGAGGAGCAGGGTTCATTCCGCCATGTTGCCGCATGTTTTAAAGTATCCTTGAGCAACAACACCTACGGGCTGGATACATACAGCTATATATAGACTATACCCAATTCTGTTTAAAACTTAACAATAAAATTACGCCTTTCATCGTACAAAGTAATCCACCAGAAGCAATCAGGAACATGTATTTGATTGGCCAGTTTTAAAAAAGCAAGTTCAGCTGTTTGTACCAAATAACATAGCAATTTTCTTTTCTGGAGCCCTATTGCATCAATGTGGAGACCGCCTTTTAACACACAGTGCTAATTTTGGATTATCTAACTGCGTCTGAAACACCCTTCCCCACAACTCTTTGATAGCCTCACCTTTGACTGTGGCCATTCAGAACGTATAAAGTATAAAGACTTTTGTATTTAGATATGGTCGGATGACATGTCATGTAAACTGGTTCATTTCAACCATACTGAACCCTTAAACCTCTACCTTTACATGCACAGTGCATGTAGCAGAACATGTTTTAAGGCACAAAGTTTTAAACTCAGACCCTCTTGAACATTATGCTGTTGTGTAGTTGTCGAAACACATTCTCATCATGTTAAGGAGAAGTCTTAGAAATGTGTCACCAACTAATCTTCTACCTTGCTTTCTAATCCTGCTGATCTCTCCTGTACTGATGCTAACCTTCTTCATTTCCTCTAATGATGACACCGGCCAGTCGAGCATCAATATCCACTCGTTAGCATGCCGGTTAGCGCCGGGACTCTGGTATGCCGATGAATGCACGGGTCTGAATCATTCTGCACGGTTATGTTTCTCAGCAGGGCTCCACTTTGTCATTATCATAAGCATTAAGATGCACAAGAGGCAGTCAGACGCCTTCAGTGATCATCGTCAATTACATGCTGCTCGTCGGGGAGTTGGCCCAAGCCTGTCAGCGAATCATCAGCAGGAGGGATGAGGATGAACTGACGAAGGCCTGACGTGCTGCTATAGCTAGACTCTTTCCGGTCTGTGCTTCAACCCAAAGCTCCAGTCATTGCCTGCCAGCTGTTGTCTGGCCGGCTTTTATGAAATCAAATTAAATTGAAAAACAAATCAAAGAGAACCCTTTATTTTCAAATGCTTTAATGCAGATAATTTAAGTGTGACCCTAAAAAGCCATGGCAGTTTTACCCGGGGGTCTTACTTTTTGGTTTACACTTCATCGATGGGTTCTGGGGACACAGGGAATCTGCTTCACATAGTTAAAATAGAGTCTGATAAGGCAGAAACATGAGCTGTCAGGCAACCAGACATGTTTTACATATCCAAAACAGGTACGGTAGGTCAGCTGAATCTGGAAGCTATATTAAAAGGTAATGCAGACAGTGGATTATAGCTGGAACAATTAGTCGATTAATCACTTATATCGACATATAATCAATAGGGAACTATTTTGAGAATAAATTACTTGTTTCAGTCACGGTCCAAGCCCAAACGCCAAATGTTTGCTGGTTACACCTTCTCAAATGTGAGGATATGCTGCTTTTATGTCTATGTAAGCAGAACATCTTGACAAAGACCCAGTACCTAGAGTACCTAACAAACTGGTTATACTCTTTATTTTGAGTAGGGCTGAGTATCAAACTTCAAAGCTTACTTAGATTTCTAAACAAACTCTAGCCTTACATTTGACCGCTGATGATTTCACTCTGACCTTCATTTTTGTGGTAAAAATTAATTAATTAATCTATTAATACTCAAGATTACATAATTAACTATCTCAGAATGTATTTTAAGTAACTGTTTTGTCAGCCAAGTCATTCTCAGTCATTATTCCATTCAGAATGAAAGCCAAGTCTTGCTACTGAAGTGTGCTTTGTTTCTTGTTTGCTTGTTGAACGGAGGCCATCGATGAGACTCTGAGGGTGGCGTGCATCGAGCTTTGGCTACAGTGGCTCTTTTCGTCTCACCCCCTCCAAACACACCCCAACGTTTCCCCCTCTTGCCAAGGCGACCATAAGGCCAAACAGGGGCATCTGCACAGCAAGGCACCGAGCAATGTGTCCGTGCTCAGCTGGACAAGCCCAGCCAATTCTATGTCAACGATAACGGATATCACTGAGATGACACGTGGTCTGTCCCTCAGCCCTGGACACGAGGTGCCCCACCACAGTTACTTGTCTGCACATGTGCCACAAATGCTTCTGAGATGTTTCAAGAAATATGGAGGAAAGACTTGCACTATTCAGAGAGGTCCCTGGACAGTTTGTGGGGTGGGGGTTGGATTGCTTGTATGTTATTGTCCACGTACCATGCAACAGGTTTTGTTCCTGTTGCCATCAGTGCTGCTTTTGTGTATCCTAAAGCTCTCGTTGGCAGCATTCATCACAGCTGTTGGCTGGCTGTCAAGCAGGTCGGAGCTGCTATCAGGACACCCATGATGTCACATCACTGTCAGGATTGTACTACGCTTCTGTGTGGAAGCAACAACGCCATGCTGTTCTTACTCACATTCACACACTCACACATACTAACATTTCCAAGGTGTTGCCACAGGACCTTTTAAAGACAGTTTTACAAACTAAGCCTTCAATTGTAAATGTCCTGCTGTTAATCTTTTCGAAATATGCTGTGCTAAGTTAGAACTGTCGGTTATTTTGTCTGTTCTTTTAAGGAACTCATCCTCATCATTTTTCTAAAGGGCACATTGTCTTTAATGCATTCGTCCTCCCACCTGTGTGTGGATGTCACGTGTATGTGTGTGTGTGTGTGTGTGTGTGTGTGTGTGTGTGCAGCCACGGCTGCATGTGGACCAGTGAGGAGGCTGTGGATGATGAGGCAGTCTCTGGGCTGAAAATGAAGGCTGTAAAAAGCTTCCATATCAGTAATCGCACTACCGAGTCAAGCGTCCCCTCAGGATACAAGTACAGAGCCACAAGAGCAGACATCCTTCATTCATCCATAAAACCAGACTGTGACAAAGGTGTGTTAAAAAAATAAAACAAGCGTCTTGCAGCTAAGGTTGTCTGTGATGATTAAATATGTAAGCGGCCAAGGCCACAGAAGTGAAGAGAGATGGTGTAATTAGAAATTTGCTTCATTATGTGCATGTTTAGACACATTTCAGTAGAGAATGGATGAACCCCATGTTTACGCCCTCATAGCCTCTACACAACTTTACATTTTAGGTCCCACACCAGTGAGGCTCTAGCAACAGAAAAAATGACTTTGTGTTGCTGGCTTTGTACAACATTTTAATCTTGTTAAATGTTACAAGCACTGCAAGCGGGCTTTAGACTTTTACTCTTGTTACCATCCAGATAAATCTGCCTAGTGACAAACAGTTGAACCAGTGGCCAAAGGTAGGGCAGGCGCACTGAGTTGCTTTGGATATGGCAGGGTCAGTGCAACAAAGATCACAGAAGGGTTGATGAGATATCTGACCTGTGTCGAGGTCTTGGCCTCCCTCTTGGTCCGGCCTTGAGAGAGCCACTGCGCTGTCACCGTCCTTCCGCCCCGCAGCCCTGGAGGACGCAGAGCAAGAGGGAGATTAATAGGATGCAGGGCCACGTGCACAGGCTGTAACAGTCAACAGGTCGCAGACGGGAAAAGCTTACAGGTGACAGGTTAGGAAAAGCAGCGAAATCAACAGGGTCAACTTGTAATCGAGGAAAAAGCAAACAGCATTACAATAAAAAATGACATGGCAGTTGTTTGGATATTTTTCCCCTGCAATGCAAAGGTTAAAACTCACAGTGATTCATAGTGGAGGGACACAACCTCTCCTGAATAAAACAAACCTCCACTAACATCAAAAGAAATTACCCTCATTATATTTAATATTAGACTTATTAAGCTTCAGGGAAAATGAACAGTGGTGTATCATCACAAAGCAAAGGGCAAAGTATTTCATGAGTGAGACAGCTGCTTATACCATCACCTAGTAACTATACTGATAATAGATGAGTAAAGACAAACAGACCAGTCAGTCACAATCAGGTGCTGATGTGTGGGTAAAAAGTTAGTTTGAAAGTTACCTCTCCGACCGCCAAGAACTCTTGCAGCCAGACACATAAAACCATGTGTAGACTCACGACAGGAATATGCATATGCGCATATATGCATTACAGCAGATTTATGTTGGTTGTGTGTGGACATGGTTGAAATCTCCGTCATTGTGAGGGTTGATGCAAACTCACGAGCTTGATTCCCACAGACGCTGCCTGCGTTGCGTTTGCATGCTGATACTTTAGTATGCCCCAAACCTCTTTAGACCTGTGCAGCTGAAACTATTAGTCTATTAATCCATTAATAAAATAACCAGCAAATATTTTGATAATAATTAATTGTTTCCTCCTTTTTTTCAAGCAAAAATTGTGAAAAAAAAAACAAACATTCTCCGGCACAGCTTCTCAAATGAGAGGATTTGCTGCTTTTATCCGTCATATATAACTGTAAGCTGAATATTTTTGGGTGTTGTATAAAACAAAACAATATATTTAAGGCTCTGGTAGTTTTAATGGGCTTTTTTCAAAGTTTTTTTGGACTTGACAATTCAAAAACTTAATTGGCATATAATAATATCATAATAATGAAAGTAATTTCAGCCCAGACCTATTTTTGTTATTAAAAAGAATACCAAGTAGCATAATTTCACAGATTGTACTGCCTCAGTGAAGATCGTCAAACTATGTCAGCACAGCTGTCAATACAAGATATGCACAGCTGTGGCTGTTAAAACTACCATATTTTTATTAATTCATCACATGTACCTGTAAATCATCATCAGCAGTGATATTGTATCATCATCAAAAATTCGAAATATAATCAACTATTTAGTTTATAGCACTCCTATCAAAAATACTTCCCAAACAGCTTCACAATAAAGGATCAAACGGCCAGCTGGTGAATGTCCAATATTCACTCTCCTTTAGCTCAGTTTTTGGTCCTTTCTAACTCCTGAGGGAAATATGTGTCTCTTCAGCTGCTAAAAGCTGCCACTATGTTCCCTTTTTTGAACAGTATCTGCCTGCTGATGGTGCTGAGCAGGTAGTGTACAGTGGACTCTTAGAGCTTTTTCTCTGATAACAGCTGCTGCTGCAGCCCAAAGGACACTATGAGAGTGGTGAGAGTGAACCACAACAGTAAAGTTATGGCCAGGGCAGCTAAACAATGAGTTGAAACTCACTATGAAGCTCTGTAAAGCTCCCATCTCCTGTTCAGACAGATTTCCTGGAATTGGTCGGGCCAATCACAACCGTTTATCTAATATGGGGCGGGTTTGATACAATGACTGACAGAGGAGCATCGGTCAGGCATTTTCTTAAACAACCAAGATGGCTGCTGCTGATGTGGAGCGTTGTGTTGAATCGGCGATCGCGTCAGTATTAAACAAACTGAACTGTACATTTTCTCTAAAAGAAGAACAAACAGCTGCACTTAAAGCTTTTGTTGAGGACAAGGATGTGTTTGCCGAGCTTCTGACAAGACGTTCGACAGGACGACATTTCTTTGCTGTGATTGGTTGGAGGTTTATCCAGTTGCGTCCAGAGGCCTTTAGGTATGCGCCCATTAATAACATGTAAACATGTATATTAACATATGTGATGGTCAACGCCTCCTTCATTCCCTCCACCAAGGTGGACCAGCTCAATACTGTACACATTTTCCATGGGATATTCATGCACTGAACATGCTGCTCGCTCGCCAGCCTCTCTTAACTTTTTCTACTCCCTTGTACTTTCACACAGATATGACATTTAAACACCATTTCAAGCTTGGCTTGACAGTGCACACACTATTTTATACATCTGGCCCCTGATGATAAAGTCACTGTAGTGTCAACAGCTCAGGTGCTACGAGTGTAGAAAACCAAATAAATTCAAGTAAATCCTCTCATGTCTACGCATCACAATGGCCTATCACCAACAATCTATCTTCATAAAAGCTCATTAAAAACTAAAATAAATATGCCACAATCATTGGAAAACTATTATTTTCTCAGGTTCTGTTACGTCATTTGTCTTTCTGACTTGATTTGAGTTAAATGCACCAGTGCACTTCTGGGGAATAATGGCTCCCATTTTCACCGAGCAAGGATCTCAACAGGATGACTAGATTATCTCAGATGAGTCATGAGCTCACTTCAAATTGACAAAAACACTTCTTGGGATGTTAAATTTAAGAGAGAGTGATTCATACACGTCAGTCCAGGCAAGCTTTAGCACTGGAACATTGCTGTTTGATTCTAGCAGAATAGCAATGAACAGAGCAGACAGTGTGGTTTTTAGAACTTTCATTTTAACTCTGCAGAACATTTAGCTGATATGATCTGGGAGAAAGAACAAGACGCAATGTAAGGCCGGATGTAATGGACTTATTAAGATCTGCAGTTTATCAAGCATTTGAATCAAATACATACACACACCAGAACACACACTTAATCAAGCACAAAAGGAGACAGCAAGACCTCCTTTTCTATGTTTGCAGAATAAACCACAGAGAAGGTTTTTAAATCAGTAGAACAAACAGTTTTTCTACTTTCCCAAAGCCAATGAAGAGAATCAATAATCACCTAGAGACTATAAAAATGGTTATTGACTCGTCAGCACGAAGAGCATGTGTATTGTACGTCTTAATTATTCCTCCCTGGAACAATGTATCCTCCCATTTCCAACTTTTGGATGCCACGTAGGACCCAATCAACCCACACAAAGCAGCTAATGAGGAGCCAGACACAGAAACATGGAAATGATCTTCACACTGCATGGCACTAATGGTAACATTAACTCTGCTCAGGCTGTTGGGTTCCTGAGAGATATAGTGGAGAGATTAAGAGCATCATGGAAGAAGTGTCCAAAGGTACCTTGTGTGTATAAAGAATGTGATGATCAGAGAAAGATGATCACTTCTATGACATAAGGAATTGTGTCCTTTATCTCCAAACCTGATAAAGACCTCTGTGTCCTAACTTTCTTTTGACTATAGACGATAACATTTTGTCCATGGCGTAGGCTAACAGGAAAGACAGGACACACAGGAGACAGTGTTATTGCTGATGCACAGTCACGTTTTATTCCGTTATTACAAAGACTTCAACATCATTGAACATGGGTTTCTTTTACACTGTCATGAGTGGTTTGGTTTTGGTGTAACTTTTACAGAAATGATTGATGCATTTTATAAAGAAATTAATATTTCTTTTGTTATTGATTTCGAAACCCAAAGGGCTATTATAAAATGCTGAGTCAGACAAATTTGCTTTACTTTGGGGCCCCCGGTAGCTCACCGGGTAGTGTACGTACCACTGAGGCTGAGTCCTTGGTACACCGGCCCGGTACACCAATACCGAGTCCGATCCAATATACTTATATTTACTTAAGTGTTGATTCAATGTACCACACATTGATATAACAGCTGTCGACTAAATCTGACACATCTTATTTTTCACGAGCTTGATCCAAATACTTCATGTCCTCATTCACAACTACTCATTTTATAATCTTAAATTATTGATACTATATGAATTAAAGATTAAGCAGGAGACTGTGACATGTAAAAAAAAAAAATTGTAGTGACACAATCAGAGAAGACGTCTCACTCTGTTTTAGTGGTTTGAGTGCAGGTTCTTCCATCACAAAAGAGTACAGACACCAGCTGCAGGGAGCACTTTAACCAGACAACAGACGAGTTCACTCATAGATCCAGGTGGCGCTGCGGATGGCAGCCTCAGTGTTGCGCTCTCTGACGATTCAAATGTCAAACTTTTGCAGAGCTTTTAGTTGGAGGGGCTGAAGCTCTCTATAGAACAAGATGGATGAACTGCTGCTTCTCAACAGAGCAAAACGCAGTCTTTTCCAGATCCGCTGCCCTACACTTCACTGAAACTGGCTTGGTAAGCACATCCAGGATAGTACACTCCAGGGAAGCTTAAGGGGGAAAACGAGGGAAAGCAGAATCTGCTTCTACATAAACAAAGGGTAGTGTGCAGATGTCACAATGTTAAAGAAATCGTGCACTTAGAGAAATTTTTCATAGACTGTAAACCATTTTATTCACCGTGGAGTTCCTCCTTTACTTTGGTCAGTGTTTACATCCCACCTCAGGCCTAACACAGTCACAGTTGTACAATCTGGCTCTGGAGCTGCTGATCCAGTTCTACTCTGCAATAATCCAGTCTGTTCTCTGTACATCCATCACTGTCTGGTTTTGGTTCGGCCACAAAACAGGACAAAAAACAGTATACAATGGACCATCAGGACAGCAGCTCTCCGTTCAGGACCACACCCTGGACACAACCTGTTCACACTCCTCCCCTCTGGTAGGCACAACAGAGGGGAACGCCAAAACAAGCAGATACAAGGACAGTTTCTTCCCACTTAAATCAGTCCCAGAAACAATTCCTCTGCTATAACCCTATAACATCTACTGGACCTATACATTATAAACTGTACATTTTGTAGTTTAAATCGTTTTTTTTCAACATGTACATTCACATTCACGTACTCTGGTTTCACTTGGATATGCGGCAGAACATTCGCACTGTTGCAAAGAAGAGTGGCGCTGAAACGAGGGATGGGGGAAAAAATTGATTCACTTTAGTATCACGATTTTGTTTTTTTAATGATTTTTTAATCGATAGTTACATCCGGGTAATCTTATATACAGTCCATGGTATATACACATGCAGGAGCCCCGACCTGGAGCCCACAGTGTTGATGTGGTTTTTGCAGAGGAGACCCACAGAAATGCCATTAAACAAGATAAAAATGTAAAATTATTAAGTTAACTACAGACAAACACAACGCTGACGCATGCACCTTCTCCAAGACTAAACCCCTGATATTGATTATGGATCAGTGCTGTCCCCAAAGTATCTACAGACTACAAACCACACACAGACTGTAACACTACTGCTTCACTCTCACCCTTTGTGTCACTCACTGAAGCACCAACAGCACAACAGCTGCTCACACACAGAACTTCACCTGTCCACAGTGACACCCTCACATGCCAAAAGGAACAATCATTTATCGTGTACTGTGTTATTCTGGGTAGTCAGCATCTTATTTTACTTTATGGCACTTGCTTGATGAGCATGGACAGCTAAATGTAGCAGTTTAAGTTTACTTCAAAAACTATGTATTTTTAATTCCTTCCATTATACATTGTACATTTTATTTTCCACTTTTTTATGCAGTATAACAATGAATCTGCTGAAATGAAAGTCAGAAAGTGTAACTGACGTGATGACATACAGTCTCTAAGAGTTGATGATTCAACTATTTCCCATGGTCTAGTGTTATTAAACTAAACAAAAATTACCATAAATCATAATATTGAATCGATACCCAAGTATCGTGAAAGAATCAAATCGAGAGAAAAGTGTATCGTCCCAGCCCTAGCTGCAACATGGACAAATTACTGTAGAGTTCAGTAAAGAAGGAATTTTGATCGGCTTTATCTGTATTTTTATTTTTCTCCAATTATGATGTATGCCAAGGTGACACACATTGTTAAAGGGAATAAGAGATAAATAATGAAGCCACACTATACTTAGATGGTGTATATTGTGCTTACAAAGTCCTAGAGTAGAGTATTGGTAGAATATGTCTCCATTTGATGCAATTTAGTGGCCCTGAGAGTCAATGGTGCCAAATCTGAGAACACACAACCAAACTCCCTGCTGAGCAGGACTGCTCTTTTAGCTCAGTTAAATGCTAGCTTGAAGGGTAAAAGCCCTCTGAGAGGGTCCTCACACTGCTTTAACAATAGTGCCCAGCAAGGGAGCCTCACTAGTCACCACAGGCCTCTGCCATGTTCTTGTCACATGTGCTCCTAAAAGGCACTGAATTCCCACAGGGCCTTGAAAGGCACTCATTGCTCGCTCTGTTTGTACAGTAATCCATTAAGCTCTCTCATTGTCAAGAGAACTTTGTGTGTAGTGCAATCTGCATAGCTAAGTAACGCCTCCACAAAGGGGATGTAGTAAGCCACAGAATCTGCTGTGGTGTGTGCTTGATATCAAAAAAGCAACCCAAGTCTGGCTTTTGAAATCAATTGCCAATAGCCTCGTTTCTTCAGGATGTGGAAGATCAAATGCTTTACCCCCTAAGCAAAGGTCACCATTAATAGCAGATAACACTGAAAGGAATCCATAAAATGTCAGCGGCACTTGGTCTGGAATTGCTACAGACGAGGAAAGAGACTGTGACATTTGAGGATATCAGAAAAGGGGGCAAGCTAAATAATGAGTTGAGCAGAGTGGAATGGAAAGAAGTTGATGTCTGTGGTTGCTTGAGATGTAGATCCTGTTTTCTCGATCGTTTTTTTTCCCTCCGTTTTTCCTCATTTTCTGGTGTGGCATGCTGTGCCCATTTGTATTTCCATTACATCCCAGCATCGGGAGGCAAACCACGCTGACCTACAATAATAGCACGGGTCTGTTGCCTGTCCTCCACCATGCTGCGTCGACATGAGGGCAGAGTGACTGACTCAACACGCGCGATTCATGCAGGCAACTAGAGAGATGCAGCCATTTTCAAAAGACTATGGTTTCAGTAAATTTTAACAGTATTATATCCCCAGTGTACACCAGATATCACACAGTTCCATTTCACTCCACCGTTCATATTCTTTTCTTCATTTTACAGATAAATGCCTTTGGTGATTGACTCTCCCCTCAGAGCTGTGATGAAGTCCTTTGCTGTGTTACTCCTGCGGCTACTACTACAAACACTGCCACTGTTAATGCAAACTCAACAAGTCCTACTCCTGTTCACAATATTTACTTTCCACTGGCAAACAACGACAAGGCTTTTATCATGAAACAGCTGTAGAAGGTGTTGACTTAGTCACAGAGATTAGCTTCCGCCTGCCAACTGCTCATTCAATAAAAACTGTTCTATATCTCGATCTGGATATTTACTTTTGTCTTTTTTGTCAGCAAAAGAAAAAAGCGCATGAGAGGAATGGGAAAAACAGCATCCAATTCCATAGTTACGTTGTTATCAACTTCACCACCTTTGATATGAAATGTTCTGACGATTTAACTGCTTTATTTTTTCTTTACCATTATTTATTTAATTTGAAAAAAAAAAAAAATTAAAAATTAATTATTGTAGACAACCTGGTTTTGCAGGGAATTTCTATAATTCTATCCTGTATATTTAACAAGAATATGACAGCTCCTTCTTTAGTGTTTAGAGTTGAGTTCTAACAGCCAGTTCAGATCCAGGATCTTGTTCCACATCTGGAAAATACTCAAATGTTTTAAGCTCTCATAAATCTCTCATGTCTGTAGTTTTCCATTCAGAGCTGAAACCATTAATCGATTAAGACTTCAACTTGGGCCCAGAGAAACTGGGATGGACACTATTTTCTGAAAATAATTGTTAGTAATAGCCCCAATCAAATCCAATCAATATATTATATTAGCAACTACAATAAAATGTCAGATTAAAGGGGCACTCTGCCAATTATACACATTTAAGTGTTAGGGAGTACTTCTGAATATGTGAAAAAGCTACAGAAAGCTTTTAGCATCTCCAGAAGAAACTGTGTGAAGCCTGATAAATGTCCTCAAGTGATGTCACTTGAGTCAGCGTCGGTTAGGGCTGAAGACCATGTGTTGGAAAATGTAAAAAATCTTGCGATGTGGAGTTAGAAAGAAGTGGCCTATAGACTCATCTCAGCTGCAGGCTAGAGGTCCAAGGCTACATTTGCCGCTGCTAACATAATACACCCGAATCTCTGACCCAACTGTTGTTGGAAGTAACTGTCCATTGTGACAGTGCTGTAATACTAAATTGGTGGAGTACTCTTTTTTGCAAACAGCATTTACTGCAGTTTGGTTGAACTAATGCTGTTCCTGCTGTATGCAAACACATGAGTAGTCTGCAAATCTCAAGCTCCGACCGTTGTTGCCTTCAGCGCAGCACAGTACAGATCCACACATGTATTAGCATTTAAGGGAAATTCAACATTTGTAAACGTACCTGAGCGCCAGTGGAGCTCCACCCTCCACCCACAATGTAGTCCTTCCCCAAGCTCCGAACTCTGCATATAGCTCGGAGAATAAGGATGTCACTGCAGTGTTCTTATAAATGTACTCTAATGGCAGAGATATGGTATTGATCCAAGACTAGAAAATAAGGGAGCTTTGTTCAGATACAGCGGCTAGTGCTAGTTGTGAAAGGTTACGGTACATGATACGTGATTATACCAGTCCAAACTAAGAGCTTGCACCTTTTGACGTATTTTCCAAGCTTTCCAATCTTCACATCACTTAACATCTCACTTGGTCTTTTCCTTAATGTTTCAAATAGGGACAGGAGAGTGTCTGGGATAGTGTAAGAGATGTGGCCCAGGAAAGCCGAACATCTGTATTCAATATCTATTCTTTGCCAAATCAACAAATGACACATTGATCTGGAGTCATTATGGTATGCTCTCAGGAGAAAAAGCATTAAGGCTGGCTAATAGCTTCATCAGAGGCATTAGAGGTTGGAGGGGATGGGGCTCTCCATCATGTCAATCCCCCTGAATGATCGAGGCTTCGGGGCGCTTAATAAACACCAGGCAGATGCGATACCCAACCTCCGAGTCAACAAATCACTGCTGTTCTTTGCTTCACGTCTCCTGGCGGCAACACTTCCACAGAGTCTCTGGTGAAGCTTTTCAATTACAAAATCACTTTGTGTGACAGTGTTTGAGAGCGTGCCTGTCAGGTGGTACATGTACACTGGGTAAGCCGATCTCCCCCACTCTGCAGGGGAAGTATAAAGTGGTGGTGGATGGATGGATGGATGGATGGATGGAAGAGGATAAGGAGAGGCAAAAAAAGGAAGAGATGGGCCGCTCCTCCAACCAAGATCCTAAACCTCATTCCCCAGTTTAGCAGAGAGCTCATTGGATACACCGTCTTATCCGCCTGCTCATACGCCAACCTCGGGGCATCCGTTCACAGTCAGAGACAGAGATAGAGCTCTCTATGGTAAATGATCTTTTAAATGCTTCCTTTCATGTCTTGTTCCTCACCCTCCTCTCCGTCTTGTCTCCTATTACAGCTCTGTTTGTACTGCTGGATGGTTTGACGTCTGCTTGTGTGCGAAAAGCGGAGGCTGCAGAGCACCGAGCGGCTTCAAAGTTTCACTGCTTTCTGACCTCTGCAACCACTCTGAGGCAGAAGGAGAATGATGAGTTGGACAAAGTTTGAGAGAGGCCGTTGGCAGAATGTCTTCCAAAGCAGCTGCCCCTGGGTCCAAAGAAAATCAATTTATGTTTAAGAAGGTGTTATAACCCCATACAGTGAGTTTTTCAGCTCTTCTACAAGTTGGTAGCACCATAAACTGAAAATCTCATGATGGAAAAGGGTCAAGAGGTGAGGCTCAGCCTCTCACAGCTCTGTAAAGAACAGCAGCCCACTTGGCTCGATTTAAAATCAACATTTATAGAGGAGCAGGCTCTGAACCCAGTTTAAAGTCAAAACATTGACTAAAACGGAGGGCTCTGACAAATTGTACTACATGATTTAATCCACATTGGACTTTGGGGAGTCATTAAAGAAAGTGTGCCACTGATTGGGGGGGGTGTCTCTTTGCTGTTTTACACCCATTCTGAACTTCAACTGAGAAGGGAATTAAGGTATTGTCTGTTTGCGCTATAAATTTCTGTTTAGTGATGCACTTCTCTTTTTACAGCCACAGTGGCTATCACTTACTGTAACTATTTGCTTCCAGAAACACAAAGCACTTTTACATGTCAAAGTGAATGTACAAGTCACAGGGAGTGCTACTCAGCCTCTGAAAACATTTGCATAATGTTTTTCTGTGGCTCTGGAGAAGCTTTGTCAAGTCAAAGATAATAACCCCTGATGATGTCATCAAGGTTATCTTGGACTGGTCTTGGAGATGACAAATCTGTGACCAAAAGCCCATGTCAAAAAAACGGGCGAAAGATGTATACCAGACAGAAAAAGTCTGACAGCCAGGGTATACTTGAAGCCACCCATTTTGTTCAACATGTTGTCTGCCCACGTCTAGAGGCATAGCCGGGCGACAAACCTGCTGTCATACAGACTCACACTTTTGTACAATAATCCCCCGAAGGCATTCATGGTGTTGCACTTGTTTGCACATATGAAAAGTGACAGTAGTAGCTGTGTGAGGAAGAAAAAAGGGTCTTGAGAGACACCTGGCCACTCACTGCTTGCCCTCATTAGATTGTCAGTTTTGGATAGTAACAAAAATTGTCAGCCACAGACCTTGGAGAGGTGTGTGTGTGTTGGGAGTTGGGGGGGGGGGGGTGTTCAACAATCTGACAAGTGTTGAACCCTTAATGAAAGATACTACTGATTACAGAAAGGTCAAAGATATGTTGGGTCAAGTGATTTCCTGCATCTATCAAGAAATGCTGTTCTATTGATTTCCTTACCACGCTTCATATGTTCATTTAAAATCAGTGGTTTGTCCGCCAGAGAGCACATACAATATTATTTTTCCATTGAAGAAATGTCCTGCTCAGTACATACTTTATCTTGGTTACAATTCTTTAATAACCAAATTCAAGGGACTCTAGCATTATTGTTATGCAAAAAAATTAATATCAGCCAATATGTATCAGCTTAAACACTTCAGAAAAGGCTATTTTTTAAATCTCTCGCAAGTTCCCTAACTAAAGAGTAACTCAGTTAACCTTTTAGATTCCTGTGCTGGGGTGCATACTATGTAAATGCAAAGTATCAGCGACAAGGCCAGAACAGGCCTTTTAATGGAATGCCCAGTTTTCCCTGCATCTTTACACACTGAACTTTTAAAAAAAACAGTTTAAAAACTTCTTCTCTATCAAGTTATTTGTCCCTCCAAAATGTATATCCATTAAGGGTCATGAATAAAATCATAGTGAAATTATGCAAATTTAATGGAAGCCCATAATTGAGGTAATATGACACAGCATGGTCTTTGTTCATTATGAGGCACTTAGTTTCTGTATGCTACTTTAATTGTATGCAATTACAAGAGATGATTTTAAATGGCTTTTATCATTTTTGGAAAGACAGTGGAAAATAATCCACAATATGTGGCATGATTTTATTTATTATTATTATTTATCAAGGTTGAGTGATTATTTAGATAGATGGGCTTTCCGAAAGCCAATTTAATAAATACAACAGAGTAATTAATAATAATATAAGTAATAAGTAATAAATAATAATGAATCGCTTGGGGGTCACTAGTGAGTGTTTTTTGACTGAAAAGGTAAAAAAAAATGTAAATGTATGCAACTCTACATGAGCAAAGTGGGTAATTGCTGCGGCAGAAAATTGCATATAGATAAAAACATGACTTATACAGAAGTGACTATAGGTAATTAGATTAGAACATATGAAAACAGCAGCAAATATAAAATGAAGGGTAAGGACAGCCGAGAAATGTGCCATCACTGCTGTAAGTGCTTAATGCTTAATCATGGAATCACTTTCAAATAACGGGTTACGACTCGGTTTCTCCGCCTACGGTAGATTAGACACCTCAGTGACCTGTGACAAAATTTTGAAACTTCTAAAAACTCCACAATAGTGAAATGCCCTGAGAAAAAAAAGCTATCAACTGTTTTTTCTTGCTGGCCCTTCGTCTGCCATTCATTCTATGGGAATTTAGTCCATGTGATTATCCCTAATTTTAGGACACTTAAGCGCAAAAAAAACGGTTGCATCCAGGCTTTGTGTGTTAGTTGGAAACATAAAAGTAGACAAGGATTAGAGAACACAAAATTAGGTGGACGTCATTTATATTTCAAAGGGCCCAAATTGCAGTGATTTTTCTATAAATAGACTTAATATAGTTCAATTATAGCCAAATGCTAGTGCTTGGGAGGGACAAATGAACAAGCTGTGTTTTAGAATTGAAGACCATGTTGTCCAGGCCACAGCAAGCAAGGTTTAGGCTCGTAAAGCATTCACTAAAAGCAGAGAAAATTGCTGCAGTGCTAGCCTTAAAAAAGAAGTAAAGAAAATGATCATAAATAGCATAAATGCGTCTGGGAAGGAGGCGTCCCTGAGAAAAAACCCTTCCCATCATTGCTTTGTGCTGACTGAATGGACCTATACAGTGCTGATCGTGAACGGTAACATCTAGTTTTAAGAAGCATGAAATGGGCTGACGGAGCAGCTGCTGCAGCCTGGACTGCTGTGCTCTGACAGCCTCACCACACCAGATGTGACCTGGCATGGCTGGAGCACATGAAAGACTTCAAACTTTTCTCTCACACTGAAAGTCAATGGGCATATCAGTTTGTTCGTGAATCATTGCTTCACTACATTACATAAAGATATACTTTCCCACTTACCTCTTGTTGTATGCATATAGTTTTGGTTTTATTTTATATTTGTCTCTGAGATTTCTGCCTCCACCACAACATAATGGGAATTACTGGAATTAGATTTCTGGCAATGAAAAATGACATAAAAAATAATAAAATTCAACGGCAACAACTCTTTAAAAAAATGCTGTCCTTGTTACTCTTGACCCTCTTAAAGGACATTTACATACTGCTCTGCTCCCACACAGTCGCAGGCTCTTTGTCAGTTACAGCTGAATTTTGATACTCTACAACACACCTTTCATGATTTGAAATTAATTTTGAATGCTGACAAAACTCATGAAACACAAAGATCTATCATTACGTTTCAGAGCAATGTGATTGAGTCTGTATCTTCATACAAATATCTAAGATTTTTAATAATGAAGCTGAGGCTAGGTTTCTATTTCAGAAATAAGCCTTTCTTTTCTTTTGATGTAAAAAGGAGACTCTTTGCAGCTACTTTTATGGTTATGATTGACTATGACAATGTTATTTACATGCATGCACCTTCTCAATAGACTTAATCACTGGCATGTTCTTATTTATAAGGTCATTCTTAACTTGCTCCCTTCATACCTGAAAATATATCCACCTGAAATCTTTCCATCTGTCCCCAATGTCCATATTGAAATGGGAAAAAGGGCTTTGATTTGGTTCTAGGGGAGCTGGTCACTTCAGGGTTTTTCAAAAATAGGCTGTTGATGCTTTGACTGAGCTATTTGCCACTGCGTTATCCAGGACGCGATAACCTGAGATCTAAAATCTTACTGTAACTGTTAAATGTTGTATGTCTGAAATTTTGTTTAATGTGCTCCTGCCTGTCATGTCAAGGACACTCTTATAAAGGACATTTTTAATCTCAATAAGGATTTGTCCTGGTCAAATACGTTTTATAATATAACAAAAAAAATACATTTATTTTCGGGAAAAGCACTCCCAATTCCTTAATTTTATTTTGTGTAAGGCTCAGATCTCAGAGGAAGACATCGCACCTGGACAAATAAAACCAAACCCATCTACATGGCTAGATTCCTCACTTAATCTGGGTGAAACAACCATTTAATATTCTCCTTTTTGCTCAATTCAAACATAGAATGTTCACTGTTATCATCATATTTCTGATATGATCTTATTATACAGTTGAATCAATGCCCAATGCTTTTTAAATACTGACAGAACTCTGTCCATTTACTTGGATCAGTTTTACACTTATAACTATAACCGTATTGTAGAAAAACATGCTATAAGTGTAATATATTATGTGTTTTGCTACTCAGTCCTTTGATAATGTGAGATACAACACTGAATATTAAACTGGTTTCAGTGGAGAGTGTTGCATGGTACAAATAAAGTTCTTGGGACTTTACCAACCCTGGAAAATATGTCTGGGAGTTAAATCACTATGATGAAATGGAAGATTAATAACAAGACTGGAGTGCAACACACGCTGGCAGTGCATTGCGTCATTTGACCCGCATCACTACCCGTAGCACACAGCGAACATACCATAGAGATACAAGAACTAGTCATTGTATCAGCCCCATAGATGTATTAAAGGACCAGTGTGTAGGATTTAAGGGGACCGATTGGCAGAAATGGAATATAATCATTTTAATTATGTTTTCATTAGTGTATGATCACCTGAAGCTAAGAATGGTTGTGTTTTCATTAACTTAGAATATGCCCGTCATGTCTACATACCGAGTCGCCATGTTGCACCACCATGTTTTCCACAGTAGCCCAGAATGGACAAACCCAACACTGGCTGTAGCCAGGACCTTTGACCTTTTCACGTTGGCCACCGGATGTTCTCCTACATGCTAGGTTGGGAGGGGTGAGGAGAGAGGTATTCAGTTGGTTGCAATCTGCAACCTCACCGCTAGATGCCACTACAATCTAAACACTGGTCCTTTAAGAGAGCTGGTTACAGTGCAACCATTCGTGGTAATGCAACGTAAAACAAAAAACCTGTGGCACAAAAAGCACTTCCCCCCTAGTCCACCATGACAAAAATAAGTTTTGTAAAACTGTTGACAGGACAACTCAAACAGTGGCATGCAAACAGAATGCCACCGATGTGCAAGCTTACATAGAAAACAATGGGTGTGGGTGTTCTCACGCAGAAAATCATATTGTAAGATGGATACAAGTTGATACAAGTTTGAGTTCGATCCTTAGCAGTCATGGTAAAAAAGGTAGGTAAAAAACTAGGTAAAAAACTACCTAGAAGGTGGTTGCAGAGTAAAGGTTGTTGTCATCCCGTTGTTGTTTGTAGTGTGAGGATGGTGCAAGCAGAAAGGTCAAGGTCAAGCCTACAAGAGAAATTTCACGATATCATCACCAAGGTACATGCCCAAGTACATTCCTCACTGTTCACCCTGTGTGGAAAATTAATCTCTGTACCAAAAGTCATGGCAACCTATCCAAATTCCACTCCACCAACCATGCCCTGACGCTCGACAAAGTCAGTGCGATTCATCCTCTTGGGACCATGGATGTCTGCCCAATTTTCCAACAGTTGTTAAGATATTTCACTCCAGACCAACAGACCAGCAAACACTGCATTCCCCAGAGCTACGCTATTGTACTACCATAGAAATGCAGGACATAAATACTAGTACAGAATATAGTCCACTGATAGGTGTAGTCTAATGAATACCAGCAATGAAAACCCATATTGTTCAAGTGCTATAGCTAACATTACAGTCTGTGTATATTCTCTCTCACTTTTAGAGAGACATCCAGTCAATCTATGTTTTTTTTACACTATTTTCTTTGTTTAGTCATTTAAGTACTAACGCCCTGTCCTTCTCCATGCCTCACACACACACACCTCTCACACTTTTTTCAGGAGAGAAAGCCGGAGGATTCGCGCTCGCCCGGTGAGCTATCACTGCAGGGTGCCGGGGAAAAACAATGAGAGGCGTGATCTATATCTGACAGCTACTCCAACGGCGGAAAGATAGAGAGAGGGAGGATGGGGAGAGGGGAGGGCAGAGAAAGGAGAATAATACACAGCAAATACTTTATCTTCTTGAGAAATGATTGTGTGGATTCACTTTGTAAACGGGGAAGAGAGGGCTCTCTGGGGAGACAAAAACGGGAAGAGATAAAATGGGTAATTTGAATGGAGGGGGGCAATCAGCTGTTTTGTGTTATCGGACTCAAACCCACCTCTATTTGGCCTATTACCATCGATCCTTGTGCTGTCTCTGACAACAGACACCGCCTATAATGACAGCTCTACCCTGTTTGCATTGCCACTGCTTTACTGTTTGATATCATGCATGCCCAGCCCTACTCAAGTGCTGAATCCCTTCTTCTTTTTCTTCTGCTTCTTTTCCCTGGGGTTAATGCCCAGCTTGGAACTACAGAGAGCTGAGATGGCACAGCGTACGCTTTTCCTGCCATCCAGTGCAAGATTGAATGTGAATGGATCTATTTTTTTTTGTGAACTGGGGATGGAGGTGGAACGTTTGTAAGACTGTAACACAGAGAAAAAGTTATATGGAGAGAGAGGGAGAGGTGTTTGGGGCTGTACACTCTGAGAAACTCGTTCAAATGTATTCAAAACTCCTGCAGTACAAACAACCAGCACTTAAGGTTCCTTTTCACTGGGCACTGAAGACACTTCCTTCTAATGCAGCCAACAGTCTCATTAAAAGAAATCCTGCACAAAGTAGGAAATCATTTTTGTGATCTCTGTCTTCTGAGGCATGAGCCATGGGGTTGGTGGAATGACAACAGTCGCAGCGAGAGCCAATCATCTAGCTCTCCTGTGTTTTCCAATCAGCAACTGTCTAAGTCTTTCATAACTTCGTTGTGTAATGTGTGTCTTTGTATTTGATGTTTCAAATAGATATTTAAATGAGTTTGAATACAAATCTAACTTTGCTTTTAGTGGATTCTGGCATTACTGACCAAACTTTAGCAATTGACTCATGATCATGAATTATACAAAAGGCAAGATATTTAAAAATGAAAAATATAGATGAAAAGATAGATGAAAAAAAGAAACTCAGGTCATGACTTCATGAGGATGTGGCTTAATATCTGGATTAATGAGAGCAGTGCCGAAACTGTCCTCATTAAGGTTCTGAATTTGTCTAGATTCAGGCAAGATCTCAGTCCTAGTCCTACTGGATCTTTGTGCTGCCTGTGATATGGTTGACCATGCAAAATTGGGTAGGACTCTCAGACACAGTCCCAAAATGGTTAAAACCCTAGCTTCAGCACTGGAATTATTATTATGTTTGACTCCAACCATGCCATCCAAACAGACCAACACGATGCAAGGAGTTCCAGAAGGCTAATTCCTTGGGCATTTGTTATTTAACATGTAAATGCTTCCATTGGGCCAAAACAACACATTTTTTTTCCCGCAATTCAAAACTATGCAAACGACACCCAAATTTACCCCTTACCCCTTTTTTAATATCCAGTGGTTCAGATGACTTCAAGGGGAAATTATCAGGTCTTCAAAAAAAAGTGCTCTCACTCCTGGCCTCTCAGGTCACCAGGTAGCCATCTGCTAACTGCCCTCTAAGTACAAACCACTCCAAAGAGGAGAAGCAGTATTTTGTTACTCTGCACCACAGAGCTGGAACAAACTTCCAGAATATACAAGACTTGCCCCAACTTTGACTACCTTTAAATCCAGGTTAAAACTTTCCACTGCCTTTGACTAAACTATAAGCACTTTTTACTTCCCACCTTTTACACGGCAGCTCTTTTACATCTTTGGTTTCATTATTTTGAGAGGCACCTCTATTGTTCCACTGTATGGATTGGGGTGGGATATACAATCACAGTATATCCACTTCTTTAAGTTCCATTAAATCACTGCAGCCCACATCAAGCTATAAAAGTCCCATACAAATCAATAGTTCCCTGAATATATCACTTATGCTATCAACATGTGTAAGTAATGCCTCCAGAATATGCTGCTGTACTGTCGGGTTTGGGCTGTTTTCCCAAAGCACCATTTTCATTTAAAAGCTAAATGACTGCTTAACTATTCCAAAGAGCGAGGCACTCACATTCACTTTGCTGGTTACCTCAGTAAAAATGTACTCTGTCTCTGTTTGTGATTTTACATTAAAAATTCATGATAAAGCCTACTGTAAGTTGTTCACTTAATGTCTGCGGTATCAAACAAAGTAAATTACAAATGAACAAGGGGTTGGAGGCAGTTTCAGTAAAATAGAAAATTATTATTATTTTACTGAGGAGGAAGACTTATGTTGAGGAGAGTGTTTATACACATTTATTGCCATGCAGCAGAGAAGTGACTTGGGTTAGGCAAAAAAAAAAAAATGAAACCGAAAAGGAAACCCCAGTTGGGAAGACCGAGGGGACGTTGATTGCTGAAGGCTTAAGAGAGACAATCCAATATTCAAATGCAGTCGAAATGCATCGAGTTGGAATTCAACACTCAAAAACCAACCAATTTTTTTGCTAATGTATATTATATTTAGTACTAAATTGTATCTTTTATAATGGACTCAAGATGCCACAAAGTAAGTATGAGTATGTTTTTTGCATTATATAGATACGGTTGGTTGTTTTTTCCCAGTAGGTTTTAAGGGTCAGCAATGGAACCATTCCTGTTGCACTCAAATACAAACATAGATAAGCAATACAAAGGTGAGCTTTAACCTTTATCAGAGGTGTTTTCAGAAACCTTGTTTCAAGAGAAAAAAACATCAAGGATGAGGCTTCAGTAGTTGGTCAATGGGAAGCATCTGGAACTGTTTTTCATGCAATGGGACAGTCCATAACAGGGCTGGCAGTGGGTCTATACCTTTGCAGAATGCAGAAAATAAGGCACAGAAGAACACATGGGTTTGAATCAGAGCAGGACCTTTAACTATGTCAGTGTGCGAATGCAGCAAAGTATAAACTGCAAAGCTGATTTGGCCAAAATCAAAGGACACTAGGTTCAAAAAACCCCATGGGGCTGTGTGACAGATGCAGGGGGAAGGACCTAGCGGTGATGAACTAGTGCTCTCCCCAGAAGTGTTGGAGTGCCATCACAGCTCAACCCCCCCTACAAATAGCTTACTCTTATATGTCCTATATTCTAAATCCCCACAGACTTCGTCTCTTCACCTCGCTTTTTATCACCCTCTCTCTCAGTTCAAGTGTGAGCTCGTCCCAATCTTAATGAGGCGCTCAGTGAAGGAGTTTCCTTCCCTTCTCTCTCTTCCTTCCTAGTTTTTCTCCACGGAACAAGACGTATCAGAGTGCTCGTGGAGGGGAAAGTGGTTCCCTATCTGCGCTGATGACTGTTGGAGGCTCTGTGCACTTTCCCTTATACCTGGCATAATGAGAGCCTCCTTTAGAGCACGTGCGTGTGAGGCAGAATAATAACCAGATCCAATGATACGCTGCAAATTATTCCTGCAATTCCTGAAAAGCTGTAACATTTACATATAAATAAGTGTGGGCTTTGCTCGTCTTTATCATCAAGTGATTCAACACGGTAGTCATTCAAACGTGCTCTGAACACCTACTGTAGACTAGCCATTTCTCTGTGTTATGAAAAATGACTCCCATCTTGGCTGTACGTTTTAACCTATAACTTCACTTCAAGGTGGAAAATAAAAGCATTTTCAGGGTTTGTGGGATTTGACTATTGTAAACTTTTAATGCGGGAAACTGTTTTATAATCATTTCACAAAACATTTTTGGGAAATAACCAAAGGGCGAGCCTCATAATGACAGGAGGTCACACTTGCTTGACATCTAAATATTCTAAACCATGTGTCTACTGATTCTACATGGAAGTTGTCAGGCAACAGTGTGCCTGTCATTTATTACAGAATGTTCCTTGATAATTTATTTTAAGGAGACAAACATTTGCAGAACAAGAGGAAAAATACTGTGTTATGTGAAATCAAAAGAAATAATATGTCAGTTAATTGATGTTAATCAACAGAAAATTACAGTTGGCGTTCTAAAGCATTTCATCAAATTGGAAACCAGTATCGAATCCCTTATCAAATCTATTTAGGTTCAACATTGCAAGCAATTTAAGTTAGAAATAAATTTAAAAAAGCTTTTGTTGGCTGAGAAAGAAGAAACAGTTTTGAGTAGCATCGTAATTCATGTCCATTAACCTGTAGCTCCAACCTGAAAATGAGCAACAGAATGAAATGTGTAAATATGTATCTAACACAATGAAAAAAAAGTACAGGCTGCCTACTTTTACACCAACACTACCAACCAGATAGAAGATCCAGAATGGAACCTCCTATTTCAACCCAACACTCCCTGTAATTTTATTAATCTAATAAATCATTTATCAAGCAAAAGTGTCCAATACTTGATGTTTCCAAAACTCAAACGTGAGGATTTTCTGCTATTCTGTAACAAAATAAGCAATTTAAAAATATCATTAGGGGGAAATGTGATGGGCATTTTTCTTACAATTTATAGACGAAACAATTAAATGGTTAGTTGCACATACAACAAAGCTGAATGACATTTGGTTTGTAACTGCATTTGGAAAACTTAATTGCAAAGAAAATAATCCACAGATCTCACTGTGCAGTTTCACTGAGAACTATTTTGTACCAAAGTACACCTGCCAACTGTATATCTCTACACGGAAGGAAGAGCGTGCCCTTACTCATGGATTAGTGACACAGGATGGGATGCAAACAGCATTCCTCTGAGCTGAGCTACAGCTCAGTGATGTTATGTTTGTATCATTACAAGTATGTCTCGTCCTGGCGCTCTTCCTTCAGGGAGGAGATATAATCAAACCATTCATGTCTGCATGAGGGAGGGATGGCTTCCACAACTGTTGAGCTTTGGGGAATGTACTCTGCTGGGAGGGGATTCTACGTCTTATGTGCATACGAGCGAACAGTCTATTCTTAAAGCAACATTTGGGATTATCAAATGTCCCAAAATGCATTAAAGTTCATTCTTGACCTTATTTTGTTGGTGGCTTTTAAACATTAACCACAGTGAATAACTGTAGGGTTGTGTACCGTTCACATTTGAATTAATACCAGTACTGGTACCTGGAACTTGGCACCGGTACCCAACAGTACCTTTATTCTGTATTTTATTCTTTCTATTGGTTTTATACTAAGGTTTACTAAGGTATACTAAGGTTTGAATTTCAAAGCCAGCCAGTGGCTGAGTGTTGGCTGAGGCTAGTAAAAATGCTAAGCTAACATCAACTAAGACAGTGAAAAAAGCCCAGTTATACTCCAGCTTACCCTACTCTCTCACCCAGATACTCTCAGGGACTGAAATTTGGCACTGACTGATTTAACGTGAACTTGTACTCAGTAGCCCACGTAATTCGGTCAGTACCCTTAAAAAAAACACTAGATAATGGTGAAAATTCAAGGAGTAATTTAGAACATGCTTGTGTTTGACAAAATTCAACATCTGAGAACTTTGTTAAATGAAAGCAATGAGCACAAACATTTAGAGAAATATATAAAAGATAGAGATATAACACTAAACAGTACTGATGTTCTCCTCTGAGTTATGTAATAATTTAAATAGCTGACAATATCTGACACTTGCTCTCAGAGAGGAGACAGCTCACTTATTTGTTGTGGAAGAGGGGCTCTTTACTCAGTTCATCATAATAGAGGTTACAAACTCCACGTTTAATGTAAGACTACATTACACTCCGTCCTGGCATGGAGACTGATAGCATTAGAGTGTAACAGGAAGCTCTCAGAAACACAGCGCTCTCTGGCAGCCCCTCACCTACACAGTGCAGACCCACAAAGCATAAACATAACACTTTGAAAATGAATAATGACTAAAAGAAGCCCACACAGCAGACCAGAAAGGACCTTACGCAGTATTTCTGTGGGTGTTACAAATAACAACCACGCAATCTTGTTAGAGTTCAAACAAAATATTCTTCAAGAGTGCAACCTCTCTGTCATGCCGGCCTGGTGTTTGCATTTGGAAAATGAGGCACTGTGAAAAGGTGAGCTGGGCATTGTCGGCGAGCGTGTCACTAATGAAAGTTTGCCTGTTCTGAGGTCAAGCCACAGCAGTTCTGCCGACTGCGCAGCGGGTCTGCTGATTCCCCCCCTGGAAATAACAGCCCATGCTTTCAAAGGCTCTCAAATCATTCCTTACAGATTCCTCTGGGCTCAGAGAACAGGCCATGCATTGCAAAAGCATGTGTAGCGCAGACCCTGGGCAGGCCGCGCTCAGTGCCTGGTAAATGGGCCATGTTGCAGGCAGATATTGTGGACAAAACTGCTGAGCACAGAGTTTACTTGAATCCAGGCAGAGCAAAAGTGCATTAAGGAGTTTGGAGGGCTCTTTTAACCTTTTGATGGCATGTCTGAGATTGAGAGAGTGTGAAAATACTGACAAGGCGAGCAATCAGGAAGGGTGCAGAGCATGTTAATAACAGGAAGCAACAAGGAGAGAGTTAACAGTCCTTTGAGCTGCAGGGCAACCTACACATTAACGCAAGAAGGGACTGTAGCGGACATCAGGAAATGGTATTGGGACCATGACTCAGCCAACTAATCTTAAAGGTTATGACATTGGGTCGTGACGTCACATCATACGACCATGATGTAAGCAACATCAAGTCAACTGATAAAAATGTTTAATGGTGTAAAACAGGATGTCACTGGATCTGTAGCAATTTAAAAATCCTTTCAAACACATCTGTGACTGATTGAGAATGCCACTCAAAATGGGCTCAACTGAAACATGTCCTGCATGCAAACTCCACCCACACAGTTGTCTAACTTGGCCAAACTACACACTTAAAGTGAACTGAAACTTGTGTCAGTTCAGTTAAGGTAATGCATTCTGCCCATTGAGATGTACTGTACTTACACTGAGGTAAGAAACACTGGGGTAAAACATTTCTTGACCAAAACGCAACATGCACAAAGAAGTGGCGTGTTGACAAAAGAAATGGAGAGGTGGGAATTTGTATTGGCACAGTTTGTGTGAAATGGTCACACAGATAGTGCCTGATAATATCAGAGAGTTCCAGATTTCAAAATGCATTAGACTCAATCCTACTCTCAGCTATCTGTGCAGACTAATCCACGTATAGAATACAAGAGTTATAACTCCTGTACCTGCATGACTGGACTACTGGTCAGTCTCACTGCTGAAAAGTTAGGCTCAAATTGTATTTAATTAGGTTTCTTGTCTTCTTCTTCTTTTATACAGACATCGCCAACAATAAGAACCTCCACATGTATGCCTCGCCTTTTCATTTGCAGAAAAGTTTTTTTTTTTACTTTTGAAGTCAATTTGTTTTACATAAACACAGAATATAGACAAATATTTTTGATGAAGATTCCTTCCAGTTGGTTATTAAAGCTTGCCCACCTGAGGGCAGCAGCAAAAGCTGTAAACACCACATCTGACATATTGTGCCCTAATAAAGTTGCTGCAAACATGGTAGCAACCAGTTGCAGATTTACACATCCAGCAAATATGGAGCAACATAAGCATCCATTTGGAGTCGTGTTTGTGTCCACTGGATGAAGAATCAGAACAAGGTTTGTGAGCATGGTTAGTCAAATCAAATATCACAATGCAGATAAAATGTTCTGATGTTGGAAAAACCTGAATTATCTTAACCTGTGCCATTCATAAGAAAGGTTGTGCTCGGGGGAGCATACATGAAACTGCACAGGAACTGAAGAGGAGTGATAATGAAATAATACCTACCTGTCCCATTACAGTCATGAAGCTGAGGCGTCTTAGCAAGCTTGGTAAAGTGGGTATTTGCATTTATACAAGACTACCATTCCAAGCTATATGTGTGTTAACATTGTACATTTGTGCAAAATGATATATGGTAAATACAAAATAGGTGTACGCAGATGTATAATGTTACACAAATTACACATTTCCTGCAAAGCTGGTCTTAAACAGTGGGAAGTATTAATCCAATTTCAGGGAACACTTCAATTTGCTGAATTTTAAATTTAAATGAATGTAATCTAGTGAAGGCTGATAATTGTGAAAATAAAACACGGCACAATTATCACTAGGGCTGGTTATTGAACCTCAATACTTATTTGTGTCCACAGCACAGAGTATCAAAGTAAAGATCTGAAAGTTGGTGTCAGCTGCCTCATCATATCTGTAATCTTGATTGCTTACTTAGTTCCAGATTTAAAGCTGCACTACATATACATATATTTAAATTAAGGTGATTAATATTAATCACTGTGTGTAATGTGAAACAGCTCTGTAGTAGTGGACCCACAGATAATTATTACCAACTCTGCAGTTCTCCCTGAGCTGTATAACATCGTTGAGCTTATGGATTTGCATTTCCAGCTCACATCTTTACCGATTTGGGTCAGTCTCACCACTCTCATCAGCCTTGTTTCCAGCAGCAGCAGACAGACACAGTTTGAGAATACCTGTTGGCTGACATGATAATATATCTGTGTCGTGTTTTCAGCTTGTTCTGCTGCAGATATCAAAAAAAGTATTATTTTAGTATTGATACCGAAACTTGTGTCCGGTATCAGCACAGTATCCTGCCATTTATTAGCTGTATGGGCTGATATTAGCTTATTACATAAATATCGTATTGGCACATATGTCAGCCCATAAGTAGCAGGAAGTTGCAGCACAAAAATACCAAAGATATATGTGTGTGTGTATATATATATATATATATATGTTTTTTCCTAGTGGTATATGGCACAGTACATATCTTGGCCACAATTCTTTAAATAATTGAAATAAGGTTTTCACTGGGAAATTTTACGCTCTTGTCGTCAACCAGAGTCTGTGTTCTGAGACGAACTGTTGATGACAGATAGACGATGTGATGGTTGATGACTGTGGTTCTGCTGACGGCCGCAAATCAGCTCCCACTTCTAATGGCACACAATCACCATTCTCCTGATCATCTCGGTTTGGCCAGTTATGATCTGTGGCTAATGAACTGGTGCATTACTGGTTGACATGCTGCAGAAGAAAATGCTGATAAAAAGTAAATGGATCGACAAAAAATAAAACAATATGGTGAGACATGAATGGAGTCTCCTCCATTACATTCCTCCATACAGGCAGGCTGATTGGGGAGCAGAGAGGAGGTATTTTATATTAAATATAACAAGTCGGACAAATTAACTGCTTACTAGCCAGTGCCTGTGCTCATATATAACTCCTTGATAACAAAAAAACCTTAAAGTGTTGAACTGCATTGTAAAATGTAGTGTTGCTATCAACTTTAATAAGAAGTTTGTGGTTGTTGTTATCCTGACTTTGTACATACCCCAAATTCTCAAATAAAAGCCGGTATTGAAATAATTTCAATAAAAATGTAACTTCTGTTGTCGTTCACTAATAATCTTCAATCTTCTACTTCATCTTTATTTGTATTCCTGTTAAGATACCGTCAATTGAATCAACACTTCCTGGAGCTGTTTCACCTTTAAAGCTCACCAGGAAAAGATGAATGGATTATGCCCTTTGAGCAACTGGAAGGTTTTTAATGGACATTTATGTATCGTTGTGTTACAACTGTTTAATAATAATATTTCAGCGCTCCTTGCCAAAAAGTACATTACAATACAACAATAATTTTACAAACAGTAGAAAGGAGTCAAATCAAAAAGCCTCAAAACTGACACAGCCACAGTCAAATGACTTAACATTACATACTACACACACACCAGACTTACTGCTGTGTTAGACTGCATCTGACAGTTCAGAAAGTGGTACTGGATATTTTAATCAAAACTACATTTGTGTTCTCTCTCACTGAAAGCTCAACTGTGTGTTGAAGTTTGTACGGAAGCAAAATACACACACATACACACAGACACACACACACACACACACACGGGTAGTTAACTACATTAACTCGGAGCATCTCGTTTTGAATGGAGGGTATTGTCTGAGTCTTACTTTGCCATGGGGTAGTTACATCCACATGACTGGGCAGGGTGATGCATCTTCATACCAGCCACCATCACACAGGCTGACCTTTATCTGGCTGGCTGAGAATGGGGAAGGTGCTGAATACATTCAATTCAAGTTTCACAGACTTGATTTCGTGTCATTTCACAGACAGACTGCTGCCAGAAATCCAAGCCAAGACAGACCCGCTACAGTGAGGAGCAGAATCCAATCAGGAATATACATTGTGGCCATTTCACCCAAAAAGTCCCTAAAAACAGGGGCGTTCTGTGACATAAGTGTGTGGAGGCTGGGCTGCTCTGTAGCAGCAGTCTGCTGTACTCCAGCATTTCTCCCAACTGCTGCCTTTTAAGGACAACTCACAGAGGGCTGGCTGGTTCTGCACTTTGGTTAAAAAACTATTCCCAACATCTAAACTACAGACAAAGAGTCCTCAGCCAATTTGTTCTTCTACGATGCAAAACTGCACAAACTCCTGAAATAAATCTTTTTCTTTTTAAAAAAAAAAAAAGAAAAAAGAAGATGTGGTTAACGGAAGTCACGAAACACGTTTGAAAACTTTTACAATTTAATGTTGCCTTGCATACAGTGACATATAACATGTTACAAAACACATGGCTCTTTCTTTTTAGAACCACTAACGTCTTCTGTTCATTTCGGCACGAAAGCCACAATTAACCATGTCAACTTTTACAGTCGTTTCACCTCATTTCCCCCCTCAAGCCCATCAGCCACCAAGTTGAAGAGGGGGCAGCTGTGGGGGCCGGTAACCACGGACCCGGCGGTAAAAGCACAGAAGTTATCGCTGTGTCAGGCGGTGTTTTAGGTGAAGCCTGCGGCGATCTGAAGAACAAATCCCCGCCGGTCAGCAAACGTCTCGTGGGTCGTGTGTGCCTTGCGCCTTGGACTGATAAAGCGGCGCGGCATTAAATTGACAGATTTTTAAATGGAACCTGGCGTGCGCGGTCCTCTTCTTTAAATACGGGCTAATTGTCCCAAGAAAAGTTCCAGTGCCCTCACGATCGCTCCCCGCTCAGACTCAGAGCCGCCACACCGACTGACACCGCTAACCTTTCACACTCGTGAAATCTACGGAGCTTCAGGTTCCGACACGCAACTGGTAGATGCTGAGCGAAGTTTTTTGCGGCGCGTCCGCTCTTTTCTCTAACGTTACCTTGTTCTCCGGTGTTCCCGCTGGCTCGGTCCAGAGTGCCGCTCAGCAACAGGAAAGAGAGAAAAACGAGCAAACGTCCGCATTTTGCCGGCGATATTTGGCCATTTTTCTGCCTGTGTTTACTGTACATCCCTGTGACCCTCGGTGCCGCCGACCGTCCTCCCTTTCCTCGCCGTTGTTCAGCTCTGCCTCCCTGTGACTCCCGCGAGCGGCAGACACGCGACGGCAAAGCGCGGCACTTCCTGTCTGGACCGTCAAAATAAAACCGCGATGAACGAATGTGGCTTAGTAGAAAGGAAGGTTTCGGCCATTGGGGGATCGTTTAAGATTCATTATTTATTTATTTATTTTGGAAATTGTTGTTGCAAAAACTGAACAAAAACAGAAACCGGAACAAAATACCCAAGGACATACATAAAACATGACAAACAAAGAAAACCAACAACTTGACATGGCACTATATCTCTGAAGGACTGAATTACGGAAAATAAAATGCATGGTCACCAGCTGCTGTAGCTGTGGATGTCACATATCTGCCAGCTGTTTTTATCAGCTACATTTTGATGTAAATCATCTGGAGAGAAGGTTATTTATCTTATATTATAGACATGTTATATATTTTCCAATCCAATCACTATACAATCTTATAGGATTAGGTAAGGTTGATGACAGGAAACAAAAGGTAGGCTATCCATTATATGTTTGGAAAATTATTTTTTCTTCCTCTTTGTGATGTTCAATTGGCAATTGTATTCCTGGAGTCACAATTTGATTGACTTGTATAGGGAGTCTTGTGTCATTTCAAAACAGTTAACAGTTTAGTGTGCAACTTTTTATATTAATTTAAATTTTTGTAAATTTATTTGAGTACCTTGAAAAGCCATAAATAAAATGTATTATTACTATTAACTATGGTGACTCTTTTTATACCAAGTGCAAAAATGCTATAGTATGACAATGTATGCATTTCAGTGTGTATTGCTGAACTGGGATACTGATAAATGCTAGCCTGGGAACCAGACAAATCTGCAACTCATGTTTCATTTGCTCTGGCAGATACATCTGACCCCTCTCCCATTCAAACTGATTGTCCTTGGTACTGTCAGTGCCGTTGTGTCGGGGGAGCCAATCACAACCGTTTATCTAGTATGAGGCGGGTTTAATACGATGACTGACAGAGACGAGCGCCATTGAGGCATCTTTGTAATTATCCAAGATGGCTGCCGCGGGGTGTTCCCCGGCCAGCTACAGTGGCAGTAATAAACAGAATGGATGGTACATTTTCTCTAAGAGAAGAACAAACAAGTGATAAGAAATATGTGTTTGCTGTACTTCTGACAGGAAGTACCGTACGAAAGGATGGCATTTCAATGCTCTGATTGGTTGTCTCCGTCCATCGATAACACCCCTTGGAAATCAGAAATTAACTG
Source organism: Lateolabrax maculatus (assembly GCA_031216445.1). Classification (NCBI taxonomy): domain Eukaryota; kingdom Metazoa; phylum Chordata; class Actinopteri; order Acropomatiformes; family Lateolabracidae; genus Lateolabrax; species Lateolabrax maculatus. The sequence goes on from CM062207.1 coordinate 17,424,846, forward strand.
AGAGGTTCCAGATTAATACACATTTGCAAATTTGTCTGGCCATGCCAGGCTAGGTAAATATGTTTCCTGCAATACAACCAACTGGTGACCTGTCTGGTGAGAGGGGCTCTACAGGCTTCAGCAAACTCTCAAAGCTCAAATATCACAGCTTCTTATCAGCAAGTAAATGCACCATATTTACAAAAATTAACAACCACTCTGGGCGACCACCCTTTTCAGTGAAAGAAAAGCTTCTACATAAATAAACACATTGCATTCAATTTGATTTCAATGTTTAAGGTGTCTTTACCTCTTCCTTGAACTCAGGAAGGAACTGTATTTGCCGTAATGATAACTCGAACAGATCACATACACTTGAAGGACTTCAATAGGTCTCTGGGTATTTAAATACACTCTTCAAGAGGCAGTTGAGAGGTGACTCATAGTGAATTAAAAACCTCAGATCTGTGTCAAATTCAGAGTATTACACAATGTAACCCGAAAGCATTTAAAATGACTGCTTGACATTAAACAGAGTCCTTACATTTAACTATTGGAGACTTTCATACATTTTCTCTCAGCAAAATCTGAGGTGTAAATGACTGGAAAGGCATATTTCAGGTCAATTTGCTTACTTCTCCACTCTAGTTTTAAACCATTCAGAATATGTATTTTATGCATTTTCCAACTCCATTTTGTTTTTGACTGGAAAAAGGATAAAAATGTGCAGATTTTCCACGCAGGAAAAAGTGAGTTCCACCTCAGATAGGATAAACTGTAGGCAACTGGCCTACATAACATTTGCTTTATTCAGGGACAGAATCAAATATTTCTGTGTACACAAAATGAATGTGGTAAACAGTCAGCAGTTTGGCCTTGTTCTTCCAGTTCTTGTGACCTCAATGCAAAGAGAGTAAACACTTACTTCCTGACCCATTGATCAGCAAGCCTCAGCCTGATAACCCCAGCTGTCAAAGCTTGGGGGCACTTAAATACCATCAACTGTAATATTGATCAGCATATCTGATCTATTTTACAATAATTTCATAAAGCGCTGGTTCACTCTGTTTGACCACGCTGATTTGTATGGGATATTTTTTGTTATTGTTGTTTTACGACATTTCAGACTTTTATTTTGAAGCCAAGCGTAGCCATTATCCGGTAATGATGTCACTGTGTTTAACTTGACGGCCGTTGGCGCTCGAGAAAACGAGGCATGGATCTGATTAATGTTTCTCTGTCTCTCTGTCAACTCCTTCATCCGAATTCTGAAGACGCAGAAAGACTTGTCTGACACTCACGGGCGTTTTCCCCCCAAATGATTACAAGTTCTTACATTTATTTAAAAATGATGTTCTCATGTTTCAGCATAAAAGTGAATTGATTCATTTAACAAGAGATTGATGATCAGGTGAATAAAAACATTTCAAAATGTCATAAACTAATGAAAAAGATAAAGCAAAATACTGTTTGTATATTTATATTTATCTATTTAGTTTTATAATACAGTTTCATTAGTACACTGGCATCTATGAAAGTAATATGCTTGGAATAATTGGACATTAACATTTTTGGCAATAATATTTGCTTTCTTTCCATATGTGAGATAAAAAGATGGATCAATCTCATGTCTATACATTATGTACAGAGTACAGAGAAAGACTGGAAGCAGGGGGGACCACCAAGTTACATGCTGGAACCCTTTCTGCCTGCAGTAACTGTGTGCAGCTTCCCAGAGTCTTGCTGGCACAGCAGGTTGCCAGGTTTTGTGCCATGGTGCCTGTGCAGAGACGGAAACCTGTGCTCGCAGCCGGAGACACTTCACAGGCGTATACTCGAAGGGCAGATGAGCTCAACATAAAATTTGTCTTCAGCCTGAGCATTAAAATATCAGAATCATCTTTCAAAAACCTGCATCAGGCAAACCCAAAACAACTAACAGCCAAGTTGCCATATGAAACTCTTCGATTTGATACAAAGAAGCAGCTGGAGCTCTTTATTCATTCCAAACATGCATATCTTTGTGTGCTGAAGACCCTATCATCTGGGGTGTGGTGGTGATGTGTCAGAGACACAGCACAGCCTCCCTCTGTTCTAATGTGTATGAATTATAGCTTATCAATTTGCATAAAGTTATGAAGATGAGTCAGGATGAATAATGCATCACAGGGCACCACTTGCCGTTCTATTTTCAATTTGGTTGCCATTTACTCAAATCCAAAGATCCCATTGAATGTTTACATTAGCGGATGGTTATTGAAACTGTAACAGCTCTCTGTAGAGTCCCCACAACAACTGTTTATCCTTGCGCAAAAAAATAAGAACTTGTGTACACAAATTATTCCCGCTATAGTGACTGTCTATCCATTCCCCTGCCACAGCAGCACGATATCATGCTCAGTCTCACAAGATAATACCCTGTGTGAACAAATTATTATTTTGTACAGTGGTGGAAAGTACCAAAGTACCTTTACTTAAGTAATGTATTTAAGTACAGTTTGTAGGTTTTAATATTTCTATTTTCTGCTACTTTATACTTCTACTCCACTACAATTCATATTGTACTTTTTACACCACTACATTTATTTTATAACTTTAGTTACTATAGTAAATACAGATTCAGATTAATAATACAAAATACTATCAACAAACCCATTATGATGTATTATTATTGGTGAAGATCAGATCAACTTTATTGATCCCTGGGTGGGAAGTTCACAAGCTGCCCAGCAACAACTTCTGCCAACAAAATAATAACTGCCAACTGTGATGCAGGCGGAAGCTAAAGCACAGTACCTCAGCTCATTGTCCACCACGGCTACGCAGCAGCACGCCACTCTAACGCGTTGGCATCCTACCCCCCTGCTCTCCGGCCTCCTCCCCCTCTGACAGGCTCTTATTAGATAAGACCAGCCTTCTTGAAGCTTGGCAACTAATCACCAACGGGAAATGACAACCTGTGACTTGTAATAACTCGTGAAAACAAGGTAATAACTTCTGTGGACAAGATGACAAGCGAACAAGATCTTTTAACAAGATAGGAGCATCGTAACAACTTGTGGAAAACCTAACCTACGACTTTGGGGGCTCCTTCTTTGTTGCTTTGAGATGTTATCTTGCCTCATAATACTTTTTCCCACCTACACGTACTGTACTGTACTACTGTTCTGTACTACTGTACTGCACTGTATTGTACTGTACTACATACTACTGTACTGTACTGTACTACTGTACTGTACTGTAATACAGACTGCATGTCCGATTTATTTTGCATGAGTTACAGTCAGAGGACATGCTCTCTCCATCTCTCAGACTTGTGCAAATCAAACTATCTGACCAGCTTGAGCTGTCACAACAGCTCACTGGCTGTATTGGCCTCTGCTCCGCCATATCTGGTCCTGCACAAAATTAAATCCACAGCATGGTCTAGTTCAGAAAAAGCTATCTTTTTCTTCCAGAGGACTCAGATCATGTGCTGGCGAGCTGCTTACTCTATAATGAGTGGATGTGTATCACTCAGAGCATGCTGGCGGGCTAGGATGAAGCCTGGAGTCATTGTCTATCCATTCCCCTGTTGCAGCAGCGTGCTGGTGTCATGCTCACTCTCTTTGACTTTGGAATTATGGCAAGGATTTAGACTTAGCTGGCAGGAGGGGGAGCTGGATAAGACGGATTTATTTCACCTCATCTGGAAAATGTCTCCTCTGCCATACGACCACTTCAGTGACTCTTTATCCTGCCAGTGGGAGAGTGGACATTGCGCTCGTTCACTGAGCCGTGGCACAAATGGCCTGTTTTTTGTTGTTGTTGCTCAGCTCTATTTGAGGGATATTGTCAGCACCACTTGTTACACTAAAAGGTCAAAAGCTTAGAGCCAGACACGTTCAAATCCATCTTCCCATTAATGCTGCTATGGGAGAGAAAAGCACTGTGTCAACCAAAGGAATCAGACAGGGGAGAGGATACAATCAACTTAGCCTTTAAGGGTCATAAATCTTTCAGAATATACCTTTAGATCATTTAGATTATTTCTTTTTCTTTCTTCTTATGTCTTTCTTTCTTTGTATATATATATACACACACATTTGAAGTGATTTTTCCCTTAAATTTTGTAAGATCTTTAAGCAATCCTCTTAAGGAAAAGTCTTGATGTGTTGAAATATGTATATTTCCCTCCACAGCAATGTATAGTGAAACTATTTCAACTTTTATATGGGCATAGTCAGGAACATTTGAGCAGAAATATATTGTGCTTCTCAACAAACCTATTATGGAAATATTAGGACTTCTTTAATGGCTTCATATGTTCAACAATAATGATTTATACATGATGTGTAACATGATGTGGTTTGTACATGGTATATCAAATGTGAGAAATCTCCAACACTCGAGTGACCAAGGGTGTAGCCTCACCACTCAGTCAGCTACTCAGTAAGTCAGGGACAGACTTTTGGGTTTATAGTGCTGGCCCCCACATTGCTGTCTCCATAGACAAACATTTAGAATTTAGATTGGGTCGTAAAAAGCATGCAAACTCACAGAGCGGGGCCAACCAGTGTGGCAAATTATGCAATTAGGCGCTTCCAACTTTGTGGAAACAGTTTGGGGAAGGCCCTTTTCTGTTCCAGCATAACTGTCCATAAGGTTGATAATGACATGGTTAGATGAGTTTGGTGTGGAGGAACACGACTGAGCCCTGATCTCAACCCCACTGAACACCTCTGGGAGGAATTAGAATGCTGACTGCGAGCCAGGCCTTTTCGTCCAACATCAGTGCCTGACCTCACAAATACTGTTTTGGCTAAATGGGCACAAATTCACACTCCAAAATCTTGTGGAAAGCTTTCCCAGAAGAGAGGTGGCTGTTACAGCTGCAAAGGGACGTCCAACCCCATATTAATGTTATGGTTTTAGGTGACAGTGACCAACAAGAACCAAGACGTAGCCTGTCAACGCTTGGTGAATCAGTTCTATTTGTAACATCCAGAGTCCCTCATCACCAGAAACCCCGGTACTGGTCATCCTCGCCTTCATCAGTGGTGGTGGGGGGTCAATAGGCAGCAGCATCATCACATACAGATCCACAATAGAAGGGACTTTGTAAATTACACAAGGTAGTAGTTTTCATGAAAATTATTTTAAGGAAAGAAGTCTCCTTTGAGTAAACTAATATTGCTAGTTGGTAAATACAAAACTAAATGGCACTACTTTACAAATAGACAACATACAGTGCATACAAGTAAAAAACCTCCATCCCCTTAATTACTGTGATAGTGTGTGATGTGTAACTTTTTATATCATCATCACTACAATGCTTGGCCTACTGTAGCCTAAACCTCGGGATATTTCTGGTTTAATAATCCCTATATGTATATATATATATATATATATATATATATATATATATATATATATATCCTGCGATGTGTGTGCAGAGTAGAGCAGTATGTAACAAAGTCAAATACTTGTCTTCAAATGGCACTAGGATGGATGGAATACAGCCAGTTTCATTAAGAGGCGTACGTGGGGAGGAGGATGAAGCTGTCAGTAGGCCCGTGGGGTGAACAGACACAGTCATTACAGACAACACTGCTCTGAGCTGGTTTGTCGGACACAAGATAAGTAGCATCTGTTTCACTGGAAGTCCTCGAGCTGTTTACCAGTAAACTCTGTTCACACTTACGTAGATATCAGCTCGTTGGGGATAAAAGAGGAACAAGAAGTAGGGGTGATGATTTTATGGTTTAGGCCATTATGGTGCCAAACGACAAGACAACAACCCCAACTGCTTCTTTCCAACAGCAAACTAACCAAAGTTCAGCTTTTTGCATAGTTGTAATTAGCATTGTGATTCCCTCATCAACCAGGGCTGTGGATGCTTCTCACTTATTATCCAAGGAGTTCAAGAGGAAGCTAGCTGAAGGGGGCATGTAATGTACAGTAGGTGATATCTTTAGCACCCAGTAGTGCCCCCCAAAGCCCCAAATTTCCTTCCTGAGCTGCAACCAGAACTCTATCACACTGACAATCACAATCAAACCAACAGCAGAGTGCTTACGTGCACCAGCACACTTTGAAAACATCAACAACAATGAGAGCTTTTTCTTGTGTGCTTTAACCATTGTTGAACCTCTATTGGAAGTAACGTACAACACACTGTTTTGTAAAATCATCCCACAAAGCACTGGAATCTCCTCACCGTTAGAAAGAAAGTTAACAAGCTACCCCCCCCCCCCCCCCCAATTGAACCATTCCTTTAATAAAACGGCAGTATTGGCCCCAAATGTTGGCAAACTCTTACAGTGTACCAGTATCAGCAAACATCAAGGGACAACAAGGGTGTTTACAAGCACACTGTTTCTCAGCTGTTGTTGCCAGCAGGAAGAAAAACATCCTAAACACTGGGTGTACGCTGTAGGCACCATCTCATCACAAGGTTGCCAGTTCAACACCACTGACAAAAAAGCTGTTAGCTGAATGTAGCCTGAAGAAAATGCTCCCACTCAGCCGAATGACTTATTTATACACGCCATATGGTTTCACAGAGCTCTGTGTATTTGCTGTGTTGTCTCTAAAGAGGAATCAAATGTGCGAGCAGCATCCTGTGTGTGAAAGATACAGTCAAATGCTTCCTTCCTCTCTACTAATGTTATTAGCAGACCTGTCTGGGGAGCGTGACACACTTCTTGGAGCACAGGCCCAGTTTTATCAATCAGGGCTCAGCTGGAACCCCAAATGACAGAAAGTCTGCCTAAAGTTTACCCCTCCTCCACTAAAACACAAGAACAAAGCTCTCCTACTTACTCGTTTCTCTGCTGCAGAGCACAAAAACACCAGAGTTATTCTGAGGTATCCTGGTGAGAGTGATGTTTATTTGGATTATCACATCTCGAGAGGAAGCATGCCTCCCTCAGCCAATTTAGAATTTGCCCTATAGGGCAGAAATCTTTTGCAAAGTGGATAAGTTAATTAAGAACAGTGAAGGGATGATAACGGCCTTGTATTCTGCTCCTGCTGTACAATAATTGCATTTCATACTCAGTATTTGTGGCAGGGGGTCATTGTGTATCGAAGGGCCGCACTCTAAGAAGATAAAAACACCTCATTATTGTACAAGACCAGAGTGGAACAGAGCCAATTGACTGACAAATCTCTCAACTGTCTCTGAAGCAGATGGGCCTAATGTGTTTATTAACTGTGACTATGATTTGCTTTGAAAGAAATAGCATAAGAAAAGGCTAATGGACAATCAAGCCTGTAAGTATTAAACCATAGCAGAATGAGGCTTACATTGGCTTGCACATATGTTGCCTTGATTTTGGAGTTTACTACATTTATTAAATATGTTTTATAGGTTAATGCTTCATTTAAACTAATGCATCCTAATGTGTCTAATGAGTCTCCACTCCACAGTCATTTGTAACTGCATTCCAAAAAGCCCCATATGAGTGTTTTCGGATTCGGCCCTGTCACCAGGACAATATTGTTTGCCTTACAAATGACTGTTCATTTGTATGAACGTGGACAAAAGCAATGATCTGTTGGAGGCGCTAGAGGAAAAGTCAGGAGAGCATCAAAGTTACTAGAATTCATCCTTAGGGGAGCATGAATGTCTGTACCAAATTTCATAATAATCAATAATTAAGTATAGATGAGGAGCGGGCTGCAGAAGTCTGGTAACTACCTTAGGACACGTAGCCAATCACTGCATACAGTGAGTATTATTATTGAAAAGTTGCAAAAAGACACACTGTCCCACCCTGATCCCCCCATCGGAAAAGGGGTTTCAGACGCTGTTAGATCATCCGTCAAGTACTTTGTTGGCGTCATCAGAGAGGAAGAATGTTCCAAATCAATATATTTCCACATGTTAATGTGCTTCTTCCTGCACAGTACCCTGTGCATACATGATACATACCAGTTCAAATGTAACCATAAAGCCCAATGTCTGTACGAATATTTCAGAAGCTTTTAAACACGGGGTACCTTGATTTATCGATTTTGTCACTGGATTCAAAGAGTGCACTGCAAAGAAACAATATACACACATCTATGTTTGTTTTGTAGAGGACAGATCTTATTATGGAAATCAACATGTAGTAAGCCCTGAGCTTTCATTGGTATTGGCAGTGCAAACACATTAGTATGGAGAGGATGGAGGACAGAAGCTATTCTGTCTCACAATCTGCTTCAGGAAAAAAAAAAAAAAAAAACACCAGCTTTATCTTCAATTACCTTTTCCAGTGAATCCAATCGACTGAAATTGACATAAAAGGCTTGCTCCATATCTTCTCTCATGTAAATGTTAATATTGAGGAGTAAAGCGAGGCAATCAGGCTTGCCAAGGTTGAATTGGTCTGACCAAACCAATCGATTTCAAGTGAAGGGGGTAGCAGCAGTGACTGGTCATGCTTTTCTGTCCAGTAAGAGCCACAGTAATAGAGACTGCAGCCAAAATGTCAGAAAAGATCACTCCTAAGCCATTACAACAACGTGGATCCTATATACTGTAGCTCTGTGTTATTTACCAAAGGCAGTATGACGAGAAGGAGCTTTTGACTTGAAAACAGAGATGGTTAGTAACGTAATGTAAAAATATAAAAGATTACGGCTGCACTAAAAATACATTTATCTAAACAAAAGATCAATTGACTATCTATAAACCAAAGCAGAGCTAAAAAGAAAATGAAAATTGTGACTTATATTTGTCAGGTGGTTAGATTAAGGACTCCAAATTAATGTTAATGTTGCTCTGTGTCCGCTGAATATGCAAATAAGCAATTTTATTCTAATATTTTCATCAAAACAACTTTAAAATGTGATGATATGTCAATGTTGTTTTTAGCTTGTGCAAATAATACAGCTTTAAAGTTCTGCGTTCAGAATTGTAAGTAAACGCGGCATACAAGACGGTTCTCATGCTAGGCTGAAGGCTAACTCCAGCAGACCAGCTCCCTCGACTGTTTTCATCGCAAATGTTTGTTCTCTGGACACCCTCAGACCACAGCTCACATCCTTTTTTGTTCAAGGAAGCTGCCATCTATGAACATGTGACTGATCTGGAGGAGTATGCAGCGTCTCTGACTGGCTATACATCAGCAAATACATAGATGATTTCACAAAAACAACCAGAAATCGTTAAACTGGGAACCTGACCAATCTGCGAGCTCATGTTTTGTTTGCTCTGGCAGATATGTCTGGCCTCTCTCCCATTCAGACAGACTTCCTTGGTACTGGTGTCAGTCGAGCCAATCACAAGCGTTTATTTAGTATGAGGCGGGTTTAATACGATGACTGACAGAGAGGAGAATTGAACCATCTTTGTAAATATCTAAGATGGCTGCCGTGTTCCCCGGCCGGCTACAGCGGCAATATTAACTATAACAGACTGGACAGTAAATTTTCTTTAAAAGAAGAACAAACAACTGCACTTAAACTTTATGTTGATAAGAAATATGTGTTAGCCGTACTGGCAACAGGACGTACCGTCTTTCAGGACAGCTAACGTTGCTCTGACTGGTTGTCTCCAGCTGTCGATAACGTCCCTTGGAAATCAAAAATGAACTGAGAGGGTCCAGACTAATTGGCATTTGTGTATTAGTCTCCTGCGTGGAGCAAGTCATGAGCACCAAGTTTCTCAGTGTGCAAATTGCTGATGACTTGACATGACTGATGATAAGCTGGTCATACAATTGCACCTGCCTGCAGGTCCAGCCCTAAGCATGGCAGTACAGGCGGTCGCCCAGGGCACCACCATGTGGACGGGGGCCTCTGCTGCTGTCAGTGGTGTACTGGTCTTCTGGCGTACCAGGACAAACCCTGGTGGGCTGCAGCATCGGTGGGCCGCGTTTCGGGACTTGGCTCACTGGCCAGTCGCAACCACCACCACCCAATCTAGCATATATGCATACATTTATGCTTATTTTGACTTACATCTATCTATTACATCATTTTCTAGACAGAAATATCCAGAAATATCTGGGACAGCCACAGTCCAACACTGCACCACCCGGCGCCTCTGCTCCTGGGCCCCAGGACTTCTTTCCCCAGGACCTGGGGAAAGAAGTCAAAGTATAGACCCTTCATCTCTTGCTGCTCCATCACTGCCCGCAGCAGGTGAGATTAGTCAAGTTGGATTGTATATTGTGAAATTAAATTGAGTTATTATTATTGCAAATCACAGTTGCATACTTATTGGTATTTATTACCCATAATGTGTTTTATTTCTGAGCAACATACACAATGGGTATATAACTATATACATGCATGTCTTTCTTCTTCAGCAGGTGCACAGATAACACCACCAGCCCCATACAGCAGCCCCTGTTGGAGAGACATCCACCTCTAAATCATCTGCAGATAGAGCACAGCCTGCGACAGCTGAGTCTACTAAAGGCAGCACCTATTGGCCCTGCTGATTGGCCAGCCCTGTTAGATAAGGTGAGAACAGAGTTTGTCAGCAGAGGAGGATTTTCGTTTTCCAAAAAAAGAGCATGGAAGAAGTTGCCACAACCACATTTTTCATGCGAAACTATTAAATGGGGACAAAATAGTGTACAGTATTTGTAATAGAAGTTGAATGACCTGAATACATTATTGGTTGATTTGATTATAGATTTTTAAAACTGCATCACTTGTATTTGTTTGCTTCTGTGTAATACTTTTGAGTGCTATAATTTACAGTTGCTTTAGAGTTTTGTAAATAATAGTATTTTGTTAAGGTTTTTTAAGAAATATAATATTTAATTACATTTCAACATAATAAAGAATAATGTGTGTTCTAAAGGAAGGTGTTTTAGTATCATTTTTAATTCACAATGCTTTATTGTGTGTGCGTGGGAAGGAAGGGGATGCTACATTCCAGTTAGGTAAGAGTCTGTGGTAAGCAGTACACATGGGAGGCATACTGTCCACCTTCCACAGGGGAGCCATCAAGAGCGTCCTGACCATTTGCATCACTGACTGCTATGAAACCTATAACTCTTCAACCTGCTGCCGCCTGGAAAGAGTTCCCGGAGCTCCTCCAGACCCAGCAACAGCTTCTTTTCTTTTCACTCACGCTGAATGTTGCATCAGTCATTCTTGTCTCCCACCAGGAAAACACAGTTTTGTTCATCTATGTACTGCACTGGCCTGTATACAGATCGAAGACAATAAAGTCTCTCATATCTCTTCAAAGTATTCTCAGTAAGATTTGAAAGCTGCACAAATCAATATTATTTCTGTTTTCAGGGATGAACCATCTGTACACTACCTGCCCAAGAAACAGCAGACAAAGTGAGCTACCACTGTAGCTATCTGGTAAACATAGAGGAGCATTCAGCAGCTAAGAGACAAACGAATTTCTCAGGAGTTGGTGGAGAACAAAACATAATATTGGACCTACATTCATCAGGGTGGAAACACAACTCCCAATGTATTCTGATGTTGGTCTGTGTGTATATCCATGTGTACATAAGTAACTGTTTGCCAGCATGTTCACCATAATATTTTATGAGGTGATCATACTGTGATCCTTTAACGGCTTGTAAGATGGCCATAAAATTAAAGTGTAAAGTAGTAAATGTGTAACATGTACACACATAGTACATCCTAGTATCTTGTGTAATGTTGGTAAACAATAGGTTTTTGACCTGTGAAACCTTGGAGTCATATACGTAGGTTTGGGTCAATAACCAATCATTCCTAGTTAATATACAGTATCTGCATTGAGCATAACACACTGACAGGTACCCTGCTTCACACTGGATGCAAACGTCTACAAATGTCGGTATCTCCAGTGCTTAGTGACTGGTTGTTGTGGCATTTATTTCATAATTAACTTTTGTGGCTTTGAGCAATGCTTGTACAGAGCAATTTGTAATGATAGACTGACAGAGGTTCTGTGAGCATAACAATATTCAACTGAGACACAAAACTGCAAGATCAGGCAGCCAGTCCTCCAGACAGTGTACACCATTTTAAAGTTAAGCTCTAGGCGCCCTCTTGTGTCACTGAAAGGTACATTCTTATTAAGGCAGAGGATGGTGTCCATTCACCCCTGCAACCTGCACACACAGGAGTCAAGTCAAGTCAGGTTTATGAGGCACTCATTCCAGGGATTTAGGGAAAGCACAGATTCAACTAATGCATTTCCTTGGAAGCAGAAAAAACAGTTTATACACTCTTAACATTAGTCTGACAGTAAACATGGAGGGTAATAATAAGAAGAGGCTGAAGAAGATGAGTTTAGCATCATAGAATTTGACTTGTCAAATACTGAATTTGACTTAAATGTATGCCCATATGTACATTGAAATTGTTTTGTTGTTGTTGTTTTTTTGTTTTTTTTTTGTCTTTTTCTGGTTGTTCTAATTGTTGCTTCTGTCCATACTCTGCAGGGAGTTTACAATACAACAAATACACATTGTGGATATTTCATAAGCTGATTCCAGAATTCTTAGAGTCAATAAGTTTGACAATAAGACAATTTCCTGAAGGTCGTGAGGGCTACGTTGGGGAACTCAAAGCCTCAGTAATTCTAAAATCCTAGCAAAAACAAGACTTAGTAAGATACCCATTCAATATGGAATCAACTCAGAATACTGAGGCATCGTATTAACTTCAGCTGAACTTTAGAGGTCATTTTTACACAGAATGACGACTTTTGCCCCCCTGTCTTACAGTGTAGTCATTTTAGGAGTCACTTTAAGGTTTGGAGAGAAGAATGATTACTGTGAACAATAACTTTTTCACTGCACATACAATATGGGCATGTGAGGACTGTATTAACATAGACTTTAGAAATGTGAACCTGCAGCTAAAGAGACAAACCTATGGCACTCAAAGGTTAAATAGATTGTGATATATTTTTCTCAAAAACCCATGTCAACAATAAATGTATCCTATTAAAAAGCATTGTGTATGTACCTCATCCACAGTCTGCTATATATTATTCCTCTGTGCCATAGAGCGCTATGACACACATGACACACCATGAACACACACACACACACACACACACACACACACACACACACACACACTGTAGTTTATTTTGATGCAACCCCACATACACTGTCCTGCTGCCCCAAACAATCACCAAACCTATACCACCAATGTGGATTAATCCCCCTGAAAATAGTCCCCAACAAATGCATTATTTCCTCATGTTTGAGTAACATTTGATAAGAACTACAGTTTTAGGAAATTACTGAGCCTTTAATTTTTTTTTAAAACTATACACAACACCAGCGTGTCCTTTAACTCAAAATGTGGAAAAGAAAAAAGTTCACTTCAGTTTCTCAGTCTTGTTTGACCAAGTAAACCATTCCATCTTATTGTAACTGAATACACTTCACAGTGAAAGCCAGGAACCCTGTCAATGACCTCCTCTCTCTTCATCTTTCTTGATCCTCCTCCTCCACCACGGCTGCCTTCCTCACCTCAGGGGAGTAACTCAGAGGATCAACATAATCACAAGTCAAACACCATGTGTCATTTTCAGCTGCACAGTGGAAATTATCACTGCTTCCTCCACACTGAATAGGGCTGCTGGCATTTAACATGACACTCTCATCATTCCATGTACTTTTGGTTAGTACATCAAAGCTGATTCACTTTTACACTGTGGCTCTAATTATTACACCAGCCGTTTTGGTTGGAGTGGTTTGGATGCTGTTAACACATGATACATACAGTATTTGTAGTGTTAGAGCATATTATAGCACATCTTCCACTATAAGCTGTTCTATATTCACTCCCCTTACAACTGTTTTCAAATGACACAATACAAACATCAGCATAAGTACAAATCCAAATATGACTTAGTGCCAAGAGTATTGTTGCTTTTGTCATTCATAATATTACTTTTTTTCCCCTTGGAAAAATGTGCTTCCATATATTAACATGTAGACCTCTGCCCACTTATCATCTCTCTGATCCACCTTCTCATGATCTGTTCCTGCTGATAATAACCAACTTGTGTAATTATACATACCTCATGATTTTCAAACCCATTAAAAATTTGATTTAAGAATTTAGCACTTAAGATAAATACTAAAGCACTAGTACGAGTATTTGTATTAGCATTGATATTATGTGTTTTGTTTTTTTTTTTGTTTGTGTTTGCTTTATTGATGGAACAGTATGTACTTTTGTACACCCAGAAGTTTTCCTTCTAGGGATGTTACCAAAGAGTGTTTTAAAAAGAAACGTATAGAAAGAAATACATGAAATAACACAAAATTAAAGGATTATATGCATATATTATGAGTTTTCACAGTGCTCTTGTTTTTAACATCAATCAGTGGTGGCATATTCACATCATTCGTGGCTAAGATTTGAGTCTGTCCATTTCTTTTTATGTGTATAGAATCCGCTCAGTGTCTTACTCTTTTTCTAATCCACAGAAATCACATTATTATTTAATGTGCACTCTAAATCTCTGACACACATTTTACCGGATATAAAAGAAACTCATCCTACATCATCACTAACACAGTATTTATTAGCATATATACCACTTTAATTGTCCTTAAATGGATTCGCCAAAAACATCTCCGTTGGGGAAGAGTTACAGTTACAAGAGTTACGTCTCATATTATATTTCTGAAATGTTTATTTGAGCATTTCCCCTAATAATATCAATTTCTCCTGAGAATATGCTATGACCAAATTTATCTGAAGCTGAACCATCGTTTTTTTTTTTCAATTTCTAAGAAACTGTAGCACACCCCTTGGCAGAAAATCACAAACTTTGTTCTTTTCTTTTCTTGATTTACTGCCATTATCAAGCATGTTTTGATTTTTTTGTCACCTATTTATTTACTTATAGTTAAATGTTTATGTTTACCTGTCTTTGTTCAGTTTGTTCAAAGTCCTTGTATGTGTACACATAGTTGGCCAATAAATCTGATTCTGATTTATTTTTGTATTGAATATTCATGTTATTTATTAACGAAATGAGATATTTTAACATGAAGCTTGTGGATTTTCGTAGCCACATTTAAGTGAAAACCACACTGCTCCTATGAAATAGTATTCAATCATATATTATAAATGATAACATCATGTCGTAACCCTGCATCCACTAATGATGGAGTTCAAAGTTCACGTAGAGTGCCCAACTGCGCATGCGTGTATTATCATGGTGGCACTGGCTGTAGGAAGCTGGGGAAGTTGTGAAAATTACCAACATAGTAAAGTTTTGATGATAGAAATGGGCTGTTAGCTCTGGGGTTTGGACACGTTTGGAAGTCCTCTCAGAGAGTACATCCCACAGGGAGAGAAGGAACATCATGACAGCCAACGAGGACCAGGAGGTATGAATGCATGATGATGCAGAAGTAGGCTAGCTGCTGTTAGCGGCCACCTGCTAACTACTGGACAGTATGGCGGCTGCTGGTCCGGGTAGACGAGCAGAGTCGACAGCTTTTCTGCTCGTTACACAGCGAAACAAGCGAACAAGTCAGCTTTTAGACAATGCCCCAGAGCCCTGTTTAGCTGAAACAACACGTAGGCCAGAGTGTCAAATGTCATTTTAGCAGTTGTTGAGCCCTGATAAGCGTCTTTCATAACGTAGAAAGTCTCTCGCCAAACTCCATTCAAAAGTCTGCCAAGTTAAGGGGTTTAAACTATAGGGTGGCGTGCCTGCCACATAAACCACAAGTCAAGACCTTATGTGAATACAGAATTTCCTCGAATCCATTCGGTGTATCTGTTCCGTCAAACAGCAACAATGTACCATTATACCATTGAAATAACGTTATTGATGTTTTACCGAAGCCATCTGCCAAAATATAACAAGTTACAATAATAGCTAAGCGGTAGACAGTGGTTAAAGGTTGCATTTAGTGGATGTCATGTCATATCTGGAGGATGATATGTATGCCGATTTTTAAACAATAAGCCACCATTATCTTGCAAAAGGTCTTGAGTCGTGGTTTTGTCCTGTCAAGTTTAATTTACCGTATTTCTGAATGGTGTTTGATGCGAAGAAGCTATCAAGACAAGCTGCTGTGGATCTCATATCTGACTAACCTCCTGTTACACACTTTCTTCTACAATCACAGATGGAGTTGGAGGCTCTTCTTTCCATCTATGAAGGGGATGAGTGTTTCAAGGAAATCAGTCCAGTTTCCTTTCAGTTTAGAGTGAGTAGTGTCACTGTTCTGTCCAAGCCTGTTCATCACCAACACCCTGTTTCAACAGGACATAACATCAGATTAAACCATGAAACTCTCAAGATGTTTGTTCACTTTATGACCTTTACCAAACTGTCAGGATTAGTTCTGGTGTAGTTCCTTGTCTTACCTTGTATTTTAATGTAATACAACAGATAGGAGACCTTGAAGACAGCAACGCGTTCATCCTGGATGTCACATGGCCAGAGACGTACCCTGAGACAGCCCCACAAATCTCTCTCGATGCCTTTTTCAACAACAAAATGTAAGTTGCAAGCACAGTGCTGTATTGTCAGACATCCTCCCTCTGTTATGGTAGTTCTCTGCACACCACTACGAAAGGTTGTTGATCTCCTCCTGATATGAATTCTCATTGTAATTCTCATTTATAATCTGGCCGATGATAGTGGTCTCTGCACGCTTCACAAACAGAGTATGAACAGGAGGGGGCTCAGCACACAGCCCTATTTGTGCGGAATATCCTGTCGCAGAGTGTAGTCTTCAAGCTCAGAGTGCTAAGTTTACCATCAGTTTCATGGGGGAGATTGTACTGAATGCTGAGCTGAAATCAACAAACAGCATTCTGATGTAGGTGTTGTTATTTTCAAGATGTGTGAGGGCTGAGTGGAGATGGCATCCTTTGTGGATCTGTTGGCTCTGAAAGCAAACTGCTGAGGGTCCTGGCAGGTTGGGATGTTGTTCGTGATGTAGTGTAGAACCAGTTTCTCAAAGCACTTCATCAGAATGGGGGTGAGTGCCACGGGGCGGTAGTTGTTTAGACTAGACACAGCAGACTTTTTAGGGACAGGGATGTTGGTGGCTATCTTGAAGCAGGTGGGAACACTTGCCTGTGACATTGATATGTTAAAGATGTCTGTAATGACATCAACTAGCTGTGGGGTACATGTTCTTCATACTCGGCTGGGGATGTCATCAGGCCCAGCAGCTTAACTCACATGCACTCTCATCAGGGTTTTTCTTACATGTGCTGTCAATACTGACAATGGCTGGTCCTCTGCAGATTTGACAGCTGACTCTTTGTTGAGGAGATAAAAATAAGCGTAAAACATATTTAGCTCATCTGGTAACATGGTTGCCAGGAATGTTTGTGTAAATGGTGTACAGGGTATTGTGGTATTTACGTAAAACAGTTTCTGATGTCTGTTTGATTAAAATCACCAACTACAAAATAAATACTAGGAGTAGGCTATTGGAATGGCTTTATGTCCAAGCAGGGTTAGTTTAGCTCTTATCCCAGCTCTCTGCCCTCTCATCCTGGGGTGGTCACACCACTTTCAGTGGCGTTTGGTCCGACTCTTCTGGCAAAGATGTTGTGATCATCTCAAGGTGCGCTGTACTCAATCCAGTCCCTGTGCTTCCTTTTCCAATCTTGATGAGTGTATTCTGTCGAACAACACGTGATTCAGTAATACATCCCTTATTAAAATGGCTTTTAAATTGAATATCTAAGTGAATAAGCAAGCCTGACCTCTAAATGGTACAAAGCTAAATTACTTCTTATGTTAATTCTTTACTGTTTCAAAATAATTAATAAAAGGAAAAAGGCCCTGTGCAAAAGCTTGGATTATTCTTTTTTTTTTTGACAACAATGATTACTAAGGCCTAGACCCAGGTGATTTACTCGTTGGGGCTTTAACGAGTCAGGTGAATTTAGTTCCGTGGCTGAATTATGTATTCTGAAGCCTCCTACAGTATCCAGCTGCAGCAGTTTGCTTCTGTTCGCTTAAGTATTCAGTGTAAAAGGTATCTTGATTAGGGATGTCCACATTTTTGCACACCATTGTAAAGGCGAAAAGGTAGCAAATTAAAAACAAAAATGAAGCCAAGTGTATACTAGTAAGAAAGTAAGAGTAATAAGGGTCTACTGGCCCCCGCATCTGTTGTTGGAGATATACTTTACATGACACTCATGTTATTTCTTCATCCTACCTTTTACTTTGATTCAATAACAGCTCTCCAGAGACGAAGCAACTGATCCTGTCAAAGCTGGAGGAGCAGGTGGAGGCTAACCTGGGCACTGCAATGATGTACACTCTATTTGAGTGGGCCAAGGAGAACCAGAAGGCCCTTATGGAGAACCACAAACCTGTAGTAACTTCTGTGGTCAGTATATTTCACTGCTCTGACTAAATACATCAGTACAGTGGTCCTGAGTCCAAGAGTCTTGGGTTTTTTGGTACTAAGCACTGATTGCTGTGGTGTTTCTATGCTGCATAATCTTCAAAATCTTATATAGAGTTAAGTTAGAAGTTAACGTGAGTGTATTGTGCTTTTGAATTGTGACTTTGCTGCTTCACTGTATTCAAGAGCTGCTCATCTACCATTTGCTTTTGTGAGCATCAGTTTCAGATTAGAGGAGCTTCGTAATAGAATGTTTGCATGATCAAACTGTTAATTATTTTTTGTTGTTGCAGACGTTGACAACCAGTAATGAGGGGAGTACCACCTCAACAGCCAAGAAGAAGGAGAAGAAGGAGCAGCTGACTAAAGCTCAGAAGAGGAGGATCGTCAGCAAAACAGGTACATCAGTCACATTATCCACAGTAAAAAAAAACAGTCTTCCATATTAAAGGACCATATTGCTGGGTTGTTTAAGCCAATCAGCAACAAATAGACAATTATTGCACGTCCTGAGCAAATCCTAAGATTCCTAACAGGGCTGATCTAGGCATATTACATTGGATCGGGCATTTTACTCCATATGGGAGTGAAAATTAAAATAACAAAACTCCCAGGCGGCAAGTTATATCAGCTCTAGTAGCACTATTGATATTCACTGTGATATACAACTTACTCAAGGTTTTCAGCAAGGTTCAAAGCTCCTGCATCAGTTGTAGTTTTTCTCATTATTATTTTATTAACTTTACTGTCATATCGACATGTTTTGACTCGTCGCCTTATTTTGACAATAAAGATTTCTTAATACTACAAGTGTTTCTGTATGTTTGACCGTGTAACACTGCTTCAGAGACAACAACAGCAGTCTAAAAACATTTGTTATGCTTCTTTTTGTTATAACAACATTTAACTCATTCATGTAATTGCTGAGATCTGGGGGCACACTGACATCACTAAAAAGAAGTTTGATGAGTCAAGTGATGTGATCAGATCACAAACCAACAGCTAGGAGACTTGTTTGGAAGAGAAAACAAAGGCAAACAGTAAAATTATCACTCAAACTGTCAGGTGTTAACATCCATTACAGTTCACAGACCCACTTCCTGCTTCAACTTTGACCTACCACACTTGCCATAGTTGTGTGCACACAGTGTTGCTGTGAATGAGGTATTATTAGCAACATCTCAGGTGCGTTTACAACCTGTCTCATTGTCTGTTACTTACTCAGTTGGCCTTCTTTAAAAAAAAGTAAATTTTAAGTTTTTAACCAAACCTAAGATTCTAAGTTTTAATTGCTACATCATCCCATTAAACTGATGTGCATCATTTTATACACTGTCCTGAAATTTCAGCCTGACATATTTGACAGCTGTAGAATTTTAAATAACCTTCTGGTTTCCCTTTTGTTATGCCCCACCTGTGTCTCATTCATTAAATTGGTCTTAAATTCAAATTGCATGTAACATGCAAAGATTCTATGAAGTTAAAAATGCGGCTTTCTGAAACCTGCAGTAAGCCTGATGATAAACGGCCATACAGTAGTTATAACCACAACCTGTATTTTAAAGTGAGGAGAAATGGTGGTTTTAGATAACAGTGCATATAATAATGATTTTTTCTCACAGATCACAAAGGGGAACTGCCAAGAGGTTGGAACTGGGTTGACGTAATCAAAGTAGGTGCATTTTACCTTCTCTCCACAAGATGATGCACTTAAACAGCTTTAAGTCTGCAGTGACATTCGTCATTAACCTTTCCATATTCCTTTGTCTTTCTCTCCCTCAACATCACCACTTCCTCCAGCATGTAAGTGAAAACCACCAAAATGAAAATACATTTAAAATCCTTCACACAGTGCCACGTCTCATGTTTTCTTCTGTGTTTCTGTGGCAGCTAAGTAAAACAGGAGGAAAAGATGATGACTTGGCCTGAGGGCAGCGATCTGGTGCTGTTTTAAACAAGGAAGTGCAGTAACGTCTGAACTCACTGCAGCCTGTTGATGCTGCTGCTCCTGTCCAGATTCCTTCACATCCTTTAACTTCAACATTTAACGTGCAATGCGGCTGCTCCCATCCAGACCAAAGTGGAACCAAAGCCTGCTCGTTAACTGGGGACTTCAGGACACACACACACACACACACACACACACACTCACACACACACTTACTTCCAGCTAAACTGAGACTTTGAGCTTGGAATTATTCAAAGCCCTTGCTGTGTGTTTGTGCTAATGTGTTTGTGGGCCACAGCCATGTGAAGAGGAACACATCAGGTTTTGTTCATCATCCACAGTCACTGCTCCAATATTCCACTCAATCATCAATCAGGGTCGAGTGTGCTTAAGATATTTGCTGTCACTGCCATGTTTTCAGTATGTGAGATCCGACCCAGCTGCCCGGCAGTGGAGCCATACATGTTGGATTGTGGTTCTCAGTGGATGTGTCAGAGTGTCATGTAGCATCCCGCTGTTAGTTTAAGGTATCATGTGACTTTGTGGAAGCAGATACATTTTTATTAACACACAAAATGTTGCTCCTTTTCCCAACTTCTTATTTTGACAAATGTTTCTTTATCTCTATCAATTGAAAAACCTAAAATTTTTATATATAAATAAAACCAAATTAGATCTGCTGCTTGTCTAATGTTGTCATTTACCATTGGTATGGTGAATTGTGTGAGGTTTAAGAGAATAAGAGTGCTTGATTTGTGTGAATAACTTCTTAGTTAACTAGTATATGAACATAGTTCCCATTGTTTTTAGAAAATTCCTATAAACACATTGATTGGCACCAAAAGTCTTCAAATTCTGAACTGTATACACAATTCACCAGTTTTTGTATAAAATGTGTGGCTATGGTGACATGACTATCTAAAGTGGTTTCCTCTGGCCTGAAAGTGTGAAGTTACAAAGCTGTAGCTGAGTTTCAAAGCAACAGAGTGATTTAGCCTTCAAAATAAAACAAAATCTGATAATTGGCGAGGAGTACACCAGTAGTTCGGTATCTGATGCTGACTACAGCCTAAATATAATTTTCTACTAGTTGCATCTGTGCTGACCGAATCTAAACATTAACTAATTTGATTCTGCCAAATTCCCAACACAAGCTTAACATTGTAAGTAAACTATAACACCTACATCTGGAATAATGAGAGCTCATTTCCTTTGGAAAGAACAGATAAGGCTATATACCATAAAACTCATGTATTTGTGGGGGGAAACAATTTCTTTGTTACACCATCTCACTGAAATTATTCCTTAGTTGGAATTTTTATGTCAACTGTTAAATGTTTTATTTTGAAATTTGCGACCAGAAGTTGGGTATTTCATTCTTTCTTGCTTGATGGGTGGATGTCTCATATTGTTTGGAGGTGACAGAATGTGGAGCTACTACAGAGACCTGCATTTTCCCAAAAAGAAGAAGAAAGTAAGTGTTCTTTACAACAAAATGATAGTTTTAATTGTCAATGATAATTCATAATGGCTTTTTGTTTGAAAGGTTTATAAAGTTATTGAGACTTCTGTCATTACTTGACAGCAACACCAGAATATTTTTTTATCTGTATGTTGTAATTTGTATAATTGCAGTATTTTACAAAAGCTGAATTTCAGTCTCTACAGTAATAATCAGATAGTGTACACTTTATGTCTTGCAGGAGGACAAAGAGACTGTAACATTTCCAGCTATAAACAATGGCCCAACTTCACTATGTCAGGTGATCTATGTACACGCATCAGTCTGTGGGAGCTGTGTGACTAAAGGAAATAAAAATCGACAGAGAGACAATGAGCGTCCATCCACCACTTCCAGACTGAAATATCAGTAAAATTTATCAGTTGGTTTATCACAAAAAAAATTGTACAGACATGCATGAGTCTGAATCTCTGGAGGTTTTACCTCAATCATTAACTGTTTGCCAGGGATGTGCACAGCCATGTTGAGGGGTTGTGGTTCATTTCTTTAAAAAGGGCACCCCCACACCCGCAGTATAACATACCAATACACACACATACACATGCTGGTGTGCATGAGGATGAAACATTGATCTGATTAAACACATTATACATCCAGCAATATCCAATTTAATTATTATGTAAATTCTTAACTACTACTTAACTACTTTAACAAAAGACATGGAGACAAACATGCTTTAATGGAGATAGAGTATATAAGAAGTGGATGTTAGACATTTCAGTAATGATTCACCTGTTGTCTGGCTGCTACTTTGAAAGCAGGTTTTCAAAGAGCTACTTCCGTTTGCTGCCTCCCTCAGTCTCTGTCACCTCTTTGAAGAGGGCATTGTCACTGTAATGTGCAACATTCAATATGGCAATAATGGCAGCAGCTGCAACAACAATTGTTGTACAGTATAGTGTCTCCGTGGCTCTGCAGGAGCTTTATCAAGTCTGACAAAATAACCCAGGTGACATCATAGTGATGTCATCAAGGTTAGCTCAGCTTGGGGTGGAGGCTACAAACTTAAAAAAGCCTGCGTCATTAGCTGGGGTCATGGAGACATGGGGCATTTACTACACAGACACTATTCAACTAACAAAATATGCTATCGAATTGCATCATGAGAAATGTAGGATCCAGTGTTTTTAGAGCTTGACCCATAGTAGGACTTAATGTGAGGACATCTGCTTCTCTGATTTTGACCATTACGAGAATAAAAAACCTGTCCCTTGTGGAAGTTCAACACTAAATGAGAGTACCACTTCAATTTTAGTATGACAGATATATTGTGCTGTAGATTAGCACATTTAGTGAATAGTTGAAACAGTTTGCAGGCCTTAACATACCCATCCCTGTATCTTCTCTGATGCTTTTATTTTGTAGAGGACAAACAGGAAAGGGCATGACACCAAACTGAAGGAGGAGTCCAGTATTACAAGTCATCTCAGAGTAAGTGTGCTCCAGGCCAACGGCTAAAACTGATCTGGATAGTGTGCATTTATTAAAGTCAATAAATATTACCATTCCATCTTTCAAATGAAATAAAGACACATAAAGCTGTAAACATGAGGCAATTTCTTTGTAAATTACCTGCCAAACCATCATCATTCAGACCTAATGTGTTTTTTTAACAGGTTAAGGGTTCCAAGGCCTTACTAGACCTACATGAATATGGGATAACAATTGAGGACTCAACAAAGTTACTAAGGAGCATGGAGGCACTCGTTGGAGAAGTTGAGGACGAAAATTTCATCAGGAAGGACAGAGGGACTCACCTGTCCGTTAGGTCAGACAAAGATGATGTGGACAAAAGAAGCGACAACAAACACCCAGTGACAAATGTGTTTGGTAGAATGATCAATGAGGTTCAAAGAAAGGAGGAGCCTCCAACTTTTGTTGAGGAGAAGAGATTCATGGTCTACATATGTGGTGGATACAAAGGTAAGAATGAATAAATCTGACACGTATATATCATGGAGGATACTCTTTTCTGAACAACCCGCAGGTGGTCATCAAAATTATATTTCGGGATCACTCTTAACCACTGTGTTAAGTCAGTTTTCATGGAATCTTGCACAGGTGTACTTTGTTCCATACATGCTCCATGTAACTTTCAGCTCCATCACGACAGTATCAGGCAACCTGTCATATTTATGTTAAATGCAAAGGAAAGGCCACAACAGAATTGTTCTATTCAGAATTTGTCTTGTGTTGTGGTGTTTTACAAAGCGAAACACTTCACTGTTGACACACTGCAAAAGGAAGATGTAACAATCGTTATTTTACACATGTATGTGTGTGTGATTCAGACACGGTTGCGGAGAGAAGTGCGCTCATGGAGATCGTTTATCCCCGACTGTATCTGTACTGTAAGCAGAGAGGCTACGACTTCAGGATGGTTGACCTCCGCTGGGGAGTTGGAACACCTGTCGCTGAGCGCCACGACACTGTAGAGCTGCATGTGGAGAACCTCCTGCGATGTCAGGAAACCCAGGGTCCAAACTTTATTGTGAGATATCCTGTAGTATCAGTTGACAGTACAAGAGTGCAGATTTTCAACCAACAGCATCTTCGTGTTTCAGATGACGAATTCATGTGTGATTCTCTGGTCTGTTGGTCAGTTGTTTGTAGGACAGAAGTATGAGGTCCGGAGCCTTCCCTCTACCATCACCAGAGAGGCCTTTGAGGCCATAGTGAGGGTGGTGGAGAAAGACCGCCAGCACATGTCCAGCATCCTTCCAGCCTCAGGCTCCCAGTCCAGCATCACTACAGACAGCAGCTCTGGCAGTTTCGTCCAGGATTGCGTTTACGGGAATTATCTGAATTTCAGAGAACAGGCCACAAACTCTGGACTGCTGAGCCAGAGCTCCCACAACTCCTTTTCAGATGGAGAGGAGGCCCGACTCAGCCCTTTGGCTGCAGAGAGCTTGGGGGATGTGGACCCAACTTTACTCCAGACTTGCTACAAGCTGGACGAGAATTGCCGTCCTCCTGTCTACCGCTTACTTCCAATCAGGTGAAAAGAAAGTGGCTGGTCACAGTTTATGGTGTGGCATCAAATCATGTCAAGATAATATTCCCCCTCATAATATTTGTTTTGATTGTTTTGAAATTGCAGTGTCAGTATGTGGTCCAGACTGAAATATCTGTGGTCCTCTGACTTTTCCTCCTCTGTCAGCATGACGTTGACATTTTGGTTTGGTTTGGAGTGAAATATCTCTAACTGTTTAAAGGATACATATATACAGATATTCATAGCCTCCAGAGGATGATTACCAATGACTTTGTTGATCCTCTTTTAATCACAGGTCACATTTTTCAATTTCAGAAACACCTACCAAATGGATTGGCACAGAACTTGGTACAGACATTCATGGTTCCCAGAAGGACAGATCCTAAAGACTTTAGTGATCATCTGACTTTTCATTTCATGCTACCAGCAGCTTGACATTTATTGTTTCTGATCAAAATGTTTTAACAATTTTGTCCAATATCTTACGGACAAATGCCTCCAAAACTAATGACATTCCCAGCAGCATCAGCTGATAAACATTATACCTGGTAAACATCAGCAGGTTGTGAGTATGTCAGCATGCTGATATTAGCATTTATCCCAAAGCACCACTGTGCATGAATACAGCCTCACAGAGCAGCTAGCATGGATGTAGATTTTCAGTCTTAAATACAAAATATTGATCTTATATTGGATTTCTTTTTTTTTTTTTTATGAAAAAATGATCCAGACAGAAGCAGCACTGGGAACATTTGTGATAAAATGTGTCTAAAAGTCTTCAGGGGTTAAGATCACAGTGCTCTATGTGCTCACTGGAAACATAACAAAAAGCATGACAGAAAACTATGATGCCAAATGAAACACTAAAAGGCTAAAGCCACACTAACTGCCTGAGGAGGCTGCAATTTTCAATGCATACTACAAAATAAAATTGTTGATACAACAAAATACACTCAATTTTCATACTGTCCAAGCATAAAAATGTATAGTTCGCATCTGTATGGCATTACAGAACATCAAATCACCAAATCCTAAAATATATACAGCAAATGTCATGACAGCCTATTATATTATAAAAAATATATTTTTATGTCACAAGGAATTTTGGTTCAAAAAAAGAGGAAAAGGCCATGGGATTACCACGTGTAGAGGATCTCATCACAATCCGTTTATCCTTCTGTCACAACAATCAGTAGGGTTCAACATCTGGAAAACATGAACATAGGTATAACAACCCTATTCATTATCTCATGGTGACATTCACAGCTCTCACCATCCTGACATTTTGAGCGTGGATAGGGAGTGCAGGAGGCAGGCCAGGAAGGAATGGAGTGCTACCTGCAACAGACTGTGGGGAATTTTACAATGCAGCGCGGTGGAGGCCCTTGGGCACGGGGCGGCATCACTGTTGCTGAGAACAGGTAGGGTTGGAAAATATATAAAATGTCTAACATGGAACTTTTTAATATCAAGATAATGACTTTGGCACAAGCAACAACAGCTTCAGCAATAACTTTCTATTTATTTATTTATTTATTTTGCATAGTTCTTGACTGGGAGGTAGAGACTGGTCTGCAGTCTGTAGGTGAGGCTCCCCCAGAGGAGCACTGCCACTGCTATAAGAGACTCATCCCAGATCTTTGCTACAACCTGAAGAATGAACACGTCGCTCAGTACACCGACCTCTTGAAAGGACAAGCTCAGCTTGATCCAGTACTGGGCACAGCACACCAGCAATTTATGGGCCGGCTCTATGAAAAGGTATTTTCACTGTTGGGGCGAGCAAACATGCAGCTAGTGTGACTCTAAACTCAGATTGAAGTCACATTTAGTCATGCCTTTTTGCAGTCAGAAAAGTGATTTTTGAATTTATACTTAGAGTTTTTTATCATCGAAAGAAAGAAAAAAAGATATTTTGGGATGATTCAGAAATGCTCCTTTACTCTCTACGCCTCTGAAAGGGTGCTGGTGGAGGCAAAGAGTGACAATAATGAAAAACAAACTTCCCTGTTTTCCTCTAGCTTACAGTACAAGCTACTGTAATGTAAGTTTTGTTAGAAGTGGTGTTGAAGATTTACAACTCCACAATTTAGCATCAAAAGTGTGGGTGTGTTTTTAAACTGTTCAGTGAAGCTTTGTAGCCTGCAAAGTGACGTTAGCAGTACAGGCTTCTTGTCTTTTAGTTTCTGCCTCTTATGTACATTTCATTTCTGTGTCTACATCATCAAGCTGCGCCACACCAACATATATGAGCGTAGCGTTGGATGGGGACCGAAAGGCCTGAACCCCAAACACAATCGGTCACACCAGTTCTACACCGAGCGCATCTCCTCCCACTTTCAACGGACCGTTATCAACTCCCTCAACAAGTACAAAATGGATGCCTTTAATAAACTAGTAAATATCTGTGTTGTAAGAGTTAACTACAGCTACTTTATGTACTTTTACGATTCCAGAGTAATGAAGGTCGCTAAAACTCGAGGCCCTTTTGACACAGTGAGGAGAGAAGCTGTCAGCGTGCAGATACAGGAGGAGATACAGCTACATGTTAACTATGGACTCCATCTGTGAGTGGGTCATCGCCTTTCTTCTATTTTTATATCAAAATCTTTCAGTGTAACTTTAAGTATCTCATTCAAAGTCAGTATGTGTAGAATTGCTTAGTGATTGTCACAGCTTGCAAATCCAGAAAAATCTTATAATAATAGCTTTCAGCCCATTTATCCCAGTGTCCCCTGGTCGGATAAGCGTAGAAGGGCTTTTTGATAGCTATTATCACTATCATTTTCCTACGCATAGTGAATTTAAAATGAATAGTTTAACCTGAGTTTAACAAGGCTCTTTTAAAGGCCCACATGAACACTAAACAGTCGGGAACAGTTGGGAAACTCTGATGTTGCGAATCTCCGTGCACAAATCAAAGTCTAGCAACACTTGAATCGTACACAGTTATGGGGCTGGAGTTTTAAATAAATAATAACTGCAGATGTTTATTTGAAAATGTTGACTTTGACTGTTCCTTATTTATGCATGAATATTTAATGATGTAGTGAAGCTTTTTAAGCAAGTTTTCAGGAGCTTTAACAAACAATATTACAGCGTTTGACTAGATCAGCAGCAGTTAACACTGTGTTTGCCAAAATAATATGAAGTTGCACTGCAACTGTCTGAACAGTTTTTTACATTTCTTACCGAGCTAGCTGTCAGTTAGAAAGCTAGGTAGCTCAGTTGCAAACCGGACAATAAGTTAACAAAGTTTATTCAAGAGACGTTTTTGTGCCATTGACTTACTCATAAGTGTTTACTAGGACAGGGGAAGGTTATATGAAAGTATATGGTGTGACACAGCTAACAGGCTGTGATGGTTTCCCTGGTTTTGGACTCTCCAGCTCTCCGTTCTCCTCAAAGGTTAGCACCATGGATGTATTATGAGAACTGGACACCAGCTCCAAAATGGCGCCCATTCCCTTGAATAAAAATTGCTTGCCCCTATGGGGGAAAAGGATTTTGGATCGTAGGTGTCTAGATTTCACTCTGAAGTTTTAAATGCTGGTGTGACCACAATTTTACTCTCCATGGTGATTCAAAGAAAGAATAGACTAACTGGAATTTTTAATTATGAGTAAACTTACAGAGCAAGTGAGTCTACAACCCTAAATCTACAACTATCTAAGGGGGGTACTCAGACTGTTTAACAGAGTAAATGGAGTTCTTAGCTGTATTTACACACATGCTGAAGTTAACACCAGTAAGATTTCCCTCCATTCTTCAGGGGAAAGGGGTATACTTTGAGGCAGGCTTTCTTAGCGGATGTGAAGAAGGAAGTGGAGCAGTCGAGGACCAGATGCATCCTCCTGCTGGGACCACCCGGCTGGGGAAAGAGCACCACCATGGCTGCTGTAGCACAGCTAGCACCCTCTTGGCTTCCTGGGTGAGATGCTGGTAGAGCAGAGGATCACGTGGTAGCAATAATGTATTTTGATTTGTGGTGTTTAACATACAGATTCGCAGATATGGATTGCCAGGGATCCACTTTACAGATAGAGATGCCAAACATTCAAGTGCAAGCTAAATTTTGATAGATTGATATTGATAGAACCATTCCATGTTTTTTATGTCCCATGGTTCAGAGCTGTGAAGGTATTGGTGCACTTCATTGGCTTTACTGGAGAGAGCAGGAATATTCGTCTGGTCCTGCAGAGTCTTTGTGTCCAGCTGGCTGAAGCTTACTGCCCCCATACACAGCTGTCAGAGGTATGGACCATCTCTAGTAAACACAGTTCATCGTATCTTAAATGACTGACCAGGTTGTACTTTTGATTGATGGACTGATCTGACTAATCAGATTACCCAGTATGCATGTTGATTGTAGGTCTAAACGGTTATTTGTCTGCTCCAGGGCCTCCCTCAGCTGATCACTGAGTTCCACTCTCTGTTGGGCATGGTGGGAGCGGAGAGGCCCCTGGTGGTCCTCCTGGACGGGTTAGATGAGCTGTCTGAGGAACATGGCGCAGACCTCTCCTGGATCTCAACCCCTCTACCTCCAAATGTCCACCTCATCCTATCTGCAACCACCGACTCCCCCTGCACTCAAACTCTGCAGGTCAGTGGAGCTTAATCGAAATAGATTTTCGAAATAGACATTTTAAATTCCACTGTTCAGCTTCATGACTAGAATGTATAGCTTCAAATGTGAGTTTCAAGCATGTGTGCTGAGTGCTGGCAGTAGAAAAGGGGGAAGGAATTTCAGACCAAAAAACAAACTTTGCTCTTTTCTTCACGCTGCTGTATTGCGTGTGGTAATAGATAAGTGTGTCCTACCAGGCTGCCGTACTATGACCAAATGTAAACTAGTTCAACAAATTCAGAGCATTGCAGTAAAATACTTTAAGCTTTAAGTATTTGTGTCAAGTTGTTTTTTTTATTGCAAATTATTAGACCTAATGTAATATTTCTGAGTGGAATAGAGTGAGTAGAGTAGTCTCTGCTTCTATAAGCTATGCACCTGTTAGCAATGGATGTGGCTGAGGCAGTTGAACCCACCAATTAGAAATGGCATCCACATACATTTGACCATGTTGTGCATATTGTTTGTCAAAATGATACATATACCACTGTTGAATACACAATGTCAGGTAAAATATTTAGTTGACTTAGATGTTTTTCTCTCTCTCCCCTTGCCCAAACAGTCTGTCCATCCCAGAGTCCTGTCCCTCCCTCCACTCAGTCCAGATGATATCACAGCAGCATTACAGACCAAGCTGCACACTGACCAGCGGTGTCTGCAGGAGCAGCAGTGGCAGCTGCTGGTCCAGGCCTGTATGTCCTGTCCCTGCCCTCTGTACCTGGAAGTGGCATACTCTGAGAGCATGCTCTGGACCTCCTACTCCCCCCAGGCCAGCCTCAGCCTCCCAGCTAGCCTGGAGGGCCTCTTCCTTGGCGTGCTGGCTCGCCTGGAGAGAGAACTGGGGAGGCAGCTGGTGAGACAGGCTGCATCTTTGATATCCATCTCACGCTGGGGTGTCACTGAAGAGGTAGGGGAAGCTACATTTAACTATGAACTGCACATAAACATTATCACTAATCACTTTGCACATTTCCTTCACTTTTGATTTTTTACTTAATAGCCACTACAGTTCAGCATCCCTTCAGTGCACAATAAAAATGAACTTACAGATACTTCAACCTTGCTCAAGATTGGTCATTTGTTGCAGTGAACATTTATTGTTGTCAGGCTATGGTGAACAGGCATTTCTATTGTAGGCCTTACAACAACATTTATCACCATTTTCATCATGATAATCTGGCTCTGGATGAGTGTAGATGTTATGTGCTTCCCATAGACTTCCGATCTATAATGAATATTTAACAACTGAAAAAAATGCATTCAAACATTACAGTCAGAGAGGGATTAACTGAATGGGGCCATGTGTGCCACATAATCACCCCCTTTAATATGTGGTGTGCCTCAAGGCTCAGTTCTTGGTCCCATGCTGCTGTGACCAAGAACTGCTGTATGCTGCCCCTTGGACACATTTTTATGCTGATGACACAAAGCTATGTCTCTCTTTTAACTGCAATAACTCTACAAAACTAGACAAAGTTCAAAACAAGAATGGATAGCTCCATTTCTTCCTACAACTCAACTGTGACAAAAAGTATTATTGCCCAAAATGTTAAACACAGTATAAGACATCTTGGGATTACTTTTGATCTCAACTTTAAATTTTGTGCTCCATGTGAAATGTCTGGTTAGGTCCTGCTTTTTCCAACTAAGGAACATGGCAAAAATCAGACATCTACTGTACTTCAGCCTAAATATTTTGAGGTCATCCATGTTCTTTATAACACAATATATCCAACCTACTCTAATCTTTTTTTGCATTACAGTGACTGACTGCTCATATATCCATTTAGAATTGATGCCTAATATTCATTCAGTAATTGGAAACCAAAAAATGGCATTCTCAAAAATCACTATTTGTTATAACATTATTTTCAAACTTTTGGCCGTTAATTCTGTTAGTAATAACAGTGTACTCATCAAATTAAAACTTGGCAACTGGGCAGATGATCAGATAGATTTAAAAAAAATATTAACATCTGAGGAAATACACTCTGTCATATCTGTGCATTATCTACGGAGCTGTAGTCAGGAAGTGGTTAGCCTAGATTTGCATAAAGTCTGTAAGCAGGGGGAAACACTTAACTAGTTTTAAAATAGTTAAAGTTAAAGCTTGTATGTGAATGAGATCAATTTGAAATTCTGATCTAATTCATGTTTATGTTCATCATCAGGAGTTACTGGTCCTACTGGCCCAAAATGGGAAGGTGCTCCAGGAAGTGACCTCATGTTACTCCCCTTCTGGCCATCCCAGGGTGCCCTATGTCTTGTGGGCTCGACTGAAACGGGACCTCGGTCGTCACCTAACTGAGGTCAGGACAGATGGGACGTGGGTGTACCGCTGGGCACATTCTGAGCTGAGCCGTGTGTGCATAAACCGCTATTTAAAATCATATGATTCGCGTATGGCTACACACGCAGACTATGCTGACTACTACAGAAACAGGTTGCAACACAGACACATATTTCAGCCACTGGCATGGACACTGGAGGAAGAAGATGATGAAGGTATGACTAAAAGTTACAGATTTAATCTGAGGAAGCTTCATGGGTTGCCCTACCACCTGGTCCACTCAGGCCAAATCCTGCCCTTTCTGTCTGAATGCATTTTTAACTATGAGTTCCTGCTCCATAAGGCCTGGGGTCTGTCTGTCCTGGACATCGAGGAGGACCTGAACAAGGCTGTTCTGCCAGACAAGTAGGTTGTGACAGAGGACAGACAGAGGGCTGTCCTGTTGTCTTAAACTGTATATAACATTGATGCTAAATGGCAATGGGTTGTTTTAGTAGGGGCCAACAAATGAATATGCAAGCTTTCTTATTTTTGCACAGTTGTCCAAAGCAAGACACTCCTCACTCTGAGCATTGGCTTCTGTTCTGTTTCATGTCCCTGATTGCGACAGTATACCTTCTTCTTTTGTCCAGAGTCATGCCTATTAGTCAGAATAGTATCAACATCATGTCCTTTTACTTTTCGTCACCACTTTTCATTTACCATGATGGAAAATGCCATGAAGTCAAAGAGAGATTTACAAAAAGTCAGAAGGTGTTCAGACAATTCCACTCAAATTACTTTGCACTTAAAAAAGGTACCCTGTGGAGTTTTTCACCACTAATGGCACATGGGTGACTTAATATACATTCCTGTTTACAGTCCTCTGTCCACTGATTGACAATTGGTGGGGGAGCAAATGTGTGTAAAGGGCCAATTTAATGGCAATTCATCCGATTGTTGACATGTTTCAATCTGACAAAAATATTTAAATCTACTGGTGGACTATAGAAAAAAGTCATGGGATCACCAAAGCCACTACGATTTTTCCTCTGTGCCCATGATTGTCTCTTTACATTTCATGGCAATTTAACCAACCTCATGGTGGCTTGAGAGGAATAGTCAGTTTATCAGCAGCATCCTTAGGATTCACCCTGTGGGTAACATTAATGTGTGTACCAAATTTTAATATGATCCTTATAGTTGTTGAGATACTTCAGTCTTCTCATCGACCCTTCTCTCCCTAGGGTACTGGTTGATGTGGAGATGCTGTCAGGTGCCCTGGAAATGTCCAGAGTGGTGCTGCTCCAGGACCCCTGCCAGCTGGCATCCCAGCTTATGGGTCGACTGGGACAATTAGTTATTGAGGACCGTCCTGTTGCTAAAGGTATACTGTGACAGAATCTGCCTTTAAATTGTGTATAGTACTTTTTATTTACATAATGTGTCACATATTTATCAGATAATTGCAGACATTTTGAGATGGCCAGATTTTAACTTCTGTTTGGGAGGCATGGATTTGCTCAGTTCCATGGATGGAATTGTTCATATTAAAAGGTAAAGATGGTAGTCATCTGCATAGAACTGGACACTGATTGACCTATGGTAACATGTATATGGACAATAGTGAAGGACTAAGGACTGACCCTTGAGGTACTTCATGAATACAATGGGTTGATGAGGCTGTACAGTTGCCTTTGGCCACACAAAGGTCTTTTCTGATAGATAAGACATAATGTATTAGAACATAAAACAATATGGTCTGCTTTAGAAAAAAAAAGCCAAAAGTAATGTAGGGTATACATAGGTTAAAATGGGCTTACATGCAGAGTCACTGGTATGGGGTGTTAGTCTGTTGAATCCAGGTCCTGGTCCTACATACTGGCTTGATGTGACTTGATGCTTTTCCTACAATGAGTCAAACTTTGTTGTGAAAAAGGCCAATTTGTCACGGTCGGAGCACAAAGACACAGGGAACACGGGCAAAGGACCCAATCGCAGATACAAAATTACCTTCAAAATGATGACAGAGGGAAAACACTCAGGAACAGGTAAACACTCGACAAACGACAAGGACAAAGGAAAACTAGGAACACAGACAACTGATCACAAGAACATGACACAGCTGTGGTGGACAGGTACTGGAGAAGAAGGGGAAACACAAGGCCAGTGCAATTGAGAACTAAACACAAGACATGTGCACAGGGTAAACTAGGACACAAGGGAAACAATGGGAAACTTAAGTACAACTTTGGTGATCTGTCTGACTTTAAGCCATAGTTACACTAAAGGGTGTGCACAGCTTATTTCATTCACATGTGAAATACATGGTGCTAGAAGTTTGGTGACATAGTGACTACTTGCAGGGCTAGTTATTGAACTACTGTAGCTGGCGAGCTATCCACTAACATGCTAGCCAGCAGGAAACAAGCCAGCACCAGTAAGTCTCAATTGTGCAACAGAGCACCACAACATGTTATCTCCATTCCCTCATTGGTCAGATGTCAAGACAGTGTGCTGTTCGTCTGCGATGCAAAGCTGTGAGTAAAAGTTAATCAAAGTTAAACTCAGCACTTCACCCCCAAGTGAATCTGCTAATCGCGGTGGGGAATAAAGGAATTCATGTAGTTTTGGTATTTACTGAATTTGTAAAATCTTATCTTATGTTTTTATTTGGTAAATATTTACGGATGTCTAAGCTGTGTATCTGACCCAGGTGACCGACTGAAGTTCAGCTACCTCCATACTCTACGGGCTCACTGTACCCAATCCTCCTTGCCTGTGTTGCTGCCCTCCTCCACTTGCTTGCTGCCCCCAGGAGGCCTCCAACACACCTTGCTGGCAGGTAACCCATCACGCATACAGTATACTGCTTTGTCTCACAAACTTGTCAACCTGATTGTCTTGTATATTGTAATTTTACTATGTTGCTCAATTCTGCACACACTATTCTATTGCATGTCTGCCAGTGCTGGAAGTGCGATCTCTCCTATGTTCCTCTTACTCTCATCATAGAGTTTTTTGGGGAGTTTTTCTTTATCCAAATCCAGGGTCTTGAGACGAATTTGTGATTTGTGATATTTGTCTATACAAATAAAATTGCCTTGACTTGACTCGAATAAGCCCAGTAGTGCTGGGAAGGTGCTTGTCCATTCCACACCTACTGTAGCTATTGTACTACTTACTGTTTATATTGCTACATTCTTGATGTGCATGTAAGCGCAAATGTAGCTGAATGCTGTAACTGCATCATGAAACTGCATAATGAAATAATCAAATTGAATGATGGTGTGTTTACTAATCAGGTCACTTGACCAATGTGACTGCCCTGGGAGGGGGGCAGAGAAGACCCTTGGGTGTCACCAGTGAATCAGATGGAAGTCTGAGGTTTTGGGATCTGGAACAGAGGCGGATCATCAGGAGCCTGGATGCGGTGGGGGGAGTTGTGGGCGATTCAATCACCCTGGGTCTGGATGATAAGATGCTTATAGTTTGCATGGGACAAAGTCTGCAGGTTGGACTCACTTAGTTTCACAATTTCTTTTTCTGCCTTATCTCAGCAAGGAAGCTTGTAACCACAATGTTATTACAAACTATAGTAATGTAAACCACATAGTAAAAAAATGTGGCTAGCTTTTAGGATCCAGACATCGAAATCATTTGGATATGGAGCACCAAGAGTTTAAAACCACTTCATAAAATTGCATATTAAAGATATGTAACATCTGGCTGTGTTTCAGGTGAGAGAGGCTGAATCTGGACATGTTGTGTATTCAGAGAGTGACTCAGTGGATGTTCCCATAGTCACCACAACTTGTGATGGACAGCTGCTGGTGGTCTTCTATGATGGAAGTCATCGAGTCAAGGTACTGGCAGCTAGAGCTGTACTCTACCTGCCCAGCAGCAAACAGCAGACAGACACCATTAGAGACTAGCTGGTAAACACAGTGGAGCATTTAGCAGCTAAAGACACAGACATTTTTCTCAGGAGTTGGTGGGGACCAAAGCAGAGCTAAAAGGAGAGTGAAAATTGGACTGACTATCATCAGGTGGACAGAAGCCTGATTCCATATGAATGCTAATGTTGCTCTGTGTATGCTGGATGTGTAAATAGGCAGATGTTTGCTAAACCCTTAGTTATAATAACTTTATAAGGTGATACATTTCATATTGTTCTACTGCCCCTATGTGGTGAAAAAAATCAATTAATGAAGCCAGAATACATCTTCAGCTGACTGAATGTCCAGAATAATTTTTACTTTACACAAAGAGCCTTGCATGTCCATTAAAGTTATTAAAAGGTTTATATAGGTCATGTCTGAGGTGTCTCATGTGTTTGTTAGGTTTTTGACCTGGCCTCGTCCTGCTCTCTGCTGCACTGTGTTAACATTTCCATGGAGCGTGAGGCAATCCACAAAGACCGCTCTGTCCTGCTGTCCAACAACTCCATCAAAGACTACGTCCTCTTTGCCTACAGGTCAGACAACAATAGTTTACAGGTCAGGACCACACTATGGCCATGCCTTCTGGGATATGTTGAATATATTGTGATGATATTCAGCACTTGGAAATTTGACATACACTTATGTTAACAGTAAATAGCAAACTAAAATGAAATTGTTCTTCCTGCCTTTTTGTTTGTATTGGAAACAGCAGAGTTGATGGCACAACTGTTTGCTGTCTGAAAGCACCTCAAGACTGAAATATAGATTATGTCACTCAAAAGCAGTTCATTTCTTTGGATCATTGTCCTATTCCTGCCTTAGTTTTGATTGATGTTGTCTTTTTCTCTTTTTTTTTATGCCTATTGTCACCCGATTAGTTCGTTTAATCCGCGTCTGCAGAGCATCCAGTCTGACTGGGCCCAACCCCAACAAGCTCCACCAGAGGGTTAGGATAGGCCTGGCCTGAAAGTCAAGTCAAGTCAAGTCAATTTTATTTGTATAGCGCCAAATCATAACAAAAGTTATCTCAAGACGCTTTCACATAGAGTAGGTCTAGACCATACTCTTTAAAATATTATTTACAGAGACCCAACAGTTCCCACCATGAGCAAGCACTTGGCGACAGTGGCGAGGAAAAACTCCCTTTTAACAGGTAGAAACCTCGAGCAGAACCAGGCTCTGGGTGGGCGGCCATCTGCATCGACCGAGTTGGGTTGAAAGGGGAGGAGAGAGGGGGAGAGGGGAGACAGAACAGGAGGAGAGACAACAAATCAGACTAATAATAATAACAACTGCAGCAGTGAGTGTGGAGCAGGAACACGGGGGCAGTAGACGGCCGGCAATCACAGATCCAGAATCTACAGCTCCAGAGGCGGAAATACCTGCAGAAAGTGAGAAGGCGAAAAAACACAGAAAGCACAGGAACTACCAGGAAGAAATGGAGTTGGTAGCCTGTATTAGTGGGATAGGAATGCGTACAGATAGAGAGGGAGAGGAGGAGAGAGAAGCTCAGTGCGTCCTAGGAAGTCCCCCAGCAGTCTTAAGCCTATAGCAGCATAACTAAGGGATGGTTCAGGACTCACCTGAGCCAGCCCTAACTATAGGCTTTATCAAAAAGGAACGTTTTTAGCATACTCTTAAACGAAGAGAGGGTGTCTGCCTCCCGAACCCAAATTGGGAGCTGATTCCACAGAAGAGGAGCTTGATAACTAAAGGCTCTGGCTCCCATTCTACTTTTAGAGACTTTAGGTACCACAAGTAACCCTGCATTCTGTGAAAGGCAAAACATAGGGCAAAAAAAACCCTAAAACCCTCAAAGTGTTTATCACTTCAAGGGCACAGTGAAGGCAACCCAAGGGTGTCAGTGTTTTATCAACTCTCAATTCTCTCTACTGTATTATGGAGACAGACATTAAGAGGACACTGTCCAGAGAAAGTTTAGTGAGTCATTCAGGCTGTAACTGTAAAACTGTAAAAGCCCTTAGTGGGAATGACTATCTTGATTATTTAAACCCTATTCACACAGCAGGCCAGATCCCAGTAGGTCACTATGAATGTCAAATGATGGTTATCTCAGAAACATCACATTCACGATGCATGAGGCACAACTGTGACTATAGTGACCTTGTTCTTAAATATCACATATTCCTTTGTTAACAAGCTGTGAAATCAGGCCTCTGTAGTATCCAGACACATTTCACCATTGGGTTTGAAAACAGTTGTGAATTATTAAGCTAGGCCACTACTCATGTGCCTCAGCAGTGTAATGTAGTACAGCCGTGATACCTTAATGTCTTAGCTCCTGCCTTAGATGAATGATACTGAAGCTGATGACCTGGGGATAACAGCAAGATAATACAAGTTTCAAAAGAGTTTTTCTTAATTCTGTTACCATCTAATTAAAACTGCATTCAAAGCCGTGGCATGAATGCTTTCAGATTAATTAGGGCAGAAGCCGTGCCTTCACACCTGACAGGAGGAGGTATCGGATAAAGAACAAACTAGGTCACTGGTGGTTGGTGGTAATACAAGACGACAGGGATGGTAATAATAAAGCACACCTCAGAGCTCATTTACACTTTTTTTCTTCAGTGTGTCATTGTTTAATGAAAGCTCTCATAGCAATAAAGACTCAATCTGCAAAAGCACAGGTTAATGTTAGCTAACATTTGCAAACTTTAGGTAGATATTGCTGTGTAAGAGACATAAGAAAAATGGGCCTAAATGCAAGGAACACAAAATTATGCTTTGTCTTTAACTAAAACCCTTAAATGATGTACATAAATATACTATAGGCTTATGCTGTGAAAAAACTGCCGGGGCCTTTAAATAAGCCAGCATTCAGACCAAAATCGCAGATTTTTGAGGTTGGATATAAACTATTGTCCTATGTTACAACACAGTATATAAATGTAGAGCTGCTCACAGCTGATAAAAAGTGAAAAAATTGTACATGGTGGTGCAGTGGCCCCAGGAACATTTCAGAACCACATAAAATCAAATAACATATTAAATAATAATTGCCAGAATATTGCACTGTCAAGTGCTAGTCTATGCTTTAAAAGTATATCATTTGGAATAGGGACTGCCAACTTGGGTGAGCAGTAAGACTGTTTGAATTGGGGGTGACGGTCAACTCTGTAAAATGAGATGTGACACCTTGGTCTGATTTTGACACCTCTCGTTTGTTTATACATTTTGCCACTGTGTTCTAATTTGTAAATGCTGTTAATGCTGTAAATGAATATGAAAGTTACAGAATTTTTCAGTTATTTGATATTTGTTCTTCTCTGTGTTTAAGGTCTGGAGGTGAAGCAGCAGTATTCAGTGCCAGACGGGGCGCTGTGGTGTCTGTCCTATCTGCTCAGCATGGTGCTGCCTCTATACAAGCTGTGGAGATGACTGAAGACTACCTGTTGCTCTTCTGCAGGTACACAAACACCAGAAAAATACTGTAGCGTAAACAGAATTCATGTACGTATTTGTAAAGAAGAAGAAGTTGTTTCTGAAATAAATGAGTGGATGGGTTGCAAGCATTTGAATGGGTTGGAGGGGTAAAATGCTCAGAAGGAAAATGAACTCACCAATATTATGTTCTCATATGTAAAGTAAGGATAATTATGTAATAATAAAGGGTATTAAAAAAAATTGTAACTTTCATTTTGGTAAAAGTGACACATGACTGTGGTGAAACATTCTCCTCTTACTTCCCATTATGTACTTTGTCTGTGTCAGATACCCATACAAGAGGGGCAGTGACATCATCCACATTGAACTCATCAGCACTGTCTCCTTCCTCTATCTGCGGTCTATAATGGGCTGCAGCCAGGACCTCATTTCCCAGGTCACTGTCAACCGGGCAGGCACTCACGCTGTGGCCTTTTGCCCCTCCCCTGTCACCGGCATCACTGAGCTGGTCACCTGGAACCTGGAGACAGAGGACCACAAACACATTACTCGCTTCCCTGCAGTATTAACCAAAGGTTCCTGTTAACAAGGGTGCTCAAAGTGTGGCATGTTGATATACATTTTTTCCAGGGATACTGAAAAATTATTAATTATTAATTAAACATTCACTAGGGTTGGGTACCGTTAACATTTGAACCGATACCAGTACCGGTACATGGAATTTGGTATCGGTACCCAGTGGTACCTTTTTTTTTTTGGTACTTTACTCTCTCTGTTGGTTTCATACTAAGGTTTCTGACATACAAAAAAAAATCACATTTACTATTGTGTTGGCTAATGCTTGTAAAAATGCTAAGCTAACGTGAGAGTACTTCTCATGTAACTGTAATGTAAATTACTGTCTACAAACATCTGAATGATGAAACAATGAATGTTTTCTTCGTCTGGTGAGGATGCTGACTTCTTTTGCTGGGACATGCATCAATACACAGCATTGAGTTAGCATCGTATCATGTATATAGTCATCAAGTACATATTTAAGGCCATTTTTCAGGTTTCTTTTTTTCATACCAGTCAGACAGAAACATTAAGAAGTCAGCTGGAGACAGAGATGTTGATTTCCTAACTAGCTACAGCTGATGAAATCTGGTAGTGACAGTTGTCATTTTCAGCCAACAAAATTGCAATGAGGATACATTACACTTTCTTTTATTTTCCTTAAAGAGTAACTACACCCAGACCAATAATCCTACCGCAGCTGCCAGGACACACAGCCCCGTTTTCAGCACTAAGAGTGGGGGCACAGTGTAGCTACTATTGTACCGTGTTACACCACAGCTGGGTAGTCCGATGTGCACCAGACTTGAAGCTTTCCGCCTATAGAGCTCTGCGCACCTATGGTTTTCCTCCACCCCAACAACGATGACATTTTCCTTTCCCTTCAGGCCTGTGTTTTGATCTTCGCTACTGCCTGGGGATCTGCAGCGGAGAGAAGTACCTTCGCCTGTGGGATCTAACCTCCAGGATCAGTGACCAGACTCTTACCTATAACATCCATAAGCTCAGGAGTGACGGCACAGAGGAGATCATCCCTATGGGGAAAACCCCACGGTATGTACTGAGCTGTAGCACTGACAGCAGTCGCTCCGGTTTTCATCCCATGATGCCTCTGTTCAAGTATGATGATGGCTTCTATCTATCTGAAGTGCATTTTCGAGTAACCTATACTGGGTCCTGCTGATTTATTATGCATGACTAAATATATTTGTCCTTTTCATATATTAGTCAGTGTCATTCACTTTTATTATGGTGGTTGTAAAATACTATTTATCCATAAGCAGAACAGATTCATTCAACACAATTTGATCAGACATTGCACACAAACTGTATTTTCATGATGGGGATGGATGTTATTATAATGATCCTTATTAATATCCTAGGTTTGATTGAAGACTTTACTGCCCACTTAAACACTTTCTGTTTTATGTATTATCTTTTCAAATGTCATGAAGCTTTTGTGTTACCAAAACCTATGTGAGTTCAGAAATGTGTTCTGTATGATCTCCAGCCGTCTTCGGCAGACTCTTGGTAAAACGTCACTTTTGTTAGCCAACGGAAATGGTGATGGACTGTGTACTAAAATTGAGAAGTCATTATTCTAGCAATGCACCATCACTGTTTTGTTTTGTAGAACAGTACACCAGACTAAAAACAGCAGCATCGCACTCATGTACCATTCACAGTATTTATTTGTTATTATCCAAGACAGACAGGTAACATCAGCTTTGTTGCACTGAAGGCTAATTTGACAGCACCTTTAGGTTGCATACAAATACCACATCCACATAGCACACACCCAAACTTAATTACAGACCAACCCCTGACTGATCAGATCACTGGGGAAATGGATTGATATTGAGTTGACATGGAAAAAAGTACTGATTTACAAGAAAGTGACAAGTGAACCATCACTTTGTGATCAACCTATAATTAAGATCTCCACCTCTTTAATGTTAACATGCTCACTGCTGGACTGGAAAACCCAGGGTTACCTGGTTATCAAGAATCACTTATGTTTATTGATGCCAGGTAGCTTAAAGAGAGACAGTTGAACTTGCTTTGTGATACAGGCTGGGGCCTGGCAGAAAGCCATGCTACTGACTGTATTAAAAGAAATCAAAAAGTCATATTAAATGCCTATATTTAGATTTATATGTTGCAAGGTGTACCATAATAAATTCCAAAAAGTCACTAGAATTGAGCAGAAATAAAATGTTAATTTTAATGTGATGCATTAATGATATATAAATTAAACCAACATTTCTAATGCTTAGGTCATGTTACCACTATAATGGATGCATGATAAAACAAAATGTAATGATCTGTTAAATTCCTGCTGTGTCATAATACCAAGGATGAATTTAAGAAATAATATCTCAATATTTTTCAGGACCTTATGAGACTAAATCCTTTCATTATGTCTGCTCCCAAATCTGACACCAAACCACTGTATGTGCTTTGTATTAGTGGGGAATTAGAATTTCAGATTTCCTTATTGAGGTTTGGGAATGAAATATAGTGGAAAAAGAGATCATTGTGGATATTCAGTGATATTTTTTTTGCAAGGGAATGTGTAGTACTGGTATCAGAATCAGCACTTTCCATCAGGACCCTGCAGTCCATATTTGTATTGTGGTATCACCCTCCTTTGATGGAGTCTGGATCCCTCTGCTGGCAGGTATGCTGTGTGCCGCTCCGTCAAACCTGGGACGGTGTATGTGTGGAACTTGACCAGGCGGCGTTTCATCTGCCGACCAGTCAGAGTGGAGCACGGCCTCTACAGCAGCACTGATGTGGTGCTTGCCCATGACTTCAAACTTTACATCTTTACAGACAGAAGCTCAGCCAGCAGCATAGATGCCAGCTCATATCGCTTCCAGGTTTGACTCTCTTTTATGTTCATTTTTCTTATATTCATCTACTCATTTTAGGTATGTAACTTTAAGTGTGTTCAGTGAGTTTTGAATTGCTAACATATCAGCCATATCTGATCTCCCAGACTCTTCTGGTGTATGATTTGATTAAGCGGAGCTATGTAAGGAGACAGACTGGGATGACAGTTGTTCCCTGTCCTCAGCATGAGTACCGTCTTGTGGAGGATGGACGGTGTCTCCTGGGCCTATCAGAGAGCAGGTCAGTGAAATACAGGGGGTGTGGAAAGTCTGCAATTATAGGGTTTCTCCACATCACATAAGAGTAGAAAATTAAGAAATTAAGAAGGAAAGAAAAAGATTCTGATCTCCAAATTAATCGATGGGTTCCATGTATAACATGCCATTGTTTAATTTGAGGTTCCCTGTGATTCAGATCTCTTCATACATTAATTCCTTGCACAGATTTCATTAAATTGCATATCATGTTAACCTGAATTGAATTAAATTAAAAATCATATCAAACATGATAATAAAATTAAAAAAAAGATATCAAACATGATAATAAAGCTAGTTATTACTGTATTACTGTATATTTATAATATGGACCTTCAAAAACCCATTTCAGGAGAACCCCAGTTGAATTTCTGTCTGTTGGCTGTTGCAGAGATCGTCTGATCCTTTGGGATCTGGACTCTGGCTATATCAAACGTGAGATCAAATCATTCCACAGTGAGTCACTCCTGTGCAGCAGCACTGTCCAAGACCTGCAGCCTGATGTGACACCACACAGAGAGACAACATGTGAGATGCCTGATCCTGCCCACATAAACCAAGTCATCATCATCTTTTCCATGATGATGGGAAACGTTTAGCTGATGA
The DNA here is from genome assembly GCA_031216445.1 of Lateolabrax maculatus. NCBI lineage: Eukaryota > Metazoa > Chordata > Actinopteri > Acropomatiformes > Lateolabracidae > Lateolabrax > Lateolabrax maculatus. The sequence goes on from CM062207.1 coordinate 17,468,156, forward strand.
AATCCAAACCAATTTAGAAAGTGCAATATCAGTATAAACATCAATTATTAGATCACTTAAATAAAAAGCATTTAGTGGCGTCATAATATTGCTTCCATTGGTGATTTTGTGAGAGGGAACCAGCTAAGGAGAGTATAGGTGTAATTTTTTCCAACAAAATACTTTTACATTATGCTCAGTGGTAACTGTAGCGAGAAAATCCCGATGAATAATGGAGCAGTTTATGTGTTGCTTTTTGCCTATTTGTCTCAGTGTCCCTGGGTCAGAGCAGTGGGGATGGGGGCAGTGGCAGGGCTGTAGCCAGAATTTTAGAAATACTGAGGTCATGACTCAGAAGTCCCCCAACATAACCCCACTCAGCTATCAAATCCAAGTTCCTTGGGTGTAAGGTTAGAGGGTGTCATACGTTATACAGATTGTAAAGCCCATTGAAGATACAATTCATAAAAACAGCAATGTAGTATTAACAGCTATGTCAAGCACTACAGGAAGTAAAATGGAGTAAAGTGCATCCTTGCAATTTGCAAAAGTGTTAATCCATTACTCCTTACTTCTCAATTAGGGAAAGTTATCAACGCCTAAGTATTTAAACTGCTTAACTGGGACTAGAGTGAATCGAGCTCTACAAAAAAGTGCTAATTTGGATTTTCTTGCCCCACTACAGTGATGCCGTGGGACATACGGACAGAGACCCAGTCTGCAAAGAAAAGGAGGATGGAGAGACTGGCACAGAGGGAGAGAGAGGCGAAAAGGAGGCTGGACAGAGAGAAATACAACTCTATAGACCAATACCTCCTCAGTGGAGATGAACAGGTACACAGCAAAAGAGCTATTCACAGGATAACCCATTTCAATTCTTATCTGCAGAGAATATTGCCATATTTTTAGACTGATGAATGGGTGCCGTATATTTTTAGTATTCTACACTATAATGTTATTGAATCAATGAGTTTTATGACATTGTTGCATTACTGGCCTGTACATTCCACTCCTTTTATTTTTTTAGGTGCTGGTGTGCTCCTATTTTGCTCACCACCTCAATGTCTTCAGCATGGTTCAGCAGGAACACCTCCACATCCTGGAGGATAAAACATCACTGCTGAGCCTCCACACTGCAGCTGTTACCTACACTGGCAGCCACCTGGTGCTGACAAGCTACAACCAAGACCAGAGGACCCCCTACATCACCCTGTGGGACCTGCACAAAGGAACGGTGGGTTGTCATCGTTTGTTACTATTTGCTTGAACTTGATTGAAATTTTCAGTTTTAAGTTTATCAAACTCTGTCAAACAATTATTCCTTGTATTTTTGTCAGTTTTCTGATGAGCAAAATAGGTTCAATATGATTTGAGATTTCATATTGATTGAGGTTTTGTACAAATTATTTTAGGTGGGGAAAAAACTGAGGAATGAGGCTGGAGTTTGCTGCGTTGCTATCACAGACAGTGCAGACAGAGTTGTCTTTGGGATTAAAGGAAGCAACAGGTATGTGTTCAGCTTTTCTAAGTGACGTGGCCACGTAATTCATCACATCATCACTGTGTCCTACCACTGTTACGCTGATGACACCAAATCGTATGTCTTGTTTAGTTCTAAAATTGTATCAATCTGGATTCCCTGCGATGCTGCCTTGCTACCATGACGGTTTCCAACTTCCTGCAACTGAACACAGATAAAACTGAACCTCAGAGGACTGACAACAAACTCAAACACTCAATTTAGGAGTTGTTTTGATCAAGGCCTCTGTAAACAGCACCTTTAGAGTCTAGTTCAATCTTGCTATTCACAAATCAGAAACATTGCCATCATTGCCAAGTAATACCGATGTCCCCCCCCTAGAGATAGTTGAAATAACTTGTTCATGCCTTAATTTCCTCTCGCCTAGACGACTGCAATTCATTGTTTACTTGCCTGAATGATGCAGGAGTTCCCTATGTACAGTTGGTGCAGAATGCAGCAACAAGACTTCTAAAAAACACTAAACACAGATAACTAATCTCTCCAGTCCTGTCTGAATTACAGCAGATCCCTTATTGTTTCAGAATTCAATTTAATCAGAGTCAGTTTTATTGGCCCCTATGAGGACACATACAAGGAATTTGACTTTAGCTTTGTACTTTCACTTTATTTAACCGACAGTATTATCCTGCGTTTTGATCGTTTTGATATTTAACTGTATGCTCTTTTGGAGCAGCTGTCTGGATGAAACAGGAAAGTTTAAATTTATGACAGATGTCAGACATCTGATCTCGTACACATCAGGCTGCAACATCATCTGATCTAATTCACATTTGTTTTTAGGCTATTTGTTGTAATTCATGGTGGCTTGAAAATATTGCGGTGCTCAAGGCCTTCAGCAGCCTCAGAGCTAGAGCCTGTTCACAGCTCACAGTGGTGGCTATAAAACTGTTTAATTAGATTAGTTTATTCATCCAAATTAGAGAGTGGCTGTATTTCTATCTCTGTTATGTTTGCCGTAGCATTTTTCTTTAAATGTTGAGGAGAGGGTCCAACAAAAATATATATAATAAGGCTGGGAAGGGTTTCGCAATTTTATAAAATTATATGAAAGATTCAAAACACGTTTTGAACCCTGATCCCGATAATTTTTTGTACTGCTCCTATTTGCCTTGTCTTTACTTGATCTTTTTAAAGCAATTCTCTATATCAGAAGAAAATCCAGCTCCACTTTGTATGCTGCTGTTCTTCAGTGACACTGTGCTCATCAGCAACATTTACTCCGAAAATGAATCCCACATCACAGCTGCTGCAGGGGAGGCGAAGGTCCTCATGCAACAAGGAAATATCTGAACAAAGGTCAAAACCAGATGGTGCTTTGAGCATTCATTCTTCACCATGGAAACAATATTTAAAAAAGTAAAAACAATGTCAACTCAAGGTCTGTTTACTTGCCCTTTTTTTTTGCAGCATTTGACTGGGTCTTACAGTCACAAAATTCCATCACGTTTAACTCCCTATTAACTTCCCTATTGGATTAATCCAGCCCTGCTATCAGCCTTCACATTCTGTTACAAACTTTCCACACCAAATTCAAAACACCTACTTAATAACCTAGTTTTAATGTTGGATGTGAACATGCTGTCTCATTTTTTAATAATGACAGGCTGAAAGTGTGGGACCCCTTCAAAAGAAACTACAGGAGCATATGTGGCTACGGGAACCTGATGATCGAAATCTCCAGTGAACTTCACATGACAGAGGGAGGAACCAAAGCCATTCTGCTGTCAGGTAGGAAACCGAACTGGAGGTTATCAAAGGGAATGGATAATTCTATTAGGGCACCAGTCGTATGACTGAGGAGTGTGTTTGTCTTCACACTCTGGTGCGAAAAACTAACTGCTTCCTCAAGACTTGAGGTGGCATATTACAGTTTTCACACGTTCAAGCAGGCTGATGTATACAGCTATTTTAATTTAATGAAGCTGCCAGCAGCCCCATGTATGTGCTGTTATGATTTATTATATTTGAAACACGCATTAATGCGTTGTTTTACACAGAAATCATGCAGACAGCATTCTGGGCTTATTGTAATTTGGGTGAACTGACTCTCAAATGCCCCCCAAAAAGCCAAATAAGTAATCGAAGTAAGCAATTTCTCTCTGATTCTTATTCCTGAATCAAAATGGCTGACAGCTCTACTGTAGCAGATTGAGCTAAAGTCCGTGTTAGCTTCACAGACTCCTAGTGGTCGTGATTCAGATCTCTTCAGGTGATTAGCTTAAAATGATGATATGATGTGTCTTTAAGATAAGCTTTCTAGAAAATTATACTTTCAAATTGCTTGGTAAAAAGTAGCAACATGACTTTCATGCTACAAAGATACACTTTTTCGCAATTTTTACATTTTTCTTGAACAAAGAAAATTTGAATTATACAAAGAGTTACTTCAGAGTGTTTGTGGGCGTTTTAAAGCTCTTGCTTTGTAATGATTGTGTTTGCAAAAGGTTTTTTTGGTCCAGTGGATGTCACATGACTTGCAATTCCATTTGTGGCCTCTACGCTGAAATCACCAGCGCTGTTTCTGGGGGCTTGCAAAGTAGCCACTTAAGGCAAGTTTGCTGCCCCCCATAATCGATACACGTTTCACTTCTAGAGGAACTCTGGGAGCTGTAGTGTTAAAACACACCACAGATGTTGCCAAATCATCCAGAACTGAAATCTATAGGATTATAACACATTACCCTCGAATATCTTAAAAATCAGCATAAGAACAAAACCATGCACATTACTACCTTTATTTTCATTTTCGTATCTTACACAGCAGAATATCTCCATATGACGTTTTATGTTGCTATAATAATCCAGGACAGTTGAGCCTGTGGGACCTGGAGGCATGCAGCGTCCTGTCTGTGCTCTCCCTGGACACACGTGTCCGCTGTATGAGGCTGCTTCCTGGACGCAAGCCTTCCGTGCTGCTCGGCCTCAGCCACAGCCCCACCCTCACCAGCGTCAGGTTAACCTCCGGGACTGTCAACTCAGCAGCTCAGGTCTCCAGAGACGGAGACCTGTTTGGAGAGTCCAGCAGCAGCGAGGAAGAGGAGGAGGACTCGTAGGACACGCTCTTCACCCAGTGTTCTTCTGGTCATGTGATGGACAGACATCAGAGAATGTAGAATGTGCTAAGGGATGGAACAAAAGAAAAGTATGCACTTGGATCTGCATTACATTCCCCCCAATGTCAGTGTTTTTAACGTACAATAACACTAACAGAGAGGTCCTAATATCAAACCTGGATGTGACCAATTTTATCATGTCAGTGGATTTTCAAGAATGTCTGCAAATGGTTTCTAGTTGTGACATTTCCAACTGTGTGCATGACACCAATTCACTAGATCTGAGGAAAGGTACTCAGTCATATACAGCAATAAAGTATTGAAATTAGACCCACCGTGGTCCACTGGCCCCAGTCCAAAGACATTTAGATATTTTATCATTGAGTGTAGACTAAATATTAAAGACACCTCTCAGTATAACAGCACCATAAACTGCAGCCTCCAAACTGACTATACAGTTTAATCATGTCTCTAAAACAGTTTCAACACAAACTGAACATTGTAACCTTCATGAAGTCCTGCATTCTACAGTTTGCCTTAGTAAAAGCAAAAATACTAGAATAAAAAATATACTTAAAGTATCAAAAGTACTGCAGAAGGGGCCATTTTAGAATAATAAATATTATATATTATATTATTGGACTATAATTATTGATGCATTGTAAGGCTCACTTTCATGTTGCAGCTAGTAAAGGAGGGGCTAATTTTAACTACTTTATTGACGGGGTGGTGTTAATAATGTGAATCTGCAATGTAACTAGTAACTAAAGCCGTCAAATACATGTTATGGAGTTGAAGTACAATATATGGCTCTGAAATGTTGTGGAGTAGAAGTTCAAAGTGACCTAAAATGAAAATAAACACGTAAGCACAAGTAAAAGTAGTTCAGTAAAAGTACTTAGTTACTTTCTACCACTGTGCAGAATAATGGTGAATGCTGAAATCTAGTGTAAGAGTAACACAAGTAGACCAGAGTCATAAAGTGAGCAGACTAACATTAGCCACCATAAGCTATTGGTCATACGAGACCAAGTAACAAGAATACAATGTTCATTTATTGTCATTCTACAACACAGGGTTGTACAACAAGATGCAGATATAGTCCCATTTTGCTACTTCAGAAAAAGAATAATTATTCATGGTGGAGTGGGAGGATGAGTTGAGTCTTATAGCTGGAGGAAAGAAGCTGCTCTGTAGTCTGGTGGTGCACTGTACTGCAGCAGCAAAACCCCTAAATGCATTGAACTGAGCATGGGTGTGTTTTTATTGCTTATGAATTCAGCTTTTGTTTTATAATAGGACAAATGTGTTATTTCTTCTTTCAAAAGTGACACAGCCTCATTTCAAAACATTTTGTAATATTAGTTCACTGCCACAAATCAACCTTTGCCAGTTCTTGCACCAATGTAACATGAACTGGGCTATAGGAAAAACTATGTTAAACTAAAAACAGCATTGCAGCTTTTGGACAATATGGTGTTAGACATTTTTTAGCAACTCTTTGGGGTACATTAAAGCTGCAAAATTCATGAATTACATCTAATTATTTATGTATAATCACCTCTCCATCCTATAACCAAAAGCTTACTTCCATCTACTCCTTTTCAACTAAACCACTACACCTTTGAGCATACAGAATATAAGAAACTTGGTTGAACCACTGGGTAACTAGTATTGGTTGTTTGAATGTTAGAACCTACTTAGGTTACTTAGTTGGGCCCCTTGTCATGTTTGAAATGTCCATGAGTTGTTACAGAGATTCCCCTGTAAACCTCTCTGATGGTTTCATATGAATAACTTTCTGAGGACAACATTGCTGAAATGATCAAAATTAGGAATACAAAAGTGTGTATCAGAACTTTTGCTTTTCTTCTTTCCTCTCCCATGTATCATCTCACAACCCTTCAGCTTTATCTTGCGACCCTTTTGCAGGGGCCCAACCCCTAAGTTGGGAACCACTGGACTTAAATGGGTAATAGCTATAGGTCACATTTTACCACAGAACGAGTATTTTCACTTTGAGTACATTTAGCTGATAATACTTTTACTTATTCAGGGGTTTGAATGAAGGACTTGTTATGGAGTAGTTTTACACTGTTGCACTGATGCACTCCGTGAGTACATGGGGACCTCTGGGTACTTCCATCACTGGTCAATGCTGTACTTCTATGTCAGTCTCAGCTGTGATTCGAGGTGAACGCTTACATTAGCAAGCCAACATTTTCATGTGGTTGAAACTAAAGACGAGACATGCTAATGCTAGAAGGTCCGTGTGTTAGTGTAACACGCTTCCACTTAGTCATTAGCATTTATCCTCCAGGGCAGCATGAGTATCTCTTCGAAATTCCATAGCAATCTATGAAATACTTAAGGAGATTTTTCATTCATTGTCAGACCAGAGGCCCGCTGCTACAAGGCAAACAAAATAAAAAAAAAAATATATATATATATATATATATATATATATATATATATATATATATATATATATTTATTAATTAATGTGAATCATGAGAAACAGTCTTGACTAAGCCACAGCAGACCATACTGGCTTGATTCAGGCTGTGCAGGAACCATGTTGCATACTTTAATGCTGAAGGAGAAAAGAGAACTGAATGGCTATACTGTATTTTAATGAATATAAAAAGAAATTTACACAATAGTGATAGTGACCCAGTGAAAACAACAAGTCCACAAACATAACGTCCTATTCCAGTGTCCCATCAACAATCATCTCCTCAATTAAATATCAACCTCTTGTAAACATATTAACATATGTGTAGGTTATTCTCTACAAGCCATTATTGTATAGAGACAGACACTGATTCAAATAATTGAGTACAATTTAAAAAGTTAAAGTAAAGAGGGGGGAAAAAAAAGTTTGTTTGGCCAAAACTGAAGAAAATAATGACCTTTAGCAGGAATACCTTATTTTTTATTAGGACCTTGACCGGGATGAAAAGGGAAAGTAACCAAAAAGCTTTCATTTTTTTCTCATAAGTCAAAATGAAAAAGAAAAGTCTCACAAAAAGCAAAAGACTTGAGGAAGGTGGCAGCTGATGCTGCTGACGCTTCACGCTGATGATTCCTGCAGCAGCTGGACTCCCTACAGACTACAGCACGGTTACAGCCAGTGGGTACAATCAGTGATGTAACAGCACAAGTTCAATCACAACTGGTCCTTTATTAATAATAAGCGCTGCTACTAATGGTGTCCGATTGTGCTCTTACAACATCACGAGTATTGTTATCAACTACGGCTGGTAGTCTTAACCCACAGGCTGAAGACACCTTCCAGATGAGTGAGGGGCGGCTGAAGACAGGTCACTACCTGGATCTGCGGTCTTTTCTGTTTTTGTCCAAGCTTTTGTCCATGGTCTTTTCGTTGTCCCCTCTGCATTTGGGGCAGTACCACTTGCCCTTGGGCTTGTAGGTGAGCCCCACGCAGGAGAAGTGGAACCACTCGATGGGGCACTGGTCGTTGTCGCAGCCGATCATCTCGCCGTACGACACCTGCTCGCAGAGGCAGTAGGTGGGCTCGTTGGGGTCGATGGCGAAGTCGACCGGCGAGGCGTCCCGCTCCTGTTTGGCCTTGCGCTTCTTTTTCTTGGCGGACTTGGACTTCTTCTCTCGGGGCGGGGGGATGGACAGTTCTTCCACGGGGTCGTCCACCAAGGAGCCGTTGGCCGACGGGTGGCTGGAGTCGCGGCTCTCGCTGTTGCGCTGGCGTCGCGGGCGGCGGGCCGAAGTACGTTCGGGGGCCGGGGAGTCTTGGACGCTGGAGCGCCGCTCCGTGGTGAGGCGCTCGGCCTCGCTGGGCTCCTGCAGGCAAAGGGAATGGGAGTCCATCTGGCGGGAGCGGTTCTCCACCAGCTCCGTCATCTGGGTGACTACGTGGATCTTCTCGTCGCCCAGCTCCTGGCTGATGATGAGCGCTCTCTGCAGCTGGATCTGCAGGCGCTTCCTCTGAGCTGCATCCTGCTCCCCTTTGTACTTCTCAAATACTTCATCCACCTCCTTCAGCACGTCTGCAAAGTAGGATACAAAGAAAGCAGTTTTTAGTAACACGGACATTGAGAATGAAGAGTGAGGGGATGCTTTACACATTCTCTATGTTGTATTGACTTTCTGTTACTGCAGTATAAATGTGGTTCATGGTTTTATGCTTTACTGTATGTTTTTGATGATTAAACAAGTGAATCTATAGTCAGATTGTACACATCAGTTACACTGGAGTATTATTATTATATTATACAAAGTTAAGTTGCCAATTTTTTGCTCAGTTTGAAAGTTTTGAAACTTACATAAATTGTACATTACTATAAACGGTAGAAAAATACAACACATGAAATAAAACAAGGGACAGCCGTGTGTGGTATATCGTCAGCCTCGGTTTTAAAGGTTGTTTTTGTAGGAAAGCTGCACGAGACGGGCTGTGTAGCGGACACATACAGGTGAAGCAGGGTCCACAGTTAAGATTCCCAGTTACTAGGAGAAAATTAGCTAAAGTATATCAGATTATTTGAATTTGTACAGTATATAATTTATATTCTGCTTAACTGTTTGCAATGCTGGTGGTGTTCAAAAGGGCTAAACAGGTGAGATCAACCAAAATACTCATGTTTCACTTATGTTCACCAATTCCGGAATAGTTAGTTAGGTGAAAATAGAGTTACACTCATGTGGGCCCCAGCACATTCAGGTATCCCTGGAAACCAATTTAGCAAAAGATGAGATTAAAAAAAGAAATAGTCTGAATGTATGGAAGCCCATTTGCGCCACTGGGATGAAAAAAAAATCAAGATCTTGTAAGTCATAATTATGAGATACTATCTCATAATTATGACTTAGTATCTCATTATCATCTTACTTCACCTGCTTCACTGTCTTTCCATCATGGCTTGGAGAAAACAGAGGAGAGGCTGGCTTCTTAAGTCACAATTATGAGATACTATCTCATAATTAGAGGATCTTTATTTTTTTCATCACAGTGGCGCAAATGGGCTTCCACAGCAATGAGCACAGTGCGGAGGGAAACAAATCACCAGTACCAGGGCAACCCAGCCAGAGGAGGACATCTACACTACACAACCCGGAGTGAAGGAGGTGGTGTGTGGAGTAAGGGAACTGACAGGAAGAACAAGTCACAGTAAGACTGAGAAGTACATCCTGAGCAGTATGCTGTGCGTTATGGGGACAGATCCAGCAGGTGTATGAGATCAGTGGAGCACAGTCTGTGTTACACAACAGTAGAGGCCGGTGAGGGCAGAAAATGACAGCTGCTGCACTAATTACACGACTTTAAAAAAAAAAATGGACACTGAGGACGACTACATGCAGAAGGAGGCAGTAAAGCGACGTTCAGAAACCCGACTGCCTTAAAACGTCGAAGAAGAAGGAGGAGGATGAGGAGGGCCGAGGCTACAGGAAATGACGGCAGTCAGATGTTGAAGGGGGTTGCCTGGAAGAGGAGCTCTCCGGCTCTGCGGTCCAGTCGACGGAGCCGAGCGGAGGGGCAGCCGCCGCGGAGCCCGCCTCGCTGCGGCGCAAACACGCTTTAAAACGAGCTAAATCTAAAGCGCCCGTCAGTCCGTCGGTGCACGGCGGCCTGTCTGTCTGTCTGTCCACGGCGCCGCGGGACCTCTCGGTAGCGGAGGCTGGCTGTAAGCCGCTGCCCACCCTGCGTCAACACGAAGCAACAATGAGGGTTGTTTTTACATGACAGAAACGGCAGTGTGTGTCAACCACGGCCATCGGGCGAGGGTTCACACCGCAATGAACACATCTTTACTCTGGGTTCCGGGCTCCGGCAGACATTAAACACACCAAGCAGCGTCTCAGTCAAATAAATGCCCAAGTTTATTCATTGTTTTCCCTGCTATTCGCACAATAATCCTCCGCGGAAACACCGTAGTGGGCGGCAGTTTGCAGTGTGTACCTACTGAAAAAGTTGAGTTTTTATTGTTACATGGTGCTGGTTTCTGAATGGTATTAACGCCGAATTCACCCGCGGACAGCAAATATTCCCAACACATCTCGTATCGGGTCATAATGTTCACGCACGTTTGCCGAGAGCAAGAAATCTCCCATTATAGGATTTCCCACATCGAGTTTGGTGGCACACAAGACAGGACGGAGTGTGTCCGGGCAAGGCTAACCGACGGGCGGCTGACTGGTCTTTTCGACCCCCGGCTCCGCGGTGTGGCTGCCGGTTGTCCGGCTTCAGCCGGCCGCCGGTGGAAGCGGACGCGAGCGAGGAGCGCTCGGTGCTCGCAAAATGGGAACAGAAGGCTCGCGCCTGCTCCACCATTTCAACACACCCTGTCAGACTGCCGCGGAGGCTCGCCAGTGTGCCCGAGCGGCTGTGAGTGAGCAGAATAAGGTGGAAACACGGTACCTTGATACTTTGCATCAATTTCTCGGAGCAGAGAAACATTTCTTTGTATGTCCAAAGGTAGGGACTCCACACATTCCAGATAATCCTCCACATAGTTGACCAGTTGTTGCGACTTGTCGGCATTTGGATAATGGTGGCCTAACATCGTCTCTGCGATGCATAGAGGCGCTAAAAGAATATGGAGGAAATGTGAAAAAAAATATACTGTTAAAATCAAATGCTTGGCGACTTTGCAGCTTGTAGGGCAGTCCCAGGCAGCAGTTCACTTCAAACAAAACTCAAGCCACTGCGCATGCGGGAGTATTTTCCTTTTATGGTATTGTACAGTTTCCTCTCGTTTGTCGTCATCGAAGGCGGGGCCAGTCGGGTTTGCGCCCTCGGGATTGGCAGAGAGTGACCTCATTATCATAACATTTTCCCGGGAAATTAAACCCAATGGGGGAAATTGAAAACACGGAGCTGCCATGGTTCAGACGGAGACCATATTTGACCTTGTGTTTTTGTTTCATGTCAGAGCGGATCAGCAGCGAGATTAAAGGCCCAGTCAGTCCTACATTTGAAGTTCATTCACACATGAACAGTTAATGATATAAATCATCATGGTTGTGCTTCATAGCCTGTCAGAATTCAAAATATAAGGAACCACTTTTTCTGCAATGTTTACATATATTATTAATGTACTAAATCTTTAATTGGGCTTGAAACTTCTGGGCTTGAAAAGTCTTTTTTCAGTTTCAGTATTAGTCCCTGACAATGTCATCAGGGCTTTTTTTTTTTTTTGCTCAGACTGCACAAAGTTCCCTCCTGAGCCACAGAAGACATTATACAACAGGCCGAGTAATACTAGTAAACTGACTGTGACATGAGTAGGGCCTACTCTATGTGAAAGTTCTTGAGATAACTTCTTTAACTTCTTCTGTTATGATTTGGCACTATATAAATAAAACTTGGTGAAGTGCTCATCAGATGTGCAGTACATTCAGCCTCAGTGTGGCTGCTGAGATGAGTTTGATGTCTTAGCTCTAATAATTCATCAAATTCACAAGATATTTGCTTTGTTTTCATTGGTTCACTTTGCCCTCAGTAAGTTTTGGATGTTTTGGTGAGATTAGCTATAACTTTAGCTTTTGTGAACTGGCTGTAGACAAAACTATAATGATAAGACAAAAGAAGGCAACCAGGAACAGAGCTGACAGGACACGTGTTAGGGATCATTCAAGCACTTGAGAAGCACCTGCTATTACACCCAGTCACAAGTTTGAGGTGAGAATAGGCCTGACTATGACAATATAAATGTTCCTCCTTTAGGCTGCACATGTTAGACAAGCTCACATTTAAACTGTGTCAATGTGAACCACAGGCTTGTGGGTGTGTGTTTTTGGGAAACAACTTATTTCCTCTTTCTGTGTCCCAGGAAGTCAGTAAATATCAGAATTAGAATCAGAATCAGATTTATTGCCGAGTAGGTTTTCACTAACAAGGATTTTTTCTTGGAATATTGGTGCTTTAAAAAAAAAAAACAATAGACATAAAAAGTATAAAATGTAGATATATAGAAATAGCAATATAATAAAGATAAACAAGCACTGCAAGTCAACAAGTAAGTGTGAAATGGAAAATTTACAATAAAATATGAATAAATATAAATAGTAAATAAGAGTAATATCATCAGTGTTCTGTCCATTGATGCTAACAGCAACATTAAAACTAATCACTACATTACTACATTATGTGTACCTACAGTACCAATACAACCATACATTTGTTGTTCCTCTTCTACTACTACAGGTGCTACTACAACTGCAAGCACTTCTACAACTACTCAGTTCAAATCAAATCAAGTGTTCTTGTCATGTACACAGTAAAGCGCACTTTCTATTTTTATTTTTTATTTGCACACACATAAGACATGCATAAAAAACAGATAATGTTGTTAAACTTCTGATGGTAAAGTAAAAGACAGGAACATATATTTATATATAAACATATCTGATGGATATTTATGTCATATACTGAAAGAATGTGCAGTTTCTGAACAGGGGGACGAGGCCTCCTTACAGTTTGAGTTTGTAATCTTACAAATTGTTTTTGCAGCAAATAAGGTTTATAAGGATTGGAGGGGTAATGAATATTACCATATATCAAATAGGGTGACATCATGGAGTAATATAAACTTAATAAACAAAAGACAATTATGAAACTTTGTAGTTTGCTGATGGCCAGAGACTTGAATAGTATAGTTTAATTCTTAGGTATGAGTATTATACTGTACTACTATTATTACAACGATAAATACTACTGCTCTAACTACATGTAGGCCTACTACTAATTACTACTACTTTAACTGCTACTATCATAGTATGAATATTACTACTGCAACTACTATCACAACTGTAACAGTTCTACTATTACTGCTACTGTAACAGATATTTCTACAACCATAATTACGATTGCTGCCATTAATACTCCTTCCTCTAGGTGTATTACTACTGGTGTTCTTACTACTTCTTGCAGTTAGGTGTGTGTGTGTGTGTGAGAGAAAGAGAGAGAGAGAGAGAGAGAGAGAGAGAGAGAGAGAGAGAGAGAGACAGACAGATAGAGAGAGAGAGCCCGGGAACAACTGACATGAACAAACCATCAAGGCAGGTCTGGTGTGTGTGCGGGTCTCATTCCTCTGTGATGAAGAATGACACTGGACCTTTCACTCCAGCTTCAGGCCATAGGTTCCCACCCTGCTGTCACATCGGTTTCGTTTCCTCAGTAATCATTGCAGTTTGCAAATTTCAACAAGTCATTAAGAATCAAGACTAGCGTTTCCGGTTAGTGCTTTCAAAATAAAATCGCTACAGCGCGCTACAGTGCCGTTTTACAAACACTTTTTGTGTTACTGATAACAATTCAGGTTATGGTACTAATTTGGTTCTTCTCATTCGCCACCTCTGTTAGTTATAGACTATTCTATTTTCCTGCTCATGTAACACCACTACCTGGTTAAAATTCACACTCTACCAGAATCAGATCAGAATCGGAATCGGGTTTATTGCCAAGTAGGTTTTCACATACAAGGAATTTGCTGTGGTGTATTGGTGCATAACAAGTACAGACAATTACAGACAATTACAGACAAGACAAGTAGTGCAAGGTGCAAGGGTATGCATAAGTGTCGTATTTTAAAGTACTACAGTGCTAGTGCTAAGTAAGTATAATTTACAGTACAGAATATGAACAGAAAATTACTAAATATGTGCTATGTGTCTTTTGTAGAGAATATTGAATAATGAATAAAACTAAAACTGCGAGGATTGTGCAAAATATTGTTTGTGTACGGTTTAGTATAGACTAAAGTCCACGAGTGTGCGTTAATGTAAGGCGTAGTGTGTGTTTGGGGACAAGGGTCCGTGTCAGTGGGGGTCCCGGGCCTTGTCGATCAGGCCAACTGCAGACGGGAAATGTCTTGAGAAAAAAAAGAAGGGACGTTATATTATATATTAAGATGTATTATATTAATTAATGTTTCAATTAAATAACGCCAAATATGTAGGGAATCCCTGAATTTGCACTTTAATGCAAACAAGCCTTTAGACTTTCGTAATCCACCCAGAAAACCCATCAAAACCCCATATTGCAATTTGAATTTGGAATGTACAGTTTGAATGAATTTACAATTTGAATAAAATGGCAGAAACCTAAGGTCCTTTTAAGAAACCAATTAGGTGGCACTTGTAATGTTTTTCGGCAATGTTTTTGTTAAAACTCCTTAATCCACGCATAAAATCCATTAAAAACTCTTTTATAAAGTATATTAAAATCCATGAACATATCATTAATTTAGCACAAAGTGGAGAAAAACCTACCTGAAAAGTGAACAAGAAAAAAGTCGGGTCGTTAAAATGTATCTGAAAATATTTCACACCAACAACGTAAACCAAAACCTTAATTTGATTTCTTAAAATACAACATAATATATCATAATAATGATATATAATATGAAATTAATAAGAAGAATACCCTAATATAAAACAAGACATAATAAATGATAGAAATGTATTAAGAATATAATAATATTTTTAGGCCATTTGGCTCCCCTTTTCTACCATCGACTGTACCTAATACTCGTTGCAATTTTCCTTTGCCAATTAGGGAAGCTTTTATTTTTTCAGAGGAAGCTGTTCGGGTGGTGTGCGGCTGCGGCGGCTTGACGCGGCTGCTTGTTTATCAGCCAGCCGCAGCGCGCTGCAGCTCATCGGGCTGAAGAAGCGCAGCAGAGAACTCACCATGAAGACGACTGCCGTGATCCTGCTGGTAGCCTTCTGTGCTGTCGCAGGTAAGAAGACTCTCTGTCTAAGGACGGGGTTAAACTGAGAGCTAAAACATTGTGCTTATTTTTTTTTGTTGCTTTTTTTCTTTATTTTTAGCACTTTAGTGAAGGACGCAATAGAAGTGCGCTGTTTCACGCAGTGACTTGTGTCAAAATGAAGCTCTTCTAATTTATTAAACACAGCCTTTAGATTTTGAGCAGGTCATCGGAAAGTTTGTGCATGCTTCTTTTATCGGATGTATAAATGAGACATGACATGTTTTTATGAGACCTCTGTGTGACTTCCTGGATTGATTAGGGAACTGAAATTTCCGCAGTCTTTGCTTTCGATGGCGTTACAAGTGTGAGTCACATGTCTGCTGGCAGCACAGGGCTGTTTTTTTTAAGAAGACAGGATGAATCTGCAACTTTTCTTCAAGCCCAAATTCCAGTGTTGAAAACAGCAGCAAATATTGGAAACTTCAGTAATATATTTAAATGCAATACATTCAAATTAGTTTTACTCTAAAATTGATATTAAGTCCAGAATGATGCTTTTTCAAGAAATATTCATTTGTGTTCACTTTGGTGGTTGTTGACCTCTGACTGGAGCTCATAGTTTGTATTTACTGACACGAAAGTGTCCAAAGCCCAGTCACCTGTCCTATCTGAGTCCTGCAATGGGACATTTCCATAACCACTGCCTGAACCTGCAGATAAGCTGCATATTGAAAACACATCACAGTGTCATAAATGTGACCTGTGTACATAGCTGACGTCAACATGAAAAGCAGTCAGGCTATCAAAGTAATTTTTCCGTGTTTGTTCAAAGGACAAAGCTCATGGTTCAAAGATCAGCAGTTATGGTCATCAAACAGTTCGGTTCCAGCCGGCAACCTTTGCTGCATGTCGCCCCCCTCTCTGGAAATGCCATAAACAACCACAACAATGGAATAAATGACTTTGTGTAATGTGAAACTTGTATTGACGAACCCCCAGATAATTGTCACCCAACCCTGCAGTTCCCCTCAGGTTTTAGCCTGTTTTAGCTCATTGTTTTGGTTTTCCAGCAGCAGGCAGCCGTTTTCAGCGAGAAAGCTTCGATCAACCCACCGTGCACCCCCCTCCCCTACCAAACAGCAGACAGACACAGTTAGCCACTAGCTGTGAGGTGTTTTTCTCAGAAGTTAGTGGAGACCAAAACAGAGCTCAAAGGAGAAAACTGGACTTACATTCATCAGATGCCGCAACTTGAAACTAATGATGATGTTGCTCTGAGCCTGTTGGATATGTAAATAGGCAATTGCTTGCTAACCTGTTAGTTTTACTTCATTTAAGATAATATTTCAGATGTATTCAGCTCGTTCTTGTGTCAAAAAATCAACTAAAGCAGCTTTACGTTGGATATAATTAGTGTGAGAAGTGGTATATGTATGAATATTGAAACAGATTTGTTTCTCCCTTTCTACCTTTTTGACTGAAGCGCTGGACGAAGATGTAAAGAAATCCAAACCTTCTGCAACCGAGTCCCCAGCGGATTTATTTACCGCCACAACTAACTCCTCCACCACCCCCACACCTAAACCCACCACACCCAAACCCACCACACCTAAACCCACCACACCCAAACCCACCACACCTAAACCCACCACACCTAAACCCACCACACCCAAACCCACTACACCTAAACCCACCACACACAAACCCACCACACCTAAACCCACCACACACAAACCCACTACACCTAAACCCACCACACACAAACCCACTACACCTAAACCCACCACACACAAACCCACCACCCACAAGACTACCCCCTCACCTCCTCCTACACCTACTCCCTCCACCAACTTGACTGTAGGAAACTACACCCTGACAGACAAAAAAGTGATCTGCCTGATGGCTCAGATGGCGGTACAGATCCGACTGGAAAACCCAAAGGTACGTTTCATGAGTCACATGAGACACAACAAGAGCCCCAGCTCTGAACATATGCTATTCTTAAACTTGCACGTAGGGATTTATCGAGCCTTTTAGAAATTCGTCGATATGGACACAACTTTCTGTGCGAGCCTCTTGACTCAGCTTGCAGCCATGTCAGCATCCAGATTTCAGGAATTGAGAAACTCTTTTTTAGTTTTGATTTCCTCATTGTGTTGCATTTGATGACTGCGGAAGGTCAGGACATGTGTCACCATTGTGTCACATGACGCTAGTGCTAATGCCACATGACAGGGCAATATGGTTTTTCGAAACAAAAGAAACACATTAAGTCACACTTCTTGGTCCCTTCTGGAACGTTCATCCATCCAGTTGCCTTCAGTTTCTCCCTGTTTCTCCCTTTCAGGTCAATGGGACCTTCATTGTTCAGCCAAAGATGACCAAAGCAGAAGGAGGCTGTAAGGAAACCACGGCCAACCTTACCCTTGTCTTCAAAGAGGGCCACATCACCCTCATGTTCAACAAGGTAGTTTTCATTTAATATAATGTCGTCCTTGATCTGCTCATACTGATTTTTACTAAAAAGTCTTGAGCAATTACATACTGGGACATTAACACAATTAACCCGCTCAGTCTTTTGATGAATAACAAATGGAGTAGAGTTGTAAAAAAGGGAAGTTAAGTTAAGCCTGTTCTAAGAGCATGTGACAGTGATTCATTCAGTAGTTTCCTAAGTGACGCTCCGGATGAACAGGTCGTGAGCGTTGAAGGTGCTTGGTGGAGCATAATACCAATGTATCATTGTCAAATTAACTACATAACCTAGGTATAATTACATTATCAAATACAGCCTGGTAACCTTTATCTCACACTAATTATATCTACAAATGCTCAGCAACTGCAGCTGGTGCAGTGACTCAGGTCCACAAAAGAAAGGTTTGTATGGTCTTTCATCTCCTACAGTCTACTTTTGAGCTGCAACCAATGATTATTTTTACTATCGATTAATCTGCCAATTACTTTTTTGATTCATCAATGAAAATCATCGCAATGGAAGAGCGGGAGCTAGATCAGTTGTCAGAATAGTCGCTGATTTAGTCGTTTTTAGCTCTACACAATTGTAGTTAGAAAGAATTGAAAAACTGAAACTCAAAGACTGACACTTGAAGAACAATAGAAACAAAGACTGTTGTACAGTGTGTGTGTGGTCGCGTTCAGTTATGTTACAGGCAAAACTTGCAGTCCACTAAGATGAAAGTCCATCCAAATCTTCATTAATAATACACAACTGTCATGATATTGTACGTTCATTGAAATTCAATCCAGTATTTTACATTTAATCACAGTAGCGATTATAAATGCTCTGTGTACTGTAACATCTTGTGAATGCACGCTACCTCTGGATGACAAGCCCTGGTGAAAACTTTTTAAAGCTATTGTCTTTCATGTCTTCAGACCGCCAGTGATGTCTACGTGGATACTCTGTCCTTCGCCCTCTCCTACTCCTTTGGCAAAGGAGGTAAGCTGGGGATGCTCATATTTAATTCCAGTCTCCTCACAGGATTCGCTGCCATTTTATCATTTCAACTTTAGACTCTTCTAATTGGGTCACGGCATGCGCACTGATATTTCAGCTGCAGGTGGGGGTTGAGCAAGATTAGCAAATATTAACATAGACGAGAAGCACTCTAGAGCCATAGCTTCTTTGTTTGTGTGTGTCTGTTATTATGTGGAGAGTTACTGTTAAGCATGTGATGCCGGTAACAGTCAGCCTACTTTCAGTGCAATGCAGCCAAACAAGTTAGGTTCCATATCTGATCGTCAGCATTTTGTTTTTATGCCAATCCCCATTGTGTATTTAAGGGACGTGAGCTTTTCTTTTCACTGTTTGCAGGTAACAGCCAGTATACTGCCAACAACAAGTCAGTGCATCTCTTCAACGCTAGACTTGGGCACTCCTACTCCTGCAAGAGCGAGTCGCTCTACATGGGGAACGGACTGTACCTGGATGTCAATCAAGACAGGATGCAGGCCTTCAATCTGACCAAGAATGACTTTGGCTCACGTAAGAAAAACTCATCAGGGACCATTTTTGGCTCCATGAGAGCTTCATATCAATACATGTAGCTGTCTATTAAATGCATTGTTAGATGCCTTCATGCAAGTAAGAAGTACTAATCACAAAGTGTTCTACCACAATGTAAAAATTGTCCATTACAGGAAAACATCCTACATTAAAAATTATATTTCAGTAAAAGTACAGAAGTATCATCAGCAAAATGTGTTTAAAGTGTCAAAAGTAAAATGACTCGTTATCAGATCGACTCCTTTAGCTCCACTTCCACCATCTACTACAGTAAAATACTATTTACACATTAATGCATCGCAGTGCTTTAGGAGTAGTTTTATTATACAATTTACATTTTGGTAATGCTACTTTACTTAAAGTAAGGGATTTGAATACTTTCTCCACAACTGATTATACATATCACTATTAATCTTTAGAATCCCTAACAATGAATAAGTAACCAAATACATATACAAATTATATTTTATTTGTCAGTTAAGTACTGAAGATATGAGAACTTTGAATTTTGTATTTTTTCTGTGAATGATATTAGATACAGGTAACTATTGCACAGATTGGCTGGCTGTTATTGTTTGTCAGAAGTAAATCTGATATGTGTGTATAAGTGTGTGTGTGTGTGTTTTCCAGCTGACCCCTGTCCTGCCGACAAACCTGACTACCGCGTTGCCATTGCGGTGGGAGTGACGCTGCTGGTGCTCATCATCATCGTGGTGGTGGCCTACTTGCTGGGCCGTAGGAAGAGGGCCGATGGATACCAGTCTCTGTAAGGGAGGCTGGGAAGAGTTCAATCAGAGGTCACCCAGAGGTCACTCACGTTATAAAATGAAGTCAGTGAGGCTGTGCTCTTTCTCAGGGGCTTAAGGGCACTTCCACTAAAGCCTAACCTGACATTTTCCTGACTTTTTGTCATGGGTTTACCAAATCTATCTATTGACAGTTTTCTTAAATAGAAGTCCTATGTATGGAGGCCTGAGTGTGCCACTGGATTAATTGTAGACGTTGAAAGTGTTTGATTATAATCGATTAATTGATCCATTAAAATGCTATTATAAATTGATAAATCAAATTAGCACCTAGAAGTTTGTACTTATAAATTCAACTTAAAAAAAAGAATACAAAGTTTTAATTTGCAGATTAATTATTTTATTCTGCCTTCAAATGCTGATGGAATTAATTTCAAAATGTAGTCACAAAATATATATTTTTTAAAGACATTTAAATTACATTTTTTTGTTATCCCATTTAAGTATTTTTATGATTTCCTCTCACAATTTAATTTGGCGTTGTGATCAATTTAATTTACCAGCATTTGCTCTGTGGGATAGACTTCAGATGAACTTTAAGGTGACACACTTAAACATCTTTAAATCAAAGACCTAAACCATGTTAAATTAAATAAATCCATAAAGCAGACACACTGCTTAAACATTTTTGGATTGAATTAAAATGCCAAAAACATTATTAATTAATTAATTGATTCAAATTTAAATTAAAAATGTCTGTAAATGTTAAACAACTGTAAATGTTATAGCAGGAAACAAATTACTTGTGTGATGAATATGATAGGATCGAAGATTTAAGCAAATGGAATTAACAATTTAAAAACATTTTATTTTAAAAATCAATTACTAATTTATTATTTAAAAAGAGAACATGGAAATAGAATTAGTAATTGTCAAATGTAATGATATAATTTTTTACTTGAGTTTTATAATACACCACTTTAATGCAAATTTAATGAATCAGTTTATAATAGCTTTTGTATTCCTGTGGCGCACTCTAAACTCCATACATATGGGTTTTGAAATGCCAATATGAAAGAACATTTTTTAAATCTAACGTGCCAATAGCCAATTTTTATGCCAGAGAATTACACAAAGTTTCAAGAGTTTGAATCCAGAATTGTATTCTCTTCAAGCTGGACAAACTGAAATAGCATTTCTAGACTGGGACACTAAAAATGATGATGCTAATAATGACACATCTATACAAACTGACATCTTCATAGATGTAAAAACTGACCAAAATGTCTCATTCTATACTTATTCTTTCCCATAAACAGCCAGTGTATTAGTGGTCAGTACTGTGATAATTCTCTAATTTTATATTACCATCAGTCTAACCCAACATTATACTCTAACTGACCAGTTGAATCAGATTTTGAAAGACTGAGATTTTATCACCTGTTCTATCTAAATTATATACAGGTTGTCTCAGCAAATACATGATACAGTTCATACAGATACAAGTTTAATGTTCTTCATTATTTTGGGGTTATGTGTTTAAATGTTTTGTTATTCCTTTGTTTTTTAAAGAATCAAATCTTGTGTATTCAGTCATCCAGGTAGTTTATTTTTAAAGGGAAGGGAAGTCCCATCGCTAACTTTACAGGTGATTATACTGCACGTGTTTGCATTAATAATCAGCACAAAGGGAAAATTTAAATGAAGTTTGTCAGGGCTTATTTCTACCTGGTCAATAATAATTGCACTGATTACTGTACCAACTGATTAACTTTGTCTTTTTATACTATATGTCGCTGATGGTGTGTTTCCATAGAAATGCAGGGATGGGCCTTTCATGTGGGTCAGTAATGAGTCCAGTCTGAGCCTCATTAGATTTTTAAAATGTTAAACATCAGTCAATCATCACATCTCAGGAGTCCTTCTCTCTTCCCCTTCTCGGACTACTCTGATACACTATACTGCCTTAAAGGAACAGTTCGACGCTCAGAAATACGATTCGCTTTCTAGTTGTTTCCCCGATTCCTGTCTTTATGCTAAGCTAACTGTCAATTTAGCCGCGTATATAATGGAAAGATATGCTCGACAAGGAAGCAAACCAGCAAAATATTTCCCAAAATGTCAAACCAGTTCTTTAAATATGCAAAACTGACAAACAGGTTGCGTTAGACATAACGAAGGAACAGTATGAGAAAAGCAGTCGCACCACAATGTCCATTTAGTAACTGTTCTGGAGCTTTTGATTATGTCACGTGATCTTCATAAGGCGGTCTGTTCATTTTGGCCTAAAAGCCTGTAAGTGCTCCAAATTTTTTTTTAGTATTAACAACTTAGTGACAGCTGAGCAAACTCCATCTGCTGAAGATCATGTGATATGATTGCAAGATCAAGAACAGCTACTAAATGAACCTCAAACAATATGCTGCATTCAAGTGCAATGCACAATTGCAGACTTGCGATTTGAGTACACAAGTAAAATTAACAAAATGTCAAGATTTTCTTCTAATCCCCAAATCCTTGCTCCATATGAAAGGGTCTGTTCACCCAAATTATAGAGACATATTTTCTCTGTGGATGTTTTTAGTTTTATGTGCTCAGGTTACTGCGACTTACAATGAAGGTGAATGGAATTTCATTAGTGCTTCTTTCCTAGTGCATTGAAAAAATACATCTCAAAACTAAATAGTGGCTGGTGTTACCAGTATAATCAGTAGATGCAGCTGTCAACAGTTTTCATGGGGACTCTTTCTTTGGTAGAAAGTAGTTCTGGTGAAAACTGACATAGATTTTCAGCGTTACTATGACAGGACAAGCTTCTGATGAATTTTTCAAAAGTCATCTTCTATGCTGTGCATAGTTTTGAGGTGGAGGCAGATTTCTCTGAACCTGGACAAATAAAACCAAAACTATCAGCATGGTTCGATAGCACTAGAGGTAGGTGAGACAGTGTTGTTTTATTTGTGTGTGAACTGAACCTTTAAGTATTCTGGAATGTAGGCTAGACTTACCTTTAATAATCTGCTGCGAGTATGTGTTACTGTAGTAAAAAGTGCGGTGGCGGGTGGAGGACACTGTCTGGGTGTGATGTGTAGTGATTGATTGCAGTCCGTCCCTGTGCAAGTGTCCCTCAGCTGGACTCATATAATTGATGGAAGGTCAGACTGGCTGCAGTTTCACATTTCATCCATCAGGTGATGCTGTGAAGTCAGGAAGTGAAGAGAAATGAGGGACCTTACTATATGTACAGTTTTTCACAGTGTGCCAGCACTTTCACCTGTTGATAAAGTCCTGTGCCAATAAAGATGTATTTCTAAATGTGTGTGTGTGTGTGTGTGTTTAATCCACAACAGATGCATAATATGTCTTTAGTGCTCAAACATTCATATATATGTGTATATATACAGTATATACAGCGTATAATCATAATAAAAAGAAGCTTCATAAGCTGATGATATATGTTTTTTTATATTATACATCCCCAGGGACAGAATCACCAAGTGCCGCCCAGTTTCATAGCTTCCATCAAAACTTTGGAATCAGTTCCAAATGTTCAGTTCAGTGCAGTTCAACCATGCTGCAGCTGCTGGTCTTCAGGACAACTGCCAGGATGAGAGGGCTTTGTTCCAGCTGTTAGAAAGACTACAAGGGTTTCCGAAATAAAAAGAACAGGACTTGATGTGTTTCTTAAACCAACTGTCGGTTTTCTTTTTTCAAATCCCTTAGTTAAAATACATTGGTCCAGTGGTTCAGTCCCACACGACCCTGTCTGACTTCACCTCACTGACTCTATATAAAAATGTGAGGTTCGTTGAGGATCACGCTGATGTCCATCCTCCTGTTCCACACACACACAGGTGAATCCTGTTTCTCATGGATCGAGATGCAATACGCTCATGAAAAAAGGAAAACTGCATCACCGTGTTGCAGAACTGATACCATGTGTTCGGATCAGTCCTTTATGTCCCCTGTTTTCGTGGTGAGCGACTCAGCTGGACGTTGAGAGGGGACGTGGGGGTCAGCGTACCCGGATCAAGCAGCCGATGGGCGGGCTGAGAGGAGGGGACGTGCAGCAGGGGTCGTGTTGCAGGGGCTGACTGACTGACAGGCGGGGGCGGGACTCGATCGCCCACATCCACAGAGCTGTTGCAAAACTTCCGATCGACACCCCGGGATCACTCGGTAACGACGTCTAAAGAAGGCGAAGGCATCTGCTCGCAAAGCTACAGAGGAGGACTGATCGTGACCATCATGGCAGGTAAAGGCTTTGCTGGGACGTTCTTCACCACTGTAAGCGCAGATCTCCGATGCTGGAGATGTTGTTTGTCCGGAGTGATGAAATCCAGATGTTGTGTCCTGCACTTCTCGCGGTGCGCGCAGCGAGACTGAGAGCAGACTGTGTCCGTTTCAGATGAAGCAGCCGCCGTGGAGGAAGGCATCAGCCCGGCTCAGAGCCCCCTGGTCGCAGTCACCTTCCAGAGAAACGTCCAAAGGCAACAGAAGTTCCTGGAGGCTGAGCCCAAAGTCCTGGGGGTACAGTGTGTGTGTGTGTGTGTGTGTGTGTGTGTGCGCACTGAGCAGGAGTTGTGTATCCCAATATTAAATCCTCTCTCCACTGTCCCAGGTCACTCAGATCGGCCTGAGCGCCTTCCAGATCACCTGTGCCAGTGTGTTTCTGGCCAAAGACCTGAGTCACACGAACACTGAGATACCTTTCTTGATTTCATCTCTACTGGTAAGCACACGGGCAGCTCAGATAGCAAACCTCCCAGCAGCAGAATGGGTGACTGATGTGAATTCACAAACTGAGCTAGTTCTCCCGTTAACAGCTCTCAGCTCATTGCA
Organism: Lateolabrax maculatus; assembly: GCA_031216445.1. Lineage (NCBI taxonomy): Eukaryota > Metazoa > Chordata > Actinopteri > Acropomatiformes > Lateolabracidae > Lateolabrax > Lateolabrax maculatus. The sequence continues at coordinate 17,493,040 of CM062207.1, forward strand.
GGCAGGGTAATGCAGTGCATGTGGTGAATGACTGGGGTTTGTCAGGTAGTAAAAGGGGCAGAGACTCAGTGTTGCACGTCCATAAAGCTGAGACGGAGACTGATTGAAAGTTAAATGGTCAAAATCATAGCAGCAGAGGCTGACTTTCAGTCTCCAGTGTGGGTCAAACTGCAAAAACAAAAAACAAATGCGTCCTACAATTCCCGCAATGCAACCAGTGGTATGTTTCCTTTAGACCATATGTGAACGATTACAGCTCACGTCTGTGATAATAATACTAGAACTGTCTTTTGTACGAGCTTTTCCGTTATGACGTCCTTTGTTCTGTTTTTTAAGTGTATTGTTACATCTTATGAGGTTATGTTAGAAGTTTTTTATCGTTTGCACTCAAGTATTGTAAATAATACATTTCATCAGACTGAACAAAGCTCCTCCAGAGCCTCAGAAGACATCATACAACTGTTTTACAAATATTTTATCCATAAACAGTTAATCAACTGAGTATCCACAAAGTGTATATATATATATATATATATGTCAATAACATGATATAAAATGACATATAACATAGCGTATATTATCCATATCACTGCTAATCAACAATGATCCCAATTGTTTTTCATAGTTTTTCATTCCTACTAGTCAACCTGTTGGGACTGTCAATTGTGACTGTGCTGTGAACTGGGGAAAATTCCTAACTCAGAGCTGATGTTGAGGTCGTTTTGACAGTGCGACTGGTGTTCTCTTCACAGGTTGTAATAGCTGGGAGTGTGGCTGTAGCAGCACAGAACCTCCACCTGCCAACGGTGAGTTACCTGGCTGGAGAGGGGACGCCAACACGATCACCATAAGCAATATATATTGACAACTACCACATACAGATCCAGGCCTACTGCCTTCAGAACAGCTAACAGACACTTAGCAGAGGTAAAAAAAAAAAAAAACAGGTCAAAAGATCAAAATGTCTGCCATGAAAAAGTTGCACAATTGGACTTGTCCTGCCACAAAAAAAAAAACAAAAAAACAGAACTTCTCAGTCTCTGCTTCTCACTTCCTCTGTGAGATGAGTCAGATGAGTCACTGGGTGAGTCTGAATGGAGCTGGTTGTTACACAAGCCCACGGACCCCGTCAGTGTCCGTATGTGGCCAGATTCAGCTCCTTTAACTGGCGGAAAGCAGGAAAATACCAGCAGAGAGGAGCAGACACGGCTGTCAGGGACAGACGAGACCAGTTAGTGAAGGGAGAGGGGAGAGAAGATGAACACACGGGTGGCAGTGACTTTATAAGCTGCAGATAAGAGCAATGCTGGGCTACATGTGTGTGCAAAAGTACATGTTTGCCCTGGGCCCTTAACATGCTAATCCAGCAGTGACAATTCCAAATAGTTTTGAATTGACCTAGTACAACTGGTAAAATGAACACGATTTGCCTTAGTAGTTTTCATTTCAGGATTTAGATATCACATCTTTTCATTCTTGTTTTGTTCAGTTAATAAGTGTCATTTTAAAGAAAAAAAGATTTTTTAAAGTTGCATGTTTTTTTCTATCTCTCAGCTGAGGGCCTGTTTGGGGATGCAGATTGTGGCTTGTGGCGCATCCGGATTCAACATGATCTGTACTCTGATTAAAATGGAGGACATCCCCTCTTACTGCTGGCATTATTACTATGACAACTCCACATTACATTATGGTGAAATCTGTATTAAAATTGAGGTGAGTTATTACTGTTTGGTCTTTATCATAACTAACAATTGTATATATTTCACATAATTTTTAGAATTTTACATGTTTTACTGAGAACTGGTGGCCAAAACTACAAAAATAAGATCCAAATTTTAACACACAGAATCATCCTTCAAATATTATTTTTATCCCTGTCAGTTAAGTTGCAAGCACTGAAAGCAGTTGAATCATCATTTAAAGAGTACAAGATAAAAGCAGTTGAAGTGTGAGTTGAAGAATAACACTGTATTCAGACCTTCTAATCAGGCGTTGTGGCGATTAGCGCAGGGTTGTATGCGGCGGTGTGGGAGACTGTTCAGCAAGCCCCACTGCAGGCTGTGCTCTGCTCCTCCACCAGATCAGATATAGGATATATATATGTCAGGTCAAGTCAATTTTATTTATGATATAATATGTGTGTGTGTGTGTGTATATATATATATATATATATATATATCAGATAGAGAACCAGAGGGAGGGTCCGTGCCCACAATTTGCCCCAGCTCTCTAACTTGCTACATGATATACAGTATGTACATAGTGAACATCTGTCTAAACAAAAAGATATGAAATCATTACATGTAAAGTTTTGCATTTACATCTTATTAGATGTTGATCTCTTTCTCTACACACTTCAGTTTAAGTGTAATCTTACACTTGTAAATATACAATTTTAATGCCACACATCATATTTCAGTCCAAACCTAATTCCTGCAAACCTTTTCCCACTTACAGAAAACTCACTCCCACTTTCATGCTGAAGGTGTAGTCATTCAGGTTGCTCTGTTGGCCATCTCCGCCTCTCTGGCCGCCTACTGCTGCAAGGTGGTCAACTGCTGTGGGCCGGCTCCCAAAATGGTGAGTAAACACTGACGATAACTGTAGCTACACAGCTGCAAAGGTTTTTTCTAGTTGTGTCACAAATCTCGCAACCAAGTCTGGTTCCATCATGGAGGTCCTCTGTATACCAGGGTTCACTTCTAAATATATACCAACCACACAGGGCCAGCCACTGTTTCGGACCCTAAGCAAAGTTTCATTAGGCCCCACAAAAGTAAAGATACCTTACAAAAAGACTGTTTTTACAGTAACTTTCATTGTAGCAGTCAACATTCCATGGCTTAAAATATTTATTTTCCTCTTCTTTCTGCCTCAGCCGGTGATCACTGTGCAAGCCCCCCCTGTTGAACAGTGAGGAGACGAAGTGGACGAACGCAGAAGACAGATGTACAGCTTCATGCAAATGCTACACAAAGTAAAAGCTGCACTTATCAATATTTTTATATTAACAATGGATCAAATGACTGTGTAATGTGAAAGGGGTCACTTGTAGTGAAAAACCTACAAAGAGTCATCAGCAACTCTACAGTTCCCCTCAGCTCTTTAAGAGCTTTTTAGCCTCTTTTAGCTCACTGTTTTGGTTCTCTGGCCCACAAACTCCATTCTTATAAACCTTGTTATTGGCCACTGTACACGTCCTGCCCAGCACAAACCAGCAAACAAACAAAGTTAGACACTAGCTGGGGGACATTTACAGTACCAGAGTTGGTGGAGATCAAAACAGAGCTAAAAGGAGCGTGAATATTGAGCCTACATTCATCACGTGGACACAAACATGACTGAATGCTAATGTCTGTCCGTGTCTGCAAACGTTTGCTAACGCTTTTGTCATATTTCTCATTTGTCAAGTCAGTTTTGTGTTTACAGCTTGTTCCGCTGTACCCAAAATAATGCAAAAGATAATCACTGAATGCAGCTTTAAGACAGAACTTACAGTATTTTTAGTAAAGTAACAATGTCCTCACATTTTTCATATTACCGTATATTTTTTATTAGATATATTTTTACATATTTTAATATGTACTCCTTCTCTAATGTTACCCATAATCTATGTTACAGTAGGCACAAGAGACAAACACCTGAAATTTGTACATAAAGACATTAAAGTGTCTCTACAGTGTGTAACTTTTGCTGAACTGTGGCCACAAGAGGCAATTATAGGATAATGGTAAATGCTAAGACATAGTGTGAGAGTAACACAAGGAGAGAAAAGTCCTAAATTCAGTGAACAGATCAGTGATACCAGTTACACAGAAATATTTATCAAAGTTTGATAACATTAGCCACCATAAGGTACTGGTCATACCAGACCAAGAGACTGTAGCAGTAAAACCCTTGAGGGGATTAAATCAATTAACGGGCTATTTTATTGCTTATGAATTCAACTTTTCTTTTGTAAAATGGAAATTATTACTTCTTTAAAAGGTACACAGTCTCATTTTAACATCACAGATCACAGAGTAAATAACACAACTGTATATTTACAATTACACGTAATTTTAATACATAAGTAAAATCACAAATTAATGCACATTAATGCTTTTCTGAAATAATTTTGTTTAGATTGTTGTGTTACTTTATGGTGATCACTATCTAAATAATGTTATAATTCCCTTTATCATTGCAACTAACAACTATGGATAATAAAAAGCTAACAAATGTAAAGGAGCTTTGTGGTTGATATTTTGCTTTGTGAAAGAGGCAATATGCTGGATTGTAAAACTGTCACCATGACTTTCTGCGTACTTGGACTGTGTCCCAGAGGCAGGTTGGAGAGTACAGTATATCAGGTCTGCAAATAAACCGAGGACATTGAGGTCACATCTTCTATAATGTTTCTGGGAACATTTTTCCTATGGAAATTTCACATTGTGGGATTTGAATGTTACTATGATACGTTTAAGACAAAATCTTAACAGTTTTCAGTTTACAAAAATAGTACATTAAATAGAACATATTAAAGTCATTGAAGTACCCTGGCAGTATGGAGAAAGATTTCAAACAGCATTTGGGCCATCAGAATTGACTGAAAATATAATAAAATAAAGAAATATTGAATATTTCACAGGCCTTCTTGATTGTCTATCCCAATCCTACCTTGTTGGAATTGCACTTGGGCCTGAAATGTGTATTTCAAAAATAATCTATCTTCTCTGTGCCAGGACTTACACCTGCAAGAGCGGTGGTTAGATGTCTAAATGTGATAAATTGCTACACACTCGCTTCTAGGTTCTCTTTTGATCAAAGATGCCCTCTCTGATGTTGTTATAGCATGCAAAGTCACAAAACTTTCTCCTAGCTCACTGGACAATTTGAAGTTGCGCAGAAGCCGCAACGCAATTTATTTAGGGAGCTAATGCCGTGTCGAAATGTTGACACTTAGCAACAGGAAAAAATCTGTGAAATCTACAAATGAATCTACATTTTGTGAAAATAAATAACAAAAATGATCCAGTTGCCTGTGTGTAATGAAGGTATGACAAGTCAAGGTTAAAGCTGTTACTGAAATGTCCAACAGTTTGTTTGTCCGGTTTCCTTAAAAAAACTTTTTGTAAGGAGCATTCCAAACAATCAGCAACAAGTTTACTGAACAGTACCTATCAGGGGAAGAACACGTGAATATTAGGAGCAAAATGGGAACAATATTTTTTATAGGAACTTTTACAGGTATGTTTAACATTGTAACATGTCCTAGCATTCAGCTAAATTATAACTTAATTAAAAATATATTAGTTATTTAATTATATTTTGTTTTGTTTATAAAATATAAAAATGATCCCCCAGCTACAAAATCACACAATTGCTATTTAACTTTGCTTGCTTGTTGTCTAAGCAACAGTCAAAATACCCACAGATATTTATTAAAGTGATATGATAAAAATATAAACTATATATTCCTACATTTGATACTTTGTAGCCAGCTTGTTTGGTGGCATTACCTGATTAATCACAGTTAATTGATTATCCAAATTGTCAATCATTTTCTCAACAACTTGATTTGGTGCTCCTTCCATCAAGACCTTATTCACAGCAGACTTAATGACTTGTCCCAGCAAGAAAAGCACACAGGTGTAACTAACATACATTGTGGGTGTATTATGGATGCAGCCAGTATTCAGCTGTCAATACTGTATTACTGTGACAGAAGGGCTTCATGTACAGTACAAAACAATATTGTTTTATTTGTCATACAATGCTTTAAAACACACATACTTAAGCAGACGTGGTTAAAAAGATACTTTGTGATCACAGTTATAAAAATGGAATGTGGCCAGTGGCATGATCCTGTGCACATTTCTGCTGGACTGCTTTTCTGATGTTCAGTGCATTTCAGCTCAGGTCGAAAATGAGGCATATTCCATTACACATTGTCTACATAATTCTCTATGACAGCTCAATAAGAAGTAAATAAAAGCTCATTGTTGCGGGCTCCACTCCCTCATATCTGCAGGTCATCTGCCCAGTGGCTCTGCAGAAGATCAGAACAAAGATTACATTCACTTGTAATAGATAAATTCTTAAAATAAATATTTCTTCAGACTGTAACTGTGGACAGCCGTTTTAATTTACAATATGTATAAAGTCGGAAAAGTTTAGTACTCAGGTCATATTTGCTTAGACATTCCAATATTCGATATACGGAGAGTTAAACAGACATATTTGAATATCCTCTTTAACCTAGCTGTCCAGTGACTTACTTGGGATGAAGATGGTGTATTCTCCTCCAGGTCTCCTAAGCAGCCGTGTTTATGGCGGATGAGACTCCCCCAAAGCACGGAGCGACAACAGGCCGGGCATTCACCCTCCACTGGCAGGAGGTGGGACTGCTCTGACTTCAGGAAATGTTTGGCCAGGCAGATCACATGACTGCTTACACCACAGGATGGGTGGAAACAGCTCAGCTTTTCTGACAACTGAAGGAAAGAAGAGACAAAGATGTACGGACTGACCTTACTCCCTACAACTAACTAACCAACTGCCAAGTGTGTAGTGATTAGGGTTTGACTGTAGGGAAATAATAGCCTGGCAACCCCAGACATATTCGCAAATGCGTATTAGTCTGGAACATCTAATAACTAATGAACGGTGCTCTTCTCTGTCAGTCATTGTATTAAACTCGCCTCATACTACACTTAGACTTAGACAGGTTTTATTGCCATTCAATGTACAACCAGTGTACACTGAACAAAATTTTGTACCAAAGGGATAGCAACAGCATTGAGATAATAAAAATATACAACGTAAAAATACAATAAAATAAAAATAAAAGACTATGTACAATATAATACAGACATATTACTATATAAATATTATGAAGTGCATAGAAGTGGCATATGAAGTGGCAGTAGCCTGTGGAGTAATAAAAGTGCAGGTCCAACAGGTATGATTGTGCAAATCTACAGTGTACAGCTTGGAGTGACAAGTTCTCTGGACCACAGAGTCCCAAGAACTGTCACCAGTGCACTAGAGAACACACTTCTACAATACTGCATGCTGAGGTAGAATAAAGTGAGAATAATGTAATTGTCTAGATTATTTGTTCAACAACCTGATGACCTGGGGGAAAAAGCTGTTGCAGAATCTTGTGGTTCTGCAGTGGATGCTACAAAATCTCTTTCCAGAGGCTAACAGGGTGAACAGTCCATGATGGGGGTGTGAGGAGTCTTTTAGGATATTCCTGGCTCGGGACATGCAACGCTTTGGTGCAATATCCTCCTGAATGGAGGGAAGAGAAGACCCAATAATCTTGTCCGCTGTCCTCACCACTCTCCTCACATTTTTCCAATCAGAGGCCTTGCAGCCTCCACACCACACAGAGATGCAGCTGGTCAGAATGATAAACGGTTGTGACTGGTTCGCCACATACCCGTTCTGAGGAAATCAGTTTGAATTGGAGAGGGGTCAGACGTATCTGCCAGAGCAAATAAAGCATAAGCTTGCCGATTCGTCTGGTTCCCAGGCTAGGGAAATAAAGGTTGTCTGGTATTTCACAAATCAGCGTTTTTCCAAAAGGAACATTTCAGCATGATAGCATCTAATAGTCATCCATAAAAAGTCCCAGCATATCACTCCTCCTAAAATAGCTAATTCTACAATACATTCTGTTTATGTACAGGTTAAGGGTAGTTCCCAAAATGATGAACTACTCCTTTAATAAAAAGCACTGTATCATCAAATCTGTAGACCGAACAGAACAAAATCTTAATTCATATCTAAAGAGACCCTACCTTGACCAGCTGTTTACAGAGACAACACCTGGCTGTCTGCTCCCCCTCCCCTGCAGACGGCAGTGGCTGCTTCTTCTTGGCTCTCACACTCCCAAAAGAAATAGGGATGTGCAGCGGAGGCTGCAGACTGGGCTCAAAGTCCATCCGGTAGTCCTGTTTGAGCCAGCGGGCCATCAGCGGTAGCCTGTTCCACGGCGCCGCCCGCAGCATGTTGGAGACAACACGCCAGTGAAACTGCAGGCTCGACTCTTTCCTGGAGCGTCGGGAGACGTGGGAGAGGCGCCTGGAGGAGTGAGGGTGCTGCCACGCCCACTCGAACTGACAAATATAAGGAAGAGAGTTAGAATTATTCATAGTTTAAGATACCGTTATGTAGCAGTCTGATATCTTCAGGTGAATTGATCTGAAGTCTAGAAAGCAAAAAGAAACCTTATTGTGATCTGGTCCTGCTATTTTGTAACTCTAACAATGAACCTGCTTCATGTAGAAGCTGGGGATGGGGCCCGGGGCCGAGGCAGGAGTATAATCGCAGCCACAGTAGTCAACATGCAATCAGATGAATCGTCTCTTTCTAAGACAACTCTTGTCAGAGTGAAGAGGTGTTCTCCTTTTACTACCAAATACTTTCAGGAACTATAAGGGCACAGAATTGAACTCAGGATCTAACCTTGAGACTAAAGTCCCTTTGTCCATTCCTGCTCATCTGAAGAGCCATGAAAATCAGGCAAATTAGATGTGTTGTTTCTGTGGAGTGACTCGGATGTTTCAGTTGATGTAATGAATGGACACAAAGGAGACTGCTACTACACCTTCCACGGCCACTTGAACGTGTGTCCCTGCTGTCTGAAATTCAGACCCCCTCAGCATGTCTTATTTTCATTGTATCATCCAGAGTGTCTCTACAGTCTGCTGAGCATTTGATGGTCATTTATTTCTGCCAGAGAATGTAACCGCAATGCTGTGTTTCACCACTCCGCAACATTCAGCACTTTAAACTCCACCCTGATAGTTCCTGTGCCATTGGAAAATACTGCATGTCGGGGGGGGGGGTAGAGTCCCTATCAATTCTTTTACACCCTGACAGCAACAGACACCTCAGGTAAATACTGATGACTGCTGATGGTCTGGATGGAATATACATTAGTCTCATTTAATATAATTAACTTTGGTACAAAATATAGTTCAGGCACTTCAAACACATCTACCTACTTACCCTCAGGGCAGCAATATCAGAGGGGAAGCCGTGTATAATGAGGACCATCTCCCTGGAGAAAACAAAGGAATACATGCAGGATATCACTAATGTGAACGTGAACACTCAGAGTGTCCATCATGTAGTATAGCACAGTATGTCCCACCCACCATGGTCCTCTCCCACTGGTCCTCTTGGCCCCCCCTCTGTGCCGCCCGGCGTTGTGCTGTCCGATCCTGCGCTCCGGGTTCACAGTGAAGCCGATGTAAATACGGCCTTTGAATTTGGGATTGATGCAGTACAGCATGTACACACCGAAGAAGCTTTCTACCTCCACTACCATTGTGAAGTACTTTTATCAAGCTCCTTAATTTAACGGTTACTTAACTATTCCACAATAGCGCCAAGCATAGCGTTGGCTGACAAGTGTACATCTTGGCTAGTAAAGCCAGAAACAAATAGACGACAGATAAAATAAAAGCCAGTGTTCTCACGGCAGTATGACAGAGGCTTTAAGCATGTTTCCACGTAGTCTGACACGACATTAGCAGACTCTGCTTTCACCAGACGAACGACAGTGTGTTTACGTTAGCATGTAAACAGCTTCTGTCTTAGCAGCCCCCCAAACTGCCTGGTAACATATATTGAAAAATAACTCCATGTGTCTCGCTGCAAGGCTAATAAAAAGCTCACAATACAAACAGCAACTCATTAATACTGACGCATCTTAAATTGAGAGAACTCGCGACATAATTTTTCCGTTTACATTGAATCACTATTAATATTGAGGTGGTCTTTCTGTAAGGACCCCTAATTTTGTGATTCGCTACTTTAAAAAAGTATGTCCCGCCCATAACATGCACATACCGCATCTGATTGGCCATAGTTGTCATCGACGAAATGCAATTGGACATTTCTTCGGTCAGTGCCGACCACCCCTTCACGGACGGTGACTGAAATAAGCGAGAACATCATAAAATACACAACCTTTGGTAATGATAACCGAACAATTAAAGCTTCAGTTCACAACTGAGCTGCGACACTGTTTTTAAGGGATGTGTGGATTTTAAACTGTAGTACTTCCGGTGTCAGCATGTTTATCTCTTGTACTAGACTCAACTAGAAATGTATAAAAGGTAGCTAGTCTAACTGGTTTCCTAACATTGCCGCGTGTGTTTTGGTCTCGCAGACATGGCTGTAACAGCTGATCACATCCGGGAAAAACTTATGAAGGAGCTCCCGGCAGTGCACGTGGTAGGTTTCCGGCTACTCTTTGGATGACATGTTCTCCTGGCTTAATGAAGGTGTGCTGCAGTGAGCAGCAACCATGGCAGAAACACACGCCAGGAAACACAGTCCCATTACTATTCATTATTATCACCATTACTGTGTAGCATAAATGAGACTACAACTTGCGATTCATTGTGCCACCCTGTGTTGTAGAATGACAAATGAATGAACTTTGTACCACTAAATTGATTGATTTGTGAATGGAGTTTGGTTTATACGGTCTTACACGATTGGGCTATACCACATATGGTGCTAAGCACAGGCCCACAGCTTATCCAACAAGGTAGAACATTAACAGCCTCTGGTCTTGTTGGTTTAGCTGACTCACTCAGACCAGAACCTGACAGGTGTAATATAAAATATTATAATATTGTCTTCCCTTAGGATGTGGAGGATACATCACCCAACAGATGTGCGGCCAGCTTCAAAGTCCTGGTGGTGTCGTCCCAGTTTGAGGGCAAACCACTGTTACAGAGACACAGGTACTACACAATGCAGCAACTGTCACTAATGCATGTTTCTAGTGTGGTTAACTCAGATCATTGGTATCAGTTTAATTCAAAAGACATTACAAGTAGGGCCAGGCCATACAGCATTAATAAGGATTATGCAAATAGAGTGCATTCTGCAGACATAATAGAAGATCACACAGTAAATGATCAAACTGATTGGTTTTATTTATGTTTTTATTTATGTAGGCAGCAGAATTGTGTTAAAATAGCTTATTATGTATAGTTTATTATGATAAGTTATTATAGAACAGCTACGCTACATGACATCATACAGTATCTGTGTAGATGCATACAGAATTAGTCTGTTATAGCAGGTTATGACACCACACTCTGTAATTAAGCGTCACTTGACAAAACCACTAAATCAGTTCCAGCACAGCACATTATCACATATAAACACAAATATCACCAGATCCTGCAGCTCCAGTACAGCACATTGAACAGTATATACAGAATTATAAAACATCTTAATATCACAACAAAGTGTTCACTTCAGCACTGTGTGAGTGTGATCTTGGCCGGCTCGTCAGGTCAGGAGGTGCCAATTTTGAACCGTGATTACCCAGATTTCTCAATGTCTTGCTCTTACTTGTTTCTATTCTGATAGACAGAAGTCAAACATATAGGCAAAATCATCCCAAGTAACCTTTATAGGTATAGTGATAACTGAAACCGATGATGAAATCAACAAAACCCAGGTAAATGTGCACTCTATGGCTCCAAAGAGACTTGAATTTCGGTGTTAGAAACTTCTTAACCAAAGCTGAAAGTGCATCAAAGTCGACATGCTGTACTTTCTTTTAACGTTGAAGCCTCTGTGTAGTGGTAGAATGCTATATACATTTGTCTGGGAAAAACAAAACTCATCATAAATCTTTTTTTTTGCTCATGTTCAATTACAATATTGCAAAATGACCAGTTAGACTGGCTAAGTTACACAAACAAATGCTTTTAGCTCGGTCTCTTATTTTTATGCACAGCTCCCTTCCACAGAATAATCGTGACATAAAAAAAAAAAAAACAGTATATTTATATATGTTTCCCCCACTGTTTTAACAATGCTACCACAATGGGGAGAAAAGTTTGGAAAGATTTCTCAAGATATAGCGGTTGTAAGATTTATGTTGATATTTAATGAGATGTGCTGTTTGGTTGTGTTATGTTATGTTTAAAATGTTGACAAATGAAATCCATTCAGCACTTTATCAACCATAAAGCCTTAAAGACTTTTAACATATTTGTAAATTGAATAAGGTAATTGTCTCCATTCTGATTGGCACACGGATCAGGTGAACCACATAGCAAAAGTTCCAAATACTAACATGCCTGTAAGTAAGCCAGAGTTTGATCAGCAAAGGTACAGATCTGATCTGAACGGGTCTCTTGGCTAGTGAACATGTATACACTCCGAACCTGTGTGTTGTGTTTGAACAGGATGGTGAACACCTGCCTCGCCGAGGAGCTGAAAGACATCCACGCTTTTGAACAGAAGACCCTCACACCAGAACAGTTTGAGAAGCTGAAATCACAATGACACACACACACACAGACACTCAAATTATATCACACTCACATCAGTTACCATAAAACAGGCCTTATACTTCTCTGACATGTAGAAAGAACACAAGCGCTCTCCTTCATTTCCTGCTAATTATGAGTATTGATATGACTCCATTGGAATGTTCTGGTGACAATAAAACACTCTGTTGGTTGATGCTGGATTTTGTCTTTGTTGGTTATTCCTTGTTCCCTCATTTTGAGATATCAAGGTCAGTTATATTGGATAAATATTTTAGAACTTTGCCACTTGCAAACCGCATTTTCCATTTGATCAATTCATGATTCAAAATCATAACCAAGAAGAAAATAAGACGACTTTGCTTTAGCTTCACAGCTCACCACTGTGATAATGAGTATTTGGACACCAAACACTTTTGGGCATTTATTTATAGTAATATAAATAACAGGTACATTATTTGTTTGCAGAAATAATGGGGTATGACTAATATAGGTGTTAATTTATGTTAGCAGTAATGCTGTACTATGTTAAAGTACTGCAAACTAGACTGCACTTTGCTATGTTCTCTTATAGCTACATCTAGTAGAGATGGAATAAAAAAAGTAGAAAATCCATTTCCTGCTGAACGTGTGTAAATGCTGACAGCAGAAATACATTGCAAAACACTGCTGAAAATGCAGAAATGTGAAATTAATTGAAAACGACACTTTTTTTTTCTTAAAATAATTAGTTGCAGAGGTCAGGATTCTAACCACCAAGTCCCAATTACCAGTCTCTGAACAGCAGAGCACAGCTGACATGATCAACAATCAATCAAACAAACATCAAAATGAGAGGTCCTGATAAACTGCTAAAAAGATCTTAACAGTCAAACACCAATTACAAACTGCTGTAGCTGTAATCAGTCCTCCAAGCAACCGTGTAGTTTGAAACAATAATCTTCTTAAAGTAATTTTTTTCCCCTGGAAAAAGTCCTGCTGTTTAAAGAGGACACTGGTGTCTACATTTTGAATGCATACGTATGTAATGTAGCCTGGCATTGCCAAACTAATTTTCAGATGCGTATTAGTCTTGAACATCTCAGTTCATTTTCAATTTCCAAGGGTGTTATCAACGGACGCAGACAACCAATCAGAGCAACGAAACGCTGCGTACAGTACGTCCAATCAGAAGCTTGGCAAACACATATTTCTCATCAACATAAAGTTTAAGTGCAGTTTATTCATCTTTTAGAGAAACTGTACTGTCCAGTTGTTTAATACTGCAGCTGTAGCTGACTGTGGAACGTTCCACATTGACAGCAGCCATCTTGGTCATTTACGAGGATGCCTCAGCAGCGCATTAAACCTGCCCCAGCAAATAACACATGAGCTCGCAGATTTGTCTGGTTCCCAGGCTAAGTGTAATTTATATGGGAAATGAAAGTTGTGGACGTTACGATGGGTTGAAGTCAGAAAATGCTGAGAAAGCAGAACAGCAGGAGAGGATCAGTGGGTCTCAGGTCATGTGACACACTGGAAGCAGCACAATACACACCCATTATAAACCGTGAAAGGATCTGAGTCACAGGTTAGGTTTTATGCTTTATCAAACAGTTTAGTTTTATAGTTGAAATGACAAAGTTAAAGTGCAGCCTCTCAGGATCACTAGCAGGGGTTTAGTCCAATGACAGACCAGTAACAGATGCATATGTGTAGGGATTTACATGAGATCCATTTAACAGCCTTTAACTACAGATGAACAGGTCTCTGATCAAGTAAAGAATGTGCACTGAATATAAATTAGTCAAATACATTTAAAATAGAAACCGTGTTTATTCCCTAATGCACACGTATGTATATTGTGTGTTGAAGTCCGGTGAAGCATCTCACGGAGCACAGACGTCTCTGTGAGGTGTTATTAAGAGCGGGCAGACCCCCTGCCTGTGTGGTTTTCAGGGCGACACATTACAGCTGTGTGCTTTGATCAGTCAATCTGTGGCTTTTTTTAGGGCTTTGCTGATTTTATACACACACATCAGCCACCTGAGCCTATATCTACACACTCTACTGGTCGATTTTATGGAGATCTCTGCCCAAAGTGAAAATCAAAAGGCTCTATCAGATGTACAACTAATATTTATATTATTTGCTGTACATAGACTTCATCACCTGAACAAGGGTTTCAGAGGTACATGACTCAGTTGGACCACAGTATATAGGTGCACAATTTATCTTAGGTATCGGAAGTTGTTGTTGTTTAATTTCTTAATCTTTTATTCTTTTATTTATTTCATTTTAAGTAGACTGTGAGGAGGCTAAATCTGTTTCTTACTTCTTAAACCTGTTTCTTGCTCTTCTATAATGTTTGTTTCTCTGGGTGGAACAATTATAAATATCAAAATATGTCAAATGATGTAATAATTTAGTCCAATTAAAATGTTCTATACAATTGTGTATAATAAAACAATTATTTTGTTTAGAAATATAATTTTTTCAATTTAATTTAGAGAAAAGTTGGAGTTTAATCCTTCTGCTGTTTGTCTTCGCATCACTGCATTGTTTCAGTCTTATTCAGTATAACATATTTCAGTTCAATATAAAATGTAAGAAACTGCAATAAATGACAACTTGAGTGTGTTAGGAATTAATGGTAACTAAGCCATTGATAAACATGTCTTCCAACTAAAATAGACCATGAGAGTGGAAACCTTTCTCTGATGATTTAATGGTAAGTAATGAATGATATTCTCAATAAAGTAGACCTCTGGTTAGCTTTTTCAGGAGCTTTCAACCACATCTTGCGGTCTTCATCAGGTCATGGAGTATGCTCAGTTTTAGATTAAACTTTATTGTCATTGCACATGTACAAGTACAGAGCAACGAAATGCAGATTTGTGTCAGCGGGGGGCAGAGTCAAGGAGTATGGAACTTGGATCACTGTGGACACACTAATCATTTCAGTTAAAAGGGGCGAAGATACAAGACAAACACCCTGTTTACATCAGAAGAGCTGAGGTGGAGCAGGTTCAGGTTCTTGGGAAACAGCATTACAGAGAACCTGTCATGGACATCTCACAGCTCCACTCTTGTTGAGAAAGCTCCTGTATTTCTTAAGGAACATCATTGGTGCCCATCTACCGAGCATCAGTGATATCAGTGAGGTGAGGAGCCTGCAGAGCCCAAAGGATATTAAAAGACCAAACACACCCCAGCAACAGCCTGTTCACCCCGCTGTCATCTGGTAAGAGATGCAGAATTATCTGCTGCCATACCACCAGACTAAATAAGAGCAGCTTCTTACCACTGGCTGTGAGATATCTTAACTCATCCTCCACACTCCACCATAAATAATGAGTTTTTCTTATGTACCAAATGGGACTACAACTTGCAATGGTCCAACCCTTTGTTGTAGAATTTCAAATAAATTAACCTTGAACCTTGATGACTAAAGATGACACTTTCAGGTCTCTCTCTATTGTGGTGAATAAACACCCTCTGCACAGTTTCTATTGTCGTATTTTGAATCTATTTGATTAAAAATGGCATGCCATTTGCTTGACAAACAATCTTTCCAACTGTTAAGTTAACCCTGAGAGAACAAGGTCATAACTAGAGGAGCGTATGGCTCTTCTTGGCTATCTTGTCATCTGCTCTAAATACCAAAAATACTTCAGAACCAGTTACACAAAAACAGGCACATCTAAAGAAATTGACATACACCAAAGTCTCATAATCCATCTGTTGGGACAGTCTGGACACTCTCATGTCAAAGAGTGCATAAAGGTTGCAGTGACCTGTTTGAGTTATCAACAGGCCATGTACATATGCAGTCATATTCTACCACAGTCATTATTTGATAACAGGTTATTCTTCTGTATGTGGGGATCAAATCTGCTGTCTCTGTTCAAGTCTGTCTCTGGTTTGATGGCCTCCCTGATCATGAGTCAGTGATGGAGCGATGGTGTTTCTGGCCCATATTTACTGTAGGAGAAAACAGAAACCCTTTCACTTGTTTTACCTGTGAGTAAGTGTTTCCTTGCATTCAGATTTCAACATCTCATTTACATCCCCAGATTCACAGCATGAAAATAAGAATGTGTTTGTGATGAGAAATGGTTGACTGCTGATCTGATTTCATCCCTCAGTGAGTGGGAGACAGAAACAGAGCGGGAGCATCGAGTGAAGATTACTTCCACCACTTACCCCCCCCAAGGCCCACTAATGGAAGAGCCGACACTTGGGGAGAGTGCGTGGCTGTGTCTGAGTGTGTGTTGGGGATCAGTGTGTTCACTGGTCAGGATAGAGCTTGGTGGAGAAGATGACATTAACCTGGTAATTTATACCACAGCAGTTTCCCCTGGAGAGTAACAAAAGTAAGAAAAGGAGAAACTAACTGAATCATGGAACATAATTACATCCAAGGCACCTTATTCTGTTTAGCTTCATCTTCAAGGGAAACCTGCACTCCAGCCCTATGGGTATTACAGAGGTGTTTTGTGTTGCAATTTCTGTGACACTGTATGCTGATAGACCCAGAGATGTTATTGCAAAGCTTCTTTTCACATGTCCGTTTCAGTCCAGACTAAATAGTGTTTTTTTTTTTTTTTCACCCCAAAACAGAGCTTTTCCAGTGAAACACTTGCTCAGTGTTTCAGTGTGTACGGGGAACATAAGCCAGTAGAGTTAAGATAACCTATAGTCTCATCTAACTGTCTGCGTTCACTAATTCACAACATTGTGATTATAAAATAAGGATTTCATCATGACTGCGACTGACATGTAGTGTATATGGGCCACGATAAACTCACTTCAATCATTTCATACTCACTCAGTTGTTTTACAACAAAAACAGAAAAATATATAAATGAGAACAACTGTTTGGTGAATTCAGCCGCGTTAAAACACAATATATGACCACGGAGTGGGAGAGGACTCTGGGGTCAAACCAGCTTATTCTAAAATTGGAGTGCACACGTATTCTGACTTTTAGGCTGCATTCACACCAAATGAGGCGTTTGGGTAACAGTGATTAACGTCTTTGTACTCCCTCATGGCAGGGTTGCTTCCACTTTTCACCACATTCAGGTTTTTTGTCGGAATCTCCTGCAGCCTAACCATGCTACCCCTATTCAAATAAATAGAAGGACTGATGTTTCCGCTGCAACACCTTATTTGGTCTGAATGCAGCCTTCTGGGAATGCACTGAAACAGCCCAGAGCGAGCCGACAGGGAGGGCTTGCATCTTTAATCTGTCAGTTTTCTCTCTGCTCTGCGGCACCAATCTTATGAACACAACTTTCTGTCTTGTTGATGGTTGCTGGACCGTCTGTCCTACTCCCTGCCAGACGTTAAGATAAGATAAGCTAAGACATACTTTATTATCCCTTTGGGGAAACCTTTCTGGGGCTCAACATCCTTGCATCACAGAACATTCATCTCCAGACATACATAGCAGCACCCTTTCCATCATTCATACACTAAGGTATAGTTTAAAAAGCCAATGTTTGTACATTCAACAAGAAAAACCAATACGATCAATGAAATGGATACAACCAATAAAAACAGTAAAACAAGTTGGCTGTGAAGCCAGTTCTGCTCTATACAACTGAAAAGAGGAGGAAGAAGAGATGTATCTGTGTTTATGGTGTTTCACTGTGGACAGAGATCTCTACAAAAACATCGTGGAAAACAGCTTTTTAAAATTTAGACGGCTTAATGTCGACTTGGACCATTTACACGAGTATATATTGTATATCATAGACCAGCTTTGCAGACAAAACAGGGTCAGACTGAAAGGAGCTGTCCTCAAACCCACGGGAGCAGAAATGAATCCCCTGCTGTATGAGAAATTAGAAGGCAATAAATCAATAAACAAGCCCTGTGTGGCATCGGAGATGTTAAATTAGACAGCTTAATTTCACTGCAGGAGCTGACTATTCCAGTCCCCCACACATAGCCTTCTTCACATATGTAGTCAAGTGTAAGGCAGGAGTTGGCTGAGCAAGAGGGTATACATCAATTGGGTTCCATTAGTCCAACCACCAGCTGATCTCTGTTAAAACACCTCCTGGCAGGGGTTCTCTCAGGCTGGAACTGTGTGTTCACCACCTCAGTTTTTCTTCTTTCCCAGGTGGACTACAATAGAGGACAGAAGGTGTGATGGATGAGAACTTGCGGACAGATACAGAAAACAGGGTTGATGAGTGCTGTTTTGTTTCTGTATCTGTAGCTTTCTTATCCAAGTCTGTGTAGTGAATATGTAGAGTTTAGTTTGCATTACTGGAGTCACCTTTACTTTATGATTCATTTTGTGCACTTGGAATTACTAAATCTTGAAAAATATAGCAACAGATCTGATTCATCTCTGTGACATAAACAGTATGGAAGCACAATTAATGCAGTAAAGAAATTACCTTATTTTTGTTGTCATGGAATCATGGTTCATGATTTTATTAGGAAACAAATAAAATATACCTTTACAAAGACAATAGTAAAACTAATTGTAATGCTACCTGATTTTTATGCTCATTATATAATGGATGACAAAATGTTCCTGTTGGCAGACAAGTGTTGTCAGTGGTCAGGTACATGTGTTTTGGTTGCATTGTTGGATTTTGGATGTGAGATGAACTGTTGTGCTGAGCTGCGTGTTGCTAAAGAGCTTTGAAAAAGTGAACCCCTTTAGAGGAATGTGACTTAGCAATTGTAAAAAAAAACTGTAGCAAACAAGCTCAGCATCCCCCCACACATGTACACATACAGATACACAGTGTGGCCCTGTGAGCCTCACACAGTCAGTTCTCATAAATACTGAAACTAATAAAAAGTTGGAAACTGAAGCATCCCATATAAAAAGTGTCTCTTTGCTCCTCCTTGCCAGTGTTTGTTGAGGTCATTAGTGACTCTTGTTACTGATTTCCAGCATGGCTTGCAGCTCCTCCGGCTCATATCCCAGCAGGCCTTGCAGGTTGCAGACAAAGCGGTAGACATAGCGTTTGCCGGCCGTCTTACGGATGATGTTCTTGTCATAGTAGTATCGTAGGCCACGACTTAGCTTCTCATAGTTCATCTTGGGCTTGTTCTTCCTCCGACCCCACAGCAGGGCCACCTGGAGACAAGGCCACATCTCAGCTCCAGAGGTCGATAGCAGTGGGCTTTATAGAGCTACACACCTCGCATTACTTGGACTGCTATATAGTGATTCTAAGCACTATCGTATGTAGCAGATTTGATGTTTGATGTGATCACAGCAGTCACTGGAGGCATTGAACTACAATATTGTTATACTGATTTATTTATTTTAACAAAATTAAAAACACAAACTTGTAGAGCAAGACCGATAAATCGGCCAGAGCAATATGTCGTTATCGGGTGTCACTATCAGCATCACCGTATATGTGGGCTGATAAATACAGAAATGCCAAACTTGGCTTACACTGTAAAATGACCCGCTCACTACAGTATGTATTTTCGTTACAATTGTAATTTAAAAAAATGAAACAACCTCAGGGATCCATATTAAAATTGTTTAAATTTTGTCTTTACTATCAGCCGATATATAAATCAAATCAATTTTTTTTATATCAGTATCAGCCTCAGGAATTCAGTCTTTATTGCTGAATTTATCAGTGCTGAGCAGGGTGTCTATAAAAGACCCATGAATGACTTTGATTCAGATTGGGGCCGGGCAATGTGGCTGAAATCAAGTATCACAATATTAAAGATATATTCTGCTATCGATATATTTGACAATATCACAAATGAATGCAAAATCAAAAGGAAAATAAATATCAGACCAAACATTCATGTATAAAATGAAAACTGAAGTCACTATGTTTGTTAGTTTTTTCATCAAAGCTTGTTTGGAATCATTTATTCAGATAGCAAATATTTGTAGAACAAAAACAAGTTAAAATGATATTATCATGATATGATTCCATTTAATGTAGATATATGATAATATTAAATCATCACCCAGTCCTAAGTACTTGTATTTGGAAGAGCAGTAGCAGTAACAGTCGTAGTAGTAGCAGTTGTAGTAGCCAAGAGGAGTTTCTGTGAATCATATTGGTCTAAGTGATTTCCTACACTGGCAGTTAAAGCAATCACATTTTGGAATAATACTACTGGTTTAAAGGAACAATCCTCCAACTTCAATACCTTTGAAGTTGTTGGAGGTAAACGTTACTTCATTTTCAAATTTAGCTGGGCTAATTCCCCCTGCTTCCATCTCATTGCTGAACCAGGGTAAACATGGTGGCCAAGAGCCTGACGTGGATCCTTACAGCTGACACAACTGTAAGAACAACAGAAAACAAATGTAATTCTGTGTTTTATGTCCCTCATTGCTCAGCCCGCAGGCGTTATGTACCTCATCAGGGTCCGTCAGCTTGAACTCCCACCCATCTCCTGTCCAGCAAATACATGACTGACAGCTGCGGTCTGTGAGAAGCTCCAGCAGAAACTGCCACAGTTGAATGGGACCACTTCCTATTGACACACAGAGGGAAGAGCACCTTGAAGACATCGCTGCACAGATCTACATCTGACATAAATCTATATGAGATATAGAAACTTTATCTAGTACCTCCTTCAACCCTTACTCACCAGTGTAACCAGCGAGGATAGCTGCTGGTATCACAGCTCTGCCCAGCTTTGTTTTGTTGCCGACGTATTCTTTGAAGCTCCTGTGTGGCTGTGGTAGAGTGAAGACGTCCTCAGACATGGTCTCCTCCATCGCTGGCTCTATATCCTGGAGCGGGGCAGTCCATGATAGAGAGCCCAAAATGTCAGAGTCGTCACTGTGAGCAATCTCCACCTCTGAGTCTGTCTCTACTGTACAAGTAGAGAACGGTAGAAACACAGGGAAACGTTTATAAGAACGGAGGGCTCTCAAAGCAGCTGATGGGGGCCATATTGGATTACAACCATAGTGGTATACAGTCTTTGGGAAGTAATTTGAAGAGTCTCATACCATAAATCAATTTGGAAGAATCATACAAATTTCAGAAGCTAAAACGCTTTACAATTTGAAAATTGTAAAAGGAGCGTAGATCTTTTTGTCGCTATCACATGAACACATCTACATTAACAAATTCAGTAACTCTTAAAGCTGCTCTAATTTTTATTTTTATCTTTTTGCTAAATGTTGCACAATCATTACCAGCTAGCTGTTAATTTTGTCTGTTGTCTAGTCACTACCTTGATTACGCCTTTTGGTGGAAAAGATGACATTACCTGCTTTTTTTTACCCCTTGCAAAGCTAAGATGTGGGCTAGTTTTACTTTTGAACCAATCAATCTTTTTTGTTTAACCCATCAGTATACCTTATTTTATCTATTTTTATTTATCTGCAAATTTGTACTGCGACACAACCCAGTTCAAATAAATAGGTTGTTATGGCCAGTGAGTTTGTGAACGAATTAGCAGGCCGCAAACCAAAACAATGAGCTAAAAGAGGATAAAAAGCTCTGTAGGTTTGTCACTACGAGCGAGTTCTTTCACATTACACAGTCATTGGTAAAATGAATTATAAGTGCAGCTTTAAACATCAACGGAGATTATTCAAAATATTTTATAGGCACAATTTCTTTGGTAAGAAGTAGTAATAAAAACTGCTGATGGGGAGATGACAAGATCAAAACCTGGTTAAATAAAACCAAAACTATCTGCATGGCTAAATATCACTGTGAGAAATATGTTCTTTTCTGATTCAAGGGACCCTTAAATAAATAAATAATATGTATTTATTACCTACAATTTCATGCTTAAACATGACTAAGAAGGATGTGATCACATTCGCTGTCCAGATATAATGTTTAAATGTAGAATGTCTGTTTTCACCTCCGTTCCCTCCTGTGTCCTGTAGCAGAGCGGCAGCGGACACGTTCCTGCTGGGATCTTCTGTTTTGATCAGATAGTAGTCGTGATGCTGCACGGTCACAGGGTCCAGTGTGTGAAGGTCTGTCCTCTCATTGGGATGATACTGAGCATGGTAACTATGTTTGTCTGAATACTTCTGAACATAGTCCGAGTGGTTTTCTGAGGAAACACAGATAAGGGAACTGTAAACCTCACTTTTGTTTTTGCTCCCATTTTTCATGAGTTGAAAGATGCACCAACTCGATATGCCACACCTGTCATGTGGATGGATTATTAAGCGCTGATTAACATCAATTTTAACAAATGTGTGCACAAAATTTGAGAGAAATAAGCCTTTTATGTGCAAAGAAAAATGCTCAGCTGTTGAATTTCAGAGTGTTGGGTTTCTTTTTTTTTGTTTAGTTTATTATTTTAAGTAACAATGTAGTAATTTCACATGATAGTGGTAATTATGGTAATTACCACATCCAAAGGTTGGAGAAGACACATTGTTACAGCCTTTGCTTACCTTTGCTGATTTGAAGCTGGCAGTAAGATGGTATTGTGTTTGTGGGTAATGATGAGCTGCAGTCATACTCATTTTCTGGAGAATCGAATTCAAATGACAAGATGTTATTGTCAGGGAGGCTGCATTGTTTTATTATGTTAAATAATCCATGTACCTGTATACACACGTGTACATATGTATATGTATACCTAGATACATTACATATCTACACATACTTGATATAAGCAAAAACACCTTGAATTAAACAAATGGAAGAGATGTCTACATCTGTATATATTAGAAACAAGTCCAACATATTAAAGTGTACATCACTTTAGAGTTTGACACATACTGTATGCCTAACAAATGACGAAAAAGTTTACAATGCGCCATTGTGTTTATGGCAATTCACGGTAATTGAAATGTCTAAATGTTATTTAAGTACAATCAAATTGATGTAATTTACTATTAATATCTGTCCATATCGATGGTGGTGTTTTCCCTATGACAGGGTTACTCAACCTTTTGGGGTCTCTGAACCCATTTTAAGGGTTCAGGTTTTACGATTTATGATTCAAAAGTTTGAGAGTAGATCCAGATAGATCATTCTGTGTATAAATAATGACACAAATGTATTAAAACTTGGTATAAAAACTATGTTGAATTTCTCGTGACACTATGTAGGGTGATGACTCCAGGCACAGTTCAAGCAGAAATGTGAGTTTGGAAGAATCGTTTTTTGGTCAAATAACACCTTCACCTCTCCTCATGGTCTCCAGATGCTCCCACAGGATCTCTCCTGCAGTGCAGTCGGACATCAAGGACAGGAAAGACTCTCTGTCCAGGCCACACAGCTCACTGCCCTGCAGGCCTCTCAGGTCTGACCCCAGGCAGTGGAGACCAAACTCAGCCTGGCACCAGTCCAGCCAGTAGTTTACCACCCACTCAGACCACATTGTCGGATCTGCACAAATGCAAATATGCATAAATCTACCATTGTACCGCATGTACCAAAGAATGCTCTATAGCCTCTTCATCTCCCCTAATGAAAGCAGTCACTCTTATAGTCCTATATTCTGCATGTGGCTCAGGCCGTACCCTGTGGAAAGTGATAGTTGATTCTCTCCTGGGCAAATCCAGCAAAACTGGCCTTCACTGCCTGGCTGAGGACCTCCTTACTGGTCGGGGTGAGGGGAGGGACCTCCAGGGTATCCAGCTCTGGGACAACAATAAAATGTCAGGACCCCCATGTGACAGTTCACCATAAACAAATTAGAAGCCCATTAGAAGCAGCATATTCATACAGAATATTCCCAGTACAGTGTCATATCAAACAGATATTTTATTTACCTACACATGGTGACACTTTATTTAAATACAGTCTATTAACAGGTAACACACTGTAATGTAGTTGTTGACAGAAATATGGAAATTTAGCATTTGTCATCAACTAGAACTCCTAGTTTGAAGCATTATTATCATTAAATATGCCTTTATATCATTAATATGAAATATCTAGTATGTAGTAGTGTGATGGCTTTGCACTAGTGATGGGTGAAAATGAACGAACAAATCTTTTTGAACTTTTGAACTCTTTTTAGATGCATCAATTTGTATATTTAATTAAGTATTACTGAAAGAAATTGTAAACTTAAGGCCATCACCTATAAACCAAGATTTGTCTATGATTTTCTTAGAGCTATACATTGTCTTTACAT
Source organism: Lateolabrax maculatus (assembly GCA_031216445.1). Classification (NCBI taxonomy): domain Eukaryota; kingdom Metazoa; phylum Chordata; class Actinopteri; order Acropomatiformes; family Lateolabracidae; genus Lateolabrax; species Lateolabrax maculatus. The sequence continues at coordinate 17,517,411 of CM062207.1, forward strand.
GTCAGCCATTGCATACAAAACATTGACATTCTCAGTATACCACACTGATCACTGATCAACAAAAATTATGACATGAACAGTTTTTGAGTTATTACCTGTTATATAAAGTTTTCAAGGTATGGAGGCCCATTCACTCCCACTATATTTGTAACTCAGTAACCTAAGTAAGCCTAATGTTGAAGTGTTTTAAAGCCCCCATTCACTACCTCTGCTTTTACAACTCAGCCAACACATTAAGGTCCAGTTGAAATGATTATTACAGGTGGAAAACATTCCATTGCTCCTAATTTATATCAGGTTAATGTTCTTTGTACATTGTCTTCATTCAAACAAAGAAATCAAATGAAAATTATAAAGTCATCCACAAATTATGCCAATTTTCTTGGGGAGATACTTCTTTAGTTTATTATATTCATATATTATATCTATTATGAAGTATTTGTTATTTATAAGTAATCCTTTACTCCCCATGAAAGCTGAGCCAACTCCATCCCCCAATAGGCCATGAGATGTGTCAGAAAGCCTTGGAGAAGTCTAGTCTTTGTCAAACTACTGTTATAAGGTCAAGAATGATCCTTCAAGCTCAGCATGTCATGATGAGTTTCAAACACATTGACAAAGACGTTTAAACTGACTGTGAAAGACTTGTGCATGCACATAAACACACATAATAAAAGCTTAATAACACAACCTAAATAATTACTCCTGTGTAATCACATGTAATTAAAAACAATTAAAGACATGTCTGTCAATATTGACCAGAGAATGAGCAGATTGGAAAAAAAACAACAAGAAACAGTCTGAACTCATCCTGACTGCCTGAAGCGTGAGCAGAAACACTGAGCAGGTGGAGGAAGAGTGTTCTTACCGTAGGTACTGCAGTCCATCCCAGGGTGTGAGGAGTTGGGGATCAGGTGGAGGAAACTGGGACCACAGATGGGGGGAACTGGCCTTAAATATGATAGATTTAGAGGGAGGAGGGGACCGGTCATGATGGACAACTGTCATTCACGTGGCTGTGGGAGGGGTGGGAGGAAGGAGGCCTGAAGCTAAGTGTGGAGGCACACAATCAATGAATCAAGTGGGGCTGGGTTTTACACACAGCGGGGGCATAGTCAAAAGAATATGATAGGACATGATGAGGTAAATACACACAGTATATTAGGCTGCATGCGTTAGGAAATAGTAAAACCATCAAACTGTTACATCTGTACAATCACAACTTTTATTTGCTGATGGGTTACAATAGAAACTCAAGACACATGATTTAGGTATATCAGCATAATAAATTAGCAACTACGATCAGCTGTTTTAATTTTAATTTAAAAATAGGTCTAGTAAGTGCAAAGGAACCACATAAAAATGAGAAATATGGGTAAGGATAAACCACTGCCACGTAAAAACGAGACGAAGAGTTCTCTGTGAGGCACAATGGTACTATCAGCTAAAGACTAACATCAGCAGGCTCACAGTGAACATATGCAGGTTTAAGATTCATCCAGAGGGGGACAAATGTCATGACCCTCATTTACCATGTCATTTACAGTAGTCTCAAGTTGGACCAGATTTATCAGCTTCCTCACTTCAATGCTCTTCAGCAGAATATCCCAAGTGGCTGAAGCCAACAACATCAAAGCGTTGTGTGATGGTATCAGACAGACAGAAAATACCTGATGCCTTTTATCTGAAGTAATGACGCCATTTAAAAAGAAGCTATGCAGGACCTTCATCACCCTCTGCTGGCAGTCAGCAGAAAGTGGCTTAGGCTCAGTACAAGTTGTACTTGAACCTCCAGTTACTGTACAGTTTCTATATGAGTTCCTCCCCTGCTCTTGGGTTTCTTGTCCTGGACTTCATCTGTCAGCCAGCAGTGATATTTATCTCAGCATGAGCTTCATGGGCCGGTACATGGGTCTCCCTGTCATCTTGCCTGGTGGGAAGACATTTTGGCCCACATCTTCTCTGATGCTCCTTTATTTTGGGGCCTGGGAAATGTCTGACAAACGTCTGGGAAATGTCTGACAAACCCTTGTTACATGGACAGCTTTGTTTCTGTGCATCACTACAGATGTGTTTTTTTTTTTTTAGCTTGAATGTTATTGCATTTAATTTGTTATAACGTACATCTGTGTCAGTGAGGTATACAACATGTTATTCTCTATGTTGTATAGTTTCTTTGTGATGGCTTTAATAAGCAGTCCTGTTTATCATGAAACGCTGATTCTCTGAATTCTCTGAACATGTGTGAGTCTTTCCATATCATATATCTCTTGGACCGTGTGCAGCCAGTGTCTCAGAGTGGGGGGGTTCTCTTTGCGCCATTCGAGATTGCCTTATTAGTCCCTGCTAATACAACTTTAATGAGATAATGGTCCTCATGTTGTATGTTTTCCTGTGTCAGGTTGCCTAAATTCAGCACATCATGGGCAGTTCATACCATAATATCTCTTTCAATCCCACCCATACAGCAATCCAATACTTTCTCATTTTCATATATCCAGCAGGGCTGTTGCGCAGATGAATATCTACTTTTAGTCTTCGCACTAATGAAAAGTCTGACTGTATTTTTCTAACAGAATTCTTTCCTCATTCTGGAGCTGGTGGTTGTTTGTTGTACCTTACATATATTAAACCAGTCATCTTTAGGTTTTTCCATCATGAGTTCTGTTTATCTCTAATATACAGGGTACACGCTCCTCTGCTCATCACCAGGCCTTAATCAAACATAATATCACTCTGCCATCAATGTTCTTGTGTGCGTTACACAGTGGCTTCATACTAGGTTTGTTTCAGGAATCTGGTTCTAAAATTTTGAGCACTTTTTCCTGATATAATTCTAATCTAGTTTTCTTTTTTTAGATATACAGTATAAGATAATAACTTTACCTGCATAACTGCCTGCATAGCATCCCAAAGTGGTATACTAATTTACATAATCATTATCATTATCTTCTTTATATGTGGTTATGTCCTTTCTGATCTCAACATGTGATTGATCAAATTTTTTATAATTAATATGCTAACATTCATTCACCAGGCTGTGTTTTTTTCTTGTTTAAATTGAATGTTAGGTAAATGGCACAACCAAAAAAAATCAATACTTGGGTGAAGTTCCAAACGTTTATTATTCCCAAATCTGTCAATGCAATATTTATATATCGAGCCAAAAGTCTTTGACTTCTTTTCTTTGTACTAGTTGTGTCAAAGGTATGATTCAATACTATGTTAAACGTCACCTCCACATATAAATACCCCTTCCGTTGTCACGGCGAGGACATCCAATAAAGCCATGAAACAATATTTATCACAATCTGGGAGTGCATATACATTAATCAATGTAACCATTTGGTGTTCCATTTTCTCTTTTATCACAATGTATTTACCTTCTTTATATTTTTTTTGTTTTAGGATCTTTGTTGAGTTTGAATTGAAAATCCCCCCCCCCCCCTTCTCATTGGATTGTTCAACCCATTCAAACATCTTAAAATGGTAAGTTGGATCAAGTCCTTTCATGTTCATTGGGAACTTTATCACCAGAACTCTGTTGGAAGGAGAGGGGGAAATCCTCCTATGAAGGAAGAGGCCCTCCATCCTAGCTGTTGCTCAGAGTGAACACTGAATCAGCAGATTAGTCCCCTCTGACAGTGCTGGAGGGGACCACTTTCCGTAGGAAATGCTCAAGGAAGTGGAGTCCACAGGCGAAATCCTCACTCAGACTTTGGGGGGGACTGTGTGGGGAGTGAGAGAGAAAGAGATAGAGGGAGTGTGTGTGTGTGTGTAGCAGTTAACAACCTGCATCTTCTCCTGTGACAGGTGATAACCACATTCATGATACTGAATATTATGAATCAGACGGGAGGCTGAACAGCTGGCCCTCTGGTGAGGTCAGAACAACCTGGAGCTGAACAAGATCAAAACTGTGGAGATGACAGTGGACTTCAGGAGGAGCCCACCAACACTGCCCCCCCCTCATTTTTTTTATATTTGTACATAGTAGTTAAATGTTAATGCTTACCTTTGCTGTCCTTGTTTTTTGTTTATTTGTCTATTTCTGTGTATGTATGTTGAGAGCAACGGAAAAAACAGAGTCAAGTTCCTTGTATGTGTACGCATTCATGGCCAATAAAGCTGCTTCTGATTCTGATTCTGATCCACGATCACCACTGTTTTGTGGTTTTAGTGAGGCAAGTAACACAAAGAGAGACAGAGACCTCAAGACGACAGCCAGTCCAACCCCAGATCTTTCTGTGGTAATGCAGTTCAAGTACAGATTAATTTGAAAAGTCTATAGTGCAATACCTCACAATGATATTATGATGTTCACGATGATGGTTTACTTTACACAAGTTTCTCATTCTGGTAAAAGATTTTCACATGGAGATCATTTGAAGCGAATAGATGCCTGGAACTGTAGAAAGAATACCTTCACATTTCTATAATATAGCAGCATGGTTTACAAAGTGATTAAACATGATGCTAAGTGAATGAGGTTTGTAGTAAAAGGGTCCTTTAAATAAAAGTATGGACTTATTAAAAGCCAAATGTACTTAAATGTCAAAGTAAAACTGACCATTAGGCAGAATGATGATTGTCAGTGTTATACAATTATATCATTTGATTATTATTACTGATGCATTAGATGATTATGATTAATGTTGTAGCTAGTCAGCAGGGAGATCATTTGAACTGTTTTATATATTGTTGGGTACAGAACTACAATGTAAACAGTAAGTATATAGTGGCATAAAATGGAAATACTCCTACATAAAGTACAAGTATTGTACTGACTAAGAAGTACTGTACTTCCGGTGAGTACAGTATTTCTCAGTTACATCCCACCGCTGTTGTTTGTTAAAAAAGACACTCATTCTTGACATTAACTGTTTATTAGAAAGCAGATTGTCAGTGGTTAGCGTCTCACTTCCACAGGCTTGGGTACGTTGTTTTCCTGCTTTTAGGCGCCCACACAGTGCTAAGACCTAGAAACTCATTTTACAGAAAAGCTTGAGTAATAGGTCAGTTTTCCTAATGGGCTTTCACTGAATCTGATTAACGAGTAAACACGCCAGACACTTCGGGGTGTTTTCCTTCAAGGTTTTTTTTTTTCTGTCATCACACAATTTCAGTCATACAGGCAAACGTATAAAATAACCAATATCTGTGACATTAGATTACACTGGTTAAAAATGATATGATAAACTTCCTGCTCTACACGTAGCACCAAGCAGTGTCATGATACAAGCCAGCAGTATGACCCACTAGATATTTTTTGTTGAAGTCACACAGTCAGTCCACATGTGGGCGGGGGTGTCCCCCTGCTCGATTAACAGAACCATCCAAATAGAGAGGTCTTGTCAGGGCATCTCAGTGGGTTAAGGCGCAAATGCATGAATGGATTCATAAAGCAAAAAAGCCTGGATCTATTCAACACTTTCATTGTCACATTTCACTAATCAAAGACTCCCTAATGTCCAAAGTACCCAGATCAATGTAACTCGTACTCACTTATCTCCGTACGGGAGTTCCTGCTGGGCTGAAGCCACATGCATCACTGTGAAATGTTCTCAAATTCTGAATCAATAGTACCTTTGTATAATCATATATGCCAGCATGCCAAGTTTACGCTCAGCTCTCTTTCATTCATACCAGAGTTCAATAGTTTAAATGTTTTTCACACTTTTTCCTTTTTTTCCTGGCAGCCTTTCATAAAATACTGCACACAACTGAAATGTTTTTGAGATAGGTAATCCAGTCAGCACTAGTTCTATAGCTTTAGTTAAATTACTGTGCCATAATGAATTTATAAAGAATCTTGCCGCTCTGAGCCTTAAGTGTGACACACACCTGCCTGTGTTCTTTTACAAATAAATTGCAGTCACGATCTTGATTCATGTCAGTTGAAATTAATTCAAGAGGTGCTGCCCTGTTGTTATAGCTTTGAAGCTCCGCCAAAAACAGAGCATTTACCCATATTTTGGAGGAAATATGACTCTGAAACACTTAAGAGTTGAGAGATGGAAAGACTGTGGTTAGAGCGGGAGTTCAGACCAAAATCAGCCCTGCGTTAAAACAACTGCAAGGGGCTGTAATGGTGGAGGTGTGTTGCGTCAAGTACCGGTGAGAAACGACATACAATCCGATAAATAAAGTAGCAGTACTAGAGGTCCATTTTAAGTCCATTTAAAATCTTACTTTAGTAAAAATACATTCCAAGTATTGGTAAATATATTTAAAGTACCAAAAGTATAAGTACTCATTATCCATAGTGGCCCATTTCAGAATCATATATTTTATTCACTGGATTATAATTAGTGATGCATTAATGAGTAAACAGTACTTAAATGTTGCTGAGCTAATTCCAACTACTTTATATACTGCCGGTAGCTTAATCCATAATAATACATCATCATTTATTAGTTGATTTTATATTTTGTATTAATAATCTGAATCGGCAAGGTAACTAGTAACTCATGTTGTTGAATAAGTGCAGTGGAGTAAAAAGTACAAATTTCCCTCTGAGATGTAGTGGAGCAGAAATATAAAGCAGCATAAAATAGAAATACTTGAGTAACGTACAAATGCCTCAAAATTCTACTTCAGTACAGTACTCAAGGAAATGTATTTAGTTACATTCCACCACTGCTTCTCGGACAACAAACACTACACAACGGTTTTCAGGATTTAACAGCTCAGGAAAGTTATCACAGTGGCAGCTATTTTATCTTTTGTTGCAACAATCCAGAAGTAAACAGTAGAAACAGAGTAATCTACCAGCAGTGTGAGCTTGCATGTATGTGCAACGCAGTGCCTTGCTGGAAGACTTCACTTTGTGTTGCGCGTAAAGTTGACGACCCTAAATGTTTTTGCGAGAACAATCTGCCTTGACACCTTCTGCTGTGTCACCGGACTCATTGAAATTAATGAGACAGCTGCGTTTTTCCACACAGGGCTGAAGTCGGTCGAAAAAGAACCTTTGAATTTTTTTTTATCAAAATTGAGATACTCCGGGAAGCTGACTGGAGCTGCAGTTCTCCATGTAGAAGACGACTACTTTATTACAGCTACTTCCCATGCAAACACTGAGTGAGTGTTTTACATTAACATTTAGAGTAGGCTATCCCTTTTAGAGTTGGCTCCCAAACATAACAGCTCCAAGTTGATCCAAGCTGAATTTCATAGCATGAAGAAATGAAATGATGGGCAAAACTGTAAACTGAAGTTGTAATAAAGAAGAATTACCCTGTAAAGTATACGCAAATGATGGTAAATGGGCTAAAACATGCTAAACCACTGGTATAGTTATTTTATGAGCCTCTGCACTGATGCCATCCAGCCCTATGTGGTGACTGGTGGCCTCTGGTTAGCTTTTTTAAAAAAAACAATTTAACCTCAAGGTAATTAGCTTGTTCTGGAGCTTTCAACCATACTGCACATCAGCAGATGTAGTTTTGCTCTGATGTCATGGAACTGAAGATGTTTCTTTAGTGTAGAAAGTTTACTGGGTCAAGAATAAGGTTCCAGGCTCAACGTCTGAGCCAACATGGACAAAAAGTCCTGAAGGTCCTCAGAATAATGGAAAATCTGAACATCTGTAGTTTCATGACAACCGATCAAACTGTCTGCTGATAAAGAGGTGACATTGTTTTGTCAAAATGCTGTTCCTGAGGTCAGGCTCAATGATGCAGCTTTTCTTGACGTCCGACGCAGGAGGGAAATGCCATGAATGTGACGGAAAACGAACACCCCCCGCGCCCCCAGCGTCCCCAGCGTCGACAGAGAGCCACAGAATGCCACACGCCTCAGAGTCAGCACCACGTCCTGTCTCTGACATGCACTTCACAACCAGCAGTGCTGGTTACTGTGCCGGGGTGCAGCGGTGGCTCTTGTAGGTCCCCAGATGGCGGAAGCTCCGTCCACACTGCTGGCAGCAGTAGGGCGTGGCCCCACTGTGAATCCTCTGGTGGGTGTACAGGTTCCCCAGCTCTTTAAAGCGTCGGCCGCACTGTGGACAGGCGTATGGGCTCTCGCCTGTGTGCACCCGTTGGTGTCTCTTGAGTCCAGAGAGCACAGAGAAACCTTTCCCACACTGGGGGCAGGGGAAAGGGCTCTGGGCCCCGCTGTGCACCAGCCTGTGGCTTTTTAAGCGAGCCGCATGGCGGAACCTCTCACCGCACTCCGGACACATGAAGGGCTTCTCTCCGGTGTGGATACGCTGGTGCTGCCGCAGGTTGCCCAGATAGTTGAAGTGGCGGCCACAGTCCCCACACTCGTACCCCCCCTCGATTTTAATCTCCTTTTTCACAGGCCCCCCTGCCCGGCCGATGCCGGCACTGGCCCCTGCTCCTGTGCTACCCTCGTTCTGGCCCCCTTCGCCCCGCCTGGAGTCATTGCTGCCGTCTCCCATGGTGGGTGCAGCAGAGCAGGTGGACTGCAGGGCCTGGAGAGCCTGGGCATCAGCAGAGTCCGAGTGTATCAGTTTGACATGTTCCTCCAGGAACACAGAGTCAGGGCAGAAGGTTCCACACAGGGAGCAGATATAGGTGTGGCTGGGGAACTGCTGGCCTGGAAGCACAAACCAACATGATTTCATCAGCTAATAACAACCCATTAAAGCCTAAACTATGATAAACTAATAGCTGAACACACATACAATGAATTAAAACACATCACACAACTGTTCTCCAGTCCACCACATGGTGGCTGCTACTGTTCACTCTCTTAAGGAACATACTTGGCTGCCTGGCATCACCTTAGCTGTACATGATTGGTTAGGACATTGGAACACAGAACAGTCCTGCCTTCTCATTCAGTGGCCTTTTTTACAATAGTGAAATCAAATAATACATGCTAAATATATGTAGAAATATATATAGGCTATACATATAAGATAAAGGAAGGTGCAAATGATGAATGGCAGTACAAGATAGCAGTTACTGTATGACAAATTATGAGCAATAAAAGAACGCTTTAATCAGCATAACTGTTATAATATGTCTGAGTGGTTCTAATATTGACTCTTACAAACAGTTTCTTTTGAGTTCAGCTTACAGTGGAGGTGAGTGTGAAGCACTTTCAAAATGTTTATTGGCTCTGGTCAAAACTGTTAAAAAAGCATGTTTTGTCATTTATCAAACACCTACCACCTTCGAGGTGTACTACACTTGTTTTTGTAATTCTGATCATTTCTTTCCCCTCTCCCCGTCCTTACCCACCTGCTGCGGCCCTGTCTGTGTTGCCCTCCAGGGGACTCCCTCCCTCCCCTGGAGAGCTCTGGGGTTCCATGGAGAACTCAGAGGGCTGGACGTGTGAGAGCGGGGTCTGGGCCTGCTCCAGTCCACTCCCCTCCCTCCTCGACGACTCCTCCTCGTCCTCGTCCTCCGTCTCACCAGTCGGGGGACTCTCACACTCAGACTCCTTCATGACTGGGAGAAATCGCATCACATGAAAGTGGATCCTCAGGGGAAAGTTGTAAAGTAAGTAAAGTCACTGCGGCATGTTCCTGCCACCATGACAGACAAATAACTCCTGTTCAAGTTCCATAATATATCATGACAGAGTGATATGGAACTAGAAATGTTTCTTGTTACAACATAATAATAACATGAAAAATATCTGAGAAGGATCTTGTTAGTTTTTCTCAAGTCATGGTGTCAGATATGTCTAGTTTTAGAACTTGGTCCCATATAAATACCCAATATACAATCACACAATGGTCTAATACTACCAGTGACGATACAAGGAATACCAACCAAAGTATAAACTGTGTGACTTAGACTTAGACAGGTTTTATTGTCATTCAATGTACAACCAGTGCACATTGAACGAAATTTTGGGCATAGCAACAGCATTGAAATAATAAAAATATTCACCATAAAAATACAAATAAAAGACTATGCACAGACAAATATCTGACGGCTGACAAGAGCCATCCTTCCTTGAAGCCAGCCTCTGCAGACAGAGTGATGGACACCACCTACCATCTCTCTACACTGCATCCAGTCTCGCCCTTAACAGCTGGGTTTCTTCAGGTTTCTCTCTTTGCATCTGACTAGAGTTTGACTTGAGTATCACATTATTTTGACCCAATCCATCCATCCGCATCCTTTAGAGGGTGGAGGGGGTCTGGAGCCGACCCCAGTTGACCCTGGGGGAGAGGCTGGCTATGCCTGGACAGGTTGCCAGTCCATCAGGGCTGACACGTGAAGATATAAAGGCCCCGGCTGGCCGGCAGCTTCAAACCCACAACCTTCATGCTCTGTGCCACATTTTTTTTAACCTAATCAAACTTTTATCTTAGAATCTCATCATTTTGACTGAGTAAGTCACATTTTTGGACATAACTCATAACTTTTTAAAGAGATTTTTAATATTTCCTAACTTTCCATCCTGCTGGCAGCAGTGGTCTTCCACAGCTCAGACACAGCGTGTGCTCAGTGTAGTGACACCTCTGTGGCTCCACACGCACCTCCCCACCGGGGCTGCCGTTACCTTTCAGCTCCGAGGAGTACTCCATGGGTGCTATCCACTCGTAGTCGTACATCCGTTTGCTGCCAGAGGGGAGCATGCTGAAGATGTCGTCCGCGGCGGACTCGGGGTCTCCGTGCCCGGGCCCGGAGCCGGCCATCCCGCTGTCCGGCCACAGGTGGAGGGAGTGCGAGTCCGGCTCCTGGCGAGCCTCCCTGTCGCCGCTGGCTTGGCTGCTCTGATCCCCGTCCAGTTCAGCACACCCCCTCGAGTTCTTGTCTTTCATCAGATAGTCGCAAATGGCATCTATGTTCTCCTTTTTCACCCCGGGCATGACGGCTTTGGCTCTCCTGGGGTCGACACTGTTGTGCTTGTTGCCGCAGCTGAAGTCGGGTTTCTTGAGGCCAGCATCGGCGGAGGGCTCCAGGGTCGTAACGCCGGGGAAAGGGTCTCTGCCGTCCCTCTGGACCGTGTCCAGCCTCGCCTTCAGCACTTCGATCTCCTCGGTTTTCTCGCGCAGCTCCATCTTCAGCACTCGTATCCTGATGCTGACCATTTTGCGGATCTCGGACAGCGCCGTCTCCAGCACCACGGTGATGTTTCTGCCGAGGTGCTCGGTGATGTCGCTCACCGAGCAGAGCAGCTCCTCGTCGGGCTCCAGCTCCAGGAAATCGCCGTCGGCCCGGCTCGCCGACCCGGGGGGCTCCATGAAGGCGCCGTGGAGTTCGGGAGACAGGCTCGTGTCAGCGAAGCTGTGGTTCCGCCTGCGACTCATAGAGCGGCTCGGCCGTGGCTCGAGTTCTGGAGAGTTGAAGCTACAAGCTACCCAGCGGGCTAATGTTTGGATGGTGCTGAAAGACAGTAGGTCGGTTGGTCCGAGTTAGCGCCGGAAGTAACAATAATCTGTCTTCAAAACAAAAGCTTTAGATATTAAACCCGTGCCGTTGGACGTAGCTTCGTCAATTAGGCTTTTGTTTTGAAGGCAGCGAGTGGAAGGATCCTTTTTGATGTTAATTAACTTGACAGCTACACACAACGGTTGCAGCAATGGCTGAATTCAGCTCAGTTTTAGATCAATGTTCACCAGTAGCGCCCTCTACAGTGTACAGTAGGAACCAGCGCTGACAGCTAGAGCAGTATTATGGTACAGCATCTAGTAACCCTTTATTAAGGGTTTACACGTTTTAACTAATGGTTAAAAAAGTATCTGCTCATGTTTTATTGATCAGTTATAATCCATTAATAAAACAACTTCTGGGTTTTAAGTTTGTTAAAAATCCCACTTGCAGGTGTTTATCCTTTCTGTTTGGGAATAATGAAGTTATACATTTTGGTAATTGATCAGTGCTCATAGGTTTCCCACTTTCTAATACACTGTCAAGTTCGCAGCTGCAAAGCTCTGCGGCAGCTCTGATAAACCTGCTGAGGTTTGCTCAGCAGCAAACAGCAGACAGACCCAGCTGGTGGACATCAGCAGCATTTACAGATAAAGAGCCAGCTGTTGCCCTCATGAGTTTTTATTGGAGACCAAAACTTTGCTAAATAGAATAATAATCATATTCATGGTCATTTATTTAAAAGGAACCTTGTTACGGGACGTCTGAAAAGTTTGGACTCACAAGGACAAAAAGGAGATTGTAAAGCAGGGATCATGCTTTCAGGATGCAATCACTTATAATAGTGACGACTCTTAACACCACTTAGTCATCTACTACTCAACTATAGCCAACTGCTGTGTGTGTAGTAAAAGTGTGATAAAAAAGAGTAAGTGTTATATGACACTAGAGTTGTCAGACACCTTGCAGAATGTGTATTGCTCACTGTAAGTGCTGAGCCATCGTGCATCTTGTGATTCTTTCCCTGTGATTGTCTGTTTGCTGCTGCTATAAATCCCTGAGTGCTGTTCCACTTATAGAAAAACCCTGCTGCTGCTTGGCTTCAGTTCCAAGCTGACAGAGGAACTGACTGGAGGAAAGGAAATGCTGAGTCTGTTCCTGGGATGTTTGAGGGGAAAAAAAACACACACTCTGGATTACACACTGACCCGAACCCACACACAACCAAACAGAGAGGGAAACCTGGGAGAGGAAAAGTGTATGGCTGCAAGAAGATATCAAAGTTCTTTGGTGATATTAAGGAAACAAGTTTTTATGTGAGAGTATGAATAAAGTGTGGTAACCCTCCTCCTCTCTCAGCACATTTAGTCATCTGGTAATGGAAAGAGCTTTATTTGTTCAGTGTGTGATTATTAACCTGAAAACTGCACAAACATCACTGCTGTTACCAAAAATCTGATTCATTCATAGTTCAATGCTGGGAGTTTTAGAGATACTGTGTTAAAAAAAGGCGACTGGTAAACAAACAAATAAAGATATGAACAAGTAAATAAAGTAACACAAATACCAGAAAGTGCAATGAGTAAAAATAAATAAAAATGCCAAAATACCAACTTCCCCTGATGCAAACTCCCAAATAAATTCAAATGTGAATAATTAAATGAAAATGAATCAACATTAACAAAAAATTGTAATGTAAGAGTCCAGCTCTCCTCCAATGCACCCCCCAGCCCCTTCCTCTGGAGGATACACAGATACATAAAAGCTATAACTAGACAAACAAAATAAATAAAAAATAAAAATAAAGAAATAAATTAACGAAAACTAAAATAATGAGAAAAAATAGAAAATAGATAGAAACGAATATTAAAATAAATACAAATTTAAATTTGTACATATACGTCTTTCTATTTTAACGGTAACGGTTCACTAACATGTCTTGTAAGTTTTATTTAACAAGGTCTAAATATCAATTACATGATGAAAATTCTGTTAAAATTCTCAAAAATAAGTTGCAAACTTGCGAATTTTTTAACATCTTCTGCACCGTGTCTTTGAAACTGATCTCATCATGCGTTCACTCGGAGGAATCTGCAACTCAGTAGAACATATGCAAACCTTACAGGCTTGGAGGTCAGCTCAGGTCAAGGCTTCTCTGTCAGCGAGACATTTATTTTGAAAAGAACCATCAGGACACTCCCGTCTCTCTCGTCCTGGGGGGGGGGGGGGGGGGGAGTTTCTGTGCCCACACCTCGGAGGGGCACGTGATGGCGAGCTGTTGACCGATCACCGGAGCGGGGACACTGGTCGCTTCTGTTGGACATGTCAGCCGGGTCGGACCGAGACACCGGCAGCCCCGGGCACCGGAGGAAGATCGCTCCTGACGGCCAGCGGCCCCGGGAGCAGGCGGGGAGAGCCAACCGACACAGCAGAGGAGGTACCTGCACTAATATACTGAACCTCTACTACAGCACCTTCACAGCCAGAATAAATATAGTTTAAGTAGTGCTGTTTTAAATCTATTGCCTCCTATTTCGTTTTAACAGGGATTAATAGTTGTCTTTGTGCTGAAATGATCATCGAACAGTGGACAGAGAATGAATCAAGGCTCAGTTTCCATAATGAATCCTTGTGTCCAAACATTAGCTCTAATAACATTACAGGTACTTCCTAATATGTACCTTTCAATTAAAATGGACTTTAATGAACACCAATTTTCGGGAAGAACAGTTTAATGGATTAATTGGTGGATTACAGTGATCATTAAGGAGTTTTTATGGGGTAATTTGAATTATTTGAAATAAATAAATAGCCAAAAGCCATCCCTGATTTTCAGCTCAATTAAAACATTCATTGAAGGTATGGCTTTCATGTGATTTGTTAAATCTTAAGACCCCCTGCAGACATGTTTGAAGAAAGTAAAAAAAAATGAATAATAATTTGAGTCTAATAAGCTTTTTCCAGAAACAGAAAGTTCAGTGGCTTTGTTAAAAAATCTTCCCCTTTCTCCCAAATTGAAAAATCCAGAATATGTGAATCTTCAGATATTTTTTGTTTCAAAGTTTTACAGAAACAAGAATTGTCTTAGTGTGTAACTTCCATACTGGACTACGACTGGCTCCAAACCAGTTGTTATGTCGTAAATCCTGCTGGTACATTCAGGTGTTAATCTGAGATTTAAGGCGAGCTCAGAGGAACTTCCCTCCTTCGGGAGACGAATGTGAAAACAAACTCATCCCTGCACAGGGAACCTTGAACATTTAGGCCATTTAACGATGTCAGGAACTGCGTGAAAAAAGTGCATTGTTGTGTTTTCAGGATGCAGTCCATAGTGTGTGTTCCTAAAGGCTTCTCTGTTGCTGTCCTGTATTGGAGAGAAATGTATTGGATGCTGTATTAAGAAAAGGGGGCAGTTGTTGGTTCTGTTTGGGGGCTGATGTCTTTCAGCATTCAGTCATTTTCCATTTGAAGAAGACTTGCGATATAAAATGTACTAAACACTTGTGGAGTGTGGTTACGTGTGTGACTTCAGCGCTGCTTCTTCTTCATGTTTTTCACAGTGCAGGGTTTCTCCAGAGATGCTGCAAGTCTGAAGGGAACTCTGTCAACATGTGAGGAGACCTTCCCAACAGGTAACTTGCTCCTGACAAGCTATAAAATTGGTCAGTTATTTCTCTTTGGACTGTATATTTTTAAGCCCCAGGGCTTTAATCTTTGTAAAACGTCTCAAAAGCCCAGACAAGTCACTTATTCTGAATGATGTCACCGCTGTGTACGAGCCAATCACATAGCCCAGCTGGGTCAGAGGCCAGAACGGGACAGAGGGATTAACACTACTGCGAATATTCAGTGGGACGCATACCTAGAAGTAACCTGGAAGCCAGAAACCTTTTTGGCGTATGCGCCAGGCGAGCGATTCTTATTGGACTTAATAGGAACCATCTCTCGGTCCAGTATCCGGCTTTTGTTATACATTCATGGTAGCCTACAATCTCACAGAGCCACTGTAGAATCTCAGTCTTATTACTAAATATTTACAGAACAAACAACGTTTCTGAAGTCCTGCTCATGCTCTCCTTGATGCTACATTACACCTCACATTACCAAAGGGTGGATCAGTATTTTCTTTCACCGTTGCAGTTATATTATGTACAGAATTGTTAAATTGACAGTAGAGGGAAGGTTAGTAATCCAAGTGGATATAAATCTCGTGCATGGATTTGATATTTATTAGGTTGGAGAGGAAATGTTGCTTTTAGTCGTACCTGGATGAGTCATAAGAGCAAACGTATAACCTGTAAAACTGCAGCGACCTCACTGGAAAGTCATGTGAGATAATTTAAAGTGGTTTATACCTTGAACCTGTGAGTTCAACTGAAGTAACTTATTAATCTGTGTCAGTCACACAGTGTCATCACTGACTCAAAGCGCAAACTTGGCTCAGACCTCTTTACAAATAAAAATTTGGTTCTACAAACAGAACCTGAACTTCATTTTCTTTAAATACTATTTTATGAAATTAGTATTTTTTTAATTCTTAAAATAACCTTTATTGGATTACTGGATTGTGGATCTTGTTTTATTACATCAGTTAAGGGTCTGTACCTCGGCAGCCAAAACTGCTCAGCTCATTCTTTTTTAGCAAACATTAACAAGACAGGTGGTATCATCAGAAATGACCAGATACTCCACTCATGTAGATGTAGTAGATGTTTTTCTGTCTATATTTTACTGCAAGTTTATTGAGGTGATATAAACAATATATGAGAGTTAAAAAAATCATCCAACATTTTAACGTAAATAAACATTTTGAATAAAAAATCCCTTAAATGTGAATAGTAAAGAACTGTGACCAACATCTGTAGAGACAGTTTTCATTCATTGTAGAAATAACCTTGACGGTGCGTCCTGTGTTCAGCTCTGCCTGTGCTGTTGGACGTGGTCAGGGGTCCCGAGCGTCTTCCTGCAGACGAGGACTCACAGGAAATGCTGAGAGGGAAACTGCGCATTCTGCAAGCTGACAGCTCCGAGGTCAACGCTATATTCACGGTACAGATCCTGTCATTTTACACTGTAAAAAGATAGATAGATAGATTACTTAATTCATCCGAAGGGAAATTAGGTTAAAAACAGTCCACTTCCCCCAAAAATTATGAATGAAGCAAATGTCTGTCTGCTTGTGATGCAGTTCTGCATTTTAATGGCCAAAATACAAGTCATGCAAATTTAAGTTTTGGGTTAAAATTGTTATTATTAAGTTAAAGGGATACTTCACCCAAAATGAAAAGGTTAGCTGGTAGTTTCATCCTTCATAGAGTATAGTGGTTGTGGTTGATTCATGTCACCATAGATGCCAATGATAAGTGTCAGGAAAAAAGTGTCTTAATGTCCAGAGAAACTTCTTAAACCACAACTGCAGCATAGTCCTACTTCCCACTGTCCAGCTGCACATCTTCCTTTCTTATGGATAAATACACAACTTACATGTGTGATAGACTCATCCCAGGAAATAACTGTTTGTTGTGTAATAGTGCCACTACATCTGTCGGTACAAAGAACAACTCAGGGACCAGATATTACAAAACTATTTGAAACTCGACACAACTTGAAGGGGAATCTATACAAAAAACTGCACACAAGAAAAATCAATATGGAAGTATCTTTTATCAAACCTTTCTCTGTCTGTAGGAGTTATCCGCTCATCTCGTCTCCATCAACAGTGAAGAAAAAGTTATTTTTGTGACCTTCAAAACATTTGAGGAAATATGGAAGTTCACCACATATTACACGATAGGTGGGTTTGGAAAGCAGTTTTAACCTTGAGTGTCTGCAGAAAGGCAAAAGTGTAAAAGCTAATCATTGAAGTGATTATTATTTCAAAGCTCTATGTGATGACTCTTTTGGAGTGTTACCTTTCAAGTTAACTATTCAAATGTTACTTCAGCATTGTAGTTGTAGATCTTTCTGAGCTATGATGTACTGAACGGGACACTGCTACTGCTGCTAGTAAAAACTATGCCAGTAGATCCAGTCTGATCTCACCTCCTCTCTTCCAGGCTTCCTGGGTCAGTGTATAGAGAATCTGTTGTTCGACAAGAAGTTTTGGCTCAGTTCTTTGGAGGAGGACATTGCTATTGAGGTTTCCATTCAGGAAGACACTCTTAAACTTATTTACAAAGGCATCCTCATGCAGGAAGGTAGGTGATACAATTCAGTCTTGCTAATGAAGGGCCTGCGGGGCTCGTTTCATATGTGCTGATGTAGATACAGCATCTATAGCATATGTTCAAAGATTCAGCTTAATCAAATATCTCAACAACACCCACTCACACCATAAAACATGAGTGAGAAGTTCCTACACAGAGCAGAAAATGTTATCCCTGAGGGGCTGGAGAGGGGGCCCCTCAGGTCCACCTGCACCTCCTGCTGCTCCTCACTGCCTCTAGGTATGAGGACCCTGCTAACTCACTGGGGACACCCTCACATGGCTGGACTCTCAGAACATTTTGCCTAGTCTTTGGAGTCTTTATGGCCCCTTCACACACTTCATTTTGTCTGGAGGAGTCCACTGTAATGTGGCCCATGGCCCTCTTTTTCAGGTGGTCTCAGTCCGGTTGATTGGGCCACACCAGAGTTTGATTTGCTTTCACACCAGTCCAAATGAACCGTACTAACCAAACAGGTTAGGTGTAGTCACAAGGAGTCAACACAACCCATTTAACACCTTAAAAATACTTACCACACGACTGGCCCCTAGATCAAGAATGAACCTCCATGCTCAACACTTACATGTGAAATATAGCCTTAAATCTGAGTTACACCATCAGTAGTATCATTGGTGTGAGGCTAATCCTCAACACAACAGCAGTTTCATGATCTAGTAAATAATATGCAACTGAAAAATAAGTCTTAACTTTATCATCATTATATTTCCCTTTTTGTGATCTTAAAAATGTAATAAAATACTAATGAAATTTCATATGCCGACATTACACAGGCACACACTCTCATTCTCTCTGTGGGTCCTCAGGTTCAATGTTTGCTAGTTGTAGTACCAACCAGATGTTTGACAGCTCCACCTCTGGAGGTGACTTGTACCTGGAGCAGGGAGATATAGCCCAGTTTGAGCCTCCCTTCCTGGGCTCAGGGTGGACCGTCCTCTGCCTGGCTGATGGAGCCCGAGGCACTGCCCCCAAACCTGCTCTGGAGCCGGTCATCCCGTTTCATCAGTAAGTCGCGCCCACAAGCAGGGCTGTATCGACTTGTTCGATACACTCTCATACAGGTGATGGGGACTGGTCTCACTGTTATGTGTCCCTACAGCAGAAGATATGAGGGGTTATGCTCTGTGGTCACATGATCCTATCTGTCCACAGATGGTTTCTCAAATCCGGTGCAGATAACATTCTAGTCGGTGATGGGAAACCTGTCTGTGACTTCCCTCTGCAGTTTGGTATGCGCAGTAAAATCTTTTTTATATAAAATAATTACCCAGAAATTATTTCAGAAACATTTAGAAATGAGAAAATATAGGACAATGAATTATGACTTTAAGCTTCTACTAAAATTGACATTTTAACTTAATTCAGTGCTTACACTTATACTAGATCTTCAACTTGTTTTAGCACTACCATTTAAACTCCCACTTTAACTTTTTCAGTATTTCAGCTATTTTAAATGTTTCAGCAGCAGATTTTCAGCAGTGCTCACACACATTCCCTTCTTACTACTTCTTTACCAAGTGACAATTCAACTGCTTTCAGCAGTTAAATGTAAAATGACATTTCAACTATTTTAATCTCTACAACTGTTTTCAGCATTTACATGTGAATTGACAGTTTCACTGCTTTCATTTCTTATTCATCAACTCTTTATCTGAGAATGATACACTTCAACTGACACTTCAAACCCTTTCAGATCTCAGATCTTCTCCTTTGAGTAAAACAATTATACTTCTGAGTCACACAACTTCCACTGTTCATATCAGCTGACATTTCCAGACATCTTTCAGTTTATACACTTGAACTGGTATTCATTTCTTTCAGGACCTCCACTTTAACTGACATGTCCAGCTCATTTTATCACTTACACTTTGACAATTAAAACTCTTTTCAGTGTTTGAACTTCAACTAAATCCTCAGGTCCTTTCAGCACTTTCATTTCAACTGATACTAACTTTACTCTGGCCTAAATTGACACTTCAACTTATTTTAGTACTTCCTATTTTAGTACTGCTATTTCAACTTATTTCAGTAATTGTATTTTGACTGCCACTTTGACTAAAATGTAATTATAAGTTAAATATGTGCAGATGTGTGGAAAGTTTGATATATTTGATTCACATAAGAAGACAAACACAGTTTACACAAGTGTGGTACAGAAGGATTAGACACTAATAGTACACAATTATATCATTTGAAAACAGCTGCAATATGGAGTTATTATGGGAAATGAAAATGTCACCAGGCATGAAAAGTGATTTTTTTTTTTGTAATTATAGGTGTCTTACTAGGATTAACCTAATAATTAACAAAGCAAAACCTAACAAAGGAAATATGATTTACAGATAATACAGAATATGGAAACAGTTAAATGGCAGTGCTTTAACTTGAAAGATGAAATTAAAGAACAACAATTTAAAATGTCTGTTGACAGCTGAACAGGATCATTAATATTCATCATATACATCATTGATAAAGTGACTGTATGGGGGTTGTACACAACAATATTTTCTGAGTACTTAAGAGCATTGAAAACCTTACTGGAAGTTGTGGGATATGTAGTCTCATTGTATCCTCTCCTCTGTTCAGCCAGAGGAACCTGTCTGTCTACAGTGGAGTATGATGCTGAGGGCCCAGATGAGCTGAGCATGGTACCCGGGGATCGCATCATCATTGTGGGACTTCTGGTGTCTTGTTTTCATTGGTTTACAGGGAGGAAGGAGGCCACAGGAGAATTGGGTCTGGTCAAGACAAGCCTGGTGAAACCGTCCACTGACAGTTATGAGTTAGTGTATAACCAATATTACTGTGTTAGCCATTTCAACAAAACACACCTTACATTACTACAATAGAGTACATTAAAATACTGTATCTTGTTCTATTCTTTGTCGCCCTTCCAGTTCAGCAGATATTTTTTTGGATGGAGAGGACGGGGCATTCTTTAGTCTGCAAGAGGACAAAGTCATAGAGGAAACAACTGCCTTGTTGAAGAAGAAATCTCAAAATGATACCGGTCATAACTACAAACTGGGTGAGATAGGTCACACTGTTTATACAGATCTGCCACTGCTGTGGGTAACGTTTGGTTAGATTAAGGAACAAACACTACTTGGTTAATGTTAGGGACCTATACAAGGTATTGCTTTATTGTATCAATGTCACTTCAGCCTTTGCTCACGACAGAAACATGTCATAATTCATGTGGCAACTAGAGGTCTTTTTCAGGAAAACAAATTACTGTTTCTGTCATTTTTCTTGAGTGAACAGTGGCAAAGAACCATCACTTAGGCATTTTAAGATGAAGTCTAAATGGAGCAAAGTACCTTGAATTAATACCAGGAATATAACACTTACCCCATTAATGAGTGACACAGTGTTCAGATTGACATTAACACGGCGGCAAAAATGAGGCATTGGCTCAGCAGGGGCTCCAATGCAAAAACGTTGAACCTGTCTCAACACAGTGTAACGTCTTCTAGCAAAGCACTGCACTGTTCAGTCAAGCACACATTCCGGGTGGATTACCTTGTGAGGTGGAAGAGATAATTCTACGGTTCTACTCATGAATGTCAAAACTCGAACTAGACTCTTTGGATCTACTTCTCACTTGCCATTGTGGGGAAGCAGCATACCCCCACCAACGCCTCCCCTTGCTTTTGTTTAACACAGGGCTATTTTCAGTCTAAACACACTCTTACTTAAATTGTATTTGCTGAACTGAATTGTTCCTTGATTTATTTAGGAGTTTTCATTACCAGTTGTCAAGGTTTTCGGATATTTTCTTTCATTCACTTTCTTGTACTTTTTGTTTTTCAATCTCAGATGTGATCAGTTACCAAGACCCTGAAAATAAAACATCATGTAAGTATTGCCACGTAAATGTCAGGTAAATGTGTTTTTTATTTTGTCAGAGTATCTGTATTTCAACATATTTTTTTCCTCCCATTATTCTTTTGCAGTCAGTTTGTCAAGCAAAGCTGATACTCAGCAGACTGACCTGAAGAGAAATATTCAGAGGATTCTTGATAAAGGAAAAGACTCATCGCCAGATTCCAAAGTGACCATGAATGGGACTCCAGAGCACTCGGTCCTGGCTACAGAGTCAAAAAACCCAAGCCCTCCCTGTTTCACAGTTCACCCAGTTGTAGAAGGCAACAACAACACTGAAAACTTCATTCCCCTCTTCTCTTTTTTGGAAGGACAAGACTACACAGCCGAGTTCGGCGTCCTGTATGGACTGAGTTCGGAACTCCTCGCTTCCTCCACCTTCACTGGTCACTCTGACGAGGATGAGATCATTGCCTTCCTGGCCGTTGCTCGGGAAACAGCCAGGAAGAAGCGGCTCTTTTGGTCACAGACCCGTTTGTGCTTTTTGTTGGGTAAGCTCTGTGCCGGGAGGTCAAAGTTCAGCCAGGCCCGGGTTTACTTTGAGGAAGCCCTCAGTGTGCCACGAGAAGGCTTCACGGATCTCAGGCTGTTGGCCAGCATCTACTCCAACCTGGCTGCCATATATCTTCTGCAGAAAAATACTGAAAGTTTCTTTGCACTGACAGAGCGACTTGTTGCCTTACTATTGGGAATCCCAGACTGTCTGGAGAGCTCAGAGGACAACTCTGCTCTTAAATACATCCTCAAGAAGGCTGTTCTCTCTCACAACAAAATGGCAGAGGCCCGGGCTTGTCATCTCTTGGCGAAACACTACTGGACACGTGCAGAGGGGGATCGAGCTGTTCCTTATCTTGAGAGACTACTCGTTCTTTGTGCTGAAGCTCCAAGAACGTGGAGCATCTCCCACAGTCATGGGTACCTGACCCTGGGAAGGCTCTATGGTGAACTCCGGCTACTCCACCTCAGTGTCAGTTCAGCCAGGAGAGCTTCTCTACATCCATCTGCTACTCTGACTGACTGCCTTAGCAGCATGGTTCTAGTTTTGGACAAAGTCAACAGACTGAATGGGATCACAGAACAGGAAACCTCCATCCCGCCTCAATTGGCTCCATATTTACACCAATCCCTCTCTGTTACCAGAGTCCAAGGAAGAGGAAGTGGCGAATACCATGTTTTGAGCCATCAGCTTACTGTTTCTCTTTGCCAACTCTTTTGCAAGCACAGAATGGTTGGACACGCTATTGGCCATATGCATATGCTCATCAACAACACTCCACCTTCACAGCGACTCCCCATCTCAGTCCAAGAAAGAAACAGTGCCCTGATCTGGCTGGCATGGCTTCACATTGAAAACAATCAGCCAGATGTTGCTTTGGATATCCTGGACTCACTCCTAGCTTCCATGCCAGAACACTGCACCACCCCTCAGGAAGGTCTGTGGGTTTCTACGACTTAATGTGTTAAAACAAATGACAAGCAAGCAAATGGTGTTGCAAGCAAATATTTCCAGGAACTAAGGAGTCTCAGGAAGTAAAGTAAGAAACTAGACAAGTCTGAATAACCTAAGGAATCTGACGATTAGGCAGAAAAAACATGTAACAGATAAATAAATTATGTCAAATTATTTGACACACATATTTCACACATGATGACACAAAACGGTCATGTATTGTTGAGTGTTAAAAGAGACATGCAGAGGTGGAAAATGGCACTGAAAACTCCAGATCACGTCTCCAAGCTGCAATGCTGCTATTTTGTTCATTTGTGCTTTAATACTTAACTGTATGTGAGGAACTAAAATACACAAGCTTTGTTTCTCTTGTTCAGTGGCACTAACTAGTTAGTGAACTAACTAGCAGGCAAACCAAACCAGTCCTAAGACTGCTACTAGTGGCGTCCAGTCATTTCTATGAGTGAGTGGCCCATTAACACCCTGGTTGCTAAGATAAGGTTCCCAAGTCCCTGAAAAGGTCCCAGGGATCCTGGAAAAGGTGGAAATAGGTGCACGAGAGAACTGTGGGAATAATCAGGCAGGTTTTAAGAAAATATTAAACATTGTTAATTGTAATTCAAACTACTAATTTGGAAGTGACATTAACATTAAAGTTACCTGACTAACTACCTGTCAGTTATTAATGTTAATTTGATTTTACAGAGATACTTCCTGGCTCAATATTCTACCAAAGTATAATGAATTGTGCATCTGGGATTATTTTAAACAATGCTTTATTCGATTTTCTGCTTTTGACTAATGCGGACTTCAGAAACTGGCCAACTTTTTAAAGATGTAAATACAAAACAATATGCAGTTTGAGAGGAAAAGGAAAAACTGATTGAACATCAGGCTATTTCGTAACTATAAAGTAAATGTGTTCAATTCAACACAAAGGTGTGGTCCTCAACATGCGTGGCGTGGCACTTCGATGCATGGGTGACCTCCGGGGGGCAGCAGAGAGCTACCAGGCTGCTGTTGACATCTGCCAGGAGTATGAGGACATGCCAAACTGGGCCGTAGCTCTGGCTAACCAAGGTAACATATGCTTCTTAACAGTTAATTCTCCTGGTGGACTTCAGTGCCGTGAGATGACTCTGTGCCTCTTCATCCTCATGCAGGGCTGTTATGTCTGAAGGCTGGAGCTAAAGGACTAGCGCAGAAACACCTGACTGAGGCTGTCCAGCTCTTCTCTGCCCTGGATGAAGAAGGCCACGAGGCAAACTTCATCGCAGTGTTGCTGGAGCTGGGACAGCACTATGTGAAGCAGCACCAGCTGGACTTTGGGAAAGGATGCTACGAATGGGCTCTGCTGCTGGCTATCAATGCCAGCCTGTTAGACTGTAAGTATGTAAGTCACACATTTGTTCTGTTGTTGTGTGCTAAGGTCATCTTTTTACTTTTGCTCCTCTCAATGAACTGGACTATCCCTTATTGCCAGGCCAGCTCACTGCAATCAGACACCTATGCCATCTGTATGAGTGTGAGAGTCCTGATCAGGCCCAGTGTATCATCTACAGCCAGCACCAGGTCCAGCTGCTGCAACGCACAGGAGACAGAGGACGGGAGGGAGACGCACTGGAAGCCATCAGTCAGCTCTACCTCACTCTGGGCACAGAAAGGTGTGTGGAGCTGGAGTAGGTCCGATGTAACATTCACTTATGTTCTTATTTTTTACAAAAACAGCAAAATCCTATGTTTTTTATTTTATTTTCTGTCTTTTAGAGCTGTCTTGGAGTGACAGGACTAATGTTTTTGAATGTTTTCAGGGCATATCGGGCGGCTCTTGACTACACCAAGAGCAGTCTGGGTATCTTCATCGACCTGGGCTCTAAGGAGAAGGAGGCGTATGGCTGGCTGCAGGCTGGGAAGATCTACCACTTACTGAACCAGAGTGAGCTGGTGGACCTTTATGTTCAGGTCTGATAGCAGCTGTGTAGACATCACAACAATTTCATGTCCATCAGTTGAAACACTTTCTACGAAACTTTTGAAACCTAAACTGTGATCTGTGTTCAGTCTCAATGTATAGTAAAAAGTGTACCATAAGTGCAAAGAGACCCATACATAAGAGACATGCCTTTATTGTTTAATTCAAACTCTACCTGTTGTGAAATAATGCGGTATAATGTATATTTCCACAGGACTAATTCCATCAGTACAACAGTCATGTCATACATATTTGTATTTTTAAAATACAGAATTTCTTTGGGATACATTGCATGGTTGTTATATTTCCAAATTTTTTATTTGATACACTTACAATTTGTGTATTTTGAATCTTGTATCTTTGTAGACAACCACATTGTGAGGGTGTAAGCAGTGAGCCTGTAACCCCATTCAAGAAACTAATCAGCAGCACCTACAGCTCACCACTCTGCTGCTCTCATATTCTCTTTTTAACACAAATATTGTTTTCAATCACAAATTATTTCTCATGGCTTCCATGTTTTTTGGATCAATGTTAAGCTACCTTCAGTGAAACGCAACACTTCCAGCACAGACGTTTCACATTAAAAGTCTGCCAGCAACTTAAAGTGCAAAACCCCTTAGCTTTTCCAGTGAATTTGAAAAACCTACAGGAAGCATTGAGTTTTTCAAGAATTGGTGAATGGAGACAGTGTTTGTGTTAAAAATAGAAACTGGGAGCAACAGAGTGGTGAGTATGACATGAATCTGTTCTTGTACTGATGAACATTATGATTTAATGTTAATGTAATGTACATTATAGTACAGGTAATTCCACCCCAAAACTAAAATAATAAACTTTATGAAAAGATCAACAGACTTCACATTTGAAACTTGTGTTTTTGGTGCCCTCTAAGCAGCTGCTCTGTTGTTGTGAGTCAGAATGAACGTTTTCCAGTGAAAGCTTGTATTTTTGTTGATGTCGTTATCAGGTAGCTCAGGATGTTGCTATGAGTACAGGAAACACCAGGTTCATCCTGAAGCTTCTGGAAGCTGCAGGAGACATTTTCTTCAACAGCTGCCAGGACCGGGACAAGGCAATCACGTTCTACAGGGTACAGTCTGAATAAAACACTGAGTTGATACAAATATTTAAAAATATCTCTCATTACCCCTTACACTGCCCACTGTCGTCATACCATGGCCTCATTATCGGCCACCCTTTATATTTATCTCCTTTGGTTCTGATGCAGGTGTATTTATCTTTGTACATTTCCTCACTACCTTGATTTTTAGTCATTAAGCAGCCTTGGGCATTCATTTTGTATGCGATAACAGTGTTACTATTGTTGTTAGGAATGACAGTCAAAGCTAAGAAAATGATCCTAAAGTTATTTTTTAAGCCTATTCTAATGTCCTGTGTTCCACCATGTAGGACCGTGCTCTGCCCATTGCAGTGAAGAGCAGCAGTGTTCGTTCCAGGCTGAGGTTGTGTAATAAGATGACGGAGCTGATGCTCAGTCTCAAGCTGTATGGGGAGGCTGTAGAGTTTGCTCAGTCTGCACTGGACATCAGTATCACTCTAGGTACCGAAAGCCTCCAACACAGAGTGTACACCTGTCTGTTATTTTAGGATTATAACTTATGTTTGCATTTACCCTTTAAAAAAACAAGACATGGTCCAATTACTGTCATTCACTTGATAAATAATTTATGAAATACTTTATATAATGCAGTTAGGTTACATGTTTATTGTAGAATTGATTATCTGGAGAAAGCCCTACTGATAAGTAATAATGAATGTTACATGTCAGCTGAGCTTTTCTACTGCCATCATGACACATCGGATTCCTGATTGAGGACCTTGATACGTAATATGAAGGTCCTAGATCAGGGCTAGGGTCCACCAACTTCTCAAACAAAGACACTGTGGCTCATAAGATTTGTCACAGGAAGAATGTTAAAAATACAAACAACAACAAACATGAACCAAAGTCAATACAAACCATGTAAGATGGTGTAGGATTTGTTTTTCACTCACTAACAAATGTCTTCTCAGCAGCAGTGAGTTCAGCACTGCCACTGGTGGCCAAAAGCTTTATTACAACAATACTGAATTAAATCTTGTAAGCAATGGACAGCAGTGTAGAATGATTCAAGAATGTAACGTACAGATATCCTGTCTGAAGTAGTGCTATTACGGAGTAACTGCGTCTACCTTTGTGTGTGGTGGTACATACAGGTGAGCATCTGAATGAGCGAGTGGCGTACCACCGCCTGGCCTCCCTGTACCACTATCTGGACCAGTACGAACTGGCTGAACACTACTACCTGAAGGCCCTAACCCTCTGTCCAACACCTCTGCTGTTTGATGAGGAAACACTGTACTATGTCAGGGTGTACAAGACACTGGGGGACATCATATTCTATGACTTGAAGGTAAGGGACTACATGATACACATGGGATGGTTTACTGCTAACCCTTAGACAACTGGAAGGCTACAGATACATTTAGTTGTCCATAGGTAATGCCTACAAAAGCCCAAATATCTTATATCAGTTGATAATAGTCTCTCTTAAACTTTTTTATTTTGAATTTTGTATCCTTATCAATACATGATGGTTCTCATCTGTCATTCTGACTGATTCTGCGTAGCTCTATTTGATGTTCCAGCTTGTTTAGGATATAAAATAGTTTTCTCAGTCCAAGAAAAACTAATCTTTATTTTTCTTGGAATGCTGTGTGGCCGACAGCCACTAAAGTGTCCACAGTATGCCACCACATCCTTTTCGCATTGGGCACGATGAACCTGTGTCATGAATCACAAAATCAGAGCTTCATGTCTTGCGTAATTCACGTAATCTGCCAAAGGTGGGACATCATCAAGCACTGTATGTGTCTTGGCTATTATGTCCCCAGCCAAATCCTCAAAGTTCAGTTTCCTAAAGAACATTTATTACTCAAGTCTGACCCAAATCTAACAAACTGTGCAAACTAACAAAAGTTGTGTTTAAATGTAGTGTTTCTTACCAAAGTGCATAAAAGTGTATGCCCTTGAGGGTATGCTTGCTACATTTCTTGTCACATTAACTATTGATCAGCAGAACAGCATAATTCTGGTAGCAAGAATGTGTATCAACCCAGCTGTATGTGCACGCTCGTGCGTGTGCATGAAACAAACATAATGTGGTCCCAGTTTGTAAAACTGTGAAACTGGACAAAAACTTAATAGGACACCTTGAACAATATTAGCCGGATCACTGATATACATCCACCTGAAAGGTTGCTTCTATTGCAGCAAAGAACTTTATAAATTAACAGATTATTTCAAGATAATGATTAAAATTGATAAAAATGAAATAGATTGAATATTGATTAGTTGCGATCTAGCAACCATGGCCTTACTCGGCTTCTGTATTACTGTATTTAAAGGCAGCTATGCATGTGAGGCATTGCTTGTATTTGTATGAAATGCAATAAACAATAATGTGACTAAATGATACTTTTTTAAAGGGGCCGTACATTTTATCTTGTATCTCTACAGGACCCATTTGACGCTGCAGGCTACTACCACCTAGCTCTGGCTGCAGCCATGGATCTGGGCAACAAGAGGTCTCAGCTGCAGCTGTGCACCCGCCTCGCCACCATTTACCACAACTTCCTAATAGACCGGGAGCTCTCTCTCTTCTTTTACCAGAAGGCAAGAGGATTTGCGGCCGAGCTGAACGTGAGGAGGATCAATATCTCCCCGGATCAGCAGTATAGCAGCACCTCACAGTACAAGACCAATGGACAATAGGAAAGTCGCTTTGGGAGGACCTCATCAAGTCTATATTTCACAACAAAAGAAACTTTTGTGCAAGAAAGTGCAAGATAAACTTTTTTGGTACAAAGGAATCATGTTTCATGAGAAGCCTTACATTAGGACTACAGCACAGATTATACTGATCCCAAAGGGAAACCTATATTTTAAGACCTTACTTGGAAGACATAATGAAGGTCAGCGTGGCCAGGATGTCCAGTCTAATCATCTACTGCACTGTAAGACTGTATATGTGCAAAAGTTTCAAAATTCAACATTGAGCTTTACTGAGTGGACAGTAAATAAATCTGCACAAAATAAATAAATAGGTAAATATTGTAAACCTAGCAGAAAAATATGAAAGATTTAAGCAATTATATGTGTAAGGTCCTTTATTTCTTTTTGATTTTTTTTTCATTTTCTGAAATAAGGAAATAGAATAATTCAAAAACCTATTTCATACCAATAATCACACCCAATTATTTTATAAAAAAAGCCTCCTGTAATAACACAGGAATGAGGGGGAGAAATGCAAATGCAGACTCTTAACTGATCACTCCTCTGCATATAATGACACTCTGTGTGTATGAATGTTATATGGTACTGGTTTGAATACCTGTTAGCTGGTAACTTGCTCTTACAGTTTTATCTTGAGGCTCTATAACCAAAGCAAAAAGTAAAGGAAAACCCTGTACGTATTGGATGACAGTCCATCAGCCAGTGCAACAGCATGTGGAGATGCATAATGCAATTTGACTCAATCAATAAAATTATTGCCAAAAGAAAATTCATGCAGTTTTCTAAATATGTACTCCCACTCTGTACACTCAAATGCTTTATGGTTTCTGTTAGTTCTTGTCTTCTTCTCTCTCCTCCCCTTTCAACCCAACAGATGGCCGCCCACCCAGAGCCTGGTTCTGCTCGAGGTTTCTACCTGTTAAAAGGGAGTTTTTCCTCGCCACTGTCGCCAAGTGCTGCTCATGGTGGGAACTGTTGGGACTCTGTAAATAATATTTTAAAGAGTATGGTCTAGACCTGCTCTGTGAAAAGCGTCTTGAGATAACTTTTGTTATGATTTGGCGCTATACAAATAAAATTGACTTGACTTGACTCTAAATATAAATACAACACCCAGGAGTCATAGTTATGGAGAGGAAGCCAGTCAGAGCCGCAGTGAATTCAAAACGCCTCATCGTTGGAGTTGGGAACAAAACATGGGGCCATAGTTGGTGAATTCATCTAAAATTGTTGCATAGTCCAAAAGTAAATTAATTTAGGATGCAGATCATTTACCCCATAAGGTCACACTTCACTTATTTTAATGTTCTTGTTGTGATGGCTGCTTAACCAATGCTTAACCTTTGCCACCAATGACCCAATCAGGAAGTTCTGCTACCACACACTACCAGGAACAGAGAATACTCAGTATTCACTGTATAGGCCTATGTTTAAAAAAAAGGATAATCTATATATGAATACTTTCAATTAGCTGCAGGATGTGCAGTAACTGCTGAAATCTTGCCACTACAAGAAAAGTCAGGGGTCACCAAAATAACCAACAATCATTGTCTGGGTACAATGAATATCCATGCCAAGTTTCATGAGATGCTGCATGCATCTCTTCACTGATTCATATTCTGGAGGAATATCCTCATGAGAAGAACAACATTGGTCACTTGTTCAGATCCCTTAATCAACCTGACCATGACCTTTGGAGGTCAGTGTGAACTGTGACTTCTCCAAAGAACAGGAGAAGTTTTGTGAGATTTTTGTACGGATCATTGGGAGGAAGTTGGGGTGGATAGTCAGGTTAACAAAGTATGAGACTATGGCACAGGGAACTAATATTCATATTCCATTTCCTACGAACAGTTAACAATGTTTTCTTTTAACCGTGAACACAATGGTTACCCAAAATTTGCCAAGCAGTTGACAAAAAAATCACCAATCAAGGTCTGCTTACTCAGTTGTTTTGGACCTTGGTCTTTGTCGTCATCAGCAGATAAAGTGTACTTAGTTGCCAACTAAGAACTATAGGCGTTCAAAATTTCCATTATTCACTTTTAGAACCATGTTGGCTAAATTGTGGTTGCAAATCAGAACAGTTATTTCAGTAATATTTGAACAATTATTTGTAACAGTCATTTGCTTTACAAACAGTTGGGGCGCAATACCAGCAAGCGCTGCTATGGGTGTTTTGACGATTACAAACAAGCTGTTTTGTGGATTTGTTTATGTCATCAGTGTGAGGGAAATCTTAGAGCTGGTTCACTCTAACAAGAAGTTTCAGGAGACCTGGATGTCTTACACAGGAATATTTATTGAAGCTCGATCGAGGAGAAAAGGGAAACACCACGTGTGAATCACAGCGTACTGCTACCCAAATCTGAAGATGGTGTCCTGAAGCTCAGTATTTAACCCTCCCCAGAACTGATAAGTTCCGCTATATCCAAATAGGTTTATTCCTAACTCAGCCTGTCATGTGTGATGACTCTGTTGGATATCAGATCCAAACAGGGAAAGACGTCAACCATTGCTGTCCTAGCAACAGCATAGCCTCTCTACAGTATCTCTTATCCTGACAAGAAAGGGCTAAAAGCGACACAGCCTGCTCCAATTTTCACCAAACAAAAAAAAGTCATTACAAAATGAGAAACATTTGACAGCTTATATGGAGTAACTTAAACTGCTGCATTTTGATAACAAGATAGAGTAGTCCACAGCAGTCTATTTCTGAACCATCTGAACAAACCAGGTTTCTGCTGTAGGTTGTAGGAATAACAAGATTTTAAATGAGCGTAGCAGCAGATGTGGTCTACTCTCTCGAAAGAAAAACGGAAATATCATTATAGAATTACGTCCTGACAGACAGACGGTTCCTTAATGACCCATACTGCCCCCTACGGAATTTGACCTGGGATGGATATTGTACCACATGTGTAACAGGAATTTGTGCAAAATTGCCAAGTTGTTTCCACTTATTTATCAAGAAGGTTGTGACTGCAAGTGTTGAACTGCTGAACAGGTTGACTAATGACCATGAATCAGTCCAGGAGTCGCCTGGATCTTTTGTGTTTTGCTAAGAGAGGAGGGTGAGCTGAGCTGAAACCTGGCGGCAAAATGGAAACACAGTCTGCTGTCTTTGGTGGGACTGACCTGACATCAGTGACCTCTGTGTAAGATCTTGAATGGCCCTGGACTGGCTGAGATCTGACCCATGTCACTCACTGTGGTACTGAACTACCAGTATCATCAGCAAATGCATGGAGGATCCTAGTGGATTTGCAACATAAATGATGTCTAACTAGCCTGGCATCACCTGACTAATCCGCAAATTTACCGTCCAGTCCGTTTAATACTGCCGCTGTAGCCGGCCGGGGAGCACTCCGTTTATAAACTTTAAACCACCATTTTTAAGTGGTTATACCATCTTTCAAATTATTCTGATGGAATAAATTCTTGTTTGTACAATTATGAGAATTATGAGTGGAAATATTATTTGCAGCATTGTTGTCTGCTACACTGTGATTCTTATTACGATCACTGGATGGCACCAAAGTAAGGACTGTATAAATACTGGCTTTAATTAGGGCCATCTTTCACAAGGTCCTTACTGTTTACACTTCAAGTCATGCAAAGTTTTGGTTCTCTACAAATTGAACATTTAACATGTAGATATGTTTGTGTTGCAACACAAACATGGCGAAAAAAGTTAGGGGTTGGGAGTGTATAATAAATGAGTCATAATGTGTCAAATGTCCTGTAATGCTGTCTGCGTCCCTCCATTACCTTCAGAAACAATGTGTAATCCTGCTGAACAAGGAGCCCTGTGTTTCCTCAAGTGACAGACTCTTTCAAATAAACACACCCACGGCTGGGTGAGATACATATGTCTCTGTCGACACCCCTCTTGTCTGTGCAAACAAACCTGGACGGTCGTCGAACCATGGATATGGTTAGTCCACAGCCAGCTTCCAGCCTGCGACTGTCAGCCAATCAGAGGAGAGTAAGAATAAAAAACAGCCTCACATCTGCAGTGTGTGTGTGTGTGTGTGTGTGTGTGCGTGTGTGCGTGTGCGTGTGTGTGTGTGTAGAGCACGATGGTTCTTGCAGTATACTCCTATCCATGTGAGAAGACCCTGGTGAAACAACATTTTTGGTAAGTGAGGTCGTTTTGGTTCAACGTAAAAATTCCACTTTTTAAAACCTGAGTCTTGTTTTTGTAGTTTCGACCTTCATTCCTGGCAGCTATGACAACACCAGCTTAATTTATCTGGGGACACGATGTTGTACAGATTTACAGTCAGAGTGCATGTGGTCACAACACAAGTGATTACAAAAACACAGTTAAATCATATTATCCAAACCAAGTGAGACTACTTTTGAAAGAAGAAATACCACTACAGTATCATCCTTTTGCAAATGAATAGAAGCAATAAAACACACCCTTGCTAAATTCAATACACTCAGGGGATTTACTGCTACAGCCTTACTTTGTCTGTTTGTCTGTTGGCCACAGCCAGCAGCTGGTCATCTTAGCTTAGCATAAAGAGTGGGAACAGCTAGCACACCACATTAACTGTCTTCGGCCTTATATTTAACAAAGGCCCTGTTCATTATCATGGCTGATCCGATCACAAGTGGACAGCTCTCAGTCCGTCCCTTCACACCTGGTATTAAAATGCGTCTCCACTTCACTTCAGCATCAGTGCAGCGATGACAGATGCTGTGGCTAATATCGTGAAATGCTTTTGTTGTGAGCAGCTAGTTAATGTTGGTTTTGTTTCCGCAGACGGTGAAATCAGCAGCGTTACAGCGGTAAAATCTGTTTGTATGAGCGCTGTGTGACGCGACTAACTTCCTCTTACACAGAGGACGTCAGCTGAGTGGTCCGTCCTTCAGTGTGGCCCAGGACACGTTCGTGTTCACACTGCTGAAAGAATGTGGACACATGCGGCCCAGAACCCCTCTGAATGTGCTCTGAGTGATCGGATCTCAATGCATCCTCAATACGTCTTGGGTGCATTCTCAGCTGTACTGAGAGCTGTCCACTTGTGATCGGATCACCCAGCACGGATGTTAATGCAGGTCTGAACAGGCAGTCATGAGAGTGACATCGATCGTCTCTTCTAACTCTCAACAAGAAAGCAGTTCAGTGTAGTCCCCAAAATGTCAGACTATTCCTTTAACAAAAATACTGTTTTCATTGACTAATGGTCTCCACTTTCCTTTGTGTTTTTTCTATCATTGTAACGCATGAGTGGAATTCAACACTTCCAGCACAGATGTTTCAAAGTAGAAAAGTCTTCCAGCCCTCCTTTGTGTGGTAAAGTTTTAAAGGAAAGTGGGAATAATTGGTGAATAAAAAAAGATATTTGAAAAACATTTTTGTTTAAATAGCTGTTTAAAAAAAGAGTATATGAGAGCAGCAAAGTGGTGAGTAGCCTGTAACATGACCCCGTCGCTGTTTTTTTTACCTGGCCTTTATGTGTCCGTGCTGGCCATTCACCTGGCTATTATTTGAGGCTTTTATTTTAATACTGACTTTTATATGAGAATTTATGGTTAACACATTGTACCGTACCAGGAGACGTGTTTGTTGTTTCCTGTGGTCCCATTCATTGATGTTTGGTGAGAACGGACTGGACTCAAACATTCCAATGAAAGTTTCTCACCCAACACATATACCAAAATATTTTCTCTCTTCCTGGTTGGCTTTGGCATTGTGCAGCACATGAGCATTAGTGTTTCTTCCACTGAACCCACCAGCCTATACCATAGACTTTATAATAAGATGAGGAAGTGATGATGATGGAAAAAAAGCTTTTCAAGGTTCTGAAAAGGTTTTATAAATACCAACAGATTCTTTCACTTTTCAAACTTGTATTCTTCATCCCCAAACGACGCTGACTCAAGTGACATCACTTGAGGACGTTTATCAGACATCACACAGCTCCCTCTGGAGACACGATAGTTCTCGATAATGAGAAGGAAAGTGAAAAATAATTTGATATCTCAAAATAGCTACGTTGTTATCTGGGGAAAATCTTAAAAATTAAATTAAAAACTATGAGTTCTTGAGAGTATAACACAAACATAACACACACACAATGGCCATTACCTTGAGATAACTTGGTAATTAAATTCTAGTCTTGAAATACATTTTGATGAGCAACTACGGCAGCACTCAGTTTTCTTTTTAATGCAGAAAGTAGAAAAACAAAAGTCAGAGTGAGGAAAATCAACGTATTTGAAGTTAATTGTACTAGTCCTCCAGTGGTGATTTAGTGTGCACATGTAGCTGTATGAAGAGCTACACCACCACCACCACCAACGCTTCATATCTGTCAGGGCTTTACTACAGCTAACCATCAGGTCAGTGTACTGAAAACTTGATAGTACTAGAGGAGTTTTGTATTCAGGAGAAGGAGCAGCATGGTTGATAGTCCTCGCAATACTAGTAAGATAAAAGTGTAAGTGTGTGTGTGTGTGTGGCGCGCGCCTGTGTGTGACTGCATGGTCTGGTCGTCTTAAATTGCCCTTACAAGGGGACAGTAATGAAAGCATGTCCTCGTATCCCCAGTCTGCAGCAAAGAATGAATGACTTCATGTTTTGGAAAGAAAGGGAAAAAAAAGCAGTGGGCACACGGAGCGCCCCACTGAGCCACCAGTCACTGCAACACCTTCATTTGTACTTACTTCTGTCTCGAAGGGTTCCAGGATTAGTGTAGTGTACTCACTGGTTAAGAAACATAAATGCAGTCCATTAACCTATGTAACATTTTCAACACAGAACTGTTACTTGTAGTGTAGTACTTTTACTTAAGTAAAGGTTCTTAGTAGTTCTCCCAGCACTGGCATTGGACCTAATGCAGGATTTTAAATCACTGGACATCTGTGGCCAACAATCCATGTGGCAAAAAGCAAGTAAAAGCACTGTACTTAAGTTTTGAGGTACTTGTACTTACTTATAGTATTTCCACTTGACACTACTTTATACATCTACTCAACTACATTTCAGAGAGAATATGGAACTTTTGCTGCAGTTACTGGTGACTTTACAGATTTGAAAAAAAAAAAAGTTTATAAAATACAACATATTGTTAGAGATTAAACAAATGGTTCCTGCCTTTTTGGTTTGTGACCCTTCACAAAAAAAAGCAGTGCACATTTCAGATATCTTTGAGTGATTTCCTGTAAACCATCTCAGATGTTTTAATTCAAATAACTGATTCATCATAAAAAGATTAAACTCTTAGGTTAAAGATTACAGCGTTGTCCAAACAATGCACAGGAATTTTAGTGGCAGAATCGGTTTTTGCTTCTTTCCTGCCTCATTAATCATCTCACGAGTTCCTGCAGAGTACCTTTACTTATTATAATTTAAGTAACCCCAAACCTAACCCTAACATTTTGATGCAGGAACTGTAAAGGATGATGAAAGGGTACTCTGTACTTCTTCCACCACTGATAATCACACACAGCTTTCCACCAGATTTCCACCCTGCTCATGCAGGTAGCTGACCAGCAACCAGCAGGAGAGGCTACAGCACCAAGATCTACGATCCCTCACCTGATTCCCACTCACAAACACCAATAAGAGCTCCTGTTACTTCTCTGTGGGATGAATTCATTTTATTTTTAGGGTAACACAGTGGTTGCATGTCAATAGGTTAAAGAAATAGCTCAACATTTTGGGAAATACCCATTTGATTTATTTTAGAGAGTAAGATGTTCAGATCAATATCAATATCATGCCTGTCTGTTAAATCATGATGTGGTTAGCCTAGCTTAGCATAAAGAATGGAAACAGGTGGAAACAGCTAGCCTTACTCTGCCCAAAGTTAAATAATACAGGTGCCAACACCTCTAACGCTCAGTGATTAACATGTTGCACCTGCTTGGTTTAATTCACACACTAACTTAAAATTGAAAATGACTATTTTGCAGTTTGTTGGAACTATTTTTTGATATGTGTAAGTATGTAAGTGTCTACACAAAATGAGGTCATGTCCTCAATTATTTCTTGGAATTTAGCAATGTGGGGGGGAGTTTGAATTTTACAATTAAAAACATGAAATAAAAAAAAGTTCAGATAAAGGGGGGCACTGGAGGAATCTGATAACCGCATCCCCTATGTCTGTCCCCACCCGACCTGCCAGGAAAAAATGGGAATCGGATTGTGAGGTCAAACACGGCAACAGTGATGCTGCTGCCAACATCTGAGTGTGAGCTCCGTCGCCACGCCTCCAGCACCGCAGCTGCTCCCCGCACCTCCTCCTCCCTCCCCCGGCCTGCTGCCCTGCTGGAGCCGCTCAGCCTGCCGCTCAGCCCGGGCCAAGCAGACACAGAGAACACCTCATCAAGTCTCACTCCACTGGATCCTCTCTCCTGCTGGTTCGCCTCTGGACGGCGCCGTCCAAGTTCCAATATCAGGATCGCTATATTCTGACGTGTTTTGATGTAACAGGGGGACATCGGTGGTGTATGTGGACTTCTATCTGGAATGCGCAGTCAGGGAATGTGATCTCCGCGTAAACTTCTCTTCACCTCTCTTAGTTTCTATCCTCTCAAAGTCCTCCGTTAAAGATGCAAATCCTCCTGTACACAGCTGTGTTCCTTTACCTCAAGGAGTCTGCCAGCGCGGAGCCCAAAGCCAGGTGTCCGACGCGCTGCGATGTGAGCACCTGTCCGAGCCCCAGCTGCCCCAGCGGGTACGTGCCGGACCGCTGCAACTGCTGCCTGGTGTGCGCGCAGGGAGAGGGAGAGCCGTGCGGCCGCAAGGACGACCTGCCGTGCGGGGACGGACTGGAGTGCAAACATCCGGCGGGCAAGCGGCTCTCCAAGGGCTTCTGTCAGTGCAAGGTCAGCCACGAAGTGTGCGGCAGCGACGGGAAGACGTACGGCAACGTGTGCCAGCTGAAGGCGACCAGCAGGAAGACTCTGCAGCAGGGACTGCCAGGCATCAGCCAGATCCAGAGAGGGCCGTGTGAGACCAGCATAGGTACGATTCACTCATTAATGGATACATTTTGGTAAACCACAGTGTGCAGGAAACACTTGACAGGGCCGGACCAAGTATTTGTGTGACCCAAATCACAGCCCATTCCAAAACGACTCACCTGCCACCCTCTAGAATCTTATTTTAAGTAACACTTAAAGCTCAAGTCAGTGGCATTATACCATGCATTTGAACTGGTTGAATACAGGATCAGAAACAAAGAGGAAAAGAAAACAAACAACAAGTGGTTATAAAACGAACAATGAAAATAAAATGCACAAAAACATACAAAATAATAAAAGATATATAGACTATTACTTAAATATTAATCAATTATAAATTCTGAAAATATCAATTAAGTATTTTTAACATGCTGACCCCAAGACATGTAACTTATGTAGTAAGGCTCAATAGGATGTACAGTATGTGCTAATAGTGTTATTAATTATTACATTTAAATTTTAGTCAGATTTGGGTTATTATTTGCTCATATATGCTCACTTGGAGGCCCCCAAGCTCGCAGGATCCTTGGTAATAATGTCACTATTATTTGTTTGAATGAATGAAAGCTAGCATGCTATCCATTAAAATTAAATTGAACAAAACCAACCATATATAGCCAAATCCAAACAGTAAAAGCTACCAGCCTTACCTTTATCCACAATCTTTCCATCTCTAATGTCGAAACCAAATCGCTTCCTCACATTACCTCTGAGATAGCCTGGCATCGCCAGACTAATTTCCAAATGCGTATTAGTCTGGAAGCTCTCAGTTCATTTTTGATTCCAAGGGGCGTTATTGATGGACGGAGACAACCAATAAGAGCAACGAAACGCCGTCCTGTCATACGGTACAGCAAACACATATTTCTTATCAACCTAAAGTTTAAGTGCAGTTATTTGTTCTACTTTTAGAGAAAAATTTACCATCCAGTCCGTTTAATACTGCCACTGTAGCTGGCTGGGGAACGCTCCACATCGGCAGTGCTATCTTGGATATTTACAAAGATGCCTCAACGGCGCTCGTCTCTGTCAGTCATCGTATTAAACCCGCCTCCTACTAGATAAACAGTTGTGATTGGCTCGTCCGACACAACGGCACTGCCAGTACCAAGGAAATCTATCCGAATGTGAGGGGGGCCAGACGTATCTGCCAGAGCAAATAAGTGAGAAAACAGAAGCCCGCAGATTCGTCTGGTTCCCAGGCTACCTCTCAGGATTACCTTTTCATCACGACTCACTCGTTTCCTCCACCGCTGGCACTGGAAAGGTGACAACAGTTGCCTTGGCTGCTGATAAGTCAACGGGGCATTGATAGATCCCAGTGATGAGCGAGTCTACAAACGCCCCCTAGTGGAGAACATGACGCAGCTTGTTGACTGTGAATATTGAATTTGAACAGATCATTACAGACCAAACATTTCAGATTTTTCCACGTTTGATTTGTAGCTTGAATTTTGACTAAAAAGTCATAACCCCACTGGTATGAGTGCCCATAGAGTCTATAAATAGGCCAGGCTGATATATCGGCCTCACTTTTGGCTGAAATAACAGTAAATGTCAGGACAGAAATGTTAGATATCATTTACAAACAGTGTCTCCATTACATAGATTGTCCACTAGAGAGCACTGATGAGTTCTTCAAGAAACAAATTTAAGGGTTCTCGGTCAAAATGTTTTACAATATCTATCAATATATCAGATTTTTGGTCTAATTTCCACTTGTCATTTGTTAAGTTCTTGTATCTGGTAACAATGATGAGGTTTAAGACACTTTCATTTGCACTTAACCACATGTCTCTGTTGGTCTATTCACAAATCTGATTACAATCGGTCTTTGTTTTCCCAGCTACATGTAAATCAGGCTCGTTTGTTTTTGCTATTTCTAAGGCCAAGAAGGGACTTTGAACCTCAATCTGGTGTTACTATAGTAAAAATGTGTTCCCCACAGTATCATGTTGACTCATCAGTAGAGTGCAATGAGGCCCTCCAACTCCACCTCAATAAACTACCCTGTGTCTTCTCTCAACTGTCTCCAGGATAATAAGAGCCAGATTAATAAGGTTTAGAGTTAGAGTAATGCCTCACAACACCAATAAACACTGGTTAAAGGGCAGGTGCAGGTTTAACAGCCTGTTAAAGCAGACCAGAACCAGTTATTTGGAGCAGAGCAGACAGTGAGAATTAACCACACCTCCAGTAAAAAGGATGTCCTGCAGACTGGCCTAGAAAGTTCCAAACACAGAGTTCATGTGATGGAGTTAGGGACACTGCAGGCTTTGCTCTATAAACATGAACATGTCTGACAGAGAGTGGAGCGGCTACACGAAATGATGTTTCTTCAAACAGTGCAAGGAGATACTATCTCAGACCGCACACCGGCGGTCAGACAGTTGGATTTCTTCCTTGTAGAGGGAGGGAGGCTTACTCCATCATCTGAGTTCACAGCAGTTGTGATCCACACTGTTTTCAGACTGATATGAAACCAGTGGTGGTGTGTCTGGTGCTGGTAGAGGACGACTTGGAAATGAAGGATGGTTTCAGAATGTTCCTTTTGGTTTGCCAGAGGAGAATGTGAGGACGTTCTAGAGGTTTACAAATTTACGGCAATATTTGTCAGTTGGTCCATCAAACCACTCAGAGTGAAATGTCTAGGATGGATTGACATAAAGTTTGTACAGATGTTCATGGTTCCTAGACAATGAATCCTAATGACTTTGGTGATCCTCTGAAGCGTTGAACCACTTAAATTTTTACATTTCCTTCTCCTTTACTTGTTAATGATCTTAAACAAACTTTGAACCTCAACTTTTATCAATCTTACATTTTTATTTCTTTACAATGAGCATGACATCTTCTTAATGCCCCTAGACTCTTTAGCCCCATTCAACAGGATTTATTTCTCTAGAGGAGGTTCTATCCCATCCAGAGAGAAAGTGTGTGTCTGAGTTTTTGCACATGGAATCGTGTTTCCTGTACAGCTGTGTAACAACAGTCATGTGTAACAACTGAAGAGGTAAAAAAGGATTTTGCTAACCTAATGGATGCCAGACCTTTATGTTGGTCTGATGGCAGTATTTACCCTCTGTTTGCTGCCATCTGGCCTTCCTGTCATTCAGGAACAAGTGTGAAGGCTGATTCCAACTCTCAATATTTCTATTGGTTTCTTCAACCAATATTTTTAGCTCAGTAGCAGAGAACCTTCACTTTCCTTTGTCCCTCATTACAGTCATGGGAAATAACCATCTGAACAAGCCCCTCATCAGGTGTTAATTAGCAGCAGAGCACCGAAATGAACTCAGCTCTGTGTACTCAAATACCGAAAATATGTGATAATGACCATGATGGTTCAGAGCTCTGCTCTTTAGGAATTTCTGGCAGACACACACATACAGTGCAAGTACACACACCCAGTACCTTGTGGAAGAATGCCAGCATCTGTTGTCTTACGGTCCTTATCCTGTCCACAATTCTGCATATATTCCTCATTTCCTCTGTTACGCTGATAAACACACAGTTACCAACACTTTATTAGACTACTGTCTCCTTTCAAAACCAAACAGGAAGAAAATGACCGGCCATTAAATATTCACCCTTCCTTCACTACATGCTTTTTGACTCTCTTCTATGACCCACATTCTCTCCAGCTCTCCCTCACACACTCCCACTGTGCAGTCTGAACTTTCCTGCTGTACACTGAACTTGTAAAAGTGGAGCATGACCGCTGGTGGAGGAAGTGTTTCATGCAGACTGCGGCCAAACACATTACCGCACTGTTCCAAACAAAGGTAAACCATCGGTTTTTAGGCTGATGTCTTCCAGCCTTTGAGTTCAGTATTCATCAGTGGATAATCAACTTCCAGAGAGTTTTGTTGCCTAAAAACTTGTACTTTACTTGTAAAGTGTGTTAAAGACCAAATTCCCACTCCTCACAGCTATGTATATTCTGAAAGCATGTGTGAAGTACAGTAAATATGCAAATTTTGAACATTAGATCATATCCCACATTCACCTCCTTTACATATACTCCATTCCAATTATTCTCTGAAAGGTCATTTCTGAACTTATTTATTGTGTCATCAAGGGCTGGGTGATAAAACGATCGATTTGTACCGCGATAGAAACTTCATCAATAGTAATAAGAAAACAGTTCGATAGAATGTTCGATAGTTTCACTTATGTGCAAACTGCTAGGAAAGCACATAACAAACAAACTCGCAGCAATACTTCATTATCAACGTTCTTTCTGCCGATAAGGTTGATAGAGGTCAACAGAATTGATATTTGGTCTTCAAGGTGACACTAAAGGAAATGATGTGTATTGTAATTTTCAAACTAGACAGTGAACCTCATGAATTCATGAACATTTTCAGTAAATGTCAGCGGGACGATATAAGAAAAGTCAACTAGAAGGATTCATACTGTGGGGATCATGAATAGCAAAAACAAATTTAATTCTTATGTACAAAGTTGAAATTTTGACTTAATGCTGGAAGAACAAAATATAAGTGGGTTCATTCTGGGGAGCAGGAATGTGCTAAATTGTATGTCTGCCTATTAGATTCAGATATTTTTTTGTGGAAAATGTAGGCTGATGCTGATGCTAAAGTAATGGTCAAATATTAATTATAAAATATTTGGAACCTTACTTAAAGGACCATGAGTATCCACAGTAAATGCTATGCCAGCCTGGCCAGTGGCTGCTGAGATATATGGCTCTGGAGCAAAGTGTTGGACAGGCAGACAGACCGTCGTGCTGATGAATGAAACAGATTGTTGCTCAACTGACTGCTACAATCATCACCACAATCCTCACTCAGGAGGTTTCAACCATCTGAAAGACACACACACACACACACACACACACACACACACACATATATCCCAATGAGAGATATCAACTGAGGAAACAGGAAGTCCCTGCAGCCCAGAGTTGTGGCAGACTCTATTTACATTTCCCTTTGATCACAAACCCATTATCTTGCCTAAGTTTAAAATGTATGTGGCTGACACACACACACACACAGACACACACACACAAACACACACACTATGTCAGTGGAGCATTACATCCTTACGGGCGTGGTAAACTAAAAATATATGGCTGACTGACCTCCAAGTCCCAACTCCCAAATCAGTTGTGGTAAATCAGCCATCAAGCCCATTTACATTATTGGAAGTGAGTGAAAATGAAAGACATCTCTTTTTTTTAAAAAAGCAAAGGTTGTCAACATTAAAACCTTGATTGATAAACTGAAATATGATTATATACAGTATATTTCGGTTTTACTCTTGAGTCTTTCACATTTCACATGATGTAAGTGATTCAAACTTCAAACATGCAGGTCACAGAAGCTTTCACTTGTGCAGACTCCATCTGGTCACACTGGTGAAAAATACATACACAAAGAAAGTCATTTCTTTTAGCCTTCCGCCAGCAGCAACAGCAACGTTTCCTCTCTTTTTCATAGTAGTGTACATTACCTTGTTAAAGGAAAAACCTTTTAAAAATTCAAAAACATGACCCATGTCATTGGGCCATGGGATGAAATTAAAATGTCAATTAAAATAAGTAAATGTACAAGTGATAAAATTAAAAGTGTGCGCTTTTTAGAGTCTTACTTCACTTTGGCCCGTAACTTTACTGTTTTGGTTCAGTCTCTTGGCTCTCATCAACCTGATTTCCAGCAGCAGTCGGCAACTGTTTTCAGAGAAAAAGCTCTGATACATGACCTGCTAAACAGCAAACAGCAGACACACACAGTCAGACACTGGCTGGTGAACATAGTATAGCG
Organism: Lateolabrax maculatus; assembly: GCA_031216445.1. Taxonomy (NCBI): domain Eukaryota; kingdom Metazoa; phylum Chordata; class Actinopteri; order Acropomatiformes; family Lateolabracidae; genus Lateolabrax; species Lateolabrax maculatus. The sequence continues at coordinate 17,560,818 of CM062207.1, forward strand.
TTTGGCAGCTAAAGAGACCGATGTGTTTCTTGGGAGTTGGTGTAGTACGAGTTGTCAGTGACAAATACAACAAACACATACACACACACAAAAAATCTATTCTGTTCAGTCAAGACAGCATTATTGGAAAAGGACATTTCATTACTGCTTGGGTTTTATTTTTGTAGCTCCAGTCATCAGTTCTTTCAGTAATGGTACCATTGTACCCATCAGGTTAATTGTTGAGATCTTGGAAATCCCTGGCATCGCTAAAAATTAGTTAGACGAGGCCCCCATCACAAGCATGTAGACATTCATGCAGGTTTTAAACCTTTGCCCTTTGTTATGGCTAACAATATTCACATTTAATGAAACAGCATAATAATCGGTCACTACATGTTGACAGATCCATGTTGTCATCCCTCCCAGCTCTCCTGGTTCTCTGGTTCTTAAGCTACTATACACTACATTCTTTACCTGCTAGTCTCTAATTGGACAGGTAGTGTGCAGTTTATCCTGGAAATGGCAGTGAGAGATGCTGGTTTAAATCTAGGTTTAATAGTCAGTTATTGGTGATATAGTTTGCATTTCTGGGTCTTACTCTTATTCTTCTATAAATTTACAGACAATAAGGTACCAGTTTAAAAAGCCAACATTCACTTTAGCGGTCTACTGTTAATTAAGACCCAAATAAGACAGTAATGACAACAAAATAAAAACAAGTCTCAGATTACCAATTCAATCCAATCCAACAATTATTAAATAATTAGGTTTTTTCTTTTTAGAAATAATATTTTAATGGGGATTTTTTGATATTTGATAAACGCTGTGTAATAATGTGAATTTGTTAAAAACAGCAATGTTAAGACTTAAACCCACCAGCTTCACCCTTTGGTTGAATTCTTCCTGTCATTTGAGAATCTCTTTTCACTCTAAAATAACAAACCACATTTTCCTCAGAGGCTGACTTGGCCTGGCAGCAGACAGTGCAGCTGTAGAGCCCACGTGTAGCTTATTATTACTGGTTTAACAGTAGAGGAGGCTACAACCCTGGAAGATTAAACTTGGTTTTCCATCAGTTTTTGCCAAGTTTGTGCCATCAGGTGGGTTTGTTAATGTTTGAGTAGGGGAACAGAGGGGACTGATTTGCGATGTCCTGACGCCCATTTATTCACTTAACATTTGACTGTGTTCACCGCATATTTCAGGAATTACATCAGGGAGCTCAGAGAAAAAAAAGGATTTTGGTGCCACATCTCTCATGAGAGGCTATTAAGTATGGAGGCCTTAAGGTGAAGAAAACCGTCAGTTAGCTATAGAGTGTATATCCATAGCCTGGGAACCAGAGGGATCTACGAGCTCATGTTTTATTTGTTCTGGCAGATACGTTTGACCCCCCTCCCTTTCAGACAGATTTCCTGGAATTTGTCAGACCAATCACAACCGTTTATCTAATATGGGCTGGTTTTAATACATTGACTGCCATTGATGCATTTTTTGTAAACAACCAAGATGGGGTGTTCTGATCTGTTAAATGTGCTATCATGTCAGTATTAAACAAATTGGACAGTGTATTTTCTCTAAAAGCACTGTTGTTGATAAGAAAGATGTGTTTGCGGTACTTCTGACAAGACAACATTTCTTTGATCTATCCAATTGCGTTCAGAGGCAGAGAGTCTGCGTCTGTTGATAACACACTTTGGAAAAATGAACTGAGAGGTTTCAGACGAATTTGCCAATTGTTCTGGCAATGCCAGACTAGCCAACAGTAGTAAGACTGAACTGTGCAACTATGACATTCTGAAAGACGCACATTTTCTGGCTTGTGCTCGTGATAGTACTGTTAAATGTTAGTGCTCTGGGTCTGGGTCGGCGTCAGTGGTTCTTCTCTTACACGGTTTCTTACCTCTTTAACATTATGTTTCTGTCACGATCAGCAACTGTTCCTTTTCTGTCCATCTAGTGTTTTGTGTGGATCCAAGGGTCCATCCTTGGTCCTATACTGTTTTCTATTTATATTATATGTTACCCTTGGGTCAATCTTATGCAGATGATACCCAGTTGTTTCTTTCTTTTAATCCTAACCCTTTCATCAGACTGGATGAACCAAAAGTTCCTACAGTTGAGTGTCGACTAAACTGAGATATTAATCTCTGCTCCTGCTCATGTTGTCAAAACAGTTCTACATTCTCTGCATTCCATATTTAGCTCTATTTTGATTTTTGTTAATCTTTTGAGTTAAATCACAAATTCATGTCAACCTTAAATCCATCCTTTCAATTACTGACACTGAGAAAGTCGCCTTTGCCTTATTACCTTCCTAGTTAGATTACTGTAATGTGCTTTCTTCTGATCAGTGTCAGTCAGTCAGATCAGTCAGTATGAAGGTAATTTAACTATTCCTAAATCAAAGGGTTCACTGATTGTTAAAATACATAATTCTTCTTGCCAGTATAGGTCCTTCAAATGCTACCAGTCCGCGTTACAAGTTCAACTTCATAGCTGATGTGGTGGAGAAAATCGCTCCTGCTGTGGTCCACATCGAACTCTTCCTCAGGTACTGTGTGTGTGTGTGTGTGTGTGTGTGTGTGTGTGAGAGTGTTGGTCTTTGGTTCTTGCGCTCACATACTAAGACTTAGGCCATGTCCACATCAATGCAGGAAATCTAGTTATTTTTGTGTTGAAACCATCTAGTGTAATTAGTTTGCCAGGGTCCTTTAACTGCCGTTCAGTCATCAAGCTTACTTGGATGGACCATGATTATCCACATCAGTGAAGCATTTAGTCATAATTAATAGAAATATTACCTTTTAACATTTGTTACTTCAAGTCTTAAACTTGAGATGATGGAACTACCAAAATGATCAGTAATCAAGGCTGCTCTCTATAATCCAGTCCAGCTAAACTGACGTTCTTATTCACACCACAGGCATCCTCTCTTTGGTCGGAATATCCCTCTGTCTAGTGGATCGGGGTTTGTGATGTCAGAGAATGGACTGATTGTTACCAACGCCCATGTAGTGTCCAGCACCACACCAGTGTCCGGCCAACAGCACCTCAAGGTACATAAATACTGTTTCTCCACAGTGATTGTAAATGTTTCACTTTTAATACTCACAGCTTTCTCATCTAAATCGTATGCTAATTAAATATGCTTACTAACTCCTCAAGTTGCATTAAAATTGGTTTGCCATAGTAGCCTTGGGGGAAAAAATGATACTATGAATATAACTAATAAAAAATATTGCCATTAATGGGTGTAAATTTAAAAGGACCAGTGAAATAGTAAAATACTTGTAATTACTTTCTTTTTGAGAGTGAGATGCAAAGATATTATTCTGGTGTCTGTGTGTTAAGTATAGAGCTGGAGTTTGGATGTGGTTAGCCTAGCTTAGCATAAAGAATGGAAGCAGAGGGAAACAGTTAGCTTGATTCTGTCCAAAGTTCAAAAATATACCGACACCTCTAAAGTTGGCAGTGACCTTCAAAAATGATAATACAGTTCTTCAGAAGGCACATATGGCACTCACTCTAGTTGCAGGAAATAAATAAGTCCTGGATATACCGTACTGGTATAAAGCTTCCTTCACAGAAACGGATCAAACCAAACCCTATGCTATGAATAAGCTTTCATTTGAAATGTTACATTTCTTGAATACCTCCAATCTTTCCTGAAGGTCCAGATGCATAATGGGGACGTATATGAAGCCAGTATCAAAGACATTGACAAAAAGTCAGACATTGCTACTATCAAAATCAATCCACAGGTGAGTAAACAAGCAGGAAATACTTTGGATGGTTTTCCTTGTAAGAAAATGTGCGGTGATGGGGATGACTGACATCTCAAACTTCTTGATATGTTAAAACTTACTAAACTTTAAATTCACAATTTGAATGAATGACTCCAACACAGATCTTGACATGTGAATATTTGTCGATAGTTGGATGACAGTAAAAAATAACTGATTCACGTAGCACTTGACAACTAGGTTTTCTCTGAAATAAGTACTGAATTAAATTGTTTTGATTCTGCTGCCAGTTTGAGTCTAACCATTGTAGTCACATGAGAATAAATTAAAATCGAGCCAGGAACACAGAGCCTTTCACTAAAAGGAAGGGAAGTAAAGTGGGGATATGCATCTCAGAGAATTTTCCCTTGGTTTAAACTTGGTTTGCCCGATTTGAATGTTCTCTTATGTTGCGTTAAATGGAAAGGATGTGTTTACACTGAGTGAAAAGACCCAAACCCCAATTATAGTCTAGATGTCTTTATATACTGTACATTTCCCTAAAAATCATCTAATCATATTTGGACACTTTGCGATCACTCCTCGAAGTTCTGTGGTTTTTACAAAGTTTGTTCACAAACAAAGCCACTTGTGGGTCATGTGGTAGCTTTCCTATCACACAGCAAAGCACGCAATTAGTGTTTGCCAGACTATTGTCAGATTATAAAATATAACAGAACAAACCTAATGAAAGTTGTTGCCTATACTACAACTATTAAACCTTTTTGCTAAAACATTTCTACACATATGCACTATAAAGTGTTGTACTGAAATGTGTAACAGAGAGAAACTGTGTAGAAAAAAACATGGTTGGCCTGCAGATGACCTGATGAGGTATGAGGCAGCAGAGTAGGCCACACCTCTGCAGAATAGGCCATGCCGCTTAGGTGAAGGAACATGGTGTTTAGTAAAATGAAATGGTAAGGGCCATGTGACTGGCGACGCGGCTCTAGGACTGGCAACTTCAGCTCCAAGTGGGCATGAGATCATGCTTGACCGTTATCTGACCTGCTGTAAATGTCAGTTTTTAAAAAATGAGCTCTGGAGAGACCAGAACTTTCTGGAATCAAAAACAGGACACAGGTGAACAGAAAGGGGAGGGTTGGAAAGTCCCAGAGATACTGGTGTAAATTTCCACAGGAAGGAGTCAGACAAATACACCAATAAAATTGAAAGAAATTGAACTCCTTGGGAGTTTACACCATTGTCTCTGGGCATATTTTTGACTTTTATATAAAGAGATTTTTGAGCTGAAATCAGACAGGTTCCGGGACCTCACTCAAGTTTATTGCTGTTACATGCCTGTACTCAAAAAACTCTTCACAAAAACTGCTCAAATACATTTCCATCACTTAATTCAAAGACAACATAAAATCAGCACCAGAAAGTAAACAAACATTACTGGAGAACCAGATTGCCCGAATGTCAAACTGTTTCATCTTTCCTTGTGGCATTCAGCTACAAGCTTCTAACCAGATGTGCATGAGATGAACATCTGGTGTACCACTGAAGTGAAGTGACTAGACGGGAAAACCATAATCTACAGTAAAAGACATCGTCAGGCCAGAGTGTTGTCTGTTGGTAACATCTTCGGTAGAGGACCGCAGACATGACACCTCATTGCAGCCATAAAGATAAACACACATACTATATATTATTCTAATGGCTTGTGACACAGTGCTTGTATTCATTTCAGGAGTCTGGGAGGGCTCATTAACTTCTTAAATTCTGGTTTTGCCCTTAAATTGCCCATTTTATGGGATGAGGTGTTGTGTGACATTTAAAATTAGGCGGTGATGGCAAGGAATGTACTGGAAAAACGAACATATCTAATCCCAGAGAACACACAGATGTGTAAAAATCAGACACATTCTGGGCTATTTTTTTTTTTTTTGGTTTTATATTTAATGGAAATGGTCCACAGTTTTTAATGTCTTAAATTAACTTCTGTTGTCTTGAACAAAAACAAAGTCCTGAGAGTTACCACTAGGGGTGCTGTTGAGCAGTGTTTTGATGAGCAGGTCCGTTAGTATCACATGCTGTATGTATGGTTACAAGGACCTACACGCACACCAAAAGCACAGGGCACATGATATATATTTCTGCAGAGGGTGGCGGCAGTATGTGGTGGTGACACTACAGTTTGAGATAGGAAATGCATTCAACATGTCTGTTAAATCTTAAGGATACACGTAATACACTTTGGTGGGAAACGTTGGATCCTAACAAAGGGTTTGTTTACAGTGATGACTCTACAGGGTAGCTTTAATCCTCCCGCCTCATGGCCTCCATTAGCACTCCTGGTTCCAGTAAAACTCAGGGTAATGAGTCTTTGGATGAGCACTTCATCAAGGTCAGCAGACTAAACATGCACGTTTACTGTGTGTGTCATGTGTCCAGGTTCACAGCTATGTTAATAGGGTGGGGTAATGGACCACAGTTAGAATCCAAACCTCCTCTTGGATGACATCCAATACTTCTTAAATATTGCCCTTACGTAAATTCCAAGATGAAGTTGTAGCAGTTTGCTGATTTACTGGGCTGATGCTGGCCACACTCGATAAACCCAGCACATTGTGCAGATATTAACTAGTTATTAAATTTTTCAATTATATTTTTTCATTTAGACTCAAAATACAAAAGACTTTTGTTTGTATCCTGCATCCTGCGTATTGTTAGTTTCAGGCTATAAAGATACTTTGGTTAAGGTTACAGAAAGAATAAGGTTTTGGTTAAATAATGAAAAAGTAAAGCCCCTTCCCAGGAAGCCAGAGGCTCAGTCATGACCTGGGAGATTTGAACGGAATCCCAGCTGTGTAAAGTCAGTATTCTTTATCCATCCCTCGAGCTCAGTGGACTATTAACCTGGGGACCAGCTTGACCCATGAAAACAGCCTGAATCAACTTGACTTATGAGTGCGTACTCCAGTGTCAGCCCTAGCATCATGTTTCCATGTTTCCCTACAAGGCGACTGAGGCTCAGGCTCGGGAGATAGAGCAGGTTGTCCACTGATCACAGGGTTGGAGGTTCGATCCCCATCTCCTCCCGTTGAAGTGTCCTTGGGCCAGACACTTGTTCCCAATGATTGGCCAGCGCCCTGAGTGGCAGCTTGCTGTTATCAGTGTGTGATTGGATAAAAGTGCCATATAATTTACCATTTTCATCACTGGATGAGAGGCCCCCAACAGCGGAACCAGGCTCTGGGTGGGCGGCCATCTGCATTGACCGAGTTGGGTTGAAAAGGGAGGAGAGAGGAGGAGAGGGGAGACAGAGCAGGAGGACAGACAACAAATCAGACTAATAATAATAACAACTGCAGCAGTGAGTGTGGAGCAGGAACATGGGGGCAGTAGACGGCCGGCAATCACAGATCCAGACTCTACAGCTCCAGAGGAAGAAATACCTGCAGAAAGTGAGAAGGCAAAAAAGCACAGAAAGCACAAAAAGTACAGGGAAGAGGTGGAGCTAGTAACGTACGGATGGAGTGGGGGAGAAGAAGAGAGAAGCTCAGTGCATCATGGGAAATCCCCCAGCAGTCTAAGCCTTTAACAGCATAACTAGCGGATGATTCAGGGCTCACCTGAGCCAGCCCTAACTATAAGCTTATCAAAGAGGAGCATTTTTAGCATACTCTTAAACGAAGAGAGGGTGTCTGCCTCCCGAACCCAAACTGGGAGCTGGTTCCACAGAAGAGGAGCTTGATAACTAAAGGCTCTGGCTCCCATTCTACTTTTAGAGACTTTAGGTACCACAAGTAACCCTGCATTCTGTGAGCGTAGTGCTCTAGTGGGGTAATACAGTACTATCAGCTCTTTAAGATATGATGGGGACTGACCAATAAGAGCTTTGTAAGTGAGGAGGAGGATTTTAAATTCTATTCTGGAATTTACAGCCAGTGCAGAAAAGCTAATATTGGAGAAAAAAATGTTCTCTTTTGCTAGTTTCTGTCAGTACACGTGCAGCCGCATTCTGGATCAGCTGGACAGACTTTAGAGATTCATTGGGGCAGCCCGATAATAAGGAATTACAATAATCCAACTTAGAAGTAACAACATTGCACATTCATCAGGGCTGAGGGTTGAGGAAGAGGTGTCTTAAAAATTTGCCACTTTCCCAAGTTCCATAATAAACACGTCAAAAGGAGTTTGGTGGAACAATGCATTCCATCTTTGGTTAGGTTTAGGCCACAGAAACACTGGCCAGGGTTATGGCAGGATTATGATTTGGCAAAATTTAAGAAAAGAGCAACTGTTTCAATTGATTTGCAGATAAATTCAGTATGAATGTTTTCCAACTCTGCAGATATGTTCATTAAAAACCTTGATATTAAACAAAATCTGGGCAGCATTGCATATTGTTTTCTTTTTTGTCTTTTGAAACATATTTGCTGTTCCAAATTAGTAGTATAGATATGTAATTTTGATGAGACAGGGATGTTTAAAAACAGTGAGCAAGGAGGACAATGTCGGCATTCCTGTAACTTTTCTATGACTTCAAATGAAAGCGAATGTTGATCAGTGTATATACCAACAGTATAAGGCAGGAAAATGTTGTGTATCTGTACAATTGTACAGTGCTATTGCATATATTTTGTATCATCTTGTTCCATCAGTTCACTGAAACTATGTTTAGATGGAAGACATATTTTATGGCTGCTACATTCCATCAAATGGGAATATTCTAGATGCCTTGTCCATCATTTCTCCCACATTCAGCAGGAGAGCCTGATTCAGTATCTTTGGAAACTTGGGGATTTTCACTAGAAAAAATAAATACATTGCTATGGGTTTAAACAATACTTGGCCACACGGCATGTGTTCATGAAAACACTGGTGGGTGGGTCATTGAATCCCAGTGTGACTGAAGGTTGACATCTCTTCATTAGATATGGGAGCGCTGGATCCGGTCCAAGACAAGTAGGAGTGAGAGAAAGACAAACACAGTCCAGAACACTCCACCTTAAAGAAATCCTTAACAGAGCAGTTTGAGCTCATTCTTCCTCTCCCTCCGTCATTCCATCTGACTGCTGAGCATGTGTTTCTACTCAGCTCCATTATTTTCCTCCCTTTCCCATCACCTCCACACCACTTTTTCTTTAAAGAACACTTCCTCAGGTGTCTCTTTACAACTTGCTTATTTGTTAATTTTGTACAGTATATCGCTGTATAGTGACATTTAGACTTTGCAGTTGTACATTTATTCCCTTTGCTTTGCTTGTTTTTCAGTTGTTTTCACCATCATCATCAGGCTGTAATTTGTGGTTTTCAACACTTTATTTCACATTTGTCTTCACATGTTCCAGACTGGAATTGCTAATTGTTGGTTGTGCGAGGTTAGGGTACTACTTTTGATTTTCAATACTTGTACACTGGTTTCTTGAAACTGTAAAAACAGCAGTTGAAGCTTTCAAGTGTCACAAACCGAAGCAGTGAACATTGCAGCTTCTTGCACACTTCGGTTGTATTTTTAACACACAATGGGCCTTGTTTTACTGAACCAAAGTGTAGAAAGTGCAAATGTATCAGCTTCTAGCACATTGGGGTTGTACAGCTGTGAAAGAGGATTGATGAGGAATAATGCAGCACAGATTAATGGAAGATTTTCCTTTTTACAACCAGATCAGATTTTTTCCAGCTGAAATTAAACTGAATGTTGTTTTAACCTATTTTCTGAATCAAATGTGCTTTGAGAAGAAATCAGTATCCAAGAGGGAGAAATGTATATTTGATGATGGTCTGTGTGCTTATTAGTTTGGAATGCTGTTGATTCCTCGTCTATCTATGAAACTTCTTAGTTCATAGCCAATTAAATTATTTTATTTTGAACTGTATTTGCACAAAACAGTGACATCTGTCGTAGCCAAATTGACCAACACAGACTAATAGCCAGCTACACAATGCTAGCCTGGGAACCAGACGAAGCTGCAAGCTCATGTTTTATTTGCTCTGGTAGATACATCTGGCCCCTCTCCCTCTCTTCCTCAGTGCTGGCCACACCGTTGTGTCAGGCGAACCAATCACAACCGTTTATCTAGTATGAGGCGGGTTTGATACGATGACTGACAGAGAGAAGCGCCGCTGAGGCATCTTTGAAAATAATCAAGATGGCTATTAGTAGTAGTATTGAACAGACTGGTGTGTACATTTTCTTTAGAATAAGAACAAACAACTGCACTTACATTTTATGTTGATAAGAAATATGTGTTTACCGTACTTCTGACAGGACGTACCGCATGACAGGATGACGTTTCGTTGCTCTGCAAACCACTGCTCCTACACAGTAGCTCCGTTGTAGCACATTGAAGAGTGTAAAAACGTACCTTCAAATGTCAACATTGGTCAGTTTAAATTTCTAAATGGTGTGCTCCTTTTTCCATTCAGAGGAGTATTTTTGATAAATATAAGATATATAAACTTTTAAATATGAACTTTTAAATATTTAACAATAGATTTTTGACAGCAAAAAATAATGACTTTTAGTTGAACTTTTAAGGCTTGTCGTAGTCCCACCTTGCTCATGTATATTCGTGGAGTCTGCTTGGTCACTGCAAGTGTGGGTTTTCTCTTTACACAGTCCAAAGCATGTTAGGTGAATTGTAAATAAACTATTATCATGAATGTGAAGGATTGTGCATGTTTGCTTCTAAACGGTTCCCCAAATATCTACAGCGTTATCTTACCCTTTGTCTGTTCCTTGCCTTCTCCCAGACAAATCTGCCTATATTGTTTCTGGGCCACAGTGCAGACCTAAGGCCCGGGGAGTTTGTGGTTGCGATCGGCAGCCCTTTTGCCCTTCAGAACACCGTTACCACCGGCATTGTCAGCACCGCTCAGAGAGACGGCAAGGAGCTGGGCCTCAAGGACTCCGACATGGACTATATCCAGACGGATGCTATTATCAATGTGAGAATACAGCAAGGCAGACAACGTGTCGTATTGTATTACAGTGCAGTAATGTATTTTGCGTGAGTCAGTCTGGAGCATGGCTCTATTACAATTTGTTAGTATATAAAATGTCATATTGCGAGATGTTTGTGCATTTTGTAAACTACAGTACTGTTGTTTTGTGTTTTCCTTCACAGTATGGGAATTCAGGAGGACCTCTTGTTAATTTGGTAAGCTTTTGGTTTCCTAGCTTGAAGCTTTTATGACTACTCGGGTCTCGTTGTTAAACTTAGAATATAAATTGCACCAACTGCATTTGTCTTAGCAAAATTGTGAATTTTTAAAGGTCATTTCTGACTTTGCTCTGGTGTGTCTCTATATTTGAGGACGGGGAAGTGATTGGCATCAACACCCTGAAGGTTGCAGCAGGAATCTCATTTGCAATTCCCTCCGACAGGATCACTCGCTTCCTCAATGATTCGCTCGACAAGCACAGCAAAGGTCAGTCTGACGGTGACGTCACTGGCTAGAATTAAACATCTCTGAGTGTCCTGCTGAATATACAAAAGTAACTGGAGTCTTTTTCAGATGTGAGGTCAATAAAGAAGCGTTTCATTGGAATCAGGATGCTGACCATAACACCAGCGTAAGTCTGAACAGATAATTATTGTGTTGAAGGGAAATATGGCAAATAAACACAAGCGATATGAATAAAGTGGTGGTATCTTATGTTATTAATTTGATACCAATCCATTTTCAACATTGTCCAAATACTCAACTGGCTTTTTTATAAGCATGTTACATGTTACAACCACAGCATCCAGCTCTGAGCAGATTACAACAAAGTAACAACTGCAACATTCAAATCAAAAGTTTGTGAAAGAAGAAGGTGTCCTACAAGGATCTATTTTGGGTCCTCTTTGATTCACATTGTACTGTATCCAAGATGGTGCTGCTGATATCCTGCCATCTTGGGTTAAACTTTGCTTATATCTTGTTTTCTTTGCACTATTCTCTGACTTTTTGGTACTGACCACCCGGGCTAACACTAGCTACAACCTCCAGACATTAACAAACATCGAACTAAAAGTCACTCACAGTATATTTGATCCGTCTTAGCCAAGAGAGATCCTTACGAGCGATGAGGGCCAGAAGCTGTAACCCTACAAAGAGGAAGAGACTTCTGGAAAGACGCTCTGGAGTTTGAAACATGCTTAGGACCTGGGCACACGGTATACCTCTGCCTCGTATCCTACGGGCTAATGTCCAGTACTTGGATAATAAGCTGGATTACATCAGGGTCAGGATCAAGTTCCAGAGGGACATCAGAGACGGTGAGCTTCTCTTCGTGGTCAACAACAGCTGGTGTACGGACGTAACTAACTTCTGCTGATGTAACTTGGAATACCTGACGGTCAAATGTCGCCCCTTCTATCTACCGCAGGATTTCACCTCGTTCATCATTATGGCAGCTTACTTTACATTCCACCGCAACAGGATGACAATTCTGCACAGTCCAAATGGCTGTAGAAGTCTAATTTTTATCAACATATCACTTGTCCTAATAGACGGTATAGGAATCAGGACCAATGTTACTCCCCATTTAAAGATGGCTACATTTCTCATTTGGGAAATATGACCACGCCAGCATTTTCCTCATACCAAAATACAAACAAAAAGTATAACAGGAAGCCCTGGTGATGACAGAGGTTAAACACTGGTTTGATCAATCAGAAGCAACATCTGCGAGATGCACTGAGTGACGTGGAATGGGACATGCACCTGGCCAGCACTGATGACGTCACTGTTTACAGAGGTTGCTCTGGGTTTCTGGGCTCTGGTTTTTATCACCAAACTGGTGGACAACTGAGTTACGGTTAAGACCTCCCCTAATCAGAAAGAGTGGTGAAGTGGTCTAAGAGGCGATACAGGGACAAACTCTAGCTGTCAGATGCCAGAGGTATGTAATAGGGACTAAGGACGATAATGGACTACAAAGGGAAAAACCTCTTCACGGTGAGGGGCCTGGTCCAGCCTATTATCCCCACATGCCTCAAAAAATCCATTGTCCCTGTGCCCTAAATTGCTTGCCCAGCCTGCCTGAATGACTACCGTCCAGTGGCACTCACCTCCATGGTCATAAAGTGCTTTGAGCAGCTGATAAAAGACCACATCTGCTCCTACCTACCCAGCACCCCTGAACCTCTTCAGTTTGCTTACTGACCCAACAGATCTACTGCCGACACAATAACTTACATCCAGAACATGTCCCTTACCCATCTGGACAACAGGAGGGAGAACTATGTGAGAATGCTTTTTATTGATTACAGCCCAATATTTAACACCATGGTCCCCACCAGGCTTTCAATCAAGCTCATGCACCTAGGACTCAACACCACTTTGTGCAAATGGGTCCTGCACTTCCTGACCGGCAAACCACAAGCAGTGAGGGTGGGCAACTACACTCACCATCACCCTCAGCACGGGAGCACCTCAAGGCTGTGTTCTGAGCCTTGTCCTCTTTTCCTGTACACACACTGATTCAGGATGTCTTCGCAAATACTGAAAACATTCTACACCTGCACTCTGGAGAATATATTGTCAAGGAATATCACCGCCTGGTGTGGTAGCAGCACCCAACAGGACCGCAAGGCCCTGCAGAGACTTTTACCATTGCACATACCTCAGGTGCACTCCCTAGCCTACATGACCAGGGGGTGCAGGACTAAGGCCGGCAGAATCATAAAGGAATCACTATATGAACAATGGCCTATTTAAACTGCTGCAAGAACAAAGACGCTAAAGAGGAGCTTTTTCCCTCAGGCCATCCAGAATCTTGAGCGTGGACACGGCTCTTGATAGACTACACCACTGATGTTTGTTGAAAATTCACCTTATATATGCTTCCTTTAGGCAATATTATTAGGAAACATTCCATAAACTTTCACTGCTATGCAGATGATACTCAACCTTTGATCAGGACATGTCCTTTAATACCCATATAAAACAGACTTCAAGGACTGCCTTCTTCCACTTACGTAACACTATAAAAATCAGGCATATCCTGTCTCAAAAAGATGCAGAAAAATAGTCCATGCATTTGTTACTTCTAGGTTGGATTATTGTAATTCCTTATTATCGGGCTGCCCCAATAAGTCTCTAAAGACTCTCCAGCTGATCCAGAATGCGGCTGCACGTGTACTGACAGGAACTAGCAAAAGAGAACATATTTCTCCAATATTAACTTCTCTGCACTGGCTCCCTGTAAAATCCAGAATAGAATTGAAATCCTCCTCTTCACTTACAAAGCTCAGGGATACGATATGATGGTCAGGGACCATCATATCTTAAAGAGCTGATAGTACCATATTATCCTACTAGAGCACTATGCACACAGAATGCAGGGTTACTTGTGGTACCTAAAGTCTCTAAAAATAGAACAGTAACCAGAGCCTTCAGCTATCAAGCTCCTCTTCTGTGGAATCAGCTCCCAGTTTGGGTTCAGGAGGCAGACACCCTCTCTTCGTTTAAGAGTATGCTAAAAACGTTCCTTTTTGATAAAGCCTATAGTTAGGGCTGGCTCAGGTGAGTCCTGAACCATCCCTTAGTTATGCTGTTATAGACTTAGACTGCCGGGGGATTTCCCATGATGCATTGAGCTTCTCTCTCCTCCTCTCCCTTGCCGGTTGTCTACTGCCCCCATGTTCCTGCTCCATACTCACTGCTGCAGTTGTTATTATTATTAGTCTGATTTGTTGTCTGTCCTCCTGTTCTGTCTCCCCTCTCCCCCTCTCTCCTCCCCTTTCACCCCAACTCGGTCGATGCAGATGGCCGCCCACCCAGAGCCTGGTTCTGCTCGAGGTTTCTACCTGTTAAAAGGGAGTTTTTCCTCGCCACTGTCGCCAAGTGCTTGCTCATGGTGGGAACTGTTGGGTCTCTGTAAATAATATTTTAAAGAGTATGGTCTAGACCTACTCTATGTGAAAGCGTCCTGAGATAACTTTTGTTATGATTTGGCGCTATACAAATAAAATTGACTTGACTTGACTTGACTTTGTATTGCTTGTTGCTGTTCAGTTTTGTATCAATAATATTGTTTAAAATTTGTCCAATGCAAATACATCTTTTTTATGCTGATGACAGTTATTGAAGTAGCTCTCACAACATGAATTTCCTTTTAACTGTTTAAAAATTACGTGAAGCTTGTATTGAATGCTGATAAAACTTTTTTTATTATCATTTCTTTTTAATTTCTGAGTTAAAATAGTTAAAACTCTCATATATTGGGGATTTTGGTTGGATAATGGACAGTCTTTGAGGAACTTGGTATGTGTTTGTCCAGGTTGATTGAAGAACTGAAACAGCAGAACCCAGAGTTCCCCGATGTTTCCAGTGGGATTTACGTCCATGAGGTCGTTCCTCACTCGCCTGCACACAAGTTGGTTATATTCATTCATTCCTCAAACAAAACCAGTAGACAGTTTGTTTCTTGTTTCTGAAGTAAAATGAATGCTTTACTTAACAGTCGCTCTTCATCCCTCTCTCTGTCTCCAGAGGTGGTATCAAAGATGGTGACATTATTGTGAAACTTAACGGCACACCTCTGATGACCACGGCCGACCTGCAGGGGGCACTGCAGGAAGAGACGGCACTGCTGCTGGAGGTCAGGAGGGACAACGATGACCTTCTCTTTAACATCGAACCTGACGTTATCATGCAGTAGACATTTGAAGCACAGCTCTATTTCAGAGTTAGACCAACATCCAAGGCCCTATTTCTGTGAAAGAACACGTCAGATAGTGAAAGCTCTTCCAGCGCAGTGGAATTGTTTTAAAGCACACACTTCCTCTGATACTTTAACTGTACCAAAGTAAAGTTTTGGTATCAAAAATGTACAGCTCTGCCTCCCACCTGCTCAGACCAGGTCACCGCTGGAGCTGGTGCACACATGTTCAACCTATAGAATCACATAAACCCAAACCCCTTTAATGTATGTTAAATACTTGATTGTTTGACTTTGGTTATACATTTTCCAACCGGTAGACACATTTACTGTTCAAGTACCTCAAACATATGATCTTAATATGAGGAAATAATGGTTCTTAGGCAGCATTTCATAGTGCACATTCCAAAAAATGACAGGCTAAAAGAAAAGCATCGTAGGGTCAACATACTCTTTGCGCCTTGTGTCTTGCACAGTGGACTACACTTTCCACCACTTTTTCATGAAAATAGGGTTTTAGTTTTGTCAATTGACATTGATCAATCAAGTATCAGCCAGTGTGGTCCCATGCAGATATGATGGACAGTCTTTCTTGACCACAACTAGTGAGTGCTATGTTTTTCATTTTTATTATTTGTACTGTATGTCAGATGTATGACTAGAGGAACCATTCCAGTTTGCTCAGCCAGATTTTCGTGAACAGTTTGAGTCTGTAAATCCTGCAATGGAACCTGATTTATTTTCAGTATGAAAATGGTTTGATTAAAAGATAATAAATATAGGCCAGGCAGCTTCATTCCAAAACTGTTAAAACAGCCTTTAAAAACCTTTATTTAAAATGGTGATGACTTACATTGTATATTTTGCTGAAAAAAAAAGAGTCCATCCCATCTGAGCCCTAAGGTTGTATCACCTCTGAAAGACAATAGTTCTGATTAGGTTACTTGTTCTAGGTCTTAATCCTAAATAATCTGACTCCACACATGTGCTTGATGGATACGTGAGACAGGCAATGTCACGGTCAAACATAAAGTAACAAGCTGTGTCCCATTTCAGAGGGTTGCCTCCTTCAAAGTCTGCATTTCAAGACTGAATACATCATTAAATACACGATCACACCACAAAATGGCACAGCAAAATTCATAGACAATCAAAAATAGAAAGAAAAAAGCTTTCTTGACTTAGTAGCCCATCATGTTGACAACATGTGACAACTCATACTCAAACTCCTGTGTAATGGAACTTACCTGTTACTAGGTACTTCATACTAGGTACGTGTCTTGGTGAATTAATCACCGCCAAGCCTTGTGGCTATTCCAGCTATTGCAATGGTTGAGAATGAAGGGATGCAGGCTTACCTGAACCCCAGTGAGCTCAACTAGTCCCCCGCAGGCCTGACACAGACATGCCTTGTATTGCACTGTAATCCAAAGAAAATCGAAGACCTATTTTTGTAACGGACACAGAGATGAAATTGAACTTTTATGTCATTGTGAGCTTGATGGCCAAAAGCATTATGTTATAACTTTCCTTTAACCAGCATTAGTGAAGGGGTCAGGCAGAGCCACATTCAACAGGTTGAATTCTTAATGGGCCGATGGCAAAGTGTGCCATTAATTTGAGAGCAATTTCCAAATTTGATGCTTTGTGTAAATCTTTATTCTTAAGCATCACAATGAACTTCCAGTGTCCAAACAGATGTTCAACAGAGTCATGTTATCTCTGGTTTATGGTTGGCTGGATTCTTCAGTGCTGTAAGTTGTCTCTTTCCATAACCAAATGTGAACCACAAGTGTGTTGATTAAGTTTAAATGATGTACTCTGTTGGAACGAGGAGCACCAAATGTGAGTAGATTTTTTTGACGTAGTCTCACCACTGCTGCTCCGGTTCATAACTGTTTGTGCTTTTATAATGAATAGACTTATGCTTTTATCACATCTACAAAACCAAATGTTTACATGTAAGTTGCCAACAAACCACCAAATAAAGTTTGTACAAGCTTATAACTTTGTTTTATTATATCTATAATGTCTCAAAGGTGTCAAAATCCAAATCATTAAGAATTTTGTCTACATTTCCTCATTTTCAAATCTGGGTCATAGGCAGTGACTCATGGGAGGTTTTTGAGGGAAACATTAAGGAGCTATTCAGCGCAAAGTAGTACAATACCTGACTGTGTGGAAACAAGGCTGAGCTCTCCTCATGGCAAGTCATAAACATTCCTGAGTGGAAACAAGTCTCCCATGCTGGAATGTAGAGGGGAAAAAAACACAAAGGAAACTCTTTTTGGGGTTCAGTGATAAAGTCACTGCAAACGGTGCTCCTTTTCAGCCATAATCACTCTTTCCCTCCCAGCTCTTGACAGGTCATGAGTTTATTTTTAACACAGGGGGTAGTCTCGCACAAAGGCTGTGGTCGGCATTTTGTGTTTCACTGTGGTTACATACTAAATTAAAAAGAATACAGATAGAACTCTTGCAGCCCTTAGGCAGTGTCCTTACATACTGATGACAAACTGTCCTGTTGGGAGCTGC
The DNA here is from genome assembly GCA_031216445.1 of Lateolabrax maculatus. Lineage (NCBI taxonomy): Eukaryota > Metazoa > Chordata > Actinopteri > Acropomatiformes > Lateolabracidae > Lateolabrax > Lateolabrax maculatus. The sequence goes on from CM062207.1 coordinate 17,578,728, forward strand.
TTTAAAGGGCTGGTGTTTGAACCCCTTGCTTTTTGTGGTAGCCTACCAAACAACTGTGTTCTTGTTTGGTCCAGACTTTCTGACTTTTCAGTTTGATCTGAACCAAAATTACAGGTGTGAAACCTCCCCTATGGCCTAAGGAAAAACAACTCACAGTCCAGAGACTTTATAAAGAGACAGTTGGGGAACTCACAAAAATTCCACTTTTCAATTATTATCCGTGAGGATGAGAGAGAGAGAGAGCATCTGTCTACAAGCCAATCAATTGCAATCAATGAATGTCTTTCATTTGAAAGTTCATCACACTCAAACATTACAGACATTATCGGACCATTTCATATTTTAATAGTAAGGAAAAAAATGAAAATGAATGATCCACTGTATACATTCACAAGGGAAAAAAAGAACTTTGAACACAAAAGCAAGGATGAGGACCATTTTAACAAACCCACTCCAGTATGTGTACAGAACTCTCTTTTCATTTCCTGATGGCCATGCAGCTGGGAGAAATTCACAACTTGATTTATTATAGTGGAGTAACACTGACCTATATTCCTGACAGACTTGCGTTGACTGGCACAAAGCCACAAGGTATGAACAGCTTGAATGTGGAGTCACAGCAGCAGCACTGTCTTCTCACAGTTACAATAAAGCTCACTGCTTTTACCAACTACATTTAGTTTGTTTCATATTCTGAATATCTACAATTTAAGTTTTTTATGTTTTTATTCTACCTGCGTCTTACTTTTGTAGTTTTGGCCACACAATGAGATATTTCATATCCCTTGCAAACAGTTAGGACAATAAGCCAAAACAAATAGAACGGCTTTCCAGAGTTGATCTGAACTATCACAGAGGTCACTGAGGCTGTTGACCAGCTCCAGGGGGGAATGAGATGCTGAGGGTTTTGGGTATTGTTGGAGTGTGTTGGTTGATCATAATATTCTCTGTCATGACTGGCCTTTAATGTCATGTGGTGTCCAGGGACAGTGCTTATCAGCTGGCAGTGGGGGGTGGTTTGCATTTTCCAAATGGGTCTGTAGGCTAGGCTTCCGAGTATGATACTGCTTCTCATAGGGAAGCTTATTCCAGGGTGCTGGATGGGAGATAGCAGCCGATAAACCTCATTCAGGAAGAGCAATGTGGATTCTATTCTTGTTAGGGAACCCTGCATCAGCTCTGGTCATAAGAATTTACCCATTCAGTCTACCTGCCTTTTGTAGATTTGATGCTGCTGCTGCTGTCCAGTCCTTCATGGACAAAATCCCCAGATGCACTAGAGGAGTGGTGAGTGTCCAATCTGGTGATGGCAGCATTGCGTTTCTGCTTAATGCAAGCGATGTAGCTCTGCTGGCTCACCCCAGTGTGCACTGGGACAGTTTGCATCCAGATGTGGTCGGGATGAGGGTTGGCACCTCAAAGTCTGAGACCATGGTGCTCCCTGCCCTTTATGGGTTAGGGACAAGTTGCTGTCCCAAGTAAAGGACTTTAAATGCTTCACAAGCAGATAAACCCTCACCTGAGATCATGAGTTCATGGGTACATGGGTACAAGTGACAGTTTTCATTCTGTATGCTTTACCCGTAGGAATGGGGTGAGGAGCTCGGACACCCTTTGCACTGGCAGCAACTGGTGGAGGTTGTTTGGGCATCTAATGAGGATGTTTCCTGGACGGCTCCTTGTGGAGGTATTCTGGGTATATATGACTGGGAGACCCAGAACGTAATGACGAAATGATGTCCCACCTGGCCCAGGAACACCTCACAGGTTCATGGAGGAATTGGCTGTGGAGAGGGACATTCAGGCTACCTTGCTTAGCTTGTGGGAGAAAATGGATGGATGAACGATGGGACCAAAATCTATTTCTGCTGTCTCCCTATAAGTAAAGAGCACTCCCGTTTCCATGGGCAAACGTCCTTTAATTAGAGCCCACATTATTCATTTGGGTCTAAAAACACAGTTTCAAACACTAAGGAGAACCTCAGCATGGGGAAAGCAGACATGGTAGTGCTGAGTCGGTCTGTGGTAGGTTCAAATAGGCATTATGTGGGGATGCTGTGGCTATAAATGCAACATGCCAGTGAAATGAATGAGTGCTGGTCTATGAGACCATGATAACAGGCTTTCACATTGACTGCCAGTTGCTCTCAGCTTGGTCTCATGTGAGCCCAGCTTCAGTTTAAAAACAGCTGGTTTTGCAGATAATCTAAAATAATCTAAGATCTGTCAATTATACAAATTATTAAAAACTGAAATGTCCTGTAACTGATATATCTGTTTGTCATTTTGTTAGAGAATAAATAATTTTATGTTTAGTCAAAACAAGCATGTGGGGATAGAGAACAACATAATACTCACTTATAAAAAAACCTTCAAATCAAATGTCAATTAATGAGAACCAATAAGTAAGCAAATTGGTAATCAGTCTGCTCTGGTCTGCATTTAAAGAAAATCATTCACACATGGGAAAACCATGAAAACTTGCATATGTGATTAGTAAAAACATGAACTGAGAGGGTCGCAGGCCGGACGTGCGGATAGTTTGGTTTTGTTTCTGTGTAGAATCAGAGCGCCTAGCTGTCACTGATTCAGTGGTTGTTCAAAAAGACATGTCATTGTATTATTAGGTGATAAATCTCATACGTGATTGGTTTCATTTATTGGGGTTTCATATATTTTGTTGGTTGATGTGTGTTTGTGTGTGTGTATTTTGTCTTTTTTTGACGACTCACATACCAGGGTAGACTGACTTTTATTGTACAGTGTTGGTTGAGAACTGCCCTTTGCAGAGCAACAAACCACTGAGGAGGAAACGAGCTGCGTGTTTTAGGACATCTGTCCTGAAACAGTTTTAGTTTTACACAGTAAAAGTTGCACCATTCCTCTTACGCCCTTTGTCATCAAATGTATGTGATCCCCCCCAAAAGGCACTTCTCTGGAAATATGCTGCACTGATGCTAATCTCAACTAATACAGTATGGAGACAGTCATAACTGTGTCTGTGTCTGTGTGTGTATGTGCGCACGTGCGTGGAGGTGGTAAATCATTGGCTGTGTTTAGACATTTTCAGACAAGACACTAAATAATCTGAATCACACTCTTCCAACAAATCAGGAATTGTTTCACAATGCAAAGTGATCTAGGGGTGTCGTGGTTTATGGGTTTAATGGAGAGCTGGCACAAAGACAGACCTGGATTTAAAATTGACTAATCCTCGATGGTGAAAAACATTTACTTTTTTAAAGATATTTACAATTTACGACGGAAAATCTGGGCTCAAATGTGAGATCCAGCAGTGTGTCTTGACAAAATCAGTCTATTTCTGAGTCTCTTCACATTTGCGACATGCCCCTTTTCCCTGTCCTTCATCATCCCCTCCTACCATCATTTCCCGCCTGCCTGCATGTGTCCTCCCTCCTCTCTTATTCCAAGCAACATCTTAATTTTGTCAACTGTCACAAGCCAACCTGTAATTTAGCATTTTGGTTTTAAGGCAGACAACCAAAACTATAAACGGTGAAGGTTCAGGGTCTCTAAATCCAGGCTTGACAAATGTGTGAGTTGTGTCCCACAAAGGTACTCTTATGACTGGTGGCCGGGAAGAGTTGAACTTTATTTACATTCACATTTCATGGATTTATGTTGCACTTTTTCAGTGCATTAACTTGGTGCAGCTGGAGTGCTACATGCGCTGCAGTTTGTAGAACATGCTGATGTTCAGCAGGTAATGTTTACGGCGTTCACCATCTCAGATTAGCTTTTCTTCTTTTTCTTTCTAGCTTTTCTTTTTTGTCTAAAGGTGTTCACTTTTTTAAAACTCTTGACACAGTCAGCACAGCAGAAGTCAGTGTGGACTAAACTGTGGATCACTTTTCAATGCTTTGACACAAAATTCAAAATTCAAAAAAACGATAACATCTTTCAAAGTTCATGAACGGTTTGCCCATTCAAACTCAACCACCACAAAGCTCAGTGTAATTACCATCCATTCTACACGTTTGCATACTGTTCTCAAAACTGTTACATTTTACATTCAAAACCTAAAAAAACATGAAAAAAAAGTATCAACTCCTAATTTGGACACTGAACCTCCCTTTTTTCATTTCTTGATGACCTCCATGAAAGTAGCTATGTAGATATTCTATATAATAATGTATAGTGAATATGTAGAGTTTTGTTTGCATTACTGGAATCACCTTTACTTTATGATTCATGAAAAAATTCATGATTTACGATTCATCTCTGAGACATAAACTGTGAGGAAGCATTGATTTTGATAGAGTAGTAAAGTTAAGTGAAACCAAAGGGCCCCTGGAAAGTAGAAAAAATGGCAGCAGCTCTTGGCATGAATTGGGACACGGTTGTCAGTTATGTAAGCTGTTTCACTGGGGTGAAAGCACTGGTATGGTCCTCTGGATCTAATCTTTCGGGATTCACTGGAGCACAACAGACACTGAACAGAGCATACATTTGTCTTAAAACAAAATATTACAAAATGAATTGTATTAATAAATGTATTTAATTTGTTTATTTATATCAAGAAGCTGTATTACAAGAAGCTGAGATCATTCTTTACAGGGTGATGAGGAAAGGTCACCCAAAGGAAGCTGACATAAAGTATGCCACGTGTGAAGGCCCTCTCAGGATAACTGACCACGACAAATCATGCACAAATCACACATTCCCTTCACATCCCATGATTTACTTCAGTCAGCTATGAAATACAAATCTAAAAATCACACTGAGATGTGTGTTCAGTTTTGAGGTTTGCGGTGACATTTATATGGGCTCAAATAACGGTCTAATCCACATGATGTATAGATGGGATATACAACCACAGGCTGAACATCGTAATAACCCTTAATTGACCCCATACATTCAAGATCACTTGTATTAACAAGCAAATGCATTTATGTTGTGTTAACAGGATAGTTGTTTGTTAGGGACACTAAGCATGACCACAAAGATTATTTTAAAATGGAACTGAAACATAACTAGGATGGAGTCCTGGCAACTTTAAAGTAGCATTATTGCTATGTTAAGGACGGAAAAGTGGTTATTGTTCATATTGATAGTTCCCATAATCAGAGTTTACATGTTATAGAACAGATGATAGTGACTGTCAGTGATTGAATTTCTGTTCACAAAAGCTGAAAGCAGTTTTTAAATCAATATATTTTTTGATGATTTTTAAGTGTAGTGAAACACTAAAAAACATTCTTTAAAACCAACTATAATCACAAAAGTCACAATTTCTTGGAATGACTAAAAACAATATCAAATCACTTTCAATGTATTATTAATACTTGTATTATAATTATTACTGACAGGATTTAGGGTATTTGAGGATATATCAGAAAAGCTCCTCTGGCTGGGCATGACGATGTACGTGTCTAATGGACTGCTGAGCTTGACCCAGGAAAAGCACTGGGTGATTCTGGTGCAGTGGCCAGAGTCAAAAATACAGATCAAAAGATGACCACTGGCCTGAAAGAACCTTTTCCCCCTGAGCCGGACTAGCTAGAGAAGAACTCTTAGGGCCAAAAAAAACAAAAACACGGAGGCTCTTTTTCAGCACGTGCCCGGTTAATAACTCAGAGTGCACTGGAATGAATGGGGTGGATAATAAGCAGGTCCAACGTTTCTAGGTGTGCCCATCAGTGTAACTGTTGTTTCCCTTCAGACCAGGATTCAAGGGTTTCTGTGTTTATCCAGACTTCTTCAGTCAGGATTTGGAGGATTCCAGGGTTTAGGGCTTTGTCCAGGACTGTGTCCAAAACCACTAATTTACTACAGTATTCCCTAGATAATAAAGACTTGACAGAGTACTCTGTATAAGATTTTGGACACTTAGAATGATCATCAGGTTGCACCTAAATTAACTGGTGCAGTGTTGACTGTGGCATAAAGTAATGTCCATCTGGACATTAAATTTTATATTGCTTAGGCACACACATTTCACACCTAGAGTGTGGACACTCCAGACACAGGTTCTAAAGTTTTGGCCGCAGGGATCCGACCACAGGCTTGTCTGTGCAGAACTCTCTCCACCAGGACGGCCGCTCCAGCACCTTGTTGCCCTGCATCATTGTGGACCACAGGTTCTTGTAAAGCTGCGTGAAGGAAAAACATCATGAGTCACTGTTCAATGAGGAGAAAAGGCTCCTGATCCATATCAAGCTTGTGTTTCTTGTTACCTGATATCCCAGCTACAAAACACCTCATACTGCCAAAATACTGGAACCATTTCCTAATGTAATTTTATTTAATCAGGCAGTCTCATTGAGATTAAGATCTCTTTTCCAAGAGAGACCTGAGAACAAGAAACATTCACAAGTGCACATTCAGAAACAAAAAAACTACACAATAGACAAGGAATTAAAAACAAGGGTTTTCCCCGGGGAATGCACTGTGAGACTCCAGTTTGAGGGCAGTTTGCAGTTTACTGCATTTAAAAAGTGCACAGTACCTGGAAGCAGTTTAGCCAACATTAGTGCGTACATGAGGGATAGTTTAGGTTGGAGTAGTCACTGGTCATGTGCTATAGTCACAATAATTAACTGAGAGAAGAGATGTGAGGTAGTTTGGAAGTTCTGACAACAGAGCTTTAGAAATGGATAACATGAGATGACTGGCAGGAAGTCTGTCCAACCGTGTGATAAAGAGAACAATGATGGGTACGAAATGTGTCATTTGTGATACAGCGTAATGCACTGTGATACACTGGGTTTAACTGCTGAAGTGTTGACGGGGCAGCATGACAACACAGAATACCTCCATAGTTATGGACAGACATGAAGGCTGGCTGTACAACAGTTTTACGGTTGGAATAAGACAGACATCCTTTAATTCCATAAAGAAGCCTAGTTTGACTTCTGTATGTTGAACAAGAATCTTGAACGATAGTCTGCTGTCAACGTGTCAGTGTACCTGTCTACTGTGATGGGAGTAGAGCTATAGAGTCAGATACATCCAACACGTCTAACACCCCTCTCCAAACTAACCTAAAAATCACATGACCATGCCCAAGCCATTCACAGTCACATGGTCATATATTATACATGTGAATCCCCCATTGGCTGGACTGTTTTAATTGTACAGGCTGATTACTTTTAATACTGAAATGTATTTCATAGTAAAGTTATTCTCTAAAATACAGCTTGTTGCACAGGTATAGTTGTGCCAGAATCACAATTTGGATTCCATCTGGAGCTGCTGACCGCTCGACCACATGGTAAATGTCAAATCATAGCTTAGCACACTATGCATAAGTTGGGTGTTTCTCCACATGCCGAAGCGTGTTGATATTAAGAAAAACAGTTTGTATATAAAGAGTTTGGAGGGTGGTGTCTTATTTTAACCTTTCCAAAAACACAATACGTAAGTGGCTAATGTTAGCTTGCTTTGCCAATTAGCTTACTGCCTCCAATAGTAACCTAACATTACTTCCAAAGACAATCATTAGCAGATCATAAGCTGGTACACTGCATTGTGGGAACGCAGGTTACACTAGTAAAAATCCCCATTAAGGACTGGAACATCCCCCGTGTCGGTCCCAGATGCAACTATATCAGAGCTAAAGTAACGTTAGCGCTTCTGTCCCTGAGACATAGGAGCTGGGAACGCCGCACATAACCCTGGGCCATTACAGGACTGATGCATATTGTTGAACATGCTGAAGAAAAGGGGATTGAACCTGTGACCTTTTGGTTATGGTGTGGATGGGTGGTGTGGGATCTTTTTCATGCCATGCTTTGAAAGAGTTTCCTCCCTGAATAATCTGAGTAGTCATCATCACTTCCTGTCTAACCAGACATCAAAAACCTGCAATCAAACTGCCTGTTGGATCTGTACCAACCACAACAAGAAGCAATGCGCTCCTCTCGAGCATATTCCAAACATACAGGCCGTCCAAATGTCATATCTCTTCCTGATTTCAGACAAACAACCAGAGCAGATTGATGAATTATTGCTCAGAACATCACCATGTATTTCCATGTGACCGCAGCTGAATATGATGTTTGTTTATGTGGTCACACTTCAGTTAATCTGGGTTAATGGAGATTGTGGTTTGTGGTTTACAGCAGGATGGCCCTCTGAGAAACTTGGCTGAGTAACCCTGACTTCATACTGTTTATCTTCTGTGATTATGGTTGATGGTATTTCTGCTTCATTATGTTGTTGTTATTGTGTTGTTGTTAAATGGTATTATTATAGGCTTAAAGGAAAGGTGATGAGAAGGACATGACACATGACCATCGTCAGGAGCTGGACTGAACTGTGTGTGTTTGTGTGGATATAATGCTGTTTGGAGCATGTTTACTAAGGGAGATGGAAGCTCTCCGCTCCATAAAATAACACTAATAATTTCTCATAAATCATGATGATGAATCCTATCCAAGGGCATCTGAATGATCAACCAGGCAATGTGGGCAACTGCCCCAGGGCCTCAGACACTCAGGGAGCCCAAAGGTCCTGTCATATACAGGGGACCTGTGTCAGAATGTACATACAGTAGTGCATCTTTTTAAAAAAAACAGTGTTTAGCCAAATGACCCCTACACAGGGGACAATAGCAAATTTTTGCCCTGGAGATTGCTACCGGGTACCCATGCTCAAACCTCAGACCTCAACCAGTTAAAAGTACCAAGTCTGGGCCACTTTGGATTTGAAAACACTAATGGGACAAAGTAACATTTTATTTATTTATTGTTATTGTTAGTGAAATTATTTGTTTCCATTCAATGCCAACCTTCCCAAAATACCTCTGTACTGCTACTGCTATGGCTACTTAATAGTAGAAGTACAAGTAGTACTTTTACTAGTACTAGTACTCTTCACAGCCATATGTTGTGTTAAACCTTTGGGTTGAAGGCAAGAATGTCTTGTCTTTCTATTAATCTTTGTTTCACCACTGGAACCACTTGTTATATCAATAAAATAAAAGATGTGTAAACTGTGTAATTGATTCCCCTACTCATGGAAACTGTAAGATCTCAGGATATAGGATCAACTGGAATAAATCAGAAGCAATGCCAATATCAGCTGTTTTAATTTAATGAATTAAAGTGTCCAGAAGATATAGCAAACTTGAAGCTTATGTTGCCTGGCAAGTGTATTTTCTACACAATTAAGATATCCAGAGAAAGCATGTTGTACATAACTTGAAGAAGAAAGTAATACAGTAGAGACAGAATGGGTTAGGGGTTAGGGTTAAGTTAGTCAGTTGTATTAGCAAAGTTCCATTATTGAAACTATAAACTCTTGCAAACTTGCCAAAAATGACAGATAAAACATCTAGGACCAATTTTGCTGCAAGGGTAATAAAATACACTGTTGGTCTTCATATCTCCATTTCTCAGTTGAGTCAAGTTATGAAAAAGGAAGTTCTCAGACAGCACCAGACATCATCAACAATCAAATACAATTTACCAAACACAACACTGTGGGAGTTTTCCTGGAAGAGGGCGAGACGGCAGCCAAAGCTCTAGAGTCTTCTTCCAGTAATGAGACTTGACTGACTAAATGTATCTCAGAGTGGGATTACATGGCCAGTGACTGAGAGTGTATGATTTATTACTGAGTCACTGTGATGAGTGCAGCAAACAGATGCAATTAATTTATAGTATAGTATATTATATTAACTCATTTAGCTAATATTGTTCTTAAATGTAATATTAATAAAGCATGTGGAATTTTATTGACAAAAAGCATCTTTACTGGGTTGAGTCTGGCGTCTGCCACTAGAATCATTATTATTTTATTATTAAAATTTGATTATTATTATTATTAAAATTATTCTATATTGAAATATATTCAGTTAATAAATGAATACATTTAAAACGACCGTTATAATCTGTTTAATTACAAGAAACATTACAATAATTCAATTTGTAATATTTTATTCGTTTATAGAGATGCACCGACATGTAATTGCAGGGTCTATAATGATAACTGATAATTCAAACAAATCTGTTTGTTGTGGCCGATACAAATACCATAATTGATAATATTAATCTTACAAATGAAAAAATGTGTGGAGAAAAATAAATATATATTTTTAAGTTAATATTTCTGATACAACATCAATATTTAAAGGATCTTCACTGTCCCCTGAATAAAGAACATATACTATAAACCCTACTACCATTACATACTTTTGGACTAAGTAATGGTTAACTAAAGCCAGTGGTGGAATGTAACTAAGTACACTGCTGTTCAAAAGTGTAGAATCACCTGTTATATTGAACTTTTTTTTCTTTCCTTCAATAATGACTATTTGAACATATATAAAAACAGTAACCGAATGTATTTGTCTGACAGCTTTAGTTACTACTTACTTTTAAGATAACAATTGTTCATACCCTTCTTGTCCATTCAAGATCAAGCATCTCCAAATTTGGTGATTTTGAATGTAAATGATTCATAAAAACTGAAGGATGAAGTGTTCCATTCTCTTCCTTCTTAAGCTAAATAAAAAAATGTAAAACCCTCTTGGATCCACTGGAAAATGTATTGTCACAGCAGAAAACAGGATTTTTTTCTGAGTTCATGAAGAGACATTTTAGAGATATGCGATTAGCTAGTTGACAAAGATTTAGAGAATGTTGTGAACATACATTGAATCCCACTTTCTCATTGTTACAATAAACCAGGGATATTTGACATGAAAACATAAGCTTCAGGCTGATGTCAGGTTTAGGGTAAAAAATGGTGTATTCTCATCAGATTTTTCCTCATCCTCATCATGTTTTTCCTCATAGATTAATCAACTCATAGCTGTGTCACACATATGATGGTATCTCTGACCTAATAAAAAGAGGAGGTATCCCCTTACCTGTCAACAACACTCAAAATGTGTTGGAATTCATTTATATTTAATGCAGTGACAAAACACATGTTTTTACTGAGGTATAATTAGGCTTTGGGTTTGTCTTTACCTGTCCATCAGCATTGCCAATAGGTGAGTTGAGAATGAAATCAGGAGGTGCAATAACATCCACCAATGCTACTGCGTCATCTTTCAGCTGCAGGGGGACACAGAGACAGAGTATATCAGGTTGGGTGGGGGGCAGCATCTACCAGAGCCATCATTTCAAATTCAGCCTTATGAAGACAGGAAGTATGGATGGATAAAAAAGTATATAGTGTAACTAAGAAATATTAAGTTTGCTATACTGTATTATCTGCATTGCTGATAATTAATTCATTAATTTAACTTCTAAGTTGCTAAGTCATCTGTAAAAAAAAATGAAAAAAAGACTGGAGTTCAGTTACATATAAATTGAGGTGTAGGCTATCTTCAGGTCAAGCCTTCCTAACAACATCCTGAGCGTGACTCAAGTCTGACTCGGGTTCAAGTACGGTGACTCCAGCCCACAGCTCTGTTAACGTGGGTCAGCAGAGGGCTGCGATTCACATAGTGTGACTGCAGGGAACATTTTGGTTCAAATGTATCTACAGTACTGTAACTACATGAAATGTTTGCAATGCCTTTCAGTCTATCTATTTATAACAAGGATTTACTGGTGCGAATAAGGCAAATCAGAGGGACAAGGACAACAGGGGGACAGACACAAAGACACATGTCTCTGTACCTGGGTGCAGAGAGTGAGAATGGCCAGCTGGACCAACTCTGCGGGCTTCCCTCCACTTAAGTAGTTACCTGTAGAGGGACAAATCTATGTTAGACAATCAATACAGTGGATGTGTTATCTCCATTTATGAATGTAGTACATACAGTATGGTCCGTACCCTGGTACAGCGTGGCCATGTGGCTGCTGAGGGTCCACAGCCCGTACAGGGTACATAGCCTGCTTAGTACAGGTCTGAGACCAGCTGGTGTGTCCTGATCAGTCGTCAGCTCATGAAACCTCTGGAGGCAGTTGTGTTCAATGTAGGCAATGGCCAGGGAACGGCAGTAGTAAACCTAAACATACACACACCAACCAAACACACGCACGGACACACACACACACACACACAAACACACTTTTTATTTCTGCTACAAACTCAAATTGGAAGTAAGGCAAAACTGCTACAGTATTTTTTATCAAAGGAGCTTCCAGATTCTATTCAAGAAGTAAGAAACCTAATTTAAAACCACACCTTGCTCAAGAATGTTGTGAGGTTCACTCCATTTGTCAGAACGAGGATCGCAATTAAAAAAAACAAGAGAAAAAACATGTAATATTGTTTATTTAATAGTTGTGCTTTCAGTAAACTAAAAACCATTTCCCACCAAGATCTTTGTGTGTTAAACATCACCAGTTCGTCAGAAGAGGCCAGTTAATTGGCAAGTTATGAGAATGGACAAGGACAGGCGAAAACACTGGAAAGATGAAATCAGAGGAGGACGTGGGTGGATGTCAAGGATAGAAGAAACACTTAAAGTGACAACCCACTAAACACACTCAGACACAAAACTAAGTTCGGCCCTATTCATTCTATGAGACGTGAGTGAATGGCCTCTCAAGTTATTGTGGGCAACACAGGACTGAGGGGGGGGCCTGTATTTCACCCTACTGACAGAGACCTGGCTGGACAGAATTGAGAGAGCACCTCCTCACTTCAAATTCATCCAAACCACTAGACCTGATCAGAGAGTTGGTGGAATAGCTGCTGTCTTTTCTGATATCCATAGCTGTGAGAAAATCCCCCTCTGGGAGTTTGCATCCTTTGAATGCCTTGCTGTGTCTATAAATTACAATGCACCTATTTGACTCATTACTGTCTACAGGCCACTAGAATCTAAATCTGGCTTTTTTCATGAATTTTTTGAGCTAGGCGAGGTATCCACTGACTATGATTGTGTAAGTATCTCAGGTTATCTAAATATTCATGTTAACAATCAGACACAGATGCTGAAACTCTGTTACCCTGTTGTAGGTATCTGACCCCACTCCCAATGTTTCTGGACCCACCCACAATAACAGGCATTCTCTGGACTTAGTCTTATCAAAAGGACTTAATATTATAGTACTCTGTGTCATGGATGTTGCCATTCCAGATCCCTGTTGCATATTATCGTGTGTGTCTGCTTTTCGTGCACAACATAAGGTTACTTGAACATAATTGACAATGATACCATTGAAACCATTAAGAAAACTGGAAATTAGTTTTTGTACCGAAATCTAATCTAAATTGACTCTAAATAGCCTCCGTTAGCTTCTTTTGTTGTGTTACGTTTTGTTTAACAGGTGAACCTAGATATACAAACAAAACAGTGTGTAGCTCCATTTTAATTCGGATTGGATTGGATTTTGACACTTTATGTATACTCTCAGCTATGCCCATAGCTCAAGCTAAAACAAAACTCTTGTTCTCAGTTATACTCAGCTGCTCATAAATTACGTCATGCATGACAGGAGCACGGCACAAGCGCATGGAGCTTTACCTTCTTGGACTTTGTAAAAACAATCATCACACTGCATGAGTAAACGCTCACAAACCAACGTACTGAAAGCCTCATTCTCTAGAGACTGTTAGATTGCCACAATGAACATTATAACATTATGTGTGAACGACACATTAATGCTCACAAAAACAAGCCAGTTCAATACTTAAGCCAGTGACACACACACGTTTCCCAGAACCACAACACACACCCGTCTGACACTGTAACCTCCAGCCTGCATCTGTGTCATAAATAACCGAAACCAGATGACGGCAGCCAAAACCCTGTAAAGACAGCCAAAACTCAGGTCACATCTCCATTCAGCTAAACACCATTTGTTTCAGTTTGTGATCAGCTGGCCTGGAGACACAACATGAAGAAAAATGTCTACTTTCTTTGAACAACAATTCTTATAAAGATATCACCAAAGCTGCTTTGGTTTGACTATGATTAACATCTGAAGTGGAGGTTACTGGCCAAAACTTCACAAGAAGATGGAAGAATATGCTTGTAGTAATATGCTTGGTGAGAGTCTCAGCCGCTTTAGACTCAACATTTCTTAACAATCCTCTACATAACCCTAACCCAGGGGAGAAGATACGGCAGGGCTCAGAAACAAAACATTGAGTGACCCCTTGCACCCGTGCCTGCTGGGGGGACCGGCAGCTGAGGTGCTGTTACATAGCTCTGAATTTTCTATTACTCTATGACTACTGGATTCTGCATGAATGAGAAAATATTATCTCCTGTGTGGAGTAGGTGGTGCTGGAGATCCATGTGATGGACTATGTGTTCGCTAGGCTTCATTTCCTGTTAGTAGGTGATGCTACATTATGGATGTATAAAGAGTTATTAATGCAGCAATACATTTACTGGAGGTGGCCTGACATGGATTTTTATATTTTCATGAATACTGGACATAGCATGAGGGAGTTAAACATTACTTCCTGTGTCCACTATGTGGCGCTGGAGAACAGGTGCTAATTATATATATGTTGTTGTATGTCAAGTGTAGACCACACCATGTAAATTTCATTATGTTTGTCACATAAGACTGACTTCCTTATGCCTACATAGTTCAAAAAAATAAAAATAAGAATCATTCCTTGAAATCCAACAAGGCCTTCGCACAACTCACTGCTCGGGCCCTAATATAAATAATTAAATAAATCCTTAGAGCTGAACTCTTCTAAAGTAGGCCCCAATACAGGACATAGGACCTCGTCCTGGCTAAAGGAAGGGACCAGTGGGTCCACAGAAGCCCAGAGCATACTGTATATCTATGAAGGTTTATCTCAACTGTCCAGGTTATACGCAGTCTAGAGATGAATCCAAACCACAGGACTGAAGACCTTTAGCCATTCACCTGAAAATCTTCTTTAGTTCGGGTATACATCACCAATCAACACTCCAGTTTTGATGAGGAATTGTGACAGAATCCATCCTCAGCAATGCGGACTGCAATGCTGCCAGACACATCAGCTTGGTGATAAGGTGACGGCAATGCTTGCTTGGTGCCAGTGAAATGTTTTTTTATAACTGGGAACAAGAGTTTTGTTTTAGCTTGATTTATGGGTAAACCTGAGTGCAGTGGTGCGCGTCTCCTAGTGTGTCTGTGTTTGTGTGTGTGTGTGTGTGTGTCTTACCTGGCTGTTGTTACGGGCTTCAAACTCATCCTTCCCTGAGGCTCTCTGCTGTTCAAGCCTCTTCTGGCTCTCCTCCAGCAGGAAACACACCAGCCACTTATATGCTGCAAGAGGCACTGATATGGAAACAAGCAGTATACTTCAATCAATATACAATCAGTAGAATGTTTGTATCATCAATATTTAGACTGCACAATAGCATACTAGGATAAGAAATCTTAACAAAGGTTGATTATGTATTTCACTGGCTTTACTACTGTCTGCCTTTGAAGAGCAAAAATAGCACAAGACAGAATTTACACGAGCAACAATGAAGGTTGTGGTGAGATTTGATTTTATCTTTGTTCTACAGAAATCCTAACATCAGACACAGAGTGAGCGCACCACAGATATATCCAGAGAGCTACACTACATCAGTTGAACATAAATAAACTGGTAAAACATATAAGACTATAAACTGTACAACTACAAATTGATTCTTACAAAGTAGAAAATGGAGAAATAATTCTCACTTAATATGATATTGGATTATTTTGTAACAGCTAACAGTGGACTGGGTGTTGGGTTTGTGTTCATCAGACTTGAATTTGAACTTGAAGATCAATCAATGGACATGAATTTAAAAATACAACCATTAAGCTGACATATAATCACCAATTATGTCATTGAAAACTTTTGAAACAGTGCATGGAGCACAGCACGGAATCCAATGGAATACCTGCTGAGTCCAAACACTGTTCCAGTGTTGTTGCTGTAAACTTGCTTTCCAGGATCTTGTGTAAATCGTCCAGGAAATCCACAGTGTGAAGAGGAGATTCAATCCGGGCACCATCTGAAACCAGACACCACAGCAGCTGAAACTTCACAAATACCTGAGCTCACCTTAAATGCTGTTGTTGCTACATCACTAATGTTCCTGAAGTTCAGGGTGCCATTACAGACATCATCTCAATTCTATCAACAAGAACAAAAACAAGAAAAATCAAAAAGCTTCATCATGCCTCTCCTACAGCCCCAAATAGGACTGAAAATAGACAGCAGACAGCCATTTATTGAGAAAGCGATGTTTCATTTAGTTCTAATGGTTTTAGCATGGCCTCTGCACCCATCTGCCTGCCATCACTTTTGAGGCTGTGTGCACGTTGATATGTAACTAACACTACAGCAAGCACACAGATCAACCATCTGGACAGTGGACATAAAACCACCTGGACGTGCAGGTATGTTTACAATGTTGATTGTATGCTGTTATTTAAAAATACTATAGTCTCCTTATTCTGGAATGCCTGAATGCCTTCTGGGCATTCACAGAAAAGGAACAATGAGACTCTATTACCATGTTTAAACATCAAACTATCACCAACTGAGAAGCAACAAGATTGTGTTCCCTGGACAAAACAATATTGTGTGTCCACCAGTCACAAAATTTGCTTGCAATTGGCGTGACAGCAGACCACAATGCTTCAGATTTCAAGAACTTTGTCCACACACAACGTATTTGCGCATGAGTGTGAATACTAGTGCAAAACCCACACAACTATTTGTGGACTAAAGTTCAACTGCGTGTCTTATTGTGAGAGAGATGGAGGAAGATTATGACGCATTGCTGAAAAAATTGACAAGCTTGGCTACTCGCAGGGCTAGTTGGCAAGTTACTGTGGCTGGCAAATTAACCGCTAACATGCTAGCAGGCTGGAAACATTCTGGTGCTTGTCAATTCCCATAGCACTTCAAGACATCTGGCTTGCTAACTGTAAGCAGGCTCTGTCACATAACTGTCGACAAAACATTCCTGTTTTGAGCAGCAGGAGGGTTAAATACAGTTAGATGTCGACACAGCTAATATGACAGCTTCTTTCATTTTGTACTCTACCATTCTCTTCTTTCCCTCAAAGGTCAACACTGTAAAAATAGTGTGTCCTTTGGTCAACAGCTTGAATTTCCTGTGTCAAAGTCCACCAAAGCTGAATTTGATGTGAAATATTATCACAAATTTGCTAACTGGAGATGCCGTTAAATTAGTTGGTTTTGCAGTTTGAAATGCTGGTGGCTATCAATCATTGCACAGGGACTGACTGTGGTGTTTAGTGTGAAGCCAGCTGAGCAGGTAGTTGCTGGTCTGTTGCAGCAAGACGTTGTTGTCTCCTTCATATGTGCAGTTTGGGTCATTGTCGTTTCGCAGATCACCAAGCCGGTTCACTGAAAGAGAGAGAAAAGTAATGTAGTTAGGTCTCTGAGTGTGTTTGTGTGTGTGTGAGAAAAAGAGAAAAAGTATCTGTATGTTATAGGACTAACTGGCCAGGTATCCGTGTCCACCGCAGGCCTCTCTGCACTCCTGGATCCCCCTCTGAGCGGTCCACGAGCCCAGGGGTTTACTGCAGCAGCCTATGGCATGGATCTCCCTGCCCATCTCCGCCTGGGAAACACACACGACAGACATATAACACTGTAGTTTATACAGAACGATAACTCTGGATATAGACACACACACACACACACACACACACACACCTCATCTTTACTCACCTGTCGGTCACTATTGTCCCTCATTATCTGTCCAATCTGGAACTCAATAAAGTTCATTAAGATTGATTTGGAGAAGTGTTGCAGAGCATACACTGCTGCCAGGTACGGGATCAGACGCCATTGCTGAAACAACAAACAAAATATCTGAGGAATTTGTCTAAACACTTTAGAGATGTATATGAATACCAATATAACAAGTGTTGAGCCTGTAACTTTAATAAGGTGCTCTGTAGTTTGACAAGTTACATTAACTTTCAGATCCATTCCCTCCATTCTGACCTGTAACTGGTACTCCAAAACAGGAATCTCCTCTGTGTCTTTGGGTCCAAACTGTCTCCTCGTGGCTGAGAAGCGGATGGCCACAACCAAAGCCAGCTTTAGGTTGTCCACAGACATCCTGGTGATGGACAACCTGCCCCCTGACAGGGCACCTAGAGACGCCCCGAAACGCTTGTTGGGGTCCTGTAGGACAGGAAAGATACAACAGAGATGCAACAGAAGGAAAGAAAAAAAATACATTTAATATGTGATGCACATAAACCTGTTAAGAGTAACATTAAGAGTCCATGTGGATTAGGCCCATCAGATCCCATTAAAACGCTGCAGCAGCAGTGAAAAGCAGCCATAGAGTGAAAACAGCAGGTATTGCAAACTGCATTTGTTTATTCAGAGCTCTTACAGTGTTTGTAATTGATAGGGGATTTTCAGCCAAATTAAACTTAGTTAAAAGAGCAGTGCAGAAAACATTAGGGAAGCAGCTTATCATGTTGCTGAAGTCGCTTTTTCCGCTTAAACTGACAAACGTCTCCGGCGGCGGGTCGTATCAGCTGTTATTTCCATGTGTCAGATACATATTAAATCAACATTTAAAGTACTATGTACCAGATCGGAATCAGTATCTGCAGTGGTAATATTGCTAATATTAAATAGACTCAGATCAGGGCCCTACTACTGGCTTGTAGGGTTGGTGGTTTCGACCAACCCTTTGCACTGAAATTGAAACCTTCATCAATGAATTTAAAACTTTCACACTGCTAAGGCTTCAGAATATAGTCTCTGAAAGCAGCTACCTGAGACCAAATAGTAAAGTTGTGTGCCGTAAAAAACAAAATAATGAGCTGAAAAAGGCTAAATAGCTCTGTAGAGCTGAAGGAAACTGCAGAGTTGCTGATAATTTGCTATGGGTTCATCACTACAAGCAACCCCTTTCACATTACACATAATCATTTTATTAATTAATAAAAAAATATTGAGAAGTGCAGCTTTAATTTAACTTTAATTGGTGCTTGGAATGCCTCTGGAGTGCTTTCTTTGACCGGTGGAAATCTTGCTAACCTTGAATGGGGTAACATAGCGGCCATCAGGAGTAACATCTCCAGTTCTATTCAGTAGATTCTCCCGTGGGATCCTCACATTATGAAACAAAGCAAACCTGGTGGGGAAAAAGACAAAGAAAAAAAAATGTGAGTGCCAAGTCTGAAAAAAACATCTTTGGTTTCACAGACACTGAAGACATGTTTGTGACACAGAAGGAAGACATAGAGAAGTGGTATGTCTGTTTCATAATAGTACTTTGCTATTTCTAATACTGTTTGCTATTGAGCCAAAGCACTGAAATGAAACCGAACACCTTATTTAACTAAACTTAAAGGATAAGAAGACAGAAAGGAAGGAAGAGATTAACTTTTCTTATAATTATAATTTCATCCTCAGTGCTGTAACCTGGTAAAGTCTCAGTGACCTTGAAGGAAGTCCCACATGTACACTAGAGATGATAGATAGTCGGAAATAGCATTTAATATCAAACACTGGGTTTACCTATGGTTACTGGGCAGGTAACCAACAATTACCATTTGCCAGCATTTAATAAAAATAAATGTATGCAGGCAAAGTGGGAGCTGAAACTGGTGTGACTTGTCCATATTTAGTTTTTTTGTGCCCACCATGTCTTGGACAGCCTATTTAATAATGATAGACTGGAGATAACTGCTTTGTTAAAATGAGTTATTCTGTATGTTTAGGTCAGTTTCAAATGTTTCCTAGGGTCTATCATTCCTCTGCTATAAACTATGAATGTAGCTCCATCTAGTGGCTTTACTGGGGCACAGAAGAACACATACACCACTTTACAAAACCAGTGGATGGTTATGGCGTCAGATGGTTAAAACCACAGCACTTTGAATTATAACATTTGCAACAATCCTGAGCTATTGGTATAAATATGCATAATTGGTGTGGAATGTGGAATTGAATCAAAGTATTTCATGGTATGTTTGATCCTTCAATTATATTTTAAGAATTAAAAATAAATAATCTACTTCAATGGAGCTGAGGTGGAGCAGATGAACAGTTTTAAGTTCCTGGGAATCAACATCACAGAGGACCTGTCATGGACATCTCACATCTCCACCCTGGTTAAGAAAGCTCAGAAACGGCTGTATTTCTGAAGGAAACTTAAGAAACAAACTTCCCACACAAAGTTCTTTTCAACTTTTACAGAAGGGAAATAGAAAGCATTCTGACTGGTAACATCATCAATTGGCATAGGATATGCACGGCCCAGGACAGGAGGGCTCTGCAGCGGGTGATTAAAACTGTCCAGAACATAGTTGGTCCCCATCTACCGAGCATCAGTGATATCAGTGAGGTGAGGAGCCTGCAGAGCCCAAAGGATATTAAAAGACCAAACATACCCCAGCAACAGCCTGTTCACCCTGCTGTCACCTTGTAAGAGATACAGAAGTGTCGCTGCCGTACCACCACACCACAGATTTCCTTAACTCCTCCACACTCCACCATAAAAGAAGTTTTTTCTTGTGTAGCATTGAGTAATTCTCATCTTCCATCAGCACAATTCAGAATTGAGAAAACTCCATCCACAGTACGCCAAAAAAAGCTTGTATATAGACCCAAACTTAAGATTCTTGTGGGTCAGACTTCAAAAATTTAAAAATCAATTTCGGAACTAGAGTGTACTTACTATATTGCACTAAATAGCACCCATAACAACACGACTTCAACTATACAGTTTACCACACCGCTACTCCACAACATATACTGTACCACCACACTAACATTTATACCCCTTATAATTTTCTGGCCACAGGTTTAATTCTAGGTCTTGGCAGCAAAACACAGTCATACTTCCACAATGTCACAAGCATGTACCATCAGTTCAAAGGGGTAAAATTCTCTTTTGGTAAAAGAGAACAATGGTAATGCCTTCCTCTGCTGTCACCTACCCATTATCTAATCCGTTCTGGCCTAGCTTCTTTCCCATGTCTCCAACCAGCACACCAGGCAGAGCCAGCAGGGTCTTGGGATCTCTCACCTGCAGCACAATGGTCATAGATTTACTGGATGAGACACATGATGTTCAGTGTCATCTAACCTGTACAAAAACAACACTGGAAGATTGAAAACCATGTGCAGCATCTCTGGTCAAAAATGACATAGTATGACCCTGATTATTTTAACATTGTTCACCTTTTCTTATACATTTTTTAAGTCTGGCTGACGGATTTAAAATCAATGTGTGCAATTGTGCATTTGTGTAGATAATTAGTTGGACTTTGACTGTAGCCAAAGCTTTGCGGCCTTGCAGGTTTCATGCTCTTGTCAGGCATTTGTTGTGTTAGATTTATTTAGCTGACACTTTATCCAAAGTGACTTACAATAAGTGCATTAAACCATCTGACCACAACCCAAAAATGGCAAGAATCATGCAAGTACATCAACTTGTGTGTTACACATAATGATTAAACCTTGACTGTTCTTTGGGGTTCAGCTTTTCATCCTTACTTTTCAAACTCTTATCACTCCCACAATTTCCGGTTTTCATACATAATTTATGCATCAAAATGGTGGCAAACTCCTCCTCTCTCACACAGTGTCATATTTTAGACAATAGGACTAACTGGTTTCGAACTTTGTCTTCAAAACAACAGGTGAGTTATTCAACTGTTTTATTAACCTACACTGTGAGTTAAAATTCAAGCGCTATCACTGACTTAACTGCTTTCACCTATTACATGTCACTGTACAAGTTAATAGATTTCCATTCTTCATTAATAGTTCAACTACTTCCAGGTCATTCATTTCAATTGGCATTTTAATCAAAGAAGACAAGATTCCAAGTAGTGATACTGTGTTTTCTGAGATACAGCGTGTGATGTAACATCAGATAACAGCGCCTGATAATGTAACCAGCTGTAACTTGGTCAAAGGTCAAAGGTCAGAGTCTTACCGGGACAACGAAGGAGTGCAGGCCATGGCACACCTGGTCAGCTGTGTAGAGCTGAGCGAACACAACAGCGTGGGTCGCAGTCTTACCCAGGTTCCCCACCCAGAACTTGGCAGCCTCAAAGTCCGGAGAGTTGATCACAAACTCCTACAGAGTAGAAAGTTACTGTTTTTACTCACTTACTCATTTTATCAGATGATGGGTTGAGTATCAAAACGTTGTTAATAAAGGTAATACATATGATCAAGAGTGTGCAGTGTGCCTAAAAGAGTATGGTATGTATGTCATCATATATATTTCTCATATACAGTATATCATCTTAAAAAAGAAAACCATGTCTAATTTGTGTGTATTTTAAACCACTAAAATCCCAAAAAACAAGGGAAAGACTTTGATGTTCCCAATGGCATTATGGCCCTGCTGGCAACTTTGCAAATTCATATGTTGCCATTTAACATTCATACAAACAAATTCTGTGTGTGTGATGGGGGTGTTGCGTGGTGTGTGCTGACCTGGGTGGAGGGGTCAAATGTTGCTGTGGTCCTCATGGCTCTGGTGTTGCTGCCGTGGCTCAGCTCGGTCAGTGCAAAGCATCCAAATGTCTACAAACAGATACATAACAAATTCTGAAAACTAGAGATTGCAGCATCCTTGGTGACTGCAGCCTGCACTAAGAGCTCTGTGTAGATTAGTGCAGTAGAGCAGTTATTTGCCAGGGCAGGATCCACTGCCATGGAGACACTTTGTACAATCCATTCAGAAAGATGCAATACTGAATAAAGCCCATGTCCTTAAGAACTTAGCATTTTCTTGCATTTGGAACCATTTGTTTTGGAGCAGGAAAGTTTTAATATCACACTTTAATGAAATTAATAATGTAAGCTAAAATCGTAATCACAACTATTATATGACCAACAGTAAATGGACTACTGACCACTCAACAGTGTTTCCATAAGACTTTTAGTTTTGGAGAAAATAACTAAATGTAGTGAAGATGAGAATCCGAAGGAGACTGTATGGCTCACTGTGAACATCATTCAGCACCTGCATCATATAAATCTATATGGGCTGGATGGTGTGACATCATTGTAAATCCTCCATATTCTCTTTATACATCCATGTGTTAGACAGCCATACATAAAGCACCGATACAACTGTAGGATGGAATTATTGGTAGTGTAAAGCTGTGAGCTCTTACCGTCATGTCCTCAGCGTTTTCAACAAATTTGCTGTGTCTCCCTGAGCCTGAGTTAGCAATAGTCCCTGCAAACATCTGAAACAGAAGATGTTTTTAGCATCATTTACAATGACTAAAAAAGAAAAAGTCTACAGCTAGTGGCAAAGTGACAGTAGAGTAGTGTAGAAAAAAAATGTGAAGAAGAGTAGAGTGAAGTAAACTAAAGTACAGAAGAGTAAAATAGAGAAAAGTAAAATGAAGTGAAGTAAAGAAGAGGAGTATAATCTAGCAAAGACAAGTAAAATAGAGCACAGAAAAGTAAAGTGAAGTAAAGTAGAGTAGAGTGGAGTAGAGTTAAGCAAAGTAAAGTAAGGAAGAGTACAGTAAAGAAGAGTACAGTAGAAAAAACCAAAGTAAAGAAGCGTAGAGTTAAGAAGAGTAGACTCAAGTAAAGTTAAGATGAGTAGACAAAAGTAACAAGAGTAAGTGAAGGAGAGTAGAGTAAAGAACAGTAGAGTACAGAAAGGTAAAGTAAAGTATAGTAAATAAGAATATAGACTAATAAACAGGGGTAGAGTACATAAAAGTAAAGTGGAGTATAATAAATAAGAGTATAGACTAGTAAAGAAGAGTAGAGTAGAGAAAAGTGAAGTGAAGTAAAGAAAAGTAGAGTATGGTAGAGAAAAGTAAAGAAGAGCTGAGAAGACTAGAATATAAAGTATAGCATTTTTGATTATTTTATTATGTTCAGTGTGTCATTTTGCACACCTCACACCACCATCAACACACACTCACCCCTTGGTGGAGAAAGAACTTGGTGGAAATGTTCCAGTCATACATGCCCAGACAATTACTGAGGACCAAAGTCTTCATGGGGTTGGCCATCAGCTCTTCTTTTGTCACAAAGTTGTAGCGGTGGAGCTGCTTCACCCTGTGGATTTTTATCAGAAGCTTTATTTTGTACAGTATGTAGATAAAGATATGATATATAACAGAGGCCGTTACTCGTGGTAAAACAACTGAATCGTGCCGTGTGGGTGAATTCACAGTCGACACAAAAAGTGAAACTTGATACCTGAGGAAGGTCAGCTCTCTCATTTTCTCAACAGAGATGTCTTCCCCGGGCTGACGGGCGAACAGAGGATCATTCTCTAGTGTCTTGAACACATGTTGCTGAAGCACAGACAAGAAGAGAAAAGGAGGAACATTAAAGTGGCACAGAGCACCAAAAATGTTCTAAAAAAGTCAATTGAATTCCTACAGCCATCTGAAGGCAGCAGGAGACCTGTGTTGATATATCTATAGCCTTTGATTGGAGAAGTGCAGTGGCACTTGTGTATAACTACTCACATTATCTGACATTTGCAGATCTGACACCTACCCTGAATGCCAGAATTTCGTCTCCCTCTATGAAGCGGAGCATGTCCTTCCAGTTGAAAGAGGCTTTTTTCCTGTAGATATCCAGCGGGCCGCTGGGAAGTTCAGCCACTTCACACTTCATCTTCTTCTGTTCAGACTGAAGGGCGAAGAAGAAGTATTATCAGCAAATTGTTAAAGATCTTGTTCTGCAGAACAAGCCAAAACATTGGTAGTCACTTGTTTAATCATCAGCAATGCATTGTTTTTATAAGCTATACATTTTTTTAAATGTAAAATATGAATCTGTAAAGTAACTAGTAACTATATCCGTCAAACAGATGTACTGGAATAAAAAGTACAATATTTTCTCTCACGTGGAAATGTGGTGGAGAAGAAGTATAAAGTAGAATAAAATGCAAATATTCAAGTAAAGTACAAGTATTTCAAAATTGTAACAGTACTTGAGTAAATATACTTAGTTACTTTCCACCACTGGATAAGAGGTAGGATTTAGTTAATATGTGGAGTAAATATGTTTCAATCAACAATGACATGTGGTGGGGCTGAACTGTGAATCATTCGGATATCAGAATTTCAATATCAAAGAGCATTTATATGTATGTATCCTTTGTCTCACTAGTCAAATAAGAGTCTGTTGACAATCACTGTGATTGGCCTGTTTGATTTGACGAGTTAAACGCTGATAAGACAGTACGTCGCTCCATTGTTGGCTGCTCTCCATTGATGGTCTCCAGCTATTTTTTTGCGAGATTTCAGACATGCAAGACAAAGTTTTTGTTTATATTTTCTATGTTCCACGACTCATTATAAATCACAATTCACGTTGTAGTCTCTGTAGTATCTCACCTATGGCCACTCACTACCATGATCTCCTACAACTGCCGACTGGAAATCCACCAATCTACCCATCTACAAAATGGGTAGAATGGGTGGAAGTATTTAAAATAACTTTTTTTTAGAAGAACATGGTTAAGGATGCCAGAGCTACAAACTTCTCTAACCTTAGGCTATATCAAATAGTAAACAAAATCCCCAAATTCTGTTTGACAGAATCAGTAACATTGTCTCACCTGCTGTTCCAATTTCTTCAGTCGATGAGTGCAACAACTTTATATCCTTCTTTGTTTGTAAAATAAATGGCATACAAGCAAACTTAATTCCTGCTTGTTCTCCCCCAATACCTTGCCCTTACAGACTAACAATCCTGGAGATTTTTCCTCTTATCTCACTACAAGAGCTCACAAATATGGTTAGTACTATTAAAACCTCCTCTAGTCCCCTTGACATTGCACCCAGACTTTGTTAAAAAGTGTTGTTGTTTCAATTGGCCCATGTCTTCTCTCTATAATCAATAACTCGCTGAAATCTGGTCATGTTCCATCTTATTTCAGACAAGCCACTGTTCATCCACTTCTCAAAAAATTCTAATCTGGACCCTTCTTTGCCCGAGGACTACAGGCCTAGGCCTATTTCTAAGTTACCTTTTATAGCTAAGGTCTTAGAAAAAGTAGTTGCTAAGCAGCTTACAGCTGTCTTAGATGAGCACAACATTTCAGACAAGTTTCAGTCTGGTTTCCATCAGTCTTAGAGTCTCAAATGATCTGGCAATGCAGGGTGATGCAGGAGAGTGTTCTGTATTGGTGCTTTTACATCTCAGTGCTGCTTTTGACACTGTGGACCCCTGTATATTGATTGAGAGGCAGTACATGTGTTAAACCAAGAAGTAGTCTAACCTACTTGCCTGGTTTAGTCTTTACCAAGTACATCTTACCTGTTGTGGACTCTTCAAATATCCTCAGAATATTTACAAAATCTAATGAAGCTATAACTATATTATAACCCATATATTTAGTATGACTAACTGGTACCATAGTTGGACTACCTACTGGGAAAAGCAGGCAAACACTATGTTATTAATTGTAATTTTGTTTGACATTGCTTGGATTGTTTGGATTATTGCGCTACAAAAGCACAATATCACCAGACTTGATCCTGACTTTAATAGCACATCTTAAAGAGCTCTTAAAGAGGTCCCTTTGCCAACATTAAGTTTTAACCACCAATAATTCAGATGATACTGTACTAACAGGGTGCATAATCCTACACAAATATGTGTTTAATCAAATTACTACACAGGAATTCTGGGGCATGCAATGTTCCAGCACAAGATGTTCTTAGTTAGTGTATCTATCTCAATTGAAATCAATACACTGCTTTTTCATTGACAGTGACCTTCGTAGTTCAGCTGCTATCAGCAGAGTTCAAAGCTCGACGCGCCGTCGGGTGCCCTGTGTATCTGCAGGTTCACTTAGAGTTAGATACAAACTAACGTTACACACTCTGTAACACTCTGTAAGACTCTGTTACAGTCTGTTACACTGGAACATGGCCCGGTCCCACCGTCACCACCGGTCACACACACCGGGCTTAGCGGCTAACATTTAGGACAACTTCACTGAGAAGCAGCGGCTCCTCAACGAGCTCCAGTCCTTTCCCTTCCACTTCACACAGGCTGTTGAGTTGGACCAAGTCCAGTCCCTACCGGGACACAAGAACTGACGTGGTACTGTGTGTACACTTTACATTCAATAATTATCATGTATGTAGTTTTGTCTCGTTACCTCAGAGCTCCGTGTCACCTTTCCGTGTTGTGGCAGCCGTCTCTCGTCTTCGGCAGTGGCCGGTGTGTGTGTCCGGTGTACAGCTGCTCTGTGTGCCGGAGGTTCCTCCACTCCGCCGGCCAACAACAATCACACTTCCTCTCCGCGTCCGTCACAATAAGAGCGTCCTCTTCACAAACGTCAATTAAATGGACATCTTCACGCATCATATAGTCATTTTGTGATTTTAATGAATAATTAATGCTGCGATTTAGCAGATGTGAAGATTGAATACTAAATTACCGTGCCGTACTTTAAATTATTTTACAAATGTAATTTTATTCTGAAGGTCTGGGAGAATGGTCGCTGTAACCCTTCTGTGCCAGCAGTATCGACAATCATAATTCCGGTCTAGTTTCTTCTGATTCAGTGTCACCGCATCTAATCTGCTGAAGAAAGTTACTTTGCTGTTTCTGTAACTTGTGCAACCCTTACTATATTAAATGTCAAATAAATGACCCTTGAATCTTGCGTATTTGCAATAACAGAGTTTATTCTGAATGTCAGTGTGAACACAGTGTGATTTTATTCATGAGGATTGTGCCGAATAAAGAGAATATGTGAATTTGAAAAAAAAGTGTGGTTTAGAACTGCAGTCTGAGTGTAAAGCAGGACATGTGCTTCTATTGGGAAATACACTCTGTTGTTATTATTATAAACATGTCAGAAACACACATGCACAAACAAGACCTATACAGGACCATGCATTATGTATGGGGGGGACTGCCTGTTAGGATGGCACAGTATGGGCACAGTGCCTTGCTGAAGGGCACCTTAACCTCTGAAAGGTCCGAGCTGGACTTGAACCACCGGTTCCCAAGCCAAGTCCTCAGGGGCTGAGCTAATACCGCCCCCAGTCAAGAGTAGCCTACCTACACAATTCACTGGTTGTGGTCATTGTGTCTCAAGTACCAGTGTTAATGTGTAATGAATTGAAAAAAATCTCCTGTGGATGGAAGCTGTTTCAGTCAAATGCTTCTTATGTAACAGACACATTAACCTAGTCAAGTCAAGTCAAGCCAATTTTATTTATATAGTGCCAAATCATTACAGAAGTTATCTCAAGACACTTTTCACATAGAGTAGGTCTAAACCATATTTAATAAATTATTATTTACAGAGAACCGGGCTCTGGGTGGGCGGCCATCTGCCTCGACCCAGTTGGGTTGAAAGGGAAAGAGAGGGGGGGAGAGGGGAGACAGAACAGGAGGAGAGACAACAAATCAGACTAATAATAATAACAACTGCAGCAGTGAGTGTGGAGCAGGAACATGGGGGCAGTAGACAGCCTGCAATCACAGATCCAGAATCTACAGCTCCAGAGGCAGAAATACCTGCAGAAAGTGAGAAGGCGAAAAAGCACAAAAACTACCGGGAAGATATTGAGTTAGTAACATGCATTAATGGGATAAGAATGCATACAGATGGAGAGGTAGAAGAGGAGAGAGAAGCTCTCATGGGAAATCCCCCAGCAGTCTAAGTCTATAACAGCATAACTAAGGGATGGTTCAGGACTCACCTGAGCCAGCCCTAACTATAGGCTTTATCCAAAAGGAACGTTTTTAGCATTTTCTTAAACATATAGACGGTATCTGCCTCCTGAACCCAAACTGGGAGCTGGTTCCACAGAAGAGGAGCTTGATAACTAAAGGCTCTGGCTCCCATTCTACTTTTAGAGACTTTAGGTACCACAAGTAACCCTGCATTCTGTGAGCGTAGTGCTCTAGTGGGGTTATACGGTACTATCAGCTCTTTAAGATATGATGGTGCCTGACCATTAAGAGCTTTGTAAGTGAGGAAGAGGATTTTAAATTCTATTCTGGATTTTCCAGGGAGCCAGTGCAGAGAAGCTAATATTGGACAAAAATGTTCTCTTTTGCTAGTCCCTGTCAGTACACGTGCAGCTGCATTCTGGATCAGCTGGAGAGTCTTTAGAGACTTATTGGTGCAGACTGATAATAAGGAATTACAATAATCCAACCTAGACGTAACAAATGCATGGACTAGTTTTTCTGCTTCTTTTTGAGACAGGGTATCCCTGATTTTTTTGATGTTACATAGGTGGAAAACGGCAGTCCTTGAAGTCTGTTTTATGTGAGAGTTAAAAGGACAACAATACAAACCTACATAGTCTACTGATGATGGTGCTATATGAAAAGTCAGGATAAACTGTATACTATATATACAGTACAGTACATGTACCACATTCATACTGTACTAGAACAGTTGTAGCAAAAATAAACGTGTGTGTGAGAATTCCATGATTTGTGCTGTGCAAGATAGGATTTGAGAAACAGTTTTCTCTGACTTCAAATTTAGCAATATGCTATTGAGAATATTTTGTATAAATACTAATTCCACTGTACAACAATCCAAGTATTGTGCTACAAAAATATTTTCATATCAAACTAGAATAATGAAAACTATGATAAAACTATGATATGTTGTCAGAGAATTAGTTAAACAGTAGTGGGGAAAGGACTTAGATCATTTATTAAAGTAAAGCTATCAGTACCACAATGGAATAAAACTGCATTCAGAAGTTTTTGTAAGTAAAAGCATAGAAGTATTTAAAGTCACATGTAGTAAAATATCAAAGTACGGGTAGGTCTACTCATAGATGTTTTCACATGGTTGTATTACTGTTGCATTAGGACTAATGTCATATACTGGAAATATCTAATTTCTCCACATACAGCTGGTGATAAACCCTTCAAGGAATAGTTCAACATTTGTGAGAAACAACACGTAGCTACAACTTTTGGTCAGAGCCAGGCCTGCTGTCTCCCACCACCACCACCCCCAGTCTTTGTGCTACGCTAGGCTAAACATGTCTGACTCTAGACCCTTTACTTAAAAGAATAGTTCAGCATTTTGGAAAATACAGTTATTTACCTTCTTTCTGTGAGTGACATGTTCAGACTCATGTCTGTGTGTTAAGTGCATAGTTGGAGTCAGGACGTGGTTAGCCTAGCTTAGCATAAAGGCTGGAAGCACCCCTCTGCTAGCCTGATTCCATCCAGAGTTAAAAAATACACCTACCAACACCTGTAAAGCTCTCTGTTTAACAAGTTGTAGCTTGTTTGTTCAGTTAATT
The DNA here is from genome assembly GCA_031216445.1 of Lateolabrax maculatus. Lineage (NCBI taxonomy): Eukaryota > Metazoa > Chordata > Actinopteri > Acropomatiformes > Lateolabracidae > Lateolabrax > Lateolabrax maculatus. Next base: position 17,608,853 of record CM062207.1, read on the forward strand.
TCCCCTGCTTCCAGTCTTTATGCTAAGCTAGGCTAACCACATCCTGACTCCAGCTCTGTAATTAATATTGACTGATATCCATCTTCGCATGTGGCTCTCTGAAAGAAAGCAAATACAATTTCTCTAAAAGTTTGAACGATTTCTTCAAGGTGCGGACACGAAACTGACATCAATTCTCAGCTTACTCCCGGAAGGAAAGCAATGTGGAGTATTTCCAAAAATGTTGAAACATTTCTGTAAAAGGAGGAAAATAACGTGAAAGAAAACACAGACTTGTCACTTGTCTTTACTTAAAATACAACAAATGAGGAAGGTTTGTTCATGTTCCCCCTTCTGGAGGTCCAAGGCATTACCAATCAAACCATGATAAAGCATCACTACAAATCAAGCACAGAGAAAGATTTAATGTACAGAGATAGAGATTTGCATCACTGAGTGCATATTAAAATAAAATTATCTTTGAAGCCTACACATTTCTATCATCACACTGGCTAGTTTAAACTCTAGCAGTGCATCTTATTTATATTTTGCATGTAACAACGTTAGTCTTTAAAGTAACTAGTTACTACAGCTATTAGGTTAATGTAATGGAGTAAAAAGGACAATATTTACCTCTGAAATGTAAAAGTATAAGGTCTCACAAAATGGTATTACTCACATAAAGAAAAGTACTTAAAAACTAGTATACTAAATGTATGAAGTTACTTTTTATCTCTTGGCTTAACTAACCCAAACCCGCATTACTCCTTCAGAACACAGCCATTTCATCCCCTTATTGTGTTAATTGTACGGTTGTTATAGTCTTATTTTCAATGCCACTGTATACTGATGTACAAACTGCTCTACGTGTCATTGTGAAATGGTTCAGCTTTGAAGAAACATCGTCAATCCGACAGAGAAAGGCTTATCTCACATGACACTGTATGATTGTTTCTGGACATCAAGATGCGCAACAAGAACATTTGTTTTTCACTGAAGTCGATGCTACTTGACAGGAGATGGGAGCTTATCTATTATTGCCAAAGACAACTAAAGTGCATGCTGCTTTACCCACTAACTCAATGGCTTGTACAGTAATTCATAAAACATTAATATAACACTTAACCCTATTATACTTATAGGGTTTGCAGCACAATGTGTTAGCATTTGATTCACTTGTATACAAAGTATACAATCATCACATTTTTCAAACAAAGTGCCATAAGTAACCAAAAAATCTTTCAATAATTCAATTCAGTGTCACATCCAACCACTGATGATATCACCTTTGACTTTTGTTTGTGTGCTATGGGGATACAGTGTAAGAAACAAAAATAGACAAACATTGAACTCATAGGTTTTTAACTAAAGCTCATGTTGGGAAAACAAATTTTAAAATTTGCTGCTGTTTCGTAAATTTTCGTAAGCTAATCGACAAACATAGAAGTTTAGCAGTCATGAAATTTGGCACTTCTTTGAGCTTCCCTTAAGCACACAATTAATCCACATCCAGTGCAGAAATACTGTGCATAAAATCCAGAGTACTGAACATATATTTGTGCGCTATATTTTATGTATACTGAAGTGTGAAGTAAGCATAGGCATCCAGCACTCTGGAAACCTGAAAACACATCTGAGACTTCATGGCTGAAGATACTTTCCCTGATTAATGGGATTTGGGGGCCAATAACCAGTCTTTAGAGTTTTTGAACCTTTTTTATCAAAACATTTCATTCTATATTTTTCCTCGTCATCAAATACATCCTCTGTGTTAGTATCCCTGACTGGTACATGCTGGTGATGCGTGCCCATGCTAGCTGTATCATTGACCTTTTATAAATGGGACTTTATTAGACAGTGGTGCCAAGTTTTATAAGTTGTTCCTAATGGCTTTGTAAATGGTTAATGCATCATTCATTAATGCTTTGTAAAGCAGTAATAACCGTTTGTACAAAGGACATTTGGATTATCAGGTTGTGCAAAAATCCTTTAGGCTGGTGTATATCCTCCCCCATGTGTAAGTAGCTTTTGTGGTTAGCTTATTAATTCATCAGTGAGACACTGTCCTCCAATTTAAAACAGCATAAGTTGTTTGTTGAAAAGTGTACCCAAGTACAACATTTACCTGGTAAGGATGTTTACTGAGTAGAATTATGACTTGTCAGTGAGAGCTGTAACTATGATGTTGTTATTGTATAGGTTTCAAAATCTCGGTGGGTTGAGGTCATATTAGAAGATAGGGTAACCAAGGGTCCAACTTTGACACTAGTGGCCGTTGTTTGTTTTGTTCGTTTATGTTAATTTATTTAAACCAATGGCTCCCAAACCTTGACAAATGGTTGTTTTTTGGCCCAAACCCAACCAAACATTAACCACAGAGGTGGCAGATTGGGGAAACCTCCTATGAATCAATTTGTAACAGGGATTTTCTAATGGTTTCAAAAGGCACCGACAAATGATACTGCTGGACAGGTTACAAGATCAGGGGCTGTTTTTAAAAGCAATGAGAAATGACATAGTTTGCTGTTTAGTTTGGGGAACCTATTGACTTGTGGAGGACTTCTGGAGAGGAGAAACTAATGAACCTTGCGGTGGATTATAGTTCTACAAAGACACGTTCAAAGATCTCTGCAGATCTAAGCAGAGAAGAGTTCCACCGCCTTCTAAATGGAAAGGGAAAACCCCGTTAATGTACCCAAAATCTGTATAGTATATAAGTATATAAGAAACCCAAAACCAGTTATTTCTAATGAGCCATAAGTCTGCAGTTGTAAAGCTTAACACGTTGCATATGAATTGAGTTTAATACTCTGCAGTCCCTATCCAGAAGGTACTGTATGATCGTGGTGTTTTTGATTTTTGTTTGTTTTTGAAAATACAATATATATATTGGGCTGGAACACCTGTTATGCACTGTACACCAAATGGGTTTTTCACAATCTTGCAAACCAAATGTTGTCCTTATTACTGACCTATAAAGCATGAATAAATTATTTATTAACATAATGAAGTTATTGTATACAATCTATAAACCCCTTAAAAGTCTATATATTAAAATTATATTAAAATGGATAAATTCAGATCTCTTGTGTCATGCAAAATAAAACAAAAAAACGAGAAAAATCCTTACTAACGTCTTTGTTACTAATCTATATTAATAAGTGATTTATTAACAAGCATCCCTTATATGAAAGTCGCACTGAAAAAGGTTAATTCCAGAACTCTGTTGTGAACTGTGCATGTGTTTGATAATCACACAAAACCACACTGCAGTTATACCAAGTCCAATTTCAAACTCCAAAATACAGATCAAAACAAGCAAATACAAGTCAAAATCTGGGGGCAAGTGCATCAGGCAGAATACAAATAATTCAGTCACTGTAGAAGTGTTTTGGATCAAAAAAAAATGGTGATCATTGAAATTCACAACATTTGTTGGATTGATCTCAATCTGCAGAACTCAGTGGCAGAAACTTTTTTCAATTTGTGAAATTACAGACCTCAGAAGCTTGTAGGAGTGTCTTCACCTATGGCGCTGGTGTTAGATGGAATTATTAACATTTGAAAGTATGTACACTGAGGACTCATCAATGTAATGAACAATTTGGATCTTTAACAAGGGAAAGAAACACATAAACAAAACCTAAAGTTTCTGCCAGATTAATTTGCATGTCAATGCCAAATTGTTGAATTGGAACGTCAAAATCATCTTGATAAGACATTTTAAAAGAATCCAAAAGGTACTTTCCCTCACTGTGATGTTGACTGGGTCAACTGTAAAGAACTGTTTTGACAAAATAGATGCCAGATTACTTGTTTAACATAAACTTGTCTTGTTGAACTTGTCTTGATCCAATAAAGTTTAGTTATACATAAAAAGTTCATAGAATTGGAGGCCAAACTATTAGACTGACGATACCAGAAGAATTATTGTTAATCTGTACACAGAGGTAAACGATCCTCATACTCCCACTGGGCAAAATTGATCAATATTGGAGCTATGCAAACTCCCCTTTTTGATTCCTTTGTGTGCCTGCAGTAGCCAAACAGTTTTGAGTAATACAATTTAGTTGATAAGGCATAATTAGGCATCCCAAAAAGAGCAGGGTGAAGGAGCCAAATTGATTGAAATTTATTGAGGTTGACCCAAGCAACTGAACCTTAAGGCCTCAGTATGCTTTAACAAAGCACTTCTGTGTGTCTAGAACCCCCTTTCTGGTGGTGGGATGGGATGTTGGGGAACGTGAAACATTATCTCCATGTGTGTGATTCACCACATCTAGATTATTCTTGAAAATAAATTGGAGAGGGATGATTCCAAGAGGACGCTATGCTGGCAAGCTTTTTGCCCAGCCTTCAAGTGTGGCCATTTGTAACAGGTATAAATACTTTTGCCTTTAGATGCTGTTGGACAAAATGTTGTACAACCTACTTCACTGGAAGAATACTAACCCTTCAGATGGATGAAAGCAGAAACAATCTTTCCCCCGACCCTAATAAATTACAAAAGTAATTGGCCAGAAATCGTAAGACCTGAATCGTTTACTAGATCAGTGGATAAACGGCAGATCTTGAATTTATTTTACCTGCTGTAACAAGGTAGCATAACATGCGGACATGGTACTAAAAGTGAAGGGGCAGCAAGGTGCATTGAGTGAACGTTGACAATAGAAAGTTTTATTTAAAAAAAAGTGAGGTGATCAAGTGATGGGTTGACAAGTTCTCAAAGAAGAATTTTATGTCTGGCTAATTGTTTCCTTTAGAATAAGGGATATCATAAACTTCTTGGCCATTCAAGTTTTAACCATTCTGGCATCACACAAGCTCCAATGGCTTTCCAGCACAACGTACAGTATTTACATGTAATACATATAATACGACAAGACAACTAAAAATAAGTTAATGAGTAAATGTATTATAATCTGTTGAAAGATTGCCCTACTTGCTATGTTAGGGTTAAGGTAAGGGCTAAGGTAGATATAACAGAGGGTGTATTTGATTGTGAGGAAAATATCCAGCTAACTGTACATGTTCAAATAAGAAATTATGTTTCAAAGATTATTCAGCTGGTTAGGGTTTACTATACGTACTGGTAGTGTGTGTGTTTGTGTGAGTGTGTGTGTATGTGTGTGTGTGTGTGTGTGTTTCTGGGTGGAGATGGGCTGCATATGTACATTTCTTCACAAATGGATAAAGGCTTTTACAATTTATATCTTCTTAGACAACATCTTCATACGGAAGTAATACAGCTCATGGGTTACGATTTCTTTAGTTGTTTTCTTGAAATCCAAAGAAAATCATCTCATGGACTCAGAATTAACAGGCATTGCTTGTTCGGGGTCACAAAATCAACAAAACCTATCAAACTGACTTCTCATGATCATCAGACAAAAATGGATGAATTCATGGTACTCTGCTGGACAATGGTGGGTTGCTAACTCTGAGTTGGGAGTGATTAGCTGCCAACAAGAAACCTGAGTTTCTGGGTTTTGTTTATAAGCTAGGGTATATGGGTATATGGAATACGGGATAGACAGGTAGATTGGTGCCCTGTCAGAAGTTATGTGCATGGTTTACCAAGCTGTCTTGGCAAAGAGGGACCTGAGCCTGAAAGCGAAGCACCGGAATTACCGGTCGATCCATAGTCCAGCTTTCACCTGTTGTCATGATGGTCATTGCTGGCTTTGGCTTGAGAGAGAGAGAGTAACTGCCAAGTCCAGGAGTTCAAGTATCTTGGGGTCTTGTTCACAAGGGAGGTTAAGATGGAACATGAGATCAACGAACAAATTTAGATGGATGCTGTGTGAACTGTAATGTGGACACTCTACCGGACTTTCATGGTCGAGTCAAAACTCTAAATTAACCAGTTGATTTACTTTCCAACATTAATTGATTGGGCTGAAAGAATGAGATTAGGGATACAAGTGACCTCAATGAGTTTTCTTTACAGGGTGTCTGTTTCTACCCTTAAAGACAAGGTGAGGAACTTGGCTTAGAAACACTGCTCCTTCACATCAAAAGGAGCCAGTTGAGATGGATCAGGCATCTGATCAGGATGCCTCCTGGACACCTCCCTCTAGAGGGTTTCCGTCCAACTTGGAGGAGACTACGGGGCAGACAAAAAACATGCTGACGGGACTACATATCCTGTCAAACTGAAGATGTTTTGGGATCCCCGTAACTAGCTGAAGGATGTGGCTAATGAGAGTTACGTATGGACTACCCTGTTTAGCCAGCTGAAAAATGGGAATCATCTATGATCAGCTAACACAAGGTCACTACACTGGAAACCAACAGTTTCCTACCACAAAAAAACGATCTCTTCCAGTAGTAATACCATAGTATTATAGTAGCTAATGTTTAATAAAACTAATCTACCTTTTCACTACCATGGTACACTACAAAAGTTTATACACCGATTTTTACTGCAGGGACAGCAGATTTAAGGCTGGATTACCAACCAGCCAAATCTGTTCATTGCACCAGTGCCCCAGGTCCAGATGGGCCCCTGGAAAAGCCAGATTTACTGTGTGGCAACAAGTTTGAGGTAATTTGAATAATTTAAACTTTTTTGGGAATATGAGCTAACAAAACATATTATAAACTTACATGATAAGATGGATCCTAGTTTGTCGCCTAATCTTGAGGGACTGTTTTGAAGTGGGGTCCCTAAAATCTAATTTTAGTCCTTCATTATTTCAGGGGGGCAATAAGGGCTCAGCTGCTCATTTTAGGTTTACCCCACCGTTGGGCAGACCAATAACTAAAGGTGTTATCTGCTGGTGTCAAATGTTCGTGGCAGTCTTGCCTAATGTTAGCTAATTACACTGTACATGATTATTATGTCAGAATCAGAATCATGAGAACACAGTTTGGGTTATGTTATGCCAAGATCACAAAAAATATTCTGTGATCACAAGAAAACAAATTGTCAAAATAATTACTCCCATGGCCTTCCAACCTTCTTTATGTTCACATCACTCATGGCAGCATATGATGTGCATCTGTTTAGATGAGTTGTGACTTTCTTTGGTTATAAACAATAGGGTAAAAAGATAGTTGTCCTTCTATTTTGTTATACTCCCTGCAATATGAGGAGGATTATGGCCACTCTAGTAGGTCCTTCCTAAAATATTAAAAGTTTTTAAAAGCGTCTGCTTACTCCTTTATGTCCTTTTTGTAAAACTTTTCAAGATTTGACTCAATATTTATCTTTCTTCAGAAAATAGGCCCAGTCATCCTCACACCTAGAAAATTGCATACCAGAAGAAGAAGGTGGTCAAAGTCAAGATAAAAGCTGGTCGAGGCAACAGGGAGGTAAAATAGTTTTATATAAATGGAGATGTTTTTCCAAAAAGATATTCCTGTCTGGCTGAGACAAATGGTCCTGTGTCACACACAGTGCATATAAAGGGTCATTAAAGGAGTGTAAAGAGTGAAGAGCGGCGCTATTGATGTTTCTATGGTACAATTAATCATTGCAACTAATTATTATAGATATTTAAAAAAGATTTTGGACCTGCTTTGATGCCTCTAGTGGAGGTTAAATATGTAGGTGATAATGCAGGTATCCCATATAATGGACAATAGATAGGTGGAGGCTAAAGAATGTGAAATAGAGTGTATTTCCTCCTCTAAGTTCATTATGTTCTATATGGCGACACATCAGTGTCTGGAATTGTGCTCATACCCTGGCCACTTACCAAAGGAACACGTCTACAGCCATGCTAGCAGCTTTGTGAGCCTGTACTTAGGCACAGCGATCATTTGAGCTATTTCCTAATGTCAGGGTGCCAACATGCTCACAATGACGGTCAACATGATGATGTCCAGCAGGTTTAATGTTTACCATGTTTGGCAGCTTAGTTTAGTATGTTAGCATGCTAACATTTGCTAATTAGCATTAAACATAAAGCTGAGGCTGATGGGAATGTCATTAGTTTTGCAGGTAGGCTATTTGGTCATAAACCAAAGTGTTAAACAGACTGAAATGTTGGCCTGATGATGGTGCTAGATGAAAGATCAGAGGATCACATAGTTATTACATCCTGAAGGAAAACTGAATGTGTTAAATAAATGTTAAACGTGTGTGCTAAATTCTGAGCTATATTGTGGGACAATCCGTGTCACAGATGTTGTGATATTTCACTGGATAAGTACAAACTCTAACCTACTGGTGGCAATATGAAAAGTCAGGAGATCACCAAGGTCACTAGGATTCATCCTCTGGGGACCGTGGATGTCTGTACCAAATTTCATGACAATCCATTTAAAAGTGGTGGACCGACACTGCCACCCATAGAGCCATGCAGTTAGCATGGCTTACAAATTAAGCCAGAGTTTAAACTGTCATCAGTTGTAGGGTTACAGCTGAGTTAACTGGTAAAATAGTGTAAAGAATCATTATTGTTGCTATGGTTGTTTCCAGTTTCATACACAGACAGGTGAAATCCCTCCACAAATGAAAGAATATCTTTAGGAAGAATGCTGTTCTTTCTTCCATTAGAGTTCCACACACTCTGGCTGTTCTGGAGGCTCAGGGTGGAACGTGTCACCTTACGGAATAAACTGCTGACTGGAACTATGTTTGAGGTGTCCCCATTTTAATGGACAAGTGCCAGTCGTGCAGAAATATGTACTGTCCTTGGCCATGGTATAATCCACAATATTCTGTTCATGTTTAGATAGTAAACTGGAGATTAGTTTGCTCATGGCTGAACCTTCTTTGAACACTGGTCTTGTAGGGTCACTGGGAACGATTTTTCAAAAGGTTTTTGCCAGCTAATATTAGTGATGGTTAAAACATGTAACAGCATATTTCTGTTAATTCTACAGTGATTACTTCCATTCTAGTCCTTCTCCCTGTGTTAGCTGAAGCCAATAGTAAACTGCACAGTAGCATTTTCAAGCATTAGCATATTGTTTGGCATTATGCTAGCGAGCTACAAAACGTAAGCCTAGATTTCACTTACAGCTTCAGAAGTTATCATTTCTGTTAAAATTTTATTGCAGCATTTTAAGTGAAAATCTTAAATTAGTAACATATATATACAGTCAAAGATTTGAACCCAAAAAAAAAGACCAAAGCTAAGACATAAGCTTGTCCATAACAAAGGATAAATTGCCAGCTGTTTTGTGACATGAGCATTTTCATTTCACTAACAGGCTTTTGTTTGTTGTTTCTGCAGAGATTTGTAGTAGATGTCCCTAAGGTAATACTAGTAAATAGGTGCACCCATCAACATTAGAGTGATGGGATCTATAAATGACCCCTATTTGATCCTGAACTATTCCTTTTCATTCTGTTGTAGACACAACCTGTCTGTGTAGTTTTAATAAAGTGCCTTCAGAGTTGTGCAGATTTAGTAACCCAACTCAGCTTGTGTACATATTTAGAAGGTTCATATTTACAGAAAGAACAGATGAAAGGTTTGAGATGCCCTAACGGTACCTACATTTTTTCTTCAAAGAATAGCATTTGCATGTTGTCTGATTTTAGGTTTTAGGTTACATCACTGCTACCGGTGTGAGAAAAGCTTCCCAAGTTCATCACCCTTAATACACCCTTCCATGTCATATGTCATACAGAGGGTGGACATGATATCAAAAACACCTGTAATCATGGTGGTAAATGTTAAATTCCAGCTAAGCTAAAAAGGTGATGATTAACTATATGGTCACTATTGAGGCTACAGTTTGTCGCGTTGTTGCATTCGACCGCCCAGTCACATTAGAATTTTATAACAGTGTGTTATAGACTAAAGTGTGTTTTGGACTAAAATCAATTTCTTTCAGATTTGGTCTCTCTTTTTTTGTTTGTTTTTTTGCAAACAAATTTAAGAAGAATTTAAGAACTTTTCCACGGGTCCGTTATGGATTCAGTCCAAAGTAAAGTGCCATCCACACCAAGAATGATAACTGTAAAGATAACTATAAATATATAGTTTTAAAAATTGTTCTAACTCAAGATGATGGCAGAGTCCACACCACAACTAAAGTGTCAACGACAGTGGCGAATGATATCGTTCACAAGACGTCATTATTAAACGCTAGTATACTGTAATATTTTGCTGCAAATTATAAACTGAATTTTTTTTTTTACCTGAGACATACTGCCAAACTGGGGTCTCTAAAGTTAGTTCGGTCCTTACTGAGCAGCGTACAGCAGAAACAGGTAATAAATATCAATTTTATCCATCAATATCCACTATCCTAAGCTGCCAACACAGCTGTAGCGCAGCACGTGCTTGGCGCTTCTGTTTCCAGAACTTTATTGTTCATCAGTGTGGATTCTCTTATCTTGATCATTATCTTTATAGTTATTGGTGTGGACGGACCTTTACCCATGAACAGCTCTACTAAAGGTGTTTATGATACTTCTTCTACTTATCTATACTGGGGGCACAAAATATTAAGTACGCCTCAAAACTACAACCTTAAAAATGGTACTTAAAAATGACTGCAAAGTTGTATCAAGACATATCTGACACCGATTGAATATTAGAATCTTTACAAATGACTATTTGTCACAGAATTATTGTAGCAGATTATATGATGTGTTCATGATTAAATGTCCATTCTCTGTATTTGTTTGTGTATTGTTAAATCTAATTTACTGCATTCTTGGAAGTTGTTTTGTTTTGTAGAAACTACATTTTGTTTGCTTGGTTGTTATTTCCTCAGTGCAGAGGGTTATGTTTTTCTGCTAAGTGTAATTGAGTTGTGTCCATTCCTTGTTGTCTAGACCCATGTCTTCATTCATGCTTCTTCATCATCTCCTTCTACTCCTTCCATCCACCTTCTGTAACTAGATGACATCTGACTCCACCACACATTGCTCGGTGTACTCCTTCACCAGCTCCACGCTCAAGGTGTTGTGGCAGAATTCGACCATGGGCTTCCAGAGTGGTGGGTCCAGGAACATCTGGCACATCACGTGACCCTTGAGGGTGGTGGTGTGGCGCTGCAGGTGGCACAAGAACTGCTGCCGAGCCAGGTCCAGGTCTTTACCGAACATGTCAATGTTCAGGTAATACCTGGAGGAAGAAAAAGTGGATCAGCTGAATGAGTGAAAATAATTTGTTATTCTGAAAATGAATAATCCCTACTCATGTACTTGTTATTAACATTTTAAAGCCACTATGTGTACTATCTCATAAACCCTGGAGCCCTCAAAAGGTACAGTCAAAAGATGCTATGGTAGACAGCAGTGCAGGCCACTATATTGTTGTACACCTACTAATGGACAGTAGTTGTCCCTGACTTAACTTGCAACATGTGCTTTTCATTTAATAAAGAAATGACAGTTACCAGTCATCTCCAATGGGCACCCTGAAAGGGAAAGTACAGAGACTGGCCACAGTAGGGTTGGACATGTCATCCACCATCCAGTCAATGTCCTTCTTCAGTAGGATGGCCATGTTACTGGGCAAGAGCTTGAATGGCTGCCAGTCTTGAATGATGGTGGCATTAGGAAGGACCCCCTGCATCAGGTCAGTGGTCAGATACAGCCGGTGGATAGCTGTATGATCAAGACGCACTGGAGGGAAGTTGGGGGAGGAAGTGGACAAAGAGGATTGGATGTCTCCACCCAGACCGAGCTCAGACAGACGGAGCTTGAGGTCTTCAGCTCGGAAGCGCACCAGCAGAATACCCTGTGGAGAAAAAAGCCATTTTGTGAGCTGTCAAAGACAAAGAACGGTAAATGCACTGAATGCAAGGCTCTTTGCATTTTGCATGAAGAAATAACACCCGTAAACCATAGGCACAGATTAAAACAAACGAAAGCCCCATATTATACTTTTGTTGCTAGTACCTGCTTGGTTATGAGGCGATACTTCTGGAAATCCTTGGGTCCAAGCTGATCATCACGGGTCAAGCGGGTTACTTTGACCTCTGGGTACTTGGATTTGACCAGCTCAGAGCAAAAGCGCAGCAGAACACCTGCCACACCCTTGCCCCTTTCCTGAGGGGCGACACGGAGACCTTCCACCAGCATGGTCTCCCCATTGTCAATCACACACACCGACTCCAGAGCAATCTGCCGAACATTACAGGGGAAGCAGGAAGACAAAAAAAAAAAAAACATGGTCCTTTTCATAAAACTGTGCACCATTTCTTTAGCTGGGGCAGAGCAGCATGACTGAAAAATTCCTGTTTCTCATTTTTGTGATCATCACGAAGATACTGCAACCGCAACTGGACTGCCCTGCAGACTTTCAAATGACTTTTACCTGACTGTTGATAGATTTTCAGATTGACCATCACAACGTTACACTGGAAAATACGTACAACTAAATAGTTCTAAAATATATTGACATTTACATGGACTAAATTATATCCAACAACTAAAATCTACTCAGATAGGGGGTCTGTATTCTAATGTCAATGTATCAATCTAGCATCAATGGATGCCCAGCCCAAACAGGCTTACAAGGCATACTATCAGTTTCCATGTACATAAGTGTGCATGAATAGTATATTCTGTATGCCTTCATACTTGACCTGCATCAAATAAACTGATTGCATATTGTATGCACGTATTATACAATCTAGTGAGCTTGCCAAATACAGACATGTCCTCGTGTGTGCAGATGGTATATAGAGCACAAATGTTCACTCAGACCGCTGCACACATGGGAAGATGATGACATTTACATCAGGCAGATGGTTGTAATATTTTAAAGAGTATGGTCTAGCCCTACTCTATGTGAAAATCGTTTTGAGATAACTTTTGTTTTGATTTGGTGTTATACAAATAAAATTGACTTGCCTTGTGGCGAAGTGAAAGCAGTAAGTATAATTGGAACTTTATCTGCTCTGGGGTCACTGTGTGCAAAGATTATCTGGTGGGTCCTAAAAGGGTTTATTTGCCATAAAATTATTTATTCCATCTAATAAATATGTAAAAAAAAAAAAAAAAAATTAAGGTATAACCCCATAATTTGTTCATGCTATTCATTGATCTTACCACTTTTCCCTGTTTACGAGCCAATATGACTGTGCGGTTGGTCTCTTGCAGCCAGCTGGTGTATCTAGTGGGCAGGTAGTCAAGGCCTCCATAGATGTCCTGGCTCATGGCCATGATATCATCGAAGTCCTCCTCAGTGGCCACAGAAAATTGAAGGCCTGCCTGGGACAGGGCCTCTGGAAGCTGGGGCATAGTCAGGCTGGTATCAATCTTCATCTTGAAACAACTGATGAGATACAAAGTGGAGGAGAGATTATTGTAGATATTGTAGAATTTATCAAGGGTCTCAGAGCAGGATGTCATTTTTAACTAGTCAAAAAAAAAATCAATCAAAAGTGACACCCAACTGGTCCTGCTTTTAAGCACAGGAGTAAAAGTATTTGACCATTTTCTTAACCAGGGTTTAGGAGAGCTCAAGAGCTGTCCTAACCTAGGAGTTCCTGACAGGTGGCAAATTCTGGGTGTTGCACAAGTCCAGAATGTACATCTTATGGTTCAAAGCAACAACAAAGACACGCCTGCTTGGATAACAGCTGTTTGTGACAGATTGTGTTAATGATGTAATCACTCCAACAACAGAAAACCACTATGTCCACTCCACACAAAATCTTAGTGCTCGATTAAAACACATTAATTAATTTCTCTGCCACTTTAAGTGATGTAATGGAAAGAATAATCAAATTAGTGACCCCAGGCACAAAGAAAAAAATATTATAAGTGGATCAATATAATCATTTATGTGTTCACATGTGTGACTGAAACATACTATAAGCATTCCGTGAAAGCAGAGCAATAGCAGTGGTAAAGCATAACCAACATTTTTATTTTAGGCAAGGCATGCCCCCATTTAGCATGTGGGGACATCTTAAAGAGTAACTTCACCCGAGCTAATAATTCTGCTTCTGTTTCCAAGCTCTGTACATATTACTGCACACCTACATCAGACTAAATACTACAACTATAATGCCAGGAGGAGATGATAGCTACTTTATAACAGCCCACACAACTCAGTTCTGCATCCATAAATCCATTGAACAACTACGGAACAACATGGTGATGATATTCAAGAGCTCTGCCTATGCCGTGACATGTTATAATGGACTCTATAGACTTAAAGGCTGTTATCAAATCGCTGCACCTGTTCCATGCCAACACCACAACATTGCCAGCAACAGCTACACTACCAGCTCTGTATTACAGGCTGAACTCTGTAGAATTCCAGATGGACGTAAGAAGAAAAACACAAGTAGCTAGGAATGAGACAGGACCAAGCATTGGGAGTGGATGAGAGTTTAGGAGAAATCTGTATTTGACAGCCATTTTAGCTTGGGGTAATAATGTGTGACTATTTGTACAACATACATTTAGAAATTAGTTCACAAATTACAAAGTCTGGGCATCTAATGCAGTAATACATAAGTCTATGCCTTAGGTCATAAAGCATTGCCAATTGTACTTAGACCTCCCCAGGTTTTGGTTAAAAGTTTGGAATAGCCATCATTTATTTGGAACAGAAAAATAAATACGACTGAAAGGGATGAGATTGGTACAGTGATGACTAACCAACCGGACAGGAAGAGAAAAACACTCCAGGGGACAAAACAACCATAAACTCAATTACTACCACAGTTTGAATCAGCACAAAAACACAATCATAGTCCCGAAGTACTGAAAGAAAGGGGAACCAAACACAGATGACTGGCGGGAGATGGATTAGATTAACAGTTAGGTAAGAAGTAAAGCAGTATTGAAAGATATGCAGAGGAAGGTGGATGAAAGGACCAGAGGGACAAAAACAGCAAGACAGAAAGAAACAAACAAAGAGAACCAACACCAGATGGGACAGGTTGAAGAGAATGGGACGCAGAAACAGACAGAAAGATGCAACAAAACAACAACAAAATGACAACAGACAATGAAAGTGGGAAAACTGGCACCTATCTGGGTATCTACACTATGTCTTTTCCCATAAATCCTGTAAATCCATACTCTCAGCCCCCTAATCTGCACACCAATACCCTTTCATACCCACTCCAAATCACAAACACTAGTATTTGTCGATAACTTGGCTAAACAATTCACATAATTAAATGGCAAGATAAAATGGAGAAAGCTAAAAGCTAAATTGTTACATCAAACAGTTACACAAGTGCTGTGAGTTTCGTGGGCGCTAAGAAAACTAATATCAAATAATATTGAACAAAATCACCAACATCGACTCTCAGAGTGTACAGTTGTGTTAGGGCTCCGCACTAAGAAAAACAAAAACAAAATACTTGCTCTTATGAAGATTTTTGCATTTAATATGTTGGAATACAAAGCATTAATACATGATGCAGTACAGTGTGAGCAAATAAAATAAAACAAGCTTGTGCAACAAAAAAAAAAGAGTAACATAACATAAGAAGCCACACAAAAGAGAAGTGATACAATATGATAAGATACAACAAAGTATGATATGTATATGATAACATACAATAACATATAAGTAGGGCTGGGTCTGAAATCTCAATAGTTTTTGAATTTTGTCAATTTTTTGTTGATAGTTTCAAAAGCTGTCAATACTGAAAGTTGCCCCTATTGATCAAATATTTTCAATTAAAAAGAAAATAATTTTGTTAATGTGATTCCGTAGGCAAAATTCTTAACATCTGTTTGTGTTAAAATGACTTTGCTGGTTAGAAATGTATACTTTTGTTTACTTACATTTTTCCTACTACTTCAGTTTGGAATGCTGGACAGCAGTCATTGTCAACTGCTGTTGGCCTGGGGAGGTTGCTCCCCATGAGCTGCCACCACAGCAAATCTCCAATTATGATTCCCACTCCACCCCCTAAGTTCTGACCCCCAATGTGCAGGTACCGCAACTGAACAGAAGAAGGGCTGTGCTAGTGCAGTGACATGGAAATATGTGAACATAACAAATTGTGTTGGTTGGAACTCACAACCAAGCATGAGTTGCTGCTACTGCAAATTAAACTGCAGATCTTTGTTAAAGTGGACTGGGACTTTCCCCTTATGCCACCCATGCACACAAACAGAAAGTAAAAAATAAAAAAAAGAAGGAAAAAACAGTTACTATTTGCTATTAGCTGCAACTCTCAAGTTTTGAATTGGTGTTGATGACAAACAATTTCAAATGATACCCAGCCATACCCGAGAGAGACACTAAGGAGACACCAAAACCAGTATCATGACCATAAACAACAACTTATTTTCCCAAAGGACCATCATGTGTGGCAAACACCATGGCAGTACACTACCCGCTGTTTTTCTGCATTAACTTCAAACTTGTTCAAGAATGGGACTAGTATTATCTTCCTCTTCTGCATGGACCACATCTGTCCAATTGAAGATAGATGCAAAGAGAGAAAGGATTACTGGGACTGAAAGGGTTGAACAAACAGATGGCCACACGGACACAAGGGGGCTTTATACTTTAGGATTTCACAATCACATGGGAGTCGTGAAGAAAGGAAGACACAGAGAAAGAGTAGGACTGTTCTGAAGTGCGACCACAACAGAAAGAACAAGATCCAAGTGATCAACATACCAAGGCATACCAGTCATCACATATCCATCTGTATAGTAAGGTGGCCAAGGTGAAGCAGCTGGAAAATTCAAGACCTGGAGCTCCTAACAAAGCAAGAAAAAAGATTCCACCTGAAGTCTAGCACCCAGAGTCTGTGCAACTTGAGAAAACAGGAGGGCAGGGTCTAAGTGACCATCAAGGCCAGTGTCCTGAGCCAAATCCCATCGATATGTTGCCTTCCAAGAATGAACTGTTTTCCCAGGCTGCAGCAGGTAGAACAAGCAAAAGATGGGTTTGGAGTGTTCCACTGGCAGATAAAAGACGTGGCTGACATCGGAAAAGGCTTGAGTCAAGGTTAGTACTGCAATAATACTGTGAGTCAAGGATAGTGCTGTACCAAGTCACCAAAAATGAAAACACAAGAACAGGCACTTGAAACCAGGTCATCACAAACAGGGTCCAGCGGCAGGGTATGACAGAAGGTGTAGACTGTATGGATAACTCAGCATACAGTGGCATGACCAAGAAATCATGTACAGTACAAACAGTAGACACAGGAAAGTGTTGTGAATGCTAGAGCAATAGCAAGTTACAACATGAAAATAAAGAATATGAGAGGTGCGAGAAATAACAAATAAGGTGCTGAAAAGAAACTACAAAAAAATATGCAGAAAGCGAAGACAAAAGTGGCCCAGGGGTGGAAGGAGCACTAAGGGCTGCAGACCTGTTGCTGTTGCAGGTGCCGCAAACCATGTGCAGAATCTAGATCTAATCTTCTAATGACATTCTGAACTCAGCCTGTCCTGCCTGATCCCTTTCTCTCTCTTCCAACTCCCTCATATGGCTTTGATAGGCCAAAACCCTAAAAAGTGATTAAATTACATTTCAAGATCTAGCATCCTTAACATTTGAAAACACATTTTTTCCCTCTTATTTTTCCACACATCTATGACATTGTGGCCGCTGAATGCTACTGGAGCACGATTAGATTACTGCAGCCATGCTGATAACACTCCAGAAAAGGCAGGCCATTGAGATAGTCTCTCTGAGCAAGTTCCACGCATCAGCAGTAAGCTTGTCTTAGGTCTTGCTTTTTTACGCCATCTGTTCCACGCACATATCTAACATGGCGCTTAAACTTTTAATCAGTAGAGTAGTCTACACCTTCCGCAAGCTGACCTTTATCAACTGATCATTCGCTTTCTCACTTGTCCTAGCAATTTTGTGTATTACGCTTCAGGTCTGTTCTTGGGATGTACACATGTAATTGTTTTATGTGTGTATTGGGCTGTAAACACTATACAAAAGCTTCTGAGTGTGCAGCCGTACAGTGGCTAAACAGACTAAGTGAAGCCCAAGAGAAGTGCATGCTATTATTTAGCAAGTGCAGATAGCACCATAGATTCAAACTGAAACACATTGGTTCCGTCAGACTTGCGTGAGAACATATGTGTCATGTGTCGTTCAGTCAAAGGAAAGGGATGCAGCAACTTCCACAGTGCCCTTGTAGAGGAAAAGCCAAAACCCTACCCAACATAAAGATTCATCTCTGCATATCAAATGGATGAAATTGGTCAAAAATGTGGACACAACTGTATAACACAACCTCAGGGACACCATTCTGTATTCATTTTTACTTTGTTGTTGTGGTTACACTTGCTTATTATAAGCCCTTTTTCACTTCATGTTAGTTTGTATATGTGTTGTGTTTGTTTGCTATTCAGATGGGCGACCGGGGGGGGCGACGGGGGCTGGTGGGGCAGCCAGTCCCTTAGGGGAGCTGTTGGTTTGTAGAGGCTAACACAGAAATGCTAGACATGTTCCAATAATCTGTCAATGGGCCATGTGAGCTGTAAGGGCATTTGTAGTGAAAACACTGTCTGGTCACAGCAGACACACACACGTACACACTGTGGACACTGGTATTTTTCCATCATGCTTTGATGCTTTGAGATGAGGTGTCAGGCTTGGCTGGGTAGCCTGGTCCTGCCAATGAGAGCGTTGCTGTTTTGTTTTTGTGTTTCTGTCTCCTGCTCTCTCGCTCTCACACACGCATTGATTCATTCTTCTCCTATTCACTCTCTCATGCCCTTGCTTCCTTCCTCTCTTCGGCTGGCAGAGTACTCCAAACAAAATGGAATTTGGCACGTTTGCAAAGACTGTTGAACTGCCATCAAATGCGCCACTGTGAACAAATGCCAGTATGCTCACTGCAGATCAGGGTCTGGTCACTGAATGATGTCCATGCCAGATGGGGGAAACCAGGGGATGCACACAAAGAGGTGCACTCCATCACATGACTCTGTTGATGAACTGACAAACAAGTCACGGGGACAAGGGCGATAGACAAAATGTAAATATTTTGGCAGTAACAAAAGGTAAGCATTCTGCATTTTGCTCACATGACAGCAGTTAAAGCTTGTGTTTACAATTTACTACACACTGAGGTAAGAATAAGGTTTGTTGCACACTAATATGTGTCACTGGAGGGCTGCATGAGACTACTGCAGTGACCTAAAGCTCCCCTACAACTACATACTTAACAATTGTACCAGCATTGACCACAAAGGACAACTAATAGATTGAGGATAAAAATTATGATTGATGATTGAGTTTATGCAATGCCCGCATTCGTCACCAAATTTTGAGACAGCTTCAAATTTCGAGGGCTAGCAAGAGATTGTTCATCTGCTGATTTATCATAAAGAACTAAAGTTAGCACACAAAGTGAGGTCGATTGGTATCATAACCACTACACACTGGCGATCAAAGTCAAATGTGCCACACATTCCTCAAGAACATGCCATTTTGTCTCTGTTAACGTGACAAATATTTGGAGTACACTGCCAGCTCTCCTCTTTGCCTCCCCCCACTTCAACACAGAATATATAGGACCATCATACTGAAAAGAACAGGCCTCTTGAGCAGCTGAATAATACAAAACTAAAAGGAACACACCATGTCTTCAGTAGATTATCCTGTTGATCAAGTGATGAGAACATGGACACCAAAATCATTCATGTCTCCTGGGTAGATCCTTGGCTCCAGTGCTTCATGCCAGTAGGCTCCATGTTGACGCAAACACATAAGCATACCACTCTGTTGCGCGATAGCAGGCTCCATGTCATTTTTCCAACGCAGCCCCGCCTATACATGAAACAAACCATTGACACACAGGCACCAGAAAATGATTAGTTGGTAAATCTTTCAATCATCACTGTGCTTGTTGCCATGAAAATAAAATAACTGTGCGATATACTTCGACATTGTCACCTACACTGGTTGGTCCTGTGTAGGATTAGTTATGCTTTAAGAAAATGCATATGCAAAGAATTGCAGCAGATCTACCTGATTCTATGCATCATATTCCAAAATTCAAGTGCTATTCTGCCGTGACTGTAAGTAGATTCTTTTGTACATTTCAGTTTGGTGAATTTGCTTTAATACATAAAATCACACCCAAAACTGAAATGTCTTGATGTTTGATCTTTGCAATGCATTATGCTTTGATTATTAACTGAGGTAACGGTAACCCAAAGAGCATTGACACACCAGAGACCAAAAATGTTCTATGTCCCTCAACAGACATCTAAAATGACTACCACCCCTAGTTGTAAATTGTACATTTGTAAACATTATAGTTTTCTGGTTTTGGATTATGTTTTATGTTTATTTCCCAAATACTATAAACTGCATGACTCTTACTTGTCTTCTTCATTAAAGGATTCACAAAGTGACTACCACTAATGCTAAATAATGCCTATTAAGCCAGCAATCTCATCAATGACTCCTAACATAAGCTTAAAATGCGATGGACTCACTGTCACTAAGTCTGTAGCTGATACAACGCTCTTCTAAACTGTATTAGGTGGATCAAATTATTATTAATAAACTTTCAAAATAAAGATATTGCCTGAGAGCCATGGGTGGGACTAGAAGCTAAATGGATGTAGCTTACTGACCTACAGGACCACACACCCTGTTATGTCTGAGCATGTGACTGTCAATAAAAACATGGGACTCTAAAATGTCCTTGTGGAATGATGTACAGGGAAATCCTAACCTTCACACAGCAGGGCATGAGGTGGTCACCCATTATGACAACTCCATACCCACACATTTTAAAGACAAAGGTCATGGTTAATGGCAACCTTCAGATTTATTGGTGTGTCCCTGTCCTAGAAGTGACCCTCATTGTAAATACATTTCTGTATTTCTATAAAAGGGAAGCTTATTTAATTTTAACCTTGAATAGCATTAAACTCCATGGTCTAATTATATGTCAGCCGTTTCATTGAAACTTTGGGGCACATTGAATGATTGATTCACAAACTGTGAATTAATCATTGACATTTCTATGATTTTTCATACCCAAAATTGGGTTTATAACTGTATTACAAGATGTGAATTAGTTTAAGTGCATCAAATACTATTCTAAAATTTTTATTTTAATTTTATTATTTACTTATACACTACTACACACATATTTTTCAAAGTATTATATGTTAAATTAAAATATAATTCCTAAACTACTGACATAATTTGACTTGTTTTTATTTTATTTTCTCTTATGAGGTTGCATCTAAACTTCTAAGCATTTTATAGAAACCTAACATAGATAAAACAATATGCAGTAAACATAAATCCCATTTAAATCGCAATGAAAATGACCTTAATGTAACATTTAAAAATCAATACCTTCCATGTTGAGAGAGGCATGCCAAACAATACTGGGTCTCACTCTGCAGCAGGCTGTTTAATGGCTCATAGTGTGGAGAGCCACTACTGCTGAAATGGAGTCTAATTAACTCAATGAATTACGAATCAATTTTTAAAAAGCCCTTCATTTAAATTAACAACATACTAAATATTTAATGCCAAATGCCATTTAAAAGCACCAGTAATGTTTATTCTAAATAAATAATAAATGGCAACGAGAACTTTAAAACGTATGTTTCCGTTATCCACCATTGTTTTGCATGACATGATGTCTTTTACCATTATTTGGCTTTGACAGAAGGCTTGGTTAATGAGAGATGCAAGGATAACATCTAATCCTTGCACATTTGTCAGAACTTTTAATCTCAAAAATTGTGATGACCTCTTAACTTGACAGAGGAACAGATGTATGTAATACACATGTGTGTTACTGCCACTGCACCAAATTGCCCATCGTCTACAATGGATTCAGTGTAGTGGAAAGGATGAATAAGAGAAATATTCAAGTTTGAATCCAACAAAAGCGACACTGGATTGACTGTCACTTATCCAACATGTCTGTCAACAAATCAGTGATGAAATTGGGAGTCTCGACTGCCATTATCCAGTTTTCCCACAAAGCATCAATACAGTTTCTTATGGAATATAGTTGCCTTGTTTGGGGGGGGGGTCAGGAGTACTACACTGCTCTTATCAGAAGTATGCTCAAATTTGAAGTGACGATGAGCAGGATTTAGTTTACTTTGACCATATCTGGTAGAGGTTTCAAGCTGCATCCCACTACCCCCTGCACCAACCCTGCCAAACAGCCCCCCACGTCCCACCACCCCCTATCCCAACCTCTGTCCCACACACATGCACACACACAAAACATAAAAATTCTACATGTCGTAACTTTTAAGAGAGCTCAAATTGTCGTCGGAGTTGTTTATCGGTAGTCTGGTTGGGTCTTGTACCAGCATCAGACTACAAAAACTATCCAACAGATGTGGAGGGTGGAAGACAACCAATTCCACATTTAGGACCCCTCACAAGAATCCGGCAGGAAGACTACCACATCAGTGGCAGTCCATTTTAATCTTCTCTTGACTAACTCCAAAGTCGCCATGGTAGTTGACATTCCACATCCCACAAGTCCGTCTGTGGCTCCTACAGGATCGCCTTTGCACGTAATGCAGGTTGTGAAAGACTGGCAGCTAGTATTGGTCTGCCTCAGCATGCCCACGGTCATTACCATAGGGAAAGATATTGTTTGATCTGGTCGCAACTAAGGTTATCAAAAGTATTGATACTTGGATACTTTTTTTGATACCACGTGTTTAAAACTATACGATATCCGTTAATTATACATTCGATAGTATCAAAAGTACCGAAGCTATAATAAATCTGATTTTGAAGCCAAGGATGCAAAGATGAAACAACGGGAAAGAAGATCAACTGGTCCTCAACCTGTGGCTGTTACAGCATTCTCTCCAGAAACAAACCCACCGCGTGACCGGAGGCGGAGGCACAAGCAAGCAGTTTGTAAGAAATTACCATTTGGATAGATGATGCTTGTTATTTGTTATGTAACGTAATTTGTATGATAATATCTCCAAGTACACTGTGGAGTAATGCAATTGCGGCGAGATGACAGTTGCCTTAACACGTTTAGATGTTGGGAAAATGCAGTTGGGCAATGTGGATGATTTGGGACCAACCAGCCAAAAAGCAGCATGGCAAACAATTAATTTCCCAACCACTCCACATGAAGTTGCAGTAAGGTTTGCAAAATTTCAAACTGTCCCCTTGAGTCAATCGCGGGAGGGTTATAGATGGCACACATGCATATCACAACTTCAAGTGAGAGTGAGAAAGTTTTGGTAAACCGCAAAAGATAAAACAGCATCAACACACTAGTGGTGCAGAACATCGAATTTGGTGGTAGCTCTGACCCTGAATTCACCCACGAATCTTAAATCCTCAGTGAAAGCAGCTTCAATCACTATAGCCATTTAAGCTTATTTCTACTTTCTCTGCAAAGTGCTGTATACATTCTTTGTTTTTGTTAGTTTAGCTTAGTTTGCAAGCTTGTTAGCTCAGTGACCAACAAGATAATAAGTTCACACAATTTCTACAAAAGGCATATGTGTACCATCTGTAGCATAACTAATGCGAACCATACGTTTATGGTCCAAAAGAGGAGGGTAAATAAAAGTTTATCAGCAAATATAAATCTTTGACTTTATGTTCGCTCATAGGTCAGCACTATCAAGATGGCTTGCTAATGGTCAACAGCGCAAAAAGTTCACCAAAGTCGAACTGGAGGTGAAAAGTTTGCACAGATTTACTTCGCTCCTGCAATAACCCACTAATTGTTGCTATTCCATTGGAATTAACTGATTTTGTCAAACCTCTACCACTTTAAATCGGGTGTGACCAGCTTCCACACAGTTGAAGGAGGAACCCCAAGGTGTCATCTCCTCGGTTACAAAGGGTATACCCAATGGCAACAGCTGGGAGCCCAACTATAACTGGTGGGCAGACAACTTCCTTGAGAACAAATTACAATGTACCCAGTGGTATTTTGTAGTATAGTACACTTATATGTATTGTTATTTTCAGATCACACAACGTGGCACAGAGTGCTGAGGAGAAGGGCGCTGACTAGTGGAAGAATGATGATAGCGAAGATAGTTAGGTAGAATTTTTTCCTACAATAACTGGTTAAACCAAATAGCATATAAAAGACTGAAAAATCATTTAGTGTTTAAATGTTTTATTTTTTAGAGCATAGTATTTATTTTTAATGTACAAGGATCATTCACAGTTCTTTTCGAATGCCGTGTAATCCATGTCACCAGGGTCCATTCTTGAAGGTACATGCACAAGGTCTGTGCCTTTGGCAGGTGACGGACCTGACAGGGGAGTGACGGATGGCCAAGGAGATGGGGAAGTGGTGTTTTTCCTAGAAATAAAGAAAGATGTATTATGCTATGAATTTTGACATTTGTGTGTAATCAACTACCAAATAATAAAAAAAACTATTTACAATTTATTCATGTTGCCCTTACCTTGGCAAGAACTCTAGGGTCCGTCAACTGGCATCAGAGGAAGCATTACCCCACTATTTGAAGCATTACTTTCTCCAAGCACTCACTGAACCACTTCAGCAAATGTGCTTAATGGTTTAAGACCGCCACCTGTACAATGTAGCGTTGGTCATGAATAATGCGTTATCTGAGGCAGTATGCATAATTCAGAATAGGGCAGTATAGGCTTACCAGTAGCAGCAGTTGCTTTCTTTAAAGCTGCAATCCCCTGTTTTTGACAGGATGTTATACCACTTTTAGCATTCCTTGGAGTCGCAAACTACAATAGCAAAGCTGGAAATTATATTGTTTGTACTTTTTGTCCTGTTTTTTTTTTTTTATGTGTTTCACAATGTGTTAGTAGACTACCCCTTTATTTAATGTTTGGGATGATAATATCATACCAACAGTGATGATAACATCATACCAAACAGCTGTGGAACATTGAACATCTTAAATTCTTACCTGCTGATGTCAACATTAGTATCTCAAAAGACCTTTGTGTCTGCCATTTGATAATAAAACATAATGAAATTGATTTTGATTACTTTTGTAAAGTTTTAAATAATTTTTTTACTAACTACAAACTTTTTACTTTTATTTTCACTTTTCAAGTACAAGTTATTGTCTTCTGCATACCAAAATGGATTGGAGAATTTGTTATTGTAATTCTCTGAACTTTAGGACCAGTACTAGATCAGAGGAATTAGGTTTGGGCAGATTTTCACATGTGCTTCAGTGGTCTGTTAGTTTATAGTTGAATTTATATATTTCACAGAGTTGCAAAAGTCACTTCTGCAACAAAAAAGAAAAAGAAAAAATTCCCCCACACACACACACACACTTTAATTGAAATTGCCCTGAATACACAACTGAAAATTACTCTTAAAATCATTACAAATTTCAACCTATGTATAAACACCACTGAGAGCTGTATCAAGGTTTATTTCCAACCCATTCACGTAGGTGGGTAGTTGGCCAAGCTCAACCAGGAAATGGATGTGTCATGGGCTGAGAAATAGAAAGTGGAAAGTAGAAATACATATTTTTGGCATATGTGTTATTTGAGCAGCGTTTAGTGCGTTTTCGGAACCATTATTGGACTTTGCATTTAGTGTATAATATATTTAAAGTGGAAACAAACTTGTTTACTATCAGCCCATTGGTCTTACTGAACAAGTAAATCACAAACCGTTGAAGCATCCCTAATCGTCCTAAATCGAACGAGACCAATAAATTGGGCACAGCTCCTTTTAAAGGAATAGTTCAACAACTTGAGAAATGCGAGTATTCACTTTCTTGCAGACTTACACAAGAAGATTGATATCATTGTCAAATCTGTCCATTTCATATGAAACTAAAGCCAGCAGCCAGTTAGCTTAGCACAAAGACTGGAAACAGGAGGAAACAAAGTAAAAACAACAATGTGACAATTTGTAGTTTATGGAAGTTTGTACCGCACTATTTCTTTGCAGTGACTTACTGGAGTCTTTATGCTAAGCTAAACAAAGCGTTTCCTGGCTTCCACTCTTCTTTTTATTGTGCCTAGACTAAAAATTAAGAGACATGCATTAAGAGAGTTTAAAGCATCATCAGACTGGAATAGTTTTTACATTCTCTGAAAATTTGAAATAAAGAAAATATGACATTGGTATCCCTATTCTCATCTAACTCTAGGACAGAAAGCGAATAAGAGTTTTACTCAAAATGTCGTAATATTCCTTTAACTGTAAGAAATGGACCATATGGTGCATATTTTGGTAAAAGCTGTTTAAAAATGTTACTTAAGTGATTCATATCAAAACAGTTGCTTTATATTATGTTGATGTAAAGCAATAAATTGTCTGACTTTTGAAACTTTCAGATAAAGATGGATAGTGGTATTGGCCTCAAACATTGATGTGACTTGGTCACAAATTGATAGCTTCTCATTTTTTTAAGAATCATTAATGTCACAAAAAGCTGCTCACTGTAGTTTTTTAACAAACATTACTCAAACAGGAGGAAATAGTGCATTTGTCGGGGACTATTTTCAGCAGCAGATTACTTAATTGGCTCTGCACATGGGATTTGTGACAATTAAAATATAAAATATCAAATTCATTGAATTTTAATCTAGTTTCAGTTTCAGTGACAGACTTTGGACGGAATTACTTTGGATACAACGTTGCATCGTTGCGAGCTGTGATTGATCCTGTGCATCCTGCCACACCACCGTTATTTGTCCTGGGTCATCATCATTGGACAAGCACTCAGTAAAAACACCCTCTAAAAATAATGTAAGTGCACAGGGGGCCAAGCAAATGTGGCAGTGTAAACCAGGTTTTCCTTTAAAAGGGATTCTTGTTTACATGACATTTCAGAAATCTGGTTTCTGCCACAAGACAAATGCATGTAAACGCAGTGAATGCTGGTGTCCCAAACTGCTCCTGCTGTAAAATGAATGAGGGTCATGGGGAGGAGTGGATGGGTGTGGGGGATGGGTGGGGATTACGTGTGTGTCATTACCCACAGACAGCTGCGGGTGTAATAAATATGATGAAACAGTGGAAGGGAGAGGTGAGGAGAAGGCACAAACAAGGGATTTGTGCTTTGTATTTTTGTTTTCTGCTCTGTCCAATTTCAGGGAGCGTAAATGAGTGAGGCAATGCATCACTCTGCGCACGCGCACGCACACACACACACACACACACACACACACCGTACACACACACACAAACACACACACACACCCTCACTAAGCCCTATTTGACTTTGCAGTAGTTTATCACGAGTCAGGCCTATCTGAAAACAATAAAACTGCTCAGGCAGACAACACTCTCCACCTCCTCCTGGTCTCTTTCTATAATTCTCCAAACCCTCCACCTCCTCCTAGCCTCCTCTTGACCTTTCACCTCTTCTTTGCTTCCAATTGTTTTAGTCCAAACCCTCCTCCTCAAGTCCCAGCTTCCTCCTAGCCTCATTCTTCAGCTCCATCTAAACCCTCAACTCCACTCCGCACCCCCAACCCCCACCCCCTCTTCCCAGCCTCACTACCATGCCCCTCCTCCTGTTTCTCTTCTGCTCTCCTAAATCTACCCCTCCCTTCTCTTTCCTCTCTTGTCCTCCTCCCCTGGCCTCCCCTCTGCACTGCAGCACCTATACAGTCATTAATCTCCAAGGTCCCTTCAGTGCGAAACACAATGTGTGTGTGTGTGTGCGTGTGTGTGTGTAACACCATGCAAAATTAAGTGCCTGAAAAGTCACATGTAGATTTATACTTAACACATACACATTCGCTCAGGTCTGAGTGCTTCACATTTCTGTTAGCTGCTGGAATTCTGCACAATGAATAAAGATTTGTATTTATTTCCCGAGTTGCTAACCAGGGGCCTTGTCTCACCAAATTTTCAAGCTGCAATTTGCAAAATTAGATAATTTCATCTCATCTTAATTTTTCCATGTTTTACAAGCTGAAAGCCATACTCACGACCATGCATGAGCATGTGAGAGCCCTGTAGGAGATGTATCCACCATTTGCAAATCTCATCCTTGGGGACTTTTTCTTTCCCAATAAAGCAGAACATAAATCTCCCAATTATCCCTCACATAGACACACACTCTCCTGTCAGGCTTTAAAGTGCTCAGCATGATTTTCTCTGACTGTCTTATTGAGCTCCTCATCATGACGTTCGGTGACACTGGCAATTCTTGGCAGTTTGACAACTGACTCTGTCCCCGGAGCATTTCTGTAGTAAAGATGTAGGGAAGCACTTTTCGATGTAGTAAAAATTTTTGGGCTGGCAGACTCGGAAAGATGCTGTGAACAGACTTGAAGAAACTTCACAATATTACATGGCCACAGACAAGTGCTCTCCATTCAAAAGGATATCCAGTGTTGTGAATCCGTAAATGTCTAGTCCTCAAATAGATTACAACCCCCACCTTTTAAAGGTAATTTAATGTTTTTTTAATCTAATTTATCTTTGGCTGGACCACAACAAAGCAGGCCAGCCATATAAACGCAGAGGTCTGTCCCGGACAGACCAACAAAGTCATACCATTGGTCGGTCTATTGTTGGAGCTTCCCCATTGGCCGTTATTTCTTCAAAATGAAAAGGCATGGAGGTATCGTGAGAATCGGACAACAGAGGTGAGCAGGACGAGCCCAGGCATTTCATCCAAGAAAATTCAACTGATAAAAACAAAACCCATAGACTACATTTTTTAGGACTGACCTGCGGTTTTCGTTGACTGGATTACCCTCACAGCAGAGGATTTATCCGACTTGGAACTGCGGTCAAGCAGCCAAAAGAAAGACTAATTTCTCACATTTGATATATCAAATACAAACCACATTGCAGTACACATCGTATATCAAATTACAACATTTCTTCTTTTGAGTGTGCCCGATGCTTCGTCCATCCATGGACAAAATGTAGTATCATTGATATTAGACTGAGAGTTACGCAGTTAATTAGCCTTTTTCCCAGTCAGGTTTGTACATTTCTGCCCAGCGACACTTGAGCCACTAGTTGCTATGGTGATCGGGGTCCCCTGGATGAGTGGAGGGGTGGAGGGGCAGTGAGGTGACATACACAGACAGACAGTTTAGACAGCCCAAACTGTTAATTTAATAAAGATAAAACCTCTAAAACTTCTGCTTAGAATTTAAAAGCCCTATATCCGATTGCTAATATGTTCATATCGTGAGAGAGAGGGGACCCTGCTGAATGCAGTGTGCAAAATTTATGTGGGTACTGTCAAAAATTTGAGAATTAGAGCAGGTTAGATAAGTGTCTGCATTTCACCAGAAAGTTCTGGCCTGGGTTAACATAGGAGTCTATGGGCCATTTGCTTGGCACTGCTGTCACTTGGAGTCACACAGCACCAAACGTGTAAGTGCATTTGCTCCCATAGTTACTTGTCTGTGACAAGCACAGTCTTCAATGCTTTTTGAAGTAAAAAATTGTGTATGAAGAGTTAAATTTTGGAGGTAGAGCAAGTTTTAGAGAAATTTTTTAGAAGATTTTACAGCTCCTCGAGGTAGAGATTTCTCTGCGAAATATCGATATGGAAGATAAGGATATTATAACTAGGGCGCCTTTACGCACACAAAAAAATTATAGGTAAAATAATGAAATGAGACATTGACAATTTCTTTTTAACCTAATTAACCTTTTTTAAACTGTATAATATACTGACTTATTAATAAACTACTATTTACCATTTTAAGATAAAGTGGAAGGTTTTGTTCCTGCAACTGCATTTAAGAACAAATATTACTGGGACCACTACAGAAAATTACAGATGAACATTCAATATCCAGGAATTCAGACACGACCACTGACTATTTATGGAAAATTTGACCACAATTTAGCACCGTACACAGTTTAGCCACATACTAGGTTCCACCTAGTCTTGTTTGTTTTAATTTTGGAGCACATCCTTCAAATAGAGCACAGCCATATGTTATTTCCAGCTGTCATCTTGGTTTGGATTAGGATATAGAGTATATACAGTATCATTTCCCAATCACAACTTGGGAAATCTTGTGCAAATCTTTTTCATTGTGCAGTGTACCCATCTTTTTCCATCCAGCTAGTTAGAAGAGTCAAGCAAGATTGGTTGATTTAGAATATTCATCACCTAGGTGCAAAATGTTAAACTATATATCCTTTATCAGCTGCAGATTGATCAGACCATTTACAGGAACATATAACAGCTAACCACATATGACAACAGCATAGGCATGGGTTTGTCTTTATGTTCAAAGATGGAGGGCAAAGCAGCACAAGCCAGAGACATGGATGCACCAATCATGATACCACAGTAAAACCCAACATTTTATCAAGCTTTTGTCACTTAAGGCACTAAACATTAGATCTTGCATGACAACACACATTACAAACTACACCCAATGTAGTATGTGCAGAACCATGTCCCCGTCCCCTGACTGCTGGTTATCTGGCCCCTGTTTGCATGGGGAGAGACAGAGAGACAGGACTGTGTGAGTAAATGTGTTGACAAAAGTAGAGAGAATAGGATGGCCATGTTGGGCTTTCCTATTTTTTCTCTCCCTTCCATGATTAATACAATAATGCCTCCACGCTTTCAATTCCAAATACCAAACTGTCAAAAGACATCAGATCACATCCAAACCTCCCTCTTTCTCTCCCTCTCTCTCTCTCTCTCTCTCTCTCTTTCTCTCCCTCTCTCTTTCTCTCCCTCCAGCAGCTATAAGAGCTTGGATGTCAACAGAAAGTATTTCATTCATGAGTCACTGTACAAAAAAAGGCATTAAAGTAATAGTAAAAGTATGATGATGATGATGATGATGATAGTGATGATGACAGAGGAGGATAGCCGCCACTTTGAAAGACGTGAGACCTTTCCCCACCTGTTTTAGAATCTGCACTAATCAAATAGTTTTGTATAAACAATGGATCAAATGACTGTGTGTAACGTGAAAGGAGAGGAAAGGATTGTCACCAAGCTTACTAAGCCTTTTAGCCTCTTTTAGTGCATTGTTTTGGTTTTAGGGCACACTAACTCTGCTCTCTTTAGTGTCATTTCCAGATGAAGCAGGCAGCAGTTTTTAACCTGAGATATACCTTTTTTTCGCTAAAGTTGTGTTTCCCAAATCAGGGAGGTGGCAAACTTAGCATGATCCGTAGTCAGAATTAGACATAGGTTGAAAAGTACCAGAATTTATCAGACAGAAACATGAATACTAACAAAAATGTTTGCTAATACATTTGGTACTTCAATTTTATAAGGTGATAATATGTCAGATGCTGTTTTCAATTTGTTTGTTGCCTCCATGTGGCCAAATAATCAATGAATGCAGCTGTATGTCTCTACAATGTATGCATGATTGCACCAACAGACACTGTGCCTGCCAAATTACTGATACAGCCTACAAGCAAACTTAAACCTAACGTCCATGCAACCAAAGGCTTTTAACAGTACCTGTGCATTCATGTCACATCTTGTCATACTAACGACATAATGTCCTAGTGAAATCTTAATAAGAATGAACCAAAACATCCAAAAAGTCTTGTATTTTACATATTGTAGATTTCTGTACAGATGATTATCCTGCTATCATCATTATTATTATTAACAATAAGAATGTTCCACAAGAAATCTTGGTCCTGTCCTTCCATTTTGTGCACTTTTGTCTTGTGTTGTGTGTCCCATTTCTATTTGGGTTGAAGGGGTAGTGGTTATCTAGAGTCCAGATGGTCCGCCAAATGGAGCATTTCCACATGCATAGTCAAATCAAGAGAGATATTTTTTCCCAGAATGCATTGCAACTGTGGCTGAGGAATGGCTAAAATGTATACACAAACAGCCTAAATAAATTCAAATTATGTAAAAAATGTCCAATCAGTTGCAATATCTAATGCACATGCAGTGGATTACAGTATATTGCTAATTCTTCATGATAAGAACCTAACAATTGACGAGCTTTTTGTCAATAGAAGATGCCAGGGGTGGACTGGCCTGAACAACATCAGCCTCTTCAATAACTGTGATACTACAGTAGTTTCAACTGGCAGCCCGATAGTTACACATCCACCCCCTGGCCCTTGTAGCTCCATTCCACAGAGCCATTACCCAATTGAGAGCACTTTAAGACGAGTAATAGGGTTACAGGAAAAGTAACGGGAGAGGGCCCATGTCTGTTAATTTCCCAAGAGTCTTGAATATTTACTTACATTCTTAGTGTAAGGTAAAATTCTTTTGCATAAGCATTTGTGAATTTGTGAATCTGATTTAATCACTTTGAGTGGATTTTTCCTCTTTTAGGAAAGCTCAGTATGAGGTAGATGCATGAGGCATACAAGCATGTGTGCAGGAGCCACTACTGCCTGTTTCTGCCAATACTTTGGCTACCTGTGTGCATTATCCGCTATTGTTGGGGGTGGCGTGGCAGTGTTTGTGGGCTGGTCACACTCAAGAGTACAGAGTTAACCATCTCCACAACTATTGGATGGACCGGCATGAATTTTCATGGTACCCAGGAGATGTGTCCTACAGACTCTGGTAAAATTTTAGCATGTTAGCAAATTGCAAATGTCATATAACATATTATTGTGTTAAATTTTACACGTGAAATTTTAGCACGTTAAATGTACAAATTAATTAAATTAGTTCAACAATTAGAAATTAATTACTATACAAAATCAATACATATTAGCATGTTTACAAACAAATGTATTCAATCATCACTTCATCATCAATAGTCAATAATTGTTAACATGTTTGTTAACATGCTAACTGTACGCACCACACTGTACTAAGGCTAGCACACTAATGTAAGCCTTCAGTGCAAAGCCCAGCTGAGCCTGCGGATGCATTCACAGCTCTGCTGCAGAATGGAAAAACTGGTCAGACATCCACATGTTACCACTTTAAGGTTAACCATACTGCTGGTAGCCTAAATGAGTTGTTTTTGTTGCTTACGGACAATATTCATAGCTGTTGGATGGTTTATTTAAGCAGACACAAAGGGCTTTATATAATGTGTTGGAGTGATACTATTGGATTTCAGTCACGCTGGCCCGCAGGCTGGTCGTGGCTTTGTAGCCATTTAAGCACCAGTTTGTTGACACTTCTGCAGGCCTTTCCACCTGCTTATAGTCATCAAAAATGAGCTGTAGCAATAGGTAAGATGACCATGGTCCCCACTTGCTTGCGACCATGCCATCAGACAACTCAAGATGATGATTGCTAAAATTAAGGTTTAGTTCGGGGTTTCCAGGTTTGTTTGCTTTTCAGACACTTTTGGATTAATTTTCCCCAATATCAGTAAGTAAAAGGGGTTGAACAGCAAATTCTAGCAGGTAAATCCTGTCATAATTGGATGATAAAACAAACAGTATTCAAAACCGGTAAATACGGTAACTGTCTTTTGACATTAATCCCAGTGTTGGGAGTTCAGAATCATGTTTCAGCAGGCTCTAGTACAAATGAAGCCCTGGTGTCTGTAGCTGAGAGAACTCTCAAAATAGAAACATCCCAGATACAGTAGCTGCAGGCTGCATCCTCATCTTCACCTGCCATAAAGTGCTTGTGTTTTGTTGTCCAAATTAAGTATAGCTGAGGATGACAATGCACACTGCAGAGAGTCGGAGCTTACAAACTGGGTTTTAGATATAAAATGTACAGAAGACAAATCTGTTAGATTCGGGGTAGCCTACAGGGTATTTCTGGCCCTGCTAGTGGTACAGTTCTAAGAATAAAAAAGTCTTCTTTCCAATTTTCATCCATCCCGAAAATTTGGTTTATAATGTGTAATGAGTGTTACAGCCTTACTGGGCAATAGATTTGTCATCTCGTTTTATCTAGGATAGCATTAGCTGATATCAATAGAGGTACACGACACAAAGATGACCTTGTTTTCTACCCAGCGTGCCTCTTATGGGCAGCTGCAGTGCCCAACGATCACATCCACTGGGAGCAGTGCCTGAAAAATATAGACCACTTTCTAAACTCGTCTTTATTCCAAATTACCCAAGGACACTGAGTACATTATAATAAATCCCTTGAGGTCAGAGGCTAGTATGCCAGTTTAAGCAGTTTAAAAGTAATGTCAGTGGGAAATAAATGACAGAACAAAACAAATAAAATCTTTTATAGGTTTTAGAGATTTTGGATTATCACCAGGCA
Organism: Lateolabrax maculatus; assembly: GCA_031216445.1. NCBI lineage: Eukaryota > Metazoa > Chordata > Actinopteri > Acropomatiformes > Lateolabracidae > Lateolabrax > Lateolabrax maculatus. The sequence continues at coordinate 17,642,781 of CM062207.1, forward strand.
GGGCACAAATTAATCACTGGTGTACCTGGCTGACTGATTAAAAAGAAGAGCCCTGAAGAAATTCTATCATTGCAAATGGCTGCAGACCTCATACTTACATTCCATCACTAAGTAGTTGTTTCTGTTAATTTGTCCAAATTGGCAGGAACACAAAATGTCATCAAATTCAACCTTAAACAACATCTGACTGTATCAACACATGTACCACAAATTCAACTTGTCTAGAGCTTGAAACAATTAACCAATTAGTAAATCAGTCAGTTTGTCAACCAACAGAAAATGAAGCAACAACAGTCGTAATCGGATAGCACCGGGATATTTTGCGGGATCAGGAATTGCCCCATCCCGCAAAATAGGTACCAATCACCAGTCTAGGACGTTCTGGATTGGGTCCCAGTGTGTCTGGCTGACTAGTTTGGAAATGACAACCCTGAAATTATTCCATGTAGCTGCAAAAAGCATTCGTATCGTCACCTGCTACCAATAATATGTTTTTTCTGTTATTTTGTCCTAATATCCGACCTGGTTTATCAATAAATTCATTATTCAACAGTTCAAGTCATACAATAAACAAAATACCAAACAGTCTCTGGTTTGGACTTCTTTTTTCCTTATTTTTTCTGTTTTACATCATGTAAACTTTGGGTTTGGGTTTTGGACTGTTGGTCTGTTGCATTCATCTAAAAAAGAATCAACATATTAAAACAATTGTGGGGCTGTAACTTATGATTCTAAAAAATTCAATCTTAGTTGTTTTTTCCATAAAATGTCAAAAAATTTAGGAAAATGCAGAATTTCACAGTTTCCCTGAGTGCTAGGGGCTTGTTTTGTCCAGTCAACTGTCCAAAAGCCAAATACTTTCCATTTACAATGATATGACAATACTCACATTTACACAGCTTTTTGATTGATAAGTGACTTGAAGGATTAATCAGTTATAAAATTGTTGCTTACTGTTCTTGATCAAAATTGAGTCGATTGACTAATCAATCAACTCATCAGTTCAGCCCTGGATTAATCAATAATCAGAGCTGCAGCTTTAATTCCATAGTGACAGAGGACACGTCAGATCTACAGGAGCAGGTTCCCATCCTTCACAGAGGCAGCCTGGGTTCTGGTTTGGAGATGTATCACAAATAGCTGCAGTCTGCATCCTCACCATCACCTGCCACTGAATAAGGTGTTTCTGCTCTTAGTACAGAAACCATGTTATCCAGTGCACACTGCAGCCCTGACAGACAACCCTCTGACACTGCAAAAATAAATACCACACATGTATGAACACAACCTCAGCATTGTCCAGTCGGATTTTGAACGTTTTTTGCATCGCATGACCCTCGCTGTATTACGCATTTGACTTGAGAAGTTTGAGCATGATGTCCTACAGGGACAGCTGGGCGGACGGGATGGATGAAGAGGACAACACGGAATATGATGCCCTCAGCGCCGCGTCGCGCGTTCGCTGATGCGGGATGACTGTGCGGAGGAGAATCTGTCGGGGCATTTTCAGCTCCAGACCCGCCGCGCGTCGTCATTAGAGATACCGCCGCGACAACCGAGCGAGAGCCCGAACGATCCGGCAAGGTCACCGTCCTGTCACCGCATCACGGGCATATTGCATAAGAGGCTGCCGCCGGAGATTAAAATCACACAATATGATAAAGGCTACGTCACAATGAGCCCGGCGGGCCTACCGAGCCCCGCTGAAAACCGCACGCGCTCCGCAGCCCACACAGGGATGTTGCGGGCGGCTGATTTTCCTCCAGACAACCTATGGGACAGCGCGGAGCCGGCCTGCTCTAACTCATCTCTCCGGCGTCCGCTCTGCGGCTCTTACCGCGGGTGATGGCCGGCGGCGGTGTCCTTGGCGTCGCAGGTCGGAGGAGACAAGGATGGGAAGACGGTTCTCGCGGAGGATGCACGAGCTGCACAGTTCCGGTGATGAATGAAAGACAGACAGACCGGCTCTGTCGGCGATCCACTGGGGGCTCAGCACGAAGCACAGGCCCCGCCCCTCCCAGTCCTCTACGTCAAGCCCCCGTACTGGACTCACTGGAGCGGCTCAGCATCCCGCAGCCCTCCCCCTCCGCGGCCGGTGCGCGTGTGTGTGTGTGTGTGTGTGTGTGTGTGTGTGTGTGTGTGTGTGTGTGTGTCAGTATCAAAGGGACGTGCTGAGACTTCCAAGATGCACGAGCAGTTCGGTAGCCCACCTCATTCCTGCCTTTTTTTTTTCTTCTTCTATCATTCTGCATCAAAGTGTTTTTTTTCCAAGTTGATAAAAATGCCATCAGACCTAAAATAAACTGAAGAATCGTGCACTCAGGACCTACTATGAATAACATCCTGTTTCAACATCAGTTTGGATTTCAGAAAAAAATAAATAAAAATAGGGCCCTTTTCTGACCTGGATAACAAGAAATGTTCTCTTGGTGTATTTTTAAAACTCTCCAAAGCACACAGAAGCTTCACAGATTTGGTATTGAGGATTAATTAGTTAGAAAAGCGGTCTTGTAGTCTGTAGGTGATTACACATCACGTTACAAAGGTCCAGGCTTCAAGAGGCGCTGCAATGATCGCAGGTAAAGGTCTCTGTGCTGGTGTCTGCTGATGATACAAATCTTTTAGTTTCACATGGAGCACACCAACAGAGGGATGTAGACAGGATGTCAGAAAATGTCCTAATAAAACTAGAATATAAAATACAATATGAGTGTCTGCTATGAACAATAAGGTAAAGGTTACATCTACATCACACATCGTATCTACAAAAGTGTTAATTGATCACAAATAAAGTCAAAACAAATAAAATAATCTTGAAAAATAGGATTGGTGTGGTGGGTAAAGAGAGCAGTGCTCTAGAAATAGGAATGGGAATATGGAAACCATATATCATGTTATATGCTAGTTTTGTAGTATTGCAGTATAAATCCAGCTGTGCCACTAAAGACAGGTATATATCCCTGATTCTAATATTTCAATTTGAATATATTCAAAGTAACTGCTTTTAGGCCAGGAAAGCTTTGTTCCTTTTGAAGGCATTGAATCTCCATTTAAACCTTTGATTGACAACAATTTGTTTTTTAAAACATTTTAAAACAATTTAGGGACTTTACTTTTTGTGTCTAGAAAGGGGGGTCGGACTGTGCTGGGGATCTTGGACTCATGACTTCAGTCCTTCTACAAATCTTGGATCTGTCCAGACAGGAATGTCTATTTTGGCTAATACAACAAATGAAATACCAGTGATCTAAAAATCCTATGAAATCTGTCATAAATCAATACAAGGTATCAAGGTATATATACAGATAATTAAACTTATAATAAAATCAAATAAACTGTATAATACACTCAGAGATATAAAGGGACAACAACCACAGCACAGTATAAATGGTATGGCAGAATGTGGGATGAGCACCATAAAAAAGGAAGCTGCTGCACTAAAACAAAAGTGTGGAGAATTCTCTTACAGCAGTGACAGTGAAGTAGATGGTTCAGAGTGTGTCAGTATCAGGAACACACCCTCAGGTGCCTTTTGTTGTAGGTTTTAAGGACACACCTAACAAACCTCACATCGGCATGGTGCCAGATGACACTGAGCTGACCCGTAATGCTTTTATTTATTTTGAATGAACTGACTGAAGGGATGTGTATAAAGCGTGAACTTTAAAGTTAGACAGTATCAGTGTGGGGTGTTCCACTTCTATAATTATTATCATTATTATTATTATTATCGGCTTTCAGTGTTCATTAATTGATCAAATAATTAATGTTAATTCAAATTTAAAGTAGGCATTAAAAGCACAAAGTTCAAAACAAAGGCTAAAGATAGAGGATTATATTTCCTTCTTTTGTTTTTTAAATTTATGAGGAATAGAATGGTAAAAGTGAGCACCTGTTGACCTTTGACCCTGAAGCCTGCCACCTGTTCCTGCACACATCAGAGAGCGACAGCTGGCCAATCAGAGGTCCTGCTGCTGCTCTGTGGGTCAGACCTCATTTAATTTTTGGATGGCACACTGCAAACATGTCTTTAAATAAAACAGAAGAAATGGAAACTGGAAGCACGATGAGCAGCATTCTTCCAGAAGATATTCCCTCATTTGGTGGTTTGAGATCGTGTTCTGTTTTTGGAAACTTTTGTGACCCTTCCTTTAAATAACCTTCTCTTGTCTCTTCTCAGATGGGTGTCTTACAATGTGAAATAATTGGTATTCTTTCAGTAGTTTATAACACTTTTGCCATGTTTCCAGAATTTTTTATAATAATTTGACTATATATATATATATATATATATATATATATATATATATATATACACACACACACACACACACACACACTGTATGATATATGTATATACAAAATACACACAGCTAACTTTTTCATGTGTAAGTAAGAAATGATGTTAGCGAGCAGTATGAATACAGGTCTGAAGCGGTGGTTGTTGCTCGAGCATGGCATCCAGTTGGATCTTCACTCAACCATGAAAGACTACACATTATATGTTGTATAATATATTATATTATATACACATTATCTGCAACAAAACCTCTGGCAGGGTCCACATTTTAAGACAAAACTCCTTACATTAGTAGTAGTATTATTTGGGAAAATTCTGGCTTTTTGAAAAAGTTTAATTTCCAGAAGAAACCAGGATCGTGGCTGTATTCAGAAGGGTTCAGGAACAGGGAGCATGTTATTTTGGGTATGTGTGTTCCAAAAGGGAATGCTTGTTGAAGGGTTTTAAACAGCATTTCACTTCTGAGTCTGATAAGGTGGCTGTTTGAAATCACTATGTCACACCAAAACAACTGCACTGATACTACAGACTGAAAAGTTTAAACACACACTCCGTGGAGGCCATTGGGCAAGCATGAGAAAAATACCCTGATGAAGTAACACACATACACACAGTATGTGCTCCATAATAATAGGCAGGACCTGCTTCAGTTTCAGGTGTTCCACAGGTTAAATTATTCAAAAGATCCACTTCACACCCTGAAGTGTCGAAAAATAAGAGAAATGTAATTCTACTGAAGGTACTTTAATGTACAGCTTCATTTCCTGCTCTAAGCCACTTTAAGTTAATATTAGATTAGGCTTAGATGTGCAGAGATGCTGGTTGGGGCTAGGGTTAAGGCTGGTTCATGTTTCCTTTTTTCCATAGCACCATGGAATGTGAACGCAGATGAAGACTCAACAGCAGGCTCGGGTTGTTCCAGGTCTGTTTCACCTCTGACCACCTCTGTGATGCAGCTGTAATCCCAGCCAACAGAGACGTCACAGCACTTAACTGCAGCAAGATGAACACTTCAGATACTAAAGGTCAGCAAAGAAAAGAGGTTCAGGGGCTGTTATGTTACTGTTCAAGGGGACAAGAACGGCCAAAAAGTAAGAGAAAAGTAAGAGAAAGCAGCTGTAAAAAGAGTGAAAAATGAGCCCCTACACCTGGGGCAATTAGCTTCAACAACGTTTAAAAGGATTTTAAAGCAGAGTGGGAACACGGATCTGCTATTTATGTTTTATCTGTTTATTTCCTTTTGTTTTAGGATTGTGTCTGAGTGCTGATGTCATGTTTCCCATTAGTAAGTGAGGGATGATTGAATCATAGCAGCTTACCGTATGTTAATACCTATCTGGCAATAAAATGGACTCACACAGTATTGATGCAAACTATAAAAGGAAAATGTCATCTTTCTCCTTGGGGCTAAATGTTTTTGTTGGAAGGAAGCCTCACTGTCTCATGCTCATTCATATCTAAAGAAATGCTAGATCATGCGTCTCTTTCTTATCTCCCATCACAAGTTTGCCCCAAGGAGCTTTACCATCTGAACAACATATGACGCCCACATCATGTTCTGTTCCTCCTAATCTGTCCCTGCATGTGCTCATATCAGGACAACCTGCAAACACTTCTCAAACATCTCAACATTTCTATGTGCTTGATCACCAGATTTAATAAAAATGTGGCCTGCAAGAACTAGTATTATTTTCAAATGGATAATCAAAAGGCAAGGCTGGATTGTCAAACTGCCCTGGGCCTGAAAAGCTCCAGTCTCAGTGACAATTAGATTGTGCTGCTTCTCTTGAAAATTTAACTGGCATAACGGTCTTGAAATGGGTCCCACTTTATGAGTTAATATTGAGGCCCTGTGTCAAAATCTATCTTAAAGACTTTCACTCTTTCATGTTTGTGCTTTATGCCGTATGTTGATTTTCCTAAATTAATCTGTTTAATTTACACAACAGATATGAAGCCACGATAGAATCCACAGACCTTTTAATAACAGAGCTCAGGACGCCAGCCAGTGAGACCTTGTGTGAGGTAATGTAGGTCCTCATCTGTTGATTCAATGCCTCTGCACATGTCCACACTGCTGATATGGCTGCAGTCGCATTGATTAGAAAAGTCATTTAGTTCATTAGTGCTCTCCCAGCTCTGACCTCCTGGCTCCATTAAAAACAGTAATGTGTCACACTGCTCCAGATCTCAGTGACATCACATCCTGTTCAGCTGCACATTCCAGCTCCTCACAGTACATCAATGTTTGAAGTTTTACATTATTATATATAGAGGTGTTTTTAAAAGTTGTAAAAGTACCAATTAATAAAACCTTAAGATTTCCAGAGGGAATGAAAGCATGCTGCCTTTCACCATTCTGTCTGGCCCGAAGTGTCACAGTCTGCCTGAAAGCTCAAGTTGCCATTGTGTAGGAACACTCATAACACAATGAATGACTGACGTTTTATTATTGTTTCATGCATGCTTCTCCATCCACGTGGGCTTACAAGACGCCACAAATCCATCCAGATCCAGTCACAGATGCAGCACATTCATACAGTTTCAAAGAATACTTCTCGAAACTCACCCTCACCCTCACCAACAGGCTGGGCTGCGGTGAACTTCTTTGTGCAGCTAGAGATTATTTGAGAATGTAATGGGTCATATTATCACCAGAATGTCTAAAATCTAAAAATGGATAAGTTGAGCTCAGTTAACTTTACTGCCATTACAAGAAAAGGGATTATGAACATGAGCTGGGCAGCTCATGGTGCAGGACGTAACATTTATTTATTTATTTATTTATTTCATTTAAAAGGGACCATGTACAGTTTAAAACATAAATGTCACCATTTTATGCACTGCCCTAGATATAGCTTTAAGATAATACGCCTCTGTAGTTCCTTGACATTCTGAGCACACTGGTGGGAGAATTCTTAATAAAATTTGTATGAAACCTGCTTAACATTGAATTAGCACTATATTGAATTAACACAGAAGTGAAGTAATGGACTATATGAAAACCAACTGAGTCACTGATAATCATACGTGCTACAGGAGGGCACTGTGACCTTTTAGCAAAAGATAAGTTTAAGAAAACCTTGGAGTATCTCCATCTCTGAAGATGTGCTTGTGTCAGACTGGAATGTGTTGTCTGAAGAGAGAACAGGATATCTTGGTGGCACCATCAGCATCCTCGTTATGACGTTGGTCTGTTTGCTATATGTATAACTAGGTTTGTTAACACAAGAAACTCCATCCCACCACCTCCAGCACTGTAAATAAATACGTTCTTAAAGACAACTGAGACTGTCCAGAGGGTGTTTATTTATTCATTCAAACAGGGGCTCAATTACAAGTACAATTTTAGTCATCAAAACCAATAAAACCATCATATAAATAAAAACATTTGAAAACACACAAAATACCACAAATAAAAACTATAATATATCTTAAGGTACCAAAGGTTTACAATAAAATAACTTAAACATATTAAAATACACAAAAAACCATAAGGTAATGTCTTTTAACCCGCTCAGGTCTAAAACAGAGTTGAATATATATTTGTTCTGTTCTCTGTCTGTCGTTGTGTATTTTATCCCTTTTTCCACCAGTTTCCACCTGTCACTACTGTTCTGTTTTTGCACCATTAATAATAAAATAAAATAAAACACAAACAGAGTTGTCTGAACATCCTCCCAGGGTGCAACATAGGGGAAAGGTTAGTGGTATCCCTCTACACAGCCACCTAGCTGTCCGATAAGCAACTTGCAGTGTCTTCCAGAGCAGGACAAAGACTGCCCCGCTCTTCACACACCATCTGTGCTCTGTCCCCCTCTACTGTTACAAGACAGAACTGCAGTTCTGCTCCAGCTCATGCTGCTGTGCTCTAATGTTATTACCTGGAGATAAAGTCCTACAAACATTTAGGAACAAATGCGAAGAAAAACGGTTAAGGTTGGAGTTAGAGTGCCCCTTTAAGTCAAACTGAAATTTTAATTCACCTTATTTTTTCAATATTAGATATTGGTGGAAACATTGTCCAAGCTTCAAGCCTCGGGGTGGGGATTTCCCGCCATGGCAGTGTTTTTTTTTTTTAATGATATCTGAGGTGGCTTCACCAGGAGAAGCCTTAAAACTTCTGTATACACTACAAACATTGATAGCAGATGTTTTTTCTTTCTTTTCTCAAGCCCACACAGCATTAGCTGTCAGAGTCGTCAGTTCTTTTACTACATTCCACATTTGAAGAACATTGTGCTGTTAAATGTGTATTCCAGTCAGAAAGTTGAAGCCAGTTAGTTTAGCTTAGCTAACATCAGATCTGATCACTAGACAATATTCTTCTTACACTGTCTTTGCATACATGCAAGACAGAACTGACTATACTCGCGCATGCGAGCAAGTAATGCACAATATTTATTCTGATGTTTCTGTTTAAACTAAATTGCATCCATCCATGTATTTAGTAGTCAACTACACTGCTACTACAATAAATCAGGAGTCAACATCGTTAGACTGGAATGGGTAGTAAACTGATGTAAAGATTCACTGATTCATCATCTTATCGTTCATACAGTATTTGTCTCATATTCTCCTTCCCTATTCAAGTTCAAGACAAATATAATCAGATAATTCTGTTCCCTACAATAATACTGCATTTTTATTTTAATAATTTTATTTATTGTATTATATCATCAAGATCATTTTACAAATCTTATAAAACACTATGTAACTGGTAATTTCACCGTTCTCATAAAATGTAGCTTGTTGGAAGTATTAACTAGTGTCTTTATTAATGGTCGAACAAAATCCATTACTATGCTTTTAACCTAAAGATCAGCTGGAAAACATTAATAAGAACAAGAAAAGAATCCTCCTTTCACGGACATAAGTGTCACTTCAAACGAAAACCGATCCACAAAAAGGGAATATGGCAACCCATTTGAAAACTGCCTTTCCCTGCATCCTTTGCGAGCTCTATTTTGACAACCAGCCAATCCGCGCCATGACAGCCCGGCACGTGACATAAGTAAGTTCCTGCTGTGGCTTGAGGGAAACTGGTCGACATTCAGCCACGGGAGAATCGCACTTTGCGGGTAAGTTAAGACATTTGGCCACAACGAGGCCACCTCAGTCCGTATCAGGTGTTCTTCGGAGGGGTTTGCCGCAGGTTTCTGCGCACTGTGGCTCGGAAATATCCTGACTTTCGGGTGGAACAAGCGGTCGTACCGCCTAGGCCTCCGCTATTTCCTGGTGCAACTCCACAGCTGTGCCTATTGGAATGGCCAAGTTGGAAAAGTTCAGTTTAGGGGCTTTTGGAGGAGCTTTGTTCTTCTCCACTCCGCTGGTAACTGTTGTGTGAGCTCAAATGCCGCCATGAACACGACCCGCTTCTGATGCAGACTGCTTTCTCGATAGTGAAAAAGACTGAAAGCCCCCCTTTGGCTGTGTATTCCTTCTGTAACGTTACCCTGGAGCTGGCTATCCACCCGCAGACTGCTCCTTAGCTGTCAGCCTTTGTGGTCTGTGGAAACTGCTAGTTAACCGTACCACCCTGAATGAGCCTGCACCGTACCTAAAACCTCCCACTGAAAACAAGGGAATTGAACTTCAGCTCGTTATTGATGACGATGTTATCATGTCATATCTTTGTGCTCGCAGATACAGTCTGTGTTGTCGCAGTGAAAGTCTTTCTGCTGTGTTGCAATGTGATGTGCATCCTCATTAGTCGTCCAACTACCGATGTACAGGTCACAGGGTCGGCCGCAGCTCCAGTCAGGCGAATCTAGTAAGGGATCGCCAGACTTGTGTTCCTGTGTAAGTTAAAGGGAAAATATGGCTGGGAATGTATAGGAGCAGTCATAGCTGGCCTGTGAAGGTTTCTGTGCTGCCCGTGCAGACTGTGCTTGGATTACTGCACCAGCTCCTGCATACTGGAGCCAGATCAATACATCAGCATAGCCAACACTACTGACTGACTGAGATGTTGGCTGATGAGCAACAACAAATTGCAGTACAGAATATTGTTAATTTTGGCCCTTGATTTTTGGTGTAGTTTTAGTCGTGACAAAAAGGCCTATTAGTTTCAGTACAATTTTAGCCATTTGATTATTGTTTGTTGTGATATAATTTCTGTGGACTAAAACTAAAGATAATTTAAGTGTCGTTTCCTGAGTAAAATTTGTCATGTAGCCTATTTTTGATTTTTATGTCATGCAAGCATGCTGAGGCTACATCTTTCACCATCTTTGATGCTTGGTTACCACGGTTACAGGTGTTGTTCTTTTGTGAGGTTAGCAGAAAAGGCCCTGTTCACTGAAGTGCCAATTTGCTGAGTAAATCCAGTTGTTGTTCCCAAACTCTGGCTGTTTGAACAGGTTCTTGCCTGCTGGTCATTATTGCAGATACCTGCGCTCTCCTCTGCAGAGCAGCTGTTCATTCAGAAACTGGATACACTCACCTGTTCACTAAAATACTGTTCTCTGTCTGGGTTTAGCTAGAGCGGAGCAGTTCAAAGACGGTGCACCATAAATTGTCAAATATACCTTTAGCAGGGTGACAGCCAACATTAATCCTGCACTTTCCACAGAAAGCCTATTTGTCTCTATTACAGAGCTTGTCCACCGGAGACAAGTGTTTTTGCACACTGTAGAATGTCCCGCTTAGTACATATTTTGGCCACAATTCTTTAATAGCCAAATTAAAGGGATTATGTTTATATTAAAAAAAAAATAGACTGATCTATCGTTATTGGATATTTTAAACTTTCAAATATCGGTATTGGTGACAGCCATAAAAACATCCAGTATTGGTCAGGCTGTAAACAACAGCCACGTGACTAATAAAAGTGTGTATCATTTCAAATGTTTTGATACGAGTGCCTATGCCATACCTGAGTTTTGGTACTGATACCAAAACCTTTTTTTTTTTTTTTTTTTTTGATATGTCACTAAAATGTAATCCTGCAATATAGTTTAAATCAAAAAACTATCTGATCAATGAATGAATAAAGAAGATTAAGAATCTGACCAAACATTAAAATCCAATCCAACTGAAAACAACTTTTTTATTATTATTATCTATTCTTATTATTGCTGCAGCATACATATCTGCTCTGTATATCATAGCTTTGTGTTTGTTTTGCAAGAATTACTGTTGGGTATCCGTATACAGAAAGGGAGAATAAAGCAGTAACGTCAGTGTGTCATCATAGGCAGAGCAGAAGGTCACACTGAGGCAGACAGCAGCCTGCGTTTGGTGCTTGACAGTTTTCAGTGTTATTCAGTGCTACAGACACACTTCGGTTGTTGCCAAAAAGCAACAGTATTGAAGTTTGATACCCAGGTCTAAGATAACTTAAGATATGAGAAGCTCTCATTTCCCACGAAACCTCAGATAAACCTGGCTATAATTAGTTCATAGGGTTTTACTCTTCACTCTGCACTCTGCTGCCACCAGCTTTCACAGAATGAGGAAGCACGCATTCCTTGTACTTTCATATATTTAATAGAGTATTGATGCACCTGTTTTTGAGCTTTCTTCATCATGGTAGGGTGTGCTGTTCTGTTGCTGAAGTTGGCCAGACCAAATCTAATACAGGACTGATTGGATTTCTTGTGGCATCAGTCAGTCAACTAGATCACCCATTCTTAATGACTGGTCTGTGATCCAGTACCAAGCCACAAAGAAGAAAATCATCATTTGAGGTTCAGGTTTATTGTGACAGGTGTACCACTCAGCACTATCTCCACTTGAATTGAAGGAATTAACTTGTTTGTTTTTAACATATTTTTACATCATGAAACTTTTATTTGAGTGAATGAACTTGTTCAAAGTAATATATCCTGTCCATATTCTGTTGACCTGCCTGAATCATTTAGGTTGTCTCACTTCAGAATTAAGGCTGTTTCTGACAGTGTTATGAGTAGCTGCACACCCACTTTACAAATCACCAGCCTATGAAATAAACGTTTAATGTCTTCTGTGGCTCTGGAGGTCAGGGTTATCTCAGACTGGGCCTAAGGCTTCAAATTTATAAAAAAAAAAAAAAAACTGTTCCATAAAAACGTCAAACGTGAGCACTTACCAGGCAGGGATGATCTGATGGGGAGGTTGACAAGTCAAGCCAGGCAGGCTGTTTAGATGTTTTGATTCAGTCCTTTTAACTGGACATGCCCTGACGCGGGTTATCGTGTTTTGAGCTTAGCTTAAACCCTGATTAGAAGTGAGCCAGCTTCAGTATAAAGGAAATCCCAAGTTAAGCCTAAAGTTAGCTGGCTAACCTGCTGCTCTCACTTTATGACACAGGTCTCTGATCCCCACTAAGAAGAGTTTTTCCTGTAGGCTTTTTCCAATGTATTATATACAGTATAGTTGAGTGACAACTGAGATCTAGTGTTACGTGGAGAGGCAGTGAACACCTATTACTCACCATACTTTTACCTAACTATTGCGTGTACTGTTGGATGAGGGTTAGTCAATTAATTATTGATGATGATGATGAGTTCTCAGAGGATTTTCAACCTGAGTCAACTTGATGATATTGATCACTCTAATCTAAATTAGCAAAATTAACTTTTGTTTTGACTTTTGACTGAGATGCATGGATATAAAGACTACCTCACACCTTAAACACATTAAAATGTTACTGTTGTGTAACATCACTTTTGTAAATTTATATGCAGTCTTGGAACCCATCGCTATCGCCTGATGACGATTTAGCCTCAAGGGCCAATATTTCGGGGCTTCGAGGCGTAGCCAGCAGATATCCCGATAACGGCTATCCGGGCCAAGGCTTCCTCTCCCGTATGCCGGTCACAATTTACAGTCTGCAACATTCGCAAATCTTTTTGCATTTATTTAACATTAATGGGATTATGTTAATACTGAATATGCTACTTTTGGGTGCCAGTGGCAATTTGCCAACAATATCTGTGCCAGCAGTATTACTGCTTACTTACTTTCATGTTTTCTGCTGTTGAATTTGTATTTATCTGTACTCTGGCATTATACTGACAGAAAAATAAGAGCCCAGCTTTAGAATAGGACCTTGTTGCTGGGAGAATTTTGCATGACACAGTTAACAGTCTCTGCTTCTCTCTTTCTCAGCCTGTGGAAGCCCCCTCCCTGAGCAATGGCCTCACCAGTCTCAGTCTACAACTCCAACGCCTTGGACACACACATCTCCAGTGTAAGTGGATTTCATCTGTCTGTTTTGTTTGTTAATGTTGAAATATTTAAATCTGATAAGAGTGCTGTTTGAGGACCAAGCTGATATAGTGGTAAAAGCACTCAATAACCACTGCAGAGATGCAGGTTGCACTGGCAGTGTTTACATGGTGAGAAGCCAGTGAGGGATCAAATCCTCATCTCTGCAGTACTGACACCTACTGGATGGTCAGGGGGTCTGGACAAGACAATGAAAGGAAAAATACAGAGCTTAAAAAAAATGTTTGGCAATAATTTTCATCCACTACAAACATTTCCTGGAGGTTTAGCACTGATTGTTTTAACTTTGGATTTATTTAATCCACAATGTCTGACACAGTTTAACATCCCATCACAAAAGAAAATTATTGTGATGGATGACTCACACTGCAGAAGGTTGCCCAGTTTGACCTATGGTTTAGAAAGGTGCTCTATAGGGTAATATGTATGTATATGTATATGTACTGTAGTTCATTCTAACTGAATTGCATTTATTTTTTTCTTACTAAACAACAGTCAACAGCACAAATCAAAATTCAGAGACTGTATTATGTAGTTAAATTGCAGTAGTTTGAGTAATCATAAACAGTGGTCTTTGACTGACATTTACAGTTCAGGTCTGATTAGCTTTGAATTATTTCATTTTAAGTCAGTATCATGTAGGAGTCACTCAGAGGGTTTCCCCAATTATAATTAAAAGCTGGGTGGGAAAGTTTGCCAGCTCACAAGTTTTTCTGTTAAAGTAGTTTGTATTAACAATTTTAAAATGTATACACAAGATTCTTAACATACTATAACAAATATTAATGATGAAAACACAATACAGCTAAAAACACACGTCCGTGGTCCTTGTTATTTAAATGAAGTGAACAAGCTTTTTATTGAAAGCCCAGTGTTCACTGAATTGAACCGTACAGAGGAAAAGTAGACTTATACAAATACCAATAACATGACTCTGTGGAAGTGAAAAAGTTTCATTAATAAACCAGAATTCCAAACAAGGATGAGGAGCAGCAGAGTCAAATTTAGTTACTAAGCTCCTTAAATCCTCCTGGTCACAGTTTGTCAGGTCAACCTCTTAAAAAGGAAAAGTGCCGTGTTTATGGTGTCTCGTCTCACTGGCTAATGAATCTGAACACATTCAGCTAGCTCAAAGGAAATCTGCTCTTTCTTTTTCTTTTCCCCTTTGTTTCTTTCTTTGTGCTTCTTCGAGAGAAAATAATGCATTAAATTGTCACTATTTCACACAACCTCATCAGTCATTTCAATAAATTCAGTGTTTTATTAAGATTTATTCTATTATTTTGTTTTTATGCCTTGGTGTGTTTTGTGTGTGTGTGTGTTTGTAGACCTCCAGAGAGTCTCTGAAGATGGAGTTGTTAGCTGATGTGTCTCTGCTGCCGGGGGAGGAAAGAATTACAGGTGAGTGCATGTTGCTCAGTCAGTCACAGGTTAAATCATCTGTTCACTCTGTTTTAAAGAGATGTGGTAAATCTGTGATCACTTGCACATCTCTGTCAGGTGACCTGCCTGTGTAGCTTGGAGAACAGTGCTCCTGTATGTCAGGATCTTACATCTGAATCAGTCCTAAAGCAAACTCAGTGGAGAGGGTCTAGAAATGTTCAGAAGTGTCTGCTACTAGCCCCCCATAGTTGAACCCTTCTACTCCTTGAAGCCATGCTGTTTAGTTAGTGTGTGAGGATCGCTTGAACACACACCAGTCCACAGTGCTGCTGGACAGAACAGTGGTCAGAGACACAGGTAGTTTGTTTTCTGTCTAACACAAGTGCTTGTGTTCTCCACCAGAAGAGAGTGGAATGTGGGTGGATTTAATGAAAAGTGTGAGCCCAGAGGTAGACTTTCTGAAGTTTAGTGAGGTTGGCAGATCCCTGGCACAGGCTTTCAAGTACTGAAATTTGGCATCAAATACTTCCTCTGGTTTACTTATTCTTTGATTAGACATCGTCAGATTTAAATCTGAGTTTTTTGTTGTATTTCATCTAGGCAAAGTTGCAACTTGTATGAATGTTACAGCATAACTCAGGTTCATTACAACTTCTGCTTTTTTATAGTTTTGGCTGTCGTTACTATTGCTAACACCTCGTCTACACCAGCCGCACTGCCAAAGCAGCACACAGTTACTGTGGTTACATGTGTAAGACAGAAGAAAAAAGATTTTCAAGTGAAAAAAAGCGCCTTGTGGCACCGTTACATATCAATTCCATCAGACACACTTGAAACAGCTAACAAAAAAGAAAACGCAGCTAAACTATGTCATGACAAACAAGGGTTAATTTACCTGTAACACGTACATAACCCATATGTGTACTGATTAATCAGACAATATGCAACATGTAAATCCAGCTTTTGAGATGTTGGTAGGTGTATTTTTTTTACTTTGGACCAAGCCGGGCTAGCTGTTTCCCCTTGCTTTCAGTGTTTATGCTAAGCTAGGTTAACCACGTCTTAACTGCAGCTCTGTACTTTACACACAGGCAAGAGATTGATATCCATTATTTCATTTAACTGTCTGAGAAAAAGCAAATAACTTAATTGGACTTTGTATTATATGCAATTGTCACCATGTTCTTAGATCTGACTAATTACTAAAGTGAGTACAATGTTTTTATTACTGAAAGGAATGGTGGCAAAAACTATAAAAGACTCAAGTTGTACCAGAATTATTATGCAAGATCTCACTAAACGCTGATCCATTAAAGACATTTGGCTGCAAATGTTGTTGTTTTTTTATTAAGTTTTGGAGAAAAGATAGTTCTAGTATCAATATCAAAACTTGGGTATTGATTTCATTAACAGTACTAGTGAAGTCAGTGTTCTCTAATTTTGACCGATATACCCAAACCGTGATTTCACCTATAATCAGCTGATATGTGATTAGGTGCCAGTTACTGTTGAGTGGATCTGTCCTTGTAATAGTCTCTGATGAACACTCAGAATAGATGGTATTTATAGCCTACCTTTGCTGCACGGCTCTCTTCTCCTTTCCTGCTTCCTCTTCTCTGCATGTATGGTGATTTCTTCCCTTACAGTTTTCACTGCATACCAACAACAAAATGATGCCTAAACCAGAGCACTAATGTGAAAGAGGGAACCAATTCTGAGCCAATAAGGCCTGTGTAAAATCAGACATGAAAGAAGCTGGGTAAGAAGTCAAATCATTCAAAAATGTTTGAATTCATCTGTTTTCAGATAAAGACATCATCTACATCTGTCCGTTCAGTGGAGCTGTGAAAGGCAAAGTGTTGATCACCAACTACAGACTCTACTTCAAGAGCTCAGATACTGTAAGTCCCAATAAACTGTGTGTGTTTTGGAAAGTGAGGACATTTTTGCTGGTCCTCACTTTCTGAGACACCTTCAAATGGCTGTTTGAGGGTTAAGACAGAATTAAGTTTAGGTTAAGGTCAGGGTAAGGGTTGGGGTCAGGCATTTAGTTTTGATGCTTAAGGTTAGGCTACGGGGCTAGGGATTGCATTATGTCAATGAATATACTCACAAGTATAGATGTACAAGTGTGTGTGTGTGTGTGTGTGTGTGTGTGTGTGTGTGTGTGTGTGTGTGTGTGTGTGTGAAACCATAGTCTACCAGCAGTGAGGTTAAATAACGTATCAACAGCATGTGACACGTCTCTCTTTGAGCTGTTTGTGGTGTTTGAACATGTCGCACTACTGCTTTGGTCTGTTATTACAGAGTTTAGCCCAAGCCCCCAGGAAGTGCGCCACACTTTGAAGCCAATTTGACAATTTTACAACTTCCGGGTCCGTCACGTGATGCCATTGGGCCCAAAAACACTTTTTCCCATTGACTAACATTGAGAAAGAGACGTCTGTAACTCAGTGGATAATTTTTTTTTGAGGTACATCAACTACCCAGTTCTTACACTTGAATAGCCCTTATTTAAATCATTAGGTCCTAAAAGTTGTTAAGTTCACTAACAGCTGGATCCAGAGTTACTTTATTCCGCCATAATTGTGAACGAGCCCGAGAGCGAGCGGCTGGGGGGCGGGGCTTACGGAAACGCTAGTGCGCATGCTCTATGGGCCCAACAGAGCAGGAAAATCTGTAAACTTCCGCATTCTGAATACCCGGATGTTTGCTTCATGCGCCACTGAGCAACTTCCATAGTAATGAACGAGGCCCAGCCTCCAGCACTGTATCCAGTTCTCTTTATACATCTATGGTTTAGCCCCATTCAGACTGGATTACCGTTATAGAGGGAGGTGAGCAGTAATTTAACTCATCGTTCCAGACAGCATTTTAACCTTCAGGAAATTACAATAGGTGATCTGAAATAAACGTGGAGATTCAACTGGACAAAGCCCCCCAGTGGGATGCGGGAGAGTTGAAGTGGTGGCGCAAAGGGAGAGACGTTAGGCAAAGATACTGCGAGAGGTGAATTTGAGCCAAAAATGGTGCGTTAAAGAAAAGTGATAACTCAATGTGAACTCAGACATGAGACACACATTGATATCATTCAGTGGGACCCACACTTCCAGAGGATATCATTAACTCTGATGTCTATCCAGAAAAAATGTCTATAAATACGCTTAGAAATCAGGGAAAGAGAAAGTCATAAATTACTGCTCACCTCCCTCAGCTCCAGCTCAGTCCCTGACACACTTAAACTGGCGGCTGTCACCCCCATCCTCAAAAAACCTGGACTTGACCATGACACCTTGAGCAATTTCCAGCCCAATTCCAATTTACAATCCTGTCAAAAATAGTGGAACGTGTTGTCACTTCACAACTCTCAAAGCCCAACTCATCTGCAACGATCTGTTCAAGCCATTTCAATCCGGTTTCTGCTCACTGCACAGCACTGAAACAGCCCTCCTCAAAGTCAACGACGACATCCTCGTCTCCTCAGACTCTGGTCACCTCAACATTCTCATTCTCCTCGATCTCACTGCAGCTTTCGACACCATCAACTACAAAATTCTTTTCTCCCGCCTTGAATCCTCCTTCAACATCACCGGTACTGCTCTTTCCTGGCTTAAATCATATCTTACAAACAGACAACAGTTCATCAGCATCAACAATTGCACCTCCTCCACCTCTCCTCTGATCCATGGCGTCCCCCAGGGTTCAGTGCTTGGTCCTCTCCTGTTCATCCTCTATTTGCTACCTCTTGGTAATATCATACGTCAACATGGTTTCCACTTCCACTGCTACGCTAATGATGTCTAGCTCTACATTTCCACTAAATCTATTACCACAGCTACTCACTCCACTCTGACCAACTTCTTTGCTAACATCAAATTATGGATGCAAACCAACTTCCTCAAACTCAACTGTGATAAATCTGACATGATCATCATCGGTCCCAAATCCCTCACTAAAACCATTCCCAACTTCTGCCTCACTATCGACAACTCCACTCTGTCTGCCTTCCCACACATCCACAACCCCCGAGTCATGTTTGACAGCAACCTGTCCTTCGAACACCACGTTAACCAAATCACTAGAACTGCCTTTTTCCACCTAAAAAACATAGCCCGTCTCCGCCCATCACTTTCCTCATCTGCTGCTTATACTCTGATCCATGCCTTCATCACCTCTAGAATCGACTACTGCAACAGTATTCTACTTGGCACATCATCCGAAGTCCTAAATAAACTCCAGTACATCCAGAACTCTGCTGCTCGCTTGCTCACCCACTCCCGCTCCCATGATCACTTCACCCTGGTTCTCCAGAACCTCCACTGGCTCCCACGTCCCACAACGGATCCAATACAAAGTTGTTCTCCTCACTCACACAGCCTTCCATAATCGGGCCCCCTCCTACCTGACCGACCTGCTCCACCACCACACCCCATCCCGTAGCCTCCGCTCCTCTGACGCCAACCTCCTGTCTCTGCCACTCAGGACCAAACACCGGACCTGGGGCGACAGAGCCGTCTCCATAGCTGCCCCCTCCCTCTGGAACTCTTTCCCCAAACACATCCGAGACTGCACCGATCTTTTCATGTTTAAATCACAAATCAAAACTCACCTTTTCAGAACTGCTTTTAATGTGTGATGAATGTTGTGTATACTATGTTATTAATGTGTAACTTTTTATGATGATTTTATTGTTTGTAAAGTGTCTTTGAGTACCTTGAAAAGCAATCTATAAAGAAAATGTATTATTAACTGAGAATTATCATGTTTTGAAATCTTCTTCTATTCAAAAGTAATCCAGTGATAGGTGTCTGTACATCCATGGGTACACTACAAGCAGAAACTGCCAATGTCTTATTCAGCAGGCTTTTAATGGTGTCAATGTGCCAAAATGTAAACAGATACAAGTTAAAAATGGGTTCCAAAAAAAAAAAAAAAAAACGGTATGAACCAGTAGCTAACATTACTCTCCTGATGGCTTTGTTTTTTTCTGTTGTCACCTGGGTCCCCAAATAAGCTTACATGCAAGCATTAACATGTTTCCATCTAAATAATACAAGGACGTCGCTCCAGATAGTATTTTAAATAACAGGAAGACCAGCCAGTTCACAGAAAAACAGAAGGTAACTGGTCTGTAATTATTACTGGGACAGGGGTGAAAAGTTGCCCACATACGCACTCTGAATGGGCTTCAGATCACTGACCAGCAAAGTTATTGTTAAAATCACCCCACTAAAACCACCCCTCAATAAATAATTAGTGTCCGAATGGGGCTTAAGTGTTGTATATGGCATGTATTTATGCAGAACAGTGACATTTTTCCCCTGCACAATGTTTCTGAATTAATTGATCTTGTGGGTGTTCATCGGGTCGCCACAAATCTGTTAGCCTGTAGCACAGTATTGTGTTCATCTTACTTGGTTTACTTTAAACATGCAATAATGGAATTTTTTTTACCATATTCTGCAGCTTAATAAAGCTGAAAACACAATATTACTTCAGAATTGCTGGTAATTCTCTGTGGGTTCATACATTTTAGGGACATTTTTTTTTTACATACAAGTAGTTGTGTGTGTGTGTGTGTGTGTGTGTGTACACACACACACACACACACACACACACACACACACACACACACACACACACACACACACACACAATGTGAGTGTGTGTGTGTCTGCGTCTGTGTGTACATATATACTGTCTTCTTCCTACATATGCAGGAGAATAAAGTGTGAATATTCAAACCATGTTTGCTGATAGTAGGGCACTTTATTGGTTGATGCAGTTGTTGTGTGCTTGTTGGTGTCATATGTTGTGTGTTAGTGAGTGTAATGACATGCTGACTGTGTTTGCTGTAGGATGTGGCAGTGATGCTGGACGTTCCTCTGGGTGCCATCAGTCGGGTGGAGAAGATGGGTGGGGCGTCAAGCAGAGGAGAAAACTCCTATGGCCTGGATATCACCTGCAAGGTGTGTGTGTGTGTGTGTGTGTGTGTGTGTGTGTGTGTGTGTGTGTGTGTGTGTGTGTGTGTGTGTGTGTGTTATTAACTATTTAGAATCCAGCACTGTTAATATCCATGTTCACTTGGTAATCTGATCCCCATAATCATAAATTTGAATATAATTTAACTAACTATTCCTTAAAAACACAACTTGTAGATGATACTATATCCTTTTACATTGCTACCAAAACAATTCAGATGTTAAATGGCTTTTCTTATTGACAACTATTACACTTTCAAACAAGTTTTAAGCCAATCCCTGTAAACATCTACTGTATCCATTGCATACAGTATTCCTCACTGATCAGCTGTGAACAAGCTCATTATGATTAGATGTACAGTTTACAATTATGAGTTATATAATGCATAAAAGTCAAGTGCTGCCATACAATGTACTAATGTATGTTACTTAAACCGTTACACATTCCCTGGACAATATTTTGCACATTCCTTGCACATTTTAGAAGCTCAAGGCTACATTAGCTGCTACTAGCATAACAGACCAATGACCTCCGATCCAAATGTCCATTGTGCGTGCCACAGTGTTATAGGAGTGCAATGCTAAATCTGTGGAATAAGACCATGCCAGTCAGAATCAATGTGCACAGCAATTGTACATGCTTCTCTAGCTTGGAATATTATCATATATACTGTGTGTGTGTGCTTCAGTGTGGGTGTTGATTGTAAAGTTATTTCTCTTTCCTCCTCAGGACATGAGGAACTTGAGGTTCGCCTTGAAGCAGGAAGGTCACAGCAGGAGAGATATCTTCGATCTCCTCTTCAAACATGCCTTCCCCCTCTCACATGGTCAGGTAAGACAGCAGCTAACCTCTACTGCCATCTACTGACTGACTGCTGGGTTTTCTTAGCCTTGAATCTGGAAAAAAGAAAGCTTATTCTTTGCTCCAGCCAGCAAGGGAATTCAATTATGAGATGATATACCTTGTGTATAGGGATCACTTTTAAACAGAACGCTCCACTGCCTTTATTGTGAACATTAGTCCACTCTTGAACGCTGAGTGTATTTATACCAGCAAACCATTTAATTCCCCCAAGTACTGGCTGGTAAAGGACATTTTTCTGCTTCCTGTCCTCTGTTTTATTTCAATGTCTGGTATTCATGCAAATGCTGAAATGCAGAGATGCAGCCCCCTCATATTCGGTGACACACAGCTTCCCGCCCACACCACAGCTACATCTGCTTGGCTAATATTTGTGCATGCTAACATTTGTATCAGAGCAAAGCCTTTTTCCAGGGCTACTTTTATGTCTCTTGTAAGGGCAAGAGGAGACGATCTTTCTGCTAACTACCTTCCGAGCTGTACTGGACAACACTGTACTGTGTTGCACATAGAGTTGTGGAGTTATTTCAGACATCTGCTGTTTTGGAATATTAGATGGACATGGAACTCTCCTGGTTGAATCATCAGTTGAAAAGAGGAACAACTGTTTTTGCTGTCTTTGTTAAAAAAGTCAAAGTCAAAAGCAAAAGTCTGACTTACTGGGTGGAGTTTCCCCATTGGCGAGTTTTGTGAGAACCAGACAACGGAGGTAAGATTGAACATGGCAGCGCCCTGTTTCCAGCTGTAGGCAGCAGGACTAGCCCAGACGTTCCACTGATGAAAACCAAAGACAAAGAAAGTCGGTGTACTGTCCAGCATTAAATATAACTTGATCTTCTCGTGTCACTTTACGAAAAAGAGCTACGGTCTATCTTGGAATTTGCTCGCAATCACATCACATCTATCGAAAATAATCTCATCTTCTCCGGTGTTCCTGAAACTGCACCCGACAACCCTGAGACAAATATTAAAGATTTCATGAAAACTCTCCTTACACTTCTTTAATCCATTATCCAGGAGACTGCTGTGTTTCTATGTTGAGGGGATCATTTAAAAAAATACTGTTTGAATTCAAATTACTTTTTGAACGAACAGCTGCTTCTCAGAATCAAACAAAGACTGTCCTGTGGTCAAGGTGAAGTCACTCTTGAAAGAATTGCTCTCTGTTCTCCTCAGTGGTCTGAGCAGTTCTTCGTGTGTGTGTGTGTGTGTGTGTGTGTGCCCACTGTTATAATACCGTTGTAGTGTGTAAATTCAAAGTCTCCTCTCCCCTCCATCCAGCCCCTGTTTGCATATATGACTCAGGAGAAGTACGAGGAGAACGGCTGGAATGTCTACAAACCTATGGAGGAGTTCAGACGGCAGGTAAGAAGGAATAGAAGACTTTACTACCACAGTACTGGTATTGCTTTATGATACTAATTCTTATCAATACTGTAATTGCTACTACTGAACTTTTTTTTATAGTGTGGGCATATTGTGTAAACAGAACTAAAAGTTAAAAAAAAAATAAGGTGGGAGATGGTGTGAAACTTCCCAGTGAAGTGTAAACAGATCAGAAATGTACTGGGGAGCCAAACTTTTAAGAACCATGACCCATTTAGTAGAACCTGATTTGAATTGAAAGTAGAATTTGAATAATCCTGCAAAAAGAATATTCCAGTGTTTCAGTAAGTAACTGAAGATGATCATTGTCTTTTATAGGGCTTACCTAATAACAAGTGGCGTATTACATTTATCAATAAGAACTATGAGCTGTGTGACACCTACCCCACTGTGTTGGCTGTACCCTTTAAAAGTAAAGAGGAGGACCTCAGAAGAGTGGCTGCCTTCAGGTCAAGAGGACGCATACCGGTAAGTCAAAACTGATGTATATACAGCTGAACCATGTTATGCCTTATTTTAGCATTGAATAGCATACTATATCAAATAAATATTAAAATGTTTACATGACAATATCCAGTATAAAGCAGAAGTAAAACTGAGAAAGAATCCCCCCCCCCTTTTTTTTGTAGTTTGGTTTGTTGAAATCAAATCATGTGACATTTCCTCATTTTTCAGCTGTCATTACTGAACTGTCCTAGAACTACAACTACTATTATTTCTACTATAATTTTTGACTTACCATCCAAGGTTAACAAAAAAAATATACCTTCTAATACTTAATACAACAGACAGTCAATGGTGATGGCTATTTCACTATAAATACACAATATTTTTCCCTTGAGTATATTGGCGACAGTCCTTCCTTTCAGGCTACAAAGAAATCCATCTCCTTAATCTCCAACCATGTCTAACCATAAGTTATAAAGTATTTAATTTGCAGAGATTGTTTGAGGCAGGACGCAGCCCAAGGGCACTTTAGACTCAGTTAATGTAACAAAAGTGGGGTTTTTGATCAAAGGTTGTTGATCACCGGTAACCAGCCAGCCTGGTCAGTGATTGTTGTGAAGCCTGGAACATATTCTAAATAAGATGTATGTTTAGTAAGTATGTAACTATGGATTGTTATTTATGACAATCCATAGTTTATTGTCAACATGTCACACACTGAAGCTGTCTTCTTTGCTTTGTATTTATTTATTTTTTTCAGTCTTTCACTGTTCATCAGTCTTTCTGATTTTGTGCCTTAGGTTTTATCATGGATCCACAGAGAGAACCAGGCAGTGATCGTCCGCTGCAGTCAGCCTCTGGTTGGTATGTCCGGTAAAAGAAACAAGGACGACGAGCGCTACCTGGACCTGATCAGGGAGGCGAACGACACCACCAAGCTCACCATCTATGACGCTCGGCCCAACGTCAACGCCGTGGCCAACAAGGTCAGAAGGGAAAGGACATACTCTAAGGGGTCAAATGAATAGAATATATGTTATATATAATTATTATTATTGATTATTTTCATAATTTATAAACCTGTCCATCCTTTCGATTAACCAGTTATGGTGGAAATTTCTGCAGAGAATGGTTACAATTCTTGTTTCATAAATTACTTTAGCAGATTTTCAACGTTAAAAACTCACCAGGAAACAAGCAATGCCCTTTGAGCCACTGAAAGGCATATTTTAGAATGTATAAAACCATATTTTAGTCACAGACAAAATACGCACAAATCTTTCTCTTTTGATATCGAACCAAAAGGTTACAAAATGAGAACAAAATCTGAATGAAGTCCTATATTTAATATTATCATTACGAAATTGGCATTTCAGTTTAATTTAAAGGCATTTTTTAAACGTTTTGTCAGTTTGTGCACTCAAAAAAGAAACACCAGATCCAATATCACAAAGGTTGATCGAAAAATAATACATGACAAAATGCAATGAAAACAGACATAGTGGATTAATGATGACGTACATAAAGCATGTGACTAAGTGAAGAGCTGAAAACATCCAATTTGTGTGCAGCGATGAGGAGAATGTAACCTTCCTCACATTAATACACAAGTGTTTTAATGGCACTGGACTGGAGAATTAGCGCCTGTTTAACAGTAGTGGATGGAGACACCCATATTCATTTGCATTTTCTTTCGTGGGTTTTCTGCAAACTTGACTTGTGTCAACATATTCTATAAATCTTTTGGTTAATTGTAACAGATTAATTGATTTTGAAAATTGTTGACTTTCTGTCAATGGACTAATTGATCATCAACTAATTGTTTCAGGATTGGTGAGAATGTTTGATCGTGTAGTGCACACTGCTCATTTTTTTGCTTCAATACGACTCCGACATGAAAGTTTGTATGGTTATTTACAGTATTGTCACCAGAGGATGATTCCTCCCCGGAGCACTGGTCTAGCACCTCCATCTGGCCAGAACATACCCTGAACAGCACTCTTGTTCATCTCAAAAAACACACTTTTAATACATTTGTTGTGAATGTTCACGGTCCTCTAGACAATGAACCCCGAGTTCTTGGTGGCTCCATATTTCTTCTAATGCCTCCATGTATTGAATTAATGAGTGCACACTTTCTGTTACTGTTTAAGAACTGAATACCAAGGTTTTATTTTGCCTTATTTTTTTATCGTAACCAGGCCACAGGAGGGGGCTATGAGGGCGATGAGTACCAAAACGCAGAGCTCATCTTCCTGGATATCCAGAATATCCACGTCATGAGGGAATCCCTGAAGAAACTCAAAGACATTGTCTACCCCAATGTGGAGGAATCTCATTGGCTGTCCAGTCTTGAGTCTACACATTGGCTAGAACATGTTAAGGTAAGAACTAGTGTCTGCACGCACATGAATCTCGTTATTTCATCTAGGTGTAGATTATCATTTTATGCCTTTATGGGCTGTCATTACTTGTTTTCTGAAAATCTGCAGCCTTGTCTAAATCTTGTCCTGTGTGCATAGCTGGTGTTGTCAGGAGCCATCCAAGTGGCAGATAAGGTTTCCAGTGGAAACTCAGTGGTGGTTCACTGCAGTGACGGCTGGGACAGAACTGCTCAGCTCACCTCCCTGGCTATGCTGATGCTGGACAGCCACTACCGCACGCTCAGAGGATTCCAGGTCAGTGACTGCACAGACAAGGTTATGAAAGGAAACCAAACTGATGTAATGAACATTTTTTTTGTGTTTCAGGTGCTGATTGAGAAGGAATGGATCAGCTTTGGGCACAAGTTTGCCTCAGTAAGTAACATTTTTACTCCTGTCTTAATGATCTTAGGCTTTGTGTGTTTTGACTGTCAGATATATAAGAAAAAGAAATATACAATTGACTAAATAGAAAAATAGTTTACCCTCCTGTTAATCATTTGTGTGTGTGTGTGTGTGTGTGTGTGTGTGTGTGTGTGTAGAGGATAGGTCATGGTGACAAGAACCATGCAGATCAGGACAGATCACCCATCTTTGTTCAGTTCATCGACTGCGTATGGCAGATGACTAAACAGGTATGTTTAAAACATCTGAATCATCAAGCTCCTTGTCATGTGGGATCATAACCTCCAAAGGCTAATCACAGGAAAGCATGAGAAGAACCGTGCACAACCAATGACACACAGCTAATGAAGTATTATTAGTAGATAAATGCAGATCGATTTACAGACGTTCCTGCTTTGACCACATTAAATGTTAGTTTTCAGTGCTGATTTAAACAAGTCTGCTGGCTGAGGAGTTTGTAATTAGAATAATTTATTTACATTTTGAGCGTTATTCATTTATTGTTGAGCAAAGTGTTCAGTCTGCTCTTGCTGATAAAAAGTGGCAAAAGATTAATGTTGCATTGAGGTTCTGAGACCCGGTTTCTACTAAAACACCAACAACCTCTCATCTGTGTGCATAAAAAGTTGAAGAGCAGAAAATACCAAACGGTCAGAGCGTAGCTTGCGCTGAACATTGTGCTTCTAGGGTGCAAGTAGCTCCAGTGTATTTTAAAGACCGATCCGCCACGAAGTGTTCCCTTATCTGAGAGCTGAGGTTACTGAGGCCATCTTTGATTGTTAACTGGTTAACTCGTCTCCTCTCAGTTTCCTACAGCCTTTGAGTTCAATGAGCGCCTCCTGCTGACAATCCTGGATCATCTCTACAGCTGTCGCTTTGGGACTTTTCTCTACAACTGCGAGAGTGCACGAGACCAGCATGTAAGACTGGCCATAAAACACTGCCTGCTCCAAGCTGCCCTACAATATGCAAGCATGCTTTGACTTTGCAGTGCATTTTAGCTTTAAATGTCTCACACTGACACCCATTCTGTTGTGCAGGAGTTGAGGTCTAAGACGGTGTCTCTGTGGTCCCTGGTCAACAGTAAGATGGACATTTACTTAAACCCCTTCTACACCCCAGAGTCCGGCAGGGTCCTCTACCCCGTCGCCAGCATGCGCCACCTAGAGCTGTGGGTAACATACTACATCCGCTGGAACCCACGCATACGACAGCAGGTAGGACTGGCAGTGTGTTTGTCTTGATATACTGTGACCGGGGCCCCAGACCCCAAGGGGCCTAGAAGCCACCCAACTCATTGCATATCAATTGGTTTCTAGTAATGTGATTAATTGAAAGTTTATTTTGGAATATGCACCACGACAATGCTCTAAAATGCACATGCAATCACTCATCATAGCACATTTGGCTGTTGAAATCTAATGTTTTTCTTTCTTTACTTTCATTTTGTCATAACTCTTTTTATTTTATAATTTTCTTACATTAAGTCTGTTTGACAAAAAATTTTCATAAATGAAAATGTAGTAAACTAATCAATCTCATTCATCTCAGTGAATGTTGAAATTTCAATGTTGTGAAACAAATGTGAGGATGAACTCTATAAAAGTGTGTGTGTGTTTTTGTGTTTATTTGTTTGTGTGTGTTGTGTACTCCAGCAGCAGAGTCCGGTGGAGCAGCGCTACAAGGAGCTGTTGGCTCTCAGAGACGAGTACTTGAAGAAGCTGGAGGAGCTGCAACTGTCTGACTCCTCCCCTTCCTCCCGCCTGGCCAACAGCCCCACCCCCAACACCTCCTCCACCTCCTCCACACCATCACAGCAATACACACACCTACACACTCCCCTCTGAGGGCTGGTGACACACACACACACACACACACACACACTCACATATACTTGTTGACTTGCACTTATGTCCTGTTCACTCTGATTTCTGTCAGTCTCACACACACACACACACACACACAGGGAATTCAATAGTATTGTGCAGTTCTAACTGTGGATAACAAAGAATGCTAATAAGATTTAGATTTGATGGTTAATCCTAACACCATAGTGGTGGTGATGATGATGATGATGATGATTTATGCAATATGTCACAGTACAGCCTTGTCATAAGATTTTTCTACACACACACACATACACACACACACTCATACAGTGAAGCCTTAAAGACATTCAGTGGCTTTCAGTCCAAGGGCTTGGACACACAGGACACACAGTGGATGTGTATAGGGGTTCACACAGGCAGCAGAGCAGAATTTAAGTTACACATTTTCTCTGTATGTCAGACTCTGATTTGAGAGAAACACACCAGGAAAACACGCTGTTGGTGGTTATTTTATAATCCGATCACCACAGAACCACGTACATATACTGTAGATTCACTGACAAACTGAGTACCAGTGACTATACCCGGAGAAAGGGGAGTCTTTACCTCGGGAATACTGGTTTGACCAAATAATCTTAACTCAAAGCCCGCTTACTCACTTTTGTGGTTGAAAGCTCCAGATAAACCCACTGAAAAATTTTGACTGACAGCTGTTTCATATCTGTGCTTCCGTTGCAAGACATGTCCGGTGCGTATCTCAGCCTGTGCTCCCTTTAGCCTCACTGACTGGAAGCACAGGGAACTGCTAGCCTAACTCTGTCAAAATGAAGTAGATCCCCATTAAATTTATTTATGTGAAAGTCCTAGTGTCTCAGTGATATAAAGTATGTCCAAAACATTCTGGTATATAAAACACAGTGCAAAACCTAGAACCAAGAGCTTACAGGTTCTTACAAGTTCAGGTTATAGCCCCAGGTTACAGGTTGTTAGGTTCCTGTAGTGGGAAAGTGCTATAAGAAACATTTCGGAATTTCCCTCAGACTCATTCTAACAAAATCCACCCTCACTTAGCACAAGTAGTATGTGATGTTACAGGTCCCTCACAGTCAGGATATGTTGAGCAGAGCTGTCATAGTGGACTGATGAGAAACCACTAGAATCAGTGAATCCTCCATTTTCACACACAAGAAACATAAAGCCAGTTAACAGTTTAGGAGCAGTTGTAAGATCATTTTTTCACTTTTGGCTGAGCTAAGCTAGCAGTTTCCCCCTGCTATCATCTCTGCACATGAAACTGATGTTGACATTCCCATCTAAGGAAAGACAATTGTCAGAGTGTCTTTTTTGAATATAGTTTCCTAGGATAAAGAATGTGTTTATGGATCCGATACCTTTCAAATAATGAGACTGTCTCTGATTTGTTACAAACGTATATAAGAGTAGTTTAGCATTAAAGTTAATTCTTGACTTTGGAAACCGTAGTTTGCCAAAGAAATTTCCACTCAAGATCTTCTTACTAGATTTTTCTGGAGCCTTCTGGAGCTTTTTAACTGCAGACTTAAGCAAACTCAGTTCACTGATGCAGTTAAAATTTTGTCAAACTACATAAGAATAGAAAAAAAAAAACATAAGCTTGCACAGAGATTGCCCAGTCATGAGTCAAGACACTGGCGGGGAAAATTCCACAATAGGAATAATACATTTCCTAGGAAATGCAACACATTTCACAGTTCGAGGTCAGAACACTGCTAAGGTGACACTTGCTCCGGCCTATGTCCTGCTACACAAGCGTTGGTGTCCTGTGTGTGATCAAGATGTTGTACAACTCTCTCTTTTCACACTTATTCCTACTTGCTGCTCCGCTGCTGAGTGTTGCCTTTTCCCTTGAAAAAGTTGCTTAGAACTGCTGCAGAAATCATGCAGTGGAGTTGAAGGCTGGGAACTCCTATGGCGGACATCACTCCGTGTCTCCAGCTAAGCGTGTCAGGTGTGTCAGTTTTGGGTAGATTGATGTGGAGGATCGCCTGAGGATGAAAGCTAGAGCTGTCGCGCATATTCTGCCACTGCTATCAGTTAAGCTCACCTAAGCAGTATTTCCCAGCACTTCCTAAGATATGGCACTGAGAGCAAATACAGTTCTAGCCAAGCAGAGTTTGGTCAGAATGAATCAGTAATTTACTTTTAAGTATGCAGCTTTGATACGGTTTGAAATATATTTCAGGTGCTCAAGAAAGTATAGGGACATGAAGTGGTGCCAGCCTCAGATCCTGGATCACCTCTTGTACATTAATGCTCTCACTAAACACAGACCCTGAACGGAGAAACCAGCCCAGGTTCATGATAGCCTTACCACGCCAAGATGTTCGCAACCAGCACACAGTTTTAGGGACAGTGAGCAGAAATAAGCCAGTTTAGTCTCACTCCTCCTTAAATACACTTTTTTGTAAATCAGATTGTTTCTTGATATTCTACCCACCCTCACTGAGAAGGCCCATGTGATCTCAAAGCACATGTGCCTTTTGGACAGGTGTTGGCTTGGACAGTTTTGCCAGTTATACAATTGGTTTAGATAATTGGGTGGACTTGTTTACTACATCCCGTTTGCTTGTCTGATCACTCACATTTGTGCTTTGTGTATCAAATTGACTGTGTCCCCAGATAGTAGCATTGGAATTAGTGCAAACTATATTCTATGAAAGATACTTTCCCACAAAAATAGATGAAATGTTAGAAATGACTGGAAAAAATTCAAAATGTCAAAATAATAGGGTACCAAGTTCAAATGATGACATAATAAGTCAAAGTGGTGAGATTTCTTTTTTTATTTGTGTTGAGGTTTTCTTATCTTAAAATTATGGTATAGTTCATAGTTTTTGGCTTATCTCATAATTTAGATTCACTATCTCAAAAGTATGACCTACTGTAGTATCTCATAATTCTGACCTTTAAAAGTGCATATTTTCACTCCATTTTTTTTTGTTGGAAACTGGACTTCTCTCATATTTTTATTGTATCATTTCACTTTTTGTTTCCTGACTCAAATGGGCTTCTTTAAACCCCCCCCCCATGAAAACCAACCTGTCCAAAAAGCACATGCTTTAATAGTTGTCTCTTTGGGTTTTGGTGCTGTCATGGAGCTGGTATCTACAGAGCAGTTGCGTATAGTCAAACTCAGGACATCACATGGACAACTGTGTGTGTGTGTGTGTGTGTGTATTTATGTGTGTGGATAAAAGAGGAATGTTGGAAACAGAATGAAATTGCTCTATCACGACAGTGGAAGGAAGGATTTTGAGAAATAGCCTGATATGAGGATTTTGCCGTGACGTGTAATTCAAAAGGCTCCTATTTTGGTCAGCTTGAAAACAGCCGACACAAACTCAGACAGAAAAATAATGGCCAGCATGCTGCTAAAAGGTCTGTCACAGATATATGTACTGTATCATTCAGTCTGTCGAGATGATGACAGGGCTGGTACAATCGCTCGTGAGTTGAAAGTTCTCTGCCACCATATTTGTCCAGTCAGACTGATGAGTAATGTCTGGTTGTGCTTAGTCTCTGGCACTTAACTCCAGCTTGGGCCACTTAATAAATAATGGGCTTGATCACTGGAGTACTATAAATTCAGGATTTTAGTGTGCTACTGGCACCACATCATCTGTCAGGGAGAAATTTAATAAC
This sequence comes from Lateolabrax maculatus, assembly GCA_031216445.1. Lineage (NCBI taxonomy): Eukaryota > Metazoa > Chordata > Actinopteri > Acropomatiformes > Lateolabracidae > Lateolabrax > Lateolabrax maculatus. The sequence goes on from CM062207.1 coordinate 17,674,691, forward strand.
ATGTCAGATGCTCATTGGTGTGTTATTATGGCAGTGCCCTCTGTGGGGTCCATCACTGAAACCAAGACTAAAACCAATGGATATTCAAAGGAGCTCCAGACCTGGTCCAGTTTAACTTTAACACTGCAACAATGCTGCACTCTGACTCCACACCCAAGTGAAACTGCACAGAATATTATTTTCAAACTTATACAGGGTACATAGACCTGTGAGTCCACATGGACCAACACTGGCACTACATTTGTGACATTTTATAAAAACCCTCACAAATGAATTTTATGTTCTAATACCCTAGAAGTTCTTTCCAGCAGGAGCAGTTCCCTTGCTAGGAGATTGATAAATAATAAAAAATCCAAATTAGCATTTTCGCAAGTTCATTTTATCTTTACATTGACTCTTGGATGCTGGAGTCTGTATTTGTCAATACTGAAAAGATGTGACTCGGCACACCTTGTTAAAGATATGCTGCCCAATAGAGTTGCAAGCTGTGAGGAGCAGCTGGACCCAGAAGGATTTCCCCCTTTGTAAATACACAGTTGAAATGACTCCTTCACAAATGAATATTGTGTTGCAGTACCCCAGCTGTCTTTCTTACTGGACACAACGTTGACAGGGCAGTTCCATTACCTTAGTGAATTTATAGATACAGGAAAAATGTTCTCAAGTTCCTTGCAATGACCTAACCTCAGTGTTCGGCCACATACCTACGCAGCGGTCTGTCTGATTGGGTCGAGGCATATCAGCCAACCCTTCTCCTGACCTGGGTTGGACTTGGGTCGTCCTGCTTTGGTGAACCTTAAACTGCACTGTCTAAAAGGCAAAGTCCTTCATTTCAAGCTGCCATCATCAGCATGGGCAACAGACTGTAGGCTTGGTGATAGGATGTTTCTTTCCAAAATGCACTTCTAATTGACTCCTCTTTGTATGATGTGCACGGGACACAAAATGGGACTTAACTTCTGCAATCCTTGATACTTGATAATACCTTCTCCCAATTCTCTTCCCTACAGCACCCTTGAATTCCTAAATGAAGAGCCTTCCTGGTGAAAAAGAAATTTGAGGCAGGAAGGCTCAGAAAAGCCGGATCAGACTGGATCCACTTTCCCTCAGTGTGTTCAAACTCACTGGGTTCTCAACAAGTTGGAAGCAACGATGCTTTGAGATGAAGCGTTGTATGTGCTGTGTGACAGTTTCAGTTGCGTATGAGGTGCAATAAGTCATTTTGTGAAGTGTGTCAGGTCATGTCCAGATTTGTGCCTTGATTCTTGTGAGAATCACCTTCACCTCTTGAGAGAGACGTCCTCTAGCTGTCCTGGGTCATGTTTGAGATTGACTGCTCTGTAGTTCAGGGTTCCAAAGGAAGAAAGCCTCGCATCCTCTGATTCGGGAGGACGCCATGCTGCTGTTTATGGGTCTGGGGGAGGAAGTAGGTGGTCGCTGACACAGTTTCTGGTCTAATGAGGGGCCCTTATGGCCCCCTGTTGTTGTCACAACCCACAGCCAGATAAGATTTCTATCTATCTCTGCAAAGCTTCTGTCTTCTTCTGTCTGAAGACACTTTTTCTAATGGTTTAAAAGCTGCCTTACTTATGAGCATTTTGTTAGCTGGCTGGCCAGTCACCAGTCCATCCAAGAGTCACCTGAGTTTTTGTTCAAAATTCCAACTGTGCTAACCTGGCAAACCCGCCATGAGGACCCGGAGCTATATTTGTGTTTCATTTCATTACTGACCCTCAGCTAGCCATTCTAATGCAACACATTGGCTTTGTTCTGTTCTTCCCTTTATCTACTAATCAATGAATGGACAGGTCAATCCCTCCCCCTCTCTCAAAAGCACTGGACATTGGAGAGCCCTGTTATTTCATAGGTCAAAGTACAATCAGATTCAACTGTTAACAAGGCAAAAAGACACAATCAATTCACAGTAGGAAGGTATCCCATCATGCCCCCTTGTAACTCAAATTACATGAGAGCAAATTTCAGCGTGACCGTATCTTTAAACTGTCAAGATAGGTTGGTTCCACCCTTTAAAGGTACATTCCCCGACCATTCTAGGATTCACATAGTTCTCGGCTGAGTTTCAACACCTCAGCAGTGAGCTCACGTTTGTAGTTTTGGTTACAGTAGTAATGTTATGCTTGAGGCAGACTCAACACTGCATTGACCTTTCCAAGCAGAAGCGTCTCTGCAAGAAGTTTCAGTGTCTCACTTCGACACACCAAAACTCACGTGACCAACACCAATGAGGTCTTGTTCTATGAAGCTTTACTCTGGTTAAAAGAGGTCCATCTTTATATAAAATAAAAAAGATTGTGAAAACTATTTCTTTTTTTGCGCAATCTGACCCTTCATCCTTTCATACCTTTCGTCCAAATCTAATTACAATGGGACATGGCCAGCAGATGTCGCTGAAGCTTTGTTTGGACAAAAACATCAGGGAGTGCAGCCACCGCAGACAGTCACAATGAAGTCTGAATTTCAGAAAGTTTCCTGCAGGTTTGTCAAATCTCAAACATGACTCATTTCTATGTGTGGGTGGGTCAGAGCAGGCCGATCAGAAAGTGAAAGCTGATTCCTGTGTTCACGGACAGGTGAATTAATGTAGGTTCTACCAAATGGATACTTTTGACGCATGTTTGACGTCCTTGATGAAAGGTTTGATATCATTGAGGAGGTTTGTGGGTAGAACAACAGAAATAGAAAAGAAGTGACAGCAACATAAAAAGTGTGCATTGGTTGGGTGGTTGTGTTTTTAGGGAAAAACAGATGAAAATCTATTTTTTTTTATTTTTTACTTTGTACAAGCACCATGATGTAATTACCTCAATCAAAACCTATTTTACTGCCTAAAGTTCTATTGTTGTAAAATACAATTATTTTATGTAGTGTAATATCTTACAGTTTTATAAAAAGGAAAGTAATGTTGGTTCAGAAATTGTTGGTATAAATTGTGGATTTCTGCTCCATTGGTTAAAATGTTTTTGTTTTCTTTTTGAGGGCATTTTTTTGGGTTTGTACCCCAACCCAGGAGAAAAGACAGAAGCTTCTGGATTCTGTTCACTTGTCACAAACCTTGACATCTTCCTCTGAGTTCTCTGATGGATCTTTAGCTTTTAGATGTTGGCTCTGTGATGATGAATCTGAGAAGCACTCTCACTGTTCATTTCAGTTTGACTCTTTCATTAATGTAGGGGATAATAGGTTGAGGGGTTTTGTGTCATAATATAGCCTGCTTTTTAATAAATACACATGAAATGTGTTTCAGGATCTTTTTGGCATCAACAAGGGAAGGTGAAAACAGAAAACATTTCAAATATATTTCTTTTAATCATGTTATATCCTCTCCACCATTTGTTGGATGGCTCCTGTTATGTAAATATTACTGATTAAATTAATTTAAGGATTTCTGACTCTGACTCCTTGCATGTGTTGTTTAGTCAATCATTTAAGATTTTTTGTAAGCTTGCTTTTCGAGGTGGTCCTTTCATACTGCATCAACACTTTCGACCATGACTAAAGAAGCAGAAAAGTGTATACCACAATGCATTCTGGTGAAAGGTCAAAATGAAATTAGCCTGAACAAAACTTTGCTCGTTTACAATGAAAACCATGCAGGGGACCTGTTGGTTTTGTGATATCACATTCATGGCTAATCCTGATCTATAACAGTCCAGGGCCCTGTTCTTCGTGTGTGTGTACAAATTCATTTTTAGGACAAGGCCACTTTGGTCTTTGATAAATACAAATTTATTTGGGCATATGTTGCATACACTCTTGACTTATTTGTTTTCCAGGTGTGTTTTAGAAAGGAGGGATCAATGCCCTGGTGTCTGACAAGAGCAAATCCCTGTAGCCGAGATTCACACATCTGGTGGAAAGCATGAAACCAGTAGAGTGGAGGCTGTGGTCCTCCAAAGACCCGGCAAATAATTTTTGTCCTCTGTGAGGGACATGACAGAGGCCTTTTCGAACACCATGGTGCAGTTTATTTGAGTTCTAGTGTTCTGGGAAAGCACATCCTGGGCTTTCTGATGTTCCACACGTGGGGGCATGGCCAACAGAGTGCATCTTCTATCTTTTCAAAATAGAAGGAATTGTTATAATCAAGTTTATCAAGATATACTGTTGATCATACTACATAATCATAAGGATTTTTATTTCTTTATGAGAGCATTAACTGTATTAAGATTTTAGAATTGTATGTTGATTTGAAACCATTCAAAATAAACATGTTCCCTTTGTGGGGGACAGTGGGACTTGAGGAAACAGCACTGAGTGAGGGCAATAACAATTCTGTTAAAAATGCCTGAGGGCGAGTCAGACAGTGAGCTGTCAGGAGAAGAGGAAATTAAAGAATTAAAATTACAATGTGGTATTTTATAATTCCCAAATCGTGCCTAGTTCCGTTCTTTTTGAACTGATGTCCACTACAAGGGACATGTTATCAAAAATGACATTTTTGAGAAGAAAAAAAAGTTTGTGAATTACTTAAAATATATATATATATAAATGTAAATATTAAAACCGCTTTTCTTCCAGGTCTCAGTAGGGTAGCAGCACAGGTGTGGGTGCACTGTGTCCTGGGCCCTTTGTCTCCATCACCTCCATGTTGATGATGTTGCTTCAAGGACAGCTGATGTAAAATGCATGCCAGCACAGACAGAGTCCACCATACGCACATATGGTACCGCGCTTGTCGGACAATGGCGCGATCGAGCCGTGTGACAGCCACAGCCCCCTTCCTCTTCCTCTCATCTTCCTCGCATCTCTGGCGTGCTGAGAGCAGGCGGGGCTACAGAGCGAGGAAGAGATGCGAGGAAGAGACCTTGAAGAGGAAGCACAAACAACCAGATGAGAGGAAACCACAGGGTCCGCGAGCCAGCCTTTAGCACACCTAAAGCCCCCAGCCCTGGCCGATCACACGGGCGCGCGCTGAGGATTCAGCCCTAGGTTTAATCCCCCCCCCCCCCAACCTCGCATCCTCGTATCAGAGGAAGTCGCCGGCCCCCGCCCCCGGTGACCCGCACAGTAAACACTTCTCTGGCAGATGGAGAAGCAGGCCGGAGCGGCCGGGGGGGCGGACGGAGCAGGGCCGAACAGAAAGCCCTGGGGCTCGCCGACCTGCGGACCAGCCGCCGGTGAAACCCTGGACAGGTGAGTAGGCGCGATGTTAGGAGCAGATGTCAAACCTCGCCCGTTTACGCTTGTCTCGCGTGTCCACAATGTGTCCTCTCCCACGAAATATTACACAGAGTGTTTCCTGAAACGAGAGGAGCGTGTCTTTCATTCGGCGCGGATCCAATTCATGAAACAGGGCTTATTTCACAGAATTTCAACTTTTTTAACTGGTCCAACAGTCTTCCCCAATGAGCGAAGGCTGCAACATAGGGCCAGATTTGTGACTGGAGTTTGGAGTGACGGCACAGTAACGTTAGCCAGCTAACGGGGACTAGACCGGAGCTTATCCATGTCCCCTCAGTGAGAACAAAGAGGAGACAGACACAGTGGTCAGACTGACGGCAGCAGCGGACAGACCGGGAATCACAGACCGGGAATCACCGGCCTCAGCGCCTCGGACAGGCCGGGCTCAGTGCACCGGGAGGGACGGTAGCTAGCTGTCCCCGCTAATGCAGACCGCAGTGTCGGCCTGTAGGGGGCGCACCTGTCCACCAGCAGTCACACCGAGCCCACACGTTTTTACTGAAACTGTCCTTTTATTTAAAAATACAGTTCAGTGGGGTTAGTTTAGTTGTAATTTGACGTTATCTATAAAATATAAAAGTATTATATATGACGTGTTATTCCTGACACAGTGACAAAATAACCTGCCGAGTTAGTCATAAAAACTATTGTCATTATTTTCTCATTATTTCTGTATAATCTGAATCTTTTCCTGTCATGGCAACATTTCAGTGTACCCCATTATAACAAGACTCCTTATAACAACATGGGTTGGAATGGGTTCATATGATTTCATATGTTATAACTAAAAGCCTTAAGAGACTGTATTGTAGTCTGTGGCTTAACAGAAATGCCAATAACTCTCTGACACAGTGAGTGAAGTGCCTCCTCATTCAGAACCTGCAGAGGTGGCTGTCAAACATCTGCACTCTGCTGCTTCAGAGTGTAAAGAGTAGCGGGAGAACAGAGGCACAGTCAGCCTGTAATCACACTGGATTCCTGTAATGACAAGTTATCACAGTGGAATAACATAACAAAATATCTCCAGAAACTACTCCTGCTTCTCTAAATGCTCAGGATGTCCCACAGTCGTATTTTGGTCCCAATATGGCTACAACAAATGCTTGTTATAGATTGAGTGAATATATATCATCTTTTTACTCATCTCTTTGGTTCAGTCCAACAGGTTCTCATGTGGAGTGGTGTAAACAACTGATCGCAGCCACCATCTCCAGCCAGATCTCAGGATCTGTCCCACCTGACATCGTGAACAGAGACATCAGGGTAGCTAACTAACCCACACACACCGACACACACTCACACTGCTGACAGTATTTTTCATTGGTTTGTGTTTCTTACCTGATAGGCTGGGAGAAGACCAGATTTCATGGTAAGGCTGGCAGAAATGGCAACATGGATGCACATGTGTGCTATATGTGCACTTCAAGTGTGTGGGCAGAGCTTTGCGCGTTGAGTGTGTGTCTGTGTACTGTGTCACAACTTCTGTGATGGTTTAGTTAAGCCACTGTTGAGCTGCTGTACAGTTTCCCTTCTGCTTTTGTCAGCAGCCTGCTTTCTACGACCCTGTCTGTACCTCAACCAAAACACGCGTTTGGTTAATCTGTTCTCCACCAAAGAACATATCTGCATATGTATGTACAAGGTAGAGGTGTAAGGTTGTGGGCATTTATACTGAACCTTTGGTACAGAATGTTCAGTTTAGTATGCAACACTGTTTGGTTTGGTTTGCCTGTCAACAAAATAATAGCTGTTTGTTGAATTTGCTGAATACACTGCATTTAGTTCGTGGTGAGAGTTCCACCTGCACAGCTTTGACAGTGGAACAGTTATTCTCTGTTGACTAAACCGTCCTAGGCAGGGTAGCCTCTGGGTAGCTGCAAAGGAGAAACCAGAGCTGGAAGAGGTTTCCCTGTCATTTTAAATGTATCTTTTGCAAGAGTTACGTTTTCCTGTAAGTTACAGCGACTCTGGACAGAGAGCGAGAAAAGGCGATGGACCCAAACTGTGTGCCGACCTGTTGAACTGCAGTGCAGGGCTCTGCAAAAACAACCATGTGTGCCGGCATAACCCGTAGCCCGGCTATAACTTTCCCTCACATGTGCAGTGTGCCTGTCCCGTATGCAACAAAATGAGCTGAACCTGACCTGAAACTAGATGCTTCGTCGGGACCCGCTGGGCTCAGGTCAAGTGTTGGAACTAAGCCTGCTGACAGGAGTTTTTATGTATAGCTCTGGATAACAGGAAAGGTGGGAACGAAACATGATTTAACTACAGCTCCCATGATTCATAAACAGGCGCACCATCATGGCAGATGTAGTTGTTGAATCCTAGCATATATTGCTAGGATTCAACAACTACATCTGCCATGATGGTGCGCCTTTGCGATATTGTCATCATTTGTCACTAAGTTGATCAGAATTCACCAGCAAGCTTATATTAATAGATACTAATTTAAATTACCTTACAATATAGACAATATGTCCTAGTATCGTGGTTAAAGGGTCAGTACACCCAAATCACAAGAAAACATATATTTTCACTTAAGTATCTCTCTATTGTCCAATACAATAAAAGTGAGTGGAACATAGTTTGAAACATTCCTTTTAAACAAACAGGAAGTGGCTCTGTCAGAAACGCCTCATTTAAACAGGACAGTCTGCAGAGCTCATTGTCAGCAGCTTGCTCTGAGAATATGTCTGTGGTAAGCAGTAGTTCCAGTGAAAGCTGTTGACCTCAACATCTGAGCATTATCCCGAACAACTTGTCTGTGGAGTCACACATAACTGTTCAATTTGATCAAATCAGGGTGAACATTTCAGTGCTAGACTTGTATGAGGGTGGAATTCGGGCTGGGTTTAGGATTAAGAGTTACAAAGCACTTCTGTGGAATTAAGTGACATGAAGCACTTGTTTTGAAATTTGCATTCACAGACATATTTGTCAGTTGTTGTAGTTGCTTGGATATTTTTTATTTTTTTAAGCTGCAGTGCATTTCTCTTGCTGTTGCTTTGGGCTCTTGTGTGTTTGCACGTATCTGTCACCAAATACACAACGGTTATATTGTACTAATGGATATTGTCAGTTTCACTGATATATTTTTCCAACAATAAGAATAAGAAACATGTAAAAGTAACCAGGCAGTGAATATAGTGGTTTCCATTTCATGCAACTGTTTTGTTCTGTGATGTGTGTGTGTGTGTGTGGGTGTGTCCTGTTTTTTGGTGTGTTTAACCTCCAGGTTTCCAAGAGGCTGACTCCCAGGGTAAGAGTTGTAGTCCTATCACACACATACACATATGTCTGTGTGCTCAGGGCTCAGAGTGTCTCTTGGCTCAGGCCTAAAGCTGCCTTCTAAGTATTACTAGAGTCCTTCTTGTGAACAGGGCTGTGACACAGGACCTTTGGGGGAAAATCAGTTGAGGAACTGTTTATGGATAAAATGCACAGACAGGAATGTCACTTTGTTGGCAAATTAAATACCACCTGACACTAATTTGTCAGGTTAGGGCAAAGTTCCTATTAAAGTCCAGTATTGTCATATGATGAATAGGCGAAGCTAAATGCTCACACTTAAAACAGTTTGTTACAGTGTCTTTCTTCCTAAACATTATTAGAATGTGCACAGGCTATTTCATGTAAACAGGATGTGACTGTGTGGCTGAGATGTTTGAAAGTGACTGTAGGTAGGTTAGACTTGTCAGTGACGTCTGAGGGCGGGGGTTAACTGGGTTTCCTTCTTCTTTTTTCTTTCTCTGTACCTTTCCTCATGCGTTTTCTTTGTTCTTTAACCCCTAAACTCTCTCTGCTGCTCTTTTACTGAGCCTTCATTGGCACAACCATATTAGCACAAAATTAGTATTAGTACATCAAACTAGTACAAAATCTGCCCTATATACTTTAAAATAACAAAAAATAACAAAATGACAGAGCTCACATACTCAGTGTAAATCTGAAACTCTTCCACCAGTGGAAAAACCAACACCAACCTAGTTATTAACTACTACTATAACCATCACCATACCTTTTTTCACAAGGGGGAATCTACAGTAATCATAAACTAGTGTGTATAATTAGAAATTCACACAGTTATATATAAACTTTTTAAACTAGAGATGCACTGACCACAAAAACTGCATAGGTATATGTGCAGATACTGAGCTTATTGAACAGATCGAGTATTGGACATAGCAGATTACATACAGTTTCATTGTAAAAGTTTTGTGTTCCCAGTTATTCAGTCACAAGGCCGCTGACTCATGATTTTAGTGCCACAGTAATCCCTGGCCCCATTTTACTATACATCTTAAAATGATTCCTATGAGATTGACGCAGTGAGGTATACAGGTTTTAAATGTGGTGTAACAAAATCACTTATATCTGATCAGTATTCAGTAGCAGCACGTGCCCTGAGTTGAGGTAACAGAATTGGTTTTGGGAGAGAAAAGGTTGGATCGTTGTGTTCCTGTTCTACACTGGTGTCTATGATAAACCAGCTTCTCTGAATTATATGAACAGCTTTGTTCAGTAAAATCTGGAACTGTTTGTAATTTTATATTGTGATATTAGTATTAAAGCCTGTTCTGATTTCAACATTTGAGAGTTAAAATAATCTCTGAATGATAAATCTGAAGATATTCATTTTTTACACAGAGACATAACATTTTTTGACAACAGCTGACAAAGTGTTCTTTGGTGGACAAACTTTGTAATGAAGACAGTGTTTCTAAATAGGTTTTAACCCATATTTGGCATTTCTGTACTGCAATTTCCTGTTATTGACTTATATGCAGGTAATGATATATCTACGCTAGCTAGATCATGTTAAGCAAACGGCACACTGTCATGGACTCATGTGGAATATAACAGTATGTAAATGCAAAATATGTCCAGTGTTGATATTTGGCGTGTAGGCTCTGACCTCATCACTCAATGCAAGGACACATCCAGCTCAGCACAGCAGAAAGTGGGGCGCGACAATAGTAACAGTATCCCACAGATAGAATAATGTTTATACATTGTATAATGTCTCTTTCTCTCTTTTTCCTTTTTCTCTCACTTTCTCCATGCTGGCTCTCCCCTGCAGCAAGATTCACAAGATGAAGGGCTTTGTTACCATGGAGAAAGTGATTCTGAGCATCCCTCCAATGCTTTGGCAAGTCTCTCTCTCTGTCTGTCCTTTCTCCTGTTTACTTCCTCCTCACTCTGTCCTGGTCTGCATGCCTCATCCTGCTCCTCCTCCTCTTCTGTCTGTTGTCTTGGGGAATGACCGTATATAACACACGTAATATACAAGTTTGGAGTTTGAAAGACGTGTGTTCACCAGACAGGGAGGGTCTAATGAAAGATGCTGTTGATTTCCATTATGGGAAATGTAGGATCCAGTGTTTCTGGACCTTGACCCATACTAGGGACTTGTCTCTCACAAGTCCGTCAATGTTATGGAAGTCAATTACTAAATCACTGGAGTACTGGTATAAATGTTATGCATGATCCCTGATGTAGTGTTTTATGTCTAAATTTTCTCATGTTATATTCTGTTTTGTTGATTTACTTCCTGTAAAGCAGTGTCATTGCTATAGGGATATTGTAGAAATGTAACTCACATATCTGGTAGAGTTCATGTATTTATTGACTTTACAGGTAGCGTTACATACATTAAATTATTTTATGTTGCCTAATTTCTTACACCACTTCAACATTTTAAAATATACTTATATTTCTCTGTCATCAGTGTTTATACTGTTTCAACCCACATGTATCTTTGTTTTCATTAAGTATAGACAAAAAAAGAAAGAATGGAAAAAGTCACACGCTCATAACTAACAATGATCAACATTTTGGCGAAGTGCCCTCTTTATATAAAATACAGCCAGCAACTGGGACAGGTTTTATAAATGAGGGAAAGTGACTTAAGAGGAAGAAGACTTCAGAAGTCCCAATATTTAAGAAATCAACCAGTAGAAACCAGAAAAATACAGCACAGAGCCACCTTCACCTCGGGCCTTTCCAAGCCGACCTAGAGCAGCTCATCGCAACGGAGGAAATGCTTCCGGCGAGGGCGAGCCAGTGCCAGGGAGAGCTCTCCTGTCCTGGGCTGTGCACATCCCAGGCTACTCAGCATGCTTTGTATTGTCCCTCTGTAAAAATTTAAAACAACTTGGTGTGGGAATTTTGCTCTTTTAAGTTTCCTTAAGAAATACAGCCGTTTCTGAGCTTTCTTAACCAGGGTTCATGTGTGAGATGTCCATGGTTCTTTGTGATTTTGATTCCCAGGAATCTAAAACTGTTCACCTCCTCCACCTCCACCTCCTGTCTCTTCTTCTCTTAAATCAATGATCAGCTCCTCTGTTTTGCTGAGGTTGAGCAGCAGCTTATTCTCTGCAGATCACTCTGCAAGTTTGTTGATTTCTTCCCGATATGAATTTGCGTCGTTTGGAATCTGGCCAGTGATGGTGGTGTTGTCCGCACACTTCACAACAGAGATTGCAGTCGTGGGTGTTCAGCGTGAACAGGAGGGGACTGAGCACACAGCCCTGGGGTTTAAATTTAATTTGTGACCGGAAGTGAATGCGTATTGTCCTATTCCTCATAGAAATTAATAGGAAGCAAAATCCGCTCTGACTGAGCTATGAGAGTGACCTCTTATTGTGGTTGCCCTGATTTAACACCAGTCCCAGTTAGTATATATATCAGTCAAGTGCTTGCTGCATTTTATTCTGAATAAGGCAGTTTGCCAAAATGCTGTTTCTTTATTAATTGATAAGTGATGAAGTTACATCATTGCTCGCCGGTCAGTCAAGTGTTGGAGTTCTCCATTGGCCATTGCTCTTTCAAAATGAATAGGTGCAAACAGTCCTGAATTACGTTGTCAGGAGGCTTTTATATTGAAGTGCATTTAGTATTACTGACTGTTATTTGGGCCTGTGTACCATCCCTTCATTCAATTATTTCATTCAATCTGGAAAACAGAAACAGGGTTTTTCAGTTTTTGTTGGCTTTAAAAAAGGAAAATAATGTTTTCTTGTTTTCGTTTGGAAATGGGAAAAATCCAATAAACAAGACAAACTAATAGCAAAACCCAAGCAAAAAGTCTTATTTTTATAATTTTGTCTTGTACTGTGCACATCTCATCTAAACTGCAGCGTGCATATACCTTGCGGGAACATGCAGATTCAAAGGAAAAGTTTGTAAAGCATTTTTGAAATTGAAAATTTATCTCTAAAAATATTAAATTGTTAATCAGAGATAATAACCACTTTCATCAGTGATGACAGATGGATTGTGGCCTGTTATGAACATAGGAGTGACCAAGTGCACATAAATAGCCTTTCCTACACTATGCATGGTTTCCTGCTTTAACCCCACCGGTGAAATCGTTTTTCATCTTCACCGATATGTTTTTAAGCATGGGAGTTTAGTTATCCTGTGACGCACTATGAATATTATAAGAGGAGACAATACTGCTTTTGTTCCTCTGATTGACTCTTTGATTTGACATGTTCACGTCGTACAGCGACATCTAGTGGCCACGGCCGTCAAAGCTGCTTCATTAGTATTTGAATTACTAACTTTTGGTGAAACCGTTCTCTTTGTGACACCCAGAGTCCCTCATCACCACCAAAACCCCAGTACTGGTCATCCTCACCTTCATCAGTGGTGGTGGGGAGGTCAAATAGGAAGCATCATCATCATCATGTACAAATCCAGAAAAAAATACACATCTGAAAAAATCTCAAAAACAGAAATTAAAAACCTAAAATCTAGTATTTTATTTGATTACCCACTTCAGTATGAGACCCACTTCATATCTTTTTTTTTAAAGCCCACAAAATAAACAAAATTCTGAACTTTTTTTTTGTATTTCTAAATGAATGAAATATTTGAGTGAACGAATGATACATGGCTTTGCTTCATTATAAGTTCCATTACAAATCAAACATCTAAAGATTGAGTGGAAGGTTTTGTTCTTGTAACTGCATTTATAACATTTTCTGACTCAAACGTAGTTTAACCACATCATGTGATCTGCTACTCCAGTGCATTTTAAGAATAAATAGTACTCGGACCCCTACGGAAAATCACAGATGGACATTTAATATCCAGGAATTCACATTATAGATGCAACCACTGACTGTCTAACAATTTGGCCACAATTTAACACATTAACCATACACAGTCCAGCAATATACTAGGTTTTCACCTAGTCTTGTTTGTCATCTTAATACAGTTACTGAAGGTAAAACCTTCAACAAAAACGTTTCCACTGGAAACTTAAGGGGAAAAGCCCATTCTGACAGCCATTACATTTGCAGTGGTGATTGCTGTCTACTTCTCAGTAATCTTATCAGCGACATGTTCAGTGATACTAGTGTTAGGTGTCGGTGGTGCAGGTTTAGCTGCTGGTCCAGCTGCTGGTCCATGCTGGGTGCTGTGGTCCCACTGACTGGTCTGTGTTGTGTACAGAACCTTCCAGCTCTGAGATACGGGGCACAGGTCAGAATGTTCCAGAACCAGGTTCCTCTGCTGCCAGGAGAGACCATCCAGACTACAGGCAAGTTCACCTCATCTGTTTCTCATCCCACGTCCATATCCATTATGGGTATTATGTGGTCGACAATATCAGTTATTTCTTAAACTTGACATTTTATTTAGAACATTACAGTGAATGTACACATTACTTTGCTACCAATTAATCAATACCTTAACGTTTGTGTTTGTGTGTGTGTGTGTGTGTGTGTGTGTGTGTGTGTCTGTCTCTGCTGATGTGCAGTCAAGGATGTGATGTATATCTGTCCATTCAGTGGTCTGGTTAATGGAACCCTGACCCTCACAGACTACAAGCTCTACTTCACCAGTGTGGAAAGGGTAGATTACATCTCATGTATTAAATTGCTCAGAAGTCCTTTTAATTCAGTCACAGGACTATTGTTTCTCTCCAGTATGGGTCTTTGCAACTGTGTGTTCATGTCAGTCTGTGTACATCCAGGAGTCTCCATTTGTTCTTGATGTGAACCTGGGCGTCATCAGCAGACTGGAGACCATCAGTGTTCCCAACCAGGGAGAGAACACCAAAGGACTGGAGCTGGTCTGCAAGGTACCACGCACGCACACACACACGCACGCACGCACACACACATACACCAGATACCACATTTCTGATGAGTACTGTGCATTGAAACAGGTTGTAAAGAATTTGCCTCTCCACTAACAGATATGTCTTCCACCTTTTATTACTTCCTTTTCTTTGAAAATGTTTCAAACAACAAAGATGTTCAATTTACGATAATATGAAACTGAGAAAAATCTGCAAACCCTCACATTAGAGAATGTGGCCCCAGAGAATCAACTAATCAGTTAATCAACTAATTAATAGCAGTGATGAGTCTGCAGTTTCTGTTGCCACTGAGGATTGATCTTCTAATGGTTTCCCTGCATCAGGACATGAGGAGCCCCAGGTTTGCCTATAAGACAGAGGAAAGCCATCCAGACATGGTGGAAGTGCTGGCCAAACATACCTTCCCCCTCTCCCACAACCTGGTCAGTCTCATTCAAACGTGTTCATTAATGTTGGATGTATACGGTGTGTTGTGCTGCAAGGCCTTTTTACATTTTATTGGTGTGACCAGAGTGACTGTATGATATATAAGAGTATGAATGCTATACAAAGGGTTACGATGACAACATGGGCTTATCTGAATTGAAATTTCACAATGTCTACTAATACAATTGACTCTACAAAAAGGGGATGTACAGGCTTTTTTGAAAATGAGAGATCCCCAAGATACTCAGTTTATAGAGTTGTAGGAATCAGTGTAGCAAAATTTCACAACTGTGAAACACAGAGGAAGAAGTACAAAGCACAGACACCCAGCACCAGTTTGGCTGGCCCCCTACAACAAAACTCAATACGCAGTATTTACTGATGGGAAGCCAGTCATTGTCATCTTTATTTCATTGTAAACTAAATACCTTTTTTTTTCCTTCTTTTTGTTTGGTCAGAATAAATAAACAGTTTGAAGGTAGCAGTTCTGGTCCTGAGTAGTTTTGATGGGGTTGTATTGTAAACAGCTGATCATTTATTTGAAATAAATAATCAATAAATTAGTTTATAATGAAACTAATCATCAGATAAAAAGGAGTGGCTGTGTACACCCTCTCCAGGACAGTGTTTCCCAATTTGTAGAAACTTTCTACAAAAGTGTATCAGCAGTGTAAATATGATTTATTTAGAGAAAATGTTGTTTTCACTTCCATGAAGTTCACTAAAGCTTATAAACTGCATGTAAATGGCTGAGCCATGAACACATCATCATTCTCAAGTTTGATTGTGAATGAATGCCAACATACCTGCTGTGACTTCCTCTGGCAGCCCCTGTTTGCCTTCCTGTACAAGGAGCAGTTTCCTGTGGATGGCTGGAAGGTGTACGACCCAACAGCAGAGTACAGACGTCAGGTAACTGTACCCCAACACTGTCTCACAACACAGTCTGACAGACCTGAGGAAGCACAATGCTTCATACTACAATAATTAAACCATGTAACTGTGCTGATAAGTCTATTCATGACTAACTTATTTGGCTTGGCCGCATGTTATTTGTATGGCATTTTTCTAAGATCATGTTTTAGGAAAATGTATTACAGATTTAGACTACGTAGCTTTATAGAGTATACCCACCTCATTAATTCCATTAGTAAACCAACTTGTTCTTTCAGTTCCACTTTGCTATTTTTGTGTTATTGCTGTGAAGTTACTTTCAGTGAAACTCAACACTTCCTGCAATTTTTTTCATATTTATAAGAAGTGTTGAGTTTCATTGACGGTAGCTTAACAGTGAAAAAACTGGAAAATGTAAGTGGCTGGAAATAATGAGTGAAAACTGTATTTTTGTCAGAGAGGAGAAATTTAGAATGGAATGTAAATGAATATAGATTTATCAAGACAACCCATGATTCAATCATTCTCTCTGCATGGTTTTTAATTAGGACCAAGAGTAGGTGAGAAAAATATTATTAATATAGCAAATGGCAATATTGTATGAAATATACTGGTCATATAATTTTTTTTTGCACAATCTCCTAATGGTTTCTTCCATGTGGTTGGATGATCTTTGTCAGGGCCTCCCTAATGAGAGCTGGACCATCAGTAAGATGAACAGCACCTATGAACTTTGTGACACCTATCCCTCCATCCTGGTCATCCCCACCAACATCACAGATGAAGATGTCAAACGAGTGGCTGTGTTTAGAGCCAAGCACCGCATACCGGTCAGTATGAGGACCACAAACTGAGGAGAAACATGAGTCGACTGATGTCGAGATCGACAGTTGAGTCTTGAGCAGTTGATAAAACAACCTCTCAGACCTTGACAGATTGTTTTATCAACTGTTTTGATGCTGTCAGGCAGGATTGTTATGGAACTGACGGAAAGTTTTTTTATTGAAGGTTCAAAGTCCACCAGCTTCACATGTCAAACGGCCTTAATTACATGCGGAGGGTTAATAGTAATATTTGTAATATAAGGTCAAATCTGTTTTACTCACATATTGTGGTACTGCTCTGGGCCAAAATTCCAATAAGAATTTGAATATAAAGGCAGAACTATACCTGTTAACTGAATTATTTAAACCTGTCTATCATTGTGCAGGGGAAACATGACATATGCAGTACTTATCCTGAAGAATCAGTCTGGCTGAAAGCCACTTTCTGTCTGTGCCTGTCAGCTCCAAGCCCATTGGTTCCTGCAGAAGACACAAATAAACAGCTCAGAAATATGTATAATTAAAAAAAAAAAAAAGGCTCAATCATTTCCAAACGTAACTCAAACAGGAGGAAATTGTATTAGTTGGCGACTATTTTCAGTGGCGGATTAATCCACACTCAGTGCTTGAGGGAGTATTTGGGGCAGCAGGACAGTGTGTGTGGGATCGAGTCAGAATAAACTACAGTGTGTGTGTTCATGGTGATGAAGGAACATGTCACTCAGTGCAGCAGTGTGGCTGCTGGTCCTGAGCTGGTCCTGAACTGGTCCTGCTCTTCCTGCAGGTCTTGTCCTGGATCCATCCGGAGTCCCAGGCCACCATCGTACGCTGCAGCCAGCCTTTGGTTGGACCTTCAGACCGTCGCTGTAAAGAGGACGAACGCTTCCTCCAAATCATCATGGACGCCAATGCCCAATCCCACAAGCTCACCATCTTTGATGCACGGCAGAGTAGTGTAGCATTCACCAACAAGGTACAACACAGCCATGTTTGAACTGAAACACACACCTCTCTCCTTGCCATACTCTTACACAACGACTGATTTTGTTTTGTCCTTACTTTTCATCGCTCTGCTGTCGCCTCCTCCAACACATGCAGGCAAAGGATGGAGGGTACGAAAGTGAGAGTTTTTACGCAAACGTGGAGCTGAACTTCCTGGACATCCCCAACATCCATGTGATGAGGGAATCTTTGAGGAAGATGAAGGATGTGGTTTATCCTACCATAGATGAAGCCCACTGGCACTCCGCTATTGACCAGACACACTGGCTAGAATACATTAAGGTAAAACTCCCCCAACTCCACTGTTGTTTTATTACTTGAAAATGTATAGAATGACCCTTTATATTATGTAGTGGTAGCACACTCACGTGTGTGTGTGTGTGTGTGTGTGTGTAGCTGCTGTTAGCAGGAGCAGCAAAGATAGCTGATAAGCTGGAGTCTGGGAAGACGTCAGTGGTGGTTCACTGCAGTGACGGCTGGGACAGAACCGCTCAGCTCACCTCTCTGGCCATGCTGATGCTGGACAGCCACTACCGCACGCTCAGAGGATTCCAGGTCACACACTACATCATCATCACACATCAACTATGTACTGTAGTCTTCATCTGTACAACAGAACCGTGAGCTGTATGTGTGTCTTCTTGTTTGCAGGTTCTTGTGGAGAAGGAGTGGATTAGTTTTGGACACAAGTTTGCCGCTGTAAGGAACAGAGAGTTATTCTGATGATGTTCCTGCTACTAATGAATTTGTTTGTTAAAAAACACAGCAACAGTATCATTACATCATCCTTAATGATCAAAACTGAATGCAATTATTGTAACTAGCATAACATTTACGTAATGTACGCCTTTCTGTCAGACCTACACTCACACTGTAGAATTACATGTTTAAATCCATCTCGATTTCTGATAGTGATTGTAGGTGGAGTAAAAACAAAGAACAACACTTAAACCAATACAGAAAAAAATTTAATAACAAGCACTTTTACCAACCACCTACACCCTAACAGTCAGTCATCACAACATACAAATCCCAGTGCATGGTATGACAAGACAATTCAAAATAAGAATAAAAATCAGTAAGAACAAAATATTAAACAAAATAAAACTTACAAAAATGAAAGATAGCAGGGCATCTTTGATCCAGTTGTGTGCAATGCAGTTTATAGTGTGATGAGGGGAGAAACATATACGGGAAAGCCCATTGAGACAAATGCTCAGAATCTAGAAATTAGGTTTCACTCCCTGAAACAGTGGAAATTTTTTCCCAGATCTGCAAAACACTTGACACAGAGGAAAGAGTGGAGGGTGTCCTCAGTGTGCTGCATGTGACAGCAGATCTTATCAGAACTGTGGCCTCCAGCCAGTCGCCTTCATTATATTCATTAGGTCTGTTATCGACTCCTGAAGCCAATCTAAACCAAAAACAGGGACATACATGTGCAAATATGCACAAATATTATAATATATGTGCAAATACTAATGTCTTAGAAATGGGTAATGCTACGCATTTGAAATGTTCAAATAATTTGCAACAAATTGCCAACGTACAAGAAGGCTTCTAAATGCTTCAGAGAAAGACAACTTGACGACAGTTTTTTATTTGCTCAAAACACATGACATACATAGTATATACATAGTATATAATGACATGACATCCACTCTTATGTGCTTTGAGCTGTCTTTATGTTGAATTATAATAATAATACATTTTATTTATAGAACGCTTTTCAAGGTACTCAAAGACACTTTACAAACTAAAGTTTGACAGAATAGTTTCCACACACATACAAACCCTGATGGGGATTTGATGTCTGTTGACAGCATTGTTCTCTGTGTTGCAGCGTGTGGGTCACGGTGATGAGAACCACGCTAACTCAGAGCGCTCGCCTCTCTTCGTCCAGTTCATCGATTGTGTTTGGCAGATGACTCGACAGGTCAGTTCCCTTCTAACATCGAAGCGGCACACTACAAATACACGTCTATGATCAGACGACCAGGACAAGCCTATTTATCTGTAGACATTTAGAAGCTGCCACTGTCCACTGATAGTCACTTCTGTCCTTCCAACTGCAGTTCCCAGCAGCCTTTGAGTTCAATGAGCTGTTCCTGATCACAGTGCTGGACCACCTCTACAGCTGTCTGTTTGGTACATTCCTCTATAACAGTGAACAGGAGAGGGCAGCCAAGGTACGTACCATTCTTCTGTTAAGTGTGATGGTCTGTAAGAGCCATGTCGGATTAAACTCTGTCCTGTGTAGGAGGTGCAGACCAAGACGGTGTCCCTGTGGTCCTACATCAACAGGTAAGATACTTGGCACATTGATGTGAGCGAGTGGGGTGGGGGAGTGACTGATTATCTGACTGTTCAACGTTGTCACCCACCAGCCAGCCCGAGGACTTCACCAACCCCTTCTATGTGGACTATGAGCATCATGTTCTGTATCCGCTGGCTTCCTCCAGACACCTGGAGCTGTGGAGCAGCTACTACGCCCGCTGGAACCCACGCATGAGACCACAGGTACACTGCCTCTGCGGGGGATTGATGGAGCTGGGGAGGATTTAGGTTTAGATTTAGGGTTTAGGTTCATTTATTTGTCATTTTACAACACAGGGTTGCAACACAACATTTTGTTCGAGTCCCTTTATGCCACACACACATAGAACATATATACAGATAAGTACATTTAAAAACAATATATTCAGCTATTTATATACATATGCATGTGTCCACCCAGGAAATAATACTGTAGTGCATTTTTTGAAATTGCATCTGGGGGCTCAGAACATGTCGGGAGCAATAACTTGATCCTCGGCGTTTAGGTGGAGCCAGGTCAGGAAGTGGGCACAACAGTCTCTGATTTCCCGTTACTTGTCTCATTTCGTCCACTGCACCTTCCAGCGATCGGACAAACTAGCCATCATTTAAACCAGGAAGTCATTCCGATCAGTAAAACAATAAATCAGCGACCGAAGTCTTTTTTTTTTAGGAAACATGTTTTTACTTTGAAATAGACGATTGATCAATAAACAAAAAAACGATTTCAATTGACTAATCAGTTAATTGTTCATAATATCATGCATCTTTCTTGTAAAATTGCATTTTTGGTCACAACAAACAACAAACTAACAACTTTAGTAATACTAAGTGGCTCTAATAGTTTGTCATAGAAGGTCTTTGATATGTGGGGCCATTTCCAGCCTGGATGTTGGTTTGTCAGTGCAGTGTGCTGTTGAAAGGACAGCTCTGGATGCTGACACCGTGGCTGCGATGTGTGTTTCAGGTGCCGGTGCACCAGAACCTGAAGGAGCTGCTGGTCCTCAGAGCAGAGCTCCAGAGGAGGGTGGAGGAGCTGCAGAGAGAGGCCTCCTCCCACTCCCTGTCCTCCTCCTCGGAACACTCCACCTCCCCCACACACAACACAGGAACTCCACTGCACACCGCCGTCTAATACACACACACACACACACACACACACACACACACACACACACACACACACCACTGTCTGCCACTCACACACAGCTCAATGCATGTTTTAGTCCAAAAACTGAGGATAACAGTGTTTACAATGTGAGGGGGGCTTTATGAGGAGATCCGTAATTTTATATTAATATTCCAAAATACATTTCTAGTAAGTAAAATGATCTCCTTGTAAATTTGTAAATGTATTTAAAGAAAGTATTAAAACTAGCCTGACACCACCACCAGTGACCTAACTGAACCCTCCTGTGCTTGTTATTTATATTATTTAAAGGGCCAGCTCACCCTGCACTGTGTGAATCAGTTTGTGGGGTCATGATTCTCAGTTCAGTGAGTTTTATCCGCAGCGTTTTTATTTTTTAAGAAGAATTGCTACTATTTGTCTCAGGGCTGTTTTATTCACACGACTGCAGAATGCTGCCAGTAACATGTTACAAATACCTGCAGGTACCTGTAATCACTGCAGGCTCCCTCACTTTCTCTGTCTTCTTTGTCAGTGATCCTCTTCCTCAACATCAGAAACATTGTTATGGGCTGTTCTAAAGTCATGATGGCACTGTGTTTTCACAGCAGTTTTGTTTCTTTGTACCATCAACACAGCAGAAACATTATTAAAGTGGATATAGAGTAAATTTTAAGGAATCACAGATGAGAACCACAATTGTTACATGAATCTATTTAATTTCTCAGCCTTAGCATGTAGTTCATGACATCCCTGCTCTTATTTACAGGCATTGTGACCCCTCACCTACTTCCCACCAGCGACACTGCCTTACTGTACGTTTTCCTTTATTTGTATATAAACTAGTCTTTTTCATTTTGTTTTTCTTTCTTTATGATGCCTTTACTGTGTCAACCATGTCAGTGTGATTTTCTGTTCTTCTGTCATTGCCAACCACTTTGTTTTTTACTGTAGTAAAACTGCTTCAATTTCTAATCAGTGTTGGTCACAAATAAAGTGAAGGTGTGTGTATGCAGAGCTGGACCTAAGCTGTCAGTAAGGACCGTCTGACTGGATTCATTGACTGAAAGAAGCAAGTTCAGGTCAAGTAGGCTGGTCTGAAGTCTGCGGGAGATGTGCACATTCTTAATTTAGAAGTAGCAGTTTATGCGGGGGGAAAGGTGTAAACATGGCCTTTGTGCGTACACATGTTTAAACATCTGGCCACAGGACTGTTCAAACTGAACAGCATTCGGTCACAGAAGTCAGTTTCAGCTCCAAGTGACTCCTGTCAGTATGGGCATCAATAGAATGCATGTTAATATAATTCTGATATGGAAGAAGTACATGTCAATACAAACAATCATAAAGATATTCTTGTCTCTATTACAATTTTGATTTCACAGTAAGAGTGTAAAGTGTAAAATACCTAAACGTGACCAAATGAAAACACTGAAAAAAAAAATAGCCAATCCACATTGAGTGTGAGATACAAAATAAATATTAAACTACAAGTTTATGATTTAATGAAACCAGAAAACATTTTTGGTTATGAGTCACTTTCACTGAACTGTTCTGGATATCTGACACACAATCTATACAATCAATGTATAATCAATGTGCTTTATGGGGTTTTTTGGGAGGTTTACTACGTATTTCGAAACATTTTCGAAGTACGCAGTACTTCGGCTTTAGTTAGTTTTGTCAGTGTCTTAACAGCGTAATGAAGTCCCTTTTATTCTCATGGCGTACCTTATAAATCACTGTCTGCATGTGATCATGTAAATATTGTCTTTAACGAATTTGTCTAATTATGTGAAAAACCGCAAACCCCCTCTTGAGCCACAGTCGTTCCATTTTAAAAATAAAAGGAAGAATTGAAAATAGTCTCTTTCTTGTCTTTAACAGTGGTTTCTTTTATTGGTTCATATTAGTAACAAATACCTGTAACATATTGCCAGAGTAATCATAGTGGAATAAGAGAGAAAGCAGAGTTCACTATTACACTTCAAGCAACGAAGCCTGTCCAACATTCAGTTGTCAGACAAGAGTTCAACACTCGTTAGCTACAAGTCACCGTGTATACAGTATGTAGAGAAAAGCATGCATCAAAGTGTGTATGAGAACAGTATACTGGATCAGTGTATATGTGCTGTACATGACAGGTAGCCTTGCACAACCAGCCCTCAAATGTTGCATGATTGACAGCTTTGCTGGGCTCAAGATGTGACGCTCTTCTGTTGTCACCACGGTCTGTTTCCTAAAAGTAACCCTAAAGTAACCCTAACCCCCCCAACCCCCCCACCGGTCAACAGCAATAAATGTGTACACAATCTTAAAACAGTATCAACATCCACAGTGCCAATAAGTCCTTCACACATTGTGTATCTAAGTGAGCAGTATACAGGTGCCTACACCTGTAAGATATCAGGTGCGTCTGTACATCTAGTCTTTTCATGGACGTAAAAAAACGTTCTCACACACTCCACTCTTCACTCTAATCCATCAAGTCTTCTTCTAACCAGCAAACTAATTCAAACGTTGCACTAGAGACAGTGAGGACATCTGCGTAACATTCAGGTTTAAGGCCAGATTCACTCGTGATCAGTTCTGAACATTTTCGTACAAACCGATAATTCAATCCCAATACATAAAGGCAAAGTCAGTCTCACCCAATGCTACATCTTTGGTGACTGTGTTTTTGCAACAAGCCAAAGGTTTTTGCTATATATTAGATACATTCAGCAAACAGACACTTTTGTTATTTTGTTTGATTTATGTGAAGTTGAGCAGCCTGAGCATGACGAAGCACCCACCCCTCTCAGTTCTCTGGGTACTGTCACCACCCCCCTCCCGTTCTTCCAAAGTAACCCACCCAAAGGGGCTAAGAAAGCCATGGGTGTTTCTCCTGCTCAGGTGCGGCTGCGGGGTGTTAGATGAATACTGTGGCGCATCCCTGTGGGGCTGTGCGGGGTATAAGGCAAAGAGAGAAGCACCATTTGAAATACAGCCGACAGGGCAGAGAGGTCGTCCATGTGTGGACTCTGAAGGTGAGCAGGTCAGTTAAACAGTCGGACCACACTCAGTCCCTCAACACTCAAGTACAAATAGACTTGGACTGATGTTACTTTGACTTAAGTTTCTCTAAATGTTCTGTTAGTCTTTGCTGTAGAGACTACACACTGTTGGTCAGTCCCTATTATCTATCAGATGAGGATGTTTCAGTTTCCAGCTTTGATCCACTGACAAACACCCTGTCTATTTTTAATTTACTTGCCATAGACAAGAGCCTATCTTTGTGCAACCAGCCTCCGAGCACAGTGATCACAGAGAGCACAGTGCACAGAACACTAACAGCTGGAGTGTTGAAGGACTTTCATGGAAGGAGCGACACAAAGGGATTGTGGATTGTTTCCCAAGGCAACAAGTAGGAGACCAGGGTGTGATGTTGATGTAAGACTGTGCTGCATCCTGTCAGGTATGTACCGCGCTCCTTTTCGAGGCTACCAACACTGTTTACAGATCATACAGAACACACTCCCTCAGTATCTGAAATGACATGAAGCAACAAGAGAGCTTAAGCTCATTCAGGCCACAGGCCAAAAACCCCAAATCCTTCACGCGTTCACCTCTGTGAAGATACAGACTGTTCTATCAGACACCACTCACGTCATTAACAATGCACAATGGTAGTCGCTTACCAATCACTGCTTATGCCCTGTTCATGTCATGTGTGTCGTGTGCTTGCTTCTGCTATCTTCTTTGTTTTTAACATCTCAAGAAACACATTGGCTTTCTGGACCAGACTCCATTGGCTCGGGGGGCACACACATACACACACACAAACACACACCTATGTGTGTGTGTGTGTGTGTGTATCAATTGTCTGTATGTCACACTGTGGGCTAAGTCCACTACATAGGGCGCACTAATTCTCACTTTGAGCAGTGAAAATGACACAGACTAAATACAAGACAGGATAGAAAACAGTGAATGAATTCAGACACGGCCAAGGTCACCCAAATGAAAGCTTTCTCGTTCAGGAACATACAAGACTCCAAGAGTCTTCAGGAACACAACAAACCGTTGGCAGTACAGAACAAGCTCACTCACCAGGAAGCCGTAACTATCTACAAAAAGTTAAGCTAAGTTATTAAGAAAAGTCAAGTCGGGTACAAAGTGTAAAAAGAGCAGGTGAGGAGTGTAAACACACACACACACACTAAAGAGTATAGTTTAATATGGAGCATAATCATGCTCTTACATACTGCTAATAGTACAAACACACAACTGCTCACAGTAATATTTACAACCATCACAACTTTCCAAAAGCACTCGTAATGACACGAATCAAGATCCTAAAGCTAACTACAGCTGCTAACTTCATCTACACGGCTAACGCAGGGTTCTACTTTTTAAAATGCAGGTTATCTCAACCAGGATCGTCTCTGAGGCAGCGCCAACCGAAGTCCTCCCTGACTTCACACCACATGTCATCTTTCACAAATGCCTCACATTTCCACTCTCGTAAATCTTCTTCTATTGGTGGCCATTTTGAAGTCTACCAAAGGCTGAGCCACGGGGGTTATAACTCCAGATAACTTTAAGTTGTAGTCTTTCTTTGTCAAAATGAGTTTATGATTACAGCTTCCAAAAAGCTTGGGGTAATAGCTATCTGGTCTACTCTATCTCAAATCTGTTTGGCAGATAAAACTAGCATTACGCCAACACGCACGCTAATCTTCCCAGTACAATTTCTCACAATGATGTAAATTCAAAATGGCCACCATGGGATAAAGATAACTTAAAGAGGTCTTCTGCACACACTGGCACCTCAACGCTAAAACAATAAAACACAGTACAAACAATAGTGGCTCGTATGTAGCAGTTAGAAATTTAACAAAAGTCACGTCACACATTTTCTGCCTGTCCACGAGCCTCGTCACAGCCTACTTTTCCAGTAAGTGCCGAGGTTTCTCTTTTTCAAATAGCTTACGGCTGAAAATCCCTTTCACATGACCAGAGAGAGAGAAAACACGCTGTGCAATGAAGCTCTAACTGCAGTGGAACTGATTTAGCTTTATCAAGTGTGGTGAGTCTTCTTTTTGACGGTTCATATTAGACGCTACATTGAATTGAACCATTACAGGGTGGAACTTTAATCTAACTTTCTTCTCTCTTTTTTTTTTTTTTTACTTTTAATTTGTTTTTCTTTCATTGATTTTACTTGCTTTTCCTTGACAACCACTCAATACTTTACAAGGAAGCGGATGGATGATTCACTGACACCGTTGCCATTTTTGAAAACAAGGCTTCTCCGGGCGTCCTTCATTCGGCATTGTCATTAAAGGCTAGTTGAAAAAACAGAATCTAATTTTTAATATTAGTCTATTTACACTATAAAAAGACAAATGTTTAGACGCCTTATTTTTCCTCATTGAAAAAAGATCAAAATCTGAATAAGGCAACTTTGTACATTTAGATAGAGAACACAAGGAGGGTATAGATGGAGCATGTAGCAGCTGATGATGTAACTGTCATGTGATGTAGACAGTAGCCACCTGCAGTAACTCCAGTTCTACGAACCGCATTTACTAATGGACCTTATTAGCTAATAGTTGAGCCCATTAAAGGGTAATACATGTACCAAGTGGGTCAAAATGTAATTTAACCTGATTACTAATGTAACAAATAGCATTATTATAGTAATCAGTGATTATGACCTTATAATGATATAATACAAGCTGGGAAATAGCGTTAAATGTTCTTCATCCACTTTCCACAGATGTGTACAGAGTCAGACCTGGAAGTCGTGGATTGTATGAAGTGTTGCTCAAGTTTTGATTTGATATCCATCATTGTGCATCAACACAAGTAGCGTCTATGATTTGTGACAAATGATCAATTGTGTGTCAAAAGCGGGGGAATGAGAACTGTTGTGGTCAAAGCCATGAAATTAGATATTGGTGATTACAATTCAAAACTTTCATTCAAACAAAACAAAAGGAGCGAAAAAACTGGACGTGTCTCTTAGCGCTCCCTGGTTCACTTGGAGTTCCGCTCTATATAGATCAATGAGCATCTTTAACATCATCAGGCTCTGTTTTGAAATCATGCTGCAAGTCTCAAGACTCATCAGTGTCCCAAAATGCAATCTATCTGTCAACTAATCCGCCTGAAATCCAGTTCACTGTACAGTTATGGAATCCCTGTGAACCCGAAGCAGTTTGAAACACAACCATAGATGCCCAGAAGAGTTTCTCTTTTCCAACGATTAACAGCTTTTTGTATTTTTTTTTTCCTTCAGTATTCCGACTTCATTGTGTGACTGGAGCTCAGCAAAATGCTACGACTGAAGCCCCGGATCACCACAGATAAATCACAGACCACATGCTGCAGGCTGGTAACTGTAAACCAGCACTGTTAGTGGTGATCAAACAGTAAACAATAAATAACTATATACACGTACATTTGGCAAGGTTCCATACACCGTTGGCCATGTTTACTGGAGAGAATTTAAAAAATCTCTGTTCACATTCAGCATAGAAGGACTTCAAATCCCTGCTTCTGCAGTGCAAAGCTGCAGGATCAACAAGGACGTGCTACACAATAGACAAGTCTATCCTGTAGCATGGCTGTGTGTGTGTGTGCGGGAGTTAGGTCGGGAGTGTTCTGGGAAAAACTGCATGTAGGTGGGTGACCTTTGTGTGTGTGTGTGTGTATGTGTGAGTGTGTATGTGTATGTATGTGTGTGAATGTGTGTATGTGTGTGTGTGTATGTGTATGTATGTGTGTGAATGTGTGTATGTGTGTGTGTGTGTGTGTGTGTGTGTGTTACACAGCATTCTCTTCAGTGGGAGATTCAGGGTTGAGTGGCTCCAGGAAAGTCTGTTGGACTGCACAGACAAGAGACAAGAGACATTACAATGCTACAGTTAAGTGGATGTATCAAAATAAATAGGGTTTCTGCTTTTTTCTCAAAGGAGAACACAGGACGAGGGATCTCTACAGATCTGCTCTGTAGATCCCTCGTCCTTGTTGCTAGAAAAAGTATTTTTAGTAGTTACGCAACGAGTGGGTTTCACCCTAAAAAGACTGTAACTTTGGAAGACATCCACAGCTGAAGCCTGAATTTGACTTCAGGTAAGACTTCATTAAGTAGGATGAGACTGTGGATTTTGTCCACCATCATTAACACTGAACGCTCATTAGGAAGAGATCTATTCAGGAGGGAGATTATAAAAAGCAAACACATGGGCATCGGACTGTTGTTTTGAGATAGGTTTGCTATTTTTCAAGCCTATCCTTTAAAATTCGGTTCTGTTATAAAATATAGTAAATTAATGTTAAATACATCAATAAAAAGAAAGCATTCAAATTTAAATAAGCGTTATTTAAGTAAGGTGCGGTATTAAAAGGTGACAAAGGAGTCATCAACTGACAACAGCTGCACCAGTTAAAACGCAACATTGGCTGTATAGCATTGATTTATATTTGCTGTATATTGGCTTGTACAGTAACAGATGAGGCTGGAACAGAGTGTGTAGTGGATGTGAGTAGAGGGCAGCAGAGATGTGTTTACCTTGTGGTTCTGTAGCCACCACGGCCTCTGGGTTCTCAGCCTTCACCATGTCAGTGTTCAGGCTCTCTGTCACAAAGCAACAACACATTCAGTGAGCATAATTACAACTGACTGCAGCTGTATCTACTGCTGCTTACAGGGCTGTCACTACAAGACTGCAGCTGATGAGTTGGTGGCACCAGCTAAACAGAATTCATTAATAAGTTGTATCGTCACGTCCTTCTTTAGTAACTACTAGTATTAAACTGGTGATTTACTAAATCAGGTCACACTACTAAAATATAACAAGTGTCTGTCTTGTAAACACAGGAATGTGTAAATCAGTAGCTAGGAGACATCTACAACACTGTGTAACTATGTAAACAGGAAGTCACTGTACCATCACAAACTAGCATAACTTCAAAAGAAAAAAGGTTGAAATGTAGGTATTTGTTTTTGATGGTATTTGCATTTGATTTGAGAAATCTGTTACAGTTTAGAATGAGTGGGAAATGTCCGATAATGTCCTAACTGAAATTATTTACTAATTTGGTCAAATGTTGTGTACATGCAGATATCATACAACATATAGTTCTGTTACCCAGAGGGGTCTAAGAGAAGAACTACACACTGGGAATACACTAATGATCTCATATTCTGAGTGCTGCGGTGAGGTTTTAAATGGATTTGTTAACTGGCCCCATTTGCTGCTTCAGCCTTAGTCGGACATTTCCCTTCCACTTAAAAAACTACAAAACTACTAATACACAGAAGAATAAAGATATCTTTTCATGTATGTATGTATAAATAAAGTCACCTCTATTTAGTGAGGATTAAGTTAAATATATTGCATGACCCTTTTAATTCATTTAAAAGTCATGATAAAGCATATCATACAGGATATCACAGATGTGATGCTATGGGGACTTCTTATTTTCATAGCTGCAGCTAGCAACTGAGTACACATTACTATGGTCTGTATTTGTTAGGACATTCTTAAACACCGCACTCAAATGTAAAGCTATATCAACAATTTTTTGTTGTGCTGGCCACAGCGGACACACACTGGTAGGGACAGTGTCCTGAGGGACAGACTCCTCTAAAACACATGCTTGTCATGTAAAAGCCTTACGTTGTATACCGAAGCACAGCTTCTTCTTCTGGTAGGAGATGTAGCTGCTGATTGCGCCCACCAGCGCCATGGCAACCGCACTAGCAATCCCTGCAATGGTGCCCACTTCTGCCGTGGTCTCTGGGAACACATACACACACACACACACACACACACATTAGGCTCAGGCAGCCAAACAGACAGCCACACATTTATGAACAAACCCTTTAGACAGAGATGACCCACCATTGTTGTCATCATACTGGTTAACCTGATCGCTGTCACCACTTGGACGTCCACCTGTGGAAACACAGAGCAGCAGGCCATGATCACGTATGTGTGAACTGTTTGAAGTGTTGGTCATGATGATAAACAGTTAAACATGGACTTCCTATAAAGGTGGATTACCTTTGCCTTTGTCAGGTTTGTAGCTATCATCTTTACTAACATCAATCAGATCGCTGTCAGAAAGTTCACCTAAAAGAAGAGAAAGAGATCATCAAGTCAAGTCAATTTTATTTGTATAGCGCCAAATCATAACAAAAGTTATCTCAAGACTCTTCATCATCACCACGCTGTAGATGAAGAATGGAGTCACTAAATTATAAAGTGCTACTTATAGGTACAGGAATAGAATGACCTACACACATATATATACATATATACACATATATACATATATATATATATAAACACATATATACATATATACACACACATATACATACATATATACACACATACATATATGTATACATATATACATACATATACATATATGTAGACATACATATGTATACATACACATATATACACATACATATATACACACATACATATATGTATACATATACATATATGTAGACATACATATGTATACATACACATATATACACATACATATATACACACATATATACACATATACATACACACACACACACACACACACATATATATGAAGTTTTTTAAAAACATATCGGGATAGACTTTGAAACTATATTTTGGTCTTCAGCAGTTAAACTCAAATAAAAAGAAAATGCATGAAGCAGAATGGGAGAGGATACTGAGTGAAAACAATGAGCTTCCTCTCTGGAGGAGAAATGACACTTGTCCATTAACCAGCAGTCTGGTCCTCCCCAAACAATCTACGCAAATATGGGGCTAACTGTCCTGATGATTCAGCGACAGCAATCATCTATAGTTTCAATATTTTACCGAGCTGTAGGTGTGATGGTTTTGGAAGGTTTACTGGAATGTCAGAACAATGAGGAGTCTTACATCTGCATCAGTCCTTCAGTTTTTCAAATATTGTAAACCAAATTAAAATGTCCCCTGGGTTTCTGGACTCCATACGTTATTCCTCTGTTTGGTTCAAACTGATCCTAAATTGGAACCTGTGAATCATCACAAAATTAGACTGTAAATGTGGCAGGAAATAATCAGATTTCAAATCTTCAGATTTAAGATGATATTTACCTAAACGTACATTTTTCTGACACAGAAAATGACCTGTGATGCATTGTATCCATTCATCTTAAAATATGTAGTTTTGGCAAATGTTTTAGTTATTTCATGATGTAAAAGAATCAGTAATTAAGAATTCATGAGTTAGGACTGTCACTTTGGGTGTGAAATTCAAACGTGAAAAAATAAATCCACAATTTTATTCTGTAATGAGCTCAAGGTAGTTCTTAATTCTCAGCGTACAACCACAACAGGCCCTGCCTTGTGCTCCAGTGGGAGGGGGTGTTCTTTAAGTGCATTCGTCACACTCTGCCCCAGTCCTTCAGCCACTCCCCAGCCCTCAGCAATGATCCCTGCGGTCCTCGAGCCGTCCACCTGATGCCCAGAGACGTTCCCTGCTTGGTTTCCTGCCTGCCCCTGTTGGATCTGTTTGGACTGTCTTCTCGGTTTTGACCCCCGCCTGCCTCATTACTCAGTAATTCTTTGTGCCTCCATTTTGTTTGTCATTAAAACATTCACTGCCTCAGTCATCTCCATTTGGGTCCTTCCCGAGTCACCTGCTGCCCCACTTGCCCCTTCGTCACAGTACTGTACGTCTGACCTGCTGCATGCTCTGCTGTCCTCTCAGTAAACGAGGCTGTTCTATGCACTCTCTGCTGTGATGAACAGAAAATCCTGACAGCAAACCACCTGGGAGGTTCTGTATGGATGCATTTTGGTTTCAACACCACAGATGAAAAAAATTTAAGTAAAGCTGCTTGCTGGATTTTAAAGGGCACATGCACAGTAATGTTCTCTTGTCCCTCAGTGAGGCACCGCAAATAAACTACTAGTTTAACTAAATTTGACAGAATCCATTTTATCCAAATGGTGGAGTTGGAACATTTAATGCTTTTTGTTGGAGGAGAGCTGGAGAACTGTAATGGAGACACAGGTGGTATGTAACAAGGCCTAACCTTAGAAATGGCAAAAAAAAAGAGAGAAATACCCAGTATAGATGACTGGATGGGGTTATGCTACATGATGGAGGGGGTTCCTTATAATCTGGCACAAACATCCCTGATAAATAACATATAATGAATCTATTAAAGCCCCTATGTATAGAACTGTGTGACCAGAGCATTATACTATTGTTATGCCAGAAGTGTTTCTGTACACCAGTTGCTTTTTCTCTTGAAATGTTCATATTCTACACATAGAGACTTTAATTCTGCTCTAAATCCTTACTAAGTCGTTCGACTTAATAAATTATGACAAACTAATAGCTACAAATGCTAATCCTATGGGAGACGCTCCCACCCACCTCCCTGCCCCTTGCTCTTATCCTTGCCACCAATGTCATTGTTGGGGTCCAAGGCATCAGCCAGGTCAAAGTCATCACCAGCTGTTGAGGTCAGAAGGTCATCGATTAATGTCATTGCAAAATAAAAGCAAATGCAAGAGTGTAAAAAAAATGGTAACTGTAAACTGAGAGGGCAATAACTGAAAAATCAAAGCAAACTGACTTGTCTCTTGACTAATGTACTGTGGAATGTTTTGGTTCCTATGTAGATTGGTCTTAAGCTCATTCCACACTGTATATTTTATATACATTCATAATGTACATTTCCACTGCTACTGCTTTGTCGTTTTTTCTCAGTCGCTGTTAAGCTGCTGCTACAAACTCTACACTGTAACCACAGTGATCGTGTGTTGAGTTCACAGCCAAAATGCGGGTGACCTACAATCAGTACTGTGCCTGAACGCATCCCGTGTAGACACAGGCTTAAACTGCTGCTGCTGCTAACCATGGATGTACTACAACAGAAAATCCCCCTGCG
This sequence comes from Lateolabrax maculatus, assembly GCA_031216445.1. Classification (NCBI taxonomy): domain Eukaryota; kingdom Metazoa; phylum Chordata; class Actinopteri; order Acropomatiformes; family Lateolabracidae; genus Lateolabrax; species Lateolabrax maculatus. Next base: position 17,707,537 of record CM062207.1, read on the forward strand.
ACCCAAAAAGCTTTTTCTCCATAGACCACCATTATAAAACAGTGTTGACAAAACACCTCCGGCTGTAAAGGTCAGTTATTTTCTACTGCGCATATTCAGTGGGCCGCATACCTAGAAGTAACCTGGAAGCCAGAAACTTTTTTGGCGTATGCGCCAGGCGAGTGATTCTTATTGGACTTAATAGGAACCATCTTTTGGTCCGGTATCCCGTTTTTATAAAACATCCATGCTGCTAACGTGCTGCTGTTGCTACGTGGGCTTTGTCTGCAGTCATGCTAGCATCTCTGTGACATTAGCATGTTGGAATGCTATCATGCTCTCAATGACAATATCAAGTCAGTTTTATTTATAAAGCCCAAAATTAATTATGGTCCCATTCTTTTGACCCACCTGAATGGAACATGGCCATCATTTATGTTATCAGTACGCCTGTGTTTACCTGCTGGGTAAAAGGCCTATTAGCAGTAAACACACAGTGCAGCTGAGGCTAATGGGAATGTTATAAGTTTTGCAGATATTTGGTTATAAACCAAAGTACTGGACTTCCTGAGGAGAGCATGACTATCTGAACCAGATGTCATGGTCTGATAGATAGAATATTTCAGTCTGGACCAAAGTGTTGAAACTGACAGGAGGAAGTGTTCTCAGCAGAGTGGGGAGCACGACAGGACTCAGTGCTGTGGAAATGCACATTATACTAACTGTATCAGGACTACAGGAAACTTGGGGAAGTGTTGAATTTGGATTAACAGCAAATTAAAACAGAATGAGATCAGAAAAGTGGTGTCTAAAATGTAAAGCAGAGCAAATGAGAGATAGTAGTTCTTGTGTTCTCTGCAGATGGGTGCAGGCCTCAGGAGGAGAGCCACCTATAAACACACAGGAAGGTGCGTTCTCTCACCTGGCTTGGGTTTGGGCTTGACTGGGGCCTTTGTGCCTGCGGGGACTTTAGGCACAACCTTGGGTGGGGCTTTGGTGGTGGTGGTGGCGGTGTCATCGTTTTTAAAGTAATCATCCAGGCTGAGGTCTGCAGATAACATTGACGACACTGCGTATGAATATATAGATCCACTGACTGCAGTTATGCACTGTGAAATGTTTCGGACAAGTAGATTAGGTTTGTCAGAAGGTCAATTCTTAACCAAGAAAAACAGTAAACAACCATGTTAACTTCTTTTTAACAGACCAGTATCTCCAACCTACAGTGTTCAAAACCACCAAGATGCTGCAAAGGCAGCTCATATGACAACACCCATTGTCTGATGCTGTTTGGTTGACAGTGAAACATGGAAAGTTGTCTTTTCAGTTCATTTAAAAAATACTATCTGAAGATAAACTGATAAAACTGATTCTGATTCATAAAACATTTGGTCTACATCACTGTCTCTCATTGGTTCACTTAAAAATGATTCTGTCACTGTTCCGTAACGTTGTATTATATTATATCATGTTATAGAATATAGAATTAGACGGTCCTTACCTCCTCCTGCTCCTGCTCCTCCTGCTGGTGCTGCTGGCTTTGGTGCAGGGGTCACTGTTTTGAAAGTTGTTTTAATTAATTTAAAATTATGTATTATATTTCTATTCTGCAGTACACCACCATTTATGGTCCCACAGTCATTTTCTACAGTGGTAAGGAGGCAACATACCTCCTGTAAACAGTCTTAAAAAGGACCATACCAGTGTGTTTGTGACATTTTAGCGCATTACTGACAAATCATGTATACTTTACATTTCTGTTGACCTTTATTGAATGCATACTACACATATTTAGATTTATATGTTGATGCTGTGTGTTTTATATGTATGATGTATTTTCTTACTGTTCCAGGCAGCCATAAGAAGTGACAATTGAGATAATGCATTAATTTATTACTGTTGTAATGTGTGTGGAGGGTGTAACAAGCTGGATTTCATCTCAGTGCATGTTTTAACCTTGTGCGGATGCAGACTTTACATTAAAGGCCCTTTAGACCTTTGCTGGGCAGACTTATGCTAGGCATGACATGAGGTCACCAAACTCCATGAACTGACAAGAATTATAAAGAATCATAAAAGTGTGATTTAGGGGATGTCAATTAATCAGTCTGCACATTCCCACACATCCTTGGGAAAAGCTCTGATTAAAAAAAAAAAATGTAATAAAAGAAAAATAAATAAATAAAAGCTCTATTTATCCAATATAAGTAAAATCCTGTGTGAGTGGACCATGGGATTTTACAGGTCCAGCTGAAGATTCCTGTCATGACTTTTACGTAAAAGTGATTTGCATAAAGAGGTGCATGTGAAAGGGGCGATAGAGTCTCCAGCAAACACACGGGACATGAAGAACATGCAAATTAAACAGGTGATTGGCGTTCTATTGTACTTACATTGTTTACTGTCATCACCACCATCTAGAGCATCGGACAGGTTAAATTCCTGAGACAGGACTGCAGTCCGGTGAAGACAGAGGGACAGACAGGGGAAGCAGACACGTTACACTGAATCTGATTCAACGCATACTGCATGAATGCCTTAAAGCTGAAACTGATCTCTTTGATTTACGCTTGCTGTATTTTGTAGAGATATGATCATTTTAGTGATGAGTCCACCCGGGCCCTGCTGCTGTTACTGTGTCACACACATACAAAACTCCGGCCCTGCTGCCAAACCGAGCCCACAGTGCAGTAATCCTCTGTTTGTCGTCTGGATTGCAGAGCAGAGATCATTTACCAGAAAGGACACAAAAGCAGAGAAAAACAAGCACTGGCTAACCTCAGTGGCTTTCAACCACAAACAAACACATTTTAATCCTCACCTCTGCCTACAAATCACGATACACATTGGTATTTACAGAACTTTGTTACCTTTCTAACCCCAAATCTGAGGGAGGTAACTGACAAAATGACACTTATCAAAATTGTAATAAAACATTTACAAATACACTTATAAATACAGATTTGGTAACACAATTGATTTGTAGTGTTGTTTACCATGCTCTATATCATGATAAAATTCATATATAATATTCATAAAAATAAACCATGTAAAATAACACATTATCTAAACATGAATTTAAAATCAATTTTAAATGATGCAGTGTTAATGAACAAGAAGAACAAGGCGAAGGGCAAAAAAAAATTTGATACAATGATAATAAAATCAAGAAAAGAGAAAACAAAAGTAGATAATAAAAAAATGCCCATACAACAATTGCTAAAACAACATATGCACTGATTTTTGGGGATTTATTATTTTTTGCAGTTATTTATGCAATAACGTACAGTATTATGTAGCAAGAATGACTTAAAGATCATTCAGATATTGCTGAAAACACATTACTTTTACTAACAGGAGGTAGTGAAATTACTGACTTCATCATCATTAAGAATCAGTATTTATACTATCTTAAATAACAAAATTGACTTTGCATTAAATGTACATTGGGGCACCACCCTTCGAAAAGGGAAAAATGTGAATTGCCAATTAATTAAGTTAATCTGAAGGTTATTACTAAACTCTTGACTCGAAAACAGTGACCGTACTGTGATTTTCCACGACAGTCTATAGTGAAGTGCCGTACTGCCCAGGGACTTAGGCCTGGTTTTGTGAAACAGACTAAAGACTGTACAGTGTGTTGTCTGACCAAAGGCAAAACTGTTCTGCCTGCTCCAAATGGCCACATTCAAAAGACAGGTGGAAACCCTGCCATCAGAGCGGAGTTCGAGATGCATGGAAATCAAATGGGGGTTAGGGAGCACACTTTTGGACAGCCTCAAAGGTGTTCATAATGTTGTACAGTCACAAAATGTGACAGAAGTAGCTGCATGCAGAACGAACTAAAAGAGCTTGAAGAAGTGATCCACAAAGAATATCCCTGTGTGGCTATTTGATTGGCCTACACAGCACCTTGGCGGATAGCAGCATAAGTTGAACTTGTTGATTGGTCAAACATCAATGTATGACCATTTTGGAAAACCAGAGAAAGAATTCTCACTTTTTTACAATATCTGGATATGGCAGCTACAATATGGTTAGGCTCCAGAGGGAGCTGTGTTATATCTGATAAATGTCCTCAAGTGATGTCACTTGAGTCAGCGGTTGGGGCTGAAGACTACGAGTTTGAAAAGGAAATTCGGTCTCCTGTGTGAAAATCAGACACGCACACCCACCACCCAAACCTCCACCATCTCACTTTCTGCATTACTTCTCGGCTCACTGGGCTGTGGTCTGAGCACAGCCACAGCCTCAGCAGCGCGATCCTTGGCCACATCTTACCACATGTAAAAATGAGCTCCGCACAGTGAGCTTCACTGATTTTAAATTTGGAGAAAAAGAGAGCACTGGTATTGGGTATGTACTCTGTACTGACAGATACCGGTGTCAGGATCATCATCGAGATCATTTGCATAATTTGCTGCTTCACTCCGATGCATTTACCAGCGGTTGGATTAATCATTTTTTCACTACATGACTGCAGCTTGTCAGTCGGTCCACACCTTAAATCCATAGGTTATCATGCAATAGAAATATAAACCTCATAAATCCAAGTCAAATGCCAGGAGGGTGCCTATGCACCTGGTGCTAATGTAAGGTGGAGATCACAGGGGTTTGAGGAAAGGTGGGTGCAGTAATACAGAATAAGAGCACTTGCTTTAAATGATTCACCTTCAGGTGCCTAAACGATCATATCCACCCTCACTCAGAGTGACATCATTGTCAGCATGGCATATGCAGCGGTGATCCAGACAGACAGACAGACAGACAGAGGTTACTGCGGGTGGTGCCCCATCCCTCTGATCTATAGCACATCTCAAAGACTGGACCCGCCGCAACAAACTCTACACGATCCTTTGTGTAATAATGTGTAATGACTGACTCTATTCCAGCATCTGCGTCTTTAACGTCTGCTCCCAGGCCGGTGCACCGTTATTCGGCCTTGAATCAAAGTGCGGCACAAAAGGCGGCGGAACATGTGGACGTGCGGAGGTGTGCGGGACAAAGCCGCGTCGTTACTTACCCGCCAGCGGCGGCAGCAGCAGCGCCAGCAGCAGGCAGAGCGAGCACAGGGAGCGGTTTGCCATGGTGCAGCCTCCGCGGACACCTGGAGCACAGTGAGAGTACAGCGGGGAGATAACGGGCCGGTCGCCGCTCGGTCAGTCGGAATCCTCTCGGTCTCGCTGGAAAGCCGCAGTTGAGGCGTTCACTATGGCGCTCTGGGACACTCCCACACCCCGCCGCTTCCTGCCACGCCCTTCAAAATAAAACCCCCCTACTCTGACGCGAAGCGTCGTAACGGATTGGTTTCTGCCAACAATAGAAAGTGAAACGTGTCAGCGACGCTAAATAATCCTAAACCACGTTTAATAGAACGACGCACACAATAAAGAGTTTCGATCACGTCCTGCAGTTGAAGATCGCCTCCAGTCAGACATGTATAAACACTGCTTTTAATAATCACAGTATGTGATCAGCCCATTGTGTGTGTGTGTGTGTGTGTGTGTGTGTGTGTGATCAGCCCAGTGTGTGTATGTGATCAGCCCATTGTGTGTGTGTGTGATCAGCCCATTGTGTGTGTGTGTAATCAGCCCAGTGTTTGTGTGTGTCTGTGTGTGTGTGTGATCAGCCCAGTGTTTGTGTGTGTCTGTGTGTGTGTGTGATCAGCCCAGTGTTTGTGTGTGTCTGTGTGTGTGTGTGATCAGCCCAGTGTTTGTGTGTGTCTGTGTGTGTGTGTGTGTGTGATCAGACTGTGTGTCGCATGAACTCAACACAGTCAGTGACAGAGGTAACCGTCAGTTAAGATAATTAACCTGCGATGTTTGGAAGCACAGAGGGCCATTTAAAAACTCGAAATGTTGTTCTGACAATAGAACCAACCACTGATAGGATCTTTCATTTTATTTTCTAGAATTTTGTCTCTAGCAGACAAATATATCACAGACAACCCAAAAAAGAATCACATCGTTAAAGACATTTTTTTTGTGAAACAAGTTTAAGATATATCCACATTCTATTAGGGAAAACTATCCAGCAGTCATTGCCCCCTTTAACTGACGGTATCCTAGTTCATCCCGTTTCATGGCAGCAGCACACATCTGTACAGGTTAAAGCTGCTCACTGGCTCTGGTGTCAGGAACATATGGAATCAGATGGGTCTGGATATTAATGAACAGAAGAAGTCACAAATGTATTTTGCACATATTTCTTGTAACGCAGTAGAAATCCACCAATATGTGTATTCAAAAGTATTCACAGTTTCATAAAAAACAGATTTGGATGTTGTTATATTTATATACAAACGGCTGAACTTGCATTTACAAACTGCTTATCATGAGTGAACTGGCTACACTAACGAAATTGCTTGCATGTGCAGTATGAGGGACTGGGTGTCTGTGGCGACATTCCTGGAAAAAATCCTAAACCACACCGTTAGTTTTCCAGCATCAAGCCGAGGCAGACCTAACGAAACAGACTCCTTCTATTTGTAAGTGCTCCTCCCACTAATGGGCTTTGCTACTGGTTTATCCCTTTGAGGCTCACCCTGGGCACCTGAGAAAAAAATATACCACCTAATCAGGAGGGTAGCACACAGGCTGCACCCGCCCCCCTATAAAACCCCTCTGCAGGCATTGTTCACCTCCCTTTTTTACTCTGCCAACTCCAGAACATATATAGCAAGTTCACGACATCATGGCTTCTACTCCTAGCAAAGTGTGTTTTTCCTGCTTCACTCCTATCCTGCCGTCGGACTTCCAGGAGTCTTGTTTCCTCGGCCGATGCAGTCCAGGCACCAGAGGAAAGTAACTGGCAGAGCATTTGGTTCTTATGGGCGGGCCCTAACAATCCAGTCATTTTCTTGGACATTTTAATGCAACAACAGATTCATATTGATAGTTCAATATTATGTAAGTTTATATGTTAAAAGACTATGAAACAATATGCTTATATAGGGATGACCTTTAAAATTTGGTTCAATGGGTATTAATTAATTGTGACCTGATCTGATTGGGAGTTGTTGCACCGTCAGACTAATTTGCAGATGTGTATTAGTCTCATCAACACAATAGTGCAGTTGTTTGTTCTTGTTTTAGAGAAAATTTACCGTCCAATCCATTTAATACTGTAGCTGTAGCCGGCTGTGGAACGTTCCACACAGGCGGCAGCCATCTTGGTTATTTACAAAGATGCCTCAATGGCACTCCTCTCTGTCAGTCATCGTATTAAATCTGCCCCATATTAGATAAACAGTTGTGATTGGTTTGCCACATACCAGTTCAGAGGAAATCAGTCTGAATGGGAGACGGGCCAGACATATCTTATCAAATCATATCTGCAAATAAAACAAGAGCTCGCAGATTTGTCTGGTTCCCAGGCTATTTGCCAGTAACTACCCCAAATAAGCTACCGCTGGCCCTTGCTGAGCGCACCATTCATATCTATAAAACCAATGTGTTTATCACTAAATTGTTTACTAGAGCACAAAGATTTAGCCTCTTAATTTTGCTCTTAAACCGCACCAGATTGATGCATTTAACTTTAAAATGTTCAAAATGTTCTGATTTCTCCCTGAAGGGCCAAATGCCTGACAATGACACTTGTGAAACAAGTGCAAATCCAAAGGAAAAGAAACAAATTCAACATTCAGATGAAGGCAAACAAAAGAGCTGAGCGATGACACCGTTTGGTCCAAAAACACACATGTAATTACCACTTATTGCCATAGGTGCCGCCACAGACAACAGAGATCTTCAAGATTGCTACCTTTATGAGTTTGAATTTGAATGTGATTTTCTTTATTTGAACAGGGCCAATATACAAAGAGCATTAACCTGTATAAATCAAGGATAGATGTAATGTACCAGGTTTTAGGAAATTGCCCGTAATTCCTGGCCAGATAAGTCAAATAATATCTATTTATTGTGATCACATAGTGTTACATCTGCGCAGTCTGATACTATTAGGAACACGAGGACGGACATCAAACAGCTGCCAGAGCTCAAACTTCAACATGGAGTCTGGCAGCTACAGGTAAGTGATAACTCTCATGTCGTCTTGTCCACATTAGTTATTGAATTTCTTCTGGCTTCCCCCTTAACCCATCATTGTATATAAAGTAATCAAAACCAGTTCCAATTTGAGCGGCTACACATTGATGCATTAACAATCTAATAATGTAATATATAATAATATATCAGTCAGAGGGGACCTTTTACTGCCTTTTTCTGACATGTAGTTGATAATACTTCTGTACATTTACTTAACCCTTGTATTTCTGTCGTTTATTGTTCCTTCCTCTATTATGGTGTTTAAACTGTTCATAATGCAAACAAAAAGCATAAATTATCACCAGATGATGTGTGACATCTTTTAACCAACTTCATTCCTACTCATTATTACAAGTTCTACACTTATTTTGGGATTTTACAGTGTATAGACCTCAGTTATCTGAGGGATGGTCACAGCCTGGTATCTGCAGAGCCAGGATACTGTTTTTTAAGAATGAATGACAAAGTGTGATCATTTTGGCTTTTGCCTTACAAATGGCATTTGTGGCAAGTGAGGCTGTTTCTGATGTCCCCTGGGACACAGAGCCCCTATAACATCTGTCAGGAAAAAGCATGTATGGTTTTGTCTAGAAGGTGTGGTTTCGGTCCCGTGGCATGGTGAGACGGGTAAGGGGCCAACAGCTTGAGAATGAGAGGAGGTCAAGTCTGGTTCAGAAGTGGGAACAAAACCCCCTCTTTTCTGTGTGTGTGTATGTGTGTGAGAACAGAATATAATCTCACACTTTAATTTCCGACGGATTTCTGACCGTGAATAGCACAGATGGGTGAAGTTTGAATAAAACGATTACAAATCAATGAAAATGGCCCTCATGATTGTCAGATGAATTATACCTTATTTATGACAGAATAAAATGTAATCATTTGCCTGAAACACGATGCAGGACTTCACCTGTAATGGAGTAGGTCTGCATTGGGACATTGGTGCTTTTACTTCAGTAAAGTATCTGAATACTTTTTGCACCACTGCCTGCCAGTACAATAGGCTACCTCATGCACAAATGCACCGAGGTACAGAGCTGTTTATCAGTACTCTTACTGCAGTAGTAGTGACATTTTGCAGGTGTTTTCCAGTTGTTTGGGGGACTCTGGAGTCCAGCTTGTTATGTAGGCGTGGTTTTGGTCCCCAAACTGCGGAAACAAGGCTGGATGATCCCAGAGAGAAGGCAGCAGCAGCAGCAGCGGACAGCCCGGACCAGCAGCGACCACAGAGACAGCGCGGACACGCTGTCCAACAGGACCGAGAAGATGGGGGACAGAACCGGGACCAGGTAGGAGACTCGTCCGGTCGGTTGGTGCATTTGTGAAAGAATGGAAATGGTAGACTGCGTTTCGTTAACTCGCGAGGAGAAAAGGGAACTAACCGAGGTGCTTCTGAGCCGGATTGTTGAGACATCAGTGGTGTATCGCAGACAGAAGCTGCAGACATACAGAATGAGTCCACCGTGTGAGCCGCAGCCGCGTCCTCTCTGTCGCCGTCCTCGCTGGATTTTGGAGGACTGAAAGTTGACGTTGACGTTCTTTAAATGAATATTGGTTTATAGTAGCCTAACGTGGAATTGAAAAGTGGATGTCATTAAACAGTGGAAAGTCTTCATGCTGTGCGTGCAGCCATTAGGTTTGGCTGGAAGCACGGCGGCGTCGAGCGGCCGTAATGTACGTTTCTGAATGTCTGGCGTAACTTCCTCATGGAGGGAGCGGGACGGATCAGGGTGTTGAGCAACAGCAGTAAGAATGTAGTCACGGGGTTTTTCCTCTTAAGAATAATTTATATATTTTCATAATTTACTTACATAATATTCCACCCACACATTTAAGCCAACAGAAGTAAGTCAAACTCTGGAAAACTCGGCAGGTGTTTGGCAGCAACCACACTCCCCAAATTCTTGCATCTTCTATAGTCAGGAAACTGTTCTTCCCCGTGTGTTTTATCCACTTTTACAAGGTGCAATTTAGCTCAACATCCCATTGGATATACATATAATTATCAATGCAAAAGTCTCAAATACAAAAATGCCGATTAAAAATGAAACAGTAAGTAAGATGATGAGAATTTTTGATGAAGGTGACCAAAGACATCTGTATTAAATAAGGGCTTTAAATGTTGATTAAATATGTATCAGACACACAAATGGTAAATGGACTGCATTTATACAGCGCTTTTCTAGTCTACTGACCACTCAAAGCGCTTTACAATACATGCCTTCATTCACCCATTCACACACACATTCACACACTGATGGCAGAGGCTGCCGTGCAAGGTGCCAACTGCTCATCAGGTGCAGTTAGGGGTTCAGTGTCTTGCTCAAGGACACTTCAACACTTTCTCTGGAGGAGCCGGGGATCGAACCAGGAATCTTCCGATTACTAGCAACCGCTCTACCTCCTGAGCCAGCCAAGTTTATTTTATTTTTCACAGAATAATTAATTAATTAATAATTAATGGTAATCAGTGACAGCTGATGTGACCCAGTGCAAGCCGGGATAAGGGCCAAGCTGAGCCATGTTCACCCAGCTTGGACCTAAGGCTGCTGTACTACCCAGTCTACTCCTGGATGCACTGGCTCATGCTCAACAGAACCACATCAGTCTTGAAGAATATACATCAACAGTGACGTCATACATCAGCAAATGTGTTGATTATGGTGTTGTGATCACAAAGACAAAAATAACCAGAAAGCCTGGATGACTGGAGAGGTTAAGGCCCTATCAAGAGCCAAAAAAGTTGCCTTTCGAACCCCAGACTGTCTGGATTGGTGGTCACCACTGCTTCACTCTAATGCTGAACACTGGAGCCCCCCAGGGCTGTATGCTCAGTCCCCTCCTGTTCACGCTGTGCACCCAGGACTGCAATCCCATGGAGAAAACTCTGTTGTGAAGTGTGTGGATGAACCATCATTGGCTGGACAAATGATGAGAATCCATATCAGGAGGAAATCAACAACCTTGCAGAGTGGTGCTCAGAAAACAACCTGCTGCTCAACGTCAGCAGAACCAAGGAGATGAATATTGATTTTAGAAAAAAGAAGGCAAAGACCCTGTCTACATCAGAGGAGCTGAGGTGGAGCAGGTGAACAGGTTCAGGTTCTTGGGAAACAGCATCACAGAGAACCTGTCATAGTCATCTCACACCTCCACCCTGGTTGAGAGAGCTCAGAAAAAGCTGTATTTCTTAAGGACACTTAATAAAGCAAACTTCCCATGCCAAGTTCTTGTAAACTTTTACAGAGGAGCAATAAAAAAGCATCCTGATTGGAAGCATCATAAACTGGCATGGGATGTGCACGGCCCAGGACAGGAGGACTCTGCAGCGGGTGATTAAAATGGTCCAGAACATCACTGGTACCCATCTACCGAGCATCAGTGATATCAGTGAGGTGTGGTGTCTGCAGAGCCCAAAGGATATTAAAAGACCAAACACACCCCAGCAACAGCCAGTTCACCCTGCTGTCATCTGGTAAGAAATACAGAAGTATCTGTCGTACCGCCAGACTACAGAGCAGCTATATTTCCCAAACTGTGAGACTTCTCAACTCGTCCTCCACACGGCAACATAAAAACTTGTTTTTCTTGTGTAGCGTAAAGAGAGTGTGACATGCATTTTGTTGCGCAACCCTGTGTCGTAGAATGACTAATAATTGTACCCTTTAATTATCGTCGTAGCTTAGCAAATCCGTTTTCTTTTTTGCCAACGTCAGTGTCTTAATTCGAGTCATTCAGTGGTGCACCCAAATAGATTTTCACATTCACACACTCTAATTTTCCCTCCTACATGCAGTAGAATGCTTGCGCTGTAGATTTAATTCACTTCAAGATGGACGAGGGGTAGACTGGCTGAACAGATACACCCTCTGTTGAGAGACAGACCATCTCCTCTTGTGTTGCTTCTTTCTGTTTATTTGCCACAAAAATAACAATTCTTCCTCAGCACTGAGGAGTTGTTTAGCAGAACATGCAGCCACATTTGGTCTATGATATTCTTCCAGTAAGACTCTTTGCTTATTCACAGAATATTTTGTTTGTACACCCCCTAATATTTCAGTGGATACTATGACAAAGACCGCACTGAGCATAAAAGCCTCAGCGGAAGCCTGCGCCACAGTCTTGCACCAGCACAAGCAGAGCCATGCTGCAACACTGGCAGACTGAGGTGGACAAAACACAGCACAGAAAGAAAAGAACAGTTCAGATCTTGATCGGCTTAATTTTAGCCAATACAGATACAGCAAAATATGCCCAGATCTGCCTGGAAACCCATCCTTGGGACATCTCTCATTCTTAATGTAATGTCAATACAAGTGGTGGAGGAAAAAATATACAGCCCTTGTTCCGACCAAAAAGGTACTCAAAAGTTTATCTGAAGCTAATATGAAGCTTCAGCAGTCTGAAACAAATCAAGTTAGAATCAGAAGTTACAGTGTTTTTAGTAAAAAAAAATCCCTCTTATTGTTATTATCTCTCTACTGCAGCTCAACAGGAAAATGCTGTCTGTGGAACACAAAGAGGACATTTTATACTAAAAAGGCTGTAACTTTGGAAAATATCTTGCCCTGAAGCAAACTTTCGTTTAAACATTGGAATCAATCTTTGCACCAGATGAGGGCTGTAGATTTTGTCCTCCTTCACTTACATTAAGAGTGCATTAGGAAGGGATGTTTTAATGGCCAGTATGAGCAAGAGGAATGATTACAGCAAGCAAAACCTGTTGCAGTGTTCGTATGGGCAACTGGCTGTTGTTCTAAGTTGTTTTAAAACAGACTTGAAAAAGATTCTGAACTTATCCTTTTACATCTATCACCCTGTAACCTTGATTATATTCCCTTAAGTCACGTCAGGTTAGTGTAGAATTGCTTGGGAAACAGAAACAGCGCTGTTTTGTACTCCACTCAAATACATTACATTACATTTGTTCAGCTTTCATACAAACTGACTTACAGTAGGTACATTCAGCAATGTAGATACAACCCCAAAACTGCAAGAATCATCCAAGTAGCCCACATCAACCTGATAAAATATTCAAGCTGCTTCAAGCTACACTTAGAAACAATAAGAGAGAGAGAGAAAGAAAGAGGTTTGAACAGGAGGTCAAAGGAATACTTCCATCTTTTCAAATTTCTAATATTTGGTGATTTGGTTTTCATTTCATTCCAGCTGTGGCCAGAACGGCCAGTTTACAGCAGTTAGTTTAGTGGAAGTGTAGAGTGTGAACATTTAAATTCACATTGTGGGGGATTTGTCCCGTTTTTAGTGCTGACCTCAGTGGCTCCATACCCTTCTGAGCTGATGGAAAGGCTTTGACTGAGAAGTTTTATCATGATTCGATGTTTTTCTCCCCTGTAGGATGAAGGCCGGACAGGAAGGGGTTCACATGTCCTGTGCTAAGGAAGTAAAGGATTTTTTTGTTGATAATCAGGATGGTCATTTTGGTCTTTGCTCTTGTTATCTGCCCTCAGAATGGAAAAGCCAGCACATTCCTGCACGGGGACCTGCTAATGTTCTTAAAACTGCAGCGCTGTGCATAAAGTTGGTAAAGCTGGCTTGGCCTGAATGGTCTTGACAACAGCTCTGCTTGTACAACAAGCTTTCCATCTCCTTTACGGTAATGTTTTCGTCTTGTGCTGTTTTTGTCACACACATGGACTCTACAGGTTGGTTGATTAATCACAATACTTGGTCACAAAATAAAAAAGAAATTCCTGGCATGCATATCACTGGCATACACTGGCCACATTTCCTGGAATACACTTCACCCTCTTCCTGTTTAGCTTCAGCGCAGACACTCTTTTTTTCTCTGCTTTCTTCTCCGACTTTTAGTCTCTGTTGTACCGGGATTGTGAGCAGTGGTTCTCCCTGACGACTACACTATAGAGAATGTAATTTATTGTAGTAAATTAATTTATTAATGCTCAGTATGTTTGCACTGGAGAAGATTTCTAAACTCCACAACACAGACTGCGTAACGAATTTCACAAACTCTGTAAAGCCACACCTAATTTGACCCGGCTGGACTCTTCTTAGTGCAATACTAAATATAAGAGTAAAACTGTACTTAAACCCATAGTATACTTGATTATAACAACATGTAGTTGTGTGTGTGTGTGTGTGTGTGTGTGTGTGTGTGTGTGTGGAGGAAGATGAGGGATGGGTCGTGCCTGCATGACACCACAAGGATTTAATTGAAGTGGTGCCAGTAAACATCTTTACTGAAAAGTATTACAGTAAAAGTATTAATACAGCAATGTAAAAATGCTCCATTACAAGTGAAAGTTAGGTGTTCAAAATCCTACTTATCATAACACTGTAAGATAACCAGGGGTAGAGATTTTTTTTAAATGAGGCTGGAATAGTTCTTTGAGTGTGTTTTGCTAAAAACACGTTCTCTGTTTTTTGTCCTTCTTTGTGAAGTGCTATTGCAGTTTTCCATTGTAATGGTTGATGTCTCCCTCAGGATCAGAAACGCTCCATGCTGTGTATTGTAATCTAATTCCCGCATGCATGGTCACAGACGGGTCACACACATCATGCTGTTGTTGAATCTGTTCTGTTTTGTTTCTTATATAGAGGCTGATGAGAGAAAATGTCAGCCAGGATCAGTCTCGTGAACCTCCAGTTCACATTTACTTGTAGTTTACGATGACCTTCTTGTCTCACAGTTCATTGTGCTGTCAGCCATCACTGCTGCTTGCTAAGAGCTCGCTTTTTGTTTACACCAACTCAAGGATTGGTTTACTGCTGCAGTGCGTGAGTGTTTGTGTGTTTGTGTGTGTGTGTGTGTGAAAGACAGGAAATATGACGTGATTATACAGTGCCTTTGGACTGTAATGGGATCCACAGCTCCTATCTGACTAACCAGGCCTTAACATTTCCCTTGTGTACTCTGAAACACATGGACAAGTATTTGACTTTGGTTCCGTGTCAAACCCATCTCTCTTTTTTCTTTTTTCAACATCTCCACTGTAAAATTAGTCCGGTACAGATATAAATGATTTGAAGTCATTTTTAGTTAAAAAATCCGTTGAAAAAAAAAATGTGTACTGCACCCATTTAGCCACTCATTTTCTTCTTCTTCATCCTTGTCAAACACGGCACCTACTGTACATTACCCTTTTATACTTCTTTTAAAACTTATGCAATAGAACTCCCCAGCACCTGGAAACACACTTTGTTGTGTAAAATTGGTGGACTTCCCCTTTATTTTTTAAACATAAACACATGAAATAAACATTTTTGATAAAGATACCTTCTATGTGGTTCTTAAAGAATTGTGATAAAGATACGTACACAAAGTAGGACAGTTTACAGTGTAAAAATAAACTTGTCTTTGCTTTCGGGGGGACAGACTAAGCGATGGAGAAACAAAATTACAGCAAACACACCTTTTGACATTTGTATTCTGACTTTTCTTGTTACTTATTGGCCAACACGAATGCAGACACAAATGTCAGCTGCTTTCAAAGATGTAAAAAGTGGATGGGTAGAGAAATGCAACTGGCAAACTAACAAAAGGCCGGTAGAAGGAAGCTGCTTCAGCCCAGGTGACTGGTACAGTATTAATGTAATATTCACATACACACTCTCTGTTAACAAGACCTGCTCTCTCTCTCTTTCTCTTTAGAGTCTTCAAGAAGTCCAGCCCCAACTGCAAGGTGTGTGTGTGTGTGTGTGTGTGTGTGTGTGTG
Organism: Lateolabrax maculatus; assembly: GCA_031216445.1. Lineage (NCBI taxonomy): Eukaryota > Metazoa > Chordata > Actinopteri > Acropomatiformes > Lateolabracidae > Lateolabrax > Lateolabrax maculatus. The sequence goes on from CM062207.1 coordinate 17,723,261, forward strand.
TGTGTGTGTGTGTGTGTGTGTGTGGGTGGGAGGGGGGGTTCTCGTCATTGTTTCCCTTTCTCAGACATCTCCTGTTGTGGATTCTCCTAATCCCTCCATTTTTTTCTGCCTGTCCCTTTTCTTTCCACAGCTAACAGTTTATCTAGGGAAGCGGGACTTTGTTGATCACTTAGACAATGTAGATCCAGTAGGTGAGTTGAAACACACACACACACACACACAGTCAGATCCCGATAGAGACAGGCTACACTGCTGATCCAAACCCAGGTCCTGTTCTGGACACGATGCGTCACTGTAAACCAGCTGGCTCCCAAATCAGGCGCCGGATCCAACAAAGGTGGCTCTTATAGTGGACCTGGAGTCCTGGTCTAAACCTCAACCTCCCTCTTTATTTGAGAGAGTCCAGCACTGTGTCCCAGAGAAACAATACTAATGGTGCATTCAGAGTCCCTTTTTAAAATTTCAGAAATTTCCTGGTTTATAGTCAGTAAGATCCCCTCAAACTAACAAGTTTCGTGATTTTGTGAAGAGTTTATATTAAGAGCTGTGACATTTCACTCAACACACTGGTGAGCACTAGATTATGGGATGCTGCGGGCAGCAGGTTGTGTCCAAATGTGGACAAAAAAAGGCTGCATTTCTCGACTGCGTTTGAGGAGCCTGAAATGCGACAGATCTTGTCGGCCCTTTATGATGTGTTGGCACTGCAAGTATTATAGTATATATAGCAGAAAGACCGCCATTTCCCCCAAAATGTGTGTGTTTGTGTGTGTGTATTCTCTAGACGGAGTGCTCCTTGTGGACCCAGAGTATCTGAAAGATCGAAAAGGTATGAAACTTGAAGATAGACTCAAAGTACGTAACAGCCTGATTTACTGACTGTATGACCATTTGGCCATCCATGTAATCAATACTTTTATCCATCCTCAGTGTTTGTGACTCTGACTTGTGCGTTTCGTTACGGTCGGGAGGACCTGGATGTCCTGGGCCTCTCCTTCCGGAAGGATCTGTACGTCAGCACTATCCAGGCCTTTCCTCCTCTGCAGAAGGAAAAGAAGCCTCTGAGTCACCTGCAGGAGAGGCTGCTGAAGAAGCTGGGTCAGCATGCCTGCCCCTTCAACTTCACTGTAAGACTCCTAAACATGACCTGTACCCCAGCTTCACCCGGAAACCTCCACTGACCACTCTACTGTCAACTGATGTCAGCCAGTTAGATTTCTTCAGGGATACATAATGTTCAGTCAGTTTTCACAGATGACAAAAAAAACAAAAGTGATTTTACAAGTTGCAATTGGTGAGGATGGTGTTACTCTGGAGAAATAAATCATATATGTGTGTGTATATATGTATGTATGTGTGTATGTGTGTGTGTGTATGTATATGTATATGTGTGTATATATATATATATATATATATATATATATATATATAGTAAAACTATATAACAAGTAATTTATATTGTGTTTTTTGTTCAGTGTGTGTCATAGCAGTAGGCATGGTGAAATTATAAATTCTAAGCTTCTTTTGAAATCCTTGTTATTTTGAACAAAACGTCGGCAAAAACGCAGAATATAAACCATTTAGTGCACTGTTTACTATAATACTAAACAGCTCACATACTTACAATTACCCATTTCACATTCTGTGAAGTGAAGTAATGTGAAGTGGTTAAGAGTTGGTATGTGTGCTGGTTAGTATTATAGTATATAATATTACTAAACATACTTACTGTTAAATATGTCGTGTTCAGACAAGTGAAGTGGAAGGCAACGTACCTACTCTAACCCATTTCACATTCTGAGAAGTAAAGAGTAGTGATGTGAAGTGGATATGTTTAAGTACATACTGTGTACACAGTATATAGTATGTTTTGTATTACTGTGAAGCTAGAGCTGACGCTTGAATCTCTCTTTGCTATGTGTTTGTGTGTGTCAGATCCCCCAGAACCTGCCTTGCTCAGTGACCCTCCAGCCAGGCCCGGAGGACACTGGGAAGGCATGTGGTGTGGACTATGAGCTTCGAGCGTTCTGTGCCAAGACGGCGGAGGAGAAGATCCACCAAAGGTTAAGCACATTCAGACTACAACCAAACCATCGCTTCTAGAAAGACACACAGTGTGGTTCTCTGCCCTAGAGACTAGACATCCAGCAGTTTCTCCATTTGCTTGAAATTCTTTGAAACCAGTAGCCCAGTTCTCTCTGTGCTGGTGTCCCTGTCACTGCTATCTGTGCTGTTGGCTTATGGAGGGTGTATACATACTGTATTACCTCCATAAATGTACATGTATATGAACCTCCTGTGTTTGTAGGAACTCTGTGCATCTGCTGATCAGGAAGGTTCAGTACGCCCCAGAGAAGCCAGGTCCACAGCCAATGGTGGAGACCAGTCGCAGCTTCCTGATGTCCGACAGATCTCTACACCTAGAAGCTTCCCTGGATAAGGAGGTAACACACTCGCACACTTCGAGGCACTATGTGATGGCCGGGACACACACTGTTAAGCGTGCTAAGTGTCTTTCTCTCTCTCAAGCTGTACTACCATGGTGAGCCTATCAGTGTCAATGTGCAGGTCACCAACAACTCCACCAAGACTGTCAAGAGGGTGAAGATATCTGGTAAGTCTACCTTCCCTTACACACTCACACTCTTATTTCTACAGCTGAAAGATGTTTTGCACCACTTGTGACAACACTTACAAGGGAGACAGAACAGAGCTGAAGTACTAAAAGAATTCTCCTGTCCCTTTATCTCAGTTCGTCAGTATGCTGATATTTGTCTGTTCTCCACGGCTCAGTACAAGTGTCCCGTTGCTCAGGTTGAAGCAGAGTGAGTTCTTCTCCTACACTGTTATGTTCCTCTTCCCCCATGCTATATTCCATTCTTGAGCCACTTGAAACTGTGTTTTCCAGGGTTGGGCACCATATAGATGTATCATAAGAAGATGTTGTACATCCGCAAGAATTACGGGTATCGTCCGACTGATGCTGGATTTTTGAGGCAGATACAGATATTTGAGGCTTTAAAAACATCTGTTTTTTTTTTCTTAAGAAAACCAAGATACACACTCAGCATGACATTTTACAGTGTAAAGATCAGCTTGTCAGTGCTCTCTGGTTTGGCATTTCTGTACTGCAATTTCTTACTTATTTGCCGAAATATACACCGATATCTGATATCTGCAAGAATTTAATGTTGATATATTGCTGTTATGGATATATTGGCATTCTCAGGGGTACAAGGGGGTTCCACAGGGATCAATTTTAGGTCATGTTCTCTTTGCAATCTACATTAATAACTTAGGCCAGCACATTAATTCTTGTCAGCTGCTGGTCTCCTTTTGTTTTTATAACTCACTGCATGTGTTCTGTGTGTAGCAACAGAAAGGACTAATGTATTACTCTTTTACTTTCCCATTTACCCCCACCCCCAACCTCAGTGACCAGGTATCTCCCAGCTCCACCTCCTGCCAGGTCTATACTCTGACCCCCATGCTAGGCACCAACAGGGAAAAGAGAGGCCTGGCCCTGGACGGAAAGCTGAAGCATGAAGACACCAATCTGGCCTCCAGCACCATGTACACACAGATATACACATGCATCTGGCAGAGAATGATTCACTTTTTATGCAAACAAGTTAACTGACGAACGTGTACATTCAATGTTTTTCTCATAGCTATAGCATGTGTCCTGTGTGTGTTGCAGAGTAAAAGAAGGGACCAACAAGGAGATGATTGGCATCTTGGTTTCCTACAGAGTCAAAGTCAAACTGGTGGTGTCTCGTGGAGGGTAGGGGAGTCCATCTTTCCTCAGCAAGGATTTGCTGTGTTTGTACTGTATGTAAAGTAAAAAATTATGTAAAAAATGAGAATGAGTCACTATCTTCTGAAATTTGGGTGGCTTACAGTAATTACACCAGAGTGCCAGATGCATAAACTCTGTGTAGGTTTACGACTAAAACAGAAGTATGGCTCAGCATTGTTTTGTCAGAATTCTAAAGCTGTGCTGACACATGCATGTAGCTGTTGCCATGTGTGACATCGCTCATTGTGATTGGCTGAACCTTATTGCAGGCAAACTCTTACTACTTAACTCTCAATTGAACTTTTAATCAAGAGAAGAAACAGTTGATTGTACAAATTGCATTTGTGTTTGTGTGTCCGTGTGTGCAGAGATGTAGCAGTGGAACTTCCTTTTGTCCTGATGCATCCCAAACCTGCAGCCCAGCCCAGCTCCCAACCACAGTCAGGTAGGACACACACACATACACACACACACGTTTGTGCAGCTATACTTGTGAGTACATTCATTGACATAATACAGTCCCTAGCCCCCTACCCTAACCTTAAGCATCAAAACTAAATGCCTGACCCCAACCCTTACCCTGACCTTAACCTAAACGTAATTCTAACCAGAACCTCAGAACCTCAGAAAGTGAGGACCGGCCAAAATGTCCTCACTTTCCAAAAATGTCCTGACTGCCATGGTCTAAAACTCAAAGTAGTTCTCACAAAGATAGTTGGACAAGAACACACACACACACACGCACAGTGGAGCTGTGTGAGCTGGGAGGATTAGGAGTGTAATTTAATTACTTGCTTGGTTCTTGTTTCTAGTTGCTCCTGAGGCCGATGCTCCTGTGGATATGAACCTCATACAGTTTGACGTGAAGTAAGTGTGTTTTGTTGTGTGTATGAAGAAGGATGATGCTTCTCTCAGCCTTAAACCATTTCTCCTCTGATCATGTAGCAACGTAATTTACTGACACAACAAAGAACAAAGAAATTTCACATGTAACTGAATTACAGAGCTGCACATGGAACCAGATGATAAAACATTTTTATCAGTGGTTACACATTATCTGCAGTCACTTAAACAAAATGTTAGATTTACCGGCTTTAAAGATGAAAAGGGATATAGTTGAATCTTCTGAATAATAGCCAGTGAGATTCATCAATCAACATGCATAATGTTTATAGGGTGTCACCTTAATCTAATCCAGATTTCTTTCTTGTCCCAAAGGGAAAGCATTTCTTAAAACAAGAAATAAAAATATTTTTATATGAGTCTTTTACATTGTGATTAAGTACAGTGCATGTGTTTTATGAGGAAGAAAACGCATTCAACACATTGGTCCAACCTCAGAGGTACACACAATGTGTTCTGGTGAGAAACACTGAATGTAAACAGAACTTTTGTTTTTTACAAGAAAACTCCACAAGGCACCTTTAATTTCTCATTTAACCATATTCCAAAATATTTGTATGAAGAGACTTTTTCTTATTTACTTATCAAGTGTAGAGCTATCATCAGCATACTTTGGAAGCCCATTTGCGCCACTGTGAAGAAAAAAATAACAATCCTGTAAGTCATAATTATGAGATTGTATCTCAATTATGGCTTACATTATCTTTTTTTTTTTTTTTTTATCAAAGTGGCGCAAATGGGCTTCCATAGCATACATATGGCTGTGAAAATTAAAAATAGAAAAGATGCTGATACAGAACCTTGTTGCTGTCAACATAAACACTCTGAGCCAGCCTGGGGCATATTTAATGAAACCTGTTTGCCTTAAATATGTTGTTTGCAGAAATATGCAGTTTATTATCCAGGTAGGTGACAACAATCTTTCTCTTTTTAGCTCTTCCCCTGAGGTTGATTTTGTGTTTGAAGACTTTGCTCGGCTGCGGTTAACTGGGGTGAATGACAACAAGGATGAGGATGAACCCTTCTGCTAGCTCCCCCGCCACATGCTTTAGTTGTACCATTCTGTATGGGCTACTAGAGTCACTTGTTGAAGGAACAGTCAACAAACTAAGAAATCTGCTGTTTGCTGTCTTACTCAGTCATACTGGTTGCATGTTAGTGTGAAAACGGAGGAGATGGTCAGTGTGAATTTAGCTAGAGATTTGCCAAGTGAGGTCACAGTAGGAAGGTGGTGGAAATGTTGCTGCCTGACTCTTGAGTTTTCATTCTGCTGAAATCAGTATTATACGTGCTACTGTGATTCAGGATTTATAATAAAAGTGGTATTTTTATATTGACGGTAGGTCAGTCATTGTCTTCAGGTATCAGTGAAACTGTTAAGAGCAATAACAGAGGAACCTCTGACTTTTTTATATCTGGAACAGAACAAGCTGGAGGAGGAGTAAATGAATAAACAGAAATTATTTTATTTTTGCAGTTATTTTTTGTATTTTTGCTAATAGATATTTTCCTTATCTTGGGTTGTATGGAGCACATATTAATGGGGTGAACTCACAGTGAACAAATTCCCATGCTACAGTACGTACTGATTTTTAATGTCTGTTAAACAGCCCAGAGTTGTTTGAATCCAGCTTCGGCCTTCAGTGTGAGATCAGCTCTTCTTTAGCGCATCTATACAAAATACACTGTTATTCAATGATTGCACTGCATACTTCATATGTTTTTCCAGGTCCAAAAGTGTAAACAAAGTGAATGGGAGGGAAAATACATTGACTTCCACTTGAGACATTTTAATGAGCGGGACTTTTTACAGTGTAAAAATTCACTTGCCAGTGCTCTCTGTTGACAAAGTTTGTAATGGAGACATTGTTTTGAATGACCTCAAACATATCTGGCATTCCATTTCTTGTTACTAATTGGATATTATATAAACCAATAGCGATATGTCTATGATGAGCAAATACCAGCCAGCAAAGTTATCATTTGGGTTATAATCTCTCGTAAACCTTCTGTAGTATGGAATTGGGACACAGTGCAGAGCCGTAGTGTGTATCCAAAAAATGTTAGCTATAGCACGAGAGCCACTGGTCTACATGGATCATTTTGTTTGTGCTGTATCATCATTAAAACATGTAAGTCGACCAGCTAGACAATCAACCACAAATTGCCTTGACTTGAACAGTAGCCCTTTGTCTTTGTCCCCACACATTGTGTTCCAGCTGTCTGTTCCAGTGAAAAAGATACTACATCCCACAGCCTCACCAAGTCTTTCCTGTGTCAGTCACGTCAGTGTTTCTCAGTCTCTCTGAACAGGCTGTTGTGTTTCTGTTTCTGTGACTATGATTTCACAGTATAGTGAGAAAACATATTACAAGACACTCTATTGGATTTGTTATTTTACTAAAAATGAAATCAAATGTACAAATAATCATGTTGTAACAAAAAAATCTTTATTTTGTTGCTTGAAACATAAAGGTTCTTCTTCATGTTTGTCCAAATAAACTGTTCCACCTGTCAAATGGAGGCTGATGTGATCTTGAACTGATGTAAAACATGACAAAAGCTTTTGGAAATCACAAAGTCTAGTGACCTGAGGTCAGCTGCATGATGCATCATTAACCACAATATTGTTGAGCAAACGAACAGCGGGCAGGACAAATATAATTACATTTTGAGAGAAAATGGGGACACTGAGTCTTAAAAGACACAAAAGACTTGACTCACTGCCCACTACACTTGACCTGAAAGTGAAGCAGCTTTACATTAGAGCTCATCATCCGAGTAACACCAGGCTTCTTTCACTTAGCCCTGATCCAGGACCGTCACACTGTGTATTAAGGTCTTGGGTGGACATTTCAGTTACTCAGCAGCTCATAAAAGTTACTACAGAAAGAATGTTGGAAATATGCACTTACTGGATGGTAGCCAACCTTTTAGTGACAGTGGAAGAAAAACTAAAGGAAGTTTTCAAAGTAACAAAAACTAAACTACGTGTACATCTTCCAACCCTGTCTGGGTCCATACCTCTAAATCACTTTCCTGTCGCCAGTTTATTCAGTGATTCAAACGGCGTGATGACTAAAGTCAGTCCGAGTATCGGGCCATTATCTGGCCACCAGTGGCAGCACTGCGTTTTTTAATTTTAACCGAAGCAGCCGTACGTAGTTCTGTTTTATTGAGATGAATACAAAAAACAGATGTCTACAACACCACGTGGCAATCTGGCAACAGCCTCTTACTAACTAGGGCTGGAACAACAAACTGAATTTATTTTATTTTGATGGCACACGTTTTTATTTGTAGAAAAAATGTTTTTAATATCTGACATTTAAATGACTGACACTTTGTATCACATTTCTTTGTAGTTGTATTAGAAGCATCTCAACAAGCCATATGGCCTGCTATGCACATGGATGGGGAAAATCGACCACCAAACAACAAAAAAATACCCAGAGATGTAACATACACTACTGAGAAAATCAGAGTTCTTGTATTTAACAACATTTTTTCTTTGTGTTTCTTGTGATTTAATACTTTCAGTATTTGCATTAACAAAGATCTGTGAAAGACTTTAAGGCTGTTGGTAGAAGTGGAGAATGAGGGCAGATAAAGCCATTTCTCATGCTCTCATGTCTGCTGCTGCTGCTGCTGCTGCTGCTGCTCGAGCATGACCTCGCAGGTCCGTCCCAGCTCCCCCAATTTGACCTTGGCATACTCGGCTCTGTTCAGCGCCATCTGACAGTCCTTCCTGGCTGAATAAGTGGAACCTTCATGCGGCTGACCAGTAGCTACCTGAGGAAAAGATGGGAGAGGTAGTGCTTTACTGCACTGATTACATATTTATCATAGTATTGGACGGGTTACCGGACTGCAATTATTGTCTATAGTAATCCCACTATGAGATAAGGTGTGTTTTAGTACTATGTCATTTCTGTCTAAAATTAATAAAAAAAAATGAATTGAGAGAAAATAAGAATAACTTAAAACAATAACCAACAAAACTAACAATTTATTGTAAAAGAGATTATACATCAGCTTTCACACCTATATGATAAGATATATTAGCAGTAAAAGCTACTAAATGTAACTACAACTTACAATTTGTGTACCATGAGACACTAGAACTCTGTTGTTACTGACTAATACTACTACAGTGTGTTGACCTGTGTGAGGTAGCGGATCTGGGAACTCAGTTCGCTCTCCACTCGGTTGACGGAGCTCTGGAACTGGACCAGCTGTCTGTCCAGGAGGCTGGCATTGTGCTTGTCTTTGGAGAGTTCCAGAACTATGTTACCTGGCGGGGGAAGCAGCCAACACAAAATATCAGTTTTATGACGAGACAACGACGCCAAGAAATCTGAATTTACAATGACTGATTACACACTAACGCAGTTACTTAAAGCTGCATTAATTGAGTGGGGTTTTTTGGCAACAAAGGGGACAGCAAAACAAGCTCTTAACACAAAATGGGTCAGATTAACAACCTATGAAGTGATCATTATCATTCATTTCTGTCCCTCTGAAGAATCCAATATTCACTCATACACACATTACAGAGTCATTTTATCCATTGACATTATAGTGATTAGTGCAGCGCTAAGTAACATGCTCATTAATGGTCAAGTCCATGGTCAGACTGAACTATTTGGGCTTTTGGGCTCCAGCTGATCAACACACATGTCACAGTATATTCCTATGCTTTAATAACACCTGCCCCCAGATTTTCTGTCAGTCAGTTGTGATTATTTGATTAAACAAAACTCTGATAGTAACCGACAGAGGAGTTGACACAGGCACAAGATCAGATTGATACTCCTGCCTAGTTCAAGTTTTATACACGAGAGTAACGATTGCATGAGATGAATAAAATCCTGTTATTTAACGCAGAGCGAGGCGTCCACTTGTTGGGACCCTGTCTGACAAAGAATCGGCTGTACAGACGGTACAGTCTGCAGTGGTGCAGCCTGGGCTGTGTGGTGGAATCTGTCCTCACCAGCACACTGCAGGATCATCGCTATCTCCTTTTCCACCTCCTCCAGGGCTCTGAGCCGCTCATTAGCCATGAGCAGGCGGGAAACGGGCACGGTCAGCGGCTTCTACTGTACATGAACACCCAGGGTCGGGTCACACAGCTCCGGTCGGCGTAGACAGGAGGGAATCTATATTTAATCGACTCGATCCAGCTCTACAAGACCGAAAGCGTGAAGGATGGACGGCTGAAGCTGCAACAACAAAGAGCTCGCTAAATTGACGTCACCCGGTCGCACACTGGTGACGTTCGCTTGGCGGAGAGGCAAGATGGCTACATCGGCTTGGCTGCGTGGTCCATCTGCTATGCGACTCACGGAGGGTTTGGTGTCGGTTCTGAAGGAGCAGCGTCCGGAGTTTCTACCCGCTTTGTTGGCCAGCTACAGAGAACACGGCGTGTTCTCCACGCAGGTAGGTCCCGGCCCGGAGATGCGCGTTAGCTTGGAAGCTAGTCCCCTCACCTGTGTGCGAGCCCTCGCGGCGCCGCAGCGGCTCCGGGCTTTTCGTCGCTCCCCGAGCTGACATCTGGACACGCGGCGGGACCGAGCCGAGTGCGGCGGTGGCGACGGCTGAATATGTTTGACATCCACTGGTTGTTAACGCCATTTGTTCTTTTGTAGGGGGCGAGCGCCGTCGGGGGTCTCGTAGGTTTCAGCAATGCCAAACTGGGCTCGAGCAAGACCAGGTGAGACCACGAGTCCGCGCTGAACCTATGAAACCACCGTCGTTGTACTGTTATTGTATGTGTGTTGTGGATCTCAGCCTTATATTGACGTTATTCTCAGTGTTGCCTGTCTCTAATATCAGCTTTCATTACTTGTCAAATGGCAAAAGTGTATAATTTCAACACTGTTCACTAAAAACATCGAGAATAACAGTGTTGTTAAGGAAGCAACATGGTAGCTCCAACCACTGATTTGTAATGAGTATTTACACTTTTAAAATATCCACAGATGTTACAGGGGCTTTAGGAAAGCCTCACTACCAATAACTGAAAGTATCATTAGGATTGTTGACATCAGTCTCCTGGTTTGGGCTATCCCGGTTATGTATTTGGATACTGTGGCATGTAAACAGCGAATCCAGGTATCTTATCACTATCTGCCAAGGTGCATGTCAAAAATGACATGATGTACAGAAATAAGTCAGAGTCATAAATGAGGGACTAGGCCAGTGGAATGATGTGCAACTAAAACCTACCAGAAATAATAGGAACCCAAAAACATGGATATTATTAGAGTAATGTATCTTGGAGAGGATCAAACCAGGATAAGACTGTAAATAAATATTTTTCATTAATAAAAGAAGCCAAAGTTCTCAAATGTTGGATTTTGTCCAAACCCAAGCAGCCAATCAAGAACTTACATTAATGCAGGAATTACCGTACCAACGAATAAGTCAACAAGATTATAGATCTGCCTTCTGGCCAGCGGTCTGTATTTGTAAATCATATTTGGTGCTCGGGACATATTCGATCAGTACCTCAAAAGTATTGCAGTTTGAAGTCTACATAAATATTGTTGTAGATATGAGGGCGGAAAAAACATTCATAGTCAATTCAATTTTGAACATTTTGTTCAGAGGGGAAGGTTAAAGTGGTGATATAGATATATATATATATAGTATGGTTTAGTATGTGTGTGTGTGTCTGCTCAGGTTCGAGGGGCTCTGCCTGCTGTCCATGCTGGTTAAGGACAGCTCCAGTGATCTGTTCCAACAGCACTGCCTTTCCTGGCTGCGCTCCCTGCAGCAGGTCATACAGGTATGATGCACACACAACACCTACACACCTTGCTTATGTTGTCCTTTCTATAAAACCTGAACCTCTATGTGGGTGCCCTCCTGCAGTCCCAGGCTCCGGTTCAGACCATCCAGCTAGCGGTGAACATTCTGAAGGACTTGCTGCAGTACTCGTCCCAGCTAGCAGAGCTGGCCAGGGAGGTCGGCCTCAACTCAATTCTGGGCATCCTTACATCTCTGCTGGGCCTTAAGATAGAGGTGAGGGGGAAGATGAAGGTCCAAGGTAGCCAAGGCCCTTCTAATCATGACTGAAAGGGCCACATTACAAAATGGCACATCAAGAACACAGCTTTAAAGAGATGTCTCCAGTCGTGTGTGGGTTTTTGAACCAAAGCAGCCGTATGAAGTTCTGTTCTATTGAGATGAATACAAATACTGTGTTGTGTTTCTATATCTGACATTTAAAAGACTAAATGATTCGTAGATTAATTAAAAAAGAGATTGACTGACAGTGGAAAGAGGGATCAGTTGTTGTAGCCCTAATACTAACCCATTGAACCCTTGCTAGCAGCTACATTTTCTTTGTTGTGTGTGTGATCTCAGTGTGAGCTGGCAGCCATGGAAGGGATGACCGCCTGTATGACCTACTACCCCAGAGCCTGTGGATCCCTCAGGGTAAGATACACTGATGGACACATGAGACAAAGAAGACAGGAGTGAAAAAGTTGTTTCTCGATGTAGAACTTTGCCTCATGTTAGTTACAAATAACTTTTGGAGGATGTATATTTCACTTAAGTTCTATGAGGGGGAAAAAATGAAAAACTGAGCTGTCTTTTTTTCTTTTAGGACAAACTAGGGGCATATTTCCTCTCCAAAATGGACAGCACAAACAAGAAAACACAAGAGGTTTGTAGTTTAATCTTGCTCTTTTTACACAGGACCAAGTTTATATACATGAAAGTGCAATGCAAACTCTGCTATAAGTAAAGCAGGACATTGAAAGTCGATCTGTTCTTCTGCAGGCTTTTTAACATGTTTTCATCTCACTCTGTCATTCTGTCAGATGGCCTGTCAGTGTTATGGTCGCCTGCCCTCCCTGGGCGGCCTGTTGGACCGAGGGGTGGGTGCTGGAAGAGCTGAGGGCTGGACCAATCAGATTCACTGCCTACTGGCCTCAGCCAATGGCCTGCTGGCTCAGATCTACCAGGGTTCAGAAACAGGTACACTTTTCTGTCAGACAGGGTTCAATTTGTCTTTCAGAATTGGGTTCAGGGATCTCTATCTATCTATCTATCTGTCTATATTTATTTATTTATTTATTTGAAAGATCCAGACTGTGAGAGGGTATGAGAGCTGTGGTCCTGTAAAGAGCTGATGCAAGTAGAAACTGAAACTTTGCTTGTATGCCCTTTATTTCATTGTGGTTATTTGCTAAATAAAAACAACACAGAGAACTTTTAGAAACATAGTTCCTACACAAGGTAACCATGACATGTACAGTGACTTTGAGTAGGTGTTTTTGCCGCCAATATTGATTGCCAATCATCTATGAGCCATATCGGCCAATAGTGATCCATTTTGTGTTTTGTTATAGCAGTATTAGACAGTAAGTCAGTTGGACTGCTTTGTAGTGTATTTGGATCTCCACCCGGTGGCAGCGTAAAAAGGCCTTTGAATGATGTGTGACAGTACAGTATGCACGTGTTACACCCACAGAGTTCTAGCTGACTCGAGGGGTGACCTATTTTGGAAATAATTTTATTCTGAAAGAATAAACAAAATCACAGTTGTGAGTTGGCTGGTTTTCAGTGGCTTTACTGGTTTCCGGTGTTAACTGCCAACTGAAGAACACAGCGCAGGCCAACAGCTTTTATATTCTCAGGTGATCTTGTGCCTCTTATACTCTAAATAGAAAGTTTGAAATTAATTGGGGGTGTCTGTAAATATGCCAGATAAAGTGCATACATATAAAATAACACATTTAAATAAGTGGGTAATGACATACCAAATAATACTATGTGCCACGCCAGGAATTCAAGGCAGCATGGTATGGTTGGTGGATATTTGCAGTGTTCCACATTCAGCCGGTGTCCTAAATAAATTGTATCCCCTTTGAAGCTGTGTTTACGTTCTCTTACATTCCCTTTGACATACAGAGCGGTCACATTGACTACAAGTCAATGTTTGGACCCAAAACAGATCACCTCATTTACACACCTGACAAACATCATAAATTGGTAGATGCTTTACTAGTTTAAGACACTGTCTGAACACATCAATATGTTCGTTTGGTTGGAATGACTTTCAGCGTGATCTTTTACATGTGTATTGTACTCTGATGATGCAGTTTGTTAAAAAGCTCTTACTGTGACAGATGGAACGGTGCAATACGAAGGTCCGGGGGTGGAACTGGCCTTTCCTCATCTCGACCAATCAGATCCCCTGCTGCTGCTCCAGCTCCAGCACAGATACACAGCTGTCTGCCTGGCACTCAAACACACACTTAGGTACAACGCACACAAACACACACACACACACACAAATCCACCTTTTAAAGGGTCCATTCACCCAAATGACAAAAAATGTTCTTATTTACATAAAGTGGCTTCCAGCCATGAGGATCGTTTTTATTTTTCAGATGTCTAAAATTTCTGCTGATTAATTAATCATATTAATTGCATATATTGATATTTGCTTGGAAAAGCCCTAAATAAGTATATTTTACTAAAAAACATTATATTTACATTATTGTGGCACATGGCAAAGGCATAGAATAGAAATATTAAAAGGGGGCATTAGAAATCTTTTACCAAATACATGTCTTTTTATGATTGAACATATGCCTATCACAGCTTAAAATGTGGCAATATATATTTAACTATTTACATGCACAACTGACGCAGGGACGGGTTGGAATTGAGTGACGCGCTGTCAGAGTGATGTATTCATGAATTCACTCCGGAGGTGTCCGTGGCCCCTTGAGTGCTAAGAGCGCTGCTGTCAGAGGCTCAGAGCCTCTGATATAGTGACATTATATGCGTTAACTTGTCTTAAATTAATTATTCAAAATAAACCCCTTAATTTGACAGCCCTACTAAAAACTGTATTTTGCAAAAACAATGTCCAGATAACTCAGGCCTTGCTGTCAACCATTTTTCATTGGACCCACTCTCTACTGAAGAAATAGTCCCAATAAAACTGTCTTCAGTTTTCAGTGAGACTAAAGCCATCTTGATCTGGCTGTCAGACCAAAATGGGCTTGACACTGCTGTTTTGAAGCTAAACCAGAATAACTATTGACAGTTGTGTCCAACATTTCCTACAAGAAGTCTGAAAGTACTTTTTTTAGCAGTTAGAATGCATTTAATTACTTTTTTCCCCCTTCATAGCAGCATATGGGATCTAAACCAGAAATCAGAAACTGAAGTGATTGCAAGTTTGTTCAGAAGACAATTTCAATTACAGGATTATATTAATGTATGCCCCTTACCTATGTCCCTCAGGGTGGATCCAGCCTCAGCTGTCCGGGTTCCTGTCAGACCAGTACTCAACCTGGTGTGCCGAGCCCTCGCTGTCAGCTCCAAGAGCATAGTGAGCACACACGCACATTCTTTTTTCGAAAAAAACCCTCAGATGTTTTAATGAACTGTAGCACTAAATGCATTCATGAAACATCAAAACTACCTCCAAACTGAGCTTGAACTGGCGCCTGACAAAAATGGGGCAAAAAATGATTGTGCAGCATGTCCTTTTTGAAATCACTTCTGGGACTTACAGATGTTTAGAAGCTGGTGGTGGAGCCACGTGTACAATCAGCATGTACATTTAATTTATTATTGATCATTATCCATGTTTTTATTTGTGTGTCAGAATTTAACAGGAGATGGAAGTGTGAGGTTGTTGGTCTTGCCCATCATACACACCAACACACTGGAGGTCTTATCAGCTCTCATCACAGCGTGAGTACTGACGTGCGTCACATGCGCACATACTCTCACTCAGTGTTTGTTTTTTTGAGTTCATGGACATAAAGTAATAATCATACGCAATAGTTGAATAATTCCGAAGATACCAGCGAATACATGTCATAACAGTTTAAACATTGTGTTGATGGCTGCGTGGTGCTGACACCGTGTGTGTTACAGTGTACGTGGCGGCATGGTTCAGTATGCTGCTGTGCTACAGAGGCTGTTTTCTCAAACCCTGTCTGCCTGGACACCTCTACCTGAAGCCAGTCTGGGACAGCAGAGAGCCTACAGGTAACTGCAGGACTACCACAAACCAATCATACCGCAGCATTATAGTGACAATTGAAGCAATGACATTCCTCCTGCTAGCTGTGTAATAATTAGGTTATAACAAGATAAAGCTCACTAGAGTGTTTGTTTGTTTGTGTATTTATTTATCTATTTATTTATTTAGCTCTGGGTGATGCAAAAGATATAAACTGGTTCGTTTGGAGGTCTGGAAGAAGGCTAATGTTTTTCCGGTCTTTTGCAATTCAAACATCCTTGAGCAAAATGGCCTACCTTGTATTGGAAAGCAGCAGGGTATGGGCAGGAGGGGGTTTATTTATCAGCAGCAGCATGGATGATATGGTAATGTCAGATCTTATGTGTCTCTTCATCCCTCAGCTCAGTGCGGGTATCAGTGTACAGAGCCTTAGAGCTGTGGGTCCAGGCTGCTGGAGCCTCTGCTAGCATCCTTCAGGGAAGCCCTGGCCACTCAGAGCTCCTATTTAGCCATCTGCTTGGTGACTTCACACCCGGGGCGGAGTCTGTCAAGGTACGGTCAAGTTCCATGTTGTTAATTTGAATGTATTTAAGCACCATGTATTTTACAGTAAAAATTTGTTTTATGAATTAGCTTTTTGAGCTCTATGGGAACCAGTAGTTTCCAGGAGTAGGGGTCTACTGTTTGTCATATGTGTTGTCTCAAGTTCCCCCTGTGTCCCTGTGTGTTGTCCTGTCCTCCAGCTCCGGGCGGGTCTGTCAGCAGATGTGGTTCCAGGAGGGAAGCCTGGCCCGCGGAGGACAAAACCATTGGTCATAGCAGACGCAGTCGGGCCGGCACTCCAGAGGAAAGGAGACCTTCTGGCTAATCAGGATACTTGCCTTTCAGCCCTCAGGGGTGAGATGCCATCTCAGTTTGATTGTATCCTCTATAATAATCTTGTGATTTTTATTGGTCTGCCGGTCTTCCATAAATTCAGTGTAATCTCAGAATTTTTTTCTCCTTCACAGCAATGAGACAAATCATATTGACCAGTGGTACACTGCTAAAGGACGATATACACAAGGTAAATGTCAGTGTTACATTGCTGTTGCATGGTAATGCAGCTGAAAACATGCAAAAACTCTGATTTGATTTCTTAAACTCAATATGCAGATTTTCATTGCAGGTTCATGGTTGTTATTTTCTGTGGTTTCCCATATGTTTTTACACAAGATGATGACATTGATGGTTCTCCCCTCTGACTACATCACCTAGCCACTGGCTTTATTGCAAAATGGAAAACTCATTCTTTCTTCAGTCGCAGTCAATCTGTGGTGTTTCTGCTCCGTTTTGACTTTTTCTCACAGCGTCTCCACGACCTGGTGCTGCCGCTATGTGTGCGTCTACAGCAGCGACAGTCCAGCAGCAGCACTTTATGTGAATCTGCAGGGGGCATCAGTGGGCAGTACAGCAGTGCCCTCACCCGACGGGAGCTATACAGGTACCACCTTCTTTCACATCAAAGATAGATTTACAAATGCACTGTTTTTGTTATTACTTTTAATGGAAAACATTTTGAGCTGCAGTTACTTATTACTATTATTAATTATTTACAGATGTTAAAAATGCTGACAGTGGTCATTTTCTAGTATTAATAATATATGAATAATATATATTGGGTGCATTATAGCCCTTTTCATACACTGTCAATGTAACGGACCAACATTTGGACATGTGGACAAATTAAAGTCCCTAGGTGTAGGATTTGAAATTTGGTTTGAAAAACTCCATGACTAATTGGTATTTTTCTAATAAACTCACAGCTGACTCATCCTTTCCTTTCACATAATTCTATTGCTTACCCGTCTATCAAATGTGCATTAGATAATGTTTATTTTGACTTACGTGTTGTACCAAAGATGAGAAAAATGAAAGCTGTTGCGCAGTGCAGTGTAGATGGGTTCATATCTGTGTTTTGTTTGTGTGGATTTTCAGGTTATTGTTGGCTCTGGTCCTGGTCCCATCACCCTGTTGGCCTCCACCTTTGACCTGTGCTGTGTCCGTCCTCAGCAACGGACGCACTGACCGCAACCTCCAGGTGACTGCTCTGAGGGATGGAGAGAGAGTGTAGGAGGGAACTGAGTGGTACAGATCAATGAGTTTCAATTTCTGTCAGACACCAAAACTCTGCACAGTATGAGACAGGATTTTACAACTCTCGAAAGTTTAGCAGCGACAATCGCTTTATTTTTCATTGTGAGGTAAACATTTGAATGTTCACGATAAATCTTTTGGGGGGGCTTTTTGCCCTTTATTTCTCATTCATTTCACAGTTTTAAAAGACTGTTTGTTTGTGCTTGTCTCCTCTTTCAGGTCTCTACATTCTGTGCTGAGGCTCTGACTATCTGTAACTCCCTCCTCCATCCCCGCACTCCCTCCATCTCTCTCCCATTACCACCCCTCACCCTGAAACCCACCCCCACCGCTCCAGTCCTCCCCTCCTCCCAGGGACCTAACCCCGGACTCACTTTGCCAAACCTCCTAGGAGGCCCTGCTCCTGGTCCTCCCTTTCCCACCCGCCACTCCCTCGGCCTGGGCCCTGCCTCCCTGCTGGGTTCTCTGGAGAACCATCTCTCCCTGGTTCCGGGACTGCCGGGCCAGGCCCCCACCCCAGGAGACATGATCCTTTCCCCGCACACACACCACCAGCAGGACCCTGCTGGGCTGGGCCCTCCAGAGGGGCAGAGGCCCGTGTTTGTCCGGTACGACAGAGAAGAAGCTGAAGATGTGGAGATCTCTCTGGCCAGCGACTCAGACGATAGCGTGGTCATTGTTCCTCCGGGGATGCTCAACATGGAGAGCCAGCAAGACGATATGGCAGCAGCTAACTCTCAGAACATTGCCTCTGCTGCACCAGGGGGTGCAACAGTCACACTACCAGGAGGAGAATCTGTCACCATGGTCCCCACCACAGCAACAACAACCGCAACAGACGGGGTCTCGCTCCCTAACGACCTGGCCACTTCCTCCCCCCTGCTCACCACCTCCACCACTCCTATCAACTCCTTCCCTCCTTCTGGCGCCTCAGTTGTCTCCCTGGTTCCACCTTTAAACTCCAGCACACTCACGGTTCCACCTGGTGGTCTGGGGGACCCATTGCCGGGCCGACCCCAGCTCCAGCAGATGCTGATGCAGCCCTCCACACCGGGCCAGCCCGGCTCCATGGGTCTGCCACTGCAGATGCACCAGCTACAGAATCAGCTGAGCCAGCAGGGACGGCACCTCCACCAGCACCAACCACCACCTACCAGCAACGAAGACTCTGGCGTCATCAATATCAACAGCACCGATGACGAGGAGGAAGAAGAGGAGGACATGGAGGATGATGAAGAGCTGGAGGAGGAGGAAGAGGAAGGGATGGATGAGGAGGACGAGGAGGAGGAGGTGAGCGATTTTGCTGAGGAGGAGTTTTACGATGGGGAGGAGTATGAGGATTATGATGAAGAAGAGGGGGAAGAGCTGGAGGAAGAGGAGGAAGAGGAGGAGGAGGATGGGGATATACCTCCACTGGAGGGAGCAGAGGACAAGGCTGGAGAGGTAGGGATAGAAGAGGGGAAGGTGCTCCGAGCAGCAGTGGATGAAGGAGGGATGGCTGGATTCAGTGTGGAGGGTGAAGCAGAAGGAGGGATAGAGGAGATCCAGACCAACAGAGCGCTGTTCGGAGAGGACAGGATGAAGGTACAAGAGGTGGAGAGCATCGGAGTCCTGGAGGAGGCGCGGCAGGGCCAGGGAGAGGAGGACGAAAGTGAAAGGATGGACGACCCCACCATGCCACAGATCCTCTGCGTCACCGGAGGTGCACTGGAGGAGAGGGAGGAGGCCGAGGAAGAGAGAGGGGAAGTGGGAACTGGAGAGGCAGGAAGAGGGCTGCTGGAGGAGGCGAGCTCGTGGGAGCAAGGAGCCAATGAGATTGAGCTGACAGCTGCCTCAGAAGAATGCACAACCAATAAGAACGAAGAGGTAGGTACCACAGCTTTAACATCTCTCCCTTTTGAAGGACACTGATGATCTAAGAGTGTTAAAGTACTCTGAAATATAAAAAGGTGGAAGGATGAAAGAAATGCTCTAAAATGAGTGTGAACTGAAAGGAGTTGAAATGGCAGTTGATGTATAAGCACAGAAATGAGCTGAAAGTGTACTGAAAGAAGCTGATGTTTCTTTTTTAAATATAAGCGTTGACAAGAATTTAAGTGCAAGTGTAGTCAGTGGATCAAATGTGAAATAAAGCAGTAAAAACCATTGTGTTTTAGTTGAAATGTAAACTTGAAGCAATAGTTTGACATTTTGGGAAATATGCCTATTTGCCTTCTGGTGCACAGTTGGATGAGAAGATTGATACCACTGTCTGTTAAATATAATGATGCAGCCGACAGCCAACTTAACCCACCTACCTCTATCTTAAAAAATACAAACACATAAGAAAAAATAACCATAATAATCGTACACAAAACAATGAAACACAGGAAGTACAAAAATAAGTAAATCTTCCAAATAAACAGTACATAGTAACATGAATTGATCCGCAAATTCTTTCAACTTCAAGAAAAGACAAAATGAAGAAAAAACAAATGCTGCTTAAACCAGTAGCATTCTCGATGTAAAGACAACGACTGCAGCATAAAGATGTGTTTGTGTAGAGACAAAACTAGCTAGCTTAGCTCTTAACCCTGGCTCTCTTCCCTCTCCTCCTCGGGCGGTTGCACCGTCTGGCTGGGTGGTCGGAACATGCTGTGATCGTCTCAAGGTCCGCTGCTTTTAATCCAAACCTCACGGTTAATTTTCCAACACCTATGAGTGTATGTCTGCCATAGGTAATACGTGTTTCAACAATAAAGTTTTGGCCGAAGCCCAGGATGCATGCTCAGTGTGCGAGCATTCTGACTGCAGTTCACTTAAGTGCCATCTGTGACCTTTTTTAACAGTAATGCAAACTCTCATATACATACCAGAGATCAGAGGTGCAACTTTCCAAACACCAGGAGAGTGAGAGCCATGAGATCAGCAAGTGAGCGATCAGGAGTGAAGGCAAATATAATGCCAATGACAAACACTATGATTACGCAGGACAGAGACAACTGTCGTTAAGAGACACTGCAGACACGCCAGCCAACACTGAAGCCAGGTTCCAGGAAGAGATGAGAAACATATGTCAGAGTAGCAGTCACCCGCAAAAAGGCACCAGTGTATTATTGAATCCTGCCCAGTGGGCAGGAAAGAAGGAGGATACATAAAAACAAAGGATGGTATGAGGGAAAGAGGGGAAACAGTGGAGGTGGGCCAGCACAGATACACTAGTATTTATGATTTTTCAGTACCTTCTTAAGAAAATGGAGCTTTTGTAATAAAAGCACAATTCTCCGGGGGGAAAAAATCAGGGTAGCCACAGAATCAGCAATATCGCTGTTCTTTAAGAATAAGTATGCACAGCTTGACATTTTTGACATGGATGATGTGCCATCCGACTTTGCTCTGACTTAAACTCTGTTTAACTGTATAGTTTTTGTTCCACCAGCAGTAGATAAATGAATCTGGTACTGTTGTAGTGTTGTTACAAGGAATCTAAGCTCTCCACCTAAAGCTGACTCTGTTCACCTCAACAGGAGTCAGTAGCTGAACCTGCACAGGAAGCCATCGTGAGTGATAACCAGCCATGCAGTCACCAGGAGGAGCAGCTAGAAGCTGTTCAAGAAGGAGATGCAGCAGCAGATCCTGAAACCTCAACAGGCCCAGATACAAAAGAGCAAGAGGAGACAGATGCCGAGAAGAGAGAAAAAATAAAAGCAGTGCAGCAGGAGACTGAAGGAGGAGGAAGGGAGAGTGATGGAGAGGAGGGGAAAGGGGTGAAGAGAAAGAGGGAGGAGGCGCACAAGGAGGAAGAGGCGGGGCAAAGCACTGAGAAGAAAAAGGTAGGCTGCTTTATTCAGACTTTTTTCATGCCTTAATAGACTCAAGGATGATATGGATGTTTATTCTGGTTTGTGTGATGAAACCACAATGTTAAGGAAACAGAAAAAATCAGGAAACAGAAATCAGTTTCACCGTGGTGACAGTGTCAACAAACCACTACATCTGTGAAACGTAAATGAAAGAATTTACATGGATCAGTGTAAATGGCAGAGACAATGAGTGCCGTGAAAAGGAAACTTGGTTTCCTATGTTCTGCTAGAAGATCACTGTGGCACTACTGAGCAGTATGAAAGAAACATCCCGACAGGATTTTGGATCAACCAATCAGCTTACTGGATGTGTAGCGTTGTTGAGATGTGGGAGGTGGCTACTCTGCGACCTACAGATACCCATAATACCTCACCTGGATCATCCGAAAACAAAATCTAAAACATCAGGATAGTACGAAAGATGCAATTATCACGCAAAAACTCTCTCCGTTGTTTTAAAGTAGCACTGTAGAAACATTCCCCATAAGCCATCAGTCTGAAGTCTCTCTTGTCTCTCTCTGTCTGTCCCTCAGCTGGATGATGAATCCATGGCTTCCATGTTGGCCGATTTCGTGGCCTGTCCACCTGATGACGAAGACGGTGCCTCTGGATCAAACCGCTCATAAACATTTGCCAACCTGAACTGATGTGATTGAAGTTACCATGGATACAATACATACTGCTAGGATACTGTATCATTAGTGATATTTTCAAGGTTTAGTTACCTCATACCACCACTCCCTGTCATTGTTCAGCGTTCACATCATACTGGTAGAAGTGGCCTCCGGTTTTCTTCACTATGTGGGGCATGGGAATATTTAGGGGAAGGGAAGTCAGACTTTTTACTGTATGTAATGTATTACCAGAACACAAGCCTTTTCTTCTTGTATGCAGGACAAAGTATCCTACAGTTAGTGTACTAAGTGGTTTTCTTGGATTTGTCTATGGATGTATCTTTTATGCTCTTTATGTTTTGTCATCACTCTCACATGCTTTATTATAAAAAAGTAAAAACAAATCTAACATTAGTCGTATACGTTAAATTTTTTCTGAGATTTAAAGGGTTGGTTCACCAACAGTACATGAGGTCACACAGTGAGCTCTGTCGCTTATCCATTGTAACCAGGAAGTTATTTTTTGGCAAGACATTTTGCTATTGAAATTCAAAATTTATTTTTTGATTTTTTGGTGTTCTTAGCAGCACAAACTAAATTCCGTCACCTCCATAGTGGTGTTGTGGAGGCAGAAATCTGAAACCTGGAGAAATAAAACCAGTTTGACTCAGATACTGCAAAAGAAAATGTACAGTGTCTGTAATCTGTGCGAATTGATCCCTTATTCTGAGACTATCAAGTGTGTCCAAATTCTAGGGCTGCCCCATAAGAGTCAAGTTAGTTGATGAGAAAAGTCTTAGTTGACCAAGTTTTTATTGGTCGGTTGGTCGCTGAAAAACAAAAACGGGCGCTGCTCTATGTCAAAATAAATCAAAACCTGTATGGCTGGACAGTATGAAACACTAGAGGGCATTTGACTGGGTCGATGCAGATGGCCGCCCACCCAGAGCCTGGTTCTGCTCGAGGTTTCTACCTGTTAAAAGGGAGTTTTTCCTCGCCACTGTCACCAAGTGCTGCTCATGGTGGGAACTGTTGGGTCTCTGTAAATAATATTTTAAAGAGTATGGTCTAGACCTACTCCTATGTGAAACGTGTCTCAAGTCAACTTTTGTTATGATTTGGCACTATGCAAATAACATTGACTTAATTTGAAAGGATGGAAGTGGCGACACAGACAGTCTGTGACATTAGCATTTACTCGGCTGCTCCCTGCGGTTATAAGATAGTTGCTGTAGCTTGTGTTGTGTAATGGGACTGAAGCCCAAGGTCACCAGAGCCTAAGTCCCAGTCCACTGGGCCAAGATTTTAAATTTTATTAATATTCAGTTGTTTAAGAAAGACATCTCATTTGAGTCCAAAAATCTTTAACAGGAGTCAGAGTTCTGGGCAACAAAACTTTAATGTCGACATTAAAGGAGAGATGTTCAAAGTGCACAGCAGTTACACTTGAAGAGAGCACTGACCTATGTTGGCCTGTGCCTCTGTTTTTATACACATGAGCCCATACTTGCCCCCACCTATTGTTCAGCCTCAAAACAGTGTATTAATCCATCATTTTTCACCATTATATCAGTTATTTTTGCATGTGCCACCACCAGCCTGTGACTGGTTCATACTGGTTCATACCGGTTCACCCAGTCAGGTGCACCTTATCTCTGGGACATATTCAATGTGTCTTCTTTATTTTTTTCTTGTCCTTGTAATCCACATGACACCAGTATTTTCCCTTTCTCTTCATATCTAAGTCATTTGCTATTTTGTAGACACCCTTATTTTCTATCAGGCACTTGTGGTCTTTTTAAAAAAACATGCAGGTGCACTTGGGTTTAGTGGGTCAGTGAGGATCACAAAATATGTTCGGGGGCAGTTAGTATTTATAAAATCTATGTACTAACAGGAAATGGTACAATATACACATCAACAGACACCAGCCGGTCTAAGAAGCAGCTGAATCTTGTTTCCACTGAAGTTTATTGGAATGTTCTGCAGCTGTGGGCAGCTCTTTCATTTCTTTTATGCATCATTGTGCATCAACTGCACACTCAAAAATCAAGTGTTTTCTAGTATGGATACTGACTGTATGATTGAAGTGTACGTAAGTTTGTCACTTTTCCAAGGTAAACATAGTACAGACTCAAGACATGCTAAGAATGAGTCTGGAACAGCAGCCGCTGTGGCCACAACTGGGAGATTAGTGGACAGTAAGACATTTCTCTTTAAAAATATATCTGAATTTATGTGGTCTGAATTCCCCTCTTTGAAATGTTCAGTAGTCAAACTCAAGGTTGTGCAATTTTGAAGTTTTTAAAATTTAGAAACCCTAATATTTACAATGTCTCAAATTCAATAAGCTCAGGTCCGATCTAAAAATACGATTTGCTGATATTAGCTGAGTCAAATTCAGGCCATAAAAGATGTGAAATTCATTCAGGATACCAAGGATAAGCAACCAAGCCTGGATGGAATTGAACACAACTTAACTACTTTATTACCTCAATAATAAATAATGCTTTAGGACTATTATCCTCAAACTGCAATATAAAGGGGTGCACCAGCAATTTAGCGTCGCACTTCCAAAAAGTCTGTGGACTCATAAAAGATAAATAAATAGCCAAAATCTGTGCAGCAGAGGTCCAGATATCCTGACTTGTGGTCCCTGGTCGGGGTCAGGCTTCAAAATCCCTAGATGGCACTTTTCCCATAATTCAACCAGTAGCTTTTTTTTGTGTTAGCCCTCCCATCCTGGTAAATGTGTACATCTTTCAAACACCACACCCCCACTATGTAACTCTAAGTATCAGTTCAGATGGCCCTAAATGTGTCACTGTGACATCATCGCCGCCATGGCAACATTATACAACTGTTATCACAGGCTAATAGTATTAACCACAACTAACACACCACTTTGATATGTAAATCAGTGGAGTTCCCCTTCAACAACAACATTATCTTGACATATTCAACATTTTTTCTTATGATTTGGACTGAAATGTCTCCTTATCTAAAATATTAAGATGCCTTCAACAACTTGTTTCTGTTCTTTCTGTCAGTTTACAGATCAAAATTAGTTACACATTTTTTAAGGCTTTTAAAATTAAAGGTAAACTTAAAAAAGTCAGGTTTGGGTTTGGTCACTTTTTAATGGTATGAGTTAAGGGATGTTCTCTTTCTTTGTCTGACTGCGGCGATCATCTGCCCGGTGGGGAAAGCCAAAGACATAGTGTAGCAAAAGCATTGCATTTAATGTTGTCATGGATGAAATAAAGCAAAGATATAACTTTGCGGGTCTGGTCAGGTTCGGATTGTAATTTTGGCCGTACCATTCTGATTCGGGTTGGATGAAAATATAGTATAGTATGAAAATGTGGTTCATCCCTCCACAGACCTGGAACCTGGTGGAACTACACCTTACTAACACACTTCATGATGAGTTTTACTTAAATTTGTCACCCACATGTACATTACTTTGAGAGTGCACAGGAGGTTTGTTTAGAAGGTGATCATGAATGAATACTAAGGGTGCTTTAGCATGTTCCACTGGCTTCTGAGGAAGTTCTAAGGGTGCCGTAAGAGGTTCTAGAGGGCGTTTAGTAGATTTAAGGGGTGAGATTTTGGAGTGACATGTTAGGCAGCTCCACCATCATTAAAACACCAAATGAGGGAATATCTTTTGGAAGAATGCTGTTCATCTCTCTCCAGGAGAATTCAATACACAGAGCACTTTACTAACACATCTGTTATTAATCAGAGACTAGGACAAAGGGAACACTGAATATAGAGCCAAGAACGGAGAGCCAAATAGTGCTTCAGAGTATTGGGACTTCATTGTGACGTTTTCCAGAGTGTTTTCTCACTGTGGGAAAAGTCTGTTAACAGAAAAGAATGTGCTAAAGGAACACATCCAACTCATCAGCTTGAACCAGGTCTGAAGATTGCAGCTGGATGGGAGGATAATGGATATTATTTTTATCTATAATTGTGATTTAGTTTTTGAATATTTATCAAGGGAATATTAATTATATTGCTGTTTTATCACTAGGCCTGTGTGTGATGTGAACATTGCTTTGAACCGAGTTTTATTGCAGGGTTTGTTTGAATTGTTCAGTCTGTTATTTGAAGTAGTGTTCACCGTGTTGGAATTCAAACTGTCACACTGTCAACAGAATATTCAAATCTCTCCCTAAGACCTGTACATCCTGTGAATCAGTCTTTAGGGTTGTAACACGGCTGTGTTTCAGGGCTTGTTATTTTCTCATGAGATGGATGAGATTATGTAACCCGTCCCCTTCCTATATTTCCAAATCCAACTGATTTTTCAATGTCACTTCTTCTAAAATATCAACACTTATATCACAATGCTGTTTGTTGGTTTCAGCTCAGCATTCAATACAATCTCCCCCATGAAACTGACAAACTTAGCACTCTGGGCTTGAGTACTACACTCTTCCACACAAACACATCACAGATAGTCCAGATTGGCGGTCACACCTCCTCCATTCTAGTGCTGAACACCAGAGCCCCCCAGGGCTGTGTGCTGAGCCCCCTCCTGTTCACACTGTACACCTACAACTGCAATCCCAGACATGGAGAGAACGCTGTTGTGAAACAATGATGAGAATTCAAATTGGGAGGAACTCAGTCACCTTGCAGAGCAGTGCCCGGAGCACAACCTGCTGCTCAACATCAGCAGAACCTCATCATTGATTTTAGAAAAGAGAAAGCGAAACCAAACATCTGTCTATATCAGTTGAGCTGAGGTAGAGCAGGTGTACAGTTTATCTTGACACCCTGGTTAAGAAAGCTCAGAAACAGCTGTATTTCTTAAGGAAACTAAAGAAAGGAAAATTCCCACGCCAAGTTCTTGTCAACCTTTACAGAGGAGAAATAGAAAGCATCCTGAGTGGAAACATCACAAATTGGCATGGAATGTGCACAGCCCAGGACATGAGGACTCTGCAGCAGGTGATGAATACTGTCCAGTACATCACTGGTCCCCATCTACCAGGCATCAGTGATATCGGTTAAGTGAGGTGTCTATAGAGCCCAAAGGATATTAAAAGACCAGACCCATCCCAGCAACACCCTGCTGCCGTCTGGCAAGAGAAATAGAAGTATCTGCTCCCATACCACCAGAATACAGAGCAGCTTCTTTCCTCAGGCTGTGAGACTCCTCAACTCATCCTCCACACTCCAACATACATTTTTTTTTCTTATGTAGCAAATAGGACTACAACTTGCATTTGGTTGAGCAACCCTGTGTTGTAAAATGTCAAATAATTGAACCTTGTACTTTGTTTCAATACCATCTTTTATGTCTGTAAAGAGTCCAGTAAATCTGATAAAATCATCAGTCCAGTTTTCTGTGACATGGGCTTATGATAGACCATACTCTTTAAAATATTATTTACAGAGACCCAACAGTTCCCACCATGAGCAGCACTTGGCGACAGTGGCGAGGAAAAACTCCCTTTTAACAGGTAGAAACCTCAAGCAGAACCAGGCTCTGGGTGGGCGGCCATCTGCATCGACCGAGTTGGGTTGAAAGGGGAGGAGAGAGGGGGAGAGGGGAAACAGAGCAGGAGGAGAGACAACAAATCAGACTAATAATAATAATGTACAGTACTATCAGCTCTTTAAGATATGATGGTGCCAACAAGAGCTTTGTAAGTGAGGAGGATGATTTTAAATTCTATTCTAGATTTCACAGGGAGCCAGTGCAGAGAAGCTAATATTGGAGAAATATGTTCCCTTTTGCTAGTTCCTGTCAGTACACATGCAGCCGCATTCTGGATCAGCTGGAGAGTCTTTAGAGACAGCCCGATAATAAGGAATTACAATAATCCAAATTAGTAAGAAAATTAAACAAATGCATGGACTAGTTTTTCTGCATTTTTTGAGACAGAATATGTCTGATTTTTATAATGTTACGTAGGTGGAAGAAGGCAGTCCTTGAAGTCTGTTTTATATGGGCATTAAAGGACATGTCCTGATCAAAAGTTACTCCTAGATTCCTTACAGTGGTGCTGGAGGCCAGGGCAATGCCATCTAGAGTAACTTTATGTCCTTAATGCATGCCTAAAGTTTGGCTAACTTACCGGTTTCATCTAGCTTTATCGATAAGTATAACTGAGTATCATCTGCATAGCAGTGAAAGTTTGAGTGTTTCCTAATAATATTGCCTAAAGGAAGCATATACAAGGTAAATAACATTGGTCCAAGCACAGAACCTTGTGGAACTCCGTGACTAACTTCGGTGTGCAAAGAGGATTAATCATTTACATACAAACTGAAATCTATCTGATAAATATTACTTAAACCAGTTTAGTGCTGGTCTTTTGATGCCAATCAAATGCTCCAGTCTCTGTAATAGGATCCGATGGTCAATGGTATTGAAAGG
Source organism: Lateolabrax maculatus (assembly GCA_031216445.1). NCBI lineage: Eukaryota > Metazoa > Chordata > Actinopteri > Acropomatiformes > Lateolabracidae > Lateolabrax > Lateolabrax maculatus. Next base: position 17,751,954 of record CM062207.1, read on the forward strand.
GGGACTAAGATCTAACAGAACAAGTACAGAGACAAATCCTTTGTCTGATGCAATCAGGTCATTTGTCACTTTCACCAGTGCTTCTCTGTGCTATTATTTACTACAAATCCTGACTGAAAGTCCTCAAATATACTATCTGTTGTGTAGAAAGTCACATAACTGATTGACGACCGTTTTCTCAAGGATTTTAGAGAGAAAGGGAAGGTTAGCTATAGATCTACAGTTGGCTTCAGTTATTCAAAATGATATTTCACCTGTAGCTTCAGAAAAGGATTGGTGCCCAGGCTGCTGCATCCATGTTTTTCCCTAAACTTCTCCAGTCTTTGGTTAAAGAAAGCTGCTTAAAAGTGTTTTTATTCTTCCTCTATGGTTTAAACAATGCTAAGTTAACTTTGTGTGCAGTCCTGCCTACAACCATAGCTGTGTGTGCAAATTGGTTTGGCTCAGCCTTGGGGCGAAATCCAAGAAACATGTGTGTAGTTGCAGTTAGGGTTGGAAACTTGCCCACGTGATCCCTGTGCTCAACGGTGTAGATACTAACGATCTCAATAACCAGGTGAAATTATTCCTCTCAGAGCATTCCACATCAATCTGGTTTTATTGTTCATCATAGCACCACCCCAGCTGTCACACTGGTATTAGACAATTTCATTTTCCAGTTTAGACAGCAGAAAACATGTGATACAGTTACTATTCTTTACTTATAGAAAGATTGCTCATTACTGGCTTTGATAGGGATACTTTACTTACTAGGGATCTATTTTGGGCCCTGTCCTGTTCACCATTTCTAATGAAAATGTCTCTTTGATGCACGGTTGCCAGATAAATCTTTAGGCAGACAATACTATTTTGTACTGTACTGCTGATCCTGTTCAGATAGCAACTTCAACTCTCCTTTCATGCATTGCAACATTCTCTTATTCATCTTATTCAAACTAACACTTTACTGATACTGAACTGGAAATGGAAACCACGAAAAAATAAGCAGCCCACATATATTTTTACAGCTGCTGCTGGTATGCAGCACTATAACACAAAAGTGTTATCTGACACTGCAGCCCAGATATTGACTTAACTTCCCTTTTGTAACTCTCTCTTTTCCCCTGTGTGTGTGTTGAAGAGCAAGGTGAGGCTACACAAAGGAGTGATTGAGGGGGGTGGGAGAGAGACAGTCAGCAGTCGTGTTGGAAAGATTCAAACTGGTCGCAGAGGCACAGAGAAGTACTTTTGCGTTTTGAAATGACATGCTGAACGGCTAACTGTTGAACTCATAGATCTGTGAGGACTTTTAAAAGAGAGTAAGACAGAAGAAATAGGACACGAAGGAGAGAGAGGGAACTGTCAGAATATAAACAGAGCTTAAAGAAATCTTCAGAAAAAGAAGAGGAGGAAACTGATACTGTGAACACAATTCTGGACTAAGGTGAGCGTCTATCTATTGTTTCTTGGCTTCTGACAGCCAAGGAGGCTAAACACTATCATTTACAGCTGACTGTGATTATTTACTTTGGATAATGCTCATAAGTTAAAAGTTAACGTTAAAAGCTGAATAACATTCAGCTGATGTGTGCCAGATTTTGTTCCAGTATTGAAATTTGAGTATTTTCATGCTTTCAAATATACCTTCAAACTCATTATATTCAATATTTTGGGTAAAGAAATTTCTTTCAAAGCCTAATATTCCAGGCACCTGCTGTCGTGTCAACTGTGTAACAATATTGACATGATAAGTGTAACTCAACAATGTTACTAGACTAACTTAGTGATTCTGACTACTGAGCTGGTTGTGCACGGACATCTGACTCTGAAATGTTGTAATCTGCTCAGTCGATCAGTACTTCTGCTGGAAACACAGAAGTTTCATTAGCGTATTTGGTAAACCCACTGTGTCGGCTCAACGCAGGAGCAAGCAACTGCTTGGGACTTGAAATGCACAGTGGAAGAGGGGCAAACAAGCAAATTGCAGTCTTTGTATTGTTTCAGTTTCACTTGAGAGGGAGACTGAACTGAGCAGATAATTTGTTTAACTGCTAAATCATTAACTTTCAGTGACTGGGATGAACTACTTATACACACACACACACACACACACACATATATACATATATATACATATATACAAGTCACAGTGATGTATGGAACTGTCTTCTACAGGTGTTATGAATTAACCTTAAATACTGATATTAAATTGGACACATGTTATACTGTGCCTTGTTTGGGACACTGTTATGTGAATCTGCTATAAGTAACAATTGCCATTATATTAACACTATCTAACCCACAACTCCTTTTATTCTGAAGGTTAGAGACCCATATCAGCCGCCTTATCTCCTGCAGAGCTCCTCCAATGTTTTTCCCTCTTACAGTTTATTAATTTTGTCAGTTAATCTGTGCACTTGGTTTATTAAACTGTTTGCTCAGTTCGTCAACACGTTTGCAAACAAATTCACCTCAGTATTATTTTTCTCCATCCTCATCATTAATGAAACAATTCTTCAACAAATATTCTGTCTATAAATACAAGGCTAATAACAACATTAATCCATCCAACTCCATTTAAAAAGATAGACTATCCCCAGCCTAGTCAGACGAGCATGAACTGATGAAGCCTCTTGGATGAGAGGTGAAACGTCTTCAAAGACATATAACCAAGTCCAGTTGCATTTGATTCAATTTCCTTGAGATAACTATGGATGAATGAGAATATTCACAGGCTCATTTAAAAAGATAGTTTCTGTTTGTGCTACAGTAATGTGAACATGTCCTGCCACAGGTATATAACAGAGCCTGTTTCAGACCATTTATCTGTTGTTTCATCAGCTCATTTGCGTCAGTGTAGTTTACATATTTTGTTAGTCTTGAAATGATATTCAAATTATTACCAGGAAAGAACAGTCACATCAGCACGTCAGTGGTCTCGCGGAATTTGTGACAGCTACAGTTGATTCATTTTTCGATGAAGAGTTTGATTCCTATAAAATGCTGGATAATGTAGTAGCTTATATGCAATAGATTGAACTGTAAAAACTTGCAAGTTCACGAGGGGTGTTTCTGAGTAAAGAGTGGTACCATCTAAACTAAACATTTCCTGTGGAAATATGTGGGTTTTCTCAGAGATATCAACAGGATGAACTTATCTAAAAACCCGGAGTTAGTACACACAGTGTCAGATGATAACAATGGTTAGGGGGGTTAGGTCAGATAAGATGGGGAATAACGCCTGGCTCCAGTTCATGTGTGTGTGTGTGTGTGTGTGTGTGTGTGTGTGTGTGTGTGTGTGTGTTAATGTCCTTAGATGGAAGTCTACACTGTCACAGTGGCGACTGGTACATCAGAGTATTCAGGCACCAACAACTACATCTTTGTGACCCTGGTTGGGGAGAAAGGGGAAAGTGAACGCACCCTGCTGGACAACCCTGGACTGGACTTCTGTCGAGGAGCAGTAAGTGTTTATGTGGAACGGTGATGTAGTCACATAGTGATAAGTGAAGGCTCTCCTTCTATAAGAAACACACTGTAAGTATAGTGGAAACACTATTTCCATGATAGACACCCACAGTATTGTATATCCTGATATGGATCAAACAATTTCAAGACCAATTCCAGACCGGAATCCATGCTTGTTAGCAGTCCTATCCTGTCCAAAAAGTCTCAGGATCTTGCTGAGATATATAGTATCACACCTGGTCTAGGATCTTGGGTTCCGCCAGGAGGAGCAGGAGGACAAAGATGATGGACAATAGTTGGAGGATATAAGTTGTTTTGTGAATTTTTCCCCTCATTTAATTTTAACTGCATATTAAAAACACAATCATTAAGTCTGGAATGATTGCAGGTTTATTTAATACACAGACTTCATTTCCGTTCATTGTTTGAAGTTTCAGTTAGTGAAGCTATTAGTTTGAATGCAGTTAATGTTTGCATGTTTGACTTTTAAAGCTTGCATTGATTTATTTTCTTTCTCTTTCTCCATCTCCTCAGGTGGATCAGTACAAGGTGACCAGCCCCTCGCCTTTAGGCTCCCTGCTGCTTGTCAGACTGGAGAAACAGAGGTACTGGGTGGAAGATAACTGGTTCTGTCTCTACGTCACAGTGGAGCCTCCTGGTGGAGGCCAAGTGCTGACTTTCCCTTGTTACCGCTGGCTTATAGGAGACATTAAGGTGGAGATAAGAGAGGGAACAGGTAGGAGTCTCACAATTTCTCTTGATAGCCAAACAACAGGCATTGGTACACAGCAAAAAACAACATTCTTTTTTGTGTAGGCACAAGGCCGGCAACATGCAAATCCTGGTGTGCGAACGGGACATTCTTTCAGCTGTTTTATAGTCTTATTTACACCTGGTGTCAACATGTGATCTGTATCTAAATGTCCTATCTGCATCTGGACAAACCACTTGTTAGTGCTGTCACCGTGGGACAACAGGCACACAGGGAAGACGGGGAAAAGAACCAAATGCAGATAATGGACGGGCAGTCAAAATTCTTTATTAAGTGATAGTACTCAAAAAAAAAAAAAAAAAATACAATCCAAAACCATTCCAAGGTACAAATCCAATCCACCACAACGAAAACCAGACAAAGAACAAAGGGCACCCAAGGAATCAAGACAAAACAGAACATGGAAAACTAAATGTTCACAGCAGAAACAAAGTCCAAGCAAAACAGGGGAAACAAGGGCAGAATCATGAGTGCAGCTGTACATGCAACAGGTGTCAGCCAGGTGTCAGTGCCATCTGTACAGTGTGACCACATTCTGAATGCAAAAATCTGTACAGTAAATTGAAAGTTCACCTAGCTCTACCTCTTCATGTTATCCCAAGCTACATCTTGACTCTAACCCTAGCAAAAACTACAAGTAGTAAGCAAGTAAGTCTTCCCTCACAAAAGTTGATGTCAAAATGCATGACGCATGTCGATGGCGCTGCTTCCCTTCACCTGGAATGCGCCATGTTTGTTGACAAGTCCACCATGCAGGCAAAATAGAGATAAGACCTTTTTTTGTTTTGAATGACCCGCACCTGCACACTCATTTTTCCTTAGGCGGCTAAAACATTCCCAATCTGTAGACGGACGCCCTCCCCTTCCTTTTTCTTTTTGGTATATTTTGTCACGAAGTTAAGGGACAGGTTGACACATGCACTGAAAAGACTTAAGTCCACTGAGAATCTCCTGAGTGCATACTAACTTCCACAAGCTGTACAGACCTTACTTGAAAAGCTGTAAAAGGGGTCACAGCTTGTCAGTCAACTTTATTTGCCTTTTTAACATGTTTGTATTAAAAATATGAGGATATTATGTAGGTCTGAACTGTTGCTAAGGGTGCACCTCTGTCCCCCCCCCCCCCCCACCCCCCCACCCCCCCCATAGCAAAGACCCTGAGGGACGACTCCTTACCTCAACTGCTGGCACACAGGAAGGCAGAGCTGCAGGAGAGACAGGCAACTTACAGGTTCAACACACATTACAACACAAAGAGCCAGCTTCACTCTCTAGAGTGAGTGTTGAAGATTTGTGCATATTCATATTTGTATCATACCATGGGTCTCTGCCTTTCAGGTGGGTAACATGGGCTCAAGGGATTCCCAGATGTATTGACGCTAAAACAGAGGCAGATTTACACCAGGACGTCCGCTTTGACAATGAGAAGAGGAGCGACTTTGAACATTCCTTACACTATGCGTAGGTGTTGCACACAAACACACACACATACTCAATTCTCATAAATTTAGAATAGCTTCTTGACACCCAATTCCAGTCTTAATACTAAAATAAATGGATAAACTTGTGCAGGTCAGCTCTTATGTCCCCAGCAGAGAGGTGAGTTCCTACAGTGTACAGTATAATCAGATCTGTATGCCACCAAGGCGATATCAAGCACACATGCGCCTTCCCTCTCTTCAGCTTACTGGAGTTGTCTCTGAAGAAGCTGGCCATCAGGTTTGGGAAGTCCTGGAACGACCTGGACGATTTCAAACGGATCTTCTGGAAGCTGCGAAGCCCCATAGCCGGTGGGCAAATACACACTGCGCACAGCTCACCAAAAGTGATGGGGGAGTAGACTCTGTAAATACTAAAGGCTGTGCAGTTTCCTGTTACACACTAACATCCCTAACACACAAGAGGTGCCACATGTTTAATACACACTAATACATTGCGAGGAGGTGGTTGTCAGAAGGTCTAACAGCATGTGAATCTCACTTTGCGTCTGACTGGCCAGGGTTGTGATGGTGTGACATTAGACAGAGGGGTCTGCACTTCTCAACCTCTGTTTTTGTCATTCTATACACTGCTACTTTTATCATTTTTTGTGTGAACAACCAAGTGCAATACCATTAATGCTTTTGAGGAGAGGCACTGCTTTCTGAATCCAAAAAGCCCATGTTCAGCCCACAGTTAGCTTCCTGTGTTAATATTGCTTGATAGCTGTTAATCCCTGTGGTTTCACTGAAAATTAGTTGTGTGGATAAAAACATTTTGCCAAAGCAGATGAGAACAAGACTGTCTGAGAGCCATCTCTCTAAATACAGAGCTAAAGGGTATCTATCACCATTCTCTTAAAATCTCTGATATGAGACGTAGACATAGATATTGTCTGTGGGAGGTGTAGTTGTTCAGTGGTAACAAAATGGTTATTACCTTTGTTTATATGACAGGCATCTTACCCTTTACCAGCAAGTGCAGTAGTTTATACACGTTTATCTTACGCTGACAGAACCTCCAGGGTCCTTTACTCACCCAGCATGTCTGTGTTTGATTCAGAGTACTGCATGGAGCATTGGAAGGAAGACTGGTTCTTTGGCTACCAATGCATGAATGGCTCTAACCCGAGGATGATCCAGAGGTGCAAGAAGCTGCCAGATAACTTCCCTGTCACACCAGATATGGTGCAGAGCTCCATGGCTCCCAGGACCAACCTGGACAAAGAACTCAAGGTGGTGAAATGCTCTACATCTGTCTACTCAGTCGATATAGGCTTTCATGTGACGCAACTCCTCTTGAAATAGTTCTTTCATCTCATACTCTCTGCTCTTGCCATACCCACGTTCTTTTTGATTTCCTGTTCCTCTCCTGTCCAGGCAGGGAATATCTACTTGTTAGACTACGTCATCATGGACCAGATTCCCAGCAACACAATCAGGGGTAAACCTCAGTACGTCGCTGCTCCGCTCTGTCTCCTGTACCAACACCCAGATGAAGGACTCATACCTATCGCAATACAGGTACATCATCCACGCCCATCACGATCATAGACCTGCACTGAATTAATTCAACATGTCACTGATGTTGGAAAATATGGAAATCTTTAGTTTATGAGAATTTGGGAAAATCCAATGAAAACCCAGAAATAATGAATGTTAACCGAATGTTGACAGCTGTCACTACTTTTTAAATCCTAGTTTGCAAGTACTACAGTACTACAGTGGGAAAAAAAATCTAGTGACTAATAGCTGAACTTCCTATTGTCTGAGGGGTTCTAGAGATGTGAAAGTCATGTTCCCTTCATGTAGTGTAACAGGACTGCCTGTAACAGTTTCCCCTCCTCGTCCTCAGATAGAGCAGACTCCAGGCCTGGACACGCCCATATTCCTTCCCAGAGACCCCCCCCTGGCCTGGCTGTTGGCTAAGATGTGGGTACGTCACTCTGAGTTCCAGGTGTTCCAGCTGCTGTCTCACCTGCTCAGGACTCACCTGGTGATAGAGGTGTTCTGCGTGGCTACTATGAGACAGCTGCCCGCTGTGCACCCTATATATAAGGTAAACACCCACACAAGTCCTATCATTCAAAACTGTAGTTTTCAGTTATTTCTTCAGTTCTAATTTCTGTGGTTAAGATAAACTCAACACTTCCTCAACATTTACCCATTGTCTTAATCATTTCAGTAGAAGCTACATATCCACAGCACTAATTCCATCAGTGGATCAACAAAATCATATCACCACTCTGCTTGAAACACTTTCTCTTTTTAACACAAATTTCGTTGCTACTCATGAATTATTTCCAGTCGTTTCTACTTTGAGTGCTGTTAAGTTACCGCCAACGTTTCCTGCACAGAAGTTTCACATTAAAAGACTTCAAGTGGCTCAAAGGACATATTCCCTCCCTTTACTGGTAAACGTTTTGAAACATCTGTAGGAAGTGTTAATCGGTCAACGCAGATGGCCGCCCACCCAGAGCCTGGTTCTGCTCGAGGTTTCTACCTGTTATAAGGGAGTTTTTCCTCGCCACTGTCACCAAGTGCTGCTCATGGTGGGAACTGTTGGGTCTCTGTAAATAATATTTTAAAGAGTATGGTCTAGACCTACTCTATGTGAAAAGTTGTTATGATTTGGCACTATACGAATAAAATTAAAATGGACTTGACATAAGTTTCATTGATAGTAGCTTAACAGCAATCAAAAAAATGGCAAAGTAGGACGCAGCTGGAAATAAGGAGTGAATGAAAAAAGTATTTATTGTTGTACTGATGTAATTATTGCTGAGGAATTGTACATTATACTGAATTACTGTGCAATCTATTACAGGTAATCCCTCTTCTCCTGTTTTTCCAGACCTTTATTAGAATGTGGCTTCTATTTGAGAATGTATGGGACTTAGGTTTGATGGTAGTTTTACAGGCTGCAGGTGGCACAGTTATGTTGTACACTGAACAGTTTTCTATGTGCTCCTGCTGCAGCTCCTGGCCCCACATCTGCGCTACACTCTAGAGATCAACTGTAGGGGGCGCACTCAGCTTATCTCTCCAAATGGCATCTTCAAACGGGTTTGTCACTCTGGAACAGTACATTTGATTGGGGTTTTTCAAATGTTTCACCTTATTAGATGTGGGCTTGATATATTTAGAGAGACTGTTGATGTCACCAGACCACCCACTTCATCCCAGTCCTATTATTAATCTTTTTGGATTTCTTAAATAAAAGAAATGAAAAACAAACTCACTTGCTGTGTTAAATGGTCCACTCATCGTCACGTTTGTGTGTAGGTGGTGTCCACAGGTGGGGAAGGCCTGTTGATTCTGGCTCAGAGGGAGTACAAGGTGCTGACCTACCGCTCCCTCCAGCCTTACAACGACTTTGCTGACAGAGGAGTTTCGCAGCTCCCAAAATACTTCTACAGAGAACACAGCTTGATGCTGTGGGATGCCATACACAGGTACATAACACACACCATGCTCATACTAGCAGCTGACATATTCTGAAAAATACTAAGGGATATGGGAGATTTAAAGTAACAGTGAAGCATCTTTATCTTCAGTAATGGTTGATGGTTGAAATTGAAATGGAAAATTTAGGTAGGGTATAGCTACTAAAGGGATTTAAAGCCTTCAGATTCAATTAGACCACTAAAAATGTTTTATTATATTAGAATTTATTAAATGGTTTACAGTGTGCCAAGCAGTATCTAGCTCCCAGGGCTCACCATCCATACTGGATAGGTCTCTAAGGACTAGTAAACTAGTGAGGGTATATAGGATGACCCCTACAAATAGAGAACCATGTTTGGTCCTTACTAATAGTTTGTGATCATTCAAGTAGAAAGAGGACGACTCCAAGGAACACCGTAAACCTGCATGGTAGATCTGCAACTTACCTTTTTAGGGAGGTCATTATCATTCCATACACATGCTGTTTGCTAGGACATGAAGTCCCATGCTCCTACACTATGGCTCTGAAAGTGGCATACAGTATTAAATATTCAACTATCAGATGTCAAAAGGAAAACTAACCTTTGACTCATTTAATGTGTAATTGAAGGAGCTGGGTAACCTAAATAGAGTATTATATCATCAGCAAGGCTTTTAGTTGTAGCCGTTGGTACGGTTATGATCTGTAATGATGACTGTGAAAGCACTGGAACAGAAAACTTTTTCATATAAATCATCCTTTGTTGTTCAGAGGTAGTCCCATTCACACTCGTTGAATGCTTTTTCCACGTTATTTCACATTGACATTTATATCTTTGTTTGGCTTATGTAGCATTGTATTAATAGATTAATTCATGTTTTTATTAAATCAACCTGTGTCGACTGAATATGCAATCATTAGCTTGTCCAGTAGACCCCCAAAAGTGGACGCTTACCCCAATTCCACTTTTTAACTTGTATGTAGCTCCTCATGTGAGAGGGTGAATATTGAGATTTTAAAAGATTACATTTTTTTTTACCAAATGACATATCAGAATAAAAAACATGATAAGATCTAGATTTAGCATTTCTATCCCACGGATCAATAAACACACTGAGAGATCTCAGCCTCATAACAAGGTGCCGTGGTGTGGATAATGTGCTCTTTTTTCAGTTTCAAAAGTCTGAAGTGTTCAGATCCTGCACATAAATGCACTTCGTGCTACTGATCTGAGGGAATGAAGACTGTAATTTGAGGACACCACTAAGGGATAGGTGTGTTTGTGGCCCCATGAGTCCTAGCCCTACAATTGCACCTCTTCCCTCAGTTTCGTCTCAGGTATGCTAAGCCTGTACTACCAGTCAGACCGTGATGTGCAGGAGGACCTGGAGCTCCAAGCCTGGATCAGAGACATATCACAGGAAGGCTTCACAGAGCTCCCCAACTTTGGTCAGTTAATTATCCTGCATTTTTATTCTTAATACTTAACATCCAGGTTAAAAAGCACACCTCCAGGCATTTTTTAAACAAAGATCTTAAGCCTTTATTTTACAGCTGGGTGAAAACTAAGACCATTTTGCAGCTTTGTTATGTGAGAACATTTAAATACTGGATACTATTGGCAGATACTTTATAACTGTTTGCAAAAGTGGTATCTCAATATGTATATCCTATGTATAAATCATAGTGTTGAGGTTATTAGTCGAGCATTTTGGCACAGCAGGGAAAACAATAAGTTACAATTAATTGTATTAATTTTCAAAAACATTGATGCTGATGGGTGGAGCTAGATGAAAGGTTATGGAGTGTCCAAAAAGTATTGTGTTCTTCCTCTGGGGGACATGTATGTACTCCAGCGACTGTCTATCCATTAGACTTTTGTACAAGTTGAGATTTTGGCCTGATTGCACTAGAAATGGTTGTTGAGATCTCCTACCGTGGATCAAAGTTTTGGATGGTTGGATGCACTGACTGACGTTTCCACCCTTTAAGCAGGGCTGGAAAATATACAGTGCTGTCAGAGGCAGCAGAAGTTACATATTATTCATATCCTAATACTTAATGGCAAATCTTTGTCCAGGTCTGGCCAGTAAGCTGAGCACCAGAGAGGAAGTCTCCACCCTGCTGACGGTGGCCATCTTCACCAGTACAGCCCAGCACGCTGCCACCAACAACGGACAGGTGCCGAACACTCGCACACCCACACACTGTGATGTTTACGGTTGTTGCTCTGAGCTGCCCTGGTGAAGTGTCTGAGGGAAGAATGTTCACTCACTCCTGCCAAACTGTCTTTTTTTTTAAACTACCACAAGTTGCCAAAGTTTACATCCTACGCAGAGGGGCTTCCACTCACTCTCTCTCTGCTGATGTTTCTCCAGTTTGACTGGTGTGCCTGGGTACCCAACACCCCCTGCACTATGAGACACCCCCCACCAAAAGACAAGGATGCTATTAGCATGGAGATGATCATGGCCACCCTTCCGGATGTCAGCCAGTCCTGCGTGCAGATGGCTATCACATGGCATCTGGGGCGAGCACAGCCAGATGCAGTAAGTCCTCTGTCTGGTTCATAGATTCTACATTTAATGAGGAGTCCAAATTCTCATTTTAATAAGGGTTGAGTCAGCCCATTTCCAAGATTTAACTGCTGGACGCAAGACGTCCCTTCATTGAAAAGTCTACTGTCAGTGCACATGACCTGGAGGTTTCAAGTTTCCACATCATACTTTGGTAAGGTGCATTCTGGACCATAACTGGCTTTCAAACTAGTTGTGTTGTCACAAACTCATCTTAAACATACATGTGCTATGATGTGAGATTGAAGATGCAGCAGATGAATGTGGAAACAGTCCCACTCTGCATGTATCATTCTGAACAGTAATGGCCAAACATCTAAGTGAAGTAAAAATGGTAGGTCCATTCTTGTATCAACAGGAAACACATTGGCCACTAGTCAAAAGGCCGTAAACTGACAGTAACTGCTGATAACAAAGCAGCTGGGTGTGTTCTCCTGGATTCTGATGTGGGTGTGTGATGAATATTCTGCATAATCTCCACAGTTATCTGGATGGAACACACAAACACACAGTTACCTATATCATTATATTGGTAGGAGATAAAAATATAATTGACTCAGAGTTGATGAGTATGTTGCTATACAATCAATGAAAAGATAAGTAAGGATATAGTCATGGGGTACAAATACAGTACTGGTGATATCATACAGTGGGTACGGAAAGTATTCAGACCCCTTTAAATTTTTCACTCTTTGCTTCATTGCAGCCATTTGCTAAAATCAAAAGTCCATTTTATTTCTCATTAATGTACACTCAGCACCCCATCTTGACAGAAAAAAACAGAAATGTAGAAATTTTTGCAAATTTATTAAAAAAGAAAAACTGAAATATCACATGGTCATAAGTATTCAGACCCTTTACTGTGACACTCATATTTAACTCACATGCTGTCCATTTCTTATGATCCTCCTTGAGATGATTCTACTCCTTCATTGGAGTCCAGCTGTGTTTAATTAAACTGTTTGGACTGGATTAGGAAAGGCACACACCTGTCTATATAAGACCTTACAGCTCACAGTGCATGTCAGAGCAAATGAGAATCATGAGGTCGAAGGAACTGCACAAGGAGCTCAGAGACAGAACTGTGGCAAGGCACAGATCTGGCCAAGGTTACAAAAGAATTTCTGCAGCACTCAAGGTTCCTAAGAGCACAGTGGCCTCCATAATCCTTAAATGGAAGAAGTTTGGGACGACCAGAACTCTTCCTAGACCTGGCCGTCCAGCCAAACTGAGCAATCGTGGGAGAAGAGCCTTGGTGAGAGAGGTAAAGAAGAACCCAAAGATCACTGTGGCTGAGCTCCAGAGATGCAGTAGGGAGATGGGAGATGCAGAAGCAGGGATAATCACTGCAGCCCTCCACTAGTCGGGGCTTTATGGCAGAGTGGCCCGACGGAAGCCTCTCCTCAGTGCACAACATATGAAAGCCTGCATAGAGTTTGCCAAAAAACACATGAAGGACTCCCAGACTATGAGAAATAAGATTCTCTGGTCTGATGAGATGAAGATTGAACTTTTTGGCGTTAATTCTAAGTGGTATGTGTGGAGAAAACCAGGCACTGCTCATCACCTGCCCAATACAATCCCAACAGGGAAACATGGGGGTGTTTTTCAGCTACAGGGACAGGACGACTGGTTGCAATTGAAGGAAAGATGAATGCGGCCAAGTACAGAGATATCCTGGAAGAAAACCTCTTCCAGAGTGCTCAGGACCTCAGACTGGGCCGAAGGTTCACCTTCCAACAAGACAATGACCCTAAGCACACAGCTAAAATAACAAAGGAGTGGCTTCGGAACAACTCTGTGACCATTCTTGACTGGCCCAGCCAGAGCCCTGATCTAAACCCAATTGAGCATCTCTGGAGAGACCTGAAAATGGCTGTCCACCAACGTTCACCATCCAACCTGACGCAACTGGAGAGGATCTGCAAGGAAGAATGGCAGAGGATCCCCAAATCCAGGTGTGAAAAACTTGTTGCATCATTCCCAAGAAGACTCATGGCTGTACTAGCTCAGAAGGGTGCTTCTACTCAATACTGAGCAAAGGGTCTGAATACTTATGACCATGTGATATTTCAGTTTTTCTTTTTTAATAAATTTGCAAAAATTTCTATTTTTTTTTTTTTTTCTGTCAAGATGGGGTGCGGAGTGTACATTAATGAGAAATAAAATTAACTTTTTTGATTTTAGCAAATGGCTGCAATGAAACAAAGAGTGAAAAATTTAAAGGGGTCTGAATACTTTCTGTACCCACTGTATATAATATAAAAATGATGTAAACTCACTGTAGAATATGAAGCTGTCTTAGAAAATATATGTGTATTTATTTTTGTTCTAATTTGTTTCATTGATGTTTGACAAAAAAGTCCTCCTATATTAGGCCTGTGGAGTGGTTGATCACATTACATCACCACCATTAATTCCCTCTTTCTTTTCTTCTACCCAGATTCCTTTGGGCCAATACACAGAGGAGCACTTCACTGAGGGGCGGGCCCAGGAGGTGATAGACAGCTTCAGGACGGCGCTGAAGAAGATTGAGGGCCACATCCTCAGTCAGAATGAAGGACTGGAGCTTCAGTACCTTTTCCTCCTGCCCAGCCGCATAGAGAACAGCATCACCATATAGACTAACAGACCACTCCATGCGTGGCGTGAAGTAGTATGGTGCACACCAGACACCTCCCATGTTTGTTTTCACTCAGACATTAAATTATGTTTTATCATTCCTTGTTATTCAGAAAAAAAAACAAAAAAACAGGAGGAAGTCCAAGTGAGATAAATACTTTATTTGCATGAAAAATGTCTTGTCATCAATTATAAAATATATGATTAGTATGAAGTTTTTATTGAACAGTGTGTCTGTGTTAAGTAGAGAATTGTCCACCAGAAGCAGTTTGTGTACACTGGAATATGTTTAAAGTTTATTTAATGGTTTCTATGTTTGCCAGACATAAGCTGTCACCACAGGTTTCTTTTTCCTGTAACCAAAAAGGAGCATAACTGAAGCATGAAATATACCTTTTGAGTGAAATGCTGAAGACATGGAATGGCTTCAGCATTTCAATATTTTCATGTATTTTGTATTTATTTTACTATTATACACTTTATTATGAAACTTAAATTGTGTTGATTACAGCAACAGATCATGCTCATGTGTTGAACAGTGAACTGTGAATGAGCTGAACTTTTGCAGGTGTGAAATTGAAGGACTTGGCTTGTCAAATAAACAAGAGCTTATCAAGCTGACTCAGTTATCCACATGCTTTTTAACATTTGAAATGCGTACAGAGCAACAACAGACTGATGCTTTTACCTGTGTGCTAATTATGTTTTCATTCATCTCACATAGCGTGGAGCATGCATATTAGCAGCACCTGACACATTGGATCAAATAACTGATCAGTAACTGAAGACAGAATATGATTTCTCCGAGGCACCGTACAGACAGACACTGACAGAAAGGAATAAGCTGATGTAATGATCAACAATCCAAACACAAGTGGATACTGGCAATAATCAGAGATGCATTTTCTTGTACAGTAGGTATGAAAGACCAAGTCAAGACAAAATAATTCTCAACCTTTAAATATGTTAACAAGTATAAGAATAATTTGGCTATTTGAGTTCCACTGGGCAGTTTTTACCACCACAATCAAATCATTTCAGCACTTGTGATCAGAGGTAGAATCAATGTCATTTTAAATGCGTGAAGGTGCAGAGCGCTGATCTGATCTCAAACAGCGTTCAGACTCCCCTCGTAGCTTCTGATTTGGAATTTAAAACCCCAAGACAGAAGTCAGTGATAAGAGAACAGGGTCCAAACGCAGAGTGCTGCTGGGAGCTCCTCAGGGCAAGCAGGTGGCACTAGTGCACCAGGTACTCCTACAGTAAATAACAGGTCAACAACATGCATGTGAGTACACAACAAAGACTGTTAGACAATATTTGAATCCACCCTTAATCAATTTAATCATTAAATATTATACTGATCAAGGATTGATTAATATAATTATCACGATACACTACTTTCACACATGCTGTATTCTTAACAGCTGATAATACTGTGTGCGCATGGATTTGTTACTTAAATTAACTTTACCAGATTATATTTTACTGTCTTGATACTACCTAAACACAGTCCATTCCTTTTTTTTTTTTAAACATGGGCTGTTTTAGTCCGAACACCCAATTCAGGACAAATCCCAGCAGGAGAAAGTAGTTCCAGTGATATCTGCATAAAGAGACACCACTAGAGCTACGTTTTAAGTTTGGGTTAACCAATCCTCTTTCTTCCTTCTGTTATTCACTGTGGTCTGACCCTTTCAGCAAAGGTCAGTAACATTAAACTCAATAAAGCCAAATACATGAACTCACCTTCTGTTTGTTGAGCCTCATCTGGCAGCAGGAGAAGGCTCCAAACAGGACATAGATAGCAGCTGCTATGAAGCAGTTGTAGCCCACCTTGTTGTACAGGTTGTAGATCTTCTGAGGATCGTTTGCACTGAGAGGAAGCATACCAATATTACTGTACAGCCTGCACAAAGGTACATGTCTAACACAAGACTGAACATGTTCAGTAAATTCACTTAAAACTGTTACAGCTGCCATATATACCTATACTGTATATACAGTATGTATATACAAAAGTATCTATTATCTGTGTGTGTAGCATGAATGGACTACAAATTCCATAAAATTAAAAAAAAAAAGACAAATAAATTAACCTTGTACCTTGATAATTGAGAGCTATAGTAAAACACTAGTGATGTCCATAAGAGCTGCAGAAGAACACTAGTGATGTCACTTAGAAATGTATTTGTGTAAAAATCATTTGGATGGGGTTGAGTGGTGAATTTTATGCAACTAATGCTTCCTTTCAGGGGATGGGTATAGAAAGAAGTTGGGGGGGGGGTAGTTATCAAATTAAGTACTCTATTGGTATCAGTATCACTTTAGGGGTACTGGTATCTGTCATAACCATATCACAAAAAAAAAGGAAGTGTACAGATCCCCCCCGCCCCCCCAAAAAAACCATCTCCATCTAGTCCTCATATTTGTAAGTCACTAAGACCTGCTTCCCAATCAAGCTATTCTTTATATAGACTGAAAGTTTACTATTGATGGTTCTTAACAAAATAACTCACTTGCAGCCTGTAGGGATTGCTCAAGGACACTGAGCAATAAGCATATAGACTAGAGTGTCCAATATATACCACCAACTTAACTTCCAAATTAAAAATATAGCCCGACCTCCGCTGGACTTCGATCCTGATATTGCTAGTCAAGAGTTTTAGAAAAAACCCTAATGATACATTAGCTTATAGTCTTTTAACAAAAACAAATAACAATCAATCAATCTTGTTTCTTAAAGAATTGTGATCAAGATACATACTGAGACATTATAAAGTGTAAAAATCGACTTGTCAGTGCTCTCTGGTGGACGAACTCTGTAATAGAAACAACTCACCTGCAATAAGCCAATATCAGCCCTGATAGAGAGTCTGACAGGTATTAGGCTTTAGTGCAGCTGTATAGGCAGAGATCTAGCGTGACATGTGGCAGTAAAAAGCCTTACTTTGGGTAGATTTCTTTTTCCGTCACTGGCACATCGTCAATCAGCACTGCTGAATGTATGGAGAAGAAAATCCCCAGCATGGCCTGAGGAAGAAGTGGGAGCCTTGTTACTGAGGGCCACAGTGAAGTCATGAGTCCTACAGGCAGAGTTGATGGGTTTCGCTGTGTTAAGTCTAACTGTAGATTAAACTGAAACTGAAGGTACTGAACTAAGGTTCAGTTAAATTCATGTTTTGTATAAGTGGTAAACACTTGAGGCCATATGTGTTATTTTATTTTTGGTGTTTTTTTTCCCCCATTTTAAAAACGTTGGAACCAAGTATGAGATAAAGCAGGTGTCTATGACAAAATATAGTGAAACATTTACTCAATACTCATTCAAAGTATGTTTATAGACAATTCTACAAAATAATTTATATCAGTTAATGTTTGCATAATGTTATGGGATTTGTACCTGCTCTAATTCATGAGCCCTGCCATAAATCACGTTCAGACAGATGTTAATTCCACTTTATGCTCATTTTGCAGGCTGTGTTTGTGCTGCTGTTGTGAAAGACTCATTACAAAGGGTTTGACATAAAACATGATCTTCTTAAAGGACTTATTTGATTCTAATGGTCAACTACTTAACTATGAAGCTTTTCTTTAAGAGAAAGCGTTTCCTAACAAGTTCAAATAATTAACTCAGTTATCATATTTCAAGAGTTTTAGATGTTGAGAGCAAATGTACTTTATGCAAGACTGAACATGAAAGTATAACTCATCTGTTCTATGGTTGTATAATACATTTTAGAAAGATGTTGAGAATTATATATTGTGCAAAACAACACGTGATTACAATTGAAAAGCTAAATATTATCTCTTATTTTATTGGAATGATAACAACTATTGTAAACCTTTTTATTTTATTTGGGAAATTTCATATTTAGAAGGCTAGCTTTTGTAATTCAACCCCATCTTTTAAGTTGTTTCTTATTTAAATACAATGTTATTTTGAGTCTCCTCAATTTGTAACAAACAAGAAATGCTTGTCTGTAGTTCAAATGTATTCAGAAATGTTTATCTAAAAGAAGTCTGTCACTAAAATTTTATCTTTCTTTTTTCCCCATTTTCCTTTATATTCCATCATTCTCTGATGCAGCTTTTATTTTTTGTTCCGCTGGTATGATTGATTGTTTGGACATTTTTATTACTATATAAAATAAATGGGTGGACGGGAAGATGAGAAAAAGATTTAGCATTAGCAGGAAGCGCGTAGTCTCCTCTGATTTGTCTCCGCTAATGTGATCGCAGAGACTAAAGAAAGGAAAGACCCCCCACTCACCAGCATTATAACGCCCCACGTGCTCAGCACGATCCCACACGCGGCGACTTTGGGTCCGCAGATCAGTCCGCGCATGATGAAGGTCCGACCTGTAGAGAGGAGGAGGAGGAAGCTGAGCTGGCCGGACCTCACCTGCTGATCACTCCTGTCACTGCACAGTCAGCTGACTCTCACTGGACCAGGACGTTTCCGGGATGTTCAAAGAGTTTGCGTTTAGAACAAGTTATGTTAAGGACTTTAATATCAAATCACGTATTACATTTAAGGCCGAGTCATATCTGTTTGATTTGATGTAAGTCAAACATAAATACAGTTGGATGAAAAGCTTCCTTTACATTATCATCAAATTTAAGATTAGTTACCGGCGTCAGAAGGTAACTGCGTGTCCTCCTGGAGGTGTTTGAGCAAAACATTGCACGTCAAACTCATAGGTCAAAAACCACAAAAAACCACGTGACCTTAATGTCTTCAGTCACGTGACTTTACTCTCAATGATGCTGCATTTACGCCGTGTCGGGAGAACAGGAAACCACCCCTTACTCCCACTTGGGGGTGTTCACTCATTAGTTTGGCTGTTTTTGTTGTCTGGTGTATTTCTATTAGCTACAAGTGAAACCAGATACAAACCAACCGTGTATAGCTCCTTTAACCTTAGCTGAAGGATTGTATTAGCGTTAATATATATTAACGTTAATGCAATCGTTAATATCTATATATAGTTCTTTTCACCAAGTGAGAGACTGTCGTTGTCAGAAATTCCCAAAATTTCTGACTCGGAATTACAAGTCGGAGGCTGACGTCAGTGTTTCCCGCCGGGCTGCTCGTGAGGACGGTTCAAACAATAGGATTTAAACACGGCATGACGTGCGACTCAGCTGCGTTCAGGCACTGTGGGATATACAGAAATGTTCAGCCAACGCAGACAACAAAATGGAAAATTAATCTTTCTTTCTTCAGTTGCCCTTACCTTGCTCTGTCTGGGGCATCCTCCTCACTTACAAAGCTCTTGTTTGTCAGGCACCATCATATCTTAAAGAGCTGATAGTACCGTATTACCCCACTAGAGCACTACGCTCACAGAATGCAGGGTTACTTGTGGTACCTAAAGTCTCTAAAAGTAGAATGGGAGCCAGAGCCTTTAGTTATCAAGCTCCTCTTCTGTGGAACCAGCTCCCAGTTTGGGTTCGGGAGGCAGACACCCTCTCTTCGTTTAAGAGTATGCTAAAAACGTTCCTTTTTGATAAAGCCTGAACCATCCCTTAGTTATGCTGTTATAGGCTTAGACTGCCGGGGGATTTCCCATGATGCACTGAGCTTCTCTCTCCTCTTCTACCTCTCCATCTGTATGCATTCCTATCCCACTAATACAGGTTACCAACTCCATTTCTTCCTGGTAGTCCTTGTGCTTTCTGTGCTTTTTCGCCTTCTCACTTTCTGCAGGTATTTCTTCCTCTGGAGCTGTAGATTCTGCATCTGTGATTGCCGGTCGTCTACTGCCCCCATGTTCCTGCTCCACACTCACTGCTGCAGTTGTTATTATTATTAGTCTGATTTGTTGTCTCTCCTCCTGCTCTGTCTCCCCTCTCCCCCTCTCTCCTCCCCTTTCAACCCAACTCGGTCGATGCAGATGGCCGCCCACCCAGAGCCTGGTTCTGCTCGAGGTTTCTACCTGTTAAAAGGGAGTTTTTCCTTCCACTGTTGGGTCTCTGTAAATAATATTTTAAAGAGTATGGTCTAGACCTACTCTATGTGAAAGCGTCTTGAGATAACTTTTGTTATGATTTGGCACTATACAAATAAAATTGACTTGACTTGACTTAAAGAAGTTATAAAACTCGTTGTTGTTGCTGTTACACACTAGTTTCATGGAGGAGCAGGAGAGAAGAGAGCTAACTAGACTCGACCAAGGCAAGGCTGCGGGCAACCTGATTGTGTGGACTAGTATGTTACACTGACAATGTGGTGAAGACAGGGGAGCCCCACAGGGGAAGGGCCTGTCTCCCTTTCTGCTCTCCCTCTATACTTCAGATACAAGTCCAAGTCCTGCCAACTCTGCAATTGTTGGCTGCATCAGCAAGGGGACGGAAGCTGAACCTCCTGCAGCTCAACACTGGCAAGACGAATGAGTTGGTGGTGGACTTCAGTAGATGGAAAACAACCCTACACGTTTTTCCATCCAGGGGGTGGATGTGTACACTGTTCAGGACTCCAAGTACCTGGGAGTACACCTGGATAACAAGCTGGACTGGACAAAGAATATTGTTTTTATAAACAACCGGTTCTACAAGGAAGTTTTACCAGTGTCCCCCAAAACTGGACAAGAAGAAACTGCATTTGGACCCTTGATCTTGAAATAGGGACTGGGGGGACAGGATATGGCCCCTTAAACTGCAGTGTTTCTGCAGTGTCATTTAAGAAAATGCAAAGCATGGAAGCTTTTAAAAGAATTTATTTTTTAAATTTGGTTTACTCTAGGCATGCTAAACAGACACAATATTTGCTTTGAACATGCCAGATATAACCTTAATGGGCCAATTTTGTTCAATTTCCAAAGCAGGTTGATTAATCTTAAAACAGCCTATATACAGCACAGCGCCAATAGGTGACACCAAGCGCTCTCCACCACCATCAGTAAAACACCACTAGAGAATATCTCTTGGAAGAATACTATTCATCCCTCCACAAGAGTTCCAAACTAGCCTGGCATTGCCAGACTAATTCGAAAATGCGTATTAGTCTGGAAGCTCTCAGTTCATTTTTTATTTCCATGGGGCATTATCGAAGGGTGGAGGCAACCAATCAGAGCAACGAAACGCTGTCCGACGGTACGTCCTGTCAGATGTTCGGCAAACACATATTTCTTATCAACATAAAGTTTAAGTGCAGTTGTTTGTTCTTCTCTTAGAGAAATGTTACCATCCAGTCTGTTTAATACTGCCTCTGTAGCTGGCAGGGGAACGCGGCAGCCATCTTTTTATCTTTTTCATCATTTACAAAGATACCTGAACGGTGCTCATCTCTGTCAGTCATCGTATTAAACCCGCCTCGTACTAGATAAACGCTTATGATCGGTTAGCCCTATAAAACGGCAGAGAAATCAGTTTGTATGGGAAAGGGGGGCCAGATGTATCTGCCAGAGCAAATGAAACATAAGCTTACAGATCTGTCTGGTTCCCAGGCTAGTTCCAAACACTTTGAGAGTCAGAAGGTTCTTGTCATCTTTAACAGATGATCAATAGAAAGCATCCAGACTGGAAACATCACTAATTGGCATGAGATGTGCACGGCCCAGGACAGGAGGGCTCTGCAGTGGGTGATTAAAACTGTCCGGTATATCATTGGTGCCCATCTACCGAGCATCAGTGATATCAGTGAGGTGAGGAGCCTGCAGAGCCCAAAGGATATTAAAAGACCAAACACACCCCAGCAACAGCCTGTTCACCCTGCTGTCATCTGGTAAGAAATACAGAAGTATCTGCTGTCGTACCACCAGACTACAGAGCAGCTTTTTTGAGTGTGTTTTCTTATGTAGCAAATGCAGCAACAACTTTCATGTGTTCAGACTAAAATGACAATTGTTATAATGTATGCATGCCACCAGATGTCACTCTGCTGCTTGCTGAGTTCAAGTCCCCTAATCATAAAATCTTTTACGGTACAAACGTAAAGATACATTTATTTCTACTAAATGCATGCTGAATGCTTTGTCATTAGGATTAATCTTTTTTTTCTCTTATACATGTATAAATGTTATTTTCTGAATTTTGAGTTTGGGATTGTTTTCAAGAAATACTGAAAAAAAAACACAATTGCATTTTATGGCGATGTGGCCGTTAATCCCCCAGACACGGAGCATTGAGAGTACGAGGGGACCTTGAAGGCAGCACCGACCAGCATTGTCGTTGTGCTCAGTGTGGGACCTGAACCTGGCCCCTCTGCCCCCGCTGCTAATGTAACCCACCGTGGTCACAACTTTAACAGCGCTATGCGTTGGTCTGTTCAGGTGTCGGACTCCTCCATGCACCGACGCTGAAAGCGGCTGAAGAGCAGGTCTCCAGCCGCTCCGCCACACCGGGACGAGCTGCGGATGCTACCTAGCTACGCTGTTAGCATCTTAGCAGCCGCTCCGTCCCCCTGAAGGCACCGCGGAGTCAAAGGCTACAGACGGTCTGTGGTGCCGCACAGACCAGCACAATGACCTCAGCTTCCACCAAAGTAAGTCATGTCTCCCCACGAACCAGAGAGATGAGGTTTGCCGCAGCATGGGGGAAGTTTTCCAGTCTGAATAGGGTCCCGAAGCCCCTCAGTGTGTTTCCCGCTCGTGCTCGCGGAGCAACGTAGAATATGAGTGAAGTACTGTGTATGAGCTGCACACATGTTGCATTCAATGAAACCTGTTCCAGCGAAGACAAACCTTCATCACCATCTCAGTGGCGTCAGACACCAGAGTGCTCCCGGCTGTGTGTACACAGTCTGTGTTCGGTCCTGTGCTGATCCACCAGGACACAAAGCTCACTGATCCCCCCCAACATCAGCGCTGGACCCCGCTGACGCTCTGGTGTCTGAATGGGAGAAAACCCCTGCAGCCCGGTTCCAACCATAGACCGCACACCAGAAGGTTCCAACACCTGGTGCCACATATGGCTGGATTGTCCAAGTGTCTACATACTTTTGATCATGTATTAACTGTCTCACAGAGCGCATTACATGGTACACTGTTTATGTGATTGTGTCCCCTGTCTGGTGAATGACACATACTCCTACATGGATTTACTATTTCCACTCTCACTTATTTCAGCCTGAGTCTGTGTTGCACACTAAATTTTGCACACTAACATATTGCGTACTACATACTCAGTCAGTCTGCATAGTGCGTACTATGTGAACGATGAAGGATGCCATTACCAGCAGACTGTATTGATCTCACTTTCTGCAGGTATTTCTGTCTCTGGAGCTGTAGAATCTGAATCTGTGATTGCCGGCCGTCTACTGCCCCCATGTCCCTGCTCCACACTCACTGCTGCAGTTGTTGTTGTTATTATTAGTCTGATTTGTTGTCTGTCCTCCTGTTCTCTCTGGAACGCTTGTGAGTGGTATGTTAGGGTGCGATTCCATTTCCCTGCGAACATTATGCGTGAAAGTGGAACTGTTTTAATGCCATTGTGTGTCCTACAGGTCGGGGAGATCTTCTCCGCAGCTGGAGCTGCGTTCACCAAACTAGGAGAGCTCACCATGCAGCTTCACCCAGTGGCAGATTCCAGCCCTGCAGGGTAACGCCCCCCCCCCCCCCAAAAATACTAATACACATAAATGGTGAATGACCATTTAAACTGAAAAGTTTGAAGTAAGTTTGGTGACTCTACATACAGACAAGGCTGAGATGAGTTCTGCCTCAACAGCTGCTAATGGCCAAACACCTCCGCCAATGGGTCTAATGCCTGCACACGTGTGATATTTGCGAGATACTTGGTTGGTTTGTATTTGACTTCCACATGAAAAAAGGCACTTTTCATGAGCTGAAGGAGGATCCTGTTGTTAGGGTGCAGTTGCTATCAGTTTTATGTCTGTATGCAGCACAATTAGTCCTGTGAATGTGTGTAGGCTAGTTTAGCACAAAGGCTAGAAGTGACTTTCCAAGACCTGGTATAAATACTAAAGTCAGTTTAGTTCCCACCTCCCCTCCAGTGGTCAGGTGAAGAGCACAGTGAAGAGGAAGCTGTATGAAGACGGAGGAGCTCTGCCCGCCTCCTCCGACGGTTTGAAGAAGGTCGTCAAGAAAGCCAGTGCTACTGTCGCCATGGCAACGCAGGGCACTCCAACCGTCATCTCCGTGCCCACTGCTCAGGTTGTCGTGGCACCGGGACTGCAGGGTTCCCCCTCCATCCAGCCCCCCCTGAAGAAACAGAAGACTGCGGGTGAGTGATCTGGCAGCACACATCAGTACAGCAGAATGTTTCACGTCCATCCAATAATTAAACCAAAGATTAATGCAAGCAGAATATAACTTTTAATATTCACATCCAAGAATAACTTTTCACCAGGTGTGGACTTATCAGGGAGTACCAGAGCAAAAATATACTAGAGTATCAGACATGTTGTAGCTGTCATTTATCTGTGGAATGGTAACAAATGTACCTCATAATTTTCTTAACTTATACATAGGACCTTACTGCGTTGCCGCAGTTCCTTTTTTTGAAGCCATCAACTTTATCTACTATATTATTTAAATTCATTTTTTCAGTAATCATTTTAGCTTAACTGGTATTTTTGATTTAATATTTTTTCCAATGTTCACAAGCAGTACTACACCCTCTGGGTGGATATGTGTGTGTGTGTGTGTGTGTGTGTGTGTGTGTGTGTGTGCAGATGTGACCCTCAGTGCTCTGAATGACTCCGATGTCAACAGTGATCTTGTGGACATCGAGGGACTGGGTGAAGGATCCAACTCCAAAAAACTCAACAACTTTGATCAAGGTGAAGTTCATGAACAGCTGCTGAAATGGACAGAGGGGTTTGATGTGGGGGGTGGGGGGGGGTCGGGGTCTGAGCAGGGCTGGGTACAGGACTTCATAGTGTTTCAGATACAAAGTTGTGGTACCTCTGCTTGTGTTCAGACAACATTTAGCATTTGACAAGTTTGGCTTCTTGTGTTTTGTACTGAAAAATAAGTATCGTATCAGCACTAGTATTTAAACATTTCAAATGAGACTCAGCCCTGCCCTATCAGATGCTCCCAAGTCACATGATATTTGTCCAAATTTACTATGATGTTGAACCAAGGTATATAATAGTGGCATCTTTGGCTTAAAGCCTGTATGTGTATTTTTATGTAACTATGGAATCCTTTAAATTATTATTCTAACCTGAAGTTATCTGAATGATGTGAAAGATGCTTTTAGTCAGATAAAAATTCTAGACTTTTATTACACGTAGACCAACAACATCATGTCGCTTTATTTTTCTATTCTTATCAACAAAAATCAGCCAAATCGACCAAAACCAACACTGAATGTATCTACTTAGAAGTAGCAGCTGTTATTTTAGTTTTAATAAATTTAATAAATAGTTTAATTACTGAGCCTTTAAAAAATGGTAAGTATATATTCTTTAAATGTTTTTAAAGATTTACATCTTCACATTTGCAGCTGAGAGCCACACACAGGGAAGTCAGTGTTGATAGAAAACGTAGACTAAATCCAGACTCCTGTTTAATGGAGCTGTATAAATGCTGTTGTTCTTGTGTCTTTCTAGACAACCTGAACCTGGACTCTAGCCTCATCATGAATCCCAGTGACCTTCCTCTGCTCTCCCGTTGACCTTTCACTTCCTGTGGACTTTACAGAAGTGATGGACAAAACTATGAAACTAAGACCCAAGTTGTAATAAACTGGATTTATCCATTGAGCCAGATGATGCTGACCACTCATATGAGAGTAAATACAGTGGTATTGAATATTGTGTTGTGTCATGCAGGGTTCCTGTTCAATGGGAGACTTGTTGGCACTGTCAAAAACAAGTTGGATCATTTGAAGTTTTCTTTTACTGCGATAAATGTTTTTACTGCAAGACATTTTAATTTTACTATTTCTTCTTTCCCTCGTTGACTTTTGCTTTGCAGGAACGTCCAGGAAAAGCTAAAATGTCTAAGAGAAATTTCATGCAGTGAGGAATCTGTTCTAAGATTCATACTTCCTGAGTTCCTTTAAAGAGATGCCAGCAATACAAACACAATGTGGCGGAGAAACTCAGCTGCGTCGACAGGATGAAACACTGTTTCCCCATCCACATGTGGATGTATTGCAAAAGGACAGGGATTAGCAAACAGTAATATTATTGGATTTCATGTTCAATTCAGTCTTGCCACATTTTGTAATTTAAAGCAGTTTATTTATAGATGTTAACACAAGCTTCGGTTTAGGAAACGCAGAGTAGTTATTAGAGTATTTAGAACAACAAAAGACATTTTGGACTCATGTCTGAGTGATTGGTTCCAGCATATTTTCAGTGTGAATCGTCTAAATAACTTCCTGCCTCTTCATTTGCTAGTAAAAGGTTGTTCGAGGTTAGAGGAACAGAGAGTCAAATCACACACTTGACTCCTTTCATTCTAGTTAAGGTGAAACTAAATAAGAAGTAACGAGTAGTTGATAAATTTTAAGGCTTGTATCTTGAGATAACAGCATAATTATCTATTTTTCTTTTGAGTTGACAACACGTGTGGAGGCCAGTCATTTTGAGGTATATAATTCAAAAACAATAAAAATGTCATTGTACACATTAAAGTACAGAGGCCATTAGCCTAGCTTAGCACGAAGACTGGAAGCAGGGGAAAACGGATGTCCTGGGTCTGTCCAAAATTCAAACATTCACCTACCAACACCTCTAAAGCTCACTGGTTAATATGTTCCTCTTTCACACAAACAGAAATGTAAGATTTCGTGGTGTCATTGGGAAATGTGTCCTGGAACTGTTTCTTGGCAAACTATAGCAGTGACTTCCAGCAGTCCTGTAGTCAAGATGCCCCACAGTTCTGTGCATAAACTAATGTTGTGAGCTTGAGAGATGTTGCTAGGTGTATTTTGTTTTTTTTTTTTACTTTGGATAGAGCCAGGGTAGCACTGTACTTTATATCCAAACAGGAGATTAATATCCATCTTCTCAACTCTTGGCAAGAAGGGGAATTAGCATATTTTCCAAAATGTCATACTGTTCCTTTAAGCAAGAAACTACTTAATCAGAGATGGCCTTGTTAGATAATTATTGTGACTGATGAATTTTTCACTATGAAGGAGCATGGAAAGTAAATTAGGGCACCATTTGTTGTCATCTCAAGCTGAAAGGTCTTAAAATGTTATCAACATTGTTACTTTTGGCTTCTGTACTTAATCATGTTCATCAATACTGCTGGGAAACACTCACTTGTTGCGTATCATGATATCAGTCTGTCTGAAAGTAAGGTCAGATTTAAGATCGCACTGGCTTCATGTGGAGGTCCTATAGCAATAACCCATCTGTATACCACCTGTGTATATAAAACTTCATTATGGAAGCTGAAAAACACCAGAACAAGTGTACATATAGACTGTTGGCTCTGTTTTTGCCTATTTAACAATTGTTTGCAATATTGTGCATATTTGACATTACTGCAGAGCGATTTTCAAAGCATGTTGTGTTCCTTTTTGTTTGTTTTTATATCTTCATATGTGTATCTTCCTCTGAAGCAGCCGTTGGATTTTATTCATGTCTCAAAAAAAAAAAGCTCAATGATAACTGAGCTGATTACTATGTGTAATTTCTGCTGATGAAAACCTTGCAATGCAGTTGAAAGGCCTGGTAAAGCAGACCTTGATTTAATATTTGTTTATAAAAAATTAAATAAAAAAATTTTCGATATAAGATATGTGAGACAATGTTTATATTAATCACCACACATCATGCTCACTGAGAAACTGTCCATCTCAAACAGGTTTCAAGTCTGAATGCATTTTCAGTCTACTGAAATGGAGGGAAACCAGTGACTGTGGATGTTAGTAAAGTCTCATGTAATCTGTAATACTGCTGTTATACTGTATGCTTTGGAAATTGAGTAGGAATTTCTAATATTTGTAATTAGTTTTAAATCAAAAAAACATGCAAAAACAGCAGTGTTGTCCTTTAAAGGTGCACAGCTCCACACTGGAGTAGCTCATTAATAAAACTCATTTGTAGATTGTACTGATGTCTACATCATATTTGCTTCCACTTTCTTATCAAACTAATCCTTCTTGTCCATTTTCAGCCTCACTTTAATCTCTATGGTCAGTTTTCTGTGAGTGCAACAGTATTTTGAACCAAGGCAAAAGTTTGAGATCCTTTTCCAAAGTTAGGAAAAATAATGTGGAAATCTAAGTGAACGTTTTGGCTCATTCTAGCTTTGTTACATAATATTAATTTAGTCTAAAGAAGTGTAACATGAAAGGAGTGGACATTTCGTTTTTCAAATATTGGGCTTTTATTAGTACACAGTATAACAGTCAATATCCAAACACATCTGTCAGCCTTCATGCCAACATGTTGAACTAGGTCATATTTAATAAAAGACACGGTACAGATGTTTTCATAGGTTACGAGAAAGAAAAAAAGTACAAATACGTTTCCTTATTTGTTGGAGGAAGATGGTGTAGAGGATTGTGTGTCTGACAGGAGCAGCACATATCATACTGGCAATGCAGAGAGGAGAACTACCAGTAATGATGTGCTGCTACAGCCTGACACACTGACTGCTGGCCTCAACACACACACACGAAAAATCTAATAATATCAGAATCACGTACTTCAACTGTGTTGCTGGATAAATACAGAGGCAGGCTCAGTGTGACTACAACACTTCAGACATGTTGTCTGCAAAACATCTGTCCACTACAGCTGTCCATTCTTACTTTTATTAAAAAAAAAAAAAAAAAGTCAACAGGTCCACACATATTCATACATACAGTGAAAGAAAGAATTTGGAGAAATGAATTAAAACTAAATGATTTTAGAATATCATGTTTGTAATGACCATAACCGATACATAAATGTGTTATATTTTTAACATGTCCAAGTCTCCATCATGTTTCAACTTTAAGGAGACGCAGCTATGCAGTTCAGTGATCACAAATACAAAGGCTCTGACTCCATAGACACATTCACTTTTAATGTTCAGCAGGGCTGCACAGTTTGTCACTATTTCATCTGGATAACTAATCATCCAGGTGTTTTCATTTATTTGTTTCTGTGGAAATGTTTTTAGCCATGTGTGAATGGATTGAGTTAAAGTGTCAATTTGGGTACATTTCTAAAACCTTTAGTGATGGCTGAAGGGATCAGATTTCCTCTTTTGGTATTTGCTGGCAGTCGACATCTTACAGGGTGGCTCTGATGCATCCAGCTGCTTAAAAAAAACAAACACAAAAGTAGCACAGGTGTTAAAGATGCTCTGCCAACACTCCTCCAGGGACAGCACCCTCACATCTGCACTACAGTCAACTCCACTGATAGAACTGGACACATCAAAGCAATGACATGAATATAAACATCAATCATGGACATTTTGGGTTATTTTATATCTGCAAACATTTCATAGTAGTGGGTCCCTCCTCTTTGTGTGTGTTCTGGTCAGTTAGGGAGAAGCACAGATTGTTTTGGTACTGAGATGCCTACAAATACTGAATTTATTATTAATAAGCACATTAATATTATTAGATTATCACATTACTGCATCTGTCCTGTAGGATGCAGGAATACTTGTTAGCAACCACGCAGTTCTGCAGTGGCTACACACCTATGCAGTTTATTTTAGATTTTTAACAGACACATGTGGTTGTACTTTCCTCTGTTATTTCAATTATAAATGTCAAAGAAAACAGGGCTTCATGTTTGCACCCCTTCAATATGTTAAAATGTTAACAATACTGTTTGTTAATATTTGATATTCGTATTTGTGTGGAAATTATTAATTCAGGACCACAACGGAAGCGATGATTTGAGTGCACAAAGATTCATATCCATCAGGATAAAAGTGGTAGGGGTGTAGACGGTGTTAAGCTTATGTCACTCATTTATGCCCACCTAACGAAAGCATGGATTCATTCATCTGTCAGAAAAAAGAATACCAGAAAACCTGTTCTTTCCTGTTTGCTGCATATAATACAGTGACTGTGAGCCAAGCAGAACAGAGTGTAAATGACACGTATCATTTCAATAAGAGGATATAATTCAGACTGGGGAAAAAAATTACAAAAATTAAATAAATGTAAATGCGGCATACTTATATATATATATATATATATTTTACAGAATATAATTACGTTTTACCCTGAACTGTGCTCTCAATTTATTTCCTCTCTGTTGTAACTCCCAGATGCAGTTCATGTTCTACTTATTTCACTGAACTTGACCTTGGTGTTGTTAATAGTTTACTAAATGAAATTGGTTTTCAGCTGTTCCTTTATTCTGTTAATGACTGTTAATGCTGAGGCACCTCTCCCTGAACAGTGAGTGGAGTCACTAATTACACCACTCCAAACCCTGTCATACATGATCCTTTGGCTTTACACTGAACAGCTTATTAGTGAGGTAAAAAAAAAGATGTTTTCCTTAGTTTATAATTAGATTTTTTAAATTTTATTTACGATTACAGCACTCTATTCCAGCACACTAACATGTTATTCTGTCAATCATCTCATTCAATCAACTAATTTTTTTTAAAAAAGTGAAAAAATTGGCCAAAAAGATACAGTTTTATGTTTTAAATACATATGTACAATTTTAAAAAATGTTAACAAATCCATAATGAATTTTCTTTATACTATCTTGATATTTGCATAATTCTGTTTTGTTGTATGATGCTGACACTCATTTTTAGACAAGTTCCTATAACTGGGAACTGGTGGAGTAGAATATATTCTTGTCAAAAAACACTTGGACTACCTGCCTTGTTGGGACAGTGTTTGTCTGAACTATGTGGTGCTGACCAGTTTGTCCAGTTTTTACACTCGCTGGCTGACACAGTGCTGATAACATACACTGACACAAAATTATTCACTTCAAGGGTATTTTTTTGATTTAGTTTAGTATAACATGTTATTCTATAGAATCTTTAGAACAAAGTTAACCAAACTTGTCAGAGAATTTGGACGATACCCAGAGTCCGGATGTTTCATATGGGCCTACCTTGAACGGATGTGTCAAGAGGACAGTGATGCAGATGGAACTGCTTCCACAAGGAAGAAAACCCACACATGCACACAAGTACTCAGATGGACAGAGGATGAGCATCACCTCTGACCTTTAAGACGACAAGAAGTGGTGACAGGAGTTACTGCAGCGTAAGACACGGGTGGGGGTTGTGGGGTGGCTGGTTGCTGTTTCCAGCGTGTTGTTGGGAATGCCAGGGCTCACGGTGGCAGCACATAATGATTTGGAGTGATTCAGCACATATCTGCAAAACATGATGTGCTGCTAGAGCGCACCCTAGACACACTGAGACCACAAGTCCATCAGATGTAATGTCTCAGACTGCATACACTCTGGGGGGAAACACACCAGTTTAACACCCAAAGACATGACAAACAATTCATGTATTATGCTTTTTCTCTCTTTTTTTAAACTAATTTCCCCATGCTAATTCAAGTATTAATTACTATGTTTGATTGACATAAAACATGCTTTAATATCTTAATGTAAATGTATAATACATGCACATTAGCTGCACATAAAAACGTGGAACAGTATGTAGTAAATTACAGAATGTGTCTATTCATTCTGAAGATCGACACACACTCACTTCCTGATTGTTCTGAAAGAAAATCTAACACAGACAAAATGGTTGAAGAGGACAAAATGGAGGAAGAGGAAGAAAAAAAGAGGAAGGACTAGAAGTGAAGAGCACATGAAAAAAAGCTTATCTGCTTTAAGAATTACCATAGAAAAATTGTAAAATCAGCTTTTATGTTGGTAGCTATAAGAATATAAAATCTGGAATACCATATCCTCACTCTTTCCCCTGTTGACTGATTTTCCCTCACTGTGTATACATGCTTAGTGAGCAAAAACCTTTCTGGTGTAGTTTAACCTGCTCATGATTTTTTTCCGGCCCATTTCACATATTACAAAATTCCAAGATAATATTATTTACACTAAAAACATACTAAAAACAGCCGACATGAAGTAACACAGAAAACTGTACAAGTGGTATGAAACATTTCTGAGTATGACATATTCATTATGCCTGTGATAACAAGAGGGCTGGCTGCTCAGAACAGTGGAGAACAGTAACAGTGAAAATCACCATGCTGATCCAAACACAGAAATAAATAGCAG
This sequence comes from Lateolabrax maculatus, assembly GCA_031216445.1. NCBI lineage: Eukaryota > Metazoa > Chordata > Actinopteri > Acropomatiformes > Lateolabracidae > Lateolabrax > Lateolabrax maculatus. The sequence goes on from CM062207.1 coordinate 17,784,391, forward strand.
AAACAACAGAGACTGTCTCCACATCTTCACTACTAACGCTGATTTATCTATACGTGAAGATATGTTATGTCTCTGCAGCCAAATGCATCTTAACATATCAACTAAATCTTTTTAAACACAACTTATCTGCTGATGATTATTTGACTGATCAGCTTGTTATAAAATTTCTTCATTCTGTCATTATTTCAGGATACTGACACTGATTTTTCCAATTAGAAACAGCTCCATCAGTGAAATAATCATTGCTAATCAACACATTTTATTTTAAATAAGGAAAATTTGATTTTTGAGGACTTATGTTTTAAAAAGTTGACTTTATTGAGACTTCTTTGCACAGAAAACACCATATGTGTTTATATTGGAAGGGTAAAACAATATTCTTACATTATTTTTCTATCGGATGTGGCTAAATTCTGTTTTCATTTCCAAAACTCACTACCATTTACTGCCTGTCTGCTGTTAAAACCTAATACACAGCAGCCTGGTAAAGAACGTCAACATATACTGCTGTTGAAAGAACCCCCACTGAGCCATGAGAACCAGGCTGAAAATAAAAGTTGAGCAAGGGAGTGTGTAGCTTTAGGAGAAAAGGTCAAGAGGGAAGCTGTGAGGAGCTGAGCAGCCTCTTACCTGCAGAGGGTCACACATTAAACACTGGAGCAGGAAAAGATGAGTTAGTGGGAGCTGGCAGGTCATGTGCTGCTGATGTGGCCCCTGGGGAATAATCAAGGCTCATGCCACATACAGTAGTATTAAAAATTATTGTTTACTGGCCCAGCTCAGAGGCTCTCCATCCCTACACACAACTATTTTCACTTCTCTTTATTCCTGAATCTACTCAGCAGACTGAAGGAAGATGGAGCTCAGTCTGTCACACTGTATGTTTCCTGCTGGAGGAGGATCCAACAAATCAGATGGACAGAATCATCCTAACATGCTGCTGGTGTTAGGTTTTATTTAAGAACTTGCAAAATATGATGCATAGCTTCTTTCCACGCTACTGAACACAATGCCATCACAGACATCGGCAGCTCCAACTAGCCATTATTTTATTCACCAATTAGTGATAAAAAATGTAGTCTATAAAACACCAAGAATTCAACGGTTCACCACAGTGAGGTCTTTTAATTGCTTATTTATTTTGATCTTTGAAATAAACATTAACAGGGATATGAAACAGAGATAAAGCAGCAAAATCCTCACACCACACAAACTGACACCAGTTTGGATCAATATAAAATTACCAAAATTAACATTAACACGAAAGCCTATAAACTGATCGGATTTTACAAGTGTTGTCGTTAGTAGTGAAACTAAATGATTCCATACCCAAGGCAGCCATATTAATGCCACATAACCAAAAGGAGAGCAGCCAAAGTAACCAGACCTGAGCCATGTAAGCAGAATGAAGCTGTTCCACTGTCAGTCCAAGCACACAACATGAAGAGGGTTATAACAGGAACAGTGTCAGCACGGACTCAATGACTACATCAAGTGGTAGTAGTTAAATGAGTAGTAGCCTGAGCTGTTTTACATTGTCATCAGAGTGGACTCTTCAGCTTCAGGATTTTATCTGTATCTCACTGTATCATAATGTGACATTGTGCATTTAGATCTCATTTATTTGTGTAAACTGGAGGGAAAGCTGTTGTCTTTAAAATGTAGAATATACTGTATAATTACCAGTTAGGGGTGGGCTATATGGGGAAAATAAGGGTATTTGTAATTTTATATGGCAATATCAAAATTTTCTGGAAAATCAATTGTTGTTAATGGATATAATAACCAGAGGACTGACTGTGTTTTTAGTGAATTAAGTTGATTAAATACCTGACAAATCAAATCACTCCATTCCAATAATGCGATCATAAAATTGAGTATAATTACAAATCTGGCCTTAAAAATCAAAACTCCAATTTTAAAGGGATAGACACCTCAGTATAAACAATATGATGGTTGACAAATTTACATTTATTTTTACATATTTTTATGGTTGGCACATATATGTCGAAGATATTACTACTACAAAGTGATAACTAAAGTAGAGCTACAAAATTGTCGGTAGTGTATTTCCTGTTGATCGACGTCCCTCAATGAATTAATAATTTCAGCATTAATCTGCTCTATAGAAAGCATGTCAATGCAAACTTTGAGTTGTGCTGTATCAGGCTGAAACTCAGGATTGCTGACAATTAATCTGCCAATTTTTTCTTGATTATTCAAATAATTGTTTGGTCACAAAATAAGGAAAAATGGTCTTGGTGGACAAAGCAACGTTTTCAAATGTTTCATCCAACCAACAGTCCCAAGCCCAGACATATTCCATTTACAATGATACACAACAGTGAAAAAGCAATAAATCTTCACATCTGAGAAACTGGAACCTATAACTGCTATTTTTTGCCCAAGAAATTACTAAACAAATATCACAGTTGTTTCTGATTAATTTTCTGTCAATTGACTAATCAATTGAATGACTACTGTTTTAGCACTAAAATACAATATATACAGTATAAATATGGTGTAACTGCAAACCAAGAATTATGCTGTCACTTTCTATCTGTAAAACTGAGACAGTCTGAGAGAAGAGGGAAACATGGCCTGTAAGCACCACACCCGACTTTATGTACTTAAAATTTTTACTTTCAGAAAAGTTGGCTTTAAGTGATAAAAATGCTCATATTCATCAAATGCTTTGCCACTAATTAAATATAGGAAAAAATCAAATACACTTAAAAAAAAAGAATCTGATTAGGAATTTCAAACGTGAGGTCAACAGTTAAGACAAATATGAACGTAATGAAGTGGAAAAGCAGTGTAAGCCATGCTGAGCCCCCAAGACTGCTCACATGAAGCCTTATGGAGCCATACGGCCACACGGCCCATCAGAGAGAGCTCTGCTGATGGAAGGGGATTGGAGTTGAAATAAGAGGTCATGTCAGCAGGGAGAGCAGCAACAGACAAGCATTAGATTCAGACCCAAACACCCAGCCTCATTTAAAGAAAAAAACAACAACCATGAAACGGAGCGAGAGAGAGAGAGAGAGAGAAGTAGACAGAGGAGGGGGGTGAGGGAGAGAAGGGGAAAAAAGAGCGCAACGAAAATTGGGGAAAGGAAGAAAGAGAGAAGCAACTGAGCTGAGAAAAGCTCCTCTCTGTGGCCTGCTGCTCTCTCCATTCACAGCAACAGAGGCCATTTTAAATGCTTCAGAGAAAAAAAAAAAAGATTCACTTACCGATTGCTGCTGAGATCATAACCCAAATGATGGACGGACTTACTACTGACTAATTAAGAACCCCGCTAGTTATCTGAACACAGTCCCCTTCACTGTCTCTCCCCTCAGTTTGTGTGGATGCTCTTACCAAAAGGCCAGTGTCACCAGACACAAACTAGTCCACAATTATAACTAGTCCTTGAAAAATATTTAAGAATAAATAGTAAAAAAATAACAATACACACAGATACACACACCCACTGCATTTAGGCTACAGGATGACAAAGATATTCAAATAACAATGAAAACGGGAAAAACGGCAGGCCTAAAAATGTAACTATAACACACACACACACACAAACACACACACACACGCTCCATACAAACACATATCAATGGGAATATACCCAGTCTACTACAGTGACAGGGAGAGAGCAGAAAAAAAGGCCTGTTAGGGGTTTCTGGTTGCTCCTGCTTCTGTTCCTAGTAAGAGGGGGAGTGTCAGGGGGGGTTGGGGGTGGGGGGGGGGTTCTGGTCCCAGTCCCAAAAATTGGCCCCCCAAAAACTGAGTGTCCCCCCCCCTCATCCTTCCTTCCTGGCCCTTCACATCTTCACCTCCTAGCTATGTGAGTGTGTATGTCCCAGTCCTCCTCAGTGCTGCCTGCTGCCTCGCTGTAGCCCCAGCTACGCACACTGAGACAGTGAGAAGGCTCAGTAGGCATAAAAACCTACAGGGCTGCAGCCTTTTTCCCTGGCCATCACTTTCTACAATACAAATCAACATTTTTGGGGGTGCCGAAAAATCAGAAAAAAAATCAGGCTGCCCCCATGGGTGTGTGTGAGACAGGTGTGAGAGGAGGGGTCTGGCCGGGCTACCGTTGGCAAGTAAAAAATTAATTTGTAGGAGGCGAGGGTGCTGCTGCGCTGCGCTGAGTTCTGGGCTGTAAGCCTGCCAAGCTGCTCGGCTGTCAGACTGAAAGAAAAAGACAGAGGAGACGGGGAGGGAGGAGAGGGAGGCAAATAAAATGAAGAAAGTGTGGCTCTGAGAGGAAGCTGTCTACGCTTTCACACACACGCTTTAAGAAGTCTGCTTTCAAGGGTAAAGTTGCGAAATAAAAACCATAAACCACAGCAAAGACACGAGGGAAGGTGAGCACAGCAGGCCGACTTCTGTACACCGAGATACAGGGGGAAAGGGCTGACCGGAGACACAGGTGAAGTGGCATTAATGTGGAAATATGCTGTTAATTGCACTGACAACAGGGCTCAGTTGTTTCCTGAACTCTCCCATATTTTCTCATGTAATTTGGTCATGAGACGGGAGTAAGTGGGAAGGAGGCCGGCCCTCAGACTGCTGAAAGTGCTGCTCTGAAACTACACTGCTTTACAAGGAGGACGCCGAGGACCTGCCCACCCACTTTCTGTTACGCGTGCATGCGTATATACACAGAACAAGAAAACATAGTGCACATAAAAAATAGAAAAAAGGACCAAGGCTCTGCTCTCAGTGTTGGTTGAAGTCTGACTTGAAAACAATCCTCAACCAAAAACAAAATGGTCTGAATCCTCAGTCTAACACTAGTTACCACAGTGGAGTTTCCAGGGAGCCCCCCGCCCCCAGATACTGAGCATTCTGATTTTACTGTCATTACATTCACTATTCAACTGACCTCAATTACACAGTGTGTAATAATGAACAACATGCTAAAGAATAACACCATCCCATCATTCCAGGGTGATAATAACGTAGGGCATGACATTAAAACTAGCTAGCACTACGCATGGTTTTCTAAAATGTCTTTGTGGAAGCTCCAAACTTTTTGTGCACTGCCTGAATTTGTACATACATTTGCTCTAATCACAGACTGGTCAGAGTCTCACACTTGTTGACTTTATCTTTTAATCCAGTATTTCCTGGTTTGAGTCAAACACTTATTTAGGTAAAGTTAAGACAATATTTAAGACTGATGCAGTTGAAAAGTGAGGAAGATTTTGTCAAGTGAAAAAGAAATAAGATTTTGGCAGAAAAACAGGTGTTCACTCAACAAAGTAACTAATTGAAAAGGGCATGATTTAGGTATCAGTATCTAAACCAGGGACTGGCACTAGAATCCCAGTATACCCAGCTCTAGTTTTGTGCAGCATGTAAGTTTAAACTGCTCTAGTAAATAATAATAATAATAATAATAATAATAATAATAATAACAACAACAATAACAACATAAGTAACATTTTTTAAATCGTTTAATTGCCAAATCATTTATTGTGCAAAAAACTTAATCAGGTTGAAGTGTGAGGATTTGGTGCCTTTTGTCTGTTTCATATCATTGTAAACTGAATATCTTTGGCTTTTTGACTGTTAGTCGGACTAAACAAGCAATCTGAACAGGTCACCTTGGGCACTGGGAAACTGGGATGGGAACTTTTCACTATTTACTGACATTTCATAGACTAAGTGATTCATGAAAAATTTATTGTCAAATTATTTGATAATCAAAAATATTGGTGGCTTCAGCTCTAAACTGCTCAGAGGATTTCTTTCCTTAAAATAAAAAAGACTGGCTCATTTTTACTACAACGGAACATTTAAGTTGATAATTATATTTTAATGTAATGTAAAAAACGCAATTTCAGATGTTAGAATACACAGTGGAGTTCAGGACTATTTGAATGTTAAATTTCACTCTGTCTACAGTTTCCTATTCACTGCAGACCTTTTCCTCTGAATCTAGAGAAAGAATTAGGCGAATCCTATCAGTCCTTTTGTTAATTCATTTTATACCTTACTCTTTATTAATTTATTCCGGTGACACAAAAATCATAATTAATAAGTTAGTCAGTTGACTGGAAGTAGACTGTTGACAATTTTGATAATATCCAGTAAAAATCGACGATTCCCTATACTTTTATGTGATGTGGACGTGTAGTTCAAGTGTATTTAACTCAGAATAAGTGCACATTCTCAGAGATACAGTACTTTATAATAAGGTTCAGCTGACTACCTGCCTAACTCTACATATCATTAGATAATTCACAAAAAAATGGGTTCAAACAATTAACCGAAACTCTTAAACTCAGAATTAAAAACAGACACTGTATGATTATCTACACTCGATGATGGTGGTATCTGTACAGTTTATCCAACAGTGAGACCGCATATTAGATGCTAACAACCTGTCTCAACTAAATGATTGCTGAACAGTTGGGGGGGGGCGCTCTGTCATATCAGAGCCCCTCAAGCAGGCACATGTTCCTCCTCACACCACTATTATTCTTATTTAATCCTTATGGAAAGCTTTCGGCTGTCTGGTTACTTTCCTATTATTATACATTAAGTGACTGGGTTAGGTTCTACTAAATGATAGCCAAGCTAAACTGTGCCATCACTATTTTACATTTTGTTGGAAAATCCAAACCAGGCCCTCTCATTATATGGCTCACTATATATTCTAGCATGTTTGGAATGAATAAGTGTGGATCTGTTCTTTAAAGTGATTTATGCAAGGATCTGGTGTGTTTAACACCGACTGTTGAGCCAAAGGGGACAGAATATCAACTCTGAACACTTGTTCTGCTGTGTGTGTGTGTGTGTATATCTATCTATCTCTATATAGATATAGATATATATCTATATAGATATATATATAAATATATGTGGTGATTAATAATGTAGCCTTCAACTATCTAATGAAGATGCCGTGTTGGCTAATTATAAGCACCAGGACTGACACCTGGACCACTGTGTGGACCGAACCGTGGAGAACGACGACCGGGCCCCGGCAGAGTGACCGGCCCCCGGCAGGCTGCTCAGTCAGCTGCTCCTCCTGCCTCACCGAGGAGCTCGTCTGAGCTCTTTTCCCCTCTACGTTATCTAAACTGGATCAAGCTAGTTTGCCTCGGAGTGGAGTCTGAAGGCGAGGCAGCGGTTCGGTTTTAACGCGGCCAAAGCGTCCTTTCCAAGCGAGCTGAGTCGGAGCGGCCGGCCGGAGGGGGCTGGGGTCTTTGGGGAGGGGGCTGTGACTGGGGGAGTGTCCGCTTCCTCCACTCACTCGCGTATCTCTTAAAACTCTTTTGTACAGAAATATAAAACAATTCCTCCAATGTGAACGTAAGCATATATAGAGAAACGGCTCAGACTTTTTCTGACCGACCCGCCTGTCGGTAAAAGGTCGAAGCCGCCGCGGAAGCAGCCGGTCGGCAGTGAGCCGGAGCTGCCTTTGTTTCAGACAGCCGGAGAACACAGGCTGCCCTGTTCCACAACCACGAACTCTGTAACTGTCCCCCTGCTGCTGCTACAAGCCAAACGTATATGACTCCACCATACCTACTGACAACAATAATAACCAAGTATATCACTGGAATAAAAAAAATATGTCAAATATTTCATGACTGATTTGCTTACCTTCCGAAGAAAAAAAAACTGTCCAAGAGAGAAATGGTGTCAAGATATTCCTCGTCTTACAGTAATTATGAGAAAGAGAAATGAAGTGGTGTGTAAATGTATTTGAAGCCGGACTCTCATTCTGTGTCAGTGGAAGATTTGAAAGTGGCGCCAACCGCCGCGCGCCCCGGCTCCCCACACCGCCGTCACACACACAAAAAATAAATAGAAAATCAAACGCGCGCGCAGCAATATTTCATGCGTACCAAAATGCGCCTGTGGACCGCCACGATCGATCCCCGCTGTCACATTTGAATAATATCGCTCCTGTGATTTTTATTTAATTTTTATGTCAAATTAAAATAACCGTCAGAGGCTTCTCTAGGCCGCGGTGCAGGACGGGAGATTGTGCGAGGCGGTTGTGTTTTGAATTTCTAACCGGAGAGGAGGGCAGCGTCTCCCCCTGCAGGGGCCGCGTGCGCGCGCGTGCACGTGCCTTTGTGACTGTCTTCACTTGTCGAGGTGAGCTGTGCACATGGCAAGTGTGTGCGCGTGCAGAGTTGAAACTGACAAGGAATTTGAACAAAAAGTCCTTCAAACATGAATATCAAAGAAAGAGATTTAAGCTCTCCTGGGGAACTATGTGGTAGCTGTAAATCACGATTTTAGAAATACAAAGTCCAGCCAGAGTCTTGAATGAGACTTTTATAGATAAGATGTTTTTTAACTAACCAGCAGCCTTCATGTTGTTTATTTGATCCTTATAAAGTGACAAAATGTCTTTTATGTACATGTTGCAAAATACAAAGCAAGAAAGCAGGCTATTGGCATATATGTATATATATAATTTAATGTTCCTTTTATTAATTAAATACGACCCCACACCCTTGAACATGATTATACAAGGCCCACATTTCAAAATATAAGTTGATGTAGTCAATGATCAATATCATGGCAAAATATTTCCAAACCTGATGTCCACTAAATATTTACATTTACATAGGTTTCTGATCACCAAAATACTCAAGGCCCTGACTGTAAAGTGTATGACCTGCCAGTATACCAAAAAGACTAGAAGAAAGATTTTAATTACCCTGTTCATATTAGGATTTTCATTACATCAAAACAAATGCAAAACAAATACTTAAATGTATATTAGTGAGACATTGTTGAATTAGAACATGTGAGCTCTGATGATGTAGCAAACCTGAACCTGTGTTTTTAAATCATTTAAATATCGCATTTCAGTCAAAGAAAAGGTTATGTCCAATTTCCTAAGAAAATATACATCAAATAAGAATTTAGAAATTCTTGAGTTTTGTTAGTGTTTGTACAGTGTTTTGTTATTCCAGTAAGTTCTTGTGAAGTCAGCTGGGAGAAGGCCCTCCATTCTTCACCTCCAAGTTATAGGTGGGGGATATTCTTATTTTACATTAGTGTTTGGATAGTAAAGATGTGATGCACGGTCAGACTGACACATTCAAGCAGATTTAACTCTTTATAACACAGAAACAACACTGTTAAACACTTTATTTGGAACTCAATGTATTACAGATACCTGTATGATGCATTGCATTGCATGCAGAATTCTAAAGTTATAATAATTCTTACAGCTAAGAGTTGCTCTGAACCTTTATTACACATTATCTTATATTATATATTATACATAGAACAACACAAGTCATTACAAGTGGTGGATGATGCATGATAGATGAGTCATAAATGACAAAAAAATCTTTAACCGGAGACTGAACCAAAAATTAGAGCCATACTCCAACTCTAAATATATACAATGATAGCACCTGGTAATGTCCCGTCCATTGTTAGTGCAAGTCTATCCACTGAATAAGGCCCTAAGATGTGCATGAAAGCTTCAGAAACATCATGTGGACAACGTGTTGACAATCTTTTGCCAGTTCTTGGGGAAATCCCTGCTGCCATCATCTGTTCAATTTGTCTCACAACTCAGTTGAAAATGTACATGATCCTTTGAGAGCTAAGGGAATGAGCAAATCTTATCCAGAACTAATTTTGAATGTTTACCCTTCACTGTGCACACATACCTAGTGATGTGACATTAACTCATTTGCTATATTTGCTTCATGACCACAATTAAGTACACTATTGCCACAGCAGGTTGTACAATGCTTACAATGTTTACTATGCAAGTTATAATTCATAATGTAGGGGAAAAAAATGGTTTACACATTACTAACCTATACAATGTACACCATTACAGTATAGAATTATTTTATTATCTATTGGTCATCATCCATCCAGCTAACTCTTAGTAAGGCTTGAAAATCCTCTGTTTGGTTAGTTATTACATTGGTTAGTTAGTTATATACATTACACATCCCAGTAGAAAGTGAATTCTGTTCGAGATTATCTTTGGTGCTCTGCATCTGATTCCTGCAGTGACAGATTCAGGGATAATGTCGGCGTACGTTTTTAGGTCTGCTACAGTGGCTTTTTTGATACTACCACCACATGGGCAGTAGTGGCTCAGTGGGTAGGGGACTTGGGGTGGGTCGCTGGTTCAAGTCCCAGCCCAGATGAAAACACAGAGTGTGGATTGGTGGTTGGAAAGGCTCCAGTCCACATCCTCTTGAGCAAGGCACCGACCCCCTCCCCCCAATTGCTCCCGGGCGCACTGAGGAATGGCGGCGCTCTCACCCTATGTCCTCTCCACACATGTTACGGGACCCCTACATATATATGCATGTATGTGTGAATTGGGGTGTCAAATTCATTGTCTGTGTGTGCCATTCAATGCCAAATAAAGATTTTGATCTCGATTCTTCTATGGTGCCAAGATTAGAGACAACTGAAAGAGAACAACATGGCGATTTCAGAATTCACCAATTATGTAATTGGTTCCAGTAAGATAATATTAATCATCAATATTAATGTGTACACGTATAGTAAGCATTCCTGTAACAGCTGGTAGTGTGTGCAGAGAACAAACTAGAAGGTTCTTTAGTGACTTTTTTATTCTTAAGCATATATAATATGTACATTTGGGTTCTGAAACTCTCCCTAAAAGCATCATAAATCCGGTGTTTGGTTTGAGGTATCAGGTCAAGGGTGGTTCCGTTTAGTAATGCAAACAGAACACAAATCTGCTGTATTCCCTTCTTTTCAGTTGTTATGATTGCAAAGGGATAAAACAAGAGAGTAAGAATGAGAGTGAAAATAATTAACAAGCTTACAAATAGCAGCACAGTGGATCTGTGTCATCTCACCAGGGTCTGGATTCAGACTTCTGCCTTGCGATTCCCATGTTCATGCTATGGGTACATCCTGTTCAAGTAGGTTAGTGTTTGCTGCTTTTTCAGCCTTTTTTCGCAGTGCTAAAGAGTAAGTTGGTGACCAACAAAAATATCCTCAGAGTGCATGGCCATTAAGACAAAACACTAACTGATCACATTTTCTTCAGATTTTCACTTCACACTGGCAGCCTTCCCAAATCTGTCTGAGATGCTGTGTCTTGCCTGTTAGAAACTTAGTCACCAAAACCCTTTAACAAGATCCACTCTGGGAATGACAATTTTGAGGTGCCCAATAGTTCCTAAAATCACAGTGTCACACACTACACTACACTACTCTACACAAAGCTTGACTACACTACACTTTGTGCAGACATTCCTGGGGCCTGCAGTGCGAAGCACAATTTGGGCTTAGTGAGGTAAGTTCAAGTTTAACCCTGGGTTTTCAGTCTTACAACGGTGGTTCACTTCTTAGCAGTGCTTCGAAGCAGGTTATGTTCCAGATAACAGATCAGTGCTTCTGAAATCACCACCCACTGACCAATCAGTGGTCCCGTGCAGCTCAGTGCGGATCAGGAGGGTCTCTGAGGAGGCGAGACTGTTCAGAGAGCAGTAATGACCTGGTTTTCGCTGACAATTTATATGAAAGATATAGATGTTGTGTCAGCTTCTTGAGCCGTATGGTGCCGTATGTTGCCGGTGTGACACGTTGGAGTTGCCCCCCGCGCAAACTGTAGCATTGTGTTACATTACTTTACATTAAAGCAGAGGGCAGCTTCCTCCTGTCATCCTTCCATTTTTTCCAGTTGGCTGCAACTATGTCAGAGCCATTTCATTGTGCTTTTGTATACAGATATCACCGTACAATAGACTGACTAAAGCACGAAAGCCTTGTACTTGTTGTACTTACAAGATATGAAAGTAAGCCCACTCACCGCTGTGATCTATGTTTTTATATTTATTTTGTATTTGTATTTGCTTCCAAGTCCATTTGGCAAGAATACATCTAAGCAACACATTAATTTAATGTAATACATGCAGCCTAATTATAGTCAGATCTACTCGTGCTGTAATAATGGGGCAGTGATATCATCAGTCTGTTACTTTTACACATTCACACAGTTGGCAATTTTTTGCCTCCTTCTCCTCCTTCTCTAATATTATAGTTTGATATTGATACTGTAAACAACGACCCATTTATGTGAACACGCTCATGGCCAGATTGGGAAACCCTGGGTTGATTTACTGAGTTGATAACCACCGTCATGTGACCGCTTAGCGTGACCGTGTTTGTTAGGTTAAGTGAAGCCAGATAACAAAAAAATGGGTATTTGGGTAAGTTGAACCTTCTTCGAATTACAGGCCTCAGGTCCCTGGTAGGTTGAATGCTAATGACTTCTGGTGATCCCTGACCTTTCCTCTAGTGCCACCGACAGGTAGAATTTGTCCAACACACCAGTTTAAATCAAATCAAGATTTATTTAAGTGCATTATCACACCAAGGCATCATCATATTCACGGAACAAACAAAACAAAACAAAAACCAAAAAACAATATTAGCAGAAGTACTAACACTGTAAGCTGCATTAATAGATCATTAAGAGAAAATAAGAGCATGTGGAATAATAGATTGATAAAGTAATAACCACAAAAATTGTAACAACATTACATGATAAAATGATAAAACAATGAGACCAATGTAGATTAACAATGGTTAAGTGCAGGATGAGGGTAACAAACATGTCTTGAATCAGGCAAATTAAGATGCTGTGTGTTCTGATGTTTTACATCTTACAAGAAGGAGCTATTCTGGGAAGACTTTTTCAAAGGTAAAGACTGTGGAAGGAGAAGACTCTGAAATTGGATTACTTTTCATACATTCTGAAAAGTCATCAAGACAAGTATGTTCAGGGTTATATGGTGTAATGATAAATCATTTTTTTTTAAAAAGTTTGATAATGGCTATGTTGCAGAGGTGGTAAAACATTGTCTGAACATTTGTAAAGTTTGAAGTTGTTCCGAAGGGCCACATTTGAATTTGGATAATGGTGCACACTTTTCAGGCTGTCTATCTTTGAAGGCATTCATGGTGTCGCAGTTGTCTGTACACACAAAAAGTAACCCCACACCTGGCCAATCACTGTAAGGAATTCTAAATCAGTTTTGGGACATTTAAAGAATTGTCTGACACAGCCCAACCAATTCCAAAGTAACCAAAGTTACTTTGAAGAATGGTTCAAATATCCATACCATATCATCATCAGGTCATACCATCAAGTTAGTCGAGGAAATCTGAGTTTGGCTGGTCCAACAATAACCACTTTATTTATTTTAGTCTTTTCACAGTTATCTGTCTTTCATAGTAAAAGGTTTGAAGACACTGATTTACTAAAATGGCATGCATGAATCATCAGTTGAGTGATTTACTTTTGTTTTTCACAAGTGATATCAGTATCATAATAGTTGAAGGCCAGATTGATATGTATAGCAGATCCGAATAGATTTTATTGCATTTTATTTAGCCATCCCAGAGGTTCTCAATAAAGGAGCAGGTATTTATTTTCAAGGGGAAATTACTGTAACTGCACCAGTACACTGTACACGGAATATTCACAAAACAGTCACAAATGGAATGTCACACCACAACAACAGTACCAGGAGTCACATTACTAACAGAACGTCCTTGTTTTTTGCTTACTTGTCTATTTATGTGTATGTACGATGAGAGCAACAGGAAAACTGGAGTCAAATTCCTTGTATGTGTACGCATTCATGGCCAATAAAGCTGATTCTGATTCTGATTCTGAACATTTCCTCAGCACCTGACTGTATTACCACTGCACTGGGTAGTTATCATTTGATTGCACCAATTTATAACAAGAAGCCAAAGCTTTTTTAACTCCGTTAAAACTGTATTGCTGCTTGCTTGTTAAACCACAATCTATTTCTGTTTCTATTTGTGTTAAATACAAGATGTGATGTGTGGATGTAGAGGATTTGGAGTTGTTTAAAGACACGTTTGGGCTGAGTAACAAAATCAAAGTAACAAGTAATGTAACTGTTACTTTTGCTGCTGAGTATTATTATTATCATCATTATTATTATAGTAAAGTAATGAAATTACTTTTTCAATGTGTAATGACCATGACAATATTTGTAACTTCCAGAAACCAGCAAGCTGACATACAACAGCATACTTACAACAGCATTGGCAAGATGTGCAAAGGTATGAAAGTATGCAGGGTTTGAACATGTCTCTTCTAACATAGCTCTACTTTTTGGTCCTCCACACTACTACTTCTCTTGTGTAGGCAACAGAGTGCAAAACCATCAATGCCTTCATGGAGAAACCGTCTGAAAGCATGCTTCGATATTCCTGTTTGATCACTGTGTCTTGCCCCTCTTTAAGACAACAGGCTTTTCGAGTGTAGCCATTCGGAACAGGTAGAAACACAGTTGCCTTTAGATGTGGTTGGATGACACGCTTCACAAACAACTTCATACATACATAGCATACTCTGGCCATAAAAGGAAATCAGTAATCCCAGTGTAGCACTTTTAATCTACAACACATTATAAATATTCAACCTGTGAAACAAATAGCAGATTATTACCATAATGAGGTGTCACATTTGCATTCATATTGCATTTAACTCTCTAGGAAATTTTCAAAGTATGAGTTGTAGCAGACCAGCAATTAGGCACATACAATTAGGCATATTAGAATTCATGGTTGGGTCTTCTTTAATCATTGCTTTTGCTACAGTGCTCATATTATATATTATATAATATTTTGTTTTCCACTAAAAGACAACCTACAGTCAGTGCATCTAAAACTCATTCTTTCATTCCTCATGAAAACATTCATTCAACTATATATCTGACTTTTGCTCTGTTCATGTATGATGGACTGTTTTGAAATGCTTTATTCTCCTTATTGTCAATTCCGTCTTCAATCCCTCCCTCCTCTGCATCCTCTCCTTTTCCCATCATCCTCAGTGGCAATAGAAGCCCACCATGTTGTTGGGTGGTGGTGTTCACTACTTGGCAGCAGTGAGCTCCCCCTTTGTCTTTAGTCAGAAAGTAAAGTAGGGCATTAAGCCATGCGTTGAATGATGCCAAAGGCCTTGTGATCTTATAGCACATGGAGACCATGGTCATAGTGTGACAGGGGACTCCCTTGGTCACTTTCAGCAGGAGGAAGATGGTTCTAGTAACATGAAAGGGGAAGAAACAGAGAGCAAACAGAAGGGTGATGGTGATGATGGTCTTGATAGATTTACGTCTGCGATTGGCATAAGGGGAGTGGGCACCAAGGAAAATGGAAATGCCTTCATCTCTTCCCAGTACCCTCGACATTCCATTGCTTCCTCTTCTTCCTCTTCCAACTATTGCAGGGCTACCTCTCTCTCTTCTCTCTTTTCCTTCATGTCCTCCCTCTCTCTGACGTCTGCGGGACGAAGGCTGAGAATGCAGAGTCCGAAATATGGTCAGAACAACGTGAGAGTAACACCATGCAATTATGGAAAAAGGCACAAAAAAGCCCAGCAAATGGAGTATGATGCCATAGGGTATGTAATCAGGAAACTCCTTATCTATGGCATCGTCCCAACAGTTCTGGTACTCCTCAATGACCCCTCCCAAGTTACCATAGCTGGCATTACCATTTATCAATGATACCTCATGGCTTGGCTTGTCAATACTGCTTGCATTGCTGCCAAGCCCTGCCAATCTTGTCACGTGACCAGTCTGAGCAAACCGAAAGATGGGGCAGGTCAAAGCAAACACTACAATCCAAACTACAACACAAGTGCACTTGACAGCCTTCTTGGTCTCCAGTGTGATGACTTTCATCGGGTGGCAGATACCGAGGTACCTGTGGACAGAGATGCAAGTGAGGAAGAAAATGGAGCAATAGAGGTTAAAGTAGAAAAGAAAACGGACCAGGCGGCACATGAAGTCCCCAAAGACCCAGCGGTCACGCATGATGTAACTAGCCACAAGGAATGGCAGTGACAGGCCGTACATGAAGTCTGTAGAGGCGAGGTTGACCATGTAGATGAGCGAAGCGTTCCAGCGCTTGGTCTGGCGGAAGGAGCGGTAGAGGATGACAGAGTTAAGGGAAATACTGAAGATGAACGTGAAAGAGTAACAGATTGGGAGAAAGATGTACTTGTAGGACTCGTCTATGCTACAAGATGGAGATGGAGGGGTGGTGGAGGGGGAAGGCAAGAAGGAGCTGAGGAAATCATGGAGCACCGAAATGTGTGTGTTGTTGGGAGGAACCGCATCTCTGGATGACATTGTGAGGGATTCAATTATTTTCATGTGAGTGAGAGGTTGATCAAAGCTGTAGCTTGTATGTTTAGGATCCTGTCAAGCTTCTTCTCTGTCATCCTTGATTTGTGTACTGTTTAATGATTTGATTTTGTACGATCCTGGACAGTGGATTGTCAGATGATTTCAGATGGTCAGATCCATGACTAGGTGTTCACCTAGAGATAAAGAGACAAGTTAGTCATTCATCTGTAGTCGTTTAGACGTCATCTGATAAAGTATATCTCAACTTAACAGTGCAAGCAGCAGTAATTTACCAGCTCTATGTACAAATTAACCACATCAGTGGTTGCTTTTCCAATGGTTCTGATGATTTTGCCTACAGCTGGTTCTGACAGCTTATAGTTGACTTTAAAGTTCTTCTGAAGAGCTTCAAAGTTCAACCTGCTGATATTTCTAATAATATTTGTGATTCTTCTGTTATTTGTTCTCAGGTCTCTTGCAAAAGAGATCTTGATCTCAATGACACTTCTTGAGTAAATAAAGCCTAACTAATTAACTGGGGATTTGTAAGTACTGCTGCTCACTGCCATATAGTCCTTAGTTACCTGAATGGCCACTGAGACTTTCAAAAGTGTCTGTTTTCCAAAATGTGTCCAAAACTTCAAGTCAAGCCCAATGTTCCAGAGTCAAGATTCAGATTCTGCAAAAGTTCCAATACTGATGCATCAATGGCATTGGTGGACAAATACATTCTCAAATCGTTGCTGGGGACCTTTACCCCTCAACTGTAGAGACATCCAGGGATTTATTAAACAGAGACAGACTATCATTTCACATTTCTCCTTGTTTTATAAATATATTTCAAGAAGCCTCCGTGATTTCACTTTAATTTGCTGTATATCTAAATCACAGTCTCAATCACTGGGAACAATAGGAACACGGGAATGGGATGAATAAATAAATAAATGACTTGTGTGGCCCAGGCCTCAAAATTTCAATCGTCCAATCCTTTGGTTTCTGAGGATCAGCCTCAGCTACAACTAGGTACTTTGTGTTCAGTGCTACATAGCTAACGTTAGAATGCTAACACGCTAAACTAAGTTAGCAAACATAGCAAATATTATCTCATAAACATCAGCATGTCAACATTGTGAGAGTGTTAGAATGCTGTTAACATTTGTTATAAGCACCAACCAAAGAATACCCCGTCTTCTTGGAAAAACATGCTACATTTGTTTTTTTGGCTCATATTGAGGGAGAGGAATGGAAAGAGGTAGTGCTTCACACCACACCACCTCCCCCTTCTCTTTGACTGTTGACTAGGGCCTTTGCACAATCTGTTTGACCTCCTGTTGTATGCTGCTGATTCTTAGGGCTTGTTTGCCTTCCTGTGTACAAGGGTATGCTGCTGATTCAGTTCTTCTTCTCACCCCATTAACTCAGCAATAAGTAACCACACTTCCCCTAGGTGTCTCCATGCACCCCTCTGTACATTGATCTTGCTCCCACTCCACTGACTATGTACTGTAACTCCTCAGTGCTGTCTTCACAATCCTAAAATGTAATCTAATTTTATGTCACATAGAGATGAGCTACAGCATCATTAGAATCAACACGTGTCAACAAAGCAAGATTCACTCAGGCGATGTTTCAGCTTTCAGTTGAAAGCCTTACCATCAGCTGTACCCCTGCATATTAGGATCAGCACACGGACAGATGCAACTGTGTGTGTTTGTGTAAATGTTAAGTTAGCCATCCGGAGGTTATACCACCACTTCACTATAGAGTTCAAGTAAATAATGGTAATGTGTCAACCACCAACATGACATATTAACAGTACAACACAAATAAGGTGTAAAAGCTCTACAACCTCTAACCTAAACATGGTCTTACTTGCAGCAGTCTCATCAACATGCTGAAGTTTAATGATTCTGTCTCAAATCTAGAAGTAACAAAATTATTACATTTTAGACCATCTCTCTGGTGTGTAACTGATTAAACTGGTAATGGTTAATGAAATAACCTCCCATTAATGTAGTAAACCATTCAGACAATCATTGGCATCAGGTAGTGTAATAATCCTTTTAAGCTCTTTAACTACAAATGCTGACTATTTTTGAATACATGATACACATTTTTATATTTGTATGAAAATGAACTAGCTGACTCTTAAAGATGTTTGAGTTGTAGAACCCATTGCAGTAAACGTCAAGTCTGCGTCTGTTTTTGTCAGTGATATCATATGCAGTCAAATGGAGATTGATTTGAAAAGTCTGCACTGCAATACCTCTGGGAGTCTGGGATTAGATTTTTATATTGTAGAAAAATTAATAGAAGCCAATAGATGTTTTGCATGCTTTAACCCATTAACTAATAGCGAATGAACAATTAACAAACAATTAACAAATTACGTATCCTTTATATTACAGCTAGCCATTTACCAAACAATGGTGCAGTGTTTTATAAATGCGAATATATTTTTTCTTCCATTCCAGGTCTCCATTGGCCTCCATTCATTTTTATACAATATGAAAATATGTTGCAAAATGTCACAATGTTGCAAATAGTTAAATATTCAGCTATACAAACAACAATATTTAGACTGATAGACACTACCATTTTGAGTGAAATTATTGGGAACACAAATATGCATTACTACGTGTTATGATATTTCCTGACACCTTGCCGCTCTGCTGTAATATTTTCCCAGTTTAAAGTCTATAAACCTATACATGTATAAGCTTTCTCCATGAGAAATCTATACATGGCATTAAAGAAAACATGGTGTTTAAGAAAACATGCAACTGTAACTAAGTTACTTAAGTGCTTGTACTTCAGTAAGACTAAACTGTATTTGACTAAATGTCTTACATCATACTAATTCTTGAACATATAGCTCAATCCTTGTTACAATTAGTGACATTTTTTTTGTTAAAGCTCACCTGCTCAATTTCCTCTCTGCTATTTATTTAGTGTGATAGGTTGGTTTATTTAACTAGACAAAAGGCCCTTTGAAAACAGAAAGTGTAAAAGTTATTAGATTCAACATGCATGAGATTGGCTTGGATTTTACAGATGATCAACCCCTTTTGCTGCTGAGCAAATTAACTAGTTGTGAACAGAAGGACAATATATCAAATAAGACATAACCTTATTGTTAAAATGTAGTCATTGTCGAATCAAGTTTAAGACATTTCTGTGACTTTTAGGGCCTGATATTTGTTCATCTGAATTGTAAATTTTTAAGGACATACCTCCCCTTATAAAACAAATGTCACAATAACTGTTTTGTTTAAGATCTTATCAATAGTACACATTTTTCTTCTCTGGACTGGATAGAAGCCAAATCAAAAGAGGTTGTTTTCCAGGAGCAACTAATAGATTCTCAGAAAACCCAGAAAACACAAACTCCAGCCTGATGTATCATCTAGCTCTGAATTCATATTTAGTCTCATTAAAAAATGTTCCAGGGCACGTTTTTAATGTACTTAAAGTTGGTACAAAATAAATTCTTGAATTGGTGTTTAAAAACAAACAGTTTTACTGCTTTAGCAATCGCTGTGGACCAAAAATAACCCCTGTGAAGTCTTGAGAGATGCATTAGGAGTTTAGTGTTTGTGTAAAGGGAACAGCATCAAACTCATAAATACCTGCATCACTGCAATCTGTTGTTAGACAAAGAGCTCACCTGTGCCAGCGATGACTTTTACTCCATATGGCTCCTGTTTTATCTGTTGCCCGTCAGAAAAATCACAAGAAAAATTCAAAAACATCCGAGAGGCTTTGACTGCTGTGCAGCTACACGTCAGCAACTTCAAAATACACCTTTTCCTGGTTATTTTAAAAGCCCAGCAAACATCAGCCAGTGATCAGTGTGGCAGTTTGGGTGATCGGTGACTTGACAGTTGGACCACTTCAGCTTTCACCTTTTTTCTGCTGCTTCTCTGAACACTCTGACCAGTTTCTATGGTAATTCAGTCCCTCCCTCTGTCCCTCACAGTGTGTCATCCAATTCTTCTTCCCTGCTTCACCTTTGTGTGAGTGTCGGTGTGTGTGTGTGTGTGTGTGTCTGACTCCTTCCTAAGCTGAGCTGGATGTTTTACAATGGAGGCTGATCATCTTGAGAACACACCAACAGATGAATGGACCCCACCAATACATGTACTTCTGAGGCAGTTCAGTGACTATAGTCAGTCCCTGTACACTAACAGTGATCCAATTGCATACTCCCTGGTTTTGTTGTGGTGCCCAACAATGACCCTAAATCCCCATCTTTCCTTATTGTTGATGAGCATGAAAGTTAAATCTAGCTCTGGAAGTGGTCCTTGAGTAAATATTATTCCGTCAACCTACCAGCGGAAGTGTCACGGAGGGGAAAAAAAGATTTGTGCTCTCGAAATTGTGCGCAGGGATTATAATGAGGGGACTTGGACAGAGCTGCAGACTGAGCAATTCAACGTTTGTTCTCAAGTGTTCTGTGTACCACCTCTACATCACTGACGCCATACTCACTCTGACGCTATGGATACTCTCACAATACATTACATCACCTGAAATAAACTAAACAGACAACTCACCCTGTTGTACTGTATGTTGCATTTTCTTTTGCAAACACAACTAATACATTTCACATTTTAGAATGTATAACATGTGACATTGCCTCAATCTTTGTAAGTTTGTATGTGTGTCTAGTCTTTTTATCTAGGTGGAAGCTTGACTTGTCTCACAGACTGTGTGATTCAATCGTGACTGTGCTTGTCCCTCATGATTGTCAGTGTTTTGAGCGACCTCTGTGTCTATGTGTTCTACATTACTATTTTAGTCTTTAGTTTCAGTGTACAGTGTTCATGCATCTGTAGGGGGAAAGTCCCTCTTGCCTGTCTTCAGTAGATGCTTTCTGTTCTTCCTGTAGACTCTTCCATCTGGTGTGCAAACTTTGAAGGGTCTTGGTAGCTGATGTCTGTTCACAACCACAGTTGGCTGCCATGGTTCTCCTCTCCATTCACCTATTAGCAGATCTGGCAACTGTCCTGTTTGTCTTCACCACTGGCATATTGTGGACCATCGTCACAAATGACAATATCTGGAATGCCATGTCATGTGAATGACAACTTAATTGCGGTAATGATCCATTCATCCAACCATTAGCATTTGCATTTCAGGATCATCTGCTGTTGCTTTCCTGAACATGTGCAACTTCTCCTCAGAGATGGGTAGTTAAAGTGTAGCCCAGTTGACTTCCAGCTTTTCGCCTAGCAAAATATTTTGTTCTTTGAGGTAAGCACGACTCAAAGCATTAGTGATGTACAATCTGTTTCCTGGCTCATAGGTGACAGTGAGAGTATACCTCTGTAGTCTGAGAAGCATCCTTTGCAGCCTCATGGGGACTTGGTGGAGTGGCTTTTTGAATATGCTCTCAAGTGGTCTCAACATAGATGTCTCTGCCTTATACATATTGGTGGAACTTGTCACACCCATAAAATATGGCAAGTAATTAATTCTCGATTTGAACTTGTACTTGATCTCTATAGTTCTAATCTTGCATATGCTTTTGTCCAGTTTTAGGTTGTGTCTGGCTGTCTCCAAGAGCTTGATCAGTCTTTGATGATGTTCCTTGATTGTATCACCCCGTACATCTTGACTACCCCGTCCAGGCCTTCAATCATTTGTGCAACAGATCTCTGGAATACCTCAGATGCAGAAGAAATTCCAAAAGGTAGATGCAGGAAACGATATCTCCCTATAGGCGTGTTGAAAGTGCATAGCATGAACTTTCCTCGTCCAGTTTGATCTGCGAGAAACCTTGATTGGCATCTAGTACTGAAAAGTAATTTGCATTTAGCATACAGCAGACAACCTCTCCAACAGTGAGCAGTGGGTAGTGCTCTTGATTGATTGCTTGGTTGAGATCTTGTGGATCTATGAATATCCTGGTTTTCCTTGTTCTATTTGCCTTGGTATCACTCCCATCTGTTCCCTTTTGTGTAGTTCCTTCTCTACTCTGTCCATGAGTCACCAAAGTCTTTCATCATGTCATTGTCTTTTTCAACAACATATATTTGCTTCACCAGGCCAAGCTTTGTGCATGTTGCTTTGCCTACTATTGCTGGAACATGTTGCTGTGTTGATGATGTAGGCTTTGCCTACCATTGCTGGAACATGTTGCTGTGTTATCTCAACTCTATTTTGTGTTTTTGTCCCCTTGTACATACAGGTGATAATAGTTGGATGCCTGCTCATCAGCGTGACCCAATGGCTCGTCAGTAATTTCATACATCAGGTCCCAGGATCTGCCCCTTGGACAGTGATATGAGCCCCCTGTATAGCAGGAGGCTGTCAGCTGATTTATTGATCTTTATCACAACTGAACATTATTTCACATCAAGTCAATTCAAGTCATTTTTATTTGTATAGCGCCAAATTATAACAAAAGTTATCTCAAGACACTTTTCACATAGTGTAGGTCTAGACAAAACTAAATATTAATAATAAATATTATTTACAGAGACCAAACAGTTCCCACCATGAGCAAGCACTTGGTGACAGTGGTGAGGAAAAACTCCCTTTTAACAGGTAGAAACCTCGAGCAGAACCAGGCTCTGGGTGGGCGGCCATCTGCATCGACCCAGTTGGGTTGAAAGGGGAGGAGAGAGGGGGAGAGGAGAGACAGAACAGGAGGAGAGACAACAAATCAGACTAATAATAATAATAATTGCAGCAGTGAGTGTGAAGCAGGAACATGGGGGCAGTAGACGGCCTGCAGCCACAAATATCTGGACTCCACAGCTCCAGAGGCAGAAATACCTGCAGAAAGTGAGAAGGCGAAAACATCAGTGAAGTTTTCAGCTCATCGTCTTGTGATTCAGAAGCCTGCAGGCAAATGAAGTCACAGTAACGTGTGGTGGAAAAAAAAAGACACAATGGACACAAGTGGGTCGATATATGAAAACAGGCATAGAGCTTTCCAACACTTTGAAATCAGTTCATTATTCCGTGTCCACATGTGACATGTGTGTCTTAAACACAATTAATTTCACCATTTGTTAGAAAGAGGAAAAAGCATTTGCTTAATTTTGTTGTGGTGGGAAAGTAGGAGGGGTGTGGTGATAACTATATAATAGCAGCACATTTTTGGATAAATGCATCTCAAAAACTAAAATTGATTTGTGTCACGGTACTGATGGAGGGCATTTCCTCATAACATCATCAGATACGGGACACTATGAAACTGCAGAAAAGCCATTCACCAAATTTGATTTTCTTTTTTTCCTTTCCTTTTTTCCAACCTAACCAATTGCACACACGAGGCCTTCCTGTACATTAATCTATGCCAGGGTACAGCCACCAGCTGTGGCCTTTGAGGGGCTTCGTCACTAATATGTCCAAATAGTAAAACTTAATATGAATTAGATCTGATGATGTTGGTTGTCTGACCTTGTCATAATTAAACCAATCAGGCTGTGTGCATAACCTGGTTATGACTGTCTCTCCTGTCTCATCTTTGGTGTCACATCACTTTCTTATTAAATTTGGAGCGACACAAGGACCTTGTGATTTTGTTGCAGATGTATTTACCGCTCTTCTTACTGCAGCTGATACTGAGCGATTGCCTGCAGTCTAAGCTACTTTCACTGCAGCAACAGGCCCTGTTGAAAATCAACAATTCAGTGACTTCCACTCACCCCTTTCTAGTCTCCTGGATTCAGCGCCTCTGTCTACCTAAACTAAAGGTCTACACCCTGGTTTACAAGACACATTAAATCACAAGCGTGCGCTGTCTCTTTTACTCTCGCTTAGTCAATAGAAACAGCCATTTGTTGGCTGCTCATCCTTCACAGCTTGTGATTTTTTTTAGATTTCTTTCAGTAATACAATAGATGAGATTAGATACAAAATGACTCCCTGATATCTCCAGCTACTTCTGCAGAATCAGTTGTACAACATTCATGTTCCCAGTTAGTTCTCACAAATTTTGGGACTATTTCTCATGAAATGTTGTCTAAACTGGTTTTAAGTTCTAAATCATCTACCTGCCTGGGACCCCTGCCTCCTTGCCCTGCTAAACTTTTTAAAGATCTTTGGCCATTTCTGGGACCTTCATGACTGCTGTGGTTAAACTCCAACTTAAGAAACCACATCCATGGTCTCTAAATAACTATATACCAGTGTCTAAGCTTCCATTCTTTTCAAAAGTATTAGAAAATGCGAAGTCTCACCCTCTTCCGGCCCACATATTTAACAGTTATCTTTTTACAACAAGTTACCTGGAAACAGAAACATACGTAGATACCCATGCAATTCATAGAGTGACATCAGTGTGAATGAGTGAGAGGCATTTATTTATTCATCCACTAACCAAATGCACAGCCATCA
The DNA here is from genome assembly GCA_031216445.1 of Lateolabrax maculatus. NCBI lineage: Eukaryota > Metazoa > Chordata > Actinopteri > Acropomatiformes > Lateolabracidae > Lateolabrax > Lateolabrax maculatus. The sequence goes on from CM062207.1 coordinate 17,808,909, forward strand.
GCCTGCTCACACATGGACTAACACTTTATTCATTCAAAGGCACAATCTGTTTCCAAATGTAAACGAAATGGTCAACCCATCACCAAATTTAATAACACACTATTGGAATGTGTAATCAATCTCAAGTTGATTGACTGTTTTTTCAGTACAAAGATCAATACAAGGCAACAACTAAATCTAAATTATTGAATGTTTTTCGGCTGAAAGGATCGCTTTACATTAGTTTGTAAATAAAACAAGAAATTTGACAGGATGACGTTCCTGTACATATACTTGAACTAATCCATTGATATGTTAGCCAGATTAACAGATATAATACTCATCCAGCTAACTTGGTTCTGTGAAAGCAGGTTTGTTTAAACTTGAAAGACATTATCTTGGATAAATGCGCACACTAATTTTGAAATATAGACATCAGTAGAAACCATGATCTGTACTTGTATGATTGGCTGAGTGCTGATCACGTGATGAAAATGTTGGTATGTGCAGGCACTACTGGGTGCAGTAACAACATGAAGGAGTTAATCTTTAAGGTTAACACTGTTCATGGTTAAATCATAACAATTTTACACTGACTACTAGACAGAACGTAGCTTAATTGATTTCTGTCTCCATAGTACTGAAATATCCACTCCCATCTATTAGAGACTGACACACTAAGCTGTTGGGTGCCAATAGTGTTGAGGTTGTCTTGCTGTGTTGAGGCCCTCAGGAAAAACTTGACTTGAAATACCTGCCACTTGTTCCACAATGTTGGTACCTTATATGTACTAAATGTTTACTGTAAATTCCAAAATAAAAGCTGGTATTCAAATAATTGCCTGTCTCTAATATATACCAAGTAAAAAAGGGCGGTTGAAATTAACTGTACTATAATGGTTCACATGGTAAATTCAGCATCATTCCATGTTTCTATGATTTTTTCATTCGGTGTTAAGCTACCGTGAATGAAACTAAGAACCTCCTGAAGATTTTTCACACCGACAGCTTACCAGGACTGAGCAGTTGGAAGGTTTTTAACGTGAAACATACAGTATGTGCAGAAAGTGTTGAGTTTTACTGATGGTAGCTTAACAGCCAACAAAAAAAAAAAAAACACTGCAAAGCTGAAAGCGGGAGTAGGATGACATAGCTGTAGTGGAAATGTATATTATACACAATGTATGAAGATAACATGTAAACATTTCTGTATAGTGTTTAACTGAATAACATTAAGAACGTGTGCCAAGACAAAAAAAAAAAAAAAAACTAATTGATTGAATAAAAAAGATTAAAATATCTTCCCTTAGATATCCAAAAAAGCACTTTGGTGAGGAAAAATATAAAATGTGCTTGTACATAAGATCACATTTAGTTCTTTACACAGAGACATGCATGAATTAAAAAATGACAAAGAACTTGAATCAAAGTAGAAAACAGAGACAGATTGTTCATGGCAGTATTAGCAGCTTCTTAACCAGCCCATTTTATATCGCAGTTTTAGCCTTTAGAAAAGTTGCTAAACAACAACACGCATTAAAACATCGCTCCAGTGTTGACAGAAGAAAACCCTCATTTTACAGATTGTATCTGTGTTGTTGATATTGATGCTGTTCCACTTTGAAAAGGCTAAATACTGTTGTGCTATTTTGGTACACCTTGAAAAACAGGGCCTCAGTGGAGTTTTCTTTTAAACAAACCAAGTTCCTGTTTTCATTCAGTGTTACAATCCAAAACACAGGCCATACGTTGAATGCACTTTCTTCCTCAAATCATTTGCAATGTACAATATTATTGTTTAAATGCATGTTTAGGTTTACTAACTATTAGTCTTTGTTGACTCATTGTGAGGATTACTGGCATGTTACTGCCACCAACTGTGAATCAGTGGAATGGCATGAAACAATCAGCAGGAATATTTATCCTTCTGCTCTCATGCTCTTGTCTACAGATACAAACTGATCATCAACCTGATGATCAGCATTGCTCCATAGCGCTACTAGTGGCTAAAAACTCACAACACAGGGTGCCTTTAAGGGAGAGGCCGATCTGGAAAATGAATCGAACTTTCATCAACACTAGATGAATCCTTTCAATGAACATTTGAGGAATGAAATGACGCTACAAGATTGTTTCTCTACACTTCTTGTAGTTAATGATGTGAGTCACCAGCACAGGCTGAGGTCGCCTGCTGGATAAAGGTGAGTGGAAAGTCTTCTTTTCACTCATATACAACAGAGCTTGAGTGTCTAGGTTAACAACAGAAACATTCTGATCCAACTTCAAACCATCCGTCACCATCCTGGTGCCCCCTCGTCAAGATTGGCTGAACGGATAACTTTCTTTTGTAAAGAAGGAAAACCAAAAATATCACCTTTACTGCTGAATCTTAGAGACTCCACTGCTGACAACACATTGTACAAGTGTGCACGTTTGACTCGGACTTTATGTGCATTTTTAATGTGCAGCATTTATTCACACAATGTGTCACTTTTTTGCATCTGGTTTGGACCCAGTATGGAATGGCTTTTAGGATGGTGTGTTTAGGTGGGAACTATAAACTGTACTGAGAATGACTCAGAACTTTATCTGCTGTGGACACCGTGAAAATGAAACTTGTACTGTAAAATACCTTTTGTTTTTTTAAGTCAGCGTGTTCCTTTAAGGCCAGCATCCACTGACTGGATGTCATGTCCAACTCCGTTTCAGCAGTTAAAGGTTCCACACAGATCTGACAGTGCCTGCAGGACAAAGCTGGTTCTGTCACGTACAAGTTTAAAACCGTCCTTTAGTGAGGCAAAGTTTCCCTTATAAATATATAACACAGACAACAACATAAAAAAAATAATATGCAACTGAATGTTCAAGTCCTTTCAGGGAGAAACACTCTTCACAGTGATTGGCTGGTCAGACCAACAGCAGAAGGGACTGACTGAGATGTTTGTGAGAGCCGCTCCGATTCACACATCCACGGCCGGTGACACTCGTCCAAATGTTTGCAACTGCCCACCAGGTGAGCCTCAGTGATCTGCAGACTCAAAGTGATGTCAGATCCTGGACCTCCAGCAGCATGGCGTCCTGCTCCGTCCTCAGCTGGTCTCGGACCTGGAGGCGACCCACCAGCTCTGAGCTCAGGTCTGACGTGGACAGATGGAAAATAGGTTTTAAAATTCAGTTATGAATTGAACAGCAGCTTTGACTGAGAAATAAAGGCAGTCACATTCCTTTTTCTTTCTTTGACACCACTCGATGCAGTGGACTGTGTGTAGCTGAGTACCTTGTATGGCCTGGCTGAGAGATGTGGAGAGAGCCTTCAGGTCCTTAATACTGAAGCCTTCTAAATCACTGCGCTCCAAATGTCTTCTCTGGACTACAGGACCACTATGAGCTGCAGTCTGAAAGGAGAGGAGAGGAGGAGCAGAGGAGAAATGGAGAGGAGAGTAGGAGAGGGGAGAATGAGAAGAGAGGAGAGATGGAGACGAGGAGAGCTCTGATAAACTGTATTTGGGAGTAAAAGAGAATAAGGGTTGCGTGACAGCAGCAAGATGAGGTGTTCAGCTCTCACCAGAGTTTTGTGGTCTGTTCTCAGTCGGTCTCGTAGGTTCCTCAGAGTGTTCCTGAAGCCTCTGGATTTTGGTTTCTCCGGCTTGGCAGGAGGCTGAGGATTCTTATGGACCTGGACAGTCCCTCTCTTTAATCAGCAGGGACGGACAACATGGAGAAGATATGCATGAAATAACAAGAGCAAGCCGTGTCTGTTTGAGGCTGTAATCATCCAGTTAGACAACAGAGAGGACTCAGTTTCAGCTCATCTAAACTAGGGGTAGTTACCCGTGTGTTGATGCTTTCCTTCTCGCTGATCTCTCCCCCCTTCTCCTCCTCCTCCTCACTTTCACTGTTGTTGATGAAGCAGAGCTGGAGATTCATCTGTGTCTGCAGGCTGGAGGACACAAAATGGTCAAACTGTCACTTAGGGACGCGTCTGACAGATTGAATGGTGTGTGGTGGGAACATGACATTCACAGCTGTCCCGTCACCACCACCACCATTAGCTCACGTGACCCACACCAAAGAAGTGCAGCTAATCACATGACTTTGTTACAGTTGCATAGCTACACTGGGGAGGTGAACCAGACTGTACAAAGTGTTCAATCTATAATACTTTTATGCAGATGCACAGCATTAAATGTAGGTGGTATTAATTTTAGGTGCTAAAACAAAATGACTATCAGCAGACTGTTAGACTGTTGTCTTAGAGCTGGCACTCAAATGTAGATTTACATTTAGGTTTTCTTTGTATTCCTTCTCCATTACACTGACAAAACCGATGAAATACATCAAATCCAAATGACATCACACAGGACACCATGCTCATGAGTAATAGCAGTCTCAGTAGAAGTGAGAGGTGTGTGTGTGTGTTGTGTGTACCGGGAGGTGAGTGCCAGCACGTGACTGTTGCAGGCGTCGTCTCCGTCCTCCCAGCTCTCTGCTCTCCTCCCTCTGTCCTCTGTCCAGCTCACCGGAGCTCTGCCTCGCTCCAGAGAAACTCCACTCTGAAAAACACAGCAGACGTGTTACACAGGCAATACACACACACACACACACACACACACACACACACACACACACACACACACACACACACACACACACACACACAGCAGATTGGACAGTAGTTTATATATAGTTTTTTCATTGCTTCTTTAATGTCTTTAGAATGACTAGACTGTAATGGCCTGCGGACTGTGGTTAGCTGTGGTGTAGCTAACTTTGTTCCAGGTGGCATGCCCAAATGATCCAAATTCTTAAAAATAGGTCCTAACTCCTAAGTCTGAAAGAAGTAATGTGATGCATCATGTCAGTGTTTATTCATCAGTGTTTCTCTGATGGCAGAAAGAGGAAGAAGGTGGATGAAGATTTGTTCCGTCAAAAGACAAGTCAGTATTTTACTCTGTTGCATATACGAAATTGTGAAATATCTCATACATTTGTGATAAAATCCATTGCTCTATTTTATTCAATTAAACATTTTATTTAATCTTTACTTCAATTGAAGTTAAAATTTAAAGTTACATTTGATTTGACTTTTTTAACTAATTCATTTTAATTTAATGAATTTATTTGTCTTTAATAAAATGAAAAGCCTCACTACCTCCCCTTAACAGAGACAAAACATTAATGAAGACAGGGAAGACATAAAAGCTAAACTAAACTAACTGTCTTTATTGTGGCTACTGAATAAAACATAAGCAGATAGAACTCTCAGAGAAGCTTTTTCCTTTCAGTGTACAGAATTAAAAGGAAGCAACAAAGTTCATAGTCCTCATGTATCTTTCTGTCATAAACATTTTCTTGTTACTTATTGGCCAGTCGAAAAACTTTAAAGAGCTCAAAGTGGCATTGGTCAGATTCTCAGGCTTGTTCACTTATTCTTTGAACACAATGTTGCTAAGCTAAGACAGTGTTTCAGCAGACCGATGAAGGTTGACAGTGAAGGTTGTTAAACAAGTGATACCTGTGACATATATGTAGCTGTGAAATTTGGACTCGACGTACTGCATGTGCAATATGAACGTACTGCAATTTCTTGTTACTAATCGGCTGTTCTATGCAAATCTGCAGTAAGCTAATATTAGCTGAAATATCAACTTGCATAGTTCCTCAGTCTGTATACAATAATACAGCTTGAAGGGGGCTATAGATACAGCAGAGTTGTATCCGCTTAACTTTATGCAGTAGTGAATTTTATTTAGAATAGTAGAGTAGAAGTAGAATAGCAGTACGGCAGGATCTAGTTTGGAGCAGCTCTTCAAGCAGGTCCAGACCCTGGTCACATGAATCTGTCCTGACAATCAGTCAGAAATGTGTGATGATGGCCGAGGATCAAAATGACTGGACCTCCTGATTTAATACTGTAATTTCTAACTGTCCATATTTCCAATAATGTAATGTAAGATATTACATTTATCATTATTATCCATTTTGTGTTATTTCCAGTAACTTAAATATTCATAAATATTGTATTATGAAGAACAGTTGATTAATACAGTCAATGATATTCACAGAAGTTAGAAATAAGTATTGTGTCTTCAGTTTTATGGATCGGTCTGTAAATTTGTGATTGATCAGAGCAGACCTCACTTGTTTCCACAGTTAGCTGGCAGGTAAAGTAGCTCACCTCTTCTTTAATGTTTATCTCTGCACAGGTTTACCTCGGTGTTGTTTAGTTAACACAAAGCACCAAAAGCCAGATATATTTACCATGTCAGGTCCTGCTTAGTCAATATTAACAGGTGTATCATCCTCCTATAAGCGAGGTGTTCCATAGATTCTGAAAGAGTCATCCCCAAAATGGGAGGCCGCCTGAAGTTACCACAGTAACTGACCCAGAGTTAAAGTGATCTCTGTTTCTGGAACTGATAACTCACACAAGCAGACTCAGAACACCTGGTTAACACTGGTCCTTCTAAAGGTCCCAGTTTCTTTAAAATTGTGTGTAATTTTTTAAATAATTGTGCTTTATGTACAAACAATAAGGCAAACGTGTCTTGAAATCTAGTATTAAAATATAGAGCACATAACAGAAGCAATAATAAACTAACATAAACAAAAGATATCCAGGTCCTCTGCCATTTGTAAAAGTTAAACAGTGGAGATTTTGCATACTTGAGTCATATGCATGCCCTTTTTTTACTCAGTGTTCAGACTTAAATAATTAAACAGTTGCATCGATGTACCTGTGTAGGCCTACTTTTTTTTCCCCACAGAGAAAATTGACCAGGAATCAATAAAAGAATCAATAAAGAATCGGACTGATAAGCAGAGCCAATAATGGCATTTTTATGAATAAAATCATATCAATTCCCATCCCTGCTAACCACCACACTCCCCTCAGACTATGACCTCTGACCTTTGCCTTCTTCTCCTTCTTCTCCTCTTCTTGCTTCTCCAGCTCAGCGATGCGCAGGCTCAGCGCCTCCCAATGCATGATGGGTAGGCCCAGGTTGTCTTCGCTGTAGCCTTCCTGCCACACCAGCGCCGCACCATCCGAACCTTCATCATCATCCTCTTCATTGTCAGCGTCTTCATCACTCCTCCTGTCGTCCTCTGCCTCATTACTGTCCTTCTCCTCTCGCTGCTGCCTCTGCCTCTCCTTCTCTCCCTCCATTTCTACAGGTGTGGATCAGCAGTATACAGGTGTTCAAAGCTTGTGTCTGGGACAGAGAGCTCTATCAATATGCTGTCCAATGATGGTAAAATGTTGTAAGGCTAAAATGATGTCAAAGTAGGAATTAAAAGAAAACTAGAGGTTAGATGGCTGCCTAAAAATCAGGACTGTAACCACCATTAAAGATGCAGGGGTCATACCTCTGTATTCTTTCTGGAAATTTGGGGATTTTTGCAACCTGGGGAGAGTTTACACTCTAGGATTAGTATTTCTTCACCAGTTTTATTTCTGACAGCGTGAAGAGGGCTTTGAATGTGCCAAAGGTAACCATTCCTTTTGCGGAAAATAAACATCCAGAACAATACTTACTGCTGTTCTGAAGGTTGATGAAACCCTCGTTTTTCAAAGATTTCCTTCCATATTTATTTCTCAAAAGAATTGAGGCTTAGGTCTGTGACTTAAATGTAATAGTAAAACATTAGGGGCACAAACGGGGGATAGCTTTGAAACAGCATTAAAACCTTCATGTAGTGAAATAAAACTTACAGAAAATATAATTAAGGCTGGGTATCAAACCTCAACACTTTTTATGTACTGACTTAAAAGTGTCTGTAACACAGAATATTGAAACTTCCAGGTACAGAAAGCTGAATGCCTGTTCACATTTAAATATTGTTTCAAATATCGATTCAGATATTCCCAAAAACATTTTAACCATTTCAAGACAATATTTAATTTAAATAAAGTTACTGTATGGCTGCTTGTGTTTAGACGACATTTAGCATTTGAGAACTTTGGCTACTTGTGTTAAAAAATAACACAGTTTAAAAGAAACACATTATTAACAGAAGTTACTGTATTAAAATAATATGATCCATTTAATTCAAACTATACCTGCCCAAAACAGAACAGTTAAATTAATTAATAGAATATGGAATATACAAATAGTTAAAAAAGAGAGGGAGAGAGCTTGTGGTGGTGCTGGGGGTACTTGGACTCATGCCCTCATCATTTAAACCGTGGCTACGGCCCTGCCTAAACTCAAAGTTAGACCAGCCAGCGTCTTTTAACGCTTTAAAAATCTTTGACGGAAATGTCTCACCACATGTGCGATGTATCGAACCAAACTGTCGGTAGCGGATAAAAAAAGTCACTTAACTTACCACTTTCTCCGAAATATAAAACCCAGCTCTCGTTGTCAGAGAAGTAGTTGAGAGTCTTGCCACATAGTTAGCTCAGCTCCTTCCTCTGCTCCTCCCAGTTATCTTCCCTGCTTCCCATCAGGAGTTCCACTCCTCCGCCTTCTTACTCAACCACTAAACAAGCCTAAGTATGTCCGCCAGAGCCGCTGCGGCCTCCACCGTCTCAGTCTGCACTCTTACTTCAGAACTGTCTGCACGGCGGGGTCTCATGCCAGATAGCCACTGACTTTAGGTCCAAACATGCGAACAAAAGAATAGAACCTGAGGAATTTCAGGCACAGGAACAAGTTGGCAGTTGAAAATTCAACTTGGGAACTTCCTGTCACTGCTTTCAAAATAAATGCCTCCTTGGCAGCGAGCTGGCGCTGGCTGAGCGCAGGCACGGTGTGGTCAGCGAGCTCCGCCTCTGAAGCTCTCTGTCTCTCGTTGCGTATATGAAATTGTGACACAATTTATAAAATTTCTCATACATCTGTGATAAAAGCAATCGCTCAATTGTATTCAATTAAACATTTTATTTGATCTTTACTTCAATTAAAGTTAAAATTTGAGTTTTTAAAAAAAACAAATTAAAGTCACATTTGATTTGACTTTTTTAAACTACTTTAATTTTAATTTAATTAATTATTATTATTTTTCTTTAATAAAATGAAAAGCCTCACTACCTCCCCTTAACAGAGACAAAACATTAAGGAAGACAGGGAAGACAAAAGCTAAACTAAACTCTGTCTTTATTGTGGCTACTGAATAAAACATAAGCAGATAGAACTCTCAGAGAAGCTTTTTCCTTTCAGTGTACAGAATTAAAAGGAAGCAACAAAGTTCATAGTCCTCATGTATCTTTCTGTCATAAACATTTTCTTGTTACTTATTGGCCACCATATGCAGGCTCTAATAGCTGAAAAAGGAGCCACAGGTGACAATGATCCACCAACCAGTGAATATGTGTCCTGTGTTCAGACTCCAGGAGGAGTCTGATACTGTGCTGGGTACTGAACCTCAATACTTGTTGATGGAAACTGAGAGGCGATTGGGTATTTTGTCAAGCTCCACTGTGTCTCTTACTGTTTCAGTATGAGTGAAAAAACCTTTTAAAATGGATATGGGTGTAAATGTAAATAAGACAAAATGTATAGAAACTGGCAGATATTCAAGACTGCACTTAGACCTGTTTCAGTCCATTAAAAAAAATGCCAGTGTTATGTGTTTCAGTCACAGCATGTTTCCGGTCCGACCGGCTCTCAGCTGTGTCAGCTTGACACAGTCAGGAAAGGAGGTGGAGGTGGTGGTGTCTTATTTCACTCACTCCTTCAGTTTAAAATGTGTGAAAGCAACGGTTGGTGGGCTGATCCACAGGGGATGATGACACACAGACAGCTCCATGTAAAAAGAGTCTGAATACCGTTTCATTCAGATATTTTAGAACGTATAGTCCACATATGTGTAAGACCTATTTAAGAGAAGTAAAGTAAGGGAAACTTCAAAACTAATTTGGTGTTTCTTTTCCCCCAGAGTGAAGTAGTATTGCATGTGACCAACAAGTTGTCCCTGGCAGGTCAAATGTGGCCCTTCCTCATATTTTGTCTAACACAGACATGCCTTCCATGAATGAAACACTTGCAGTTTTTCTTAGCTGCTTTGGAACAAATGTTGAAATTTTGATCTGCAACACACTGTTGCACATCTGTTCCTCGTTTACTTTAAACAGTAGCCCATATTTTTTGTTGCTTTCACACAGAATTCAAATGCAGAAGTACAACCATTAATCCAGTAATACACTGAGGTAGATTCAGTGGTCAAATTGGGTTACAACTGCTTTTATAAGGATTTGTTGCTATAATACCACAAACTGATAACAGGTGAACTTTCAGATTCAATCAGTCAAATGTTCATCCTCACATCTTAGTGCAACTGTCACATGTAATCAGATTTGGCCTACAGGTGCGACTTGTCACTTCTCAGACACATTTATGTCAAGAGGGGTCAAAAGTGGATGGCTGATGAGGTGGTTGGGGGATTCACATTTCACTTCAGCAGAGTTACTGTTCCACCTCCCAGCGCCAAATCATAACAACAGTGAGCATGAGCAAACACTTGGCGACAGTGGCGAGGAAAAACTCCCTTTTAACAGGTAGAAACCTCGAGCAGAACCAGGCTCTGGGTGGGCGGCCATCTGTTGGGTTGAAAGGGGAAGAGAGAGGGGGAGAGGGGAGACAGAACAAGAGGAAAGACAACAAATCAGACTAATAATGATAACAACTGCAGCAGTGAGTGTGGAGCAGGAACATGGGGGCAGTAGACGGCCGGCAATCACAGATCCAGACTCTACAGCTCCAGAGGCAGAAATACCTGCAGAAAGTGAGAAGGCGAAAAAGCACAAAAAGCACAAAAACTACCGGGAAGAGGTGGAGTTAGTAATGTACGAATGGAGAGGGAAAGGAGGAGAGAGAAGCTCAGTGCATCATGGGAAATCCCCCGGCAGTCTAAGCCTATAGTAGCATAACTAAGGGATGGTTCAGGGCTCACCAGAGCCAGCCCTAACTATAGGCTTTATCAAAGAGGAACATTTTTAGCATACTCTTAAACGAGGTTCCACAGAAGAGGAGCTTGATAGCTGAAGGCTCTGGCTCCTGTTCTCATTCTGGGAGCGAAGTGTTGTATGGACAGCACAGTGACTTACAGCAGGTCAGAATGTTGGAACTGTGTTGTCACAGTTGACAGAAGCACCTAGAAACCTGTGCACAGAGTTCCAAACTCAGCTTAACCTCAACCTTGGAAGAGGTAAGAGCCCTTTGGCCCTTTGCTTGGGTATTTAAAGAGCTTATTTAAATTAAATGACCTTTCGCATTAGTCACACTTCAAATCATATCACTCAGGTTTGCATCTTTTGTTTTAACCAAGAGACACAAATTAACTTTAGTTTTAAACAATATTAGTGTATTTTGTAGACTAAGCCATTGTTGTTGCTTACTTTGCAGCGGGGGAAAGTAACTAAGTACCTTTACTAAAATACTGTACTTTGGCACAGTTGTGAGGAACTTATACATAAGTATTTTCATTTTATGTTAGTTTATAGTTCTACTAGATTTCAGGAGGAAATATTGTTGCAGTCATAACTTTGTAGATTAAGATTTTACATATAAAACACATGGTCATTTTATAAAACGCTATGATGCAATGTTATAGGATTAAAGTAGCTAACACTATAATTAAAGTGGGTCCTTCTGCATAATGACTATTTCTACTTTTGAGACTTCAGTACATCCTTAATCATTGTCAGTGTTTCTCAATAGTTACATTTCAAATCATAGCATACACATGCTATGATTTGAAATGTAACTAACATCTTTGTTGTGACCAAGAGACACAAATGCACTTTTGTTTTAAACAATAATCCATTGTTCCATCCATCCATTCTTGTTGCTTAAATTGCATTGGTGGAAAGTAACTAACCAGTAACAAGTGTTATGACCCTAGGTCATATTTGTTTAGATCTTGTGTGACAGATTTCTCTCCTCCCCTTAGAGTGTGTTCATATGTGCATATAGGTTTGTGTGTGTGTGTGTTAAGGTGATGAGAAACAGGTGGTTCCCTGTGATTGGTCCATTTCGAAGGGATTGCTGCTTCTGGATTGGAGCATCGGCAAAATGTTGCTTAAATTGCATTGGTGAAAAGTAATTAACAAGTAACAAGTTAGTTATTACTTAAAGAAAAATTAACTTAATGTGTAATGGAGTATGATTATAAATTGGTATTGCTACTTGAGTAAATAATTTGAAAACCTCCTCCACTGCAGCTAAATTATAACTCAGGCTATGGTGTGAAAAATGGACTGCATACTAAGTTAGTCCTTTCCACTGACCTTGGAAACAAAACCTATTTGACCTTAACAAAAATAAAGCAACTCAAGGTCCACTTATTAACTTTTTTTGGAGCCTTCAACAGTATCTCACTGCCTTCAGTTCTGCAAAACTCCATCCACTGAGGAATACCATGAGATGCTGTTAAATGTACTGGGAAAAAAGCTAGTGGGCAATGATTTAAGATTATTTTATTTTTAATGACTAAATTTGTGATGAAGATGCACACTACTATGAGAAATACTGACCAGAAAAATATTGGTGTCTCAGTTAAGTTTCAAACTGAAAGATATTGCTCCTGTGTGCTAATTGAGAAAATCTTAATGTGATTAACAGATTGTTTGTCCCTGCAGATAAACAATGTTGGTGTACATACCCATGATTGCAAACAAGACAACATTCAACTCTGGATCACCTTTCAGGAGTTAAAGAGGTGTGAGGGACTTATGTCTCCAAGAGAAACCACCCCCACTAACATCTGGGAAGACTTGAGAAGGTTTCCTCAAGGAATCACCGCCTCCTCAGAGGAGTTGTAGAGGTGAGAGACCTCCGTGTCCTGGACAAACCACTCCCTCTAATACCAGGGAGGAGTTGTGGAGGACTGAGAGACCCTTGTTTCCTGAACAAAATACTCTTTCTAACACCTGGGAGGAGTTGCAGATGTGTCAGAGACCTCCACGTCCTGGACCAACTGCTGCTTCTGAGATCTGGGAGGAGTTAAAAGGGGGTGACAGACCACCATCTCATGGACACATCAACTCTTCTATGGTCTGGAAAGGCTTGAGCAGGATTCAGAGCCGTTGGTCTAGTGGAGAAACTGTTCCTTCTGGGAACTGGCAGGAGTTGCGGAAGAGTGAAAAACTTAGGTTTCGAGAAGAACCAGCTCCTTCTGTGATTTGGGAGGAGTTGAGGAGGAGCGAGGGACCTGGGTCCCCTCAAGAAACTGCCCCATCTACAATCTGGGAGGACTTACAGGGGGGTGCCAGACCTCAGTCTGATGGAGAAATGGACCCTTGTATGGTCTGGAAGGAGTTAGCCAGAAGTGAGAGTCATCAGCCTCCTGGAGAAACAGTTCCCTCTGTAACCTGGGAAGAGTTGAGGAGGAATGTGAGACCCCCGTCTCCTGAAAAAGCCGCCCCTCCAGCAATGAAGGAAGAGATGAGGAGGAGTGAGCGATGCCGGTCGAGGAGGAAGATAAGGTTACCTTTTGAAGAAGGAGTTAAAGACCTCAGTGTCCTGGACAAATTGCAGCTTCTTTGGTTTGGGAGGGAATGAGAAGGAGTGAGGGACCTCGGCCTTGGAGGAGGACTACTTGTAGAATAAGTGTTGAAGATATAAGGGGAGGAGAAGGGAGGAGCATGAACATGTCCTTCATGTAAGTACACAAGTCAGCACAAATTACTGTAATTACTATTAAGTAAAAATAATCACATCTAACCATCTTATGTCCCATGTTATATCATCAACGTATTATGAGATATGCATTGTATTTTGAGAAGTGGGTTTATTTATGCATGAAAACAGGGCATTGGATGATTTTCTTTCCCCTCTTTGGCACCTCTCTAGCTGGTGGTGTCCTGGGCAAACTATTAGTTGGCTTCTGTCTAAAATTGTAGAAATCCTTTAATGTTGTCCAAACTACAACAGAATAAGTTTAGTCAATCTGAGGCTGTTTTATTTATTATTGTCTTTCGTATGTTCATATCGTTACAGCCCCTCTGCTCTGTTTTCCTGTCCCGACTGAAAAACAATGAGTGGCTCTGCTGTGATCCATGTGTATAAGACCAGAGCAACACACTCCTCCCCATATGCTTTGTGACATTCTGTTGTTTTATCTTAATATCTTGCAACTAAGTATGTTCTTTTTGTCAAACTTGCTGTAAATATATATGATTTACTGTGAAATGTACCGGTGTGCCCTCCTGTTCTTGTCACAGTCAGGTGCTGACAAAATTAATTTCTTCATTAATGGTCTGTGAAGAACTGTTTTTCTGAGATGTACCGTTCAAACACAACAGCATATTATTATTATTACTGAAACACAATAATAATAGGTCTGCAGCCACCATAAGATCCAACCAGGTAGCTAATCAGTCATCAAACATGTCTTTAGTCATATACTCTATTGGACAGTTCACTGGGCTCTTATTTTGAATATTCACAGTGAGTAATTCATTAATCATGACCCAATGTTCATCATCAGTCTGGTGGAAGTCAAGTCAAGAAAAACAAGTGGGTATATGATTTTTCCAACTTTGAGGAATGACTGTTTTACATGATAAACAAGCCAGGTTCCACTGTTTAATATTAGTCCCAGCAGTATTTCCATCCAGCCAATGACAGAGCAGGCACACTACCGGAGAGACAAGAAGAGTGACATCAGGGATATTATCTGTTTTAACAGTAGATAAAGTAATGTTCCTTCATTACCACCACTCTTGTACTGTAGAACTCTGTATCACAACACAATTGGATCTGAGCTGATAACTTGCTGTTTATTCAGATGTAGATAAGGATGTGCTTTTCCCATGTTCCCATGCTTGCTGTAACTGAGTGTTAACTCTCTTTAAAGTTTGATCCCATCAACATGTGGCAGAGCCAACACCTCCCTTACAGATTTCTATACTATAAACCAACAGTCTGATTTTGAAGTAATTGGAAATAAATCCTTTCTCATTGAGAATCTGTCTGAGGGGTGGCCCCACAGAGTCTTAAGTGATTTATTATTACAAGATGACACATTCTTTTTTAGCCATTCTCTCCTAAAAAATGGATGTGTAGGCCCAAAGTAGTGGGCATTTGGTATTATGACAGGGACAATGAGTATACTAGATGGCAGCGAGCAGAAGGATCTATGCAGTGATTAACGCAATGAGCAATGACTTAGAAATACATTCAGTATGAAAATCCTCAGTTTCTCTAGGTACATAGAAAGGACACTAGGTGGCAGCATGAAACCACAATCAGTGAGGAGGGACACATTTCTTACATTACCTCTGGAAACTTGAGTTGGTTTCTCATTTTCCTTTCACGTGTGTCCCTATAAAAGTAGTTTATGACAAGAATAAAAATGGTTTCATAACTATCACTTAATATCATAATGTTGACATGGTATTCATCATTTTGACTTCCAGAGTATTTTTTATTTTGGTCATTTTTCAGGCAGGAATGAGTTTCCACAGAAAATCAGCAGATGTGATGATAGTAATAATCATATATGTATATTTTTTGTATGAAAGTAGGAATTATTGTAGTCAGACTCGCCTTGACTGGATCATAAACCTCTGAGTGTCTGTTTTCTGGTCTGGATCAAACAGCTGGTTATGCATGCTGTTACTCAATAAAAGCTTGAGGCAGACAGAAGCAGCAGGATGTCTTTATTTCTGTTGCTTAAGCTTAACCAAGTCAGCATTCATGATACACAGAGACAAACTGGGAAGCTACAGAAGCCTTTAACACTTACAGTACTAGTGACTGGAACAAACAACGATGAGGCAGAGGACTGAAACAAAGTCAAACAAACAGAAAAATACAAGAAAAAAGATTTATGGCACTCATTTTCAGTTTATACTACAATATAATATTGCTTTTAAAACACAACCTCTATCCATCATCATTGTTGTTTGATTACGATATATTTTCACTGCATTTAAATATCAAATATATTCCTTTACTGATGTATTTACGTTATTGCTAACATTAAACGTACCTAACATTAGAGATATATTACTTACATTGATAATAGTTTTGTTCAAAAGTACAAATTTTACAGAAAATAACAGTCCAAGTTTGGTGGGATATACTGGGTATGGGTTGACTTCTGCACATGCACAAAGATTTGATAGGAGGACAAGGGAAGGAGGTTGGGCTTAAGCGGGGTCTCCCATTGGATGAGAAGAGCTGGAGGAGCTGTCACTCACACAGCCAGTCACACATGCATTCTTCACTGGTATTTTAGACATCAGATACAATCCTTTATTCATGTTTAGTTCTTTTAAAGCTACACTACACTACTCCGATCCATAAATAGGAGCTTCACATGCCAACAGAGACGCTTAGCTGGGACAGCTGTCAGCCAGTCGGAGGGCTGATTCAGTTCCCTCCCAGTGTTCAAATAAAAATGGCGAAGAAGTTGACAGACAGGTACAGTGGTTACATTACATTACACAGACACACGCGTGCGCGCGCACACACACACACACGCACAGTGATATTACGGGTGGAAAACTGACACATGATACAGAACTACCCCCTCAGGTGGAGGAGACAGCCAAAGTCAAAAGTACCGTTCAGAAAATGATAACGTAATTTTTTCTGAGAGAGCCTCCAAAGTCCTGGAAGATTATTTATACATATATATTTTTTTCATCTTGAATGCAGTAGATACAAGTACACAAATGATTAATCAATAACAATTATTAAATATTCTTTCAGTGTGTACAACAAATGGATCTTGCTCTCACAAGACAACAACCTTTGTACACAGTTCATGTATCCTGTTCACACAACATAAGAAACTGTGAGGTGAATTATCTTGTTCCCAAAATAACTATAGTGTGAACTTTTGCGCAACTATTATCTTGTGGAATCAAGATAATTTACTTCAGGAGTTACTATTATCTTGTGTGCACAAGATCCATAGGTATTGCGAACAGGCTAATAACTATACACTATCCTGTTCCCATTAGATAGCGTACAACATGTGGATCATGTGCAAACTAGATAATAACTTGTACACAAAGTATATGGAGCGTGTCTGCACAAAGTAATTATATTGCACATAAGATATGCACATAAAATATCATCTTTAAGGACTTTCAGTGCTCTGTTCGGCATCAGCAAATAAACAGGTTGCCCAAAATGAGGGAATTTTAAGTGTCAAGTTGAACATTTTGTTCAACTTTTGGCCCATTTTAATTTTTTGAGCCTGTCTTTATAATTACAAATCAAGTCTTTATGTGTTAATGATCAAACCTTTAGCCAATTGTTTTTTATGGGTAAAAACATATAATTGTATGTTGGTTTGTTGTGTTACTTTTCAGTAAACCACACTTCTTTAGCCACTGGTGTTATGTTCCAAGATCACTTGCTGTCAATTTATGTAATCTTCCGCAGCTATATTTTGAAGTGGAGTGGGGGCAATCAAATCCTGGGTGGGGCCCTTAAAAAGCCTGGTTTGGCCCTGAAACTCTAATCAAAGAAAGATATTATCATTTATTTTTAAATTGACTGGTAATTTGTATCTTTGTGTTTTTATTCCAATTTAAAAAATTGTTAAATTATCAGTGCCTCGTGTTTAAGCTGCAACTCACATACACATGGTTTTTCTTAGGACAGGAGTTATAAAATGGTGTATTTCTCTGACTGTCCTTTCATCTCTCCTCCTGTCCTTCTGCCTCGTCCAACTCCCCTCCCTCCTTCTCCTATGTCCCTTTCTCCTTGCCTCATCTCTCTACCTTTCCAACCATCCATCCTTCGAGTCCTGTTGGCTGGCAGGCCAGAGGCTGAGCCAGCGCTCTGTCACATTATCCTGCTGCTGAGTGAATTACTCTGCCTCCATTAGACTAACAAGAAAGCAGGAGGATGGAGAGAGATGGGGGAGGGAGCAGGGATGGAGAGCACCGGCGGGGGGGGGGGGGGGGGGGGACTTATAGATGGAGGAGGAAAGAAAGAGAAATGACAGAGTTGATGAAGAGGAGAAAAGTTAGACGAGGTGGAAGGAGAAAGATATGCGAGAGGGGGTATAAAGAGAGGACAGGCGAGTGGAAAAAATTAGCTTTGACACAAGAGTGAGAGAAGGATGAAAGGAAGAGAGTAGAAAAGACAGGAAGGTGGGTAGAGGTTGATTAAAGATGAAGATGACAGCCGGAGTAGAGAAAGATTAAAGAAGAGGAAGATGGAGAGGCGGAAAAGCGGGGTGAGGGGCCGGACAACAGGGCGGTGATGGAGGGAAAGGAACAGATGCAGGAGGAGATGAGTAGATGGAGGAGGAATGGAAGATGGAAGGATGGGTGGTGGGGGAGGGAGGGGGTGGAAAAAAGAATTAAGGAAAGAAACAGGGAGAGGGGATGAGCAGAGAGCAGAAATGTTAATGAAATACATCACAGCTGTACATGACAGCCACACACACACACACACACACACACACACAGACTTCAGTGCTAGACCTTAGAAGGACTGCAGTCATGAGTCTAAGAACCCTCCCACCCCCACCCCCACCCCCAGACTAAATTTGTTGGATTTTTCATATTTTATTTATTCAGTTAACTCTTCCATTCAGTTCAGTCTTAGTTTAACTGTGTAAATGCTGTTTACTGTAACAGTCCTCTCAACACTAAATAATACAAATTTTATTCTGGTGGTGAAATACAAATTTATTTATTTGTTTGTTTTTTGGCCTAAAAGCAGTCACATTTAAATATAATTAATCTAAAAAGACTGTATTCAGCCTGTAAAAATCACGCGTTAATGCGTTAATTTTTTACAGTTTAATCTAAGAATGTAAGTTCTGTCCAGGTTGCTACATCCTCCAAATTCCAAGAAAAAAAAATAAAAAATACAGTTCACATGACCTCTGTGACCTCAATATTTGCTACGCCATGCTCCCGCTTCTTACATCTCACCAAAAGGTTCGGATTGAAAGACAAACCCACAAAAATGTACAGACATAGACATTATACTGATAACCTCGACTGTGAGGAGATTTTGTACTAGAAAAGCCAAGATGGCTTTTTGAAGGACGAATGAGTTTGAAGAGATAGTTGCTAAAATTCAAGGTATCCCTTTAGTCAGACAACCCTCATCCCTCCCTCTATCAACTGATTCAGTCTCACTGCAATGTAGGTATTTGTCAAAATGTAATACATGTATACTAAACCTGGAATAACTGACTTACTGATAATGTAACACAGGAAATAGTATAGTATATATAGTATATACTATTATGTAGTATAGTAGCACAAAGGTAGATTTTACATCATTATGGGCACATTAAAATGTAATTGATTTATTACTTTGGGAATGCAGGGTACTGTGCTGTCTGCCACAGTGTCATTCTGAATGCTTCCACCATGCGCCAAGCTGAGACATTTTTTTAAATCCTCAAATCCCTAAACTTCTGAAAAAACTAAATGTCTTGATCATTCTCTTTCAAATCAGAAATTGAATTTATAATGGCAATGGCATGACCACTAGCTTTTGGTAGCTAATGTTAGCAGATTTAACATTATAGCTCCAACAATTAGTCAATTAATTGATCAGTCATTTGAATAAAAATTCTTTGGACACTATTTTGATTATTAATCGTTGAATCGCTTTTGAAGCAAAAATGCAAAAACTTGGTTTAAGATTCTCAAATGTGAGAATTACTGCTTTTCTGAAAGTAGTACTTGAGGATATTGTAATTTTTCAATGTTTTCTGATGTTTTATAGACCAAATCATTAATTGGGAAAATAATCAATAAAATAATCGTTAGTTGCAGTGAATTTTTGAAATGTACAGTGAATTAGGCACCAATCAGTTGGGCTGAATGTCATGCAACAGCTACAGTACAAATGGAAGAATCTAACTTACAAACCTACATGTCACATCAAACTAGCATAAAGTAGTTTTCCGAATACAGTGGAGCATTTAGAGAGTCTAATGATTCCATGGAGCCTTTTCACACAAAAACAGTTGGATGTAACCCAGCTTATGGCTTTACCACATGAGAAATAAACAAGGCAAAGTGAAGCAGAACACGACAGGTAATGGGAATAGTGGTCATAAAAAAAAGAACAGGAAAAAAGCTTAGACAGAAACGTGAGACAGAATTAAACAGTGTTGTTGAGTCCAAAAAAACTAAACCCTGATATGTTGGAAAGGAGGAATCCTCAGAAAACAAAAGATGAGTTTTGAGATCAACGAAAAGACAAGTGAGTCAACAGTTAACCAGCAGTGGTGCAGTGTCACAGGCCTGTCGAGATTTGAGTTAAACAGGGAGCTTTGAAGACACACACACACACACACACACACACACACATATATGTACCATGCACGCATGCACGCACACACACACACGCACACACCCGAGGTAATGACACATCTTTGACATTTCTAATATTCCTCCATATTGATGACAAGTTCCCTCCATAGCCCTTAATTTCCACAGAGACACACAAATTCAGAAAAACAACACATAAATAAATAGTATAAATAATATAAATAAAGATCAACAGTGCCTGGGTTTGTGTGTGTAGTGAAACAGAAAACATAAAAAAAATACAAGTTGAATGAAGTTAGACTTCACTGAGGGGCTATAGAGGAAAATGGCCATGGCTTGTTCTCTCTGCCTCCCCCTCCCTGTTCTCTCATTTCTCTGCTGAGGCTCTCAGAGGTCAGTGCAGCGCTCCTGCTTGCTGTAGTGGTCAAACTGACTCTTCCAGTGCATCATGTAGGAGGACCAGCGGTGGAACTCCACCTTCCACTGACGCTCTGCTTCGTCTATGTTGTCTGAGAGAAGAAACACAGAGGAAAGACTGGTTGGCAGTTGAGCTTTTACACCATTATGAGTTGTTGTAAGGCTTTACACTAATGCTCTCCTGTTGCTTATGTCATGGTCATAGATTGTCATCTGTGTTTTGATTGGTTGCCAACTTTAAGAGGATGGGTCTTACGTAATATGAGCCGGTCTGAGGGCAGACACCAGGGAGGAGAGAAGAGATGTGTGCATGAGAGTACAGAGGATAGCAAAGAGCAACTTTTGTTTAGGCTGTGATGGACAATGACTGACAACCCTCATCCCTGAAGCTTTTTGGTTTAGTTACTACTAGTTCTGCCTCTGTTTGTTAACCTAAATTAACTGAAACCAAAACTGAGCCCAGTTGGCGACCCAAGAATCAAGAGGACTGGAATATATATAATATAAAATATGTTTTAGCTCCAATTTTTCACTAGTTCAAATAAAAGATCTAAGACATTTTCTATTCACATAAAAGGCTTATTTCTCTCAAATTTTGTGCACAAATTTATTAAAAGGGGTGTTAGTGAGCTTTTCTCCTTTGCCAAGAAAATCTATCCACCTGACATGGCATTTGAAGATGCTGATTAAACAGCATAATTATTACAGAGGTGGACTTAGTGACAAAGCTGAATATACATCTGAGGAAACGGAGGAGCAGGCAGGACGGTGTGCTGTGTTACACTTCATACCTCTATTGCTTCCGGAACTCCGGCATGCTATCTAAAATCACAACTGGGGCGGAATTATGCTGTGGTTTGCATCAGTGTAAAAAAGCAAAGTTGCCGTAATGATGGACCTAGGGTGTTGCGTGATCTCCGTGTAAAAACGTCTAGTGTTGATCCGGTTGTGATTGTAGCCTGTAGTGGGCATTAGCCTACCTATTGAGCATGCGGCTCAATGGGGGACGATGCTGTAGCTCGGCTTTGTCCGATGCGTATGTAGGCCATGCAAGAACTGGGATGTTTTCAGCTTCGGGGAATTGTGTACAGATCATTGCAACATGGGACTGTGCCTTATCATGCTTCAACATTAGGTTATGGCAGTGGATGAATGGCACGACAATGGGCCTCAGGCCTTATACCTGCCTATGCCATATCACCACCAATAGCATGAGGCACTGTCAAAGACAACACTTTATGGAAATGTACATTATGCTGTATTTGTTCTATGTATGTTATGTGTATATGTGTCTATCGGTGATCGTTATTGGACTTTTTTTTTTAACCCTAAAACATCACCACTGGTAACAAAAATCCAGTATCGGTTGAGCTATACATTGTAGTAAAAGTACTCTGACACCTCCTAATTGTTTTTTATTTGACCTTTATGTCTTTGTGCCAGCCTGGGCTGCATTTATTTGAGACCTGGCTTTTATTTGAATACTGGCTTTATTTGAGAATTTAGGGACACCTTCAGACCTATAATGTTTTGTTTCTTTCTGGTCTGACAGTGACGTAAGTTCAACTGGATGAACATTGACTAGTGAAGACCTGTATTCACTACAGATGTCATGTGTTAAGTAGAATTAGTGTGTAGAAGTAGTGTTTACCAGTGATGTTGAGGAGGCGTGGCAAGAAGCGGTTCCAGAAAGCACACATCTGGTTCCTCAGACCTTTGTGGATCTTCAGTGCTTCAGTGTTGAGTCCAACATGTTTCTGCTCACTGATAGTGAACAGAGGCCAGCGTTTCTTGCTTTCGACCATCCCATCATGGTTCACATTGGGATTTCTGACAAGGAGGAGGACGAGGGGGAAGTGAAAGAGACACAGTTAGAACAAAGAAACAAACAATTAAAAATAGATTTAAAAAATCCCCACTCTGTTGCCTGTTTTTTTAGGTCCACTCAGCTAAAACCAACGCAGTCAAATTCAACAGCCCTACAGCTAAGCAATGTTAGTACTGGGAAATACTGAGCCACTTATTGGGTCATTTAGCCATTTATTCTGATGTCTCCATGTATGCACACACAAATAAAACAAATACCTACATTTGATCTTTTTCACTTCTAAAAATGTACTTTTTAGAAGTAATCCTAGCTTGTGTAGGTACAGTGATGGTACAAGTTGTTAGGATACATCGTCTGCGAATGACAAATTTCTATATATTTTGAGTCAATTTAGTGTATATATATATATATATATATATATATATATATATATATATATATATATATATTTCACAGGATTAGTAAAAACATTCACCTGCTAGTAACGCTAGATGAAAAGTCATGGGATTACCAAAGTTATTAAAATTCATCCTCAGGGCACCGTGGATACCTGTACCAAATTTCATGGTAATCCATTCAATATTTGTATGTTATTTATATATAGATATTTCAGTAAATTACCCAAATGTCAACCTCTTGGTGGCACTAGAGGTGAATTAAGTAAACACCAAAGTCAGTTGGGATCATCAGCTGAGGACCATGAGTACATACTGAAATATTTCACTGAATAAGTGAAAACTTTCACTTGCTGGTGGTGCTAAAGTAAAAAGTGAGGTGATCACCAAAATCATTAGAATTTATTATCTGGGCACCACGGACATCTGTGGCAATTTTCATGGAAATCAATCCAAGTTTTGAGATATTTCAGTCTGGACCAAAGTGGTTGGCCAACCAACTGATCCCATGGCGTTCCCATCATGGCTGGGAATGCCATGGGATTCCCCAGAAGTAACTGGATGATTTGACTGAGGAAAAGATCACCTGGAATACTTGACTTGGGTTGCTTCTTCCACAACTCAGATGAGCAGTGGAAAATGTTTGCATGGATGGAGGTTTGCTTTACAGCAACCTAATCATGATTGTCTTCTATGGTGTACTTTACTCTCTCTGCTGCTCATTATAGTAAATAAATACATAGCAGATTCATTATTTCCAGTCTGTGGCGCCTCACCCAGTTCGTGCAAAGTTGGCCCAGTATCTCATCATGCGTCGGCTCAGTTTCTCCTCCTCCAGGGTGTAGTTGAGTCTCTTCTCCAGTGGCAGGCCGAACACAAACTCGATCTCGTAGCCGTGGATCACACCCATCCACTCCGGCCAGGCCAGGTTGGACGCTCGGTGGTCGAACAGGTAGAGGTAGACCCCTCCTTGTGGAGAAGAGATGAGGTTATTTTTTGTCTACAGCAATGGTCTGACATCACCACCCTCTGCAGATGCTGGTTAAATTTAGTTTGGTGGATAAATCGCTGTCTCTACATGCAGAGAAAATCACTAAATGATGACTTGTATAAATCAATCTTTTTGTTAAGAGGCTAAGAAAGTTTTAAACTAAAATTGAACACACACACTCTGGCATATCTTACCCTGTGAGCTTCCTCCACTGTTCACCACCCCAGAGCTGGCTCCTCCCATGTTAGACTTCAGAGTATTGTGCTGGGCATAGGAGCGAGCAAAGTGAGCCAGTGGGCAAATGACGTTATGGTCGCCCACAATGTCGTCCATGGCATCGCGGTTTTTCATCCCGTTATTTTCATCCATCCAGTCAGTGTACTGCAGCACTACCGCCTCCAGGCCAATATCGTTTGCGTGTGGTACGCTCAGCTTGACACCTGGGAGAGTGAAGTTTACAGTTATGAAGTGCATTTTTAATTGCTTCAGAGGTATAAAGTCGAATCATCGCTGAATAATGACTGTAACTGTTCTGGTGAAATTTGATAGTAGTGATTTCTATAATTCTCTCTGATAAGTCACATTAACACAATGATTATGCAACTGTCACACACACTAATTAAAATTTTTAAATGTTACTGTATAACTGACCAAGTCAGAACTGCATATATTACACACACATTATTATATGGATCATCAACTCAAAATTTTTTTAAATTTTATTTATGTAGAGCACACTACAAATTTTACTTCAACCTGAGTCACAGTTTAGCCGAGCCTTTTCTTGAACAGAATTTTATTGTATTCTTCAAGTCTCTATCCGTTCTTTCCAGCTGATTGAGCTTCACCTTCCAAGAAGTCCTCTCTGGAGATGAGGCTCTCGTTGTCCTTGCTGAAGCCTGGCGCTCCATAGAGCAAGAAGTAGGAACCCTCGTCCTGGTTGACCCCGAGCAGGATCTGAGTGTCTTTAAAGTTGCCTGAGTTGAGCATGGCCTCTGGAGTGTCGGGTAGAACCTCGCCATCCACAACGGGGACAAATGAAAACCGGAAGAGGGCTGACCACGGCAGGACCTGCTCGGAACAGGATGACAACCTCAAATGTACCACTGAGTTGAAATGCAAACACTGACGGGCCAAATGTCACATGATTGAAAATTGTAAATTGACTGTCAATGTAACTGAATCCACTTAAACATAGTGTAGGAAATCTAATGAAATAACACCAAGAAGACTCCTGCATCAAGGCCATCCACTTGCACCACAGCACGTGTGGTCCACTGCATGAAAAAGCTGGGGTGCTTTGAACTTCATAATTGTGTATAGTGACTCCTGGCTTAAAAGAACTGACTGTAAGCACTTTTTGACAGAAACGTGAGACAGAATTAAACAGTGTTGTTTGAGTCCAAAAAAACTAAACCCTGATATGTTGGAAAGGAGGAATCCTCAGAAAACAAAAGATGAGTTTTGAGATCAACAAAAAGACAAGTGAGTCAACAGTTAACCAGCAGTGGTGCAGTGTCACAGGCCTGTTGAGATTTGAGTTAAACAGGGGGCTTTGAAGACACACACACACACACACACACACGCACCATGCACGCATGCACGCGCGCACACACACATTTGAATGCTAACATCTATTTTTGTTATTATATTAATATTCATGAAAAGACCCAAACCAACAGTGTGTTAATCCGTCTTTCAATACTTTCTGACTTCCCTACCCTGTCTGTGGCTCTCAAGCCCATTGGTTCCTTGTAAATATAAACCGTATAAATCTATATTAATGTTAATCATTTAAGAATGGCTCACCAATATATAGTTTCATTTTAAAAAAGACTCAGGGATTTCACAGCTGTGCTTTTTCAAAAACATTATGGAGGAAATGCATTTGTTAGGGACCATTTCCAATGGTGGATTAGTCCACATTTGGTGCTCTAATTAATGAAGGAACCTGTAACCTAGTGCCAAAGTGTGGCTCACTAATGTGTTTTTAATAGTTTTCAGTGTATAGCTTCAGTAAAGAGATGCAATCTATTTTGACTGCCCACAACTGCTCAAACTAGAGCAGCATGGGTAAAACTACCATCTGCAGGGGTCTAGATGGGTAAAAAATATTTAATTAATATTTATGGCTCCTTTAATGGGGTATAAGAAACAGAGTGTGTGTCATGTCCTAAAAGAGGATGAAGAAAACTTTACAGACTGTTTACTGTCTGCATTACCTGCCACTCCTGGTCGATGAGCTCCTGTGGAGTTTTACCGCGCAGACAGTCCACCAGTTCGGTATCATTGCCTCCGTTGCAGCCAACCAGTTTGCCCAGCAGCATGGCCCGTCTGCGGGCCTCAGCTGGGCTGACCGAGGCCCAGGGACAATTGGGGACCCCGCTCTGAAGGATGGCTCTGGTGAAAGTAGGCCGGCTGTCTGGAGACAAGAGGTGGAATCCAACTGATGCACCACCAGCACTCTCCCCAAATATAGTCACCTAACAGGTAAAAAATTAGCAAATAGAGATAACAGGCAAAACAAAATTAGCTTGCACTTGATTCTTTGCATAGAAACAATAGGATAGACAAATAAGACAGTGACAAAACTAACCTGTTTGGAGTTCCCACCAAATAAATGGATGTTGTCTTGTACCCACTGCAGTGCCATCCTCTGGTCCAGCAGACCCACATTGCCGGGCGCCTCAGAGGAGCCATGCAGAGCGAGGAAGCCAAAGGCACCAATCCGGTAGTTCATGGAAACCACGATGACCGTCTCACTGTGTGCTAGGTAACGGCCATCATACACATCCAGAGAAGAAGAACCACTGTAGAACCCTGGAAATGTTAAATATCAAAGCACACTATTGACCCATTGTATCACAATCTCCCACAACAGACATAAGTTTTGCTTTCTAAAAAATTTAACAGACAAATTTAACACCAAGGTGATTAGAATTCAAGGATACATAGTTTGAAGGATACAGTTTGAGATGTTTAAAGGGATAGTTCCCCGACGGCGTCAGTTCCCTGTCGGAGAGGGCTTTCTGACGGCAAAGTAAAGCAGTGAAAATGTTCAAAATATAGTGTACACTTAAACTGATATTGATTTTTTTAGGTCGGCCTTTTTTTTGGTGGCTAAAATACGTTTAGATGCTGTTGTCGCTGAGCGTCCCTGCATGGCTTCTCCATTTGGGGGCGTGCTGACCGTCATTTACTGTAGCTAATACACTGACGTCATACAACCACACTTAAAAAAATCCAAATTATCCCTTTAATGTCTAGAGTTATCCATACTCTAATATCTTTACATTTATAAGGAAACAGCTGAAAAGGTATCAGACCAAGAGACACTGTCAAAGTCTGGGTTGCATTATCTCAACTTTGTGCATGTTAACTTTATAACCTCAAATTTGCCAAAAGCCTAGCCTAGGAACCAGACGAATCTGCAAGCTCATGTTCATTTGCTCTGGCAGATAGATCTGGCCCCTCTCCCATTCAAACTGATTTCTCTGCCGATATCTCGGCTAACCAATCACAAGCGTTTATCTATTAAGGGGCGGGTTTAATACGATGACTGACAGAGACGAGTGCCGTTCCGGTATCTTTGAAAATATCCAAGATGGCTACCATTTTCTCTAAAAGAAGAACAAACAACTGCACTTAAACTTTATGTTGATAAGAAATATGTGTTTGCCGAACTTCTGACAAGACATGCCGTCGGATGGCGTTTCGTTGCTCTGATTGGTTGTCTCCACCCGTCGATAACACCCCTTAGAAATCAAAAATGAACTGTAAGGTTCCAGACTAATACGCATTTGCAAATTTGTCTGGCGATGCCAGGCTATAAGGAAGCATGTTGTCTGCATAAAATAAAAGTCGTGCTCCACAACACCTCTTTTTTATTATTTATTTTATCACAGCTCACTACTAATTTGTCATGTTAAAACAGTAATTTGAATTTTGTGACAGCCCTATTGGTACATGCCTACTACATTACCTTATACATGACTGATGGCCATTTGCACTGCATGCCATGGTAATATTATTTGTATATTATATTATTTCTTCCTACCTATTGCCATCATAAGCTGGATCCTGTTAATGCTCTTAAAAGGGGCTTTGTTTCAGTTGTTTGCCATCCACCCATGATCCAATGTCCTCACTGGAAGAATGAGTTATGTCTAACCTATTTATATTCTGAATCATTCTGAATAAGTCGTGACCAAGTACCTCCGCCGTAGATCCACACCATGACGGTGAGATTGTGTGGCCTGGGTGAGGAGGGCACCCACACATTGAGGTACAGGCAGTCCTCACTCATCTCTCTATTGGGGTTCCACATCTCGCTGCCCTGGAAGCCGGGGAATGACGTGTCCACAAACTGGTAGCAGGCATTCGGGTAGGCGTTGGCCTCGTACACCCCTGTCCACGGACGCTTGGGCTCAGCACGACGGAAACGCCGCTTCCCTATGGGTGGCTCGGCAAAGGGGATGCCCAGGAAAGCAGTGACATAGCTGCGGTCTGGCACCGGCATGCGGATGCCACGGACTCGACCAGTGCGTGTCTGAACGACGAAGTCTGCTTCGCTCTGGGAGGAGCAGGTGGGGATGAGGAGAGCCAGGAGGATGATTGGGGAAAGGAGGACAAGGATGGAGCTCTGCATGATGGGAGGCAAAGACGGTCTGTGTGGCTGGAGCTGTGGTCGTGATTCCCTCTCCAGTTAGGGAGGGCAGGGTCTGCTCTGCTTCCCCTTAGCTCTACAGACAGAGAGAGAGAGAAATGTGATTACAGTACAGGAGAGTGATGGAGAACAGACTGATAGAGGGAGGGAGAAATCTGATGAGGAAAGAGATGGGAGGACAGAGGAAGTAGGAAGCCTGGAAGTGTCATCAAGAAAGATTCAAAGATTTGTTCAGAAAGGCAGACACCTCAAATCCTTATTATTTTTTACATGTGTAATATTGGTCACGTATCTCTTAAACCCCACATGCAATAAAATCATCTTCATTCAGATTTAAACCTCATCTTTAAACTTTGTCTGGGTGTCATTCAAAAGGGTTCATCTTCTTAGATAAACAAAATCATACCGTGGAGTTCATGAAACTCAGCAGCAGATTTAACGTCTATCTGGCCATTAGTCAGGGTTTCTCTCAGGACATTCATCAGCGGAGGTGGTGAGCGCTGACCTGAATATACGTTTTTTTTGTTGTACATCAGCACCTGATCGTGCCTGATTGGACTGTTTTTTTTAACCCGTCCCAACTTGTAAAAACTCAGAAGGTTCTCCTTTCCTTCCTGACATTGCAACATGCTGCTTTGATTAACTACCAGGAAGCAAACCTACTACGTGATCGATCAATCAATGAATCGCCTGCTGAGCTGAATCAGACAGATCCTGACGCGTCCCGACATGTTATCAATGTAGTAACTATACGATGGTTAGAACAATCTCCTCACTCTATCACTTGGCCTTTTCAATGTAATGAAGCACCACTGCTCGTTATCCTTGAAGCTAAATAAGCCTCACATTATATTTCATATAAAAGTGATCATTCCTACTGACATTAGTGGTGCTTTTTATTTTAGGTAAGGTGAGGCTCCTCCACTATAAAAAACTACAGGAAACCCTGGTAGGTGTTTTTGAAACAAAGTGTGGTCCTAGAAGTTCCATAATTAGGTTAAGTGATGATAACTCCGCTAACACACTGCTGATGATTTAAGAGTTAAGATTGTTTTGCCACGCAACTACTTAAAGTTCACGTCAATTTGGACTATTTTAGCCAATAAGGTTGACTTACTGTATAATGCCACTGTTTTCATTGTCTAATGAATATCACTAATATAATAAGACAAAAATGCATGTGTTTTAGTCAAGACTAAATTAAAAGAATATATCAATAATGGGAAAAAAAAACATTTTCAGTGGTTGCAAATCTCAGTCGCAAGTCATGCAAGATATAGTTGGAAATGAAAGCTCAGGAAAAAATGAATATCTAAAGGCTGGACTGAACAGCATTGATCATGTCATGGATTTAGCCAGTCAGGTAAACATGTGAGGGTCTCTTCAGGATGTCTACAGACCCTGGTACAGGTTATCAGTGGACAGCACAGTGAGTGGAGATGTGTAGGCGGGCTGTGGCTTCCCAGAAAAGACTTATTAAATATTCAACACAACACCAAGACAACAGCAGTCTGACAGAGTCCTGCTGCTCCACAGTACAGATGAATGTCAGTGCTACAGAAGAATCAAACACACACATTTCACTGATTCTGTTTGTGGTCACGATCTTCATGGTGTTCATGGTCACTGATCACTGATTACATGTGATTACAATCAGCTGATCTAATCACCAGCAGGCTCCTGTTTTAGATATTTCTATAGACTGTAAAGCTATTGCTGAGAAAGCCTCTAAACTGCCCTAACTGAGGTATGGCAACATCATGTAGACAGCAAGCCAAACTCCTTTCACTAGATGTGAACCAGTTTATAGCTTTTGGCAGTTCATCCTCAAAATCGACTTCAAGTCAAGTCAAGTCAAGTCAATTTTATTTGTATAGCGCCAAATCATAACAAAAGTTATCTCAAGACGCTTTTCACATAGAATAGGTCTAGACCACACTCTTTAAAATATTATTTACAGAGACCCAACTTCAGCAGTCGAAACAAGCCAAAATCACTTGTTAAGAACACCAATGTTGAGACTCATATATTCTTCATGTTGCTGTGCTCACACAGCACTGCTGACATACCACAACTGATCTCATTATTTGATATTGTGATGTAAATGCTATCCCAATTACACATATTGTTACATAGTTTGTATTGCAAAACATTAACTATGCTATATTGTTACACCACTAGCACAAATACACTTTCATCTATCTCATTTCAACTAAGAATTAAGAAAAGCTGCAGATTTAGGGTGGGGGAAAATAGAAGAATTGTGATTCATGTCTTTTACTAATTTAAATTGATGCATAGATTCCAAAACTTGTTTCTTATTCGCCATTAATAACGTTTTGGTTTCTCTTTAAATGCACGGAAAAGGCAGAACTGTGTTGTGAGGGCACAGTGCTGTTCTCCGACTCTGTATCGTTCACACACACTAGAGTTCCTCTTCAGTGAATCCAAGGGTGTATGTGCATTTTGCATTGAATAACCTAATGACTAGCTTTCCAAGGTGAAAGCTAAGTAACTGGTATTGTAATGAAGTTTGCCAACTAACAGCAAACAAACAGTAAACAAACTGGCCAGCCAACACATACTGCACCTCAGCTTCCATCCTACTCTGATCGGAAAAAGAAACAGCCAAAGACACAAGGACCTGTACTGTGAATGATTATTTAATGTGTTAAAGTCGCTGTATGCTATGACACCATTTTTGATGACAATTGCATTTTATATCTGTAGACAAATGTCTATGTCACATTACAATCATACTGCAATTGCTGAGATCTCCATTACCAAGTTTCCACTGTGAAGGAGGGAAAGTTATTCTCTTTCAGCATGCAGTCCTGTTTAAAGCCCCCTGGTACTCAGCAACAAAGGCTGAAACAGGTGTGTGGTCACGAGGGGCACTATAAAAAGGCATCAGAGTAATCAGTAAAACCCTAGTAAATGCCACTGTTTGATGGATTAATGGGCACTTGGCAAATACCAGATATGTATCTCCTCATTGTAAGAAACTTAATAACTCTAAGAGAATATGTGAAAATTATAGTTTGGGGGTGCTGGGGGAAGATTGGGGGAAGATTGGGGGGATGGATATTTATTTTTGTGACCAGGTTTTTATTTTTATTTTCATTCAATATATTTTCTTTTTGTTTATAGGTGAAGGTAGCCTGAGGAACATGGTAAAACAATGACTCACATTGGGTGAGAGTCCACAACTGTGTCTCTAATAGAATGTGGAAAAAGAAAGTTAAATGTGCAAAATGGACAAAGTTAAGCAAGAACTTAAACCAAAAAGAAAGCATTGTTCTTTTCTCTCGTGTGCTGCATTACCTACACAATAGGTCTAACACATTTTTGCAGCAGAGGGCGAGATATCCTGACTTTTAGTCTCTAGTATTGGTAAAACGCCATTATGACTGGATCCTACATTTCCCACAATGTAACTGGACTAGGTCTTTCATCAGTCCTTCCCATTTGGTAAATGCCCACATCTTTCAAACTCCACACCTCCAGTTTGTAACACAGGCTTTCTGTTATACATTTGTCTCCATGCCTGAGAACATATTTTCTCCAGCTTTAGGTCACAGAGACATACAACTATTTCACAAGCTGAGTACTCCTTGTGACGACCTGCTGCAGCTGCTTCACAAAAAAGGCCTTGTACAAACACCTCCCACATTTAGACAGCTAGTCCAATTTGACTAAATTCCACTTTTGGTCTTATTCAGTTTTACTGTTTAACATAAAATATGAATTAAAAATACACTTTCGCTTGTTGTGTGCAGCAATAAAGAAAACAGTTGGCAATACTGCAGTGGTTGTTGGTGGTGGTCTAGAATGGCTGCAATTTATAGGGTCTTACCACCATAAATTTCATCCATGCCGATAATCTTTGAGCTATGAAAATTACCATCTGCAGTTTGTTTGTTTGTTCCCATTATCATCATAATTGAAATTGAATATCAGCACAAGCTGCACAAACACATATCAGTACTGGTCTTCAGTAATAAACTTCATAAGCAAGCAAGTACAATAAGATCACACACACACAAGATGGATTGAATATGTCAGCTGGATTACGTTTGCTTTGGATGTAAAGTAACGTTCATAGTGTGAGACAATTGTTTAGGTAAGACAATATGATAATACACTGTATAAGATAATGGGACTATATTTAAAGTCAATTGATAATATTATCATCTTGTCTGTTTGAATCTGTGTGTAAGGGACAGAGAAAGGTGACATCACCAAAATAGATTCTCTATACAACTGAGGGGGAGTGTGTTCAGAAATAGTATTGATAGACACACACACACACACACACACACCCACCCACACACACAGCTGCCCCCTATCCCTTACAGCACCTCCAAGCTAATCCTGTCACTATGACAACCATACATTGCAAAACATAAACAGCAGCCTCCAACCAGACAGGTGGGAGATAACTGTGTCCAGGCATTGTTACACATTTATAAGCCAACACAAAATGAGGTACAACACTGTGTTTGTGAGAGTTCATTGATGGCTGGATCAGATCTGAAGGACATGCTTAATGTTGTGGCTGAATGGTGCTGGATGTGGAGACTGGTGATAAACAGGGGCCAAACACCAAAAGTAAATTTCAGAAATCAATTACTTACTTACCTAATACTGCTACTGAACAATATAAATATTTAGGCTTTATTTTGATGAGCATTTGACTTTAGAGTGCTGGGATCAGTGCTGTACAAAGTAAAGTACTGAGTCTTGTCCGTTCACCTGTTTTTATGCAAAAAAGTGGAAACATCAGAAGTGTAACAAAAAGTTAAAATATGTACCGTTAGTTCAGGTGGAAAATTTGGTGTATCAATTAAAAAAAAATGTGACTGAGTGTAAAGAAACAGAGAATCATGACGTCCATGAAGCATGTGAATTAGACATCAATCAATCAGTGAGGCTGTTCTCAACTACTGGACACATTACATTAACAACAATGGAGAGCTCCACTTTTTTCCCTTTTCCCACCAGAACACACACACACACACACACACAGACACACACACACACCAACTTCTGTTTTTTGCACCATTTAAACCAGTAAATTACACTTGCATTTAATTATTCTACTATACTATACTTAAAATTAATGTGAACGTAATGGCACCAACTGGAAAGGGCACCACCTACTGTGTAACTTGATGAAACAGCTCTTAATATTCACATAACAGTAGTGGATGGAAACGTGAACTAATTTGCTTTGTCTTTTGCATTTTGGAATGTTTTTAAAAAAATGTATTTACGCATGGATGGGACTCCATACTTCAGCACAGATTACACTCTCTACACATTTGCATAGCTGCTAGGGTCAGCTGTAATAAATGGAGTCATTTTCCCATGTTCGCAGCGGTCTGCATAGATTGTCAGCAAGCAGCCTACACTTTATGACCCCACCGGGTGCGGTATAAACAGAACCAAGGGCCTGCTGCTGTATGTGGTTGTGTCCATTGGTTGTGTGTTAGATAGGAATTTATACGCGACTGTAAAAGTTGTGTGTACCCTTTTCAGATTTTGCCACTGGTGTTTGAGGGGTTCGGTGAATATGTAAATTGTTACACAGTTCATGCTGACAAGTTTACACTAGTTTCATATCATCAGTGGTGATATCGGCTGGAATTGTCTAAACTTAAATGTGAGAAATGATCCAGCTCTGGAACCGTCTTGTGAACATGTCTTTATGGCGGCTCAATACAAAAGTCATTAATTAGGACATTTTGCATATCTTCTATTAATAATGAATTTCTTATTTTTGCAAGGTGCAGTGTAACATTCCTGACAGTAAGCACCTTGTATATAACTATAGTGTAGTACCTTAGCAAACAACTACTATACTATACAATTCTATTCTATACTCTACCCAAAATCAATATCCCATTTTTCTCACACACAGTTTGGCCCGGACAGCTGCAGATCCATACTGTGATACAAACACGGGTAGATGAGACATGCCTACTGTAGCACTGGACAAACTTAAAGGTCTGGGCATGTGGACTCAGATACCCTTTTTCACTGCCCCATTATAGCACACTTCAACTGTGGGCAACATGGAGGGCTGTGATCATATGCATTTCACAACAGGGGGAAGCGGCAGTGTCACAGGCCTGCATGGGGGCACAGCTGTGGTTTGGAGCTTTGTTTCAATCCAATGTTCTTCTTCTTATGTTCACCTATCAGACAGTAGTTTTCTCATGTGGTTTCTTTTGCCTTATGAACTGGAACTGCTACTGTTTCACACTAAAATCACTGCACTGGAAAATCCCCCAAATTATTTAACAGTATGCTGAAGCAGCTACTGCAAGCTCTGACTTTCAGTACTTGACATCATCTATTGTTGGTGGCATATTTCTGGTGCTGTATTCATGTTCATGCTGCTATGTATTTTCTGTCAGAAACTAGCTGGTCGGAAATCAGCTTCACTGCACTGCTGTAAAAAAGGTGATGTGACCGGCCACGATTGATGCCAGCCCCTGACACACCCATCAAACTCACTTATTGAATCTGAATCCTTTCAAATCAAGCTTTAAACATTTGTAAGTAGCTAAATGTATAAATAACTAAAACTCAAAGATTCAACTTTGTTCTGTAATCAGCTTTTGTTGACTGACAAGTCAGAAACTGTTTTAGCTGATGCACTGAAGTAACAGCTATAGTCTACTGACTTTTACACCAGCAACTTGATCCAAATACTACAGGTCCTGATTCACAACTATTACGTTGATAAGAATAAAACTATTCATTTAATATGGATAAATGTTTAAGTCTTAACAGAAACTATTGTATAATCGTGCTGACAGTGAAATTGAGCTTAAAAGTATTCCTTTGATTTTTGTAAAAGTTTTAATTTTCTAGATTTTCTAAAGAACTTTTCGAAACATACATGTTAAAGTTCTTCATACAAGGTAGCAAATTGAAATCAACAAAATATAATTAGATTTTATTATTAAACAAAAAAAAAAAAACAATAATGTAAGTAATCTAAGAATAAAAACAGAAAAAAAGATAATTCAAATCAAATTAAAAAACAAACGTAAAATCAGGATAGGCTCTCTGATAAAAGTATGCTTTAAGAAGTGATTTAACTTTTACTGATTTCCTCAGGTAGATTGTTCCAGAAACTCTGGGCCCTGACTGCAAATGTCCCGATGTTCTACCCCGCTGTTTTTAATTCTAATTCCAATTGTCTGGTACCAACAACTGGCAATATTTAGATAAGTCCTACCACAGATTCTATAATAAAAAGAAAAAAAAAATTGAGCTGAAAATCAAGGGATGACCTCCTCTCAGAGAGAAGGACAGGGGAGAGAATGCAGCGATGGAAGAAGGAAAGATGTTTTTAATGGGCTACGCATCGCAGTTATTAATAGCAGTGACAGCTGCGTCGCTGGAACAACAGCAAGGAGGTAAAAGAGGAGAGGGACAGTGAGGCTACTGTGAAGTAGAGGATAAGGATGCTGGAAAAGGAGAGGAGAGAAAAGGATGAAACTGGTGATGAGTTTGTGGGTTCTGGGAGCAATGAACTCTGAAGGCTTGTTCGTGAATGTATTCACTATGAATGTGTAGTATTTTCAAAACATTTTATTAAGAGCACCTTCATGCTACCTCTTAGTTTGACAGACTGAAAAGCAGAACTCACATGGTATCAAATAACTTCCCACAGCTGCTCAGTCCTCTTGTTTGGAGTAAGAATATAATTTATGCCAAATAGTGAGACGTTTTAAGGTGGGAAGATACACATGTTGACATTTAACAGTGAGCAGTTCCTCAAGCATGATAGCTACCATCACAAGCTTCAGAATATCAAATTGAAGTCTGGATGAACATATGATGCTCATATTCAGCTATTTTATTAATTTGTTATGTGGTAACAAATCTGGTATGTGTTGTGGTATTTGACTACAGTCTGATTTATTTTGACCCACTTTGGCAACAGTCTATTGGCATTACATCACAATTCTTGTATTGTAATTGATACAATCTACAGGGTATCACTGTCTATCATATTTACCAGCAACATGTCAAACCAAATATTTGATTGGCCGGTATACACACCACAAACCTTTATCACTATTAGATAGTCTCCAAGTTGTTAATCCCTATGGCTGACAACTGAATTCTTGTTTTCTTTCACTCTATGCACACGTTTTCAGTGTCACATGGTGTCTGATTTCCGGTTCAAAGTAAACAAACATGTATCATTCCTTTCCAAAGATCTAGTTTGCCAAACGATTGATGTGGGAACCGAACCACACGTAGCTCAAAAAGGGTTACATAAGAATACCTTTACCCTCTTTAAGAGATGGTTGGAATGATACTGTGAATAAATGGCCTTGTATCATGTGTGGCAGCATTTTCAGTTATTTTGTTGATTCCGTGGCTTGCGATGAGCAATTTGAAAAGCTTGGAGGCATACCAATACCAACACAGTAACAAAGTCGGTCGGATGTTGGAAACGACCTTGTCTACCTAAAAGCAGACACTGAGACGAGGCAGAGCCTGCACGTATCTCATCATAAGGCTTGGGCATTAACATCAACGCCAGGTGTCATACAGACAGCTGGTTGCTCATATATTGCAGGCTCAGGACGCTCTTGTAGTCATGCAGCAGCAATTATGTGGAAGGTCAGTAATGACAAGAAAAAGGAAATGAAAAGTGTGATTAAGTGTGATAAATGTAGTGGACTGAAAACTGTACTGTATGATAATTCATTTCATTGCCTACTATGCTGTTAGTTAAATGTCTATTAGCCTGGTACCCAACCTCAAATCTCATTTGAGAATCAGTCTGGTATGTAGCCTTCATGTAAAAGCTTCAGCCTAGGATGATTGGATATAATGCTTTTTTTTTCAATGTAGGTTGAGAGTGCAGTCAGGCAAGGCAAGACAGGAATGGCATGCACTAATATGCAAAGGAAGTGGAATTCTGGTGCGAGGAAGAATGTAGGGCTGAGGAACGTGAAAGACAGTGACTTTAAACAACACAGACCACACCACACATATCCAGGCCCATCAACAAGGTCACAGGAAGATTCCACAACCTGCCCCCAACTTTTTAAAAATCATGCAGAGTTCATAAGCCCTGTAGATAGGTAACGGCCCCACTATTTTAGCTCCAGACAAATGGTTTTATTAACTATGTTACAGATCAGATGTAGACAGCAGCGTGGCATCATTATGTCACACTGTACACAGCACACCACCAACTTATAGAAAGTCCACAATGCTTTATGAGGCCTACATCAATTATCCTCTGTACAAGCGGCTACACTGATGGAAGAAACCAGAATCCAAAGTGCTTCACAGTTATGGCATGATGCTAGGAATCTGTGTCTAACAGCCAGTACAGCGCAGTCCCCAGACAAAACACCACACATCCAAAATTATTTTTAAACAAGCATTTGTACACAACCTATACTGGCAAAACAGCAGCACAGCATGGCAAAGAATATGACGTAAATGTCATCACACTCGAGGAGAGCCGTGGGCATGCTGTGGCGATGAGAGGCCTGGTGATGCACCTTGACCGTCCTTAGTTGGGAGCCAGCCCAGATGGGATCCTTGATTCAATGGCAGTCCTTGAGATCAAGTGCCCCTTCAAGAGTTCCATGTCTCCGTCAGAAGTTCTGAATCGGCCAAATGGTGACATCAAAAGCTTGGGTGATGGACAGTACTTATTTCTTCCCAATGGAAAGGGTGGATACTACCTTGAAGTGGGTCAAAATGTTTGTCAAGAATTTATTTGACACAAGACTAGATTATTAGCTGTATTGGACATTGTATTGTAAACTCATACTGCTTTTATATTACTTCTTTCGGACACAATTAACCATGATGTGTTTGGGCCTACAGAGCTGCAAGCTGGTCATCTGGACACCAAGCGAGGACATAGAAGTGGACATTCGATAAAAAACTTTAGAGATGCACATGTGCAACAGCTGTAGAGATTTTACTTTTTTTGTGTACTGCTCATCCCAATCAGTTTGCGCATATACTTATTTTATGGAGTACTGTTTTAATAAATAAATATATTAAATAGATGTAGCTAATACATTTATTAAAAAAACAGACCAACACAAACACAGTGTAATGATGTCTCACCAGTTAATTTTTCTTAGAACAAAGTTTATTTTTCATAGAACAGAACCAGTTAAGATAGGCAAGTTGATACAGGCAGTT
Organism: Lateolabrax maculatus; assembly: GCA_031216445.1. Taxonomy (NCBI): domain Eukaryota; kingdom Metazoa; phylum Chordata; class Actinopteri; order Acropomatiformes; family Lateolabracidae; genus Lateolabrax; species Lateolabrax maculatus. Next base: position 17,847,603 of record CM062207.1, read on the forward strand.
GTTGCCAAAACACTGATTGAAAACAGAGACAGCTAACGGTTCGAATAAAAGAACAATACAAATTCTAACATTGTGCTTTGCAGTTCATTAATCGGAATAAAGTGTACCTTTTTAAATACATTAAAAAACCAGCATATGTGCATGTTGATTGTGTTAGACATTGTGTCCATTTGCTAGAAATAGGCTCTCCTCTCAGATTATGTATGTATTTTTAGGGAGCAATTTAATAGGCACATTTTTTGAGAGAATTTGTACATTTTAAGATGCCTCATTGGAATGCAGACATTAGCAATGCGTCGTGCACAAGCGACCTGCTCGTTTGTCAGATGATAGTATTATTATTAGTCTACAAGAAGGGCCTGAGTCGGCTTTACTTTCTGAGGAGGCTCAGGTCCTTCAACGTCTGCAACAAGATGCTGCAGATGTTCTACAAGTCTGTTGTGGCGAGCACCATCTTCTTTGCCGTGGTGTCCTGGGGTGCGGGCATCAAGGCAAAGGATGCCAACAGACTGAACAAAATCTTAAGAAAAGCTGAGTCTGTGGTTGGCTCTAAGCTTGTCACCCTGGAGGAGGTGGTGGAGGATAGGATGCTGGCAAAACTGCTGGCAATCATGGACAATCCCTCTCACCCCCTCCACAAAACACTGGACAAGCTAAAGAGCAGCTTCAGCCACAGATTCATTCAACCCCGCTGCTCTAAGGAACGCTACAGGAAATCGTTCCTCCCAACCGCAATAAGACTCTACAACTCATCTACCTCTGTCAGAGTCACCACCACAGAACTGCACTAAATGTCTCCTTGCACTGTGTACCCTGTACAACACTCCATATACTGGAACATTTAATTTTATTCTATTTTATTCTGTTGTATTGTATTGTATTCTATTGTTGTACTGTATTTTATTGTATTTAAATATACCGGCTGCTACGATGACCTAATTTCCCTTCGGGGATGAATAAAGTAATCTATCTATCTATCTATCTATCTATCTATCTATTAGCATAGTAGGGCCTGCAAGATTCAGTTCTTGAATCCAGATTTTTTGCCTTCTGCAAAACACTTTCTGTGTTTCTGTGTATCAAGACACAAAAGTGTTGAAATCCAGTAGTGGAATCCCTGTGTACAGCAGGCAGTCTGCATCATCTATCCATAACATCTGCAACAGACAGGGACCTCTCAAGGGATGGTGCAATTGTCACATCAGATGTGATTATAGGTCCTTTGGAGTAGGCTGGGTCTGACCACTCTGTTTGGGCATCATGGAAGGTCACTGAAATAGGACCTAACCTCCATTGCACCAGGCTAATCTGCAGGTAACACATAAAGTGCATATTTAGGTTACATTTGGGATGTTTTGCTGCAGTACTTCAATTCATCAATTAAGGCAGATTAAATAGTACACAAAGATTGACACAAATTAAATGTATATAAATTTAAACCACAATGTTAAGTTAATACAAATAATGATTTTACTCATGAGATTATTTGTGAAGGATCTGGAAAGGCAAATACACCAATTAGGGTTACTTTTAAAAATGTTTTAAACAATTTGTGCCTGTTTTCAGACTATACCCTACTGCAAATAAGAGCTCAAAACCCAGTGGTGTTGTATGGGGGACTGGGGTTGGCTAATCAGATTCTAACTTGCACACAAACATTAGGATACACAGCCTAGGTTTAATATTTTCTAAATAAATATTCTGTATCTGTTGGATAAAAGCTATTCTAGTTTGTCAGATTCAAAAAAAATTCAAAAAACTTGCCATAAACAAAGTCAGCAAACTAGTCGATTACGTTAACATTACCTGTTGTGACATGATGAGACCTTGTGAGTCTGCGCCTCTCTGGTGGCTTCTCATATCCCAGAAAGAGTGATGGGTATGGATTATCCTGTGCTGGCGTCTTATCAAAGAAGTGAAACGAGCAGCCTGTTTTGAGGGGCTTTTTTAAGTTTAAGTTCTTTAGCCAATTTCTGTTTTTCCCCCATTGCTGACAGGCACAGTCTAATTTAGTTTTAGGTTTAACCCCTTATTTCTAGCAGCAGAGGGCAGCTGTTTTTAGTGGAAGAAGCCACATATCTTGTTTCTGTACAAAACAAGATACATGTTAATTAATAAGCTTTATAGGTGTTTGTAGGTATATTTTTTTTTAACTAGACCAAAGCCAGGCTAGCTGTTTCCCACGGCTTCCAGACTGTTTCTAAGAGTGACTGATCATGTCTGATACAGACACATGATGTTGATATTGATTCTCTAATGTCACTCTTGGAATGAAATCAAATAAATAAATAATAATTATGTCAATGTTTACTATGTTTTAATGTGAAACTTTTATGATGATTTTATTGTCTGTAAAGTGACTTTGAGTACCTTGAAAAGCGCGATATAAATAAAATGTATTATTATTATTATAAGGGTATTTCCCAAAATGTTCGATTAATCCCTGAAGTGCACACATGTACGAGCCATGTACCATGTACTTTAACTTGAGATAACTTCTGAAGGTGATCCCTGAGAACACAGGAGGGAAAGCCGAATAGATGAATACAAAACAGACAGAGATGGGGGTGGGAAGAGGAGGAGTTCCAGTGGGTAACGAAATAAGAGAGGGGGGTAGAGGGAGGCAGTGAGTGGAGGGGCCTCGGACTGGGTGGGAGAAAGTGTGTCACTTCTCAAATTAGACTAAGGAATTTGTGTATGAACTTCACAGGAGGATTGGTTTCACAGGGGGCGGTTGCAAGTCGTGTCTCTTAGGATATAACACTGGACAGAGAAGCCAATATCAGTGTATGGAACACACTATACTGCTATGTATTAATCAACGCATTTGAAAAGCAGTCCTTTTGGGGAAATAGTATACTGACAATTTGTTAGTTTAATGTATGGATTTCTGAAAAGACATGTAAATACAGCACAGATCATCAGCCAGGTGTAGCTTCATTATAGACAGCCACTGAAGAAGTGCATGTGGTCAAATATCTATATATAGAAGCAACGTTCAAATCACATGGAAAAGATAAAAGAATCTACAAAGGCAAAACTCGAACAACAAAACTGTAGAATGAAAAGGCTCAAGCAATCAATTATTATTGACTGTGACACTCTTCAGTACAGAGATGGAGGAAAGACTGGATGATGCAGGAGAACAGGCAAAAACAAGAACAATCAACCAGTTTTGACCGTCCTGGTGGTCATTATGCAGTGCAAAGAGGGAATTGCCAACCTACAGCCTAACAGCAGCTGATGGTAAATACAACTACTAGTACTTGAGGTGCCTAAGGGACAGAGATAATATCCCACACTACTATTTTAACCATTGAATAAACACCAAACAAAAATACCAAACATCTTCTCAAATATGAAGATTTGCTGCTTTTCTTTGTCTTATGTGATAACAAAAATTTAATATCTTTGAGTTTGGCACTGTTGGATGGACAAAAGAAGACTGGAAAGGGGCTCTGGAAACTTGTGGTGGGCACGTCTCATAGTTGTCAATGACATTTAATTGAGCAAACAGTTATTTGAGAAAATAAATGATGATAGCCTCACTAGCTCACAAAAGCCATAGTGCGGAGTCCTGTTACCCAGTGACAATATGCAAAAACCCGCATTGTAACCAGCCAAAATACATATATCTATGGGTATGGGTTAAAATGAACAGGGCCATGGATGAAATGAACAGGAAAGAAAAACCAACATGACCAAAAGTTCTGGTGTTCCACTCTTATTATTTTAATTTTTACTAGTGTAATTTGATAAGTCAATGAGAAAAAATCAACTGTCTGGCCACTTACATCTGCAAATGCTGGTTGCTATAAAAAAGTATACTTCAACAGATGGTTAATAAAATAACATAAATTGTATAAATTATTTTGAACAGATCAGTTTGTAGCTATGCTACTAATTTTTATATTATATCAACTGTGTGTGGAAAAGCACAGCAGGTCAGTTACCATTAAATCTGTGTAAATAAATAATGAGTGTAACTATATTGTGCAAGCATCATGTAACTTGCAGTTCATTCACAAAATGACAAATGAAAACACTGAATGCATTGCATATCAAGAAGATTTGCTATATCACAATATATCAATATTGTAATACCAAATTACATTTACCATGAAAGAAGATTTCATATTTTATCATTCATACTGTACCCCATTATGCGCTATACTAAGGCCTATTTGCAATTCTTTTCATTCCTGCAATAAATACAAGTAAGGCAAACGCATTCAAAGCAACACGTGCAAAAACGTTAGTCAGAGCCTGCTCTAACACATACAGTACCTAGTACCAATGAAGCATCTCAGCTCGGTGACAGACTGACTGGCAGCGGGAGATTCACTGGAATTTTCCATTTTGCAGTTTGGCCATCTAATGTTTCACACAACACCGTGATACAGGACATAAACACTCTCCCTCACACACACAGACGGACACGCACACACACACCCCCATCGTCTCAGCTCTCAGCTGTGTCTGAAACGTCAGTTACTCATTCACTATTACCCAGATAATAAATACCAAACAGTTAACTATATAGTATATGCTATTTTGGGTTTTTGAGCACTAACTAACTAACTGCATACATGTTACACTTAGAGTTGGGACACTGGACTGAGGACAGATCCTATGGGGAACACTGTCAGGGACCGAAACCTTCAATCCAGAACTGAACTGAAACTATATGTCCATAAATGGTCCTGGACCCTGTTTTCATGTAGTTTCAGATCATTAATCCTGCCCATGTGAATGTTAAGTGAGGTATGGGGGAACATTTTCAGGGTGCTTTACAGTACCATCATGTTTCCACATTATCTGTTAAATCTGTTAAAATATCTTGCATTATCTTTTACAAGGCTACTACCATTTGAAATGGAGGGATTAAGTTCAACAGAGCTTTGCCTGCGTATATGTGGCGTTAACCAATAACAAGTCCTCTTGACGGTGCTGACCTTTGAGGGAAGCTATTGATTGGAGCTTCCCTATTGTTTAACCACGTTTAAGGATAATTTGGCTCCCGGTAAAAACCTCCTGAACAATGAACACTGACAAAAACCTAACTAGTAGAAGCTGACTGCAATGACAGCAGTGGTAGTGAAGACAACATCTCCCATGGTCCAACACTACTTCTGCATGTCACCTAACTCCATCTTTTGTTATTGTTTTGATTGAGAGAACAGGACGTGGCCAGTTCAAGTCAAACACGGACCACAATAGAGAGTGATGGCACTGAACCTCTAACTGCTCCAGGGGGGTTGTTAAGTGGCAGCCCATCGGCAGCCTATAGGTCTTGTGTGTACATGGCTGTCTTATAACACTTCAACTTCCCTACTTTGTCTGTGGTTATCAGCTCCAAGCCAATTGGTTCTTACTGAGGAGGTAAATCAGCTTACAAATAATATAATACACTTTGGCAAATGCTACTCACAAAGGAGGAAAGAGTGCATTTGTTGGGGACTAATCCACATTTGGTGCTCTGGTGAGTATTTAGGGCAGCAGGATGGTGTATAAGGGATGGAGTCAAAATAAACTACAGTGTGTGTGTTCATGGTGATGAAGAACATGTCACCCAATGCAACAGTGAGGCTCATTGATGTGTTGTAATAGTTCTTGGACAACAATGGAGCTCTATGGCAAACAGAAACAAGATATATCAGGTTTTGATACACACACAGTACTTGTTAGTAGACCCATTCAGCATTGGTTTTGGTCTGCACATGGAATTTGTTGATAGGAAGAGAAATATATAGTATATATAGTACATATAGAGTATAGCCAGCTTTATTGCTTGATTATATTGCTTTATTACCCCTTATTTAAAATACAAAAACAAACAAAAATAGCCTACACTAAATACATATGCTTTATTAAGTGCGGTCAAAAAAAGTATTTTTACATTCAAGTTCACTGATATTATAAAATTCCTATAAAGATTGAAGAAATATCTGGTATGGTGTAGTGACTTTCTGTCACTCATACTTTGTGCTAAATATTCAGCAGTAGTTTTTTCATATAATATCAGAGTAAAAGGACATGAGCTGTTTGTTTTGTACATCACCAAAATATTCCTGACCTTTGTTGCAGTCAATAACTAGTCTGATATACAGTAGCACATAGTGTTCTAGTGATGTTCCAAATCATTATGGTTTTACATTGTCACAGACAGTGCTGGTTGACATCAGAATTCTAACATCCTTTTATGATTTAAAGACCTTCCAGATGATGGCCGAACATTAATGTGGAGTATCAGCCCATACAGCTACAGTATAAACAGAGTCTTTTCCCTTCCACTCCCACATGAAGCTGTTCACTGTTTTCTGTCCTGACACTTAAGCCACCCACAGGCTGAGCAGGTTACAAGTCAAGCTGCACATCAAACACTTCCCTTGCAGCATTGCAGTGTATTATGGGTACTATAATTGCAGATACCAAGTTTTAACTAAGTTTTTGCTATGATGAATCTCTGCTCAATAATGTGATCACCCTTATTATTATGATATGAGTCGTACTGAAATCATCCGCAAACTCAAGGGTGTTAACAAAACTACTAGGGTTATTGAAATGGGGTAAGCCTCCTTCCAGGCCTGCAGATGATTTTAAGTCTTTTGTTAACAAGTTGAGATTAAATCAATCACAGAAAACACACAAACAAGGGTTAGGGCTAGTTGGTGCATAGTCATTCATTCCAAAGGACATGACCAGGTTAAGTCTGGTGATATTCTTCATTTTTGTTATTGGTCCAAAATTCCCCGTAAAAGACCAAAATTAACAATAAATTGGTCCTTCTAACAAATATTGTCTTCGTGGCTAAAGCCTGGTATGGCTTGACAGAGCATAATACATGTCATATCATTTAGACCATAATTACAAGCAGCCAAATCCCAAATCTGTTGGTGTCTCCACAGAAAACATTTGATTCCAAAGAAACTTACCAGATGTGTGTGTGTATATATATTTTTTTTCAACAAAAGAAGAGACTTGATCTGATGCAAAATGCAGGTAGATCTGGACACACCCAAACAGAGAGCAGCAACACCAGCAGCAGCTTGGTTCTCCACCAATAAAAAAACAGCCTTGTTTGAATAGCATTTGCTAAACACTAGACTGGCCAGCTGTTTTAAGAAATTACTGAGACTTTTTAAAAACAGAACTTTATATTTGTGAGCTGTTCTTGAAGATTTATATCTTCAGTAGGAACCAATGGGCTTGGGGCTTACTGTCACAGACAGGGAAAAGGGGTCAGAAAATAGTGAGAGATGGACTAATACACTGTTGTGTTGTTTTTTTGTGGGGTTTGCTGACAATAAGAAAAATATAGGATCACACCAGCCTTATCTTGTAATCCTTAAAGCTTGTCAAATTAGCAAAGCAGCATAAGACAGAATCACCTGAGTGGAACTACTCCCCAGGGATCAAAAATGCAGAGTCAGAATGCACTTACAGATATTATCCCTTGGACAGAAACTGCATGCAAATACAACTTTTAAGAAATTAGTAAAACCTGCAGCATTGATTAGACTTTGGCAGTCACCCTGCTGAGAATGCAGATAAGGAATGTGCACTGCCAGCTGCCAAAACTGCATTTACTGTTATGACTTATGGAAGCAAATAATTCAGGCTACAGTGAACTGCAGCAGCAGAGGGGGGGGAGAGAGGAATCACTTTGTTTTAGCCAAACAAACAAGAACACATTACTAACCAGCTTCTCTTTGGCTTATCTATCACTGACTTCAGCCAGCAGGCAGCTTCCCTGAGAGCACTGACTGTTATGCAATATGCAACACAGGTGGAGATCTGATCTGCCACCACACACAGAGCTGTTTGAGCGTCTGAGAGATTAAACAGAATATGCAACTTGAAAGAGCACAGCTTCTGTAATGAGATCACACACACTATACAGTAAACCACTACAGGCTGACCATATATACAAATGCCTCTGCCAGAAAATAATAACATTATCATGCAATATCATGTAATTATAGTAATGTGCATTCAATAATGTCAAATACTTGGTAATGATGTTGAGTTAAGACAATATGAACCATTTACAAATGCATAATACTGTTGTTGCTTTATAAAGGTTTCAGTATTCTAAACAGCTGTGGTTAAAGCTTTGACATTCAGATTTTTAAAGGAAAGGTCCCTTTCTGAGCCCTCCGCACACCAAAACGTATGCACATCTAATACTGTGTGTGTGTGTTTGGTGCGGGAGGGACACAGAAACAGACAAAGTGAACGTGTGTAACGAAAGGAGCGACAACAACACACAGCAGCCACATGCGTCTCGCCATTGAGGCGCGTCACACATCGATTTCCCCGAACTGTCTCCTCCAGCTTCAACACAAATCCTGCAACCATCAGGGAAAACACGCTTCACTGTGTCGCACAATTACATTCATTGTTGTGAATTTTTAATGTCCCATTGTCGGAAAACATATACCTGCGCGTGAATGTGTAATTAAATGTTATTTTACAAGACAGTCACTGGCTATTCCTGCAAGCTGGTGGACAGTACAGAGAGCTGGGGAAATCAAGTTACAATACAATTTCCCTAAAACCTATTTTTTTTATAGGGGTTATATTAATGCCGAAAAAACAGACTACCCCTGTGGTTTCAGAGTTGACATCAAGCCATATTCCATGATCTGTGCAGATTTGCTGACAAGCAACAGAACCTTATATTGACAATGTATTAAATGGAATTTGGCGTGACGCTGCACATGTTGAAGAAGTAGAACCGCACATACAGTGGCACAGTCCGACCCGGTGCTGGTTCCGTGGAGCCGGACAAATGGCTAGTAACCATGGCTACCGCTGATGTAGCAAAGATTAAAGGGCATCACATCACCAGGCAAATAGTGTTAAAACTGCACGAGCTACATTGGCGTGCGGCTCTCGCGGTGCAAATACAAGATGAATGCAGATAGACACTGGCTGCTGAAATTCGTTGGGCTGGGGTTTTATCGTGCAATGCCAATGTCATCTCACATCAGCTGTCAGGCGGGGTATCGAGTAACATCTGCAAATAAACCCAGCGTCTCTGTCTTACCTGGCTCCCGCTGCGGAGCAAACCCGAGCCGATGACCCGCTAGCTTATTTCTTCCTTTCCTCGCTCTGCTTGGACAGCGAACAACGACACCGGACCTGCTGTGGGTGAAAGAAAATGTTTTTCCCGAAGGTGAAGTGTCTCCGGCCGGCTGTCAAAGACGAAATGTCGGCAATGCCTCCCAGCAGCAGTAGCGCCTTTACTAAACATTCGCTCAGCCGGACCGTAGAGCAGTGACGGTAGGGGGAGACTGCTGCTAATAAATACTACTTGTAAACACAGCAGATAGATCCTCTCGCGAGAACTATTACTGATTCTCCTGTCAAACGGAATGGAAATGCCTGTGGTGCCAAATTTTCCCAAGTCTGGGGTTTGACGGCCAGTGCTTATATGCTGTAATTAACTGATTGTGGAAGGAGTCGCTAAAAGAAGAAAAGAAAAACAGAATTAATTGCGTAACCAGTTTATTTGTTACAAATAAATGTTGAGGCTTTGATTAGTCTACAAATACTACTGACTTCAAACACTCTAAAGGATATTGTAACAATTAAACCAACAGATCAAGACAGAAGAAAGAAAGAGGAAATACAGTCAGCCAATGCACAATGAATTAGAACAAAAAGCTTCAAGATAGAGCAAAAAACTAACAAAGAAACAGAATAACAAAACAGCTTAAATGTCAATCAGTAAAGCTCTTAAACGCAGCCTGGTAAAACGGTGTTTCATGTACAGTTCTAAATAGCGCACATAACCAATGCCACCATGAATATCTCAAAAAGTGTCACACAAAACAGCCTTTTAGTAAGTCCTTCACTTAATAATTACAATTATTATGTGTAAGCACAACTCAATCAATAATGTTAATAATGTAACACAGAGTATGTGCAGACTCTGATGTTGGCTCTATATCATCAGCTACTGTATGCCTTGAGGTTCCTCGTATTGTCAGAAAACTCACAGTCCACAGACCACTGACTGTTTCGTACACTCGCCAGGTTAATGTCAATTCAGACAATCCTTCCCCCTACAATAAAGAAATTTTAAAAATGAAATGAAAACTACATGAAAATCATACATATACAGTGTGGCTACTGATTTGTGGGCACCTTTTGTACTTATCAACATACTTTCCCTTACGTCGCAACAAAAAGAAGCCTGTCTGTTTGTCAATTACTGTACCATCCAGTTGGGAGACCTCAAAAAAGAATGCTCAAGATTTGAAGCAGCATCTAAATAGATTTTTAATCCCTACTACGGGCCAAGCTCTAAAAGCACTGGATCCTACATACACACACAGCCATGGTGCCTGCCTGCTCCAGGCTTGTAAAGGGACAACTGTTGGCTTTTATTGGCACTGGAGACAACAACTGTTTCGCAAACCATCCCACAAGCTTAAATGATGGGAGTCACGCTCAGAATAGTGGGAATGTTTTTTTTGTGTGTGTGTCTGCATTCTCTGTAGGAGTTCTCAAATAACCACAGCAAATAATGATTCCCAACTTTGTCAAATAGAAAATAGTTACAGCACATAATGAAACACATTGAGTAATGAATATTCACTTCAACTGGTCAAATAATGAAAAATCGTCATTAATAACATACCAAATAAAGTATCAAGATCCAAGTCCAGGGAAGTAAAAGTACTGTTCTTTATCTGCATAGACAGTATTAGGTGACTGACGATTAAAGCACTTCCAAAACCTTGGTAATACATTCAGCAGTTAAAATCAATTCACTTTTGGATACATTTTAAATGAAAGCGTTTACAGCACCAACTACAGCGTTGGCAAGACAAGGGTGTGAGTGCAGCAGGATGTACTGTAAGTAGCATAATTATACACACATCACACGTAGATTAGGTAGGTAGGCAATGTTATTGGAATACAGAATCAATGCAAAGAGGTTTGCCAATAACCCAACAGTTATAGAAAAAATAATACCAATGCTGGGCCAAAACAATCCATTGGTACAAGATAAAGTTAACCCATTACATCATCGCTACCACACTAGGTCATTTTTTTAACCCAGCATTTTTTATAAGCTCAGACGCATGGTTATGATGGACGTAGGCAAGGCTATGATGACAATACAAAGTGCAGACATATTTATCAAAATTATTTCAATATCAAAGATGTAGTTGTAAGCTAGGCTATATGAAAAGATCTTTAGTGTACTTGACAAAATGCATACATAAATTAAAAAAACTATAAAAGTGTGTCTATAACCCTAAAATACTACACTATTTGTAATAATACCATTGTTCTTATCTTGTTATTTGCTGAGAACTGGGAACAAACCCCAAGGTTAGTCAAACTTATTTGGCAGAGCAAACAAAGCTGAACAGTAAAATTATTAATCAAACTGTCTGTTGTAAACATCATTACACTTTAAAGATCCACTACCTGCTTTAACTTTGATCTGCTGTACTGATGTACAAATGCGGCATGCTGTAACATTACATGACTTTGAAAATAGCTACTCTACCTGAACGTTATTGGAAAATGTAGGTAAAATGTAGGTCACTACCATTTACAGTAGCAAGACTACTCCTGACACTCAAAGAACAAGCCTGGAGTCCCTGTAACAAGCTTTACAACATCTGGCAATCAAGCATCTCAAAGTCAATTAAGCTGGCCTTCTTCAGAGCTTGTGTAGAGAGCATTCTTCTCTATAGAGCCTAAACTTGGACAAGCCTTCTTCAGAGCTTGTGTAGAGAGCATTCTTCTCTATAGAGCCTAAACTTGGACAATGAAGAAAGAGCCTCAAGTTCACCTTGATGGTACGTACTCCACGCTACAAGACCAAAGAACAGATTTACGGAGTCATTCGTCCTTTCTCTGCTGTTGTTGCCCAACATAGATTAACCTTTGCTGGCCACTGTTAATCACATATTATATGTTGGAGACTTCTGTGCCCTAAAGAGGACAAAGACCACTCAACTACATCAACATCATTTGTAGATACACACAACATGAAAACGAGGACCTACCAAAGCTAATGAGGGACAAAGACACCTGGCACGCCATGTCTCGGTTGCGGCCGCAAGATGATGATGGCACTGACAATGAGGAATTACTAGTGACATTTCAGGTGCTTCAGGTAGGCAAATAGTTGCCTATTTACACAGAGAAACATTAGCATTCCTTTTCAGAAAATATGTGGCTCTTTAGCTGGTTAATGCGCCACTATGTTCACCAGCCATTCTCTAACTATCTGTGCGTGTCTGAAAAGCTCCCCGAAAACCTGGTCACACACTGACCAATAGCAAGCCGTCAAGCTGACCTTTGAGGGGATGGAGAGCCTGACAGTTCAAAATGAAGGACGTTATCGTAGGTTTTTAGCTTATGTTAGTTATGTTGCACAATTCACTTGTATTTAACCTTCTCTGTCGGAGTATTAACTGCTCCACCACAGCGGTAGGGTTTACTCATAGTTATTAGACAGTAGTTGATGGTACAAATACGTGTTTTAAATAAACTGTGAGAATTTATATTTTCCTGTTAGCAACTGAGCTGAGCTAACAAGCTTACTAACGCTTAGTCAGCAAACTCATTAACTCAGAGAGCTGGTTTCAATAACTTTTCAATGAACAAAATTATGTTAAATGGTGAAAAAAATGTCAGGGGGAAGTAAAAACAGAACAGTACAGAGAAAATAAAGAGAATCTCCAGAGCCATTGTGGCTAACTAGTGCTAGTCTGGCCCGCTAGCGAGTGAGTGGTTAGCTTGCCAGCAGTTCACTGACTATCCCTGCAGGTAAAGTCATTACATCATTAACCTTCTAGAACTGAAGATTTTGCGAAGACATGGAGTAATTTTACTGTACCACTTTCTAGTTGGGCCTTAAAGGTAAGGAGAACTGAACAGTAGTTTAATTCTCTGCGTGCATCACTATGAGTGACACCTATGACATTACACAAAGTCATCTGATCTGTTGTTAATCTAAAAAATTATTAGTTCAGATTTAAAGTGTAAACTGGAATTACCTTTCAAATATTCTTCGCTAGTTTGATCAAGTTTGACAGAAAAGCTCATGAATTGAAACATCAAGTAGAAATTAGCCTAAGCCTAGCCGTATGGCCGAGGGAAATAAGAATGGTTACTGTACCCAGCATAAAATTACAATAAGGCTTCATATGTGGCCTTCCCTGTGAGCTTGAAGGAGTCTGGCTATTCTTGCCTTTGGTTGACAAGGTTGGTGTATTGCAGCATTCTCTGAAAAGGAGAGGGGGGCAGAGGGAAGGAGAAGAGGAAAGGGTAGATGTGGAAATGGTGAGATACTGCAGCAGAGAGATTGTAATCAACTTAAGTGCCTTGAATCTGACCTGTCCCACCTCTCCTCTCCTCACGGTACATTAAAACACACACACACCTCATGCTGTCATGCAGTTGTAGGAATCTATTATGAGAGCAAAATAGGACAAGCATTTTGTCTCGTCTTCATGAGGCACAAAATCAGGTGGCACCTGTCCTGGGTGTCAGTGCCAATAACGTGTGTTCAAAACAGAGCAGCTTATCTGGGCCTGACTCATATTACACTATGTTTAACTTTGTATGATAATTTCTTATAATTCCCTTATAAATAATCCTGTCCTTGAGGTACACATTTCACTGTCACATACATAATCAAATATGAAGATAGTGCCACATTAATCATCTACCTCACCCTTTCATTCTTTGTGGTCTGAAGCTGATGACATCATCCGGCAGGCACAGACACTCATAAATATGAGCACCACCTGCAGAGGACTCTCTGCTCTTCCATAACTACTTTATTCTGTCAGACTCTCTTTCCCTTCGTTTTCTCTTTCTCCATTTCAGTTTCAGATTTATTCATAATTGCTTTTAATGCCACATGTAAAAATATTAATTTGTCCAAAAACACAAAGGAACAGGACTAAAGGTCTAATGACATACTAGCGGCCACTGGAGGCTGCAATGATGGTCAATCCCAGAACAAACCTAATGCTGACACACAAACACTGCTGCAAAGCCCGCCACCCCCACCACCCCACCCTCAAATTAATCTTATTCTGTACTCTTCTTCCTTATCCCCATCCCTCTCTCCCTCTCTTTCTCTCCATTACAATGTCTGTCTCAGCATAATGGCAAACAGCTCTCAGGGAATTAAGAAGGAGTCATTGCAGCATCACTGGTTGTATATTACATAATCAATATGTTCTGCTCTAAAAGTGCAGACACTGTTCATTGTCTTCGACACTGCTGCACACAACAATCCATCCATCTGCTAAATGGCCTAACCATATGTTACTATATGTTTATCCCTTGGTTATGGAGTGGGATGTCTATGTATTTTATTCCTTTGATTTTGAGTGAAAACATACTGTAAACCCCTAACTTGCTGTAACTATTGTGATTAATGTCCTATGTCCCTTTTCATATTGTGTTTGTGTTTTTGCCCTCTACTATAAATTAAAATTTCCCTATAATGGACAATAAAGACCAGAACTAAAGTCCATGCAGATTGTGTTACCACAGAGTTACACAGCTATAATAGCCCTAATGTTTTTAGCCAATATACCTACCACTGTCTATTATTACAATACACTTAATTATACATATTTTTCCATCATGTTTTCAAATCATTGCAACCTTAGTGACCAGGCTTTCTAGAAAAATTCTCTATGCGTGTAATTTCCTACACAAAGGATTTGTTATGTCTTGAAAACACACCACGGCAGAGGGTGCACTGCTTTCGAAGGGCAATGAGAACATTTAATTTTATTGGCCATTCTTTTTGGCTGCCTCCGCTGTTAATGTATTACCAGCTGTGTTATGTATCTTTGGCCACAAAAATACCAAGGACCAAATCTGTAGAGGTGGATTATGTAAATCAAACCAGTCTCCTATAAATGATGCTGTATATATATTAACATCCATTCCATTAGCTATACTTGCTTTTCCTTTGCAGGGTTAACTTTTGGGGAAAATGCAATTCCACTCAGAACCAGTCACATAAATTGCAACCACATTACAAAACAATGATTCAATTTTGTTGAGTCTTTGCTGATGCATTTGGTTCCGGAGAGGATAGTAGCAATATGTCAGGGGCGCTAGGCAGCTTCCCTATCATTTGCTACAACAAAGCCCAGGGCAGACTCAGACGTCAACTACTCTTGTAGGAGGTGCAGGCCGGCATTAAAGTGTGCATGTACCACCAAGATGGTAAGTATGCAGCAGTAGGGTGCATGGACTAGGTGTTCATGTTGTGCTCTTCATTAGTTTACTGCGCATTTGCTTACAAATCAGTTTTTGAAAAGAGCACCTGGTTGGGTCGCCTGGGTGAGGCTGTCTGATGTTGCATCTGATAACCCGAGATTACATCACTGATGATTTGTCCCAGCAGGCTGAATCTCAGAACCACCTGTTACATCATACATTTTCCCCCTTTTTCATCCCTCTGCCCTGCCAGTTTGTGCTTGAAATAAGAAAATGGCCTGGGATAGAGTTTTTAAGGCTTGCCCCATGCATTCGGGACATGTCCATCAGGAGTATTTCAAGAAGAGAGTTGACCCACTGTTGCCAAGTCAACGACTTGAGGTTGCGACCTCAGGGCCATGATAAATTGTATACCTATCTCAAATTTATCCTAAATAATCCTGTTCTAACCTGTTAAATGCTTTCTCATGATCCAACAATAGAACCGTCATTACTACCCATTGTGTAAATGATGTGCAACAGGCGACGCACATTACATTTGATGCAACCCGTTGCATGTACTTTAGTGTATAATTAAACATCCCCATTCAGAAGGGAGGGAGGTCTATAATACCGCATTGAATCAGATCTTTCTTTGGTTTGGGAAGCAATGTGATTATGGCTGTATTAGCACATATGTTGAATGCACCCTTATCAATAGCTTTATTAATCATATCCAACAGTTGGGGGCCCAGTTCTTCCTAAAAAATGAAAATGATATGAAAAAAAATGAATTCGGTGTTGAAAATATGAAGAGGAGTTTTAACGGGCATGAGATTTGAGAATATTTCATGCTTTTTCAGTTTTAAAGCTGAAATATGACTGGCACCATTAAGATAATATGTTCTTCTGGTCTTGTGCATTAAGAACTTCGCTCTACATCTTAACAAATTGTTCAGTTCAGTTCTTGTCACTGCTGTTCTCCCTTGTAAAGCACCTCAAGCTGGATGACTACCTGTTTATTTCTGTGGTTCATAGAATTACTGAGGAGGCCCACAAGAGAAAAGAGGACCAAATATGAGGCGCTGGTAGAGCAGTGTCAGAGGCAAGGGTTGAAAGCTCGCTGCTCACCAAGGGGTGACAAACAGGAGAGTGTTCAGGACCACAGTGGAGGCTGCCGAAAGAGATAACTCCTGATCAGAAAGAGAGATTTGTTGGACACAAGTGCTGATCAATCCTGGCTCGGTCGCCTGGGCAAGGATGCTGTGAAAGACCTGACACACATGATGACCGCGGGTTACGTTGCTGTCCCAGAGTATCAAAAGGTGTATCTCAGAGCCACCTATTTTACATAGAAATGAAGTAAATAGAACAGATAGATCAGTGAAAATATGAAAATAAAGAAGTAAACAGGTCTACAGAGAGTTTTTTATCCATTATGCCAGTAAAATGTGTTTCTCTGGCTAATCTCAGAGGTATTTCTTTAAGGTCTACAGCGTAAGACAGATGTGCAGATGAGATCCATAAGGAGTCATGAACAGGTCTACATCCAGCAGGCAGTGAAACAGCTTTCTCAGGCTAATCTCTAATGGTGTTGAGCAGGCTGTGTGCTGCTGATCCAGACCTATTATCTAATTGCTACTGCAGCAACACTGACTGGGCATAACACATCAATCTCCCCCTCCCGCCTCCTCTCTCTCCCTCCCTCCCATATCTGCTGTGTAATTAGTTTTTTCTCTGTCCATCACTCACTGCTTACTAAGACAATCTCTCTATATACACAATATGGGCTTGTCATAAATGTACCTATCCTTCCCATCACATCATCATTCTCTTATTTATGTTTTAAATGTTAATATTTTCATAATGCTTCCACCATGTGGAACCATTTGGTTTTGATCTGCTCACCCTCCAGGACTTCACACCTCACAAGACATGAACTGGGAAGGAGAACTCACTGCAGACCCCACATAACCTGTTTCATCTTCTCTGCTCTGTTAGACTCTGTACACTTTTTGCCATAGCAGATAATATCCTTTTACTGACAAATTAAGTCTAATACATGGAATGCCTTTTTAGTCAATACTAAAAATAATAATAATAATAAATGAGCAATAAATATATACATAAATGTAAATATAAAAAAATCATTCAATACAGTTCAATAAATAAATAAGTAAGGACGTACTTCAAAGGACAATTTTTTTATTTCAGGGGAGTTTCAAAGCTCTTTTTGTTTCTATCTGTTATATTCAAATGAATAAGGTGTGGTTATCACACAGATTCATCCTCAATGAGATGGTGACGCAACAGCCCTCAGCAGCCCTCGCCCTGGAATGAATTCCTCTTGACCCGGGCGGACAGTTCCCTCCTCTGGCTTGGCTCTGCGGGTTTCCCCGCTGTGTGTGGAGAGAGAGATGATCTGTCAACAGGGCCTGAGCGGGCCTGAGCTGTCATACTGTCAGCTAGCATGGTAGCAGGCAGAAAGCGCGGGAGATGGTGTGTGCCTCGCCCGGAGAGGGACCCTGTCCATTCTGCTGTGGAACATATGCTAACCTGCTAGCATGCTAGCTGACGTGTGCCTGTTGATTCTAAAACGACAAAGAAATGAATCCTGATATCCTGTGCATTGAGTGCCACACAGAGTCAAAGTCCTTGTATGTATCAACATACTTGGCCAATAAAATCCATGTGTTTCATGTATCACGTTTATTTTTATCCCCAGAAACACAATATACTGCAGTCCAGTACTACAACACCATTACCTACTCACCTTATCATATATAATACCTTCAGAGATGGAGATGGCAGTTACCAGTACTAAGGATACAGATATGTAAATAACTAGCTGATAATAAACACGTTTGTAGGGAGCATGAGGCCAAAATCTGGCTCATGCGTGTGAACTTCTGATATCTTTTTCAAATAAACATTTTGTTTAATTTTAAAGACATGAATTACAAATTACAAAAAAAATCATCATAAAGCAGAAAAAAGATACAGTGGTTTTAAAATAAATGAATGCTCTAAATATGTCAGCTTCACATTTCTGCCTTTTAGTCACATAGACATTTTTAGCACCCATTCAAACCACCAGAGACTTGAGGCTGTTTTTTTCTCCCCCTCCATTCAAAGTGAATCTCTTCATTGTAGTTTTTCCGCCATGTAGACAGACAGCATTTGTGGCTGCAAGGCTCACTGAGTGCATCTTTACAACAATTCACAATAGCAACATTCCCACACACAATATGTTTGTAGCACTGTGCAAGGTTGGAAGTGACAAATTACATTTACTGTTGCTACTTTTCCACATTTAGTTTTATTGATGTCAGCTTTTGATTTTAATTTTAGTAGAGTATACTGTATACCAATGTACAGTAAGTGGCCTGTTTTACTTAAAGGTGCAGTAGGTAATATTGAGAAGAGAATGGAATTTGCTTAAGAATTTGAACGAGACACTGGAGATTGTCTGTTCTGCAGCACCCTTTCTCCAGGGCAGAGCAGCACTGAATCTCCTACCCGGTGGCAGTGAATCTGCTGCTGCAAGAGAAGAGATCAAATCAGCAAAATGAACAGCAGGAGATTGTCCACTCCGCAGAGAAAAATATAAACAAAAAAGGTATCAAACCTGTTACATATAGAGAAACTGTACTGTGACAATAAATGCTTGAACATTACTAGTAATTAACATCCATCCAGCCACATTGTGCCTTAACAGATTCTCCAGACCCAAAGCCCCAATATTTTGTCTGGCCTTTATGTACGGACATGTTCAATAAGTGGTTTACTGTCTTACTTGGGGCACATTTAGCTACATATTTGATATGCTTTAATGCCAGCTCATACTAAATTAAGATGTGACCAACTTGGTCAGTCATTTTTAATTTTCAAATTCTAAGGCAGTGCATGTGTGAATCCCATGTGTGAAGCAGCAGATATATGACAGTAAAATGAAACCACTTATGGGATCAGTCTGGATGTGGGGCTATCATAAGTCGGTGTGGCTTACTTCTATGTGATATAGGTTCACAACTACATAACAGACTAGAAAATTAAATTAAAATTCCTATAAGGTGTGACATAACCCAGAATGTCCCCAGTTATGATCATAAATCCATTTCAATAATAGGACATTCATAGACTCACATTATTATGTTGTTCAATAGAAACTTTATTTCTATGTGTACATTTAAAAGGACATTTTAGTTTATATTTAAATATACAATTGCCAGGTATTCTTTGTTTTATCAGTTAGCCATCCTTTGCCCTCTTTGAGAACTGTTTCTTCATGTCAGCAGCGATGGGAAGCGCCCTATTTAAATAAGACTACAGTGACCCTCAGTGGCTCCACACTAAAAGCACACACTATATGTGACATGCAAACTGTCTTCAGATCATCTTGCATAGTCAAATTTGCACTATGAACATGGTCCTCATTACCAACTTGTGTGTTTGTGTGCAACTTCTCTCTTGACTTGAAGCTGAGAGTTTTGTAATGTTTTTCTGATTGTTCTTAGTCAATATAGGACTTGATTAAAATTGAGGCCAAAAACAACATTAAAAGTGCAAAATCATATCATAAATAAAACTAATCCCTACTTCAGTAAGTAGTGTTGCATTGCCCAGGTAGTCAGCCATTTTCTCATGTGTCCCAGTGCCAAAATCATCCATCACCTATATTTGCGATTAATATTGAGGGTCTTCACTAGTTGTGAGGCAGGGTCCGCTATGGACAGGTACTTGACTTTCAGCTCCCTATAAAAATCCCAGAATGCGCTGTTAAAAGGAGTGAGCTTTTTTTCTCATTATGCCCACCGACTGGACATGATGTCCAACCCATGGTGTGGGTTGAAGTCTGTTGCATTTCTGACCACACCCAGATGAAGAAAAGTACTTTTGTTGTGCCACTTTCTGGTTTGACTGGGCACTAAGATGTGCAATTTAGAAAGAATCGACATTAATAAGGATATATATAGGACTAGGGAACAATTTGCGATACATCAAATAATCACAGACTTAAATACATGGACTGCATTTTGATTATTAACACTTACCCTGTTGTCATTTTACAAAACAGATAAATACATGAAATACTGCTGTAAACATCTAAAAGCAGCACGTATAAATACTAATTTATTATATACAGAAAGCAGCAAAAAGATACAAGTGACAAAATCAACAGACAGAGTTAACAGAGTTAAACTTCAGTTGTCATTGCATTGTTCAGGTGTCTCAGGATGTCCTAATCTGAGGCCTGCTGATCCTCATCTGTGGACAGAAAGAAAGAAATAATGAAATCAAAGAATAAAATATTCAGTGGAAGAACGAAATGAATGTAAAAATGACATATCAGAATCTATCTGTGAATAGATCTATGAATCATGAAGCACGTGAGAGAAAAGCTATGTCAGTAAATTAAAGACTTATTCTGTATTTGTTCAAACTACATTTTGAAAGGAAAGTTTTCAATAAGGTGCACTGACTGGCTGGTTGGATGAGATGTCGCTCTGCGGTTGAGGCAGGCTGGCAGACTGGGGGTGTCCAACATTAGAAAAGGAGATAGTAGCAGTAGTTAGAGTGCTGTGCCTGTAAGGTGTATCTGACTGGGGGTACTCTTCGGTGTCCAGCCTGTTCATGCTCGCTGATGGGCTCGACTGTCTGTTGTCAGTATGTGAAGATACTTGAGTCAGCTGGTAGACAGGTACATGTCGTCGGGAAACGCCTGGGTCCTCTCTGTCGACAGCCGATTCTTCATATGTGTAAGAGGCGTTGTTGCAATCTCCTAAAAGTAGCGCAACAGTGAGGCGTTATTGGGTGATAACATACAGAATAAATGTCATTTTATGCCTGGACAACAATGTAAGAAAGGCCATCACACAGATACAGCCAGTTTTAAGGAGGTTAAAAAAATAATTTCCTTGGTGTCTTTCCTAGAGCTGCAATAATCAATATTTTTATATTAACAATGGATCAAATGAGTACATGTGATGTTAAAAGCTATTTGCTGCTATCGCAGTTTTTAGTATCTGATTTAGGTTTAATGTTCACATGTGTTTGTTAAGGGGGGATTAGATTTCCCAGCAGAATCCTTTCTTTCTGCTAATACCTTCTTTCTTCTAACATACATGGTCAATTCCTTGATCTTAGGGTTTCCAACTGAAACTGGTTCTTTCCTGAAATGTTGTTTAAGGCTGAACACCTGAAAGTTTTTCTCCTGAGTTTCTTGTATGTGCTAGAAACTATGTAGTGTAACAATCTAGTTACACCATTTCCATTTGTTTTCCTTACAAATGACCAATTGTCCTGTTCCAGATGACAATACTTAATTGTCCTCAGTTTATTATTTCACTTTGGACTTCAACCTCCTGATAAAATATTACAGTGACAACTGCCAAGCAAAGCAGTTATATATATCATCATACCAAAGACCTTTGGCAGCTGTGGGAGTTGCCACTACCTCATCTCTATGGAGCGTTTTAAAAACGTAAAACCACAACAAAACAAATCCTCATCAGGGCTGTTTCCAAAAGCAGCAGGCAGCTGTTTCCCAAAAAAGCTCAGATAAACTCATAGTGCACTACCTGCTCAGCACCAAACAGTATTTCCAGGATAGAGTCATAATTTCTCAAGACAAAATTTGAGAATACAGTAGTTTGCTTCAAGTCATTTCATGTCAATGACAGATCATAGGGACAGGCTACTGTAGCTTCCAGTTATTTGGAGTTGTAAAAAACTTGTGTTTAGAATGAAGTGTGACGTCTCCTCTACTTAACCCTCGCTTATAGGCACCTGTGTCCCTACTCCAGGATGCTTCCCATTGAGAAGCTTAGGGAAACGGCTGTGGACTGTACTTTATCATAGGTAAATTAGTGCTAATGTTGCTTGGTCTGCTGGATGAGTAGTTAAGCAACTGTTTGCTATCAAAATCAACTTTATAAGGCAATAACATTCAGTGTTGTGTTTACAACTGTCACGATCTGGTCCTTAACCTTTCTTTTGTCATGCTCTAGCCCCAGCGCTCTGTGTTACTGTTTTTCCTGTCTCCATGTCTGCTCACTGCTCTCGAACCATGGACTTTTTTCCCCCTGTTCTCCAGACCTGCCATCTTCATACTCTCCACCAGATGCCCTCAGACTTTCCCTCCTTTCCCCATCACCTGACTGCCCCACCCATCTACACACCTGTCCCCACTTCTCATCAGCCCTGCATTTACCTGGTTCACTCCACCCACCCCTCACCTGACGCTCATACCCTCATCAGCCACTCTGCTTATATACCAGTCTAGTTCCTTTGCTCATGTTTGGATTCATACCCTGTGCCATGTTTTTTTTCTTTGTTTTATTAAACTGCATGCACTTTACCTACTGGCCTCTTCTCCTCTCTGCGTTTGGGTCTTACCCCTGTTTTCCTGCATTTTCACCACGACAACAGCTGGTTCCGCTGCCCCTAAATAACCCCCCAAAATTAATTGTGCAAATGTAAGATATTATACTGTCTCCATGCATGACAGTTTCTGGTATATTCTCCTACTTCACTCCTTTTAAAATAACCTGCTAAAAGGCTTTTTGGCAGTGCATGCACCATATTTACTTTTCTTTAAGTATGCACCCCTGACAGTGAAACAAATTGCCACTCTACAATGCAATTTAAACACACAAATATAAACTCAGACCAAATGTTACCATACCGTGATTACAATACTTGTTTTTAACACAATACGCTAACTTCTATCTACACTATCTATAGATATAGTTACTCTAGATGGCATTGCCCTGGCCTCTAGCACCGCTGTAAGGAATCTAGGAGTAACCTTTGATCAGGACATGTATATAAAACAGACTTCAAGGACTGCCTTCTTCCACTTAGGTAACATTATAAAAATCAGGCATATCCTGTCTCAAAAAGGTGCAGAAAAACTAGTTCCTGCATTTGTTACTTCTAAGTTGGATTATTGTAATTCCTTATTATCGGGCTGCCCCGATAAGTCTTTGAAGACTCTCCAGCTGATTCAGAATGCGGCTGCACGTGTACTGACAGGAACTAGCAAAAGATATTAGCTTCTCTGCACTGGCTCCCTGTAAAATCCAGAATAGAATTTAAAATCGTCCTCCTCACTTACAAAGCTCTTATTGGTTAGGCACCATCATATCTTAAAGAGCTGATAGTACTGTATTACCCCACTAGAGCACTACGCTCACAGAATGCAGGGTTACTTGTGGTACCTAAAATCTCTAAAAGTAAAACACGAGCCAGAGCCTTTAGTTATCTGTCAGCGTTTAATCACGGAAAGAACCCAGATGCAGACCAACTCTCAGAAGGCAAAAGGGTTTTATTTCCAGGGAGGAAAGACACCCAAAAAAACTCTTCCCACTCGGCCAGGAATTCAGGAGCAGGGTACAGAGACAACTCAAAAAAAACTAGAGACACACTTGATTTCTCAAACACAAAGACTACTAAGAAAATCAATGGCAAAATCTAAGACGAGGACCCGACAGAGGACAAAGGGAACTAAGGAACATATAAGCACGAGGAGAAGTTTTGATAAAGCTTATAGTTAGGGCTGGCTCAGGTGAGTCCTGAACCATCCCTTAGTTATGCTGTTATAGGCTTAGACTGCTGGGGGATTTCCCATGATGCACTGAGCTTCTCTCTCCTCCTCTCCCTCTCTATCTGTACGCATTCCTATCCCACTAATACACGTTACTAACTCCACTTCTTCCTGGTAGTTCCTGTGCTTTCAGTGCTTTTTTGCCTTCTCACTTTCTGCAGGTATTTCTACCTCTGGAGCTGTAGATTCTGGATCTGTGGCTGCAGGCCGTCTACTGCCCCCATGTTCCTGCTCCACACTCACTGCTGCAGTTGTTGTTGTTGTTGTTGTTGTTGTTGTTATTATTATTATTATTATTATTATTATTATTATTATTAGTCTGATTTGTTGCCTCTCCTCCTGTTCTGTCTCCCCTCTCCCCCTCTCTCCTCCCCTTTCAACCCAGAGCCTGGTTCTGCTCGAGGTTTCTACCTGTTAAAAGGGAGTTTTTTCTCGCCACTGTCGCCAAGTGCTGCTCATGGTGGGAACTGTTGGGTCTCTGTAAATAATATTTTAAAGAGTATGGTCTAGACCTAGTCTATGTGAAAAGCGTCTTGAGATAACTTTTGTTATGATTTGGCGCTATACAAATAACATTGACTTGACTTGACTAACTTACAACTACATTTAATAGTCAATAAGATACTTGTTGTCATGGGTTTTCATTAACATTTGCAGCTGCTGTATTTTCTGCAGCAATAATGTCATATTAGAAAAAGTAGTATAACTGTTTTTCATTGCCTCATTTGACAATACACATACAGTATTCATAAAACCTGGCATCTATTGGTAACCCCTAAACACATCTAATGCAAAAAGAAAACATTTATACCCCTTTGTCAGCTTTTCCTTCAAAAGATGCTACTTCAATACTCATGTCGTTTCTATGTCCACAGAAGACACGCCCTGGAGCATGAACCACGTTAAAATCAAAAATTAAACTAGTTAGATTGACAAAATGTAAAAGTTTTACTTCAAACCAAACATTTTGCAAAGGTCGTACTTTAAATTTGATTTTTCTCAAACTCAAACTGAATTGCCACAGACTCCTTCAGCTCCATGACTTACTTACTTCAATCAGAAAGTGTGTTTGTGTGTGTGCAATACATTACCAGCATTGTGAATGTCAGTGTTTGATCTGGACCACTCAAAGTCCTCATTCAGCCACTGGTTCACCAGTTGCTCTTTAGTGTCCATTTTCCTGCAGACACAGCAGGGCAGGTTTTATTATATCAGCTTTCATTACAGAAGAAACATTTATCCTGTGGTCTTTTACAAGACAAAAATTAAAAGCCAAATTCCTGTTCAAAACATTGTAAACTCTGTATTATGAAATATTATTTTATATTATGTTACATAATTAATTTTAGAATGAACATAGAATGGAAAATGTGTGTATATCCAACATGTTTAATGATTTTCTTTCTAACCAATGTTGAGGAGAACCTGATATTCTAAATGAACAAAAGTCTCAAGTTATCTAATAACAACCTGCCATTTCTAAACCAGTTTATAGTGGAAGATGAACTCTTCAACACACTCTCAGATTTAGACATTACTATTATTATTAGTATGCTGGTTTGAAATGAACATGAACGCTGGTCTCTTGAAGTAAAGGTCGACCTGTATCACAATCATTGTGATTAAATTGCTGCTTTTCTGGAGAGTTAAAGTATGTTAACGCTAGCTGAACACATTTAATGCTTATAACGGTTAACTGAACTGAACTAAAACTAAAGTCACATCTTTGTGTGCTGATCAAGAGCCAGTAATATCAGTGTACAGCTTACCTCTTTTGCCTTTGTTTGTTCCTCAGTAGGAATACAGTCAAGACTGCCACTACCACCAACAGACAAGCAAGGGTCACACTTAACCCTGCATAGAAAGCAGTCCTCTGTATGGGGAAGCTACAGTCATCACTCAAGTACCAGGTCTCATCCACATTATGACACCTGTAACAGGAGGAAGAAGCTAAAGACTTTGAGGTAGCAAAAATAAGTAGTTCTTCAAATTCAGTTTTGACCCCCCTTTTTCCTCACTGTCTTTTATATGGATACCATGATAGTGTGTTTATTTGAGTGAGAATGCATACGATCATGACATGGCTTGGCTCAGCAGCATTTCTGTGTTTGTTTTGTTTTCCTTTGGATAATATGAATCCAGGTAAAATCTTATTATCTAGCTGCAAACATTTGATAACAAACAATGCCACAAAAACAAGAATGTGTGTCACAAGACAGAAGCCCATGTCTTACATGCTGAATAAATACAAACCGAAAAGTTTTCATGATGTGCACTATGTGTTCACATCATGGCTATCCTGCCTACCCCGTGTTCCATCAGAGTGTTAGTTGAACACATCCTCAGAAAGGGTTAGGTTGAAAGACTGGCAGTCTAGGGTTATCAGTTAGGGTTAAGCATCTACAAGATGCCATTAATGACATGAAAGGTCATTAATGAATGAATCAGGATGTAAAGGTCAGCAACAGACTCTCAATGGAAGAAAGAGAAACAAGTAGTCGCTGCTACTGCTTTTTCTGCACTGATCTCATCATGAATACTATAGTAACCTTTTCAAGTGTTGCCATGCTTAGCTTTGTTTGCGTTTTTGTACTCCCGAGTGCCTTGCCTGTCTTCAGCTCCCCTACAGCGCCCACAGTCTGTTGCCAACTTGACAACTTTTGGCACCCAGCACAACAAAGAATCTAACACAAAGTCCACATAAGTTTCATAGTGAAACCCGTCGGCCAAACGTGACTGGCACAGATCACCGGTCTCACTAAAAACAAGGACTTTCTGAACCACAACAAGCTCTGAGCTTAGCTTCCTTATCTTTGATTTATGTTCAATTCAGTGTATTTGGAGACTATTAATTTTAAACTAAAATACAAATTCAATTTATATATTTTTAATCCGAAAAGCATGCCCTTTGAGCTAGTATTACTTTTTTTTTTTTTGCTCTGAAAAGTATCTGCTGGTATTGCTTTCAAGCTGCATACAGCCAACTACTGCTGTTCATTGCTCTGAGCACAAAGTAATAACTGAAGGTGACTACCAATATTTTTATCAAGTCAGATTTTCTCTCATCTGCACTTTTGGAATGGACAGTAAGAGGAGAGTGTTTAGAAAGATTTTAGTAAAATCAAAATCAAAAATAGGATTTTGAAAGTGATGGGTGGGGGCATGTTCCTCCAATCCGCAGTGGAAATTATGCCCTTGTCTACATACACATAAATTACTCAAGAAACTTTGTCCTGATAACGTTAAAACTGCATGTCTATGTGTAAATACTGTAGCATGTATAGCATAAAAGCAAGCATATCATGAACCTGAGATGTTCACTAAGAAGTCTTTAGTATGACAGCAAAGTCAACTTACTTGCAAAGAGGTCCTGTGGCTTTGTACACTATGCAGATTCCCTTGTTGTAGCATCTTTTATGATTTGAATGTTGACTGTGGCATACAGTCACACATCTTATCTTTCCATCAACTTGCAAAGGTTGGTAGTATTCAGCAACATCTACATCTTCAACAAACTTTTCACAGACCGCTGGTACACGACAGGAGAAGAAAGATAAACAAAAACGAAATGAAGAGCTAAATAAGCATACTGTTCATTCCAGTTTTGTACATCTCAAAAGGTCAAAGGGGATGTAGAGAAAGATACTTTCATGCTGTAATGAATGTATTCTAAAATGTGTGCATGCATGCAAAAACACTTCATGGCTAGTACATATAATTATAAATATAATACTCTTTGCCAAAATAAACACTAATTGCATACTCATTACACAAACACACACATGCACACACAGACACACGTGTTGTGGTAATACTGACATCCCAAATCAGCCTCTGTTGTATTCACCGTGGGCGCAGTTGTGATGTTGAAATTAGGACATTCTGAAAAGGATAAAAAAATTACTTTGACATTCTATATTCAGTGTATATACAGTATACATATCAAAGGAAAATTGTTTATATATATATATATATATATATATATATATATATATATATATATATATAGTAATTATCTTTTTAGGTTTTTGGTCAAGACCGAAATGTCTCAACAATTATTGGATGGATTTCCATGAATATTAGTGCAGACTTGGTCTATGGTCCCCAGAGGATGAATCCTAATGACTTTGGTGATCCCTTGACTTTTTATCTAGCACCACCAGGTCAATGTTTTCTGTATTGTGAAATATCACAACAACTACAAGAGGGATTATCACAACATTTGGTACAGATATTCACAATTTCCAGATGAGGCATCCTAAGGATTTTGGTAATCCACTGACAACTATTGACAAATGTGTCCCCCCTCAGGTTGAATTGGGATCATTTGGGTGACTCTTAACATTTCCATCATTAGGTCAAATGTTTTATTTCTCCAGTGCTTTTGCTTATAATCAAATACCTGCAAAACTAATGACATTCCCATCAGCCCCCAATGGACTTTGAGTTTACTGCTAATTAGCAAACGTTAGCATGCAAACACCCCAAACTAAGATGGTGAACATAGGAAAACTACCTGCTATACATCAGCACTCTCACATTGTTGTTGTGAGCATGTAAGCATATCAACCACTACCATTTTAACGTTTAGTCCACCACAACTCGATTACAAACAAACTTTTATCCATTTACATTTGGTTGTCTTTACCATGTCAGAGGATTGTTGTTTTTTGAATGAATATGTTTTTGGTCTCATCTCATGTTTTGTTGTGTATATATAATTATGAATTTTCGGTCTTACCTTCTGTGCAGCTAACAAGGACATCAAGAGCCTCCTTAATTGCTCCAACATCTGCCTGATATAGTTGTTCAGCACTTGCGTTATTTGGAATCAACAGAACCACATCATGTGTAACACTGACACTGCTGCAGAAAGAATTTCATACAACATGTCAGATTCAGCAAGATAGTCTCAAAATAAATTCTGAAAATGTTAAATATTTTGCAATTCAGAAATGTTTGTGAGGTTATTAAAATGCTTTATTAAAATGTAAAAGTTTTGGTTGTAAATACACTTCCTTCATAAATCCCAAGTTGAGGCACCATAGCTTATTCAAATTTAGTATAATGTCACTATGGACACTGCTGGTACACAAAATAAATTAATCAAACTTGATGATTACATCCTTCCATCCATCCTTATTTTCAGACTATTCCCCAACAGTTTTCTTATGCTGATTGATTCAGATAAAACAAATCGCCACTCTACAATGCAATTTAAACACACAAATATAAACTCAAACCAAATGTGGCATCTAATGGTAAAATCAGACAGCCATCAGGTTTGACAAGGATGGCAATCAAGGATGAAATAGCACAAGAGACAAAAATTTGCCTCATGTTGAATAACTGGAATTATTTTTTACAAGTTTGCTCAGTCAGTCTCCCAAAAGTCAGAGTGTCAAATGGAAATGACCTACCTGCGTATTAATGATCCTGCTCTCGGTGTGATACTGTAGATAGCCATGGCTTCACTCCATAATCTTTTCTGAAATAAAGATAAAGCAATTAATGACCAGTTCTTATCTTTCATCTCTGATTCAATGTACTGTTGAAAAGTATTTGGATTGCTTTACCTGTTCCACAGTGTTATTTGAGAATCTGACCAAAGGGCCTCCACGGCTAAAAGAAAAGAACAAAGAGAGAAACTAGCTTAAGAAAAAGAAGCTTGGTAACTTAAACCACAATTATATTAAAACAAATTCAATGAACATTTATAATAATTTAATAATAACTCCTTTGTTTCCAAACATTTGAAGTACTGTACATTACCTGACACTAATTACCACCACTTCTTTAAAGTTTTCTACCTTCTTTGCCAAGTAATATTTCCCCATCTGAAAAAAAAAAGACTAATAAAATACACAATATCTTCATGGTAGTAGCATAGGTCAAATTAAATTGTGTTTTTTAGGAAATTGATTTCTCTTGTACAGATAAGAACGATAAAGGTACAAATGGTGACAAATAGGCAGAAGGGGTAATGTATAGGTACAAAATGTGAGGTGCCTTATAAATGTGATGTCCCATCCACATGTGATAATCCCCTTTCTTGGGCTGCTGATATTGAAGGAAATGCCAGTCCAATGATGATATAGTTATGTTGTAAGCAACAAACAAGTGTCACAGCCTGTTCAATGATGGTTTTCCCAGCTTAACATGTGACCCCTCTTCAACCCATATCCTGTACTACATTTTGGTTGCTAAAATTGTTTATTATCCTGTGAACGGTGAATATCTCAAGTCCTGACCTGAAATGTTATACAGAGAATACACTCCTCACTGCACTTCACACACAGCACAACCACTTAGAATGCCATTATGATTTTTTCAATCATAATTTATATAGCTTAGCTAAACTTTAAAATAGACTGCAATTTCATCTTAAGGGCTTTGATGACTCACTTGAGTCCTTTCATTTCAACTTGTCACAGCCTTACGCCTGGGACACACAGGAAGCGGAAGCGCTGCATCCCTTCAGCGCTCATGTTAACCAGTTTGGCTGTGCCCCCCCCCCCCCCCCCCCCCCCATATGATGATATGATGGACGCTTCCACCTCCTGTGATAGGTGTTAGTACAATGAATGAGATGAATCTACATTGACATTATGTTAAGTGTGTCTTCATTTGTTGACCCAGGGCTGCATCGCTGTCATTACAAAAGCCAAAGTTTGCAGTTCTCAACACTTGAAATACTTGATTGCAATTATTTGGTATACCTTAAAACATTCTGGCTGCTGTATTAAGTAAGGACAGTGCTTAACACTGATTCAAACGGCTTGTGATTATATTTTATTTGATCTGGACGATAGAATTCAATGAACTACCACTATCAACTATAAGCCTAGAACACTGGACTAGAGAGTGCTCCCTGCTGTCTTAACGATTTAAAGATGTACCAATATACATAAGATGGCATAGTCATTGCTTTTTTGAATTACAGATTGGACTTTGAGGAATGGCTCGCTAGAGAGAATATAGTCTTTTCAGAAAAACATACAATACATCCATAGATTGCATGTTTTATATTGGTTGAAACAAGCATGTTGTATCCACGTATCTTACCTGGTTGGTGAAATTTCCAACAAAGTCTTTATATTGAGGTGAGGTGACATCCTCATATTTGTCATTATATTCCTCGTTGATCACCACATTAACCACTACTGTTCTGCTGAGTGTAACTGTAAAGAGAATTAAATGTTAAATTGATTATGGGTGAAAAAGAGCAAAACATTTTAAAGAGGTCAATTAGAACATTTAAATTAAACACTGAAAAACTCAAGAACTGGAATTGTTAGCAATCTGATTTACCTGGATCAACAGTCATGTCAACATATTGGCAAATATGTCCATCAATTCCAATAGGACATGTGCAGTTGTATCCATTGAAAGTGCCTCCATTCTGGCATTTTAATGGCTCTGATGTGGTAATCGTTGGTTTAGTGGGTGTTTGAGTTGCTGGTGTATGTGGTTTACTTGGGACTGCAGTTGGTGGCTTAGTGGGTGAGTTAGTTGATGGTATGGTTGGTGGCAGAATTGGAGGTCCAGTTGATGGTTCAGTTGGCTGTAAAGATGTGGGTCCAGTTGGCAGGTGAGTTGGATTTCCTGTTGAAGGTCTTGTGGACATGTCAGTTGGTAACTTAGTAGGTGGTGTAGGGGAAAGTTCAGTTGATGGAAATGCTGTCTGTTCCAATGTAGTTAACAAGTCAGTTGTGATACTAGTTTGATCAGTTGTTGAAGTACCAGTTGTTATGCCAGTGCCATCAGGTTGCTCAGTATTTACCTCAGAGGTATAAGATTGATCAATTGTGGAGGTGCCTTCAGGTGGTCTACTTGTTACAACAGTTGATCCAGATTTATGAGTTGTGGAGGTGACTTCAGTTTTCCTGCTTGTTACCATTGATTCAGTCATTGTGATATAATTAGTGGAGGAAGTTACATCAGTGTGCTCAGTTGATATTGAGACCGTTGTGCCAGTTGGGTTGGAAATTGCAGTGGGATTACTGGTCTCAGTTGTTATTAATGCAGAAGCAGTATCACTTTGGTCTGTTGTTGAAGCTATGTCAGTGGACGAATCATGAGAAGTGTCAGTTTGCTCAGGTGTTGAAATGCCGTCAGTTGTTCGGGTTGTTATATAGGTAGTATCAGATTGATCAGTTGTGGAGGTGCCATCAGTAGGCTCACTTGTTACTAAAGTTGTGTCAGATTTATCAGTTGTGTAAGTGCCTTCAGTTTGCCCAGTTGTCCCCATTGATTTACTTGTTTTAATATAGTCAGTGGTAGAAGTTGCATCAGTGTGTTCAGTTGATGATGTTGAGCCAGTTGGTTCCGAAGTTGCAGTGTGATTAGTGGATGCAGTTGTTAATAATGCAGCAGTAATGTAACTATGGTCTGTTATGGAAGTGGTGTGAGTGGAAAAATCAGGTGAAGTGTCAGTTTGATCAGTTGTTGAAATGCCATCAATTAATCCAGTTGTTATATAGGTAGTATAAGATTGATCAGTTGTATAGGTGCCATCAGTTTGCCAAGTTGTTAACTGAGTTGTACCAGTCTTATCAGTTGTGGAGGTGCCACCAGTTCTCCTAGTTGTAACCTCAGTTGTTTCAGAATGATCAGTAGTGGAAATGGGATCAGTTTGCCAAGTTGTTAAGTGAGTTGCACCAGTCTGAACAGTTGTTGTTGAAGTACTTTTAGTAGGCTCACTTGTTACTTCGGTTGTACCGGTCTTATCAGTTGTTGAGGTGACATAAGATTGCCCAGTAGTTACCTTAGTTGTATCAGATTGATCAGGTGTGGAGGTGCCATCGGTTTGCCCAGTTGTTATCGCAGTTTTACCAGATTGGTCAGTTGTGAAAGTGCCTTCAGTTGGACTACTTGTTACTCCAGTTGTTCCTGATTTATCAGTTGTATAGGTGCCATCAGTTTGCCCAGTTGTTAATTGAGTTGTACCGGTCTGAACAGTTGTTGTTGAAGTGCCATCAGTAGGCTCACTTGATACCTGAGTTGTATCAGATTGATCAGATGTGGAGGTGCCATCGGGTAACCCAGTTGTTATCTCAGTTTTACCAGATTGGTCAGTTGTGTAAGTGCCTTCAGTTGGACCACTTGTTACTCCAGTTGTTCCAGATTTATCAGTTGTATAGGTGCCATCAGTTTGCCCAGTTGTTAAGTGAGTTGTACCGGTCTCATCACTAGTGGAAGTGCCATCGGTTTGCCCATTAGTTGTATAAGATTGATCAGTTGTGGAGGTGCCATCGGGTAACCCAGTTGTTATCTCAGTTTTACCAGATTGGTCAGTTGTGAAAGTGCCTTCAGTTGGACCACTTCTTTCTCCAGTTGTTCCAGATTGATCAGTTGTGGAGGAACCATCAGTTTGGACAGTTGTTAAGTGAGTTGTACCGGTCTGATCACTTGTGGAAGTGCCATCGGTTTGCCCAGTAGTTACCTCAGTTTTACCAGATTGGTCCGTTGTGAAAGTGCCTTCAGTTGGACTACTTGTTACTCCAGTTGTTCCTGATTTATCAGTTGTATAGGTGCCATCAGTAGACTCACTTGTTACTTCAGTTGTATCAGATTTATCAGTTGTATAGGTGCCATCAGTAGACTCACTTGTTACTTCAGTTGTATCAGATTCATCAGTTGTATAGGTGCCATCAGTTTGCCCAGTTGTTAATTGAGTTGTACCGGTCTGAACAGTTGTTGTTGAAGTGCCATCAGTAGGCTCACTTGATACCTGAGTTGTATCAGATTGGTCAGATGTGGAGGTGCCATCGGTTTGCCCAGTTGTTAACTCAGTTTTACCAGATTGGTCAGTTGTGTAAGTGTCTTCAGTTGGACCACTTGTTACTCCAGTTGTTCCAGATTTATCAGTTGTATAGGTGCCATCAGTTTGCCCAGTTATTAAGTGAGTTGTACCGGTCTCATCACTAGTGGAAGTGCCATCGGTTTGCCCAGTAGTTACCTCAATTGTATAAGATTGATCAGTTGTGGAGGTGCCATCGGTTTTCCCAGTTGTTATCACAGTTTTACCAGATTGGTCAGTTGTGAAAGTGCCTTCAGTTGGACTACTTGTTACTCCAGTTGTTCCTGATTTATCAGTTGTATAGGTGCCATCAGTTTGCCCAGTTGTTAATTGAGTTGTACCGGTCTGAACAGTTGTTGTTGAAGTGCCATCAGTAGGCTCACTTGTTACCTCAGTTGTTCCAGATTGATCAGATGTGGAGGTGCCATCGGTTTGCCCAGTTGTTATCTCAGTTTTACCAGATTGGTCAGTTGTGGAGGTGTCATCAGTAGACTCACTTGTTACTTCAGTTGTATCAGATTTTTCAGTTGTATAGGTGCCATCAGTTTGCCCAGTTGTTAATTGAGTCGTACCGGTCTGAACATTTGTTGTTGAAGTGCCATCAGTAGGCTCACCTGTTACCTCAGTTGTACCATCAGTAGACTCACTTGTTACTTCAGTTGTATCAGATTTATCAGTTGTATAGGTGCCATCATTTTGCCCAGTTGTTAATTGAGTTGTACCGGTCTGAACATTTGTTGTTGAAGTGCCATCAGTAGGCTCACTTGTTACTTCAGTTGTACCAGATTGATCAGATGTGGAGGTGCCATCGGTTTGCCCAGTTGTTATCTCAGTTTTACCAGATTGGTCAGTTGTGTAAGTGCCTTCAGTTGGACCACTTGTTACTCCAGTTGTTCCAGATTGATCAGTTGTGAAGGTGCCATCAGTTTGCCCAGTTGTTAATTGAGTTGTACCGGTCTGAACAGTTGTTGTTGAAGTGCCATCAGTAGGCTCACTTGATACCTGAGTTGTATCAGATTGGTCAGATGGGGAGGTACTATCAGTTTGTCCAGTTGTTATCGCAGTTTTACCAGACTGGTCAGTTGTGTAAGTGCCTTCAGTTGGACTACTTGTTACTCCAGTTGTTCCTGATTTATCAGTTGTATAGGTGCCATCAGTTTGCCCAGTTGTTAAGTGAGTTGTACCGGTCTGAACAGTTGTTGTTGAAGTGCCATCAGTAGGCTCACTTGATACCTGAGTTGTATCAGATTGGTCAGATGGGGAGGTACCATCAGTTTGTCCAGTTGTTATCTCAGTTTTAACAGATTGGTCAGTTGTGTAAGTGCCTTCAGTTGGACCACTTGTTTCTCCAGTTGTTCCTGATTTATCAGTTGTGAAGGTGCCATCAGTAGACTCACTTGTTACTTCAGTTGTATCAGATTTATCAGTTGTATAGGTGCCATCAGTTTGCCCAGTTGTTAATTGAGTTGTACCGGTCTGAACAGTTGTTGTTGAAGTGCCATCAGTAGGCTCACTTGTTATCTCAGTTGTACCAGATTGATTAGATGTGAAGGTGCCATCAGTTTGCCCAGTTGTTAAGTGAGTTGTACCGGTCTCATCACTAGTGGAAGTGCCATCGGTTTGCCCAGTAGTTACCTCAGTTGTATCAGATTGATCAGTTGTGGAGGTGCCATCGGTTTGCCCAGTTGTTATCGCAGTTTTACCAGATTGGTCAGTTGTGAAAGTGCCTTCAGTTGGACTACTTGTTACTCCAGTTGTTCCAGATTTATCAGTTGTATAGGTGCCATCAGTTTGCCCAGTTGTTAAGTGAGTTGTACCGGTCTCATCACTTGTGGAAGTGCCATCGGTTTGCCCAGTAGGTACCTCAGTTGTATCAGATTGATAAGATGTGGAGGTGTCATCGGTTTGCCCAGTTGTTATCTCAGTTTTACCAGATTGGTCAGTTGTGTAAGTGCCTTCAGTTGGACCACTTGTTACTCCAGTTGTTCCAGATTTATCAGTTGTATAGGTGCCATCAGATTGCCCAGTTGTTAAGTGAGTTGTACCGGTCTCATCACTAGTGGAAGTGGCATCGGTTTGCCCAGTAGTTACCTCAGTTGTATAAGATTGATCAGTTGTGGAGGTGCCATCGGTTTTCCCAGTTGTTATCTCAGTTTCACCAGATTGGTCAGTTGTGAAAGTGCCTTCAGTTGGACTACTTGTTACTCCAGTTGTTCCTGATTTATCAGTTGTATAGGTGCCATCAGTAGACTCACTTGTTACTTCAGTTGTATCAGATTTATCAGTTGTATAGGTGCCATCAGTTTGCCCAGTTGTTAATTGAGTGGTACCAGTCTGAACAGTTGTTGTTGAAGTGCCATCAGTAGGCTCACTTGATACCTGAGTTGGATCAGATTGATCAGATGTGGAGGTGCCAACGGTTTGCCCAGTTGTTATCTCAGTTTTACCAGATTGGTCAGTTGTGTAAGTGCCTTCAGTTGGACCACTTGTTACTCCAGTTGTTCCAGATTGATCAGTTGTGAAGGTGCCATCAGTTTGCCCAGTTGTTAAGTGAGTTGTACCGGTCTCATCACTAGTGGAAGTGCCATCAGTTTGCCCAGTTGTTAATTGAGTTGTACTGGTCTGAACAGTTGATGTTGAAGTGCCATCAGTAGGCTCACTTGTTACCTCAGTTGTTCCAGATTGATCAGATGTGGAGGTGCCATCGGTTTGCCCAGTAGTTACCTCAGTTGTATCAGATTGATCAGTTGTGGAGGTGCCATCGGTTTTCCCAGTTGTTATCGCAGTTTTACGAGATTGGTCAGTTGTGAAAGTGCCTTCAGTTGGACTACTTGTTACTCCAGTTTTTCCTGTTTTATCAGTTGTATAGGTGCCATCAGTTTGCCCAGTTGTTAATTGAGTTGTACCGGTCTGAACAGTTGTTGTTGAAGTGCCATCAGTAGGCTCACTTGATATCTCAGTTGTACCAGATTGATCAGATGTGAAGGTGCCATCAGTTTGCCCAGTTGTTAAGTGAGTTGTACCGGTCTCATCACTAGTGGAAGTGCCATCGGTTTGCCCAGTAGTTACCTCAGTTGTATCAGATTGATCAGTTGTGGAGGTGCCATCGGTTTGCCCAGTTGTTATCGCAGTTTTACCAGATTGGTCAGTTGTGAAAGTGCCTTCAGTTGGACTGCTTGTTACTCCAGTTGTTCCTGATTTATCAGTTGTATAGGTGCCATCACTTTGCCCAGTTGTTAATTGAGTTGTACCGGTCTGAACAGTTGTTGTTGAAGTGCCATCAGTAGGCTCACTTGTTATCTCAGTTGTACCAGATTGATCAGATGTGAAGGTGCCATCAGTTTGCCCAGTTGTTAAGTGAGTTGTACCGGTCTCATCACTAGTGGAAGTGCCATCGGTTTGCCCAGTAGTTACCTCAGTTGTATCAGATTGATCAGTTGTGGAGGTGCCATCGGTTTGCCCAGTTGTTATCGCAGTTTTACCAGATTGGTCAGTTGTGAAAGTGCCTTCAGTTGGACTACTTGTTACTCCAGTTGTTCCAGATTGATCAGTTGTGGAGGAACCATCAGTTTGCCCAGTTGTTAAGTGAGTTGTACCGGTCTCATCACTTGTGGAAGTGCCATCGGTTTGCCCAGTAGTTACCTCAGTTGTATCAGATTGATAAGATGTGGAGGTGTCATCGGTTTGCCCAGTTGTTATCTCAGTTTTACCAGATTGGTCAGTTGTGTTAGTGCCTTGAGTTGGACCACTTGTTACTCCAGTTGTTCCAGATTTAATAGTTGTATAGGTGCCATCAGTTTGCCCAGTTGTCAAGTGAGTTGTACCGGTTTCATCACTAGTGGAAGTGGCATCGGTTTGCCCAGTAGTTACCTCAGTTGTATAAGATTGATCAGTTGTGGAGGTGCCATCGGTTTTCCCAGTTGTTATCACAGTTATACCAGATTGGTCAGTTGTGAAAGTGCCTTCAGTTGGACTACTTGTTACTCCAGTTGTTCCTGATTTATCAGTTGTATAGGTGCCATCAGTTTGCCCAGTTGTTAATTGAGTTGTACCAGTCTGAACAGTTGTTGTTGAAGTGCCATCAGTAGGCTCACTTCTTACCTCAGTTGTTCCAGATTGATCAGATGTGGAGGTGCCATCGGTTTGCCCAGTTGTTATCTCAGTTTTACCAGATTGGTCAGTTGTGAAAGTGCCTTCAGTTGGACTACTTGTTACTCCAGTTGTTCCTGATTTATCAGTTGTATAGGTGCCATCAGTAGACTCACTTGTTACTTCAGTTGTATCAGATCTATCAGTTGTATAGGTGCCATCAGTTTGCCCAGTTGTTAATTGAGTTGTACCGGTCTCATCACTAGTGGAAGTGCCATCGGTTTGCCCAGTAGTTACCTCAGTTGTATCAGATTGATAAAATGTAGAGGTGCCATCGGTTTGCCCAGTTGTTATCTCAGTTTTACCAGATTGGTCAGTTGTGAAAGTGCCTTCAGTTGGACTACTTGTTACTCCAGTTGTTCCTGATTTATCAGTTGTATAGGTGCCATCAGTTTGCCCAGTTGTTAATTGAGTTGTACCGGTCTGAACAGTTGTTGTTGAAGTGCCATCAGTAGGCTCACTTGATACCTGAGTTGTATCAGATTGGTCAGATGGGGAGGTACTATCAGTTTGTCCAGTTGTTATCTCAGTTTTACCAGATTGGTCAGTTGTGAAAGTGCCTTCAGTTGGACTACTTGTTACTCCAGTTGTTCCAGATTTATCAGTTGTATAGGTGCCATCAGTTTGGCCAGTTGTTAATTGAGTTGTACCGGTCTGAACAGTTGTTGTTGAAGTGCCATCAGTAGGCTCACTTGTTACCTCAGTTGTACCAGATTGATCAGATGTGAAGGTGCCATCAGTTTGCCCAGTTGTTAAGTGAGTTGTACTGGTCTCATCACTAGTGGAAGTGCCATCGGTATGCCCAGTAGTTACCTCAGTTGTATCAGATTGATCAGTTGTGGAGGTGCCATCGGTTTGCCCAGTTGTTAACTCAGTTTTACCAGATTGGTCGGTTGTGTAAGTACCATCAGTTGGACCACTTGTTACTTCAGTTGTTCCTGATTTATCAGTTGTATAGGTGCCATCAGTTTGCCCAGTTGTTAATTGAGTTGTATCGGTCTGAACAGTTGTTGTTGAAGTGCCATCAGTAGGCTCACTTGATACCTGAGTTGTATCAGATTGGTCAGATGGGGAGGTACCATCAGTTTGTCCAGTTGTTATCTCAGTTTTACCAGATTGGTCAGTTGTGTAAGTGCCTTCAGTTGGACCACTTGTTTCTCCAGTTGTTCCAGATTGATCAGTTGAGGAGGAACCATCAGTTTGGCCAGTTGTTAAGTGAGTTGTACCGGTCTCATCACTTGTGGAAGTGCTATCGGTTTGCCCAGTAGTTACCTCAGTTGTATCAGATTGATAAAATGTGGAGGTGCCATCGGTCTGCCCAGTTGTTATCTCAGTTTTACCAGATTGGTCAGTTGTGAAAGTGCCTTCAGTTGGACTACTTGTTACTCCAGTTGTTCCTGATTTATCAGTTGTATAGGTGCCATCAGTTTGCCCAGTTGTTAATTGAGTTGTACCGGTCTGAACAGTTGTTGTTGAAGTGCCATCAGTAGGCTCACTTGATACCTGAGTTGTATCAGATTGGTCAGATGGGGAGGTACCATCAGTTTGTCCAGTTGTTATCTCAGTTTTACCAGATTGGTCAGTTGTGTAAGCGCCTTCAGTTGGACTACTTGTTATTCCAGTTGTTCCAGATTGATCAGTTGTGGAGGAACCATCAGTTTGCCCAGTTGTTAATTGAGTTGTATCGGTCTGAACAGTTGTTGTTGAAGTGCCATCAGT
This sequence comes from Lateolabrax maculatus, assembly GCA_031216445.1. Taxonomy (NCBI): domain Eukaryota; kingdom Metazoa; phylum Chordata; class Actinopteri; order Acropomatiformes; family Lateolabracidae; genus Lateolabrax; species Lateolabrax maculatus. The sequence goes on from CM062207.1 coordinate 17,887,088, forward strand.
AGGCTCACTTGATACCTGAGTTGTATCAGATTGGTCAGATGGGGAGGTACTATCAGTTTGTCCAGTTGTTATCTCAGTTTTACCAGATTGGTCAGTTGTGAAAGTGCCTTCAGTTGGACTACTTGTTACTCCAGTTGTTCCAGATTTATCAGTTGTATAGGTGCCATCAGTTTGCCCAGTTGTTAATTGAGTTGTACCGGTCTGAGCAGCTGTTGTTGAAGTGCCATCAGTAGGCTCACTTGATACCTGAGTTGTATCAGATTGATCAGATGTGGAGGTGCCATCGGTTTGCCCAGTTGTTATCTCAGTTTTACCAGATTGGTCAGTTGTGTATGTGCCTTCAGTTGGACCACTTGTTTCTCCAGTTGTTCCAGATTGATCAGTTGTGGAGGAACCATCAGTTTGGCCAGTTGTTAAGTGAGTTGTACTGGTCTCATCACTTGTGGAAGTGCCATCGGTTGGCCCAGTAGTTACCTCAGTTGTATCAGATTGATAAGATGTGGAGGTGCCATCGGTTTGCCCAGTTTTTAATTGAGTTGTACCAGTCTGAACAGTTGTTGTTGAAGTGCCATCAGTAGGCTCACTTGTTATCTCAGTTGTACCAGATTGATCAGATGTGAAGGTGCCATCAGTTTGCCCAGTTGTTAAGTGAGTTGTACCGGTCTCATCACTAGTGGAAGTGCCATCGGTTTGCACAGTAGTTACCTCAGTTGTATCAGATTGATCAGTTGTGGAGGTGCCATCGGTTTGCCCAGTTGTTATCGCAGTTTTACCAGATTGGTCAGTTGTGAAAGTGCCTTCAGTTGGATTACTTGTTACTCCAGTTGTTCCTGATTTATCAGTTGTATAGGTGCCATCAGTAGACTCACTTGTTACTTCAGTTGTATCAGATTTATCAGTTGTATAGGTGCCATCAGTTTGCCCAGTTGTTAATTGAGTTGTACCGGTCTGAACAGTTGTTGTTGAAGTGCCATCAGTAGGCTCACTTGTTACCTCAGTTGTTCCAGATTGATCAGATGTGGAGGTGCCATCGGTTTGCCCAGTTGTTATCTCAGTTTTACCAGATTGGTCAGTTGTGGAGGTGCCTTCAGTTGGACCACTTGTTTCTCCAGTTGTTCCTGATTCATCAGTTGTATAGGTGCCATCAGTTTGCCCAGTTGTTAATTGAGTTGTACCGGTCTGAACAGTTGTTGTTGAAGTGCCATCAGTAGGCTCACTTGTTATCTCAGATGTACCAGATTGATCAGATGTGAAGGTGCCATCAGTTTGCCCAGTTGTTAAGTGAGTTGTACCGGTCTCATCACTAGTGGAAGTGCCATCGGTTTGCCCAGTAGTTACCTCAGTTGTATCAGATTGATCAGTTGTGGAGGTGCCATCGGTTTGCCCAGTTGTTATCGCAGTTTTACCAGATTGGTCAGTTGTGAAAGTGCCTTCAGTTGGACTACTTGTTACTCCAGTTGTTCCTGATTTATCAGTTGTATAGGTGCCATCAGTTTGCCCAGTTGTTAATTGAGTTGTACCAGTCTGAACAGTTGTTGTTGAAGTGCCATCAGTAGGCTCACTTGTTATCTCAGTTGTACCAGATTGATCAGATGTGAAGGTGCCATCAGTTTGCCCAGTTGTTAAGTGAGTTGTACCGGTCTCATCACTAGTGGAAGTGCCATCGGTTTGCACAGTAGTTACCTCAGTTGTATCAGATTGATCAGTTGTGGAGGTGCCATCGGTTTGCCCTGTTGTTATCGCAGTTTTACCAGATTGGTCAGTTGTGAAAGTGCCTTCAGTTGGATTACTTGTTACTCCAGTTGTTCCTGATTTATCAGATGTATAGGTGCCATCAGTAGACTCACTTGTTACTTCAGTTGTATCAGATTTATCAGTTGTATAGGTGCCATCAGTTTGCCCAGTTGTTAATTGAGTTGTACCAGTCTGAACAGTTGTTGTTGAAGTGCCATCAGTAGGCTCACTTGATACCTGAGTTGGATCAGATTGATCAGATGTGGAGGTGCCAACGGTTTGCCCAGTTGTTAAGTGAGTTGTACCGGTCTCATCACTAGTGGAAGTGCCATCGGTTTGCCCAGTAGTTACCTCAGTTGTATCAGATTGATCAGTTGTGGAGGTGCCATCGGTTTGCCCAGTTGTTAACTCAGTTTTACCAGATTGGTCAGTTGTGTAAGTACCTTCAGTTGGACCACTTGTTACTCCAGTTGTTCCTGATTTATCAGTTGTATAGGTGCCATCAGTTTGCCCAGTTGTTAATTGAGTTGTATCGGTCTGAACAGTTGTTGTTGAAGTGCCATCAGTAGGCTCACTTGATACCTGAGTTGTATCAGATTGGTCAGATGGGGAGGTACCATCAGTTTGTCCAGTTGTTATCTCAGTTTTACCAGATTGGTCAGTTGTGTAAGCGCCTTCAGTTGGACTACTTGTTATTCCAGTTGTTCCAGATTGATCAGTTGTGGAGGAACCATCAGTTTGCCCAGTTGTTAATTGAGTTGTATCGGTCTGAACAGTTGTTGTTGAAGTGCCATCAGTAGGCTCACTTGATACCTGAGTTGTATCAGATTGGTCAGATGGGGAGGTACTATCAGTTTGTCCAGTTGTTATCTCAGTTTTACCAGATTGGTCAGTTGTGTAAGTGCCTTCAGTTGGACCACTTGTTTCTCCAGTTGTTCCAGATTGATCAGTTGTGGAGGAACCATCAGTTTGGCCAGTTGTTAAGTGAGTTGTACCGGTCTCATCACTTGTGGAAGTGCTATCGGTTTGCCCAGTAGTTACTTCAGTTGTATCAGATTTATCAGTTGTATAGGTGCCATCAGTTTGCCCAGTTGTTAATTGAGTTGTACCGGTCTGAACAGTTGTTGTTGAAGTGCCATCAGTAGGCTCACTTGTTACCTCAGTTGTTCCAGATTGATCAGATGTGGAGGTGCCATCGGTTTGCCCAGTTGTTATCTCAGTTTTACCAGATTGGTCAGTTGTGGAGGTGCCTTCAGTTGGACCACTTGTTTCTCCAGTTGTTTTTGATTCATCAGTTGTATAGGTGCCATCAGTAGACTCACTTGTTACTTCAGTTGTATCAGATTTATCAGTTGTATAGGTGCCATCAGTTTGCCCAGTTGTTAATTGAGTTGTACCGGTCTGAACAGTTGTTGTTGAAGTGCCATCAGTAGGCTCACTTGTCATCTCAGTTGTACCAGATTGATCAGATGTGAAGGTGCCATCAGTTTGCCCAGTTGTTAAGTGAGTTGTACCGGTCTCATCACTAGTGGAAGTGCCATCGGTTTGCCCAGTAGTTACCTCAGTTGTATCAGATTGATCAGTTGTGGAGGTGCCATCGGTTTGCCCAGTTGTTATCGCAGTTTTACCAGATTGGTCAGTTGTGAAAGTGCCTTCAGTTGGACTACTTGTTACTCCAGTTGTTCCAGATTGATCAGTTGTGGAGGAACCATCAGTTTGCCCAGTTGTTAAGTGAGTTGTACCGGTCTGAACAGTTGTTGTTGAAGTGCCATCAGTAGGCTCACTTGATACCTGAGTTGTATCAGATTGATCAGATGTGGAAGTGCCATCGGTTTGCCCAGTTGTTATCTCAGTTTTACCAGATTGGTCAGTTGTGTAAGTGCCTTCAGTTGGACCACTTGTTTCTCCAGTTGTTCCAGATTGATCAGTTGTGGAGGAACCATCAGTTTGGCCAGTTGTTAAGTGAGTTGTACCGGTCTCATCACTAGTGGAAGTGCCATCGGTTTGCCCAGTAGTTACCTCAGTGGTATCAGATTGATCAGTTGTGGAGGTGCCATCGGTTTTCCCAGTTGTTATCGCAGTTTTACCAGATTGGTCAGTTGTGAAATTGCCTTCAGTTGGACTACTTGTTACTCCAGTTGTTCCTGATTTATCAGTTGTATAGGTGCCATCAGTTTGCCCAGTTGTTAATTGAGTTGTACCGGTCTGAACAGTTGTTGTTGAAGTGCCATCAGTAGGCTCACTTGTTACCTCAGTTGTACCAGATTGATCAGATGTGAAGGTGCCATCAGTTTGCCCAGTTGTTAAGTGAGTTGTACTGGTCTCATCACTAGTGGAAGTGCCATCGGTATGCCCAGTAGTTACCTCAGTTGTATCAGATTGATCAGTTGTGGAGGTGCCATCGGTTTGCCCAGTTGTTAACTCAGTTTTACCAGATTGGTCGGTTGTGTAAGTACCTTCAGTTGGACCACTTGTTACTTCAGTTGTTCCTGATTTATCAGTTGTATAGGTGCCATCAGTTTGCCCAGTTGTTAATTGAGTTGTATCGGTCTGAACAGTTGTTGTTAAAGTGCCATCAGTAGGCTCACTTGATACCTGAGTTGTATCAGATTGGTCAGATGGGGAGGTACCATCAGTTTGTCCAGTTGTTATCTCAGTTTTACCAGATTGGTCAGTTGTGTATGTGCCTTCAGTTGGACCACTTGTTTCTCCAGTTGTTCCAGATTGATCAGTTGTGGAGGAACCATCAGTTTGGCCAGTTGTTAAGTGAGTTGTACTGGTCTCATCACTTGTGGAAGTGCCATCGGTTGGCCCAGTAGTTACCTCAGTTGTATCAGATTGATAAGATGTGGAGGTGCCATCGGTTTGCCCAGTTGTTAATTGAGTTGTACCAGTCTGAACAGTTGTTGTTGAAGTGCCATCAGTAGGCTCACTTGTTATCTCAGTTGTACCAGATTGATCAGATGTGAAGGTGCCATCAGTTTGCCCAGTTGTTAAGTGAGTTGTACCGGTCTCATCACTAGTGGAAGTGCCATCGGTTTGCACAGTAGTTACCTCAGTTGTATCAGATTGATCAGTTGTGGAGGTGCCATCGGTTTGCCCAGTTGTTATCGCAGTTTTACCAGATTGGTCAGTTGTGAAAGTGCCTTCAGTTGGATTACTTGTTACTCCAGTTGTTCCTGATTTATCAGTTGTATAGGTGCCATCAGTAGACTCACTTGTTACTTCAGTTGTATCAGATTTATCAGTTGTATAGGTGCCATCAGTTTGCCCAGTTGTTAATTGAGTTGTACCGGTCTGAACAGTTGTTGTTGAAGTGCCATCAGTAGGCTCACTTGTTACCTCAGTTGTTCCAGATTGATCAGATGTGGAGGTGCCATCGGTTTGCCCAGTTGTTATCTCAGTTTTACCAGATTGGTCAGTTGTGGAGGTGCCTTCAGTTGGACCACTTGTTTCTCCAGTTGTTCCTGATTCATCAGTTGTATAGGTGCCATCAGTTTGCCCAGTTGTTAATTGAGTTGTACCGGTCTGAACAGTTGTTGTTGAAGTGCCATCAGTAGGCTCACTTGTTATCTCAGATGTACCAGATTGATCAGATGTGAAGGTGCCATCAGTTTGCCCAGTTGTTAAGTGAGTTGTACCGGTCTCATCACTAGTGGAAGTGCCATCGGTTTGCCCAGTAGTTACCTCAGTTGTATCAGATTGATCAGTTGTGGAGGTGCCATCGGTTTGCCCAGTTGTTATCGCAGTTTTACCAGATTGGTCAGTTGTGAAAGTGCCTTCAGTTGGACTACTTGTTACTCCAGTTGTTCCTGATTTATCAGTTGTATAGGTGCCATCAGTTTGCCCAGTTGTTAATTGAGTTGTACCAGTCTGAACAGTTGTTGTTGAAGTGCCATCAGTAGGCTCACTTGTTATCTCAGTTGTACCAGATTGATCAGATGTGAAGGTGCCATCAGTTTGCCCAGTTGTTAAGTGAGTTGTACCGGTCTCATCACTAGTGGAAGTGCCATCGGTTTGCACAGTAGTTACCTCAGTTGTATCAGATTGATCAGTTGTGGAGGTGCCATCGGTTTGCCCTGTTGTTATCGCAGTTTTACCAGATTGGTCAGTTGTGAAAGTGCCTTCAGTTGGATTACTTGTTACTCCAGTTGTTCCTGATTTATCAGATGTATAGGTGCCATCAGTAGACTCACTTGTTACTTCAGTTGTATCAGATTTATCAGTTGTATAGGTGCCATCAGTTTGCCCAGTTGTTAATTGAGTTGTACCAGTCTGAACAGTTGTTGTTGAAGTGCCATCAGTAGGCTCACTTGATACCTGAGTTGGATCAGATTGATCAGATGTGGAGGTGCCAACGGTTTGCCCAGTTGTTAAGTGAGTTGTACCGGTCTCATCACTAGTGGAAGTGCCATCGGTTTGCCCAGTAGTTACCTCAGTTGTATCAGATTGATCAGTTGTGGAGGTGCCATCGGTTTGCCCAGTTGTTAACTCAGTTTTACCAGATTGGTCAGTTGTGTAAGTACCTTCAGTTGGACCACTTGTTACTCCAGTTGTTCCTGATTTATCAGTTGTATAGGTGCCATCAGTTTGCCCAGTTGTTAATTGAGTTGTATCGGTCTGAACAGTTGTTGTTGAAGTGCCATCAGTAGGCTCACTTGATACCTGAGTTGTATCAGATTGGTCAGATGGGGAGGTACCATCAGTTTGTCCAGTTGTTATCTCAGTTTTACCAGATTGGTCAGTTGTGTAAGCACCTTCAGTTGGACTACTTGTTATTCCAGTTGTTCCAGATTGATCAGTTGTGGAGGAACCATCAGTTTGCCCAGTTGTTAATTGAGTTGTATCGGTCTGAACAGTTGTTGTTGAAGTGCCATCAGTAGGCTCACTTGATACCTGAGTTGTATCAGATTGGTCAGATGGGGAGGTACTATCAGTTTGTCCAGTTGTTATCTCAGTTTTACCAGATTGGTCAGTTGTGTAAGTGCCTTCAGTTGGACCACTTGTTTCTCCAGTTGTTCCAGATTGATCAGTTGTGGAGGAACCATCAGTTTGGCCAGTTGTTAAGTGAGTTGTACCGGTCTCATCACTTGTGGAAGTGCTATCGGTTTGCCCAGTAGTTACCTCAGTTGTATCAGATTGATAAAATGTGGAGGTGCCATCGGTTTGCCCAGTTGTTATCTCAGTTTTACCAGATTGGTCAGTTGTGAAAGTGCCTTCAGTTGGACTACTTGTTACTCCAGTTGTTCCTGATTTATCAGTTGTATAGGTGCCATCAGTTTGCCCAGTTGTTAATTGAGTTGTACCGGTCTGAACAGTTGTTGTTGAAGTGCCATCAGTAGGCTCACTTGATACCTGAGTTGTATCAGATTGATCAGATGTGGAGGTGCCATCGGTTTGCCCAGTTGTTATCTCAGTTTTACCAGATTGGTCAGTTGTGTAAGTGCCTTTAGTTGGACCACTTGTTTCTCCAGTTGTTCCAGATTGATCAGTTGTGGAGGAACCATCAGTTTGGCCAGTTGTTAAGTGAGTTGTACTGGTCTCATCACTTGTGGAAGTGCCATCGGTTTGCCCAGTAGTTACTTCAGTTGTATCAGATTTATCAGTTGTATAGGTGCCATCAGTTTGCCCAGTTGTTAATTGAGTTGTACCGGTCTGAACAGTTGTTGTTGAAGTGCCATCAGTAGGCTCACTTGTTACCTCAGTTGTTCCAGATTGATCAGATGTGGAGGTGCCATCGGTTTGCCCAGTTGTTATCGCAGTTTTACCAGATTGGTCAGTTGTGGAGGTGCCTTCAGTTGGACCACTTGTTTCTCCAGTTGTTCCTGATTCATCAGTTGTATAGGTGCCATCAGTTTGCCCAGTTGTTAATTGAGTTGTACCGGTCTGAACAGTTGTTGTTGAAGTGCCATCAGTAGGCTCACTTGTTATCTCAGATGTACCAGATTGATCAGATGTGAAGGTGCCATCAGTTTGCCCAGTTGTTAAGTGAGTTGTACCGGTCTCATCACTAGTGGAAGTGCCATCGGTTTGCCCAGTAGTTACCTCAGTTGTATCAGATTGATCAGTTGTGGAGGTGCCATCGGTTTGCCCAGTTGTTATCGCAGTTTTACCAGATTGGTCAGTTGTGAAAGTGCCTTCAGTTGGACTACTTGTTACTCCAGTTGTTCCTGATTTATCAGTTGTATAGGTGCCATCAGTAGACTCACTTGTTACTTCAGTTGTATCAGATTTATCAGTTGTATAGGTGCCATCAGTTTGCCCAGTTGTTAATTGAGTTGTACCAGTCTGAACAGTTGTTGTTGAAGTGCCATCAGTAGGCTCACTTGATACCTGAGTTGGATCAGATTGATCAGATGTGGAGGTGCCAACGGTTTGCCCAGTTGTTAAGTGAGTTGTACCGGTCTCATCACTAGTGGAAGTGCCATCGGTTTGCCCAGTAGTTACCTCAGTTGTATCAGATTGATCAGTTGTGGAGGTGCCATCGGTTTGCCCAGTTGTTAACTCAGTTTTACCAGATTGGTCAGTTGTGTAAGTACCTTCAGTTGGACCACTTGTTACTCCAGTTGTTCCTGATTTATCAGTTGTATAGGTGCCATCAGTTTGCCCAGTTGTTAATTGAGTTGTATCGGTCTGAACAGTTGTTGTTGAAGTGCCATCAGTAGGCTCACTTGATACCTGAGTTGTATCAGATTGGTCAGATGGGGAGGTACTATCAGTTTGTCCAGTTGTTATCTCAGTTTTACCAGATTGGTCAGTTGTGAAAGTGCCTTCAGTTGGACTACTTGTTACTCCAGTTGTTCCAGATTTATCAGTTGTATAGGTGCCATCAGTTTGGCCAGTTGTTAAGTGAGTTGTACCGGTCTGAACAGTTGTTGTTGAACTGCCATCAGTAGGCTCACTTGATACCTGAGTTGTATCAGATTGGTCAGATGGGGAGGTACCATCAGTTTGTCCAGTTGTTATCTCAGTTTTACCAGATTGGTCAGTTGTGTAAGTGCCTTCAGTTGGACCACTTGTTTCTCCAGTTGTTACAGATTGATCAGTTGAGGAGGAACCATCAGTTTGGCCAGTTGTTAAGTGAGTTGTACCGGTCTCATCACTTGTGGAAGTGCTATCGGTTTGCCCAGTAGTTACCTCAGTTGTATCCGATTGATAAAATGTTGAGGTGCCATCGGTTTGCCCAGTTGTTATCTCAGTTTTACCAGATTGGTCAGTTGTGAAAGTGCCTTCAGTTGGACTACTTGTTATTCCAGTTGTTCCTGATTTATCAGTTGTATAGGTGCCATCAGTTTGCCCAGTTGTTAATTGAGTTGTACTGGTCTGAACAGCTGTTGTTGAAGTGCCATCAGTAGGCTCACTTGATACCTGAGTTGTATCAGATTGATCAGATGTGGAGGTGCCATCGGTTTGCCCAGTTGTTATCTCAGTTTTACCAGATTGGTCAGTTGTGTAAGTGCCTTCAGTTGGACCACTTGTTTCTCCAGTTGTTCCAGATTGATCAGTTGTGGAGGAACCATCAGTTTGGCCAGTTGTTAAGTGAGTTGTACTGGTCTCATCACTTGTGGAAGTGCCATCGGTTGGCCCAGTAGTTACCTCAGTTGTATCAGATTGATAAGATGTGGAGGTGCCATCGGTTTGCCCAGTTGTTATCTCAGTTTTACCAGATTGGTCAGTTGTGAAAGTGCCATCAGTTGGACTACTTGTTACTCCAGTTGTTCCTGATTCATCAGTTGTATAGGTGCCATCAGTAGACTCACTTGTTACTTCAGTTGTATCAGATTTATCAGTTGTATAGGTGCCATCAGTTTGCCCAGTTGTTAATTGAGTTGTACCGGTCTGAACAGTTGTTGTTGAAGTGCCATCAGTAGGCTCACTTGATACCTGAGTTGTATCAGATTGGTCAGATGGGGAGGTACCATCAGTTTGTCCAGTTGTTATCTCAGTTTTACCAGATTGGTCAGTTGTGTAAGCGCCTTCAGTTGGACTACTTGTTATTCCAGTTGTTCCAGATTGATCAGTTGTGGAGGAACCATCAGTTTGCCCAGTTGTTAATTGAGTTGTATCGGTCTGAACAGTTGTTGTTGAAGTGCCATCAGTAGGCTCACTTGATACCTGAGTTGTATCAGATTGGTCAGATGGGGAGGTACTATCAGTTTGTCCAGTTGTTATCTCAGTTTTACCAGATTGGTCAGTTGTGAAAGTGCCTTCAGTTGGACTACTTGTTACTCCAGTTGTTCCAGATTTATCAGTTGTATAGGTGCCATCAGTTTGCCCAGTTGTTAATTGAGTTGTACCGGTCTGAACAGCTGTTGTTGAAGTGCCATCAGTAGGTTCACTTGATACCTGAGTTGTATCAGATTGATCAGATTTGGAGGTGCCATCGGTTTGCCCAGTTGTTATCTCAGTTTTACCAGATTGGTCAGTTGTGTAAGTGCCTTCAGTTGGACCACTTGTTTCTCCAGTTGTTCCAGATTGATCAGTTGTGGAGGAACCATCAGTTTGGCCAGTTGTTAAGTGAGTTGTACTGGTCTCATCACTTGTGGAAGTGCCATCGGTTGGCCCAGTAGTTACCTCAGTTGTATCAGATTGATAAGATGTGGAGGTGCCATCGGTTTGCCCAGTTGTTATCTCAGTTTTACCAGATTGGTCAGTTGTGAAAGTGCCATCAGTTGGACTACTTGTTACTCCAGTTGTTCCTGATTCATCAGTTGTATAGGTGCCATCAGTAGACTCACTTGTTACTTCAGTTGTATCAGATTTATCAGTTGTATAGGTGCCATCAGTTTGCCCAGTTGTTAATTGAGTTGTACCGGTCTGAACAGTTGTTGTTGAAGTGCCATCAGTAGGCTCACTTGATACCTGAGTTGTATCAGATTGGTCAGATGGGGAGGTACCATCAGTTTGTCCAGTTGTTATCTCAGTTTTACCAGATTGGTCAGTTGTGTAAGCACCTTCAGTTGGACTACTTGTTATTCCAGTTGTTCCAGATTGATCAGTTGTGGAGGAACCATCAGTTTGCCCAGTTGTTAATTGAGTTGTATCGGTCTGAACAGTTGTTGTTGAAGTGCCATCAGTAGGCTCACTTGATACCTGAGTTGTATCAGATTGGTCAGATGGGGAGGTACTATCAGTTTGTCCAGTTGTTATCTCAGTTTTACCAGATTGGTCAGTTGTGAAAGTGCCTTCAGTTGGACTACTTGTTACTCCAGTTGTTCCAGATTTATCAGTTGTATAGGTGCCATCAGTTTGCCCAGTTGTTAATTGAGTTGTACCGGTCTGAACAGCTGTTGTTGAAGTGCCATCAGTAGGTTCACTTGATACCTGAGTTGTATCAGATTGATCAGATTTGGAGGTGCCATCGGTTTGCCCAGTTGTTATCTCAGTTTTACCAGATTGGTCAGTTGTGTAAGTGCCTTCAGTTGGACCACTTGTTTCTCCAGTTGTTCCAGATTGATCAGTTGTGGAGGAACCATCAGTTTGGCCAGTTGTTAAGTGAGTTGTACTGGTCTCATCACTTGTGGAAGTGCCATCGGTTGGCCCAGTAGTTACCTCAGTTGTATCAGATTGATAAGATGTGGAGGTGCCATCGGTTTGCCCAGTTGTTATCTCAGTTTTACCAGATTGGTCAGTTGTGAAAGTGCCATCAGTTGGACTACTTGTTACTCCAGTTGTTCCTGATTCATCAGTTGTATAGGTGCCATCAGTAGACTCACTTGTTACTTCAGTTGTATCAGATTTATCAGTTGTATAGGTGCCATCAGTTTGCCCAGTTGTTAATTGAGTTGTACCGGTCTGAACAGTTGTTGTTGAAGTGCCATCAGTAGGCTCACTTGATACCTGAGTTGTATCAGATTGGTCAGATGGGGAGGTACCATCAGTTTGTCCAGTTGTTATCTCAGTTTTACCAGATTGGTCAGTTGTGTAAGCGCCTTCAGTTGGACTACTTGTTATTCCAGTTGTTCCAGATTGATCAGTTGTGGAGGAACCATCAGTTTGCCCAGTTGTTAATTGAGTTGTATCGGTCTGAACAGTTGTTGTTGAAGTGCCATCAGTAGGCTCACTTGATACCTGAGTTGTATCAGATTGGTCAGATGGGGAGGTACTATCAGTTTGTCCAGTTGTTATCTCAGTTTTACCAGATTGGTCAGTTGTGAAAGTGCCTTCAGTTGGACTACTTGTTACTCCAGTTGTTCCAGATTTATCAGTTGTATAGGTGCCATCAGTTTGCCCAGTTGTTAATTGAGTTGAATTGGTCTGAACAGCTGTTGTTGAAGTGCCATCAGTAGGTTCACTTGATACCTGAGTTGTATCAGATTGATCAGATGTGGAGGTGCCATCGGTTTGCCCAGTTGTTATCTCAGTTTTACCAGATTGGTCAGTTGTGTAAGTGCCTTCAGTTGGACCACTTGTTTCTCCAGTTGTTGCAGATTGATCAGTTGTGGAGGAACCATCAGTTTGGCCAGTTGTTAAGTGAGTTGTACTGGTCTCATCACTTGTGGAAGTGCCATTGGTTGGCCCAGTAGTTACCTCAGTTGTATCAGATTGATAAGATGTGGAGGTGCCATCGGTTTGCCCAGTTGTTATCTCAGTTTTACCAGATTGGTCAGTTGTGAAAGTGCCATCAGTTGGACTACTTGTTACTCCAGTTGTTCCTGATTCATCAGTTGTATAGGTGCCATCAGTAGACTCACTTGTTACTTCAGTTGTATCAGATTTATCAGTTGTATAGGTGCCATCAGTTTGCCCAGTTGTTAATTGAGTTGTACCGGTCTGAACAGTTGTTGTTGAAGTGCCATCAGTAGGCTCACTTGATACCTGAGTTGTATCTGATTGATCAGATGTGGAGGTGCCATCGGTTTGCCCAGTTGTTATCTCAGTTTTACCAGATTGGTCAGTTGTGTAAGTGCCTTCAGTTGGACCACTTGTTTCTCCAGTTGTTCCAGATTGATCAGTTGTGGAGGAACCATCAGTTTGGCCAGTTGTTAAGTGAGTTGTACTGGTCTCATCACTTGTGGAAGTGCCATCGGTTTGCCCAGTAGTTACTTCAGTTGTATCAGATTTATCAGTTGTATAGGTGCCATCAGTTTGCCCAGTTGTTAATTGAGTTGTACCGGTCTGAACAGTTGTTGTTGAAGTGCCATCAGTAGGCTCACTTGTTACCTCAGTTGTTCCAGATTGATCAGATGTGGAGGTGCCATCGGTTTGCCCAGTTGTTATCTCAGTTTTACCAGATTGGTCAGTTGTGGAGGTGCCTTCAGTTGGACCACTTGTTTCTCCAGTTGTTCCTGATTCATCAGTTGTATAGGTGCCATCAGTAGACTCACTTGTTACTTCAGTTGTATCAGATTTATCAGTTGTATAGGTGCCATCAGTTTGCCCAGTTGTTAATTGAGTTGTACCGGTCTGAACAGTTGTTGTTGAAGTGCCATCAGTAGGCTCACTTGTTATCTCAGTTGTACCAGATTGATCAGATGTGAAGGTGCCATCAGTTTGCCCAGTTGTTAAGTGAGTTGTACCGGTCTCATCACTAGTGGAAGTGCCATCGGTTTGCACAGTAGTTACCTCAGTTGTATCAGATTGATCAGTTGTGGAGGTGCCATCGGTTTGCCCAGTTGTTATCGCAGTTTTACCAGATTGGTCAGTTGTGAAAGTGCCTTCAGTTGGACTACTTGTTACTCCAGTTGTTCCAGATTGATCAGTTGTGGAGGAACCATCAGTTTGCACAGTTGTTAAGTGAGTTGTACCGGTCTCATCACTTGTGGAAGTGCCATCGGTTTTCCCAGTAGTTACCTCAGTTGTATCAGATTGATAAGATGTGGAGGTGTCATCGGTTTGCCCAGTTGTTATCTCAGTTTTACCAGATTGGTCAGTTGTGTAAGTGCCTTCAGTTGGACCACTTGTTACTCCAGTTGTTCCAGATTTATCAGTTGTATAGGTGCCATCAGTTTGCCCAGTTGTTAAGTGAGTTGTACCGGTCTCATCACTAGTGGAAGTGGCATCGGTTTGCCCAGTAGTTACCTCAGTTGTATAAGATTGATCAGTTGTGGAGGTGCCATCGGTTTTCCCAGTTGTTATCACAGTTTTACCAGATTGGTCAGTTGTGAAAGTGCCTTCAGTTGGACTACTTGTTACTCCAGTTGTTAATGATTTATCAGTTGTATAGGTGCCATCAGTAGACTCACTTGTTATTTCAGTTGTATCAGATTTATCAGTTGTATAGGTGCCATCAGTTTGCCCAGTTGTTAATTGAGTTGTACCGGTCTGAACAGTTGTTGTTGAAGTGCCATCAGTAGGCTCACTTCTTACCTCAGTTGTTCCAGATTGATCAGATGTGGAGGTGCCATCGGTTTGCCCAGTTGTTATCTCAGTTTTACCAGATTGATCAGATGTGGAGGTGCCATCAGTTTGCCCAGTTGTTAATTGAGTTGTACCGGTCTGAACAGTTGTTGTTGAAGTGCCATCAGTAGGCTCACTTCTTACCTCAGTTGTTCCAGATTGATCAGATGTGGAGGTGCCAACGGTTTGCCCAGTTGTTAAGTGAGTTGTACCGGTCTCATCACTAGTGGAAGTGCCATCGGTTTGCCCAGTAGTTACCTCAGTTGTATCAGATTGATCAGTTGTGGAGGTGCCATCGGTTTGCCCAGTTGTTAACTCAGTTTTACCAGATTGGTCAGTTGTGTAAGTACCTTCAGTTGGACCACTTGTTACTACAGTTGTTCCTGATTTATCAGTTGTATAGGTGCCATCAGTTTGCCCAGTTGTTAATTGAGTTGTATCGGTCTGAACAGTTGTTGTTGAAGTGCCGTCAGTAGGCTCACTTGATACCTGAGTTGTATCAGATTGGTCAGATGGGGAGGTACTATCAGTTTGTCCAGTTGTTATCTCAGTTTTACCAGATTGGTCAGTTGTGAAAGTGCCTTCAGTTGGACTACTTGTTACTCCAGTTGTTCCTGATTTATCAGTTGTATAGGTGCCATCAGTTTGCCCAGTTGTTAATTGAGTTGTACCGGTCTGAACAGCTGTTGTTGAAGTGCCATCAGTAGGCTCACTTGATACCTGAGTTGTATCAGATTGGTCAGATGGGGAGGTACTATCAGTTTGTCCAGTTGTTATCTCAGTTTTACCAGATTGGTCAGTTGTGAAAGTGCCTTCAGTTGGACTACTTGTTACTCCAGTTGTTCCAGATTTATCAGTTGTAGAGGTGCCATCAGTTTGGCCAGTTGTTAAGTGAGTTGTACCGGTCTGAACAGTTGTTGTTGAACTGCCATCAGTAGGCTCACTTGATACCTGAGTTGTATCAGATTGGTCAGATGGGGAGGTACCATCAGTTTGTCCAGTTGTTATCTCAGTTTTACCAGATTGGTCAGTTGTGTAAGTGCCTTCAGTTGGACCACTTGTTTCTCCAGTTGTTACAGATTGATCAGTTGAGGAGGAACCATCAGTTTGGCCAGTTGTTAAGTGAGTTGTACCGGTCTCATCACTTGTGGAAGTGCTATCGGTTTGCCCAGTAGTTACCTCAGTTGTATCAGATTGATAAAATGTGGAGGTGCCATCGGTTTGCCCAGTTGTTATCTCAGTTTTACCAGATTGGTCAGTTGTGAAAGTGCCTTCAGTTGGACTACTTGTTACTCCAGTTGTTCCTGATTTATCAGTTGTATAGGTGCCATCAGTTTGCCCAGTTGTTAATTGAGTTGTACCGGTCTGAACAGCTGTTGTTGAAGTGCCATCAGTAGGCTCACTTGATACCTGAGTTGTATCAGATTGATCAGATGTGGAGGTGCCATCGGTTTGCCCAGTTGTTATCTCAGTTTTACCAGATTGGTCAGTTGTGTAAGTGCCTTCAGTTGGACCACTTGTTTCTCCAGTTGTTCCAGATTGATCAGTTGTGGAGGAACCATCAGTTTGCCCAGTTGTTAAGTGAGTTGTACTGGTCTCATCACTTGTGGAAGTGCCATCGGTTGGCCCAGTAGTTACCTCAGTTGTATCAGATTGATAAGATGTGGAGGTGCCATCGGTTTGCCCAGTTGTTATCTCAGTTTTACCAGATTGGTCAGTTGTGAAAGTGCCATCAGTTGGACTACTTGTTACTCCAGTTGTTCCTGATTCATCAGTTGTATAGGTGCCATCAGTAGACTCACTTGTTACTTCAGTTGTATCAGATTTATCAGTTGTATAGGTGCCATCAGTTTGCCCAGTTGTTAATTGAGTTGTACCGGTCTGAACAGTTGTTGTTGAAGTGCCATCAGTAGGCTCACTTGATACCTGAGTTGTATCAGATTGGTCAGATGGGGAGGTACCATCAGTTTGTCCAGTTGTTATCTCAGTTTTACCAGATTGGTCAGTTGTGTAAGCGCCTTCAGTTGGACTACTTGTTATTCCAGTTGTTCCAGATTGATCAGTTGTGGAGGAACCATCAGTTTGCCCAGTTGTTAATTGAGTTGTATCGGTCTGAACAGTTGTTGTTGAAGTGCCATCAGTAGGCTCACTTGATACCTGAGTTGTATCAGATTGGTCAGATGGGGAGGTACTATCAGTTTGTCCAGTTGTTATCTCAGTTTTACCAGATTGGTCAGTTGTGAAAGTGCCTTCAGTTGGACTACTTGTTACTCCAGTTGTTCCAGATTTATCAGTTGTATAGGTGCCATCAGTTTGCCCAGTTGTTAATTGAGTTGTACCGGTCTGAACAGCTGTTGTTGAAGTGCCATCAGTAGGTTCACTTGATACCTGAGTTGTATCAGATTGATCAGATTTGGAGGTGCCATCGGTTTGCCCAGTTGTTATCTCAGTTTTACCAGATTGGTCAGTTGTGTAAGTGCCTTCAGTTGGACCACTTGTTTCTCCAGTTGTTCCAGATTGATCAGTTGTGGAGGAACCATCAGTTTGGCCAGTTGTTAAGTGAGTTGTACTGGTCTCATCACTTGTGGAAGTGCCATCGGTTGGCCCAGTAGTTACCTCAGTTGTATCAGATTGATAAGATGTGGAGGTGCCATCGGTTTGCCCAGTTGTTATCTCAGTTTTACCAGATTGGTCAGTTGTGAAAGTGCCATCAGTTGGACTACTTGTTACTCCAGTTGTTCCTGATTCATCAGTTGTATAGGTGCCATCAGTAGACTCACTTGTTACTTCAGTTGTATCAGATTTATCAGTTGTATAGGTGCCATCAGTTTGCCCAGTTGTTAATTGAGTTGTACCGGTCTGAACAGTTGTTGTTGAAGTGCCATCAGTAGGCTCACTTGATACCTGAGTTGTATCAGATTGATCAGATGTGGAGGTGCCATCGGTTTGCCCAGTTGTTATCTCAGTTTTACCAGATTGGTCAGTTGTGTAAGTGCCTTCAGTTGGACCACTTGTTTCTCCAGTTGTTCCAGATTGATCAGTTGTGGAGGAACCATCAGTTTGGCCAGTTGTTAAGTGAGTTGTACTGGTCTCATCACTTGTGGAAGTGCCATCGGTTTGCCCAGTAGTTACTTCAGTTGTATCAGATTTATCAGTTGTATAGGTCCCATCAGTTTGCCCAGTTGTTAATTGAGTTGTACCGGTCTGAACAGTTGTTGTTGAAGTGCCATCAGTAGGCTCACTTGTTACCTCAGTTGTTCCAGATTGATCAGATGTGGAGGTGCCATCGGTTTGCCCAGTTGTTATCTCAGTTTTACCAGATTTGTCAGTATTGGAGGTGCCTTCAGTTGGACCACTTGTTTCTCCAGTTGTTCCTGATTCATCAGTTGTATAGGTGCCATCAGTAGACTCACTTGTTACTTCAGTTGTATCAGATTTATCAGTTGTATAGGTGCCATCAGTTTGCCCAGTTGTTAATTGAGTTGTACCGGTCTGAACAGTTGTTGTTGAAGTGCCATCAGTAGGCTCACTTGTTATCTCAGTTGTACCAGATTGATCAGATGTGAAGGTGCCATCAGTTTGCCCAGTTGTTAAGTGAGTTGTACCGGTCTCATCACTAGTGGAAGTGCCATCGGTTTGCACAGTAGTTACCTCAGTTGTATCAGATTGATCAGTTGTGGAGGTGCCATCGGTTTGCCCAGTTGTTATCGCAGTTTTACCAGATTGGTCAGTTGTGAAAGTGCCTTCAGTTGGACTACTTGTTACTCCAGTTGTTCCAGATTGATCAGTTGTGGAGGAACCATCAGTTTGCACAGTTGTTAAGTGAGTTGTACCGGTCTCATCACTTGTGGAAGTGCTATCGGTTTGCCCAGTAGTTACCTCAGTTGTATCAGATTGATAAAATGTGGAGGTGCCATCGGTTTGCCCAGTTGTTATCTCAGTTTTACCAGATTGGTCAGTTGTGAAAGTGCCTTCAGTTGGACTACTTGTTACTCCAGTTGTTCCTGATTTATCAGTTGTATAGGTGCCATCAGTTTGCCCAGTTGTTAATTGAGTTGTACCGGTCTGAACAGCTGTTGTTGAAGTGCCATCAGTAGGCTCACTTGATACCTGAGTTGTATCAGATTGATCAGATGTGGAGGTGCCATCGGTTTGCCCAGTTGTTATCTCAGTTTTACCAGATTGGTCAGTTGTGTAAGTGCCTTCAGTTGGACCACTTGTTTCTCCAGTTGTTCCAGATTGATCAGTTGTGGAGGAACCATCAGTTTGGCCAGTTGTTAAGTGAGTTGTACTGGTCTCATCACTTGTGGAAGTGCCATCGGTTGGCCCAGTAGTTACCTCAGTTGTATCAGATTGATAAGATGTGGAGGTGCCATCGGTTTGCCCAGTTGTTATCTCAGTTTTACCAGATTGGTCAGTTGTGAAAGTGCCATCAGTTGGACTACTTGTTACTCCAGTTGTTCCTGATTCATCAGTTGTATAGGTGCCATCAGTAGACTCACTTGTTACTTCAGTTGTATCAGATTTATCAGTTGTATAGGTGCCATCAGTTTGCCCAGTTGTTAATTGAGTTGTACCGGTCTGAACAGTTGTTGTTGAAGTGCCATCAGTAGGCTCACTTGATACCTGAGTTGTATCAGATTGGTCAGATGGGGAGGTACCATCAGTTTGTCCAGTTGTTATCTCAGTTTTACCAGATTGGTCAGTTGTGTAAGCGCCTTCAGTTGGACTACTTGTTATTCCAGTTGTTCCAGATTGATCAGTTGTGGAGGAACCATCAGTTTGCCCAGTTGTTAATTGAGTTGTATCGGTCTGAACAGTTGTTGTTGAAGTGCCATCAGTAGGCTCACTTGATACCTGAGTTGTATCAGATTGGTCAGATGGGGAGGTACTATCAGTTTGTCCAGTTGTTATCTCAGTTTTACCAGATTGGTCAGTTGTGAAAGTGCCTTCAGTTGGACTACTTGTTACTCCAGTTGTTCCAGATTTATCAGTTGTATAGGTGCCATCAGTTTGCCCAGTTGTTAATTGAGTTGTACCGGTCTGAACAGCTGTTGTTGAAGTGCCATCAGTAGGTTCACTTGATACCTGAGTTGTATCAGATTGATCAGATTTGGAGGTGCCATCGGTTTGCCCAGTTGTTATCTCAGTTTTACCAGATTGGTCAGTTGTGTAAGTGCCTTCAGTTGGACCACTTGTTTCTCCAGTTGTTCCAGATTGATCAGTTGTGGAGGAACCATCAGTTTGGCCAGTTGTTAAGTGAGTTGTACTGGTCTCATCACTTGTGGAAGTGCCATCGGTTGGCCCAGTAGTTACCTCAGTTGTATCAGATTGATAAGATGTGGAGGTGCCATCGGTTTGCCCAGTTGTTATCTCAGTTTTACCAGATTGGTCAGTTGTGAAAGTGCCATCAGTTGGACTACTTGTTACTCCAGTTGTTCCTGATTCATCAGTTGTATAGGTGCCATCAGTAGACTCACTTGTTACTTCAGTTGTATCAGATTTATCAGTTGTATAGGTGCCATCAGTTTGCCCAGTTGTTAATTGAGTTGTACCGGTCTGAACAGTTGTTGTTGAAGTGCCATCAGTAGGCTCACTTGATACCTGAGTTGTATCAGATTGATCAGATGTGGAGGTGCCATCGGTTTGCCCAGTTGTTATCTCAGTTTTACCAGATTGGTCAGTTGTGTAAGTGCCTTCAGTTGGACCACTTGTTTCTCCAGTTGTTCCAGATTGATCAGTTGTGGAGGAACCATCAGTTTGGCCAGTTGTTAAGTGAGTTGTACTGGTCTCATCACTTGTGGAAGTGCCATCGGTTTGCCCAGTAGTTACTTCAGTTGTATCAGATTTATCAGTTGTATAGGTCCCATCAGTTTGCCCAGTTGTTAATTGAGTTGTACCGGTCTGAACAGTTGTTGTTGAAGTGCCATCAGTAGGCTCACTTGTTACCTCAGTTGTTCCAGATTGATCAGATGTGGAGGTGCCATCGGTTTGCCCAGTTGTTATCTCAGTTTTACCAGATTGGTCAGTTGTGGAGGTGCCTTCAGTTGGACCACTTGTTTCTCCAGTTGTTCCTGATTCATCAGTTGTATAGGTGCCATCAGTAGACTCACTTGTTACTTCAGTTGTATCAGATTTATCAGTTGTATAGGTGCCATCAGTTTGCCCAGTTGTTAATTGAGTTTTACCGGTCTGAACAGTTGTTGTTGAAGTGCCATCAGTAGGCTCACTTGTTATCTCAGTTGTACCAGATTGATCAGATGTGAAGGTGCCATCAGTTTGCCCAGTTGTTAAGTGAGTTGTACCGGTCTCATCACTAGTGGAAGTGCCATCGGTTTGCACAGTAGTTACCTCAGTTGTATCAGATTGATCAGTTGTGGAGGTGCCATCGGTTTGCCCAGTTGTTATCGCAGTTTTACCAGATTGGTCAGTTGTGAAAGTGCCTTCAGTTGGACTACTTGTTACTCCAGTTGTTCCAGATTGATCAGTTGTGGAGGAACCATCAGTTTGCACAGTTGTTAAGTGAGTTGTACCGGTCTCATCACTTGTGGAAGTGCCATCGGTTTGCCCAGTAGTTACCTCAGTTGTATCAGATTGATAAGATGTGGAGGTGTCATCGGTTTGCCCAGTTGTTATCTCAGTTTTACCAGATTGGTCAGTTGTGTAAGTGCCTTCAGTTGGACCACTTGTTACTCCAGTTGTTCCAGATTTATCAGTTGTATAGGTGCCATCAGTTTGCCCAGTTGTTAAGTGAGTTGTACCGGTCTCATCACTAGTGGAAGTGGCATCGGTTTGCCCAGTAGTTACCTCAGTTGTATAAGATTGATCAGTTGTGGAGGTGCCATCGGTTTTCCCAGTTGTTATCACAGTTTTACCAGATTGGTCAGTTGTGAAAGTGCCTTCAGTTGGACTACTTGTTACTCCAGTTGTTAATGATTTATCAGTTGTATAGGTGCCATCAGTAGACTCACTTGTTATTTCAGTTGTATCAGATTTATCAGTTGTATAGGTGCCATCAGTTTGCCCAGTTGTTAATTGAGTTGTACCGGTCTGAACAGTTGTTGTTGAAGTGCCATCAGTAGGCTCACTTCTTACCTCAGTTGTTCCAGATTGATCAGATGTGGAGGTGCCATCGGTTTGCCCAGTTGTTATCTCAGTTTTACCAGATTGGTCAGTTGTGAAAGTGCCTTCAGTTGGATTACTTGTTACTCCAGTTGTTCCTGATTTATCAGTTGTATAGGTGCCATCAGTAGACTCACTTGTTACTTCAGTTGTATCAGATTTATCAGTTGTATAGGTGCCATCAGTTTGCCCAGTTGTTAATTGAGTGGTACCAGTCTGAACAGTTGTTGTTGAAGTGCCATCAGTAGGCTCACTTGATACCTGAGTTGGATCAGATTGATCAGATGTGGAGGTGCCAACGGTTTGCCCAGTTGTTAAGTGAGTTGTACCGGTCTCATCACTAGTGGAAGTGCCATCGGTTTGCCCAGTAGTTACCTCAGTTGTATCAGATTGATCAGTTGTGGAGGTGCCATCGGTTTGCCCAGTTGTTAACTCAGTTTTACCAGATTGGTCAGTTGTGTAAGTACCTTCAGTTGGACTACTTGTTACTCCAGTTGTTCCTGATTTATCAGTTGTATAGGTGCCATCAGTTTGCCCAGTTGTTAATTGAGTTGTATCGGTCTGAACAGTTGTTGTTGAAGTGCCGTCAGTAGGCTCACTTGATACCTGAGTTGTATCAGATTGGTCAGATGGGGAGGTACTATCAGTTTGTCCAGTTGTTATCTCAGTTTTACCAGATTGGTCAGTTGTGAAAGTGCCTTCAGTTGGACTACTTGTTACTCCAGTTGTTCCTGATTTATCAGTTGTATAGGTGCCATCAGTTTGGCCAGTTGTTAAGTGAGTTGTACCGGTCTGAACAGTTGTTGTTGAAGTGCCATCAGTAGGCTCACTTGATACCTGAGTTGTATCAGATTGGTCAGATGGGGAGGTGCCATCGGTTTTCCCAGTTGTTATCACAGTTTTACCAGATTGGTCAGTTGTGAAAGTGCCTTCAGTTGGACTACTTGTTACTCCAGTTGTTAATGATTTATCAGTTGTATAGGTGCCATCAGTAGACTCACTTGTTATTTCAGTTGTATCAGATTTATCAGTTGTATAGGTGCCATCAGTTTGCCCAGTTGTTAATTGAGTTGTACCGGTCTGAACAGTTGTTGTTGAAGTGCCATCAGTAGGCTCACTTCTTACCTCAGTTGTTCCAGATTGATCAGATGTGGAGGTGCCATCGGTTTGCCCAGTTGTTATCTCAGTTTTACCAGATTGGTCAGTTGTGAAAGTGCCTTCAGTTGGATTACTTGTTACTCCAGTTGTTCCTGATTTATCAGTTGTATAGGTGCCATCAGTAGACTCACTTGTTACTTCAGTTGTATCAGATTTATCAGTTGTATAGGTGCCATCAGTTTGCCCAGTTGTTAATTGAGTGGTACCAGTCTGAACAGTTGTTGTTGAAGTGCCATCAGTAGGCTCACTTGATACCTGAGTTGGATCAGATTGATCAGATGTGGAGGTGCCAACGGTTTGCCCAGTTGTTAAGTGAGTTGTACCGGTCTCATCACTAGTGGAAGTGCCATCGGTTTGCCCAGTAGTTACCTCAGTTGTATCAGATTGATCAGTTGTGGAGGTGCCATCGGTTTGCCCAGTTGTTAACTCAGTTTTACCAGATTGGTCAGTTGTGTAAGTACCTTCAGTTGGACTACTTGTTACTCCAGTTGTTCCTGATTTATCAGTTGTATAGGTGCCATCAGTTTGCCCAGTTGTTAATTGAGTTGTATCGGTCTGAACAGTTGTTGTTGAAGTGCCGTCAGTAGGCTCACTTGATACCTGAGTTGTATCAGATTGGTCAGATGGGGAGGTACTATCAGTTTGTCCAGTTGTTATCTCAGTTTTACCAGATTGGTCAGTTGTGAAAGTGCCTTCAGTTGGACTACTTGTTACTCCAGTTGTTCCTGATTTATCAGTTGTATAGGTGCCATCAGTTTGGCCAGTTGTTAAGTGAGTTGTACCGGTCTGAACAGTTGTTGTTGAAGTGCCATCAGTAGGCTCACTTGATACCTGAGTTGTATCAGATTGGTCAGATGGGGAGGTACCATCAGTTTGTCCAGTTGTTATCTCAGTTTTACCAGATTGGTCAGTTGTGTAAGTGCCTTCAGTTGGACCACTTGTTTCTCCAGTTGTTACAGATTGATCAGTTGAGGAGGAACCATCAGTTTGGCCAGTTGTTAAGTGAGTTGTACCGGTCTCATCACTTGTGGAAGTGCTATCGGTTTGCCCAGTAGTTACCTCAGTTGTATCAGATTGATAAAATGTGGAGGTGCCATCGGTTTGCCCAGTTGTTATCTCAGTTTTACCAGATTGGTCAGTTGTGAAAGTGCCTTCAGTTGGACTACTTGTTACTCCAGTTGTTCCTGATTTATCAGTTGTATAGGTGCCATCAGTTTGCCCAGTTGTTAATTGAGTTGTACCGGTCTGAACAGCTGTTGTTGAAGTGCCATCAGTAGGCTCACTTGATACCTGAGTTGTATCAGATTGATCAGATGTGGAGGTGCCATCGGTTTGCCCAGTTGTTATCTCAGTTTTACCAGATTGGTCAGTTGTGTAAGTGCCTTCAGTTGGACCACTTGTTTCTCCAGTTGTTCCAGATATATCAGTTGTGGAGGAACCATCAGTTTGGCCAGTTGTTAAGTGAGTTGTACTGGTCTCATCACTTGTGGAAGTGCCATCGGTTGGCCCAGTAGTTACCTCAGTTGTATCAGATTGATAAGATGTGGAGGTGCCATCGGTTTGCCCAGTTGTTATCTCAGTTTTACCAGATTGGTCAGTTGTGAAAGTGCCATCAGTTGGACTACTTGTTACTCCAGTTGTTCCTGATTCATCAGTTGTATAGGTGCCATCAGTAGACTCACTTGTTACTTCAGTTGTATCAGATTTATCAGTTGTATAGGTGCCATCAGTTTGCCCAGTTGTTAATTGAGTTGTACCGGTCTGAACAGTTGTTGTTGAAGTGCCATCAGTAGGCTCACTTGATACCTGAGTTGTATCAGATTGGTCAGATGGGGAGGTACCATCAGTTTGTCCAGTTGTTATCTCAGTTTTACCAGATTGGTCAGTTGTGTAAGCGCCTTCAGTTGGACTACTTGTTATTCCAGTTGTTCCAGATTGATCAGTTGTGGAGGAACCATCAGTTTGCCCAGTTGTTAATTGAGTTGTATCGGTCTGAACAGTTGTTGTTGAAGTGCCATCAGTAGGCTCATTTGATACCTGAGTTGCATCAGATTGGTCAGATGGGGAGGTACTATCAGTTTGTCCAGTTGTTATCTCAGTTTTACCAGATTGGTCAGTTGTGAAAGTGCCTTCAGTTGGACTACTTGTTACTCCAGTTGTTCCAGATTTATCAGTTGTATAGGTGCCATCAGTTTGCCCAGTTGTTAATTGAGTTGTACCGGTCTGAACAGCTGTTGTTGAAGTGCCATCAGTAGGTTCACTTGATACCTGAGTTGTATCAGATTGATCAGATGTGGAGGTGCCATCGGTTTGCCCAGTTGTTATCTCAGTTTTACCAGATTGGTCAGTTGTGAAAGTGCCTTCAGTTGGATTACTTGTTACTCCAGTTGTTCCTGATTCATCAGTTGTATAGGTGCCATCAGTAGACTCACTTGTTACTTCAGTTGTATCAGATTTATCAGTTGTATAGGTGCCATCAGTTTGCCCAGTTGTTAATTGAGTGGTACCAGTCTGAACAGTTGTTGTTGAAGTGCCATCAGTAGGCTCACTTGATACCTGAGTTGGATCAGATTGATCAGATGTGGAGGTGCCAACGGTTTGCCCAGTTGTTAAGTGAGTTGTACCGGTCTCATCACTAGTGGAAGTGCCATCGGTTTGCCCAGTAGTTACCTCAGTTGTATCAGATTGATCAGTTGTGGAGGTGCCATCGGTTTGCCCAGTTGTTAACTCAGTTTTACCAGATTGGTCAGTTGTGTAAGTACCTTCAGTTGGACCACTTGTTACTCCAGTTGTTCCTGATTTATCAGTTGTATAGGTGCCATCAGTTTGCCCAGTTGTTAATTGAGTTGTATCGGTCTGAACAGTTGTTGTTGAAGTGCCATCAGTAGGCTCACTTGATACCTGAGTTGTATCAGATTGGTCAGATGGGGAGGTACTATCAGTTTGTCCAGTTGTTATCTCAGTTTTACCAGATTGGTCAGTTGTGAAAGTGCCTTCAGTTGGACCACTTGTTTCTCCAGTTGTTCCAGATTGATCAGTTGTGGAGGAACCATCAGTTTGGCCAGTTGTTAAGTGAGTTGTACTGGTCTCATCACTTGTGGAAGTGCCATCGGTTGGCCCAGTAGTTACCTCAGTTGTATCAGATTGATAAGATGTGGAGGTGTCATCGGTTTGCCCAGTTGTTATCTCAGTTTTACCAGATTGGTCAGTTGTGAAAGTGCCATCAGTTGGACTACTTGTTACTCCAGTTGTTCCTGATTCATCAGTTGTATAGGTGCCATCAGTTTGCCCAGTTGTTAAGTGAGTTGTACCGGTCTCATCACTAGTGGAAGTGGCATCGGTTTGCCCAGTAGTTACCTCAGTTGTATAAGATTGATCAGTTGTGGAGGTGCCATCGGTTTTCCCAGTTGTTATCACAGTTTTACCAGATTGGTCAGTTGTGAAAGTGCCTTCAGTTGGACTACTTGTTACTCCAGTTGTTAATGATTTATCAGTTGTATAGGTGCCATCAGTAGACTCACTTGTTATTTCAGTTGTATCAGATTTATCAGTTGTATAGGTGCCATCAGTTTGCCCAGTTGTTAATTGAGTTGTACCGGTCTGAACAGTTGTTGTTGAAGTGCCATCAGTAGGCTCACTTCTTACCTCAGTTGTTCCAGATTGATCAGATGTGGAGGTGCCATCGGTTTGCCCAGTTGTTATCTCAGTTTTACCAGATTGGTCAGTTGTGAAAGTGCCTTCAGTTGGATTACTTGTTACTCCAGTTGTTCCTGATTTATCAGTTGTATAGGTGCCATCAGTAGACTCACTTGTTACTTCAGTTGTATCAGATTTATCAGTTGTATAGGTGCCATCAGTTTGCCCAGTTGTTAATTGAGTGGTACCAGTCTGAACAGTTGTTGTTGAAGTGCCATCAGTAGGCTCACTTGATACCTGAGTTGGATCAGATTGATCAGATGTGGAGGTGCCAACGGTTTGCCCAGTTGTTAAGTGAGTTGTACCGGTCTCATCACTAGTGGAAGTGCCATCGGTTTGCCCAGTAGTTACCTCAGTTGTATCAGATTGATCAGTTGTGGAGGTGCCATCGGTTTGCCCAGTTGTTAACTCAGTTTTACCAGATTGGTCAGTTGTGTAAGTACCTTCAGTTGGACTACTTGTTACTCCAGTTGTTCCTGATTTATCAGTTGTATAGGTGCCATCAGTTTGCCCAGTTGTTAATTGAGTTGTATCGGTCTGAACAGTTGTTGTTGAAGTGCCGTCAGTAGGCTCACTTGATACCTGAGTTGTATCAGATTGGTCAGATGGGGAGGTACTATCAGTTTGTCCAGTTGTTATCTCAGTTTTACCAGATTGGTCAGTTGTGAAAGTGCCTTCAGTTGGACTACTTGTTACTCCAGTTGTTCCTGATTTATCAGTTGTATAGGTGCCATCAGTTTGGCCAGTTGTTAAGTGAGTTGTACCGGTCTGAACAGTTGTTGTTGAAGTGCCATCAGTAGGCTCACTTGATACCTGAGTTGTATCAGATTGGTCAGATGGGGAGGTACCATCAGTTTGTCCAGTTGTTATCTCAGTTTTACCAGATTGGTCAGTTGTGTAAGTGCCTTCAGTTGGACCACTTGTTTCTCCAGTTGTTACAGATTGATCAGTTGAGGAGGAACCATCAGTTTGGCCAGTTGTTAAGTGAGTTGTACCGGTCTCATCACTTGTGGAAGTGCTATCGGTTTGCCCAGTAGTTACCTCAGTTGTATCAGATTGATAAAATGTGGAGGTGCCATCGGTTTGCCCAGTTGTTATCTCAGTTTTACCAGATTGGTCAGTTGTGAAAGTGCCTTCAGTTGGACTACTTGTTACTCCAGTTGTTCCTGATTTATCAGTTGTATAGGTGCCATCAGTTTGCCCAGTTGTTAATTGAGTTGTACCGGTCTGAACAGCTGTTGTTGAAGTGCCATCAGTAGGCTCACTTGATACCTGAGTTGTATCAGATTGATCAGATGTGGAGGTGCCATCGGTTTGCCCAGTTGTTATCTCAGTTTTACCAGATTGGTCAGTTGTGTAAGTGCCTTCAGTTGGACCACTTGTTTCTCCAGTTGTTCCAGATTGATCAGTTGTGGAGGAACCATCAGTTTGGCCAGTTGTTAAGTGAGTTGTACTGGTCTCATCACTTGTGGAAGTGCCATCGGTTGGCCCAGTAGTTACCTCAGTTGTATCAGATTGATAAGATGTGGAGGTGCCATCGGTTTGCCCAGTTGTTATCTCAGTTTTACCAGATTGGTCAGTTGTGAAAGTGCCATCAGTTGGACTACTTGTTACTCCAGTTGTTCCTGATTCATCAGTTGTATAGGTGCCATCAGTAGACTCACTTGTTACTTCAGTTGTATCAGATTTATCAGTTGTATAGGTGCCATCAGTTTGCCCAGTTGTTAATTGAGTTGTACCGGTCTGAACAGTTGTTGTTGAAGTGCCATCAGTAGGCTCACTTGATACCTGAGTTGTATCAGATTGGTCAGATGGGGAGGTACCATCAGTTTGTCCAGTTGTTATCTCAGTTTTACCAGATTGGTCAGTTGTGTAAGCGCCTTCAGTTGGACTACTTGTTATTCCAGTTGTTCCAGATTGATCAGTTGTGGAGGAACCATCAGTTTGCCCAGTTGTTAATTGAGTTGTATCGGTCTGAACAGTTGTTGTTGAAGTGCCATCAGTAGGCTCATTTGATACCTGAGTTGCATCAGATTGGTCAGATGGGGAGGTACTATCAGTTTGTCCAGTTGTTATCTCAGTTTTACCAGATTGGTCAGTTGTGAAAGTGCCTTCAGTTGGACTACTTGTTACTCCAGTTGTTCCAGATTTATCAGTTGTATAGGTGCCATCAGTTTGCCCAGTTGTTAATTGAGTTGTACCGGTCTGAACAGCTGTTGTTGAAGTGCCATCAGTAGGTTCACTTGATACCTGAGTTGTATCAGATTGATCAGATGTGGAGGTGCCATCGGTTTGCCCAGTTGTTATCTCAGTTTTACCAGATTGGTCAGTTGTGAAAGTGCCTTCAGTTGGATTACTTGTTACTCCAGTTGTTCCTGATTCATCAGTTGTATAGGTGCCATCAGTAGACTCACTTGTTACTTCAGTTGTATCAGATTTATCAGTTGTATAGGTGCCATCAGTTTGCCCAGTTGTTAATTGAGTGGTACCAGTCTGAACAGTTGTTGTTGAAGTGCCATCAGTAGGCTCACTTGATACCTGAGTTGGATCAGATTGATCAGATGTGGAGGTGCCAACGGTTTGCCCAGTTGTTAAGTGAGTTGTACCGGTCTCATCACTAGTGGAAGTGCCATCGGTTTGCCCAGTAGTTACCTCAGTTGTATCAGATTGATCAGTTGTGGAGGTGCCATCGGTTTGCCCAGTTGTTAACTCAGTTTTACCAGATTGGTCAGTTGTGTAAGTACCTTCAGTTGGACCACTTGTTACTCCAGTTGTTCCTGATTTATCAGTTGTATAGGTGCCATCAGTTTGCCCAGTTGTTAATTGAGTTGTATCGGTCTGAACAGTTGTTGTTGAAGTGCCATCAGTAGGCTCACTTGATACCTGAGTTGTATCAGATTGGTCAGATGGGGAGGTACTATCAGTTTGTCCAGTTGTTATCTCAGTTTTACCAGATTGGTCAGTTGTGAAAGTGCCTTCAGTTGGACCACTTGTTTCTCCAGTTGTTCCAGATTGATCAGTTGTGGAGGAACCATCAGTTTGGCCAGTTGTTAAGTGAGTTGTACTGGTCTCATCACTTGTGGAAGTGCCATCGGTTGGCCCAGTAGTTACCTCAGTTGTATCAGATTGATAAGATGTGGAGGTGCCATCGGTTTGCCCAGTTGTTATCTCAGTTTTACCAGATTGGTCAGTTGTGAAAGTGCCATCAGTTGGACTACTTGTTACTCCAGTTGTTCCTGATTCATCAGTTGTATAGGTGCCATCAGTAGACTCACTTGTTACTTCAGTTGTATCAGATTTATCAGTTGTATAGGTGCCATCAGTTTGCCCAGTTGTTAATTGAGTTGTACCGGTCTGAACAGTTGTTGTTGAAGTGCCATCAGTAGGCTCACTTGATACCTGAGTTGTATCAGATTGGTCAGATGGGGAGGTACTATCAGTTTGTCCAGTTGTTATCTCAGTTTTACCAGATTGGTCAGTTGTGAAAGTGCCTTCAGTTGGACTACTTGTTACTCCAGTTGTTCCAGATTTATCAGTTGTATAGGTGCCATCAGTTTGCCCAGTTGTTAAGTGAGTTGTACCGGTCTGAACAGTTGTTGTTGAACTGCCATCAGTAGGCTCACTTGATACCTGAGTTGTATCAGATTGGTCAGATGGGGAGGTACTATCAGTTTGTCCAGTTGTTATCTCAGTTTTACCAGATTGGTCAGTTCTGTAAGTGCCTTCAGTTGGACCACTTGTTTCTCCAGTTGTTCCAGATTGATCAGTTGTGGAGGAACCATCAGTTTGGCCAGTTGTTAAGTGAGTTGTACCGGTCTCATCACTTGTGGAAGTGCTATCGGTTTGCCCAGTAGTTACCTCAGTTGTATCAGATTGATAAAATGTGGAGGTGCCATCGGTTTGCCCAGTTGTTATCTCAGTTTTACCAGATTGGTCAGTTGTGAAAGTGCGTTCAGTTGGACTACTTGTTACTCCAGTTGTTCCTGATTTATCAGTTGTATAGGTGCCATCAGTTTTCCCAGTTGTTAATTGAGTTGTACCGGTCTGAACAGTTGTTGTTGAAGTGCCATCAGTAGGCTCACTTGTTACCTCAGTTGTTCCAGATTGATCAGATGTGGAGGTGCCATCGGTTTGCCCAGTTGTTATCTCAGTTTTACCAGATTGGTCAGTTGTGGAGGTGCCTTCAGTTGGACCACTTGTTTCTCCAGTTGTTCCTGATTCATCAGTTGTATAGGTGCCATCAGTAGACTCACTTGTTACTTCAGTTGTATCAGATTTATCAGTTGTATAGGTGCCATCAGTTTGCCCAGTTGTTAATTGAGTTGTACCAGTCTGAACAGTTGTTGTTGAAGTGCCATCAGTAGGCTCACTTGTTATCTCAGTTGTACCAGATTGATCAGATGTGAAGGTGCCATCAGTTTGCCCAGTTGTTAAGTGAGTTGTACCGGTCTCATCACTAGTGGAAGTGCCATCGGTTTGCACAGTAGTTACCTCAGTTGTATCAGATTGATCAGTTGTGGAGGTGCCATTGGTTTGCCCAGTTGTTATCGCAGTTTTACCAGATTGGTCAGTTGTGAAAGTGCCTTCAGTTGGACTACTTGTTACTCCAGTTGTTCCAGATTTATCAGTTGTATAGGTGCCATCAGTTTGCCCAGTTGTTAAGTGAGTTGTACCGGTCTCATCACTAGTGGAAGTTGCATCGGTTTGCCCAGTAGTTACCTCAGTTGTATAAGATTGATCAGTTGTGGAGGTGCCATCGGTTTTCCCAGTTGTTATCACAGTTTTACCAGATTGGTCAGTTGTGAAAGTGCCTTCAGTTGGACTACTTGTTACTCCAGTTGTTAATGATTTATCAGTTGTATAGGTGCCATCAGTAGACTCACTTGTTACTTCAGTTGTATCAGATTTATCAGTTGTATAGGTGCCATCAGTTTGCCCAGTTGTTAATTGAGTTGTACCGGTCTGAACAGTTGTTGTTGAAGTGCCATCAGTAGGCTCACTTCTTACCTCAGTTGTTCCAGATTGATCAGATGTGGAGGTGCCATCGGTTTGCCCAGTTGTTATCTCAGTTTTACCAGATTGGTCAGTTGTGAAAGTGCCTTCAGTTGGACTACTTGTTACTCCAGTTGTTCCTGATTTATCAGTTGTATAGGTGCCATCAGTAGACTCACTTGTTACTTCAGTTGTATCAGATTTATCAGTTGTATAGGTGCCATCAGTTTGCCCAGTTGTTAATTGAGTGGTACCAGTCTGAACAGTTGTTGTTGAAGTGCCATCAGTAGGCTCACTTGATACCTGAGTTGGATCAGATTGATCAGATGTGGAGGTGCCAACGGTTTGCCCAGTTGTTAAGTGAGTTGTACCGGTCTCATCACTAGTGGAAGTGCCATCGGTTTGCCCAGTAGTTACCTCAGTTGTATCAGATTGATCAGTTGTGGAGGTGCCATCGGTTTGCCCAGTTGTTAACTCAGTTTTACCAGATTGGTCAGTTGTGTAAGTACCTTCAGTTGGACCACTTGTTACTCCAGTTGTTCCTGATTTATCAGTTGTATAGGTGCCATCAGTTTGCCCAGTTGTTAATTGAGTTGTATCGGTCTGAACAGTTGTTGTTGAAGTGCCATCAGTAGGCTCACTTGATACCTGAGTTGTATCAGATTGGTCAGATGGGGAGGTACTATCAGTTTGTCCAGTTGTTATCTCAGTTTTACCAGATTGGTCAGTTGTGAAAGTGCCTTCAGTTGGACTACTTGTTACTCCAGTTGTTCCAGATTTATCAGTTGTATAGGTGCCATCAGTTTGGCCAGTTGTTAAGTGAGTTGTACCGGTCTGAACAGTTGTTGTTGAACTGCCATCAGTAGGCTCACTTGATACCTGAGTTGTATCAGATTGGTCAGATGGGGAGGTACCATCAGTTTGTCCAGTTGTTATCTCAGTTTTACCAGATTGGTCAGTTGTGTAAGTGCCTTCAGTTGGACCACTTGTTTCTCCAGTTGTTACAGATTGATCAGTTGAGGAGGAACCATCAGTTTGGCCAGTTGTTAAGTGAGTTGTACCGGTCTCATCACTTGTGGAAGTGCTATCGGTTTGCCCAGTAGTTACCTCAGTTGTATCAGATTGATAAAATGTGGAGGTGCCATCGGTTTGCCCAGTTGTTATCTCAGTTTTACCAGATTGGTCAGTTGTGAAAGTGCCTTCAGTTGGACTACTTGTTACTCCAGTTGTTCCTGATTTATCAGTTGTATAGGTGCCATCAGTTTGCCCAGTTGTTAATTGAGTTGTACCGGTCTGAACAGCTGTTATTGAAGTGCCATCAGTAGGCTCACTTGATACCTGAGTTGTATCAGATTGGTCAGATGGGGAGGTACCATCAGTTTGTCCAGTTGTTATCTCAGTTTTACCAGATTGGTCAGTTGTGTAAGCGCCTTCAGTTGGACTACTTGTTATTCCAGTTGTTCCAGATTGATCAGTTGTGGAGGAACCATCAGTTTGCCCAGTTGTTAATTGAGTTGTATCGGTCTGAACAGTTGTTGTTGAAGTGCCATCAGTAGGCTCACTTGATACCTGAGTTGTATCAGATTGGTCAGATGGGGAGGTACTATCAGTTTGTCCAGTTGTTATCTCAGTTTTACCAGATTGGTCAGTTGTGAAAGTGCCTTCAGTTGGACTACTTGTTACTCCAGTTGTTCCAGATTTATCAGTTGTATAGGTGCCATCAGTTTGGCCAGTTGTTAAGTGAGTTGTACCGGTCTGAACAGTTGTTGTTGAACTGCCATCAGTAGGCTCACTTGATACCTGAGTTGTATCAGATTGGTCAGACGGGGAGGTACCATCAGTTTGTCCAGTTGTTATCTCAGTTTTACCAGATTGGTCAGTTGTGTAAGTGCCTTCAGTTGGACCACTTGTTTCTCCAGTTGTTCCAGATTGATCAGTTGTGGAGGAACCATCAGTTTGGCCAGTTGTTAAGTGAGTTGTACCGGTCTCATCACTTGTGGAAGTGCTATCGGTTTGCCCAGTAGTTACCTCAGTTGTGTCAGATTGATAAAATGTGGAGGTGCCATCGGTTTGCCCAGTTGTTATCTCAGTTTTACCAGATTGGTCAGTTGTGAAAGTGCCTTCAGTTGGACTACTTGTTACTCCAGTTGTTCCTGATTTATCAGTTGTATAGGTGCCATCAGTTTGCCCAGTTGTTAATTGAGTTGTACCGGTCTGAACAGTTGTTGTTGAAGTGCCATCAGTAGGCTCACTTGATACCTGAGTTGTATCAGATTGATCAGATGTGGAGGTGCCATCGGTTTGCCCAGTTGTTATCTCAGTTTTACCAGATTGGTCAGTTGTGTAAGTGCCTTCAGTTGGACCACTTGTTTCTCCAGTTGTTCCAGATTGATCAGTTGTGGAGGAACCATCAGTTTGGCCAGTTGTTAAGTGAGTTGTACTGGTCTCATCACTTGTGGAAGTGCCATCGGTTTGCCCAGTAGTTACTTCAGTTGTATCAGATTTATCAGTTGTATAGGTGCCATCAGTTTGCCCAGTTGTTAATTGAGTTGTACCGGTCTGAACAGTTGTTGTTGAAGTGCCATCAGTAGGCTCACTTGTTACCTCAGTTGTTCCAGATTGATCAGATGTGGAGGTGCCATCGGTTTGCCCAGTTGTTATCTCAGTTTTACCAGATTGGTCAGTTGTGGAGGTGCCTTCAGTTGGACCACTTGTTTCTCCAGTTGTTCCTGATTCATCAGTTGTATAGGTGCCATCAGTAGACTCACTTGTTACTTCAGTTGTATCAGATTTATCAGTTGTATAGGTGCCATCAGTTTGCCCAGTTGTTAATTGAGTTGCACCGGTCTGAACAGTTGTTGTTGAAGTGCCATCAGTAGGCTCACTTGTTATCTCAGTTGTACCAGATTGATCAGATGTGAAGGTGCCATCAGTTTGCCCAGTTGTTAAGTTAGTTGTACCGGTCTCATCACTAGTGGAAGTGCCATCGGTTTGCCCAGTAGTTACCTCAGTTGTATCAGATTGATCAGTTGTGGAGGTGCCATCGGTTTGCCCAGTTGTTATCGCAGTTTTACCAGATTGGTCAGTTGTGAAAGTGCCTTCAGTTGGACTACTTGTTACTCCAGTTGTTCCTGATTTATCAGTTGTATAGGTGCCATCAGTTTGCCCAGTTGTTAATTGAGTTGTACCAGTCTGAACAGTTGTTGTTGAAGTGCCATCAGTAGGCTCACTTGTTATCTCAGTTGTACCAGATTGATCAGATGTGAAGGTGCCATCAGTTTGCCCAGTTGTTAAGTGAGTTGTACCGGTCTCATCACTAGTGGAAGTGCCATCGGTTTGCACAGTAGTTACCTCAGTTGTATCAGATTGATCAGTTGTGGAGGTGCCATCGGTTTGCCCAGTTGTTATCGCAGTTTTACCAGATTGGTCAGTTGTGAAAGTGCCTTCAGTTGGACTACTTGTTACTCCAGTTGTTCCAGATTGATCAGTTGTGGAGGAACCATCAGTTTGCCCAGTTGTTAAGTGAGTTGTACCGGTCTCATCACTTGTGGAAGTGCCATCGGTTTGCCCAGTAGTTACCTCAGTTGTATCAGATTGATAAGATGTGGAGGTGTCATCGGTTTGCCCAGTTGTTATCTCAGTTTTACCAGATTGGTCAGTTGTGTAAGTGCCTTCAGTTGGACCACTTGTTACTCCAGTTGTTCCAGATTTATCAGTTGTATAGGTGCCATCAGTTTGCCCAGTTGTTAAGTGAGTTGTACCGGTCTCATCACTAGTGGAAGTGGCATCGGTTTGCCCAGTAGTTACCTCAGTTGTATAAGATTGATCAGTTGTGGAGGTGCCATCGGTTTTCCCAGTTGTTATCTCAGTTTTACCAGATTGGTCAGTTGTGAAAGTGCCTTCAGTTGGACTACTTGTTACTCCAGTTGTTCCTGATTTATCAGTTGTATAGGTGCCATCAGTAGACTCACTTGTTACTTCAGTTGTATCAGATTTATCAGTTGTATAGGTGCCATCAGTTTGCCCAGTTGTTAATTGAGTGGTACCAGTCTGAACAGTTGTTGTTGAAGTGCCATCAGTAGGCTCACTTGATACCTGAGTTGGATCAGATTGATCAGATGTGAAGGTGCCAACGGTTTGCCCAGTTGTTATCTCAGTCTTACCAGATTGGTCAGTTGTGTAAGTGCCTTCAGTTTGCCCAGTTGTTACTCCACTTGTTCCAGATTGATCAGTTGTGAAGGTGCCATCAGTTTGCCCAGTTGTTAAGTGAGTTGTACCGGTCTCATCACTAGTGGAAGTGCCATCAGTTTGCCCAGTTGTTAATTGAGTTGTACTGGTCTGAACAGTTGATGTTGAAGCGCCATCAGTAGGCTCACTTGATACCTGAGTTATATCAGATTGATCAGATTTGGAGGTGCCATCAGTATGCACAGTTGTTACCTCAGTTGTATCAGATTGGTCAGTGGTGTAAGTGCCTTCACTTGGATTACTTGTTACTCCAGTTGTTCCTGATTTATCAGTTGTATAGGTGCCATCAGTTTGCCCAGTTGTTAATTGAGTTGTACCGGTCTGAACAGTTGTTTTTGAAGTTCCATCAGTAGGCTCACTTGTTACCTCAGTTGTACCAGATTGATCAGATGTGAAGGTGCCATCAGTTTGCCCAGGTGTTAAGTGAGTTGTACCGGTCTCATCACTAGTGGAAGTGCCATCGGTTTGCCCAGTAGTTACCTCAGTTGTATCAGATTGATCAGTTGTGGAGGTGCCATCGGTTTGCCCAGTTGTTAACTCAGTTTTACCAGATTGGTCAGTTGTGTAAGTACCTTCAGTTGGACCACTTGTTACTCCAGTTGTTCCAGATTTATCAGTTGCATAGGTGCCATCAGTTTGCCCAGTTGTTAATTGAGTTGTATCGGTATGAACAGTTGTTGTTGAAGTGCCATCAGTAGGCTCACTTGATACCTGAGTTGTATCAGATTGGTCAGATGGGGAGGTACTATCAGTTTGTCCAGTTGTTATCTCAGTTTTACCAGATTGGTCAGTTGTGAAAGTGCCTTCAGTTGGACTACTTGTTACTCCAGTTGTTCCAGATTTATCAGTTGTATAGGTGCCATCGGTTTGCCCAGTTGTTATCTCAGTTTTACCAGATTGATCAGTTGTGAAAGTGCCTTCAGTTGGACTACTTGTTACTCCAGTTGTTCCTGATTTATCAGTTGTATAGGTGCCATCAGTAGACTCACTTGTTACTTCAGTTGTATCAGATTTATCAGTTGTATAGGTGCCATCAGTTTGCCCAGTTGTTAATTGAGTGGTACCAGTCTGAACAGTTGTTGTTGAAGTGCCATCAGTAGGCTCACTTGATACCTGAGTTGTATCAGATTGGTCAGACGGGGAGGTACCATCAGTTTGTCCAGTTGTTATCTCAGTTTTACCAGATTGGTCAGTTGTGTAAGTGCCTTCAGTTGGACCACTTGTTTCTCCAGTTGTTCCAGATTGATCAGTTGTGGAGGAACCATCAGTTTGGCCAGTTGTTAAGTGAGTTGTACCGGTCTCATCACTTGTGGAAGTGCTATCGGTTTGCCCAGTAGTTACCTCAGTTGTGTCAGATTGATAAAATGTGGAGGTGCCATCGGTTTGCCCAGTTGTTATCTCAGTTTTACCAGATTGGTCAGTTGTGAAAGTGCCTTCAGTTGGACTACTTGTTACTCCAGTTGTTCCTGATTTATCAGTTGTATAGGTGCCATCAGTTTGCCCAGTTGTTAATTGAGTTGTACCGGTCTGAACAGTTGTTGTTGAAGTGCCATCAGTAGGCTCACTTGATACCTGAGTTGTATCAGATTGATCAGATGTGGAGGTGCCATCGGTTTGCCCAGTTGTTATCTCAGTTTTACCAGATTGGTCAGTTGTGTAAGTGCCTTCAGTTGGACCACTTGTTTCTCCAGTTGTTCCAGATTGATCAGTTGTGGAGGAACCATCAGTTTGGCCAGTTGTTAAGTGAGTTGTACTGGTCTCATCACTTGTGGAAGTGCCATCGGTTTGCCCAGTAGTTACTTCAGTTGTATCAGATTTATCAGTTGTATAGGTGCCATCAGTTTGCCCAGTTGTTAATTGAGTTGTACCGGTCTGAACAGTTGTTGTTGAAGTGCCATCAGTAGGCTCACTTGTTACCTCAGTTGTTCCAGATTGATCAGATGTGGAGGTGCCATCGGTTTGCCCAGTTGTTATCTCAGTTTTACCAGATTGGTCAGTTGTGGAGGTGCCTTCAGTTGGACCACTTGTTTCTCCAGTTGTTCCTGATTCATCAGTTGTATAGGTGCCATCAGTAGACTCACTTGTTACTTCAGTTGTATCAGATTTATCAGTTGTATAGGTGCCATCAGTTTGCCCAGTTGTTAATTGAGTTGTACCGGTCTGAACAGTTGTTGTTGAAGTGCCATCAGTAGGCTCACTTGTTATCTCAGTTGTACCAGATTGATCAGATGTGAAGGTGCCATCAGTTTGCCCAGTTGTTAAGTGAGTTGTACCGGTCTCATCACTAGTGGAAGTGCCATCGGTTTGCCCAGTAGTTACCTCAGTTGTATCAGATTGATCAGTTGTGGAGGTGCCATCGGTTTGCCCAGTTGTTATCGCAGTTTTACCAGATTGGTCAGTTGTGAAAGTGCCTTCAGTTGGACTACTTGTTACTCCAGTTGTTCCTGATTTATCAGTTGTATAGGTGCCATCAGTTTGCCCAGTTGTTAATTGAGTTGTACCAGTCTGAACAGTTGTTGTTGAAGTGCCATCAGTAGGCTCACTTGTTATCTCAGTTGTACCAGATTGATCAGATGTGAAGGTGCCATCAGTTTGCCCAGTTGTTAAGTGAGTTGTACCGGTCTCATCACTAGTGGAAGTGCCATCGGTTTGCACAGTAGTTACCTCAGTTGTATCAGATTGATCAGTTGTGGAGGTGCCATCGGTTTGCCCAGTTGTTATCGCAGTTTTACCAGATTGGTCAGTTGTGAAAGTGCCTTCAGTTGGACTACTTGTTACTCCAGTTGTTCCAGATTGATCAGTTGTGGAGGAACCATCAGTTTGCCCAGTTGTTAAGTGAGTTGTACCGGTCTCATCACTAGTGGAAGTGGCATCGGTTTGCCCAGTAGTTACCTCAGTTGTATAAGATTGATCAGTTGTGGAGGTGCCATCGGTTTGCCCAGTTGTTATCGCAGTTTTACCAGATTGGTCAGTTGTGAAAGTGCCTTCAGTTGGACTACTTGTTACTCCAATTGTTCCAGATTTATCAGTTGTATAGGTGCCATCAGTTTGCCCAGTTGTTAAGTGAGTTGTACCGGTCTCATCACTAGTGGAAGTGGCATCGGTTTGCCCAGTAGTTACCTCAGTTGTATAAGATTGATCAGTTGTGGAGGTGCCATCGGTTTTCCCAGTTGTTATCTCAGTTTTACCAGATTGGTCAGTTGTGAAAGTGCCTTCAGTTGGACTACTTGTTACTCCAGTTGTTCCTGATTTATCAGTTGTATAGGTGCCATCAGTAGACTCACTTGTTACTTCAGTTGTATCAGATTTATCAGTTGTATAGGTGCCATCAGTTTGCCCAGTTGTTAATTGAGTGGTACCAGTCTGAACAGTTGTTGTTGAAGTGCCATCAGTAGGCTCACTTGATACCTGAGTTGGATCAGATTGATCAGATGTGAAGGTGCCAACGGTTTGCCCAGTTGTTATCTCAGTCTTACCAGATTGGTCAGTTGTGTAAGTGCCTTCAGTTTGCCCAGTTGTTACTCCACTTGTTCCAGATTGATCAGTTGTGAAGGTGCCATCAGTTTGCCCAGTTGTTAAGTGAGTTGTACCGGTCTCATCACTAGTGGAAGTGCCATCAGTTTGCCCAGTTGTTAATTGAGTTGTACTGGTCTGAACAGTTGATGTTGAAGCGCCATCAGTAGGCTCACTTGATACCTGAGTTATATCAGATTGATCAGATTTGGAGGTGCCATCAGTATGCACAGTTGTTACCTCAGTTGTATCAGATTGGTCAGTGGTGTAAGTGCCTTCACTTGGATTACTTGTTACTCCAGTTGTTCCTGATTTATCAGTTGTATAGGTGCCATCAGTTTGCCCAGTTGTTAATTGAGTTGTACCGGTCTGAACAGTTGTTTTTGAAGTTCCATCAGTAGGCTCACTTGTTACCTCAGTTGTACCAGATTGATCAGATGTGAAGGTGCCATCAGTTTGCCCAGTTGTTAAGTGAGTTGTACCGGTCTCATCACTAGTGGAAGTGCCATCGGTTTGCCCAGTAGTTACCTCAGTTGTATCAGATTGATCAGTTGTGGAGGTGCCATCGGTTTGCCCAGTTGTTAACTCAGTTTTACCAGATTGGTCAGTTGTGTAAGTACCTTCAGTTGGACCACTTGTTACTCCAGTTGTTCCAGATTTATCAGTTGCATAGGTGCCATCAGTTTGCCCAGTTGTTAATTGAGTTGTATCGGTATGAACAGTTGTTGTTGAAGTGCCATCAGTAGGCTCACTTGATACCTGAGTTGTATCAGATTGGTCAGATGGGGAGGTACTATCAGTTTGTCCAGTTGTTATCTCAGTTTTACCAGATTGGTCAGTTGTGAAAGTGCCTTCAGTTGGACTACTTGTTACTCCAGTTGTTCCAGATTTATCAGTTGTATAGGTGCCATCAGTTTGCCCAGTTGTTAAGTGAGTTGTACCGGTCTGAACAGTTGTTGTTGAACTGCCATCAGTAGGCTCACTTGATACCTGAGTTGTATCAGATTGATCAGATGTGGAGGTGCCATCGGTTTGCCCAGTTGTTATCTCAGTTTTACCAGATTGGTCAGTTGTGTAAGTGCCTTCAGTTGGACCACTTGTTTCTCCAGTTGTTACAGATTGATCAGTTGAGGAGGAATCATCAGTTTGGCCAGTTGTTAAGTGAGTTGTACCGGTCTCATCACTTGTGGAAGTGCTATCGGTTTGCCCAGTAATTACCTCAGTTGTATCAGATTGATAAAATGTGGAGGTGCCATCGGTTTGCCCAGTTGTTATCTCAGTTTTACCAGATTGGTCAGTTGTGAAAGTGCCTTCAGTTGGACCACTTGTTACTCCAGTTGTTCCTGATTTATCAGTTGTATAGGTGCCATCAGTTTGCCCAGTTGTTAATTGAGTTGTACCGGTCTGAACAGTTGTTGTTGAAGTGCCATCAGTAGGCTCACTTGATACCTGAGTTGTATCAGATTGATCAGATGTGGAGGAGCCATCGGTTTGCCCAGTCGTTATCTCAGTTTTACCAGATTGGTCAGTTGTGTAAGTGCCTTCAGTTGGACCACTTGTTTCTCCAGTTGTTCCAGATTGATCAGTTGTGGAGGAACCATCAGTTTGGCCAGTTGTTAAGTGAGTTGTACTGGTCTCATCACTTGTGGAAGTGCCATCGGTTTGCCCAGTAGTTACCTCAGTTGTATCAGATTGATAAGATGTGGAGGTGCCATCGGTTTGCCCAGTTGTTATCTCAGTTTTACCAGATTGGTCAGTTGTGAAAGTGCCATCAGTTGGACTACTTGTTACTCCAGTTGTTCCTGATTCATCAGTTGTATAGGTGCCTTCAGTTGGACCACTTGTTACTCCAGTTGTTCCAGATTTATCAGTTGTATAGGTGCCATCAGTTTGCCCAGTTATTAAGTGAGTTGTACCGGTCTCATCACTAGTGGAAGTGCCATCGGTTTGCCCAGTAGTTACCTCAATTGTATAAGATTGATCAGTTGTGGAGGTGCCATCGGTTTTCCCAGTTGTTATCACAGTTTTACCAGATTGGTCAGTTGTGAAAGTGCCTTCAGTTGGACTACTTGTTACTCCAGTTGTTCCTGATTTATCAGTTGTATAGGTGCCATCAGTTTGCCCAGTTGTTAATTGAGTTGTACCGGTCTGAACAGTTGTTGTTGAAGTGCCATCAGTAGGCTCACTTGATACCTGAGTTGTATCAGATTGGTCAGATGGGGAGGTACCATCAGTTTGTCCAGTTGTTATCTCAGTTTTACCAGATTGGTCAGTTGTGTAAGCGCCTTCAGTTGGACTACTTGTTATTCCAGTTGTTCCAGATTGATCAGTTGTGGAGGAACCATCAGTTTGCCCAGTTGTTAATTGAGTTGTATCGGTCTGAACAGTTGTTGTTGAAGTGCCATCAGTAGGCTCACTTGATACCTGAGTTGTATCAGATTGGTCAGATGGGGAGGTACTATCAGTTTGTCCAGTTGTTATCTCAGTTTTACCAGATTGGTCAGTTGTGTAAGTGCCTACAGTTGGACCACTTGTTTCTCCAGTTGTTCCAGATTGATCAGTTGTGGAGGAACCATCAGTTTGGCCAGTTGTTAAGTGAGTTGTACTGGTCTCATCACTTGTGGAAGTGCCATCGGTTTGCCCAGTAGTTACTTCAGTTGTATCAGATTTATCAGTTGTATAGGTGCCATCAGTTTGCCCAGTTGTTAATTGAGTTGTACCGGTCTGAACAGTTGTTGTTGAAGTGCTATCAGTAGGCTCACTTGTTACCTCAGTTGTTCCAGATTGATCAGATGTGGAGGTGCCATCGGTTTGCCCAGTTGTTATCTCAGTTTTACCAGATTGGTCAGTTGTGGAGGTGCCTTCAGTTGGACCACTTGTTTCTCCAGTTGTTCCTGATTCATCAGTTGTATAGGTGCCATCAGTAGACTCACTTGTTACTTCAGTTGTATAAGATTTATCAGTTGTATAGGTGCCATCAGTTTGCCCAGTTGTTAATTGAGTTGTACCGGTCTGAACAGTTGTTGTTGAAGTGCCATCAGTAGGCTCACTTGTTATCTCAGTTGTACCAGATTGATCAGATGTGAAGGTGCCATCAGTTTGCCCAGTTGTTAAGTGAGTTGTACCGGTCTCATCCCTAGTGGAAGTGCCATCGGTTTGCCCAGTAGTTACCTCAGTTGTATCAGATTGATCAGTTGTGGAGGTGCCATCGGTTTGCCCAGTTGTTATCGCAGTTTTACCAGATTGGTCAGTTGTGAAAGTGCCTTCAGTTGGACTACTTGTTACTCCAGTTGTTCCAGATTGATCAGTTGTGGTGGAACCATCAGTTTGCCCAGTTGTTAAGTGAGTTGTACCGGTCTCATCACTTGTGGAAGTGCCATCGGTTTGCCCAGTAGTTACCTCAGTTGTATCAGATTGATAAGATGTGGAGGTGTCATCGGTTTGCCCAGTTGTTATCTCAGTTTTACCAGATTGGTCAGTTGTGTAAGTGCCTTCAGTTGGACCACTTGTTACTCCAGTTGTTCCAGATTTATCAGTTGTATAGGTGCCATCAGTTTGCCCAGTTGTTAAGTGAGTTGTACCGGTCTCATCACTAGTGGAAGTTGCATCGGTTTGCCCAGTAGTTACCTCAGTTGTATAAGATTGATCAGTTGTGGAGGTGCCATCGGTTTTCCCAGTTGTTATCACAGTTTTACCAGATTGGTCAGTTGTGAAAGTGCCTTCAGTTGGACTACTTGTTACTCCAGTTGTTCCTGATTTATCAGTTGTATAGGTGCCATCAGTAGACTCACTTGTTATTTCAGTTATATCAGATTCATCAGTTGTATAGGTGCCATCAGTTTGACCAGTTGTTAATTGAGTTGTACCGGTCTGAACAGTTGTTGTTGAAGTGCCATCAGTAGGCTCACTTCTTACCTCAGTTGTTCCAGATTGATCAGATGTGGAGGTGCCATCGGTTTGCCCAGTTGTTATCTCAGTTTTACCAGATTGATCAGTTGTGAAAGTGCCTTCAGTTGGACTACTTGTTACTCCAGTTGTTCCTGATTTATCAGTTGTATAGGTGCCATCAGTAGACTCACTTGTTACTTCAGTTGTATCAGATTTATCAGTTGTATAGGTGCCATCAGTTTGCCCAGTTGTTAATTGAGTGGTACCAGTCTGAACAGTTGTTGTTGAAGTGCCATCAGTAGGCTCACTTGATACCTGAGTTGGATCAGATTGATCAGATGTGGAGGTACTATCAGTTTGTCCAGTTGTTATCTCAGTTTTACCAGATTGGTCAGTTGTAAAAGTGCCTTCAGTTGGACTACTTGTTACTCCAGTTGTTCCAGATTTATCAGTTGTATAGGTGCCATCAGTTTGCCCAGTTGTTAAGTGAGTTGT
Source organism: Lateolabrax maculatus (assembly GCA_031216445.1). NCBI lineage: Eukaryota > Metazoa > Chordata > Actinopteri > Acropomatiformes > Lateolabracidae > Lateolabrax > Lateolabrax maculatus. The sequence continues at coordinate 17,930,273 of CM062207.1, forward strand.
ACCGGTCTGAACAGTTGTTGTTGAACTGCCATCAGTAGGCTCACTTGATACCTGAGTTGTATCAGATTGGTCAGATGGGGAGGTACCATCAGTTTGTCCAGTTGTTATCTCAGTTTTACCAGATTGGTCAGTTGTGTAAGTGCCTTCAGTTGGACCACTTGTTTCTCCAGTTGTTCCAGATTGATCAGTTGAGGAGGAACCATCAGTTTGGCCAGTTGTTAAGTGAGTTGTACCAGTCTCATCACTTGTGGAAGTGCTATCGGTTTGCCCAGTAGTTACCTCAGTTGTATCAGATTGATAAAATGTGGAGGTGCCATCGGTTTGCCCAGTTGTTATCTCAGTTTTACCAGATTGGTCAGTTGTGAAAGTGCCTTCAGTTGGACTACTTGTTACTCCAGTTGTTCCTGATTTATCAGTTGTATAGGTGCCATCAGTTTGCCCAGTTGTTAATTGAGTTGTATCAGTCTGAACAGTTGTTGTTGAAGTGCCATCAGTAGGCTCACTTGATACCTGAGTTGTATCAGATTGGTCAGATGGGGAGGTACTATCAGTTTGTCCAGTTGTTATCTCAGTTTTACCAGATTGGTCAGTTGTGAAAGTGTCTTCAGTTGGACTACTTGTTACTCCAGTTGTTCCTGATTCATCAGTTGTATAGGTGCCATCAGTAGACTCACTTGTTACTTCAGTTGTATCAGATTTATCAGTTGTATAGGTGCCATCAGTTTGCCCAGTTGTTAATTGAGTTGTACCGGTCTCAACAGTTGTTGTTGAAGTGCCATCAGTAGGCTCACTTGATACCTGAGTTGTATCAGATTGGTCAGATGGGGAGGTACCATCAGTTTGTCCAGTTGTTATCTCAGTTTTACCAGATTGCTCAGTTGTGTAAGCGCCTTCAGTTGGACTACTTGTTATTCCAGTTGTTCCAGATTGATCAGTTGTGGAGGAACCATCAGTTTGGCCAGTTGTTAAGTGAGTTGTACCGGTCTCATCACTTGTGGAAGTGCCATCGGTTTGCCCAGTAGTTACCTCAGTTGTATCAGATTGATAAGATGTGGAGGTGCCATCGGTTTGCCCAGTTGTTATCTCAGTTTTACCAGATTGGTCAGTTGTGTAAGTGCCATCAGTTGGACCACTTGTTACTCCAGTTGTTCCAGATTGATCAGTTGTGAAGGTGCCATCAGTTTGCCCAGTTGTTAAGTGAGTTGTACCGGTCTCATCACTAGTGAAAATGCCATCGGTTTGCCCAGTAGTTACCTCAGTTGTATAAGATTGATCAGTTGTGGAGGTGCCATCGGTTTTCCCATTTGTTATCGCAGTTTTACCAGATTGGTCAGTGGTGTAAGTGCCTTCAGTTGGACTAGTTGTTACTCCAGTTGTTCCAGATTTATCAGTTGTATAGGTGCCATCAGTTTTCCCAGTTGTTAATTGAGTTGTACCGGTCTGAACAGTTGTTGTTGAAGTGCCATCAGTAGGCTGACTTGTTACCTCAGTTGTATAAGATTGATCAGTTGTGGAGGTGCCATCTGTTTTCCCAGTTGTTATTGCAGTTTTACTAGATTGGTCAGTTGTGAAAGTGCCTTCAGTTGGACTACTTGTTACTCCAGTTGTTCCAGATTTATCAGTTGTATATGTTCCATCAGATTGCCCAGTTGTTAATTGAGTTGTACCAGTCTGAACAGTTGATGTTGAAGCGCCATCAGTAGGCTCACTTGATACCTGAGTTATATCAGATTGATCAGTTGTGGAGGTGCCATCAATATGAACAGTTGTTACCTCAGTTGTATCAGATTGGTCAGTGGTGTAAGTGCCTTCAGTTGGACTACTTGTTACTCCAGTTGTTCCTAATTTATCAGTTGTATAGGTGCCATCAGTTTGCCCAGTTGTGAATTGAGTCGTACCGGTCTGAACATTTGTTGTTAAAGTGCCATCAGTAGGCTCACTTGTTACCTCAGTTGTACCAGATTGATCAGATGTGAAGGTGCCATCGGTTTGCCCAGTTGTTATCTCAGATTTACCAGATTGGTCAGTTGTGGAGGTGCCATCAGTAGACTCACTTGTTACTTCAGTTGTATCAGATTTTTCAGTTGTATAGGTGCCATCAGTTTGCCCAGTTGTTAATTGAGTCGTACCGGTCTGAACATTTGTTATTGAAGTGCCATCAGTAGGCTCACTTGTTACCCCAGTTGTTATCTCAGTTTTACCAGATTGGACAGTTGTGTAAGTGCCTTCAGTTGGACCACTTGTTACTCCAGTTTTTCCTGATTTATCAGTTGTATAGGTGCCATCAGTAGACTCACTTGTTACTTCAGTTGTATCAGATTCATCAGTTGTATAGGTGCCATCAGTTTGCCCAGTTGTTAATTGAGTTGTACCGGTCTGAACAGTTGTTGTTGAAGTGCCATCAGTAGGCTCACTTCTTACCTCAGTTGTTCCAGATTGATCAGATGTGGAGGTGCCATCGGTTTGCCCAGTTGTTATCTCAGTTTTACCAGATTGGTCAGTTGTGAAGGTGCCATCAGTTTGCCCAGTTGTTAAGTGAGTTGTACAGGTCTCATCACTAGTGGAAGTGCCATCGGTTTGCCCAGTAGTTACCTCAGTTGTATCAGATTGATCAGTTGTTGAGGTGCTATCGGTTTTCCCAGTTGTTATTGCAGTTTTACCAAATTGGTCAGTTGTGAAAGTGCCTTCAGTTGGACTACTTGTTACTCCAGTTGTTCCTGATTTATCAGTTGTATAGGTGCCATCAGTTTGCCCAGTTGTTAATTGAGTTGTACCGGTCTGAACAGATTTTGTTGAAGTGCCATCAGTAGTCTCTCTTGATACCTGAGTTGTATCAGATTGGTCAGATGGGGAGGTGCCATCAGTTTTTCCAGTTGTTATCTCAGTTTTACCAGATTGGTCAGTTGTGAAAGTGCCTTCAGTTGGACTATTTGTTACTCCAGATGTTCCTGATTTATCAGTTGTAGAGGTGCCATCAGTAGACTCACTTGTAACTCCCGTTGTTCCAGATTTATCAGTTGTATAGGTACCATCAGTTTGCCCAGTTGATAATTGAGTTGTACCAGATTGATCAGATGTGGAGGTGCCATCAGTTTGCCCAGTTGTTATCTCAGTTTTAACAGATTGGTCAGTTGTGAAAGTGCCTTCAGTTGGACTACTTGTTACTCCAGATGTTCCTGATTTATCAGTTGTAGAGGTGCCATCAGTAGACTCACTTGTAACTCCCGTTGTATCAGATTTATCAGTTGTATAGGTGCCATCAGTTTGCCCAGTTGTTAATTGAGTTGTACTGGTCTGAACAGTTGTTGTTGAAGTGCCATCAGTAGGCTCACTTGTTACCTCAGTTGTACCAGATTGATCAGATGTGGAGGTGCCATCAGATTGCCCAGTTGTTATCTCAGTTTTACCAGATTGGTCAGTTGTGTAAGTGCCTTCAGTTGGACCACTTGTTACTCCAGTTGTTCCAATTTGAGGAGATGTGGATGTGACATCAGTGTTCCCACTTGTTAACTGAGTAGTACCTGTCTCATCAGTTGTGGAGGTTTCATCGGCTTGCACAGTTGTCAACTGAGTTGTACCGGTCTTATCAGTTGTTGAGGTGACATCAGTTTGCCCAGTTGTTAACTGAGTTGTACCGGTCTGATCATTTGTGGAGGTGCCATCAGTTTGCACAGTTGTTATCTCATTTTGTTCAGTTGTTAACATAGTTTCAGCTGTTGCGATATAGTCAGTGGTAGAAGTTGCATCAGTGGGCTCAGTTGATGATATAGAGACTGTTGTGCCAGTTGGGTCAGAAGTTGCATTGGGATTACTGGTGTCAGTTGTTAACATTGCAGCAGTTATATCACTGTGGTCTGTTGTTGAAGTGGTGTCAGTAGACGCATCGTATGTACTGTCAGTTTCTTCAGTTGATGAAATTGTTACCATTGATTCAGTCGTTTTGATATTATCAGTAGAAGAAGTAACAGTGTGCTCAGTTGATGATATTTGTACTGTTGTGCCATATTGGTTAGAAGGTGTAGAAGGATTAGTGGACAATGTTGTTAACATTGCAGTAGTTGTATCACTTTGAATTGTTGTTGAAGAGGTGTCAGTGGAATCTCTTGTATAAGAATAATCAGTTGTTGTCGTATTATCATTGTAATCAGTTTTTAACAACAACTTAGTTTCTTCAGTAATTGAGATCCATTTTGAAATAGTACTCCTTGAAACTGCGAACATAGATTTTTCAGTTGTGTTAGTTTCTGAAGATGAATCATTTGGGTCTTTTAGTAATAATATATTAGTTGAGATGTTTGTTAAAGATGGATCAAGCTCCCCAGGATCTTCAGATAGGTCAGAAAAAATCATTTGATTTTCTTTTCGCCAGTCATTTTTACCTGCAACATAATTTGAGACAAAAATTCATAATACTATAAAATTGCATAAGTGCATACACTGTCATTTTTATCAGACGTCATATACATAAAACAGGACAGGATCTAGCAAAAGAGAACATATTTTTCCAATATTAGCTTCTCTGTACTGGCTCCCTGTAAAATCTAGAATACAATTTAAAATCCTCCTCTTCAATTACAAAGCTCTTATTGGTCAGGCACCATCATATTTTAAAGATGATAGTACCGTATTACCCCACTAGAGCACAACACTCACAGAATGCAGGGTTACTTGTGGTACCTACAGTCTCTAAAAGTAGAATGGGAGCCAGAGCCTTTAGTTATCAAGCTCCTCTTCTGTGGAACCAGCTCCCAATTTGGGTTCGGGAGGCAGACACCCTCTCTTCGTTTAAGAGTATGCTAAAAACGTTCCTTGTTGATAAAGCTTATAGTTAGGGCTGGCTCAGGTGAGTCCTGAACCATCCCTTAGTTATGCTGTTATAGGCTTAGACTGCCGGGGGACTTCCTATGACGCACTGAGCTTCTCTCTCCTCCTCTCCCTCTCTATCCATACGCATTCCTATCCCACTAATACAGGTTACCAACTCCACTTCTTCCTGGTAGTCCTTGTGCTTTCTGTGCTTTTTCGCCTTCTCACTTTCTGCAGGTATTTCCGCCTCTGGAGCTGTAGATTCTGGATCTGTGATTGCCGGCCGTCTACTGCCCCCATGTTCCTGCTCCACACTCACTGCTGCAGTTGTTGTTATTATTATTATTAATCTGATTTGTTGTATGTTTTCCTGCTGTCTCTCCCCTCTCCCCCTCTCTCCTCCCCTTTCAACCCAACTTGGTCGATGCAGATGGCCGCCCACCCAGAGCCTGGTTCTGCTCGAGGTTTCTACCTAAAAGGGAGTTTTTCCTCGCCACTGTCGCCAAGTGCTTGCTCATGGTGGGAACTGTTGGGTCTCTGTAAATAGTATTTTAAAGATTATGGTCTAGGCCTACTCTATGTGAAAAGCATTTTGAAATAACTTTTGTTATGATTTGGCGCTATACAAATAAAATTGACTTAATTATAAAGCAATGTTTTTTCATTGTGTCCCTGTTTTTCAATTGCACCTTCAGAAGCACAGGGTTGAAGTAATTCACTTTTCACCTGATTATACTATTTAGATCCCCTCCCTCTCTGCACAGAAACATGACCATTTAGCAGTATAATGACAGGATTCCCACAAACTACCTTGCAATTGTAGATTGGAGAGCTCTTGTCCAAGCTAGCAGCTTTTAAACACAGGACAGAAAACAATGAAAACACTAGTACAGTATTCACTCAGGATTTTGCTATGATACCTCCCTTAATTCCAACCTCTTTTAAAACTGAAAACATCCACAATAATATGAAGCATACATCATCTTACTACTCCACTAAAGGCAATTACACAACTGATTGAGACACTTGAATTCCACAGACTTCAAACCATTGAGAAAATTACACAAATTCTAAAGCATTCAACATGCAGACAGACTGACAGACTACCAGGCAGTAGCACCATCCCTAAAGCTCTGCCACTAGCATGGCTAAAAATGTAATGTTATATTCACCTTGAAAAGTATCACGGTATTTATCAGATGGCTTAGCCACCCTTCTTATTTATTGCACCAGAATAAGCCAACAGTCCTTACTGATTAAAGTTTATAACACAATACACAGTACAGCTAAAAAACATAACAGAAATGAAAATACCAACAAGCAACTGCCTCGCTATACAAACATCACCAGGCCCAGACACATACTAAATTGTTGACTTAACTGCCAACAAATTCAAAAATGTGGAACAGCCAAACCGGGCAATGACGAAACATCAGGAGGCCAGACACACCTGGCTATAAACAGCTAAATCCAAGCAGAGAATAACAACAACTGTATAAGTTATTGCGGAATACAGGTTGGGTAATTTTTTCCATTAGTAAATCACCAGTGATCAGAGAGGTGGAATTAAATGGGCAGAGTAAGAACACTTGCAGTCATTTGAACTGTGCTTGGCAAAATGTGGACTTATTCAACAAACCAAACTTGTCATTGCTCATATGTGCATATGAATGAGCCTTGCTAGTCAAAATGGATTGGACTGCTTTTCAAATTAATTGTATGATTCCTAAAGGCATTTATCAATATTCTCATTATGCAAATCTTCACACACTAAACATTTTAGACAACTATCTTTACCTTACAAAGATAAATATTAATAGATTTAAGTGACATTGTCATATTGCGAGAATTGGTACTGTAGCAGGGTTATGTTGAGATGTACATGTCTACATGTTTACATGCATGAGTTTCCCTGTAATAATTTAAAGTTACACATGTATTTAAAAAAGACAGATACGAATCATCTTTAGACTTGTGAATTGTGAAATGAATAAGCACAAGGATTTTTAAGTCTCTTCAAAAATATCTTGGTGAAAGGGCTGCGTGGACTTGAGTATGAACTAAGCATTTCTAAAATCCTGGATATGGCCCTGCTTACACATGCAATTGTACACATTTCAGTCAGCCAACACAACAACAGTGTACTCCTTTTATACTGAGACAATGGAAAAAAATCCATGTTTTGTAGTTTTAAACAGTCACAGAAATAATGAGTGAGTTATGGCTTGCGGGGAAATGAAAAGGTATTATTTGTTATTTCACTTACTGCTGGGAGAATTTCTTTTCTTTCAGAAAATGTATTTGTACTCACTTTCTAAATATGGGAGTATATAAAGTCACACAATTTCAGCGAAATACTGAAAGTCATATAATTTGGCTTTGTCATTGTATTTGTTATTTATGTGATTTGGCTGCCAGGACACAGCAGTTTCTCTTTGGGATTAATAAACTACAGTACCTACCTTACTTGAAAGTAAAAAATCATACATTGTTACTACAAGAATCATAATTATTGGGGAAAGTAACTCTAATAAAAGTTTATAAATCTTACCGTAAGCAGTTTTATTAGCAGAACATGAGCAGATGAGTGTAGTAAAGATGATCATGAAACTTGAAGAAAGCGCCATCAGTAGATTACATCCCAGTTGGCCAAATCTAAATTGTGTATGTTATTGATGAATGACTCAAAATGTTCATAACATTTGAAATGAACGGTCATATAAGCATTCAATAACACACATACCTACATACACTCTGTAACACTGTAAAATGCCTTACTTTTGTGGATGAGCACTGTTAACTGTTCTCAGCAGTGTAACATGCACTGTTAGGGAGTGGAGAAAATATAGGATAATAAAGGAAGCAGCACAGTGGCAAACCTTTTGACCGTGACTCAAGTTTATTACACATACACACCTTTCCTCATGAATTGTTGAGTGTAATGTTTTACACTCCAATTACCAGTTTGTTTGCAGTCAGCCAAGTCAACTCCTAAAGTAGTGGTTCCCGAAGAGTGTACCCTGGGGTGCCTTGAGTGTGGGCCTCAGAACCTCAGAACTACCTTAATTCCACCAACATGTCCATACCCCCACCAGGGGAAACAATACCCTAGACTATGCTTACACAAATATTCCTAGAAGCTACACTTGATTAGGTGAAAAAGGAAGCATTCAACACAACCAGAACTGAAAGCTGGCATCAAGGTGGCAAAGTGGAGACATAAGGAGAAACTTGAGAGAGACATCAACACCAACAACACCATTACATGTGGCGATCCAGACCATCACAGTCTACAAAAGCAGGAGCACCTTGATCATGTGTTGATCATGTGGCCACGTTGCCAGATGAGCTCAACACATTGAATGCTCGCTTTGATCTCCTCAACAAAGGCCCTGTACAGACATGACATTAACATCCGTCCTGGGTGATCTGATCACAAGTGGACCGCTCTAACTACAGGTGTTGATGCACGTGAGATGGATTGAGAAAGCCATAATGCTATTGATTTCCATGTTTGCTGAAAAGCCAAAGAAAACAAAACTAACATTAGCCGACTCACAACGAAAGTATTTCACGATATTAGCCACAGCATCTGTAATAGGGCTGGCTGTTGTTCCTCACTTCAAAACAGCAGGATTTCCCTCAGAATCAGTGCAACGATTAGCAAGCTAGCTAACGTTAGCTCATAACATAACTAACGTTAATCAGTAAAGACGCCTATAATTGTATTAATATACGCGCCTTATAGTTAGTCCTTTATATCATAAAATACTTTTACTGTTTGTTGTATTAGGTAGTAGTTAAATCAGCAGTGAAAAATAAATCTTTGGGTATTGCTATAGAGAGAATCATACAATTCCATTTTAAATGAATTAATTCATCCCTTTAGGAGACTAGAGGCAGGTCTGAGTCTATTCATCCCAATGGAAGAAGTGAATGTGAACACTGATTGTGACCGATTATTTCACCCCACAGTCACCTAAGTAAATATTGAACCAATTTTTCACAAGCCACATATCTTCCAAACATTTTTCCGACTCACAAATCTGGAGAGAGTTTACTTTGTTGGAGGCCTGCCGCTGTTTCAGCAACACTGGCAACATCTCGCTGTTGTTCGGTCTGGTTTCACTGCAGTTTTCAGCTTTCCAAACAGAAATTTAAAAGAGACTTAGACATGAAACCATGAATTAAAAGTTAAAACTGAAATAAAACTTGTGTTTCTTTGCTCAAGACACCAGAAGTGACGATAGTCTGACGATAGTCTGCCACTATCCTAATTGGCGGTCGCCTTAGTAATAACTTGTCAACATCCCGCTGTACTGAAGAAGGCTTGAAACTAGCGAATGAGACCATAAACTCATTAGGAAAATGTTTACTAAGGTAATAAATCGGGTGAGAAGTAGTGTTATTTTCTCATTGACTACTATACAATCGCACTTCTTTTTGCAACCAGTGTCGTTGCCCCCCTGCTGGCCTCTTGAAAGAATGCAGGTTTAAGGCCCTTCCGCATTGGCTTCACTTTTCAGAGCTGGAGGTTGCCTGTTAAAGAACAGAAAGACAATGTTTTGTGGACAAGCTTGGCAAATAGCCAATAAATAAGTTTACTTTCACTTCACCCAATCAAATGCTTTAGTCTACCTCCCGACCGTCCACTGACTGGTCACGTCAGTGAAGGTAAAAATGCAAAGTGCTAGTCGTAGCTGAATCTTTGATGAAAGCACAATGTTCTTATTGAAGTGGTAAGAAACATAGAGAAACAATGGAGAAATGTTAATGTTGTGTTTACATGTGTTAAGAGGTTGACAATATGAAATCGTAGAGTGTGGATAAAAAGAGTATGCCGTTCCATTCCTGTCTGTGCACTGCAGCTTGACGCCATTTTCCAAGCTAATTTACCAAGTCATTGCGCTGGTGAGTACTTAGAGAGTACTTATTTTTATTTTATTCCATTCTAAATTTATATATATATATATATATATATATATATATATATATATATATATATTTGTCAGATATGTCAGATTTGTGTGTTGCATGAAGGTGCTACAACTTACAATTAATTGTGCAACCCTGTGTTGTAAAATGACAAACAAATGAACCTTGATACTTAATTATCATACTTAATTTCATTCATTGTTTATTTAAAGTTAAACATATTTACCTACAAAACTACTCACTTATTTTATTCCAGTTGATGTGTGGTTAATAAAAACACACCCATATTATTTCACTTAATATTGTAATAATAGAATATAATATCAAAGGGTCAAGGCGGTTGACAAAAAAAGAAAAATATTATCAAGAGGTGCTGATTGGTGGTTTTGGTGGTTAAAAGCTTACAAACCAACAGGCCTAACACCAGACAGATATTCTACAAAACCAATAATAACTTTTTAAAGAGTTCTTGCATACTATAATGTGTTTTTTTTTTAGTTCAAATTTCATATACTGTTTTAAATCAGCCCTAAACCTTACAGGCCAATGGTTAGATAGAGTCTAAGTCATGAAAGTCATGAAATTTACATAAAAAAGAATGTAAACACCCTCTAAAAAGAGGTGGGGGAATTTTTAGGGCTGACGGACTGTAACGTTAACTGCAATAAACAGCATGGCTACACACCGGAGAGCCTCTCATAGCAGCATGCTGTCCATGCTACACAGAGTGGTCAAAGAACTGGAGTGGTGGTCAGTCAGTGTTCCCTAACCCCCCGTGTCACACACTCTGAGATACAAGACCACACCTCCCTCACATTGCTCCCCACCCCTCTGTTGCATTTTTTTAAATATGATGTTCTAGAGGTTTCTAGCAGAATTTGGTGCAGTTACACTTAAACATTGCCAATGTTTTTATACATATTTATTTCTGCAATATTTACACACACACAAATGCGCTATATTTAAGGGAAAGATCGTTGTTAAAGCACTTGGTTACGGTTGGGGAATGTTTGTGGTTACATTTAAAAAAACACAAACAGCTCTTGGATTGTGACAGGATGCAAATTTTGGTCTCCCCTACATGAAAGTTAGATGTATTACAAGCCCATTCACCTAAAGGAATCAATACTTCCTCCATTAGCGCTGAACGTTGGCCCTGAACATAAATTGTGACCTGAAGAATCGTCCAATATGAATTCGTAGGGATACTAAAACCAAAGACCTAAAATCTTGTTTCAATCCTTAGTCAGTATTATATGTTGCTCAGCAATATCTAAGATCAAGTGTCAAGTGGGGAGTTTAAGTATTGATTCAGTTTTTGCTCCACAACAGAGGGGTCAAAGGTGTGTGTTTATCAGGATTTCACAATGGCTTCAAAAGTGATTAATCAAGCCTGTTGTACAATAACCCACAGAGCCTAAGCTTAGTATACTGTAAAAGATGATTCTCAGTGACCACTCCCTCACAACTCAAAGGTTCAAAGGTTTATAGAGGGGTTGTCTAAGATAAGGTGAGGTAACGTCTTCCTTTATGAAAAGTACATTTCTCCTATTGTTACATGGTAGACTTAAGTTTCATTTTATTGGACACACTCAGTTGGGTTGCATTTTCCCCAAATCATAAAACGTCTAATCAGGAAATAAAGAAAGTTTGATAGGGGAAACAGTGGTTCAGCTGCTTGGAAATCTACTGGTGTTGTACAATAATAAAAACAAAACATATTTAAATAAACAAAACAATCCTCCTACGTTACTAAGGACGTGCACATTGCAGAAACATGGACAAAGCATATATAATGGGGGATGTTCATGCACAGGTAAGAAACTCTGCACAAACAATGCAAAAATAAACCTTTGTGAATACTTTAAAAAAATCTCTATAAACCTATTATATTCAATTGAGCACACTTGCTATGTATAAAGCCACTAAACAAGTAGTACAACTGAGCAAAATGATTTAAAACATCATATCAACAAAAGCAACATTGAAGATCAGTTTATGCACGCTGTTAGTATCGTCCTTTTGATTTAACAAAAAAGCAAAACTTAACCATAGAGGCACAGTGCAGCGTCCGGGCAGCATATACTAGAATTATTCTGTTGATCATCCTCTGAGAAGTCAAGTGTTTTGGATTAAATACCTTAATAATTAGCCTTGTAAGATGAAGGTGAAGTATTTTTTGGATACCCCATCTTATAACCCAGTCTTAGCGAGACTAACATTAGCTCCAAACTCCAGCACCAGTTAACATGGTCCATAGTGTGTTTCATTTCAAACGACCTGTGCCCATCCAACGTTTTGGCTTAACAATGGCTGACCCCAGAACTAACATTGCAGCAAAGAGGCTGCTCTTCACTGCTGGAGCCATAACACAGCACTCAGTTGGCATTATATCTTGTATGTATGTATATATAAATGTATACTTAACTCTTTGCAGAATTACAATTTTCAGCCGGAAACACTAAAATGTCACCCAGAAATCTTAACTCGGACTAGGTAGCTAGCTACAGTTTATTAAAATCTGGAGTATTTTAAATACGGCATTATTTACATCCATGTTTACTTAGTCGCAGTCTTCTCTGTCTTTGTTGGCCCATTGCTGCATATCTTGGCACATTACAGCCACCTGTACAATCTCTCCAAATTTGAAACAAGAGGTCAGAGGTCAGATATGATCAGAGGTGATCATATTTTTCTCTGCCCTAAGAACACCTTTAAAAAGTAAATCTTCTATTTTCTTAGAAATAATTCACACATGGGGGTGGCCGTGGCTCAGTGGTAGAGCGGGGTCATCCAATAACCCAAGGTTGGAGGTTCGATCCCTGCTCTCCCTTGAAGATTGGTGGACTGACAGCTGGTGGGGTGGCTATTTGCCACGGCCAAGGCACCCTTGAGCAAGGCACCGCACCCCCAATTGCTCCCCGGGCGCTGTGAACTGCTGCCCACCGCTCCAGTGTGAATATGGCACCTGTCTCTTTGTGTGACCCTGTGCATGTGCATGTGTGTGTTCGTACAGGTGCCACTGGATGGGTTAAATGCGGAGAAATAATTTCACTGCTGTGATTAATAAAGTAAAATAAAATTAAAAAAACATATCACATATTCACTGGTGGGGCTGCAAACTGTAAACCATAATACTGATTCACCACAAAGGCTTATAGAACATGTAGTGACATCTTTAATAATATGTTTTCCATTTATTACCTGTGTTTCTTCATCTGTTATAACCTCTCTATTTAGTGAAGTTTGGGGCACAGTCTGAATTGTTTTGATTGACAACTCTATCCATCTTCTCTCCCAGCAATGGTAAGGGGGAGTGGAGTCATGGAATCAGTCAGCTGCTCATGTCATGCAGCAACTATCCTTACACCTGTGATGGTAGTAAAAGTTTATATAATATTAATGAAATGTTTAGGTATTCACATCCTTAACAACTGAACAAACATGAAAACCATATTTGCATAAAATCCATAACTTACATGTTTTGTTTCCATCAGTTAGTTTTTCAACCATTATACATTTTAATTTCATCATTGCCCCATTACTGTTGATGGTCTTGTATAATGTTCTGTATGTGTTGATCACATGCTGAGAAAAAATTAGTTTCAAAGAAAAAGGAAAGGCTGTCTGCAGATTGTTACATTTCAGATTGTTAAATTTCAGAGATTCAAACAGTGTTATTGCAACTTAACAAACCTGGTAGCTGTTATTTGTTTGTTTTGTATAGTCTGGATACAAAGTAAGGTTATATTATAAGGTTATTGCACAGAAACACAAGTAGGCTAATTACTTTATCGGCCATCCTTCAGTTCATAAAGTAGGGGTCAAAGTTCAACAAATTTGAACTTCAGCGGAAAGCCATCGCAACACACCACATACACAGTAATGACGAGGTGTGCACAAAATATATTTTTCCGAAGTAATGTGAACGTCACTACTGTGTCTGAAGATTGATGGGGAGCATACGATCCAATTGTTTTCTTTTTTTAAACCTGTTATGTAGAAGACTAAAGGCATAGGTTAAAGGGGCCTTGTTTATTTAAGGGGCATTACCATACTCTTTATTGTATTATTGTATCATTCTCAAAATCTGCAAGCACATGTTTTATTTGCTCTGGCAGATACGTCTGGCCCCTCTCCCATTCAGACTGATTTCCTTGGTACTGGCTGCACCGTAGTCACAAGCACTTATCTAGTGTGAGGTGCGTTTATTATGATGACTGACAGAAAGGAGAGCCGTTGAAGCATTTTTGTAAATATCCAAGATGGCGGCTGCCGATACGGAGCTTTCAACGTCTGGCAACAACGACAGTATTAAACAGACTGGACGGTAAATTTTCTCTAAAAGAAGAACGAATAACTGCACTTAAACTTTATGTGTTTGCCGAACTTCTGACAGGATGTACCGTACAACAGGACAGCATTTCATTGCTCTGGTTTTCTTCGCTTGTCGATAACGCCCTTTGTAAATCAAAAATCAACGAGAGGTTCCAGACTAATACGCATTTCTAAATTAGTCTGGCGATGCCAGGCAAAGAGTTTCCCAGAGTGCCCTGATGATGATTCTTTTTAGATTGCTTGCATGTGAACTTGAATCAGGAGTGTGCTGTGTTGCTGACTCTACCCCCTAATTCGGTATACACGTATCTAGTAAGGGGTGGGGGAAACACTTGAAAATAAGGGTAAAAATCATATACTTAAGTAATGCTCAACTAATGCATGACTCGTGATGATATAATTCATGAATTAATGTAGGATGTATCATGAATTCCTTTTGCTCACCATTAACAAATTATCAATTGTGACTTTATGATTTGTTCATGTTAATGAAAAAATGCTTCACATTTCAATGAGAATAGTTACTGTTCAGCTTTCAAACTGGGCGTCATCCGACAATCATCTTGCAAGTACCAATTGAAAAATTAGCGGATAGTGATTAGACAGGTTCAAGCTCAAGAGAAGTGCCATTGGTCTACCCAATAAACTGACAACTGAGTGTAAAAGACTCACGAAGCGTTCATCATTACTTAATCATTACTATACACATGAGATCACCGTCCCCCTAAATTGAAATTCTTCTCATAGTAATTCTTGATTCATAAATGCAGCATTTCTGCTGAGCTAAAACATGTCTGATCATTCTCCTCTAATTTATCAATTGGTACCTGCTAGATGATTTTTGTTTTAGTGCAAATCACTTATATCCTTAATCTATTAAGTGTGAAATAGTCTCATAAAGTCATAGTGACTTGATCATTTATTCATCATTAGCAACAGGAATTTATGCTGTATCCTATATTAATTCATGCATTAAATCATAATGAGTGATGCATTAATTAAACATTACTTAAGTTTATGATTTATACCCTGATTATAAAGTGTTACTGGGGTGGGCACCACCTTTCGGGGGTTTAAGCTTCAGCCCCTAGAGTCCTCTGCACTTCCCATCTAGTCTTAAATGTTTTAGTATGTTATGATTTAGCTACTTATATAAACTATATGAAGTTTGTTTTGGTCAGCTCTGTTTGCTGCACTCTGTCAAATAGTTGTAAGGCACCCAGAAAGAGAAAAATGGCAAGTGGAAGTGTGGTATAATTTTTCATTAGAACATGTGATGTGCTGAAGAAAATAAAATACAAATGCAAAGTGATGATTACATATGTTATGTTGGTTGTTAGTTTAGAAGTAATGATCACATATGTTATGATGTTTGTTAGTTTAGAAGTACAATAATAAGAAGTCAAGTCAAGTCAATTTTATTTGTATAGCGCCAAATCATAACAAAAGTTATCTCAAGACGCTTTCACATAGAGTCGGTCTAGACCATACTCTCTGATATTATTTACAGAGACCCAACAGTTCCCACCACGAGCAAGCACTTGGCGACAGTGGCGAGGAAAAACTCCCTTTTAACAGGTAGAAACCTCGAGCAGAACCAGGCTCTGGGTGGGCGGCCATCTGCATCGACCGAGTTGGGTTGAAAGGGGAGGAGAGAGGGGAGACAGAGCAGGAGGAGAGACAACAAATCAGACTAATAATAATAACAACTGCAGCAGTGAGTGTGGAGCAGGAACATGGGGGCAGTAGACGGCCTGCAATCACAGATCCAGAATCTACAGCTCCAGAGGTAGAAATACCTGCAGAAAGTGAAAAGGCGAAAAAGCACAAAAACTACCAGGAAGATATTGAGTTAGTAACATGCATTAATGGGATAAGAATGCATACAGATGGAGAGGTAGAAGAGGAGAGAGAAGCTCAGTGCATCATGGGAAATCCCCCGGCAGTCTAAGCCTATAACAGCATAACTAAGGGATGGTTCAGGACTCACCTGAGCCAGCCCTAACTATAAGCTTTATCAAAGAGGAATGTTTTTAGCATACTCTTAAACGAAGAGAGGGTGTCTGCCTCCCGAACCCAAATTGGGAGCTGATTCCACAGAAGAGGAGATTGATAACTAAAGGCTCTGGCTCCCATTCTACTTTTAGAGACTTTAGGTACCACAAGTAACCCTGCATTCTGTGAGCGTAGTGCTCTAGTGGGGTAATACGGTATTATCAGCTCTTTAAGATATGATGGTGCCTGACCAATAAGAGCTTTGTAAGTGAGGAGGACAACCTTAAATTCTATTCTAGATTTCACAGGGAGCCAGTGCAGAGAAGCTAATATCGGAGAAATATGTTCTCTTTTTCTAGTTCCTGTCAGTATACGTGCAGCCGCATTCTGGATCAGCTGGAGAGTCTTTAGAGACTTATCGGGGCAACCCGATAATAAGGAATTACAGTAATCTAACCTAGAAGTAACAAATGCATGAACTAGTTTTTCTGCATCTTTTTGAGACAGGATATGCCTGATTTTTATAATGTTACGTAAGTGGAAGAAGGCAGTCCTTGAAGTCTGTTTTATATGGGTATTAAAGGACATGTCCTGATCAAAGATTACTCCTAGACTCCTTACAGCGGTGCTAGAGGCCAGGGCAATGCCATCTAGAGTAACTATATCTATACATAGTGCGTCGCAGGTGTTTAGGACCCAGAACAATAACTTCAGTTTTGTCTGAGTTTAACAGCAAGAAATTGCAGGTCATCCAGTCTTTTATGTCCTTAATACATGCCTGAAGCTTGGCTAACTTACCGGTTTCATCTGGCTTTATCGATAAGTATAACTGAGTATCATCTGCATAGCAGTGAAAGTTTATGGAGTGTTTCCTGATAATATTGCCTAAAGGAAGCATATACAAGGTAAATAAAAGTGGTCCGAGCACTGAACCTTGTGGAACTCCATGACTAACTTCCGTGTGCACGGAGGATTTATCATTTACATGGACAAACTGAAATCTATCTGATAAATACGACTGAAACCAGCTTAGTGCGGGTCCTTTGACGCCAATCAAATGCTCCAGTCTCTGTAATAGGATACAATGGTCAATGGTATCGAAAGCGGCACTAAGATCTAACAGAACAAGTACAGAGACAAATCCTTTATCTGACGCAATCAAAAGGTCGTTTGTCACTCTCACCAGTGCTGTCTCTGTGCTATGAAATCCCCTAAATCCTGACTGAAAATCCTCAAATAAAATATTGCTGTTTAGAAAGTCACATAACTGATTAACGACCACTTTCTGAAGGATTTTGGAGAGAAAGGGAAGGTTAGATATAGGTCTATAATTGGCTTAAACCCCTGAATAAAGTCTTGGCTGCTCAGTACTCTGACTCCTGTTGAAGATTCTTGGACTCTGATGACAAGTTTTTCCTGAACAATTGAAAACTGATAAAATTTAAAATCTTGGCACAGCGGATTAGGACTTAGGCTCCAGTGACATTGGGCTTCAGTCCTTTTACACAACAGAAGTAGCCATTTATTATGGCTATACCATTGGCTTCTGAAGTAACATGTGAATAGATGTTGCTACAAAGTTGACTGACACCCTGTTTGACCGTTAAGTGCTTCAGATAGGTTGAATTTAGAACGAAGTGTAACTTATATCTGCATTCATTTGGTTCACCAGTGCTGAGACTTTTTTCTGTTTTCATCCGTGGAGCGATATTTGTTCAGTCATATGCTACTAACCCTATGTTATCTCTTTGTGCTTTCTATTTAATCTTGGCATTAAGGTTAGTCATTAACCTTTTCAATAAAATGTTTATGAATGTTTGCGTGACATTGTACAATCATTTTGATTCCTTTTTATGCCCTTGTAGATACTGTACTATAGATACTGTCTCTAGGATTAAAACAAAACATAAACAGACTGAATGTAAATTGGTCTTTTATTCAAAGTGCTTTAAAATTTGCCTCTTCAGAGGTTACACTAAGTTGGATGCGAGCTACCATGCAAGGTATACATAATGCATATACTCTATATATACAATTAATTAAACATTACTTAAGTATATGATTTATACCCTGATTATAAAGTGTTACTGGGGTGGGCACCACCTTTCGGGGGTTTAAGCTTCAGCCCCTAGAGTCCTCTGCACTTCCCATCTAGTCTTAAATGTTTTAGTATGTTATGAATTAGCTACTTAATATGAAGTTTGTTTTGGTCAGCTCTGTTTGCTGCACACTGTAAGGCACCCAGAATTTTTTTTTTTGTATATATGTGATATGTGAAAAAAACAGTATGTCGGGTCAAAAATGTCCAGATGTGGGCCAGAAAGGGTCTGGTGTTCTTGCCGACTGTTAATCAAGAATCACCTCTATCTAGCCTATTGGAGTCTCAAAAATACTCAAAGGAATGCAGCCGAGTCAGACATAATGTCAGACATAATGTCAGACATAATGTGATATGAGGAGTTTATTGAGTACAGGAATGTAACAGCAATAAACTTGAGTCAGGTCCCGGAACCTGCTCAGAGACAATGGTGTAAACTCCCAAGAAGTTCAATCTCCTTCAATTTAATTGGTGTATTTGTCTGATCTCCCTACTGTAGAAATTTACACCAGTGTCCTCGGGACTTTCCAAACCCAGCACTCTCTTTACACCTGCGTCCTGTTTTTTATACCAGTAACCTCTGGGCTTTATCAGAACTCATTTTTTAAAAACTGACGGGTCAGATAATGGTCAAGCATGATATGACGCCCACCTGGAGCCACATCGTCAGTGCTGGAGCTGTGTCGTCAGTCCCGTGGCCCTTATCAGTTCATTCTACCAACCACCATGTATTGTCACCATGGCCTATTCTGCAGTGGCTTTGGCTTACTCTGCTGCCTCATACATCATCAGGTTATCAGCAGGCCAACCTTGGTTTTTTCTACACAGTCTCTCTCTGTTACACATTTCACTAATACAAATATTATGTTGGTTTGTTGGTGGTATTATGTCCCCTTGTCATCTGGACCTGGCTGTTGTTACATCAAAGACCACAATGGAAATAAGTCTTGGATAAGTCTTTTATTGTGTCATCCCTTTTGGTAGTTCTGTTTGATTTGAGCTACTACTTCTCGTTATTTAAATAAACTATAATTAACTCAATTCAACTAAACTGTATAGGACATATTTCAGCTATTCTGTTGCCCTATTTGAGATTTATTTCAGAGCCTCACTGCAGTGATGGACCACACTGACAGTACATGCTATATGTGATATGTTTTCATCTGTCTTTGGTGTTCTTTAACTAGGCTTACATTGGCGTGCAGTATATTGGTTTGGTGCACATCACAAACATGTTACTTTGCTTCATCTTGCTTTTTTGCCCTTGGCATGAATCTTAATACTGATGATTACAAAATGTTCAAAGATTTTAAGCAACTTTAATCTCATTTTATCATATAATTAGTCAATACTAGACGATCAACCACAGCCATTTTGCCCTTCTGGGAAATTATTGTCACGTCAGATGAGATTATCAATATTAATTCCATCATTGTGGATTTCAGCATGTGGTGTGGACTATTTTGCTATCGCCGGTCGCTGCCGGCCTTATGTACCTGCATGCAGGCCTTTTAGTATGATTTTAGAGTGATTTATGTATTTGATGTACTTTATGTGTTTTATAAGATAGATTTCAGTTTGTACATGTAAATGATGAATCCTCCGTTCACACGGAAGTTAGTCACCAAGTTCCACAAGGTTCTGTCCTTGGACCAATTTTATTCACCTTATATATGCATCCTTTAGGCAATATTATTAGGAAACACTCCATAAAATTTCACTGCTATGGAGATGATACTCAGTTATACTTATCGATAAAGCCAGATGAAACTGAAGTTAGCCAAACTTCAGGCATGCATTAAGGACATAAAAAAGTGGATGACCTGAAATTTTCTGCTGTTAAACTCAGACAAAACTGAAGTTATTGTTCTTGGCCCTAAACACCTGCAAGACGCATTATCTTTAGATAAAGTTACTCTAGATGGCATTGCCCTGGCCTCCAGCACCACTGTAAGGAATCTCGAAGTAACTTTTGATCTGGACATGTCCTTTAATGTCCATATAAAACAGACTTCAAGGACTGCCTTTTTCCACTTACGTAACATTATAAAAATCAGGCATATCCTGTCTCAAAAAAGATGCAGAAAAACTATTTCATGCATTTGTTACTTCTAGGTTGAATTATTGTAATTCCTTATTATTGGGCTGCCCCGATAAGTCTCTAAAGACTCTCCAGCTGATCCAGAATGCGGCTGCACACGTACTGACAGGAACTAGCAAAAGAGAACATATCTCCAAAATTAGCTTCTCTGCACTGTCTCCCTGTAAAATCCAGAATAAAATGTAAAATCCTCCTCCTCACTTACAAAGCTCTTGTTGGTCAGGCACCATCATATCTTAAAGAGCTGATAGTACCGTATTACCACACTAGAACACAACACTCACAGTACGCAGGGTTACATGTGGTACCTAAAGTCTCTAAAAGTAGAATGGGAGCCAGAGCCTTTAGTTATCAAGCTCCTCTTCTGTGGAACCAGCTCCCAGTTTGGGTTCGGGAGGCAGACACCCTCTCTTCGTTTAAGAGTATGCTAAAAACGTTCCTTTTTGATAAAGCTTATAGTTAGGGCTGGCTCAGGTGAGTTCTGAACCACCCCTTAGTTATGCTGTTATAGGCTTAGACTGCTGGGGGATTTTCCATGATGCACTGAGCTTCTCTCTCCTCCTCTCCCTCTCTATCCGTACGCATTCTTATCCCACTAATACATGTTACTAACTTCTCCTCTTCCCAGTAGTTTTTGTGCTTTCTGTGCTTTTTTGCCTTCTCACTTTCTGCAGGTATTTCTGCCTCTGGAGCTATAGATTCTGGATCTGTGATTGCCGGCCGTCTACTGCCCCCATGTTCCTGCTCCACACTCACTGCTGCAGTTGTTATTATTATTAGTCTGATTTGTTGTCTCTCCTCCTCTTCTGTCCCCTCTCTCCTCCCCTTTCAACCCAACTCGGTCGATGCAGATGGCCGCCCACCTAGAGCCTGGTTCTGCTCGAGGTTTCTACCTGTTAAAAGGGAGTTTTTCCTCGCCACTGTCGCCAAGTACTTGCTCATGGTGGGAACTGTTGGGTCTCTGTAAATAATATTTTAAAAAGTATGGTCTAGACTTATTCTACTACTGTTGAGATAACTTTTGTTAGGATTTGGCGCTATACAAATAAAACTGACTTGACTAGACATGCTAGTGGCATGGGCTCTATGGAGATGACAATGTTGGTCTGCCAGTCTACCAATTTGGTCCAAACTGAAATATGTTAATATGGACTGGATGGATTGCCATGAAATTTTGTACAAACATTCATGACAGGATGAATCCTACTTTGTTGATCCCCTGACTTTTCCTGTAGTGCCATCATGAGGTTGATGTTTGTGGTTTTTGTTGAAGTCTGAATGGATAACCATGCAATTTGAGACACATATTCATGTTCCCCTCAGGATGATAATTGATTGTAATCACTTCGGTGATTTCTTAACATTTCATGTAGTTTCAGGTTTATTTCAATATGTCCAATACTTTGGTTTATGACCCCATACCTGCAAAACTAATGACATTCCCATCAGGCCCAGCTGTACTTTGTGTTAAGTGCCCATTAGTAAACATTAGCATGCTAACATGCCAAAGTTAGATGGTGAACATGGTAAACATTATACCTCAAAAACATTAACATGGTAGCATTGTCATTGGGAACATGATAGTATGCAGATGTTCGCATTCAGCTCAAAGCCCTACTGTGCTTCAAATAGCCTTATAGAGTCTTACTTTTTTGTTAGTTTTGTTTATGGCATGTTTTCAGTAGTATCCAACAATGTAGTACAATTATGTCCTCTATTGTCTTTACTTACATTCTCTCACCTGAGAATATTTCCTCACCTCTCTGTTTTTATTATTCAAAAACATTTTTCATATAATCTTATGTTACTTTTAGGGGAATTTTAGGGGGATCTCTCCAGGGACCACAGATTAATGAAAATTACCTTTTGGCTAATTCTGGTGCATTTACCATTAATGTTTATTTATGTGCACTCTCCCTGTTGAAAACAACAATATTGAATACATCCAACTAAAATGACTCAGTCTGGGACAGAAAATTTTATTTCTCACAGCTGCAACTTTTTATTTACATAAAATGCATCCAAAGCATTAGGCTAAAACAACTGTTGTAGTGCAAATTCACAACATCTTCACTCTCCTCTGTATCGCACAATGCATTACTGTCTGCCTCCAATTTCCATCTGCCTCTGATTTGTATCATCACAGGCTGACAGAGGCGGACATCTACGCTAACTCAACAAACTCAAAACATTCATATTGCAAAACAAAACTGGTCCTTAGGTTAGTAGGTGGTGAACTGCCTATAACTACATTTTTAAATGGCTTTTAACATTGGTTAATTTGTGTGTGTTTTTTGATGTGACATCAATATCAGCTGTAGGTCACTGACTTGGTGGTGTCCTGGTGATTCAATCACTTATTATTATTCACTAATAATGACTTATTACCTACTAAACTAGGGAACATTTGGAGAAACAGCCACTCAAAGTGTAGAACTGCAGAGTTATATGTGAAGTTTCTATTGGGGGTTGTAAATTTGGATGATGGTGGTCATTGTAGGCTGATTTACAGCTGAGAAGTGTTTCTTCTCCTTTCATGTATGTCAGTGTTAGAAAAACCTCTCACTTTAATCCCTTCCAATACAACACAACCACTAACCACAGCCTGACAAATTACCATAGAGATCAATCAACATCTCTCTGACGCAGTTCAACCAAACATTGGAAGCTTCATAAAGGTAGCATTTATGACAGGGCTGTTTAATAGAATCATTAATATGGAAGATATATAAGCACTTTGGCTTGCTGTCGGTTTAAGAAATCAATAAATAAATCAAGCAGTAATACAAACATTTAAAGTGCAGCAGGTATAAATAAAACTATTTATACCTGCTGCACTTTAGATGTTTATATATTAGGCAGCAAAAAGACATAAGAGCAGGTAGTCATCAGTTTGAAAAAACAAACAGTTGAGACTCATGCATCCCAGGATGTCCTGATCTGAGGCCTGCTGATTCTCATCTGTGGAAAGAAAGAAACAAAGTGAGAAAAACTTTAATGTGCTCAAACAGCACTAAACACTGATGTTCTGTGTTTCTATAGATGTGCACTGACCGGCTGGTTGGATGAGAAGTCCCTGTGGGGCAGGTCCAGACTGGAAGACTGTGAGTATCCAGCATTAGAAAATGGAGTATTGTGTCTGTGTGCTGTTTGTGATGGGGAATACATGCTCGCTGATGGGCTCGAATGTCTGTTGTCAGTATGTGAAGATGGTCGAGTAAGTGGGTAGACAGGTACAGGTCGTCTGGAAACACTTGGGTCCTCTCCTCTGTGGACAGCTGATTCTTCATATGTGAATGAAGGGTTTCTGTTATCTCCTATAAATAGCACAACAGGGAAAGTTTATGGGAGAGTCACACCATAATAAATTTCAGTTTATATTTGTTAAATGATGCCGGGATGACCAACACACAGCTCTATACTGCCCTACAAAGGTATACAGCAGTAACTACAGAATAAATTTAAAAAGTTGTACTGTTGTCTTTTTATGTCTTTTTATGCTGATAACTAGTTAAGTTAAGTGTGTATGTGTTTATAATACATTACAAACTTACCAGCATTATATGTGTCAGTCGGGCTGTTGGATTTGGACCACTCAAAGTCCTCATTCAGCCACTGATTCACCAGCTTCTCTTTAACGTCTCTTCTCCTGCAGATACAGAAGAAACTTTTTATCATTTCAACTTACACCTCACCTTAAAGTTGTTTTTTTTTAAGTTAAGAAACAGCTTTGCATTTGTGCTTACAGTACTGGCCACAGACTTCTGCACCAACAGATTTCAAATTTTCTCCTTGCATTAAATATAAATTTAGCAAAGGAGTGGATAACTAATAGATAATTGATTACACTGACACATTGCAATTACTTGATAGTAAGAGTTGATTATCTGCAATGGATTATACATACAGTACAAATATAGTCTGACTGACTTGTTTATGTTCCCATACTTTTGCCTTTTATTCTTATTATCTAAACACATTCTGCAATCTAAAGCATCATGCACACTTCACAGAGAGTTCTGAAGTAAAAATGTCTGTTCTGAAACACAGCATGCTCAAAGCCGAATCATTGGCCTCATGTGTGCCCACTTCTTACATCACAACAAGATGTTTTTACAGTGCAAAAAGAAAAAAACATTGGTTACTAACAAATCCTGGATACAAACAAAAACAAGATGAAATTTGTTTGTATATCGCTTCCTGCATGAAGCCCAGCTTTTAATGTTAAGATAAAGACTGTTGTTACTGTCTACATTTCCCCAGATGCAAATTCAAAAAATGCACTACATAATTATTTCCCAGGTGTAGCCTATATAAATGACTGTATATATTGTTTTATTTTATCTTATTCTATTCTTAAATTAATTATCTGTATATATGTTATATGTGTGTGTGGCCCTACAGCGTGCATTTCGTTGTGCAACCCTGTGTTGTAAAATTACAAATAAATGACCATGAAATCTTGATAATGTTTCACATGTTTTTCCAGGTTCGGACAATTTAGCAACAGCCTTTAATGCTCTACATGGTAACATCACATTTTGACTGACAGACAAATATGCCAGTGTACAGCTTACTGTGTTTGCTTGTGTTTGTTGATCAGCAAGTATGCAGTCAAGGCTCCCACAGTCACCAACAGACAAGCAAGAGTCACACTCAACCCTGCATAGAAAGCAGTCTTCTGTATAGGGAAGCTACAGTCATCACTCAAGTACCAAGTCGCATTCACATTATGACACCTGTAACAGGAGGAAGAACAAAGTTAAAGTAAAAACTGTGCTAAACAAGTCCAGTAAAGCAGCACAAAGAAAGTTTTATTAAAAATCAAATATTGAAAATAATAATAATAATTAATCAAAATTAAATATTTTCCTGAATCAGTTTAGTTAATGCTGTGCTTGAATCTGTTGCTGGTGGATAGATTTGTTATTCTTCTTGCAAATTTTACCCATTTTGTTAATTTTAAGATCTGCCTCCTTGAGTATTGTAGCTATCAAGCATGAGGCAAATATTTTCCCAGTGAGAAAGTAGTAAACCTGTCTAAAGTCTGTGTAAATGTGTCTGAACTTTTTATTTTCTCCACATGATTGCTTTGATGGATTATAACAAAATACTCATCAAACTGACAGCACAACCTACTCGCAAAGTGGTCCAGTGTCCCTGTACAATTTGCAGATTCCCTTATTATAGCATGTTTTAGGACGTGAATGTCGACTGTTACACACAGTCACACACATGGCAACTCCACCAACAGTCACATGTTCGTAGTAGTCAGCAACATCTGGATTGTCGTAAAAGATTTTACATACAGCTGATGAGAGAAACAAAGACATGAAGAGTTTAGTAAGCTGAATCTCAATAGCTTTGCCAAATATGCATTCACACTCAGTGGCTACAGTACAGTGGTACACCAGCTTACTTACAAGTAGGACCTTCTTCATTCCTCGAGAAAAACCTGATATTTATGTTTATTATTTTAATGGTTCATTTTATTTGCATTCACTAGGTGCTGAAAATGTTAATTGGTTAATAACATTCTGTTATTGTGTGATATAAACATACTGTGTAGGTCACAATCTTACCAACTCCAATGTTAATTAAAATCTCTTTTGTCTGATGCTGTAAATATTCAATTGCAGCAACATGATTCGCTGTTAGGAAAAGCTGGATATTTATGTTTGCAGGCTAGCAGGGGTACCTCAAGTGGCCACTGAGTGTATATTTTAATGAACCACATACCCATACACACGGGCATAGCCAGTGCCCCTTAATAAAAGCATGAAATATATAGAAGTTATAAAGCAGATTGGAACACATATGAAACTGTTTAGGATTTGTAAAATGTATAAAATCGCCCAATAATGCCTACAAATTCATCCACCTCACTGTTGTTTGTTAAAATAAAACACACTTAAAACTACATTAGTCAATATTTTTACATTTAATGTGAATCATATGACTATGTGTAATGTGAAAGGAGTTGCTCATAGTGATGAACCTACAGAGAATTATCACCAACTGCTCTACAGAGCTAGTTTTCCTCTTTTAGCTCATTGTGTTCTCTTTCAGAGGTGGGAATTATAAATAACTTTGGTGAGTTTGAGTACCATAGACCGTATAAAAGAAGTGGATGTAACCACCGTGACGTCACCCATTACTTTGTGGACGGCTGTTTGAAGGTGCAAGTTCGCCGTTGCCATCTTGGTTTTTTGGAGCCAGAAGTGACGTTATTTATACGAGAGGGTAGCGTTGCCTGTATCCTAAATGGCGGTTGCTGTGGTAACGACTTGTTGATTACAAGGTATCCCCGCCCTAAAGCATACGCTGCTTTATTGTCTATTTTGCTGACTATTGTTTATTGACTTCTATACATTCTGACTTCTTTTTGCAGCCAGTCTAGTGATCAAATCTAGGGCTAATGATCAGAGGCCAGCTTTATCATTAAGCACATGTGCAACTCCTTCTTTTTCCATAATAATCTTTTATCCCAGCTAAGATGGCAACAGTCACCAGTGAGGGGCTTTAATGGAAAAAGCATTAAAGCTACTCTCAGTAGGTGTAGATGATCTACAGAAAATCTTGGGTTAAAATTTGTTCAGTTCTGTACTTAACATCTCCATTTGTTTTTGGCTCAACCTTATTAACTACTACTACAAACTGAGTTAGTAATTCAGTAACTAAATGGTTCACTAAATGGTTCATAAAGCAAATTTGAGCATGTGTGACATTGTTTTGGATTTGTAAAATGTAGCCCCAAAGTTCATCTCAGCTCACTGCTGATGTTTGAAACTCCACACAGATTACACTTACATTAAACGTTTCAATTAAAATGTCAAGATCAACAGTTGCCTGGGAGGAATGTTGGGAGTTATTGGGTGCATGTAATGTCAAAAATCAAGGATGAATTTCATGAAAAGCATGCACGCACACACACACACGTTGTGGTAATACTTACATCCTAAATCTGCCTCTGTTGTATTCACTATGGGCGGAGTTGTGATGTTGTAAGGACAATCTGAAAATCCAGATGACAAAACGTGCTTTGCATTATGTCTGTATACCACAATATGTTTTGTGGTATAAGAAAAAGGAAAATGGTTTCAGCCAAAGTTGTAACATACAAGTTACAACTTAATGCTTGTTGCTAAAAGAATTGTATTTGAATTAATATGGTTCTGATCTCATCGTTCGTAAACAGTGCATACTGTAAATGATTATGTATGTATGTATGTATTGATTTTCTGTCTTACCGACTGTGCAGCCAACAAGCTCGTTAGCAGCCTGCTTAACTGCTGTAAAGTCTTCCTCATATAGATTTTCAGAGCTGGCGTTGTTTGGAATCGCCAAAACCACATCATGTGTGACACTAATTCTGAGGCAAAAAGAATTTCATACATGTCAGTACAGTTTAAGTAATTATTTTGCCATTCAAAATGTGCAATGTTAGTGAGGTTATTTACTTTTGTAAATTTCTTATTATTGCTATTATTATTAGTAGTAGTAGATGCACCTGTTTCATCAGCCTACATCCAAAAGTGAGGCACTATGGCTTTACTCAAATTCAAGTCCATCAAACAGGATAATTCCATTTATTTTTAACCTGGGCCTTTTCCTAGTTTTCTTTCGCATGTTAATTGATTCAGATAAATCTCCACTTGCAATGAACTCTTTTATGGCACAACACTTTCAAAAATACATACACATTTATATACATACATTTAGAACAAAAGATGTTGTAAAAAAATAAAGTGCAAGCAAACTAACACATTGGAAGCACATAAAGAAACTCACTGCAAACACAGAAATACAATCAAATACAGACACATGCCAAGTCATACATGACAAAACAAAACTGAGTTACAATACAACAGAACTCTCTGGGGGACACTAAAAAACATTCTAGTAATTAGTAGGGGGAAAGTCTTGAGGGACCACTACTTGTACTGTTGGAAGGTAAACAGTGAATAGGCATATACAGTAACACAACACAATACAGCAAAACTTGTTAATCAACCTGCTGTGTTTTTTTCCTGTCTCACCTCTATTTAGTCTTGTCAAAGCAGTATTTTTTCACTGTCACTAAATATAATTATTGTGATTATAAGTGAAACAACCTAAATAAAGTCTTGCAGCAAGCCAGCCTTTTCTCCAAAGTATATGACATTACACACATTTTCTAAACAATATGTAAGGATCACTTCAATGTAAGTTAGTTTCCAATTTCAGTATTACAGTTGCGTTGTCTCACATATGTTTTAATGGCTGGGTCTGTTGCCCACAACCTCTGTTGTCTGGTTGAAGAAATTTTAGATAATGAAGAGGGCACAGCTCAAACACAATTGAGCTTTTTCTGCTTTTTGTGCATTCTCGCATTCTCACTTTCTGCAGTTATTTCTGCCTCTGGAGCTGTAGAGTCTGGATCTGTGATTGCTGACTGCCTACTGCCCCCATGTTCCTGCTCCACACTCACTGCTGCAGTTGTTATTATTATCAGTCTGATTTGTTGTATGTCTTCCTGCTCTCTCTCCCCTCTCCCCCTCTCTCCTCCCCTTTCAACCCAACTCGGTCAATGCAGATGGCCGCCCACCCAGAGCCCGGTTCTGCTTGAGGTTTCTACCTGTTAAAAGGGAGTTTTTCCTTCCACTGTTGGGTCTCTGTAAATAATATTTTAAAGAGTATGGTCTAGACCTACTCTATGTGAAAAGCGTCTTGAGATAACATTTGTTATGATTTGGCGCTATACAAAACAAATTGACTTGACTTGACTGGACACAATGTGCCCACTGTTTAATATTACCTTTTCAGTATGCAAAATTATTGAAAATGACATTTCAAAAATCTTTCATAATGAAAGATTTTTGAAATGTCATTTTCATGATCAGCCAGCAGTAAACTTGCTAGCAGATTGGCGCACTATTGGCAGTGCTAGCTCGGCTACCCCCGTGGGTCATGTGATCCTCTCGCTGCAGGTTGTGAGGGCCCCCCTAAAGTATCCTATTAGTAAAAGGTTGATACTGTTTTGCCAATTTCCTTTGTAATTTTGGAATCATGCAATCTGATGGGTAAAACTAAAATATTATCATTGACAACTGGTTGACTTTAACAGATTCATGGCTATATCATTGTCATTGTTATGACACACATATGTGTTCCATTAAAAACTGGTGAAGAAGGCAACCTACAACAGCTAATATTTTGTCTCTCTGAAATCAAACTTTGGATGTCCAAGGAATTTTTTCAGCAAAATGAAAATAAATCAGAAAGAATTATATTTGGTCCTCCAAAGTCCATTTCCACTCACGCCAGCAAATATCAAACCAGCAGCTCGAAAACCAAGGTGACCTCTCAATTGATAAACAAGTCACAAGAATTGTTCAATCATGTTTATTCCAACTGAGCAGCATCTATAACATCAGGTATTTCCTCTCTTGTACTGATCTCAAGAAGGTCATGTATGCTTTTATATTGTCAGGTCTTGACTATTGATTAATTGTATTCGGGGTTAAACCAACAAACAACGTCACGCCTTCAGTTAGTACAAAATGCAGCCACTTAGCTTTTAACAAGTTCAAAGAGACCAGATCATATTGCCCCAGTTTTGCTTCTCTTTTCTGGTTATTAATAGAAGTGTACAGAAACGTCATTATCTGTATCTTTATTTGTATACGTCTCTTTTCCTTATTTCTAATTTTAACTAAACTATGTTTATGAACTGTCTGAACCTCACCACCACCCTCCTTTAACTGGGGGACATTGAACAATTTAAAAACTGAAAAAATTTATTTTAAGTCGAAAGAATTTGTTTTGTGTTTTTTGACTTTGTTTTTTTTCAAATCCCTGCAATTTATACATCAAACTGAAGCTTAGGGCCTGTAGTGTTTAGCTATATGTGTTAATTTCCTCCATTTAAAAAAAACCCAGTCCAAAGTTGTATTATTTACTTCACGTTGTTGAAAAGTTGGCGTGGGACCACAGACTATATCAATCAATTTTCTATAATGTGTTGTACATGGAACAAGTAGTTAGTGAAATCAAAACCTTTGTTGCAAACAGAGTGAGCATTTGTATCTTGTGACCAGCCACAATGATATGAATCGACTTGAGAAACATATTGGCTGACTTTTTTTTCCGAATAACGAGCAACTTTGGGTAAAATAAAAAGGTTTTTGTGTTTACCATCCCCTTAAACTCCTAGGTGTATTCTCAATTCACGATTTACAACTTCCAATTCAAGGAAAAACATTTATATTTTTAAAAAACTACAGTTCCCTGGAGTCACACCATGCAGCTTGTTACAAATCAGCACACTTCATCTAGATGATCTATGTCACGAAAAACTATCTTCGTAATAACTAAGAAACAAAAAATCATATAAATTCACTGAATGAAGATTATTACAAAAAATGCAAATTCCTCGCTAAAAATGTTATCATAACGCATTCCGAAGCTATCTTAAAAGAAGACATTTTCTAATGAGAATAACGGAATGGCCGCCATTTTTTTAGTTGCCACAGAAATAAATTTGGCAGTCAAGCGATGTGAGGTTTAGTGGTTGGCTGTATTCCTCTCGGACTGGATCAGGAGTCTTCTCGTATTTGTATCGGTGATCAACCATTGAATAAATGATAATGGCCTTCTGAACCAACTGGTAGGTGTAGCAGGCCCCTTCTGACCCATATTTATGAGGCTGATAACCACTGAAACAACCTATTCAATTGAGTAATAAAATTTGAAGCAAGTGAGGAGAAAGGGGTTTTATAGTCTGGGCCTTCAGCTTCCAGAATCAGTAACGTCTTTTAAATCACTTCTGATACAGGCAATATATAGAAAATCTTTTATCAACGTCAGTCCAAATGTTCTTTTTCCAGTTATATTTTGTGTCTTGGGTATTTTACAGTTTCTTATTTTATTATTTTTTAAGTTATTTTGTTCACTGTTCTTTAATTTGCTGGATTATATTTACTGGTGGTGTTGGTCTGTTTTCCTTTGTGAAGCACATTGTAACATTATTTTAAAAGGTGCTATATAAATAAAGTTTATTATTATTATTCTGCAACCAGACATGTCATCAGATTTTGAAGTCCCCTGGAAAATTCGGATTTGTAATCCACTTTTGTTATGTGGTAACGTACTTGTGTTGTGCATAATTTGCAGTGATTTTTTTTTTGTTGTTGCATGGAATATGTTATGAGATGTGTTATAAAATTGTTGTGTTTCTCAATTTGCTTTATTTGCAGCGTTTTTGTACTAAATTCAGCCTTACTTATCAGTATAAGATCCAAAGGTGTCTGTGCTCTAATTACCTTTCTGTGATACTGTAGATAGCGATGACTTCAGTTAACATCTGAAATAAGGATAAAACAATGATATGATGCAAGTGTTAATATCCTATCTCTGATTCAATATCTTGCTGAAAAGAAAAAAAGTGTTTGAATTGCTTTACCTCTTCCATAGAGTTATCTGTGAATCTGACCAAAGGGCCTCCTGGGCTAAGAGAAAAAACAAGAGAGAAAATGTCATTAAAAAAAAAAAAAAAAGCACATGACAATTTAACAGCAAACTAAAATCACTATGTATCTATTTGTATTGGGAAAACTATTTATTTGTTTATAGTGTATAGAAAAATACAATGATAATGGTTTTGTTTCTGAAAAATTACCTGACACTAGTTACCACCACTTCTTTAAAGTTTGCTATGTTCTTTGCCCGGTAATATGTTTCCATCTGAAATAGTAACAGCAACAAATAAAGTTTCAAAAACAGTATTGGAGAATGGAGAAAAGGCATTGGTCATATGAAAGGATGTGTTTTGTAGATCATTTATCCTACTCTATATGAACTTATATGCATTATTTGAAGAAGTGAAAAGTCCCTAATTTGGCCTTTTTTATCAATCATTATCAACATTGTGCTTTTTAAGTTAGTTAGAATCCTTTACTAAGATTTACTTATCTGCTATCTTGGTCACTTGCCAAAAACTTAAAAATCTAAGTATTTCGATTAATAATATTAGCACTATGAATTTTTGGACTTATTACCAAACTGTTCACCAAACTGTTCATGCTTTACTAGCCTTGTATTACTTCGGCATGTTGCTATGGTTGTGTAATTTGAATATAAATGTTCTGGCTGAATGGCATGTTAATTAATGATAGTGATTAAAGTTGAACTGAGCACATAATTGGAAATATGACTGCTTGTTCAACCCAGTGTGTTGAAAAAGGGCAAAATTGCCTCTTGTTTTTTCTCCAGTTACCATACAACTACCTGTATAATGTCGC
Organism: Lateolabrax maculatus; assembly: GCA_031216445.1. Taxonomy (NCBI): domain Eukaryota; kingdom Metazoa; phylum Chordata; class Actinopteri; order Acropomatiformes; family Lateolabracidae; genus Lateolabrax; species Lateolabrax maculatus. The sequence continues at coordinate 17,962,827 of CM062207.1, forward strand.
CAGTTTTACAACCTTCTGTAAAATCCCTAATGTTACAACATACTGCAACATTCAAAAGATGGAATTACTCAGCTGGAAATATCCAGTACCTATATTACTGTAAACCAGAATAACTCATCTATTTCATTTACCTGGTTGGTGAAGTTTCCAACAAATTCTTTGTATTTAGATGATGTTTTGTCGTCATAGTTTTTATCATATTTCTGATTGATCACCACATTAACCACGACTGACCTGTTCAGTGTACCTGCAAAGACAGTCAAACACAACACCACAAGTAGTAATTGAAGTAACTGAAAATTGTGCTTGGTAACTATTAGTTTTAAAAAAGAGAAAGCTTGCAAAAATTGAAAGTACCTGGCTCAACAGTTTCAACAAGTTCACAATAAGATCCACTGAATCCAACAAGACATGTGCAGTTGAATCCATTGAAATGTCCCCCATTTTGGCACTTATATGGCTCAACTGTTGTGATTGGTTGAGTGGTTGTTTGAGTTGTTGGGGTAGTGGTTGATGTTGTTGGTGGTATGGTTGGAGGATCAGTTGGTGGTTTGGTTGATGGTATGGTTGGTTGTATTGTAGGTAAAGTGGTGTGTGGTCCAGAAGGTAATTCTGTTGGTGTAACAGTTGGAGGAGAGGATGGTGGTCCAGTGGGCTGGGTAGATGGTGGGTTTGTTGTAGAGGTTATTTCAACTGATGATGTAATCTCAGTAGAATCAGAAGTTACTGTGTCAGTGGGACTTGTTGCTTGAGGTGCTGATGTTGTCTCTGATGGCTCAGATGTTATTGATTCAGTTGGAACTGTTGATTTAGATACCAAGGTGGTACCAGCAGGCTCAGATGTTACTGTATCTGTAAGATGTGTAGGCTCAGTTAGTGAAGTGGTCTCTGAAGGATGTGATGTTGATGTGTCAGTGTTAGCAGTTGGTTCTGGTGCTGTGGTTCCTTCAGCAGAATCAGAAGTTACTGTGTCAGTGGGACTAGTTACTTGAGATGCTGATGTTGTCTCTGGTGGCTCAGATGTTATTGATTCAGTTGGAACTGTTGATTCAGATACAAAGGTGGTACCAGCAGGCTGAGATGTTGCTGTGTCTGTAGGACCTGTAGTCTCAGATGTTGAAGTGGTTTCCACAAGCTGTGAAGTTAATGTGTCTGTGTAAACAGTTGTTTGAGCTTCCATGGTTGTATCAGAATGTTCAGATGCTACTATTTCGGTGGGACTGGTTGGTTGAGATGCCGATGTTGTCTCTGCAGATTCAGGTGTTACTGAATCAGTTGGACCCATTGATTCCGATACCAAGGTGGTACCAGCAGGCTCAGATGATACTGTATCTGTAGGACGCGTAGGCTCAGATAGTGACGTGGTTGCTGAAGGATGTGATGTTGATGTGTCAGTGTTAGCAGTTAGTTCTGGTGCTGTGGTTCCTTCAGCAGAATCAGAAGTTATTGTGTCAGTGGGACTAGTTACTTGAGATGTTGATGTTGTCTCTGACGGCTCAGATGTTATTGATTCAGTTGAAACTGTTGATTCAGATACCAAGGTGGTACCAGCAGGCTCAGATGATACTGTATCTGTAGGACGCGTAGGCTCAGATAGTGACGTGGTCGCTGAAGGATGTGATGTTGATGTGTCAGTGTTAGCAGTTGGCTCTGGTACTGTGGTTCCTTCAGCAGAATTAGAAGTTACTGTGTCAGTGGGACTAGTTACTTGAGATGCTGATGTTGTCTCTGACGGCTCAGATGTTATTGATTCAGTTGGAACTGTTGATTCAGATACCAAGGTGGTACCAGCAGGCTCAGATGTTACTGTATCTGTAGGACCAGAAGGCTCAGATGGTGAAGTGCTCTCTGAAGGATGTGATGTTAATGTGCCAGTGTTAGCAGTTGGTCTTGTAAATGTGGTTCCCTCAGCAGAATCAGAAGTTATTGTCTCTGTGGGACTGGTTTGTTCATGTGCTGATGTTGTCTCTGCAGGTGTTACTGAATCAGTTGGACCCATTGATTCTGATACCAAGGTGGTACCAGCATGTTCAGATGTTACTATTTCGGTGGGACTAGTTGGTTGAAATGCTGATGTTGTCTCTGCAGCTTCAGGTGTTACTGAATCAGTTGGACCCATTGATTCAGATACCAAGGTGGTACCAGCAGGCTCAGACGTGACTATTACGGTGGGACTGGTTGGTTGAAATGCTGATGTTGTCTCTGCAGCTTCAGGTGTTACTGAATCAGTTGGACCCATTGATTCAGATACCAAGGTGGTACCAGCAGGCTCAGACGTGACTATTACGGTGGGACTGGTTGGTTGAGGTGCCGATGTTGTCTCTGCAGGTTCAGGTGTTACTGAATCAGTTGGACCCATTGATTCAGATACCAAGGTGGTACCAGCAGGCTCAGATGTTACTGTATCTGTAGGACCACAAGGCTCGGATGGTGAAGTGTTCTCTGAAGGATGTGATGTTAATGTGCCAGTGTTAGCAGTTGGTCTTGTTACTGTGGTTCCCTCAGCAGAATCAGAAGTTATTGTCTCTGCGGGACTGGTTTGTTCATGTGCTGATGTTGTCTCTGCAGCTTCAGGTGTTACTGAATCAGTTGGACCCATTGACTCTGATACCAAGGTGGTACCAGCATGTTCAGATGTTACTATTTCGGTGGGACTAGTTGGTTGAAATGCTGATGTTGTCTCTGCAGCTTCAGGTGTTACTGAATCAGTTGGACCCATTGATTCAGATACCAAGGTGGTACCAGCAGGCTCAGACGTGACTATTACGGTGGGACTGGTTGGTTGAGGTGCCGATGTTGTCTCTGCAGGTTCAGGTGTTACTGAATCAGTTGGACCTATTGATTCAGATACCAAGGTGGTACCAGCAGGCTCAGATGTTACTGTATCTGTAGGACCAGAAGGCTTAGATGGTGAAGTGTTCTCTGAAGGATGTGATGTTAATGTGCCAGTGTTAGCAGTTGGTCTTGTTACTGTGGTTCCCTCAGCAGATTCAGAAGTTATTGTCTCTGTGGGACTGGTTTGTTCATGTGCTGATGTTGTCTCTGCAGGTTCAGGTGTTACTGAATCAGTTGGACCCATTGATTCAGATACCAAGGTGGTACCAGCAGGCTGAGATGTTGCTGTGTCTGTAGGACCTGTAGTCTCAGATGCTGAAGTGGTTTCCACAAGCTGTGATGTTAATGTGTCTGTGTGAAGAGTTGTTTGAGCTTCCGTGGTTGTCTCAGAAGAATCAGATGTAGTTATTTCGGTGGGACTGGTTGGTTGAGGTGCTGATGTTGTCTCTGAAGGTCCAGGTGTTACTGAATCAGTGGGACCCATTGATTCCGATACCAAGGTGGTACCAGCAGGTTCAGATGATACTGTATCTGTAAGACGCGTAGGCTCAGATAGTGACGTGGTCGCTGAAGGATGTGATGTTGATGTGTCAGTGTTAGCAGTTGGCTCTGGTACTGTGGTTCCTTCAGCAGAATTAGAAGTTACTGTGTCAGTGGGACTAGTTACTTGAGATGCTGATGTTGTCTCTGACGGCTCAGATGTTATTGATTCCGTTGGAACTGTTGATTCAGATACCAAGGTGGTACCAGCAGGCTCAGATGTTACTGTATCTGTAGGACCAGAAGGCTCAGATGGTGAAGTGTTCTCTGAAGGATGTGATGTTAATGTGCCAGTGTTAGCAGTTGGTCTTGTTACTGTGGTTTTCTCAGCAGAATCAGAAGTTATTGTCTCTGTGGGACTGGTTTGTTCATGTGCTGATGTTGTCTCTGCAGCTTCAGGTGTTACTGAATCAGTTGGACCCATTGATTCTGATACCAAGGTGGTACCAGCATGTTCAGACGTTACTATTTCGGTGGGACTAGTTGGTTGAATTGCTGATGTTGGCTCTGCAGCTTCAGGTGTTACTGAATCAGTTGGACCCATTGATTCAGATACCAAGGTGGTACCAGCAGGCTGAGATGTTGCTGTGTCTGTAGGACCTGTAGTCTCAGATGCTGAAGTGGTTTCCACAAGCTGTGATGTTAATGTGTCTGTGTTAAGAGTTGTTTGAGCTTCCGTGGTTGTCTCAGCATGTTCAGATGTAGTTATTTCGGTGGGACTGGTTGGTTGAGGTGCTGATGTTGTCTCTGAAGGTCCAGGTGTTACTGAATCAGTTGGACCCATTGATTCTGATACCAAGGTGGTACCAGCATGTTCAGATGTTACTATTTCGGTGGGACTGGTTGGTTGAAATGCTGATGTTGTCTCTGCAGCTTCAGGTGTTACTGAATCAGTTGGACCCATTGATTCAGATACCAAGGTGGTACCAGCAGGCTCAGACGTTACTATTACAGTGGGACTGGTTGGTTGAGGTGCCGATGTTGTCTCTGCAGGTTCAGGTGTTACTGAATCAGTTGGACCCATTGATTCAGATACCAAGGTGGTACCAGCAGGCTCAGATGTTACTGTATCTGTAGGACCAGAAGGCTCAGATGGTGAAGTGTTCTCTGAAGGATGTGATGTTAATGTGCCAGTGTTAGCAGTTGGTCTTGTAACTGTGGTTCCCTCAGCAGAATCAGAAGTTATTGTCTCTGTGGGACTGGTTTGTTCATGTGCTGATGTTGTCTCTGCAGCTTCAGGTGTTACTGAATCAGTTGGACCCATTGATTCTGATACCAAGGTGGTACCAGCATGTTCAGACGTTACTATTATGGTTGGACTGGTTGGTTGAGGTGCCGATGTTGTCTCTGCAGGTTCAGGTGTTACTGAATCAGTTGGACCCATTGATTCAGATACCAAGGTGGTACCAGCAGGCTGAGATGTTGCTGTGTCTGTAGGACCTGTAGTCTCAGATGCTGAAGTGGTTTCCACAAGCTGTGATGTTAATGTGTCTGTGTGAAGAGTTGTTTGAGCTTCCGTGGTTGTCTCAGCATGTTCAGATGTAGTTATTTCAGTGGGACTGGTTCGTTGAGGTGCTGATGTTGTCTCTGAAGGTCCAGGTGTTACTGAATCAGTGGGACCCATTGATTCCGATACCAAGGTGGTACCAGCAGGTTCAGATGATACTGTATCTGTAAGACGCGTAGGCTCAGATAGTGACGTGGTCGCTGAAGGATGTGATGTTGATGTGTCAGTGTTAGCAGTTGGCTCTGGTACTGTGGTTCCTTCAGCAGAATTAGAAGTTACTGTGTCAGTGGGACTAGTTACTTGAGATGCTGATGTTGTCTCTGCAGGTTCAGGTGTTACTGAATCAGTTGGACCCATTGATTCAGATACCAAGGTGGTACCAGCAGGCTCAGATGTTACTGTATCTGTAGGACCAGGAGGCTCAGATGGTGAAGTGTTCTCTGAAGGATGTGATGTTAATGTGCCAGTGTTAGCAGTTGGTCTTGTAACTGTGGTTCCCTCAGCAGAATCAGAAGTTATTGTCTCTGTGGGACTGGTTTGTTCATGTGCTGATGTTGTCTCTGCAGCTTCAGGTGTTACTGAATCAGTTGGACCCATTGATTCTGATACCAAGGTGGTACCAGCATGTTCAGACGTTACTATTATGGTTGGACTGGTTGGTTGAGGTGCCGATGTTGTCTCTGCAGGTTCAGGTGTTACTGAATCAGTTGGACCCATTGATTCAGATACCAAGGTGGTACCAGCAGGCTGAGATGTTGCTGTGTCTGTAGGACCTGTAGTCTCAGATGCTGAAGTGGTTTCCACAAGCTGTGATGTTAATGTGTCTGTGTGAAGAGTTGTTTGAGCTTCCGTGGTTGTCTCAGCATGTTCAGATGTAGTTATTTCAGTGGGACTGGTTCGTTGAGGTGCTGATGTTGTCTCTGAAGGTCCAGGTGTTACTGAATCAGTGGGACCCATTGATTCCGATACCAAGGTGGTACCAGCAGGTTCAGATGATACTGTATCTGTAAGACGCGTAGGCTCAGATAGTGACGTGGTCGCTGAAGGATGTGATGTTGATGTGTCAGTGTTAGCAGTTGGCTCTGGTACTGTGGTTCCTTCAGCAGAATTAGAAGTTACTGTGTCAGTGGGACTAGTTACTTGAGATGCTGATGTTGTCTCTGCAGGTTCAGGTGTTACTGAATCAGTTGGACCCATTGATTCAGATACCAAGGTGGTACCAGCAGGCTCAGATGTTACTGTATCTGTAGGACCAGGAGGCTCAGATGGTGAAGTGTTCTCTGAAGGATGTGATGTTAATGTGCCAGTGTTAGCAGTTGGTCTTGTAACTGTGGTTCCCTCAGCAGAATCAGAAGTTATTGTCTCTGTGGGACTGGTTTGTTCATGTGCTGATGTTGTCTCTGCAGCTTCAGGTGTTACTGAATCAGTTGGACCCATTGATTCTGATACCAAGGTGGTACCAGCATGTTCAGACGTTACTATTATGGTTGGACTGGTTGGTTGAGGTGCCGATGTTGTCTCTGCAGGTTCAGGTGTTACTGAATCAGTTGGACCCATTGATTCAGATACCAAGGTGGTACCAGCAGGCTGAGATGTTGCTGTGTCTGTAGGACCTGTAGTCTCAGATGCTGAAGTGGTTTCCACAAGCTGTGATGTTAATGTGTCTGTGTGAAGAGTTGTTTGAGCTTCCGTGGTTGTCTCAGCATGTTCAGATGTAGTTATTTCAGTGGGACTGGTTCGTTGAGGTGCTGATGTTGTCTCTGAAGGTCCAGGTGTTACTGAATCAGTGGGACCCATTGATTCCGATACCAAGGTGGTACCAGCAGGTTCAGATGATACTGTATCTGTAAGACGCGTAGGCTCAGATAGTGACGTGGTCGCTGAAGGATGTGATGTTGATGTGTCAGTGTTAGCAGTTGGCTCTGGTACTGTGGTTCCTTCAGCAGAATTAGAAGTTACTGTGTCAGTGGGACTAGTTACTTGAGATGCTGATGTTGTCTCTGACGGCTCAGATGTTATTGATTCAGTTGGAACTGTTGATTCAGATACCAAGGTGGTACCAGCAGGCTCAGATGTTACTGTATCTGTAGGACCAGGAGGCTCAGATGGTGAAGTGTTCTCTGAAGGATGTGATGTTAATGTGCCAGTGTTAGCAGTTGGTCTTATTACTGTGGTTCCCTCAGCAGAATCAGAAGTTATTGTCTCTGTGGGACTGGTTTGTTCATGTGCTGATGTTGTCTCTGCAGCTTCAGGTGTTACTGAATCAGTTGGACCCATTGATTCTGATACCAAGGTGGTACCAGCATGTTCAGATGTTACTATTTCGTTGGGACTAGTTGGTTGAAATGCTGATGTTGTCTCTGCAGCTTCAGGTGTTACTGAATCAGTTGGACCCATTGATTCAGATACCAAGGTGGTACCAGCAGGCTCAGACGTGACTATTACGGTGGGACTGGTTGGTTGAGGTGCCGATGTTGTCTCTGCAGGTTCAGGTGTTACTGAATCAGTTGGACCCATTGATTCAGATACCAAGGTGGTACCAGCAGGCTCAGATGTTACTGTATCTGTAGGACCAGAAGGCTCAGATGGTGAAGTGTTCTCTGAAGGATGTGATGTTAATGTGCCAGTGTTAGCAGTTGGTCTTGTTACTGTGGTTCCTTCAGCAGATTCAGAAGTTATTGTCTCTGTGGGACTGGTTTGTTCATGTGCTGATGTTGTCTCTGCAGGTTCAGGTGTTACTGAATCAGTTGGACCCATTGATTCTGATACCAAGGTGGTACCAGCAGGCTGAGATGTTGCTGTGTCTGTAGGACCTGTAGTCTCAGATGCTGAAGTGGTTTCCACAAGCTGTGATGTTAATGTGTCTGTGTGAAGAGTTGTTTGAGCTTCCGTGGTTGTCTCAGAAGAATCAGATGTAGTTATTTCGGTGGGACTGGTTGGTTGAGGTGCTGATGTTGTCTCTGAAGGTCCAGGTGTTACTGAATCAGTTGGACCCATTGATTCCGATACCAAGGTGGTACCAGCAGGTTCAGATGATACTGTATCTGTAGGACGCGTAGGCTCAGATAGTGACGTGGTCGCTGAAGGATGTGATGTTGATGTGTCAGTGTTAGCAGTTGGCTCTGGTACTGTGGTTCCTTCAGCAGAATTAGAAGTTACTGTGTCAGTGGGACTAGTTACTTGAGATGCTGATGTTGTCTCTGACGGCTCAGATGTTATTGATTCAGTTGGAACTGTTGATTCAGATACCAAGGTGGTACCAGCAGGCTCAGATGTTACTGTATCTGTAGGACCAGAAGGCTCAGATGGTGAAGTGTTCTCTGAAGGATGTGATGTTAATGTGCCAGTGTTAGCAGTTGGTCTTGTTACTGTGGTTTTCTCAGCAGAATCAGAAGTTATTGTCTCTGTGGGACTGGTTTGTTCATGTGCTGATGTTGTCTCTGCAGCTTCAGGTGTTACTGAATCAGTCGGACCCATTGATTCTGATACCGAGGTGGTACCAGCATGTTCAGACGTTACTATTTCGGTGGGACTAGTTGGTTGAAATGCTGATGTTGTCTCTGCAGCTTCAGGTGTTACTGAATCAGTTGGACCCATTGATTCAGATACAAAGGTGGTACCAGCAGGCTCAGATGTTACTGTATCTGTAGGACCAGAAGGCTCAGATGGTGAAGTGTTCTCTGAAGGATGTGATGTTAATGTGCCAGTGTTAGCAGTTGGTTTTGTTACTGTGGTTCCTTCAGCAGATTCAGAAGTTATTGTCTCTGTGGGACTGGTTTGTTCATGTGCTGATGTTGTCTCTGCAGGTTCAGGTGTTACTGAATCAGTTGGACCCATTGATTCTGATACCAAGGTGGTACCAGCAGGCTGAGATGTTGCTGTGTCTGTAGGACCTGTAGTCTCAGATGCTGAAGTGGTTTCCACAAGCTGTGATGTTAATGTGTCTGTGTGAAGAGTTGTTTGAGCTTCCGTGGTTGTCTCAGAAGAATCAGATGTAGTTATTTCGGTGGGACTGGTTGGTTGAGGTGCTGATGTTGTCTCTGAAGGTCCAGGTGTTACTGAATCAGTTGGACCCATTGATTCCGATACCAAGGTGGTAGCAGCAGGTTCAGATGATACTGTATCTGTAGGACGCGTAGGCTCAGATAGTGACGTGGTCGCTGAAGGATGTGATGTTGATGTGTCAGTGTTAGCAGTTGGCTCTGGTACTGTGGTTCCTTCAGCAGAATTAGAAGTTACTGTGTCAGTGGGACTAGTTACTTGAGATGCTGATGTTGTCTCTGACGGCTCAGATGTTATTGATTCAGTTGGAACTGTTGATTCAGATACCAAGGTGGTACCAGCAGTTTCAGATGTTACTGTATCTGTAGGACCAGGAGGCTCAGATGGTGAAGTGTTCTCTGAAGGATGTGATGTTAATGTGCCAGTGTTAGCAGTTGGTCTTGTTACTGTGGTTTTCTCAGCAGAATCAGAAGTTATTGTCTCTGTGGGACTGGTTTGTTCATGTGCTGATGTTGTCTCTGTAGCTTCTGGTGTTACTGAATCAGTCGGACCCATTGATTCTGATACCAAGGTGGTACCAGCATGTTCAGACGTTACTATTTCGGTGGGACTAGTTGGTTGAAATGCTGATGTTGTCTCTCCAGCTTCAGGTGTTACTGAATCAGTTGGACCCATTGATTCAGATACCAAGGTGGTACCAGCAGGCTCAGATGTTACTGTATCTGTAGGACCAGAAGGCTCAGATGGTGAAGTGTTCTCTGAAGGATGTGATGTTAATGTGCCAGTGTTAGCAGTTGGTCTTGTTACTGTGGTTCCCTCAGCAGAATCAGAAGTTATTGTCTCTGTGGGACTGGTTTGTTCATGTGCTGATGTTGTCTCTGCAGCTTCAGGTGTTACTGAATCAGTTGGACCCATTGATTCTGATACCAAGGTGGTACCAGCATGTTCAGACGTTATTATTACGGTGGGACTGGTTGGTTGAGATGCCGATGTTGTCTCTGCAGGTTCAGGTGTTACTGAATCAGTTGGACCCATTGATTCAGATACCAAGGTGGTACCAGCAGGCTGAGATGTTGCTGTGTCTGTAGGACCTGTAGTCTCAGATGCTGAAGTGGTTTCCACAAGCTGTGATGTTAATGTGTCTGTGTTAAGAGTTGTTTGAGCTTCCGTGGTTGTCTCAGCATTTTCAGATGTAGTTATTTCGGTGGGACTGGTTGGTTGAGGTGCTGATGTTGTCTCTGAAGGTCCAGGTGTTACTGAATCAGTTGGACCCATTGATTCTGATACCAAGGTGGTACCAGCATGTTCAGATGTTACTATTTCGGTGGGACTGGTTGGTTGAAATGCTGATGTTGTCTCTGCAGCTTCAGGTGTTACTGAATCAGTTGGACCCATTGATTCAGATACCAAGGTGGTACCAGCAGGCTCAGACGTGACTATTACGGTGGGACTGGTTGGTTGAGGTGCCGATGTTGTCTCTGCAGGTTCAGGTGTTACTGAATCAGTTGGACCCATTGATTCAGATACCAAGGTGGTACCAGCAGGCTCAGATGTTACTGTATCTGTAGGACCAGAAGGCTCAGATGGTGAAGTGTTCTCTGAAGGATGTGATGTTAATGTGCCAGTGTTAGCAGTTGGTCTTGTTACTGTGGTTCCCTCAGCAGAATCAGAAGTTATTGTCTCTGTGGGACTGGTTTGTTCATGTGCTGATGTTGTCTCTGCAGCTTCAGGTGTTACTGAATCAGTTGAACCCATTGATTCTGATACCAAGGTGGTACCAGCATGTTCAGACGTTACTATTACGGTTGGACTGGTTGGTTGAGGTGCCGATGTTGTCTCTGCAGGTTCAGGTGTTACTGAATCAGTTGGACCCATTGATTCAGATACCAAGGTGGTACCAGCAGGCTGAGATGTTGCTGTGTCTGTAGGACCTGTAGTCTCAGATGCTGAAGTGGTTTCCACAAGCTGTGATGTTAATGTGTCTGTGTGAAGAGTTGTTTGAGCTTCCGTGGTTGTCTCAGCATGTTCAGATGTAGTTATTTCAGTGGGACTGGTTCGTTGAGGTGCTGATGTTGTCTCTGAAGGTCCAGGTGTTACTGAATCAGTGGGACCCATTGATTCCGATACCAAGGTGGTACCAGCAGGTTCAGATGATACTGTATCTGTAGGACGCGTAGGCTCAGATAGTGACGTGGTCGCTGAAGGATGTGATGTTGATGTGTCAGTGTTAGCAGTTGGCTCTGGTACTGTGGTTCCTTCAGCAGAATTAGAAGTTACTGTGTCAGTGGGACTAGTTACTTGAGATGCTGATGTTGTCTCTGACGGCTCAGATGTTATTGATTCAGTTGGAACTGTTGATTCAGATACCAAGGTGGTACCAGCATGTTCAGATGTTACTATTTCGGTGGGACTGGTTGGTTGAAATGCTGATGTTGTCTCTGCAGCTTCAGGTGTTACTGAACCAGTTGGAACTGTTGATTCAGATACCCAGGTGGTACCAGCAGGCTCAGATGTTACTGTATCTGTAGGACCAGAAGGCTCAGATGGTGAAGTGTTCTCTGAAGGATGTGATGTTAATGTGCCAGTGTTAGCAGTTGGTCCTGTTACTGTGGTTCCCTCAGCAGAATTAGAAGTTATTGTCTTTGTGGGACTAGTTGGTTGAGGTGTCGATGTTGTCTCTGTAGGTTCAGGTGTTACTGAATCAGTTGGACTCATTGATTCAGATACCAAGGTGGTACCAGCAGGCTCAGATGTTACTGTATCTGTAGGACCAGAAGGCTCAGATGGTGAAGTGTTCTCTGAAGGATGTGATGTTATTGTGTCTGCGTTAGCACTTGATTGTGGTACTATGGTTCCCCCAGTAGAATCAGAAGTAACTGTGTCAGTGGGATAGGTTGATTGAGGTGTTGTTTTTGTCTCTGCAGGCTCAGATGTTACTGTATCCGTATGACTTGTAGGCTCAGGTGGCAAAGTGGTCTCTGAAGGATGTGATGTTAATGAGTTGGACTGAGCAGTTGTTTCTGATGCTGTGGCTCTCTCCGCAGGCTCAGTTGTTTCTGAATAAGTTTGACTTGTTGCTTCATGTACCAAGGTGGTCTCACCAGCATCGGAAGTTACAGTGTCAGTGCCACTTGTAGGTTGAGAAGGTGAAGTTGTCTCTGCTGGCTGTGATGTTAACGCGTCAGTTATAGTATTTATTTCTGGTACCGTAGTTGTCTCACCATGCTCTGATGTCACTAACGCAGTTGAACTTGTTGGTTCTGATACCAAGGTGGTGTCAGGAGATTCATATGTTAGTCTGTTGGTGAGACTTGTCTGTTCAGGTGCTAAAGTGGTCTCCGGAGGCTCAGAGGTCAGAGACCACTGTTGATCACGTATTGAAAAATATTCTGGGAATAGAAAGAAAAACATTGTTCAAGTTGTCTCCTCAAATGGGACAGTGGTTTTACAATGATGAGTTCTCTGATATGTGACTTTCTCTTTAACATGAGTTGAAAGAACAACTTACAATGATCTTAAGCTTCTTTCAATAACAATGTCTGTACACTGTGTGTAGACAAAGATGTGTACGATACTCAACAGAGACATTTGCCACTGTAGAAATATTGGAAATTCATTTATTTGATTTTGACAGGAGAATTTGTGCAACTCTGCAATGAGTCCAAAACTTCCATAATCCTTTCCTCAACGTTTCACTAAGGAAAACATCACCAGTGCTACTGCTGACTTGTGTGCACTTCATTTTTTCATTCTTCATCTTAAAATTAAATGTTCATCATTCCCTCTTGTCACCACATTATTCATGGTTTATTATTGACTGTCTCATCCTGTGACATGTTCATTGTTACAGTTGAAGTGGGTGGTTGATTAAATGTAGTATATTTAATTGTGAAGCTTTTATTCAATGACATGCAGATAAATAGTGCATTATCATTACCATTCAGGAGCCCAAGTGATTTATTTGCAAGACACCTACTTTAAGAATCTTAAAGTTAAAAAAGTGGCTGCATAGGTCAGGTCAATCCATTTACATTGACACAGAGAGAACTGGTTTTAACTGTTTGAGTTAAAATGAACTGTTTTCACATTTACAAAGTTTCTTCAACTGTCAGTATTAATTAGTATGTATTGTCCCTGTTAAATAAACACACAGCGAGAATGGAAGCTCCCCACCTGATGTTCATAAATAGGTGCAAATTATGGATATGTGCTTGAAGAAAGTGGCAGTGTAGGTGCATTAGTGCCAGGTTTACGCAGGCATGGAGAGATGTCATAATCTCTTTATTCAGTGGTGGATAGTAACTAAGTACATTTACTCAAGTATTTAAGTCAAGTCAAGTCAATTTTATTTGTATAGCGCCAAATCATAAAAAAAGTTATTTCAACATGCTTTTCACATAGTGTAGGTCTAGACCATACTCTTTAAAATATTATTTACAGAGACCCAACAGTTCCCACCATGAGCAGCACTTGGCGACAGTGGCGAGGAAAAACTCCCTTTTAACAGCTAGAAACCTCGAGCAGAACCAGGCTCTAGGTGGGCACCCATTTACATCAACTGAGTTGGGTTGAAAGGGGAGGAGAGAAGGGGAGAGGAGAAACAGAGCAGGAGGACAGACAACAAGGGGGGCAGTAGACGGCCTGCAGTCACAGATCCAAACTCTACAGCTCCAGAGGCAGTAGTAAAGTAAGTGACGTGTTAAGGTACTTGTTCTTGCGCATTCCCTTTTTATTCTACTTTACACTTTTACTACACTTGTAAAATGAAATCATCCTATAAATATATTTCTTATAAACTACCTTAGCTAAAATTAGCACTATCTTGACCAACTACAACAGTAAAATGCTACTTACACATGAAAACATTAGTAATAATAATCCAATGATTTAACACTCACAGGCGCAATTGTTCTGCATAAATTGTTTTTATATTTTTGAAGCCAATACGTCTGTACTTACTTTTTAATAGAATTTTGAACACAGGACCTATACATGTAACAGCTTGGTACTGCTTTTACTTACGTAAAGGATCAGAATACTTATTCCACACATAACAAATTTTGCAAAAACACCACCCTCCACCCCTATTAGCATCACCATCAAAACTACAAAACCAATGCCAACTTCGGATTAAAAAACTAAATTTAAATCTTGAAAAGTACACTGTGTTTAACAATTTTATCACCATTTCATCTGAATGAGATGTGTACAGTATCTGCATCCACTTTAGAAATCACTCATCGCTGTAGCCATTAAAAGAATGACATTCACACATTGACCTTACAGTGGGTCCACACTTGATCTATACCATGATAGGCTCCCACGCAGATAAATGAACCAAATCCATACTTATCCAAGCAAAAATAAACCAAAATACAATTAACTTATCTAAACTCCCAACTAAAGAAACAGGATACATATCTCAGCAACAAACATAAACTTTGTAAACTTACAAACTGTCATCTAGAAAGGCCAGGCACCATGGTTTTGACTTATTCAGTTCACAAAGTGGTGCTTGCTGAAAAGATTGAACATTACAAGGTTGCCCGTATGAAAGACACCAGGCTGTGCCAGGCTGAAATACATCTGCTTACAGGGAAGCCGTGCAGATGTGAAGATGGGCTATACCAGTATGCATCTAGGAACAGCATTTTACCTATTGGTCTACCTTCTATTCACCATAACTTTTAGACAAAAACAGCAGTCTGGCTTTCACTTTAACATGAACACACAAACTGGAAATGTGAATTTAACAATACAAAATGTTTCAACTTGCTAGTGACTGTTGCCTGGCCAATAGCTGAGGTTATATTGATGGCAAGTTAGGCGTGGCCACTGCTGAGTCATTGCCATTGCACAATACATAGTTAATCCATCTACATAGATCCCCAAGACTAGTTTGAGGAAGTCTGACTTCCCTTTAAGGGTGGATTCTCAGCCCACCTCAGAACTACAATCTCTTGAACTGTGCAAAACACAATCGGAGAACGATAACTGTCCATCCATCCACCTGTTTTGTGCTACTTAATCAGGTCTGGGTCACACTGGCAGCAGGCTAAGCCAAGTAGCCCAGATTCCCCTCGTCCTAGCTAGTCCTTTAGCTCCGACTGGGAGATACCAAGTTATTCCTAGGCTAGGTGGAAGAAGCGAAAACAGGGAATCAGAAAGCTGGTGGCCATGATCATATATGGAAACCTCCAACAAGGAACTTTTCAGCCCCCACACCCCCACAGAACCATCCCCAACCACATGACTTCACTCCTCACTAAGTAATTTGAAATTGATTCTGCAACTAATTTGCAACTGCAAATAGGTTTACAAGGAAGTGTAATGTTGATTATATTTTCTAATAACATAGTGAGGAAATGTGCTTAAATATTGTTATCAAGTCGCAAAAACATTGTTGAACATGTCAGTAAAATGTTCACTGACAACGTATTTCATTCGTTTTCCACCAAAATATCCCATTTTGCAATACAATATCTGCTTGTAGTGACTACTGCATAATTAACCTTTTTTTGTTTATGTTTATGTTTAGTAAACTAGAATTTGAAAGTATCCAACCGAAGAAATTAGTTTGTTGCAGTAACTTACTGTTGGGTAGCTAGCAGCAGCTAGTTAGATATCAGGTAGACTCCAATCATGTGCAATAGGTACATGGAGTGTGTATAGGTAGGCAGGTAGGTGGGTAGACAGACAGGGAGGCCCTCCAATCATTTCATGTGGGCCAGATGAAATGATTGGACTGCGACAGCCCCAAATGAGGAATGTTTTCAGAGCATTTGATTCTTTGACTGCTGTCAGGATGTAAAGAGAATTTCAACAAATATAACAAAAAATGCTTCTAAGATAAACTGCCTACCCTACCTTTAACCAAAGTGCTTTTGTTGGCTAAACCTTACCACAGACAGGGCTCAGGATTGGAACCCCAGTCTCTGGAGTCAAAGTCATAAGCAAAACACATCCACCATCCACATCTCTGTGACTCTGCTGTGGTACATGAATCTAGTGATTCATTCAGTCAAGAAATGTCACCTATGAACATAACCCAGATATCATGTTTGATTTTCATGTTGATTTTTTCTCTTGAAGATACAACCATTTCTAATAACATTACAACTTTTTTCTCAAAATATATTGACTTTATACTAACCTGTATCTGTAGTAATTTAAGGATTTTGATTTTAAATTTACAACAAATTACCATATCATGAAATATGATGCATTAGTATAGATTAAACAACCTGACTGTATACAGATAATTAAAATGAGCTTCATCTTCACCAGCTACATTAAAATGCTGCTTACACATTAAGGCATCGGTAATAATAATATTCTCTTCAGTAACTCTCTATCAGTTGCTCGGATTAGCAGAATGAGCCAATATTAGCACCAGACCAATTTAGATAACAGAGTGGAACACATATATAAACATAGATTAATTAATTTTCCTCATATGCATGAATAAACCATGTGCATTTGGAGTAAATATTGACAGGTAAAGTGTCATCTAGTGAAACTTCTCTAAAGACATGCACATGTTTACTGATAAACTAGAGGCCCCATTATGGATTAATCAAGAAGGAGAAAGTTAAACAGGAGATTAAATGGCATCATAGGACATTTACAACCATGTAAAACAACCTCTAGTTTGACTCACCGGATGTAGACTGTGGGTATAAGCCTGCCATTGGCTGTGTATCTTACTTGGCATTCTCCTGCCCTTCCGCTATTGGCATGTTAATGTTTTCAAAATCCCTTTTGCTACGAGATATAACAACAACAACCTCCAAGCAAGCAAACTACACGCTGAAAATGGCAAGTCATCATACAGTCAGAGATGGGCAGTATTTCTGTTAGAAAAATAAACTTTTGAGAATGTTGTTATTTGTTAGCCTGGCATTGCTAGACTAATTCGCAAATGCTTATTAGTCTGGAATGCTCGTCTCTATCAGTAATCGCATTAATCCCGCCTCCTACTAGATGAACGCTTGGTTGGTTATCCTGAGAAATTGGCAGGGAAGTCAGTTTGAATGGGAGAGGGGCCAGACGTATCTGCCAGAGCAAATGAAACAGAAGTTTGCAGATTTGTCTGGTTCCCAGGGTAGTTATTTGTAATAGACAGGGCTGAAAATTTTAAATGTAATTTCTAACAAGATTTTGGAGTCTTTTTGTATTTTCAAAATATGCAAAATACATCATTAATACATATACATACATGATGACATGATTTTGATATATCTTTCCCCATCGCTGCACACATGAGCAATTTCACTGACAGGGCTATGTTCCAGCATAAAAAAGTTCCACCCCCATATCAGTCTGGAACTTCTCAATTCATTTTCGATTTCCAAGGGGCGTTATCAATGAGCACGACAACTAATCAGAGCAACAAAACAAAAAACTGCCTCTGTAGCCGGCCAGGGAACGTTCCGCATTGGCGGCAAACAAAGATGCTTCATCGGTGCTCCTCTCTGTCAGTCATCATATTAAACCCTCCTCATACTAGACAAATGGTTGTAATACCTGAAACTATGAAGTCAGTCTGAATGGGAGGGGGGTCAGACGTATCTGCCAGAGCAAATAAAACAGCTTTAGCTTACAGATTCGTCTGGTTCCCAGGCTAGGTGCCGTTGTAACAAGATCAATGTTATTCACTTCACCTTTAATATTGTGGCTGATCAGTGTATATGTTCTTTGTTTATTACAGTGGAACCTCTAGCCTCAAATTAAAAACAACACAAACACCTGGCATAATTATAGTGTACCAATATATATTATTTAATAAATATACAATACCCCCCTAACAAGCTCATTTTTTGGACCTCTGTATTTCTAAAACCCTGCCTCTGACCACGAATGAGTTTGACAACAGACATTACCAACATATCTGCTCCGTCAATTTCAAGAAAGTTTGAGTGGACAATATCAGAACTCTAAATGGTCTTTTACGTAACTAAATCTGAGTAGTTAGTCTACCCATTAACACATGAATGCCTGAAAAATCCATTATGAAGATTATTAAAGACACTTTTAACTGTTAGTAGCATATTATGAAGTGAGCATGACAAAACATACAATAAACATGAGATGACATCATACATTTAGATTTAGCTCCATGTCTTCACGGAAGAATGGTAAGACTTTTATAAGTGGAAATCTTACCATCAGCAGAACATAAGCAGATGAATAGAGTGCAGATAATCAGGAAATGTGAAGAAAACGCCATGGCCAGTTTACATCCCAGGCAGTGGTGCACGTCAGTGATAAATTACACAAAATACTTAAATCCAAATGCTGAAAATTCGAAATGGCCACATATGCGTGTATCGAAGTACACCACATACTCTTTACAGTGGCATTAGTCAATAAGCTCTGTCACAACTGCATCCACCCAGTGACAAATGGCATAGAAACATTACAGATAGCAGGACTGATAAGAGGAACAAGCGTTATAAAAGCATTTACAAATGACTTAAGTTTATTGCACATAGGCATACACACCTTTCCTAATTGTCCTCCAGGTGCACTGTTAGCAATTCAGTCACTGAAGAGGATGATAGCAAAGTCGACGCTTAATGATACAAAAAAGAGGGTGATCAGTTCTCTATCATTACTTTTTTCTTGAAACTCTTGCTGATTGTGAATTTTTAAGTATTTAACTTGCAATAACTGATTTTTATGGCCAGGTGGAGGCAGTGGAAACAAGTTGTAAACGTAACATTAATATATCATCACCTTTTAAGTTGATATGAAATTGATGAAACAAAGATGCTTCATCGGTGCTCCTCTCTGTCAGTCATCATATTAAACCCTCCCTGTTAGCAAACAGTTGTTTATCTATACATCCAGCAGTTACAGAGTAATGTTAGCATTCATTTGAAGAGAGTAGAGGTCGTCAGCCAGAGGAGGTTCACCTGGGCTGCTGGGCTAGGAGAGCCTTCAAAAGCTGGCCTACTCAGTTCATCCCTCTCTCTCTCAGCTCCTGTATGGTCTCCTTTGGTTTTGTTTGTTTTGTTTGCTTTGTGTTCAGCATGCAACACTCTTGACCCAACCATGCACACACCTACAGTACTGTTTTTACTGATTTCCACCTAGCATTGATTCACTTATGTAAATAGTTTACTTTAATAAATAATTGTCACTTTTCAAGCAACATGTGTGTTCTTCCTCATCTTTTGTCTGAACCGTGAGCCAGTTCACGACACTGTATATATACTATATATAAAGTTCTGTCAAGAAGAGGGGAGCTGCAGATTCAGCTCCTAATTCTTTGCAGATTCATCACTATTGATTTGCAGGTTGAACAAAGAAAACATTTTGTTCAACTTTGACTGTGACTGTGTCCGGTCAGCCATTAGAAACACTGCTTAGTATTATTGTAGCTTGTTTCTTTGCAGTCAAGTGCAGGTAAATTTCATGTTTTTAATGTAAATTACATTTAGGGATCCTAGTGCTGTAAAAAGGGTGAATTTTAGTTGAGCCAATTTTTTGGAAAAGCAAAGGTGCACCAGAGGTCTGTGGATGGCTGAAGAAAGATGAAAGGGGACATTCACATCTGACACCAGAGACTATTTTTGAACAGAGACAGTGGTTTCCATCTCCCTGCATATACAACCATGTTATCATGTGACAGAAGGTCCATTCTTAGGTCATGAGGACAGCTGAGCCATCTCCATGACAGCTGAGCAAAAACATCCACTGATGACACTGAGATGTGTAAATGGACTTTGGAATGAGATTTTTTATTTTTTTAATGTATAATTAGGAATATGCTGATTTCTGGGCAAATACTCTCTTTTGCTTTTTTATAAACTTCTAACATAGGCCTCTGCAGTTAAATGCTTATTTGTGTGTCACTGCACACTATGTTTAATCTAATTTTCAAAAAGTAGATTGTAGAGCTGAATACTGACTAAGTCAGCCTTCTTTGGTGTCTTCATTACATGTTAATAACATACCAATGTAATTAAAAGAGCATGACCATTTGTAGTATTTGTATGTTTTGTTAGTAGGTGAAGAGCAGCTACAGGTGGTGGTTAAGTAGCAGGTAAGTTTTGGTAAGACTTCTTGTCCTCAGTGACTAAAGGTGTGTCTCTATCTGAATTTTACAATGGCTTCAGATGTGACGAACCTTATCAGAGCTAAGATCACTGCAATATAGTGGCGTGGTTAATACATCATAAAGCTGGAGCGGTCAAAGGTTTATAGCGGAGATATTGTAAAAAAAATAAGGTGTAACAACATGGTGAGGGTTAGTGTAGTGAAGAAAACTTCTCCTACTGATATAAAGGTGCGTTCACTTTCTTTTTATCGGACACCAAAGCATGACAAAACCTTCCTGAGATAGCTGACATTTTCCATTCTCCAGTCATAAACAGAGCAAATAATCTGCACAGCTGAAACTGACAACCTTGAAATAACGTGAACACTACTTTATGGTGAGCAAAATGCGTGGGGGGAGTTATGGCTGTAACCAAGATTTTAGAGTGACTGAGGTAGTATACTCTCAGAAAAAAGGGTTCATCAGGGTTCTATATTACCCATAAATGTTCTATATAGAACCCCAGGGTTCTATATCCAATACCAAATAACCATCTGTCTAAAAAAGTTCTATAAAATCTAAAAAAGGTGCTTAAATTCATGAGCTTAATGAAAAATGCCAACAGCACAATAATAAGTCTTTAAAATAGGTGAGTTTATTTAAAGATACTGGCAATGAAATAATTAAGATATTGTTTCTGACATATTAAATATGTATGAAATTTTATAAAATATGATTAAAAACCAAAGTAGTTACAGTGAATGAGCTCCACCTGTACAAGCTGCAATATTACAATGCTGTCTACATGTTAATACATCAGTGTTAATAATGTTATAGTGCACTATGCAATATGGCAATCAGGACATATGCTTGAAATGTTTTTTCTCCTTGTTTGGGTTCCTCAGTTCTACTGAAAGGGAAATCTTAAAGCTACAGCATACAGTAATATTTCAGATAATAATGTGATTCAAACTTTTTGACAACCAAAATATATATTTCGGTTGTCACAAAGTTTGAATATAAAGCACCAAGTAAACATCCAAAATGGAATCTTACGACATTTGTACGATTAAAGCTTTAGCAATCTGAGCTGAATACTGTGCATTGCTTTGACTATGTTCTATTTAGGAACTGTGTAGAGACCTCTAGTGGCATGTCTTGTGGGGTAGGTGTGTATGTTAGAGCTGAGTGTGAGTTGATTGTACAGCCAATTAGGAATTATCGATAAATTAATGTTCCTAACAAAAACAATGAGTGATGCTGTCAGCATCTCCTCAACTTTCAACCAGGAGAGATTTACCTGCATGTTATTTACATTAGACCTTTGCGCGCATCGAAGGGTAAAATGAGCTGCTTTGTTCTGAGCCAGTTGCAGTTTTCCTAGATCCTTCTTATCTTAACCATATCATTAGTCAATAGTCTAGATGTGATAGAGCTATAGTCTGCAGGACTAAGTGGCTGTAAGTGATTAAGTGTGGTGTTGGAAAAGCAGACCACCTCTTTATAATTTAATTTACATATATATTAATTTCATTAATTTCATTTATACATATAATATATTTCTCCTCATCTTTACAAGAGAATCTATATGCCTTGTCCACGACAGTTTACAATCTAAAATAACACCCAGAAGCTTTGTTTCTTCCACTTGCGTAACAGCTACATTGTTCAGTGTCAGATTCAGCTGAGGTCTAGAGCACAAGGAGTGATTTGAACCAAATACAATGCTCTGAGTCTTTGATATATTTAAGACTTGTTTAGTCCATTCTAGTACTGTCTGCAACTCTTTATTGAGGGTTGCAGTGATTTCATTAACTGTGGGTGCACACATGTATATTGGTGTATCGTCAGCATACATAGACACACAAGCTTTTTCAAGTGGAAAATCATCGGAAAAAACAGAAAAAGGACCAAGCTAACGTCCCTGTGGAATTCCACACTCTACTTGTTTTGCATCTGAAAAGCTTCCATTGAAAAAAACTTGTGTCCTATCTGATAGATAGCTTTCCATCCATGATAAGGCAGATGGAGCAAAACCATAACACGAGTTTTTTAAATAATAATTTATGATCAACCACATCGAAGGCATCACTGAAATCTTACATTCTTTTTATCAATTTCATTCAGCTAGTCATCTGTCATTTGTGTAAGTGCTGTGCTAGCCTGGGAACCAGACAAATCTGCAAGCTCGTGTTTTATTTGCTCTGGCAGATACGTCTGGCCCCTCTCCCATTCAGACTGATTTCCTTGGTACTGGAAGTGCCATTCAGTCGGGCGAACCAATCACAAGCGTTTATCTAGTGTGAGGCAGGTTTAATACGATGACTGAATGAGCGGAGCGCAGTTGAAGCATCTTTGTAAATGTCCATGATGGCGGCAGCCGATACGGAACGTTCACCGGCCGGCTACAGTTGGCAGGTTTAAACGGACTGGATGGTAAATTTTCTCTAAAAGAAGAGCAAACAACTGCACCTAAACTTCCTGTTGGTGTGGGAAGGCAGGGAAGTTTAGCATTAGGACCCAGGCAGAGTCTATTTAAGGGGGTGGGAAACTCATCTGGGCCTTTCTTCCTGATCTGAGACACACCTGAGAGAGCAGCAGAGACCAGCCATTGTTTGGTGTCTGATTTGATGGGCTCTTTTTATAAATGTTTAAAAGCATAATTTTCATATTGAAAGTGTAGAACTGTGATAGATTAATTTTAGTTCATAGTGTGAAATTAAAGGTTTGTGAGATAATTGTTAAATGTGTAACTTGTTAGATTCTTCATGTTTGTTGAGGCACATAAGCCAAGAAACAAGGTATGCTCAAGCACAACAGAGATGTTTTTGAATAGGTTCTTAGTCCTTTTAAAACAATATTAACATGGTTCTTTATAAATATAGATTCCAGTCACCTGCAACTGGGGGGGAGGGGACTGTGTTCCAGTCTAGCAAGGTAGATGATTTACTTTTATATTGCATGTTTTGTAAAATGTTGTTTCTGTAAAGTTTCTTTATTATTATTATTATTATTATTATTATTATTATTATTATTATTATTATTATCATATTATTGTTTCTTTTAGTTTTTTAACAAAGACAAGAGCCAACCACTGTTTTTCCCAGACTTATTAGATTTTAATGTATCTTTTAACTAATCAATTGAATTGGCCATTTTCTATTTTATTTTTCTTGTGGGGCTTTGTGCTGTGCTGACGGGGGGACCGAGTGGCACAGTAGCCATCTTGCATCTGTATTTTTTTTTATTGTGTGGTTTGAGTCACCATAGCTTGCCATGGGTAGGTACATTTGATTTGGTTTGTGTGCAGTGGTGGTTTATTCATAATTTGCCTACATATTTTGTGACAATTTCCTCTTTTTAGCATAATGCTACACTGACCTCCCTGATGGTGCAGTTTAGCCTCACATTGTTTATTTTCTTTGCTTGTTCATTTGTTGATTTGGTTTATGTATTAATTGCATAATTTACTCCATCCCTTTATTATGACCTTCATTTAGGCCTCGTATTGAAACTCACTTGTTGAGTGGAGACAAGTCTTCTAATCCATGAATTGTCAATAAAATCAAAAGTTTTGGTATAGTAGTCTCTGGTTCCAGTTTCTCCGGGTCACTTTGATAAGTAATATGTTTGCCGTACTTCTGACAGGATGTACCGTCCGACAGGACGGTGTTTCGTTGCTCTGATTGGTTGTCTCTGGCTGTCGATAATGCTCCTTGGAAATAATGGGCAATGTCTAAAGGCTTAGTAATTAAAGTCCCTTCTGATTTAATGAAAGATGGAGTTGAGTTACTCTCCATTATATCATTTAAGGTACTCCAGAGCTTTTTTCCATCATGCTTTTATATATTATTAATTATTTAGTTTCATAATGAATGTTGTTCTTCTTTCTGTTCAGTGCACAATGTTCCTTATTTTACAATATGTCTGTACTTATTTACCGCTACTTTTGCTTCATCTCATCAACCCACAGTGCACTAACATTTCTAACAGTCCTGACAGGTGCATGCCTATCAATAACTGGAAGGAAATATCAACCCATAAACAAACCTGTGTTAATAGATTTAAAAATAAATGACCTTGATAAAATAAAGCAGTACCCTTTCCTGTTTAAATATGCAGTATATAACAATGCACCTAAGGCCGGTCCATAAATAGATTGGTGTGGAAAAACTTGACTGGCCACAGACATCAACCCCATCCAACACCTTTAGGGTGAATTGGAATGCTCAACTGGAGTAATGTTCAAGTGTCCACGTGTTAATAAAATAATTTTAAAAAACATACCGCTGACCTTTTATTACTTATAAAACAAAAAACAATCAGTAAGGCTGATGACATAATGGAAAATAGTATTATCAACCTGACAGAATGACGTGGAAGTGTGATATCTGTGAAGATGTCGCTTATGTTTCTGCTTCCCAACAAGGAAAATTACACATACAGTATCTCTGCTGTGAGATTACACAATCAGGTTTAAGATGTTTCAGCCCAGTGATAATCAAACGTTTCACAAGACAAATGTTGTAAAGAAATCAGAAAAACTATTTAAACTGTGCACTCCTTCCCAACTCTGCACGTCATACAGGCTATTGTAATTATTATTATCGACACAAACCGACAGTCATGGCAAATACATCTTCATCTGCCAAGTACATTTGCTTCCTTATTGTCTTCTGGTCATGGAGGTTTACAAGGTGCATGGACACGGCTGGAACACGGATAACCACTCTGTCCTCACATTTTAATATGCCGTGTCTTTATCTCAGTAGCCAAACAGAATATCTGGACTCAGTATAGCCGCTGTTAATAATTCCTTTTCATCACCAAGAAATGGAAACTTTGGAAAGAAAGTCAAAAGTGCCTCCAACAGCAGAGAGTCAGCTTACCATAAACAGAAACTGCGTCACAAATCACTCACTCACTCACAGGGAACCCTATAAATCAGGTTTACAGCCTTGTTGACTTATTCTTTGACCTGAAATGTTTCCAGTTTTAGGCTGTATTCTATTCAGGCAAAGACCTTGTACGGCTGCATTTTTTTAGCCAACATGAAGCAACTGATGCTTTGATTCCTTCTGTTCAGTGAAAAAATAAAAACAAACTGCGAAAAGTATTGTTTTGTACAAAAGCATTTGCTCAGTTTGTTGTTATGAGAAATGTATTGTTTAAACATATTATTTTCACATTATAACAAGATAATTTTCATTTTATAATCCCTATATACTTTATATATATTTATTAAATTATAAATATAAATAATAAAGGATACTGAAGTCTTCTTAAGGGAGACTGGTCTACAATCCACAGACCAGGATACACTGCTCTGTGGCTTAGAGCAGCTTGATTGAATTGTTCTTAATTAATGTTCCACTTTAAAAGTAAATGACAACACAGAAAACAAAGTATTCTATATTTCAGTGTTGTCCAAGCTGTGAGTGGACAGTTGCTTGTTTCTCATTTTGGCATGGACAACACATCTACATCTCAAAAAAGAATAAGCTACCTTTCACCTCTTCATGAAAACTAATAACAATGTTTGTATTTACTATGGGCAGGTGCTCCCCTCTGCTGTGTTGCCATTTGATTTTAATGGACAATTCATGTCACAATGAAAAACAATTCAGTTAAAGACAAAAAGTCTTAAAAAAAAAAGGAAGAAAGTAAATGCATACTTCACAAGGAAATATATATGAGAAAGTGCATAGCACTTAACAATTTTTCTTTGATTATTTTCTATTTAGGCATTTCAAATCTTCCTCACAGAAAAGTGGCTTTTTTTTCTTTCATTTTTTTTTTATCATGAGGTGGTTTCTGATTGACCAGACATTCAATGTCAGCGTTGAGAACAAAGCATTTTTTAATACAATTATTTTACCGTATTACCCCACTAGAGCACTACGCTCACAGAATGCAGGGTTACTTGTGGTACCTAAAGTCTCTAAAAGTAGAATGGGAGCCAGAGCCTTTAGTTATCAAGCTCCTCTTCTGTGGAACCAGCTCCCAATTTGGGTTCAGGAGGCAGACACCCTCTCTTCGTTTAAGAGTATGCTAAAAACATTCCTTTTTGATAAAGCTTATAGTTAGGGCTGGCTCAGGTGAGTCCTGAACCAGTTATGCTGTTATAGGCTTAGACTGCCGGGGGATTTCCCATGATGCACTGAGCTTCTCTCTCCTCTGTACGCATTCCTATCCCACTAATACAGGTTACCAACTCCACTTCTTCCTGGTAGTCCTTGTGCTTTCTGTGCTTTCTCGCCTTCTCACTTTCTGCAGGTATTTCTGCCTCTGGAGCTGTAGATTCTGGATCTGTGATTGCCGGCCGTCTACTGCCCCCATGTTCCTGCTCCACACTCACTGCTGCAGTTGTTATTATTATCAGTCTGATTTGTTGTCTCTCCTCCTGTTCTGTCTCCCCTCTCCCCCTCTCTCCTCCCCTTTCAACCCAACTGGGTCGATGCAGATGGCCGCCCACCCAGAGCCTGGTTCTGCTCGAGGTTTCTACCTGTTAAAAGGGAGTTTTTTCTCGCCACTGTCGCCAAGTGCTGCTCATGGTGGGAACTGTTGGGTCTCTGTAAATAATATTTTAAAGAGTATGGTCTAGACCTACACTATGTGAAAGCATCTTGAGATAACTTTTGTTATGATTTGGCGCTATACAAATAAAATTGACTTGACGTCTTCATCCTCTAGACCAGGGGTGTCAAACATACGGCCCGCGGGCCGGAACCGACCCGCAAGGGGGTTCTATCAGGCCCGCAGGATGAATTTGAAAGTGAAAAAATCCATAAAAGACTTGGATTTGATTTTTTAAATTAAATGCTTTTCAAGAATTATCCGCTAGGGGTGCACTGTTTTGGTCAGAGTAGAAGACACACGGCATCACTGAGACAGACCAAACAGCAGATGGTATCAATGCGCCATCTGCTGTTTGGTACAACGTTGTTTCTACCCTGTTCTCTACCTGTCCGCTACACCCTCATTAGCCAAAATGTCATTATCAAAAAGGAGAAAAGTGGATACAGAGTGTAGAATTTTCCAAGAAAAATGGACCACGTCCTATTTAGTCACGGAGATACACGGGAAACCTTTGTGCTTGCATAGCATTAGCATCAAAGCCGTATTCCGATGGTGAGTTTGTTAAAAAATGCATGATGAAGGCGGCTGAACTCGTATGTCCCGAGAAGCGACAAGCTTTTGCCAATATTAGCCTGACGAGGAATACCATAGCAGAGAGGATTTCGGAACTATCGGCAGATTTAGACAACCAATTGAAACAGAGTCAAGTCATTCGTTGCATTTTCCATTGCAATTGATGAGAGCACTGACATCACAGACGTGGCTCAACTGGCCATATTTATTCGTGGAGTTAATGAGACATTGACTGTCAGTGTCAATTTATAGCTGAGTATGCTACAATTTTAATGGTCCGGCCCACTTGACATCTTCCTAGGCCGTATGCGGCCTGCGATGTGAAATGAGTTTGACACCCCTGCTCTAGATGCACATTTGAAGGCTTTTGCTGCCCCCTAGCCACCATGCCTTTATGCAAAGTTGCTTGGTGAAATTTAAACCCAGACACCCATTTTGTGTTATTTCAATAAATAATACACTGTACTATTGCTCATCTCTCCACAACCTTTCAGGCTGGAGTTTTAGTACTCATAGCAAAACAGTATTTTTTGCAACACCTTAATTTGACTCATATATCTAAGCTAGAGCTGAAACAATTAGTCAATCAACATAAAATTGATTGGCAACTATTTTGATAATAAAGAATAATTCTAGTAATTTTTAAATCAAAACAGATAAAATTGATGGCTTTCTGTGAGAGTAAATTAAAGATATTTTGGATTGGTGGTTGGACATTTTTCCCCTTTTTCTAAAATGTTTAAATCCAAAGGGTTAATCAAGAAAATCTACAGATTAATCAATAATGAAAATAATCATAAATTGCAGCCCTATATAGAACAAAATAAGCCAAACTTCTCAGTGCAACTGTGTTTAATGTTTAACAAAAGCAGCTAAACATATAAAATTAAGTCTGAAATTGACAGAATTTTGATATAAAAACAAACCAAAAAAAAAGTAAACAGTACTGTAACATTTGATGCCAAATTCCGATACTTGATATTCTGGTGGGTACTCAAGTTCGATACCCAGCCCAGTAGCCTCTGAGACAAACAATGCAAAGTAGAATGTAACCAGGCAAGCTACGAGTATAAAAATCATGTATTATTATAGAACATTCACAAAACTAAAGCATACTACACAAACCATTGCACATTTGTTTTATAAATATTGAACTCCAACTATCTGCGCATCAACAGTTTCAATGGCACCACAAAAGGGTTGAGGGGGGGACAGAGTCCCATCACGTCTGTGCCCCCTAATTGGCTGGATGTGTTCTTGGTCCCAGATTGGCTCTCAGCTTCATCTGACTGCAGCTTCGTCCCTTCACTGTCTGTGACATCACCGCTGTCGGCAGGCCCAGCAGCGTTCTGCTGACTCTTAGTTCTGTTACTGTCTCGTCCGCTCTCCCCCTCTGTCTGAGCACAGAGTCCATCCTTCAGGTCATTAAACATTTCTTTTGCAATCTTTGAGTGAGCAGGGGATGAGAGACATTGGTACACCTGAAGACATGGAAAGGAGGGCTGTCAGGAAGCAATGCATAGCTATTGCTACACAATAAATTCAACAAGTTGGTACATACTGCTCTCAGGAAATGCTGGACTCAAATCAACTCACGTGCTGGTGACACCAGCTCCTGTTCATACTCGCTGGCCTCAACATTTACAATACATACTGTACTGTGACCGTGGCTCAGACTGGTTCCTGTACCAGTCAGTGCTTGCTAACCTTTGGGTGCTACTTCTGCTGCCTTTGGAGTTTAGACAGACTCACTGATGCGGTTATGGTTGATAATTAACATTACTCAGTGTGTGTGTATGTGTGTGTGTGTTAGTGTCAATAATGTTTCCTTTTCCTCAAGCCATGTTCAACCAATGTTTTACAAGGCAGTAGCGTCCTTCACGGCTTCGCTCAGTTCCTATAACCAAGACCTGACCAGGGTCCCAAGTTCAATTTATATTCAACCTAATCAGGTCTGGTAGGGCCCTGTTGTATTATAGCAACAGACTGTATAAAAGAAGTGGAAATACCCTCAATGACGTCACCCATTAGTTTGTGAACAGCCGTTTTGAAGCCGGTGGAGTAATGTACAGTTCACATGGAAAAATGCATAACATTGCAGCAAAACACGTCAGATATGAATCAGAATAGCGCCTGTATATTGAAACATACTTCCTTGCAGTGTTTATCTTAACACATATCCTGCTTTATTTATTGACATTTGCAAACCAACTGTTGCATTTCTTTCCCTTGCCCGTGGAGTACCTGGAACTTGGATATGTTTGTATTAAACAGACTGGACGGTAAATCTTTGTCTAAAAGAAGAACAAACAACTGCATGTAAACCTTATGTTAAAAAGAAATATGTGTTTGATGAACTCCTGACAGCACGTACCGTCCAACAGGATGGTGTTTTGTTGCCCTGATTGGTTGTCTGCACCCGTAAATAAGTTGATTACATGGTATATGTGTATTCATTTTACGGCCATTGTTTTTACGAGCCATACAACCTCCAGATTGAGACTGAATTAGAGAATTGGCTAGCACCTTCCCTTTTCTAAGAGTGGTGCCCAGACACGAATTTAATATAAATTAACTTCTGTTACACAAAATAATACTGATCATTTATGACCATTTTCTTTTTTCCCACTAACAAAGACCTAACAAACCCCAAAACAGATGAGAACAATTGATGGCCAAATTTGCAAATAGCTTGAGCTCTGATTTAGCTACTGTACATGATAAACTTACAAAGAAGAACAAAGCCTGTGCTTCCTCGTGACACTAACTTTATGATCAACCCAATCCCAACTGAATGTATTTTGTGTCTCTGTACATTTCTTTACCTTTCAAACTGTCCCTTTGGTTAATGACCTCAGACTTAACCCGACTAATTTAAAAACACATTTCACCGAGCAACTAAACTTTCCAACAGACACATCTTTACATTGATTTGGCTGACCAGAGGTAGTTCTCATGTCGCAGAGGGAGTGAGGCTAATGGCACAAGTCTGTGCTCAGTTTACTGTAGCTAGTGAGGAACGAACTAGTGTGCAAAGAGATGAACCTGGATCAGATGTTTGTGGAGTTTGTTGCAGTCCAGCAGTGGAAGCTGTTCTGGGAGAGACATCAACAGATCCAACACTATAGCACTCTCTGGAGGACACAAGAAGATATTGGAAAATGGATTAACTTCAATGTAGAAATAGGGATATGTCTCATGAGATATGTCTCATGAATGCAAAGTTTGAAATGGACCCAGAAGTTCGATTTTCTTTGTAAATTATCTTAGGCATGAGTTTTTAAAAGAGTATTTAAGAATATTTATAGTAATGTATTTACAAAATTTTGGTATTGTTGTTTAAATATTGGAATTACGGCCAATAATTATGTAGATAATTCAGAGTCTTGGCTGTGGATGGTCAAGATTCTTTTAAGGTCTGTCTGTACTGAAAGGACTGACAGCATCAATGCATTTTCTGCTGCTTAGCCTGCTTCCACCGTGACCTGGCCCTGGCTAAGCAGCAGAAAATGGGAGTCCAGAGTCCATTCTAAAATTTCAAATCAAACCACAATCTCAAAACACCACATGGTATGTATAGAGTACACTGAAGGAAACTCACTGACAACTGACGGATGGACATTGCTGGGAAGTCGATTCAAGCTTGATTTTTTAAAAAGTACTACTGCATATTAAGAAAATAAACTAAGGGAGCTCCTTGGTAGCCGAGTGATTAAAGTGAATGCTGCATGGTCACAACTGTTGCCAGTTTGGTTCCTGGAGACCTTTGTTGCATGTTATAACCCTTACCTTAAAAATAAAAAATATACTAAGATTATTACAAACAAGTTTACAATAAATTAATGTAATGTGTTTTATTAACAAAATACACTTTTTTGCATTTGTTTATAATCTATTAATGATTAATACTATTTTATCATATTGGTATGGACCACAACAAACAGACCAATTATTGGTTATCAGCCCTGAAATTCCATATTGGTACAAATCTCTAAAATGAATGGATGCCTGCTGGGATTGTATCATAGATGACCAAATGATTCTTGAATAAATTCTATTTTGCAGGGGATTTGTCTAAATATCTGTACTGATTGAAATACACTTTAAGATGACACTAAGCTGTGAATCTGCGACTCACCCATGGGAGTGAGGTGACACTCCTCATTCTGCTTGTGAATGACACTAAGGTAGCGATAGATCCTTTCAAAGTCTACTACGCACTTGACTCCAAACATCCTGGGACTGTCTTTTGTGGCGTATTTGCTGGTGCGACCAAACCTGGCGTGAAATTCCGCAGCAGGGGCGGAGAGTGAGGGCGTGGAGCGGGTGGAGGAGCAGCTGGAGGCGACAGAGGATGGTGCAGTAATGGGGACTGGAGTTAGATCGGTGGCAGAGGAGGAGAGGGGCGTGTGAGGATTGGATGAAGTGGACTTTGAAGTACAAGTGGTGGAGCTGGTGGTGGAGTGTTGCTCTGAGAGCTGCTGGGTAGTCTGGATTACAGAGCTGCCGACACTCTGACTCTTTATCACTGCTGCAGGCCTAGAACTGGGTGTGACTTGTCCTGCAACTGGGGTCACAGTCTGTGAGGATGGAGAAGGCGCAACAAGTATTTTCGCTCTTCCCGGCTTGCAGGAGGTGGCAGCAGGTGGGGTTCCAGGTGTGGCAGAAAGCTGTTGCTGAGGTGGAGGGATTTTGCTGTTTGGCACTCTTACCACTTGGAATGATGATGGGAGTATTCTGGCTGGGTCCATGGTCGGTGCTGGAGTGTTGCATAAAAGGAAAGGATGTGCTGTGTTGGTGCCAAGATGCTCACCTAAGGGGGAAATTTTTTTTTTACATTGTTAAAGCTGCAATATGCTCATTTTATCACAGCAACATGAAGGAAAGTGGCAGTTCAAAGATAATGTCTTCATATTATCAAACCAACAGTTCTGGGAAAATATAATTGACATGTTTACCATTTCAACATTTTAATAACAAAATAATTGAGAAACAAATGGCAGGTTAATTAGTTATTTAGTCTACGAAAGTCCAAGGTGACTGCTTCTAATGTTTGGTCTGAATGTTTAGCTTTTTTGCTTGACATAAATTTCTGACAATCAACTAGTCAATTAACCAACAAATTGTTTTAGCTCTAAAATAACGTGCTATGTAGTGTTTTTGACTTTTTTATTAATTGCATGTGTAGGCTTATTTACAGAAGAAGGGATCTGTTATTTTAGCCCAGCACCCTCAGCATCACTTAACTTGCTTTGTCAAGAACACAAAACAAATACAGGCCTGGTGTCTACAGTACCAATAATGCAACTTGACCACTGACAGTTCAGTCTGAGATTCTGGCGTGGTTTGCTAGCAGAGGCTAATGTTGCCTGTAGCAGAGGTGAGCAGCGAGCTCCAGAGGTTTGAGGCCTGTTCTACGGAGCAGGATTTGGGCTTATCAAGGTAACTTCAAGTTGGACCCTGGGTTTTCAGGGTTACGATGGTGGTTCACTTCTTACCATCACCTGCGCTGGGAACTACTGTTTTTCTGTGCAATCTCTGGTCATCCTTTAATTTATCGATCCTTTACATCATTCCAAAACACACACACGTTTCTCATAACCGTAAACACTGTTTAAGTTTTTGCTGTTTGTACTGGTTTGAATTTCTCTCGCCAGGGTGAACCTGAAAGTCTAAAACCTCTCCAAAATCCCTCCAGTATGTAACAAATGGTCATGTAGTCTGTTTTTGACAGCTTGTGTGTATTGTCTGAAGGCAAAGTTTGAAATGGACCCAGAAGTTTGATTTTCTTTGTAGATTTTCTTAGGTGTGAGTTTTTAAAAGAGTATTTAAGAATATTTATAGTAATGTATTTACGATGGACATCAGTGATAATGAAGTCCTGTGGAAGTGTAAGTCCCACTGAATTATATCAATGCCAGTGAGTTCAGATTAGACTGAGTTAGGACTCCGAAAAAGGAGTGATATTTTTACTTAAATTCACCTCACACAGTATCTTGCCACACGGCTCTCCCAACGTGCCTCCCCTTTCCAGAGCACTATCCTCAGTCATTTCCCAGCCCCCACACTTCCACTGCTGCTGGAGCAGTTCCGCCACTTTTTTCTCCAAATGAGGAAATAGAATATTCTCAGTTTGCATAATCTGGTTGAAATTCATACACCGTCTTTTAAGCATTTGAAGATCCAACGTTTGGAAACCTGCCACTGTAGTGATTGCAGTAATACTCACTGGCACCGCGGTTAATCCGCAGATCGGGTGTGTCGGGTCATTAAAATGAAGTTTCTGATTATTAGCAGAGGGGTGAGATAATACATCATTAATGAGTAAAATATGATTACATTCTCTAAAACATTATGAGTGCATCTCCACATTAAGAGAGAGACTGTGCGCATTTACGCAGGAGGCACAGCAGCTAAACTCCATTAATTATTTAAATCTCCAGACACGCTGACAGGATCAGTCAGGATATAATTTTAATTAATGATCTGTGTTCTTCTACACATCCAAAAGGTCTCTAACATACACACACACACACACACACACACACACACACACACACACACAGTCCAGCTTGATACAGTGAAGTTGTTTGGAGTAAAGCAGCCTCCTGATAAATCATGAGCTCCATCAGAGCTGTCTAAAACATGTTATTTCAGAAGCAACAAGTTTAATTCTGTTTCCCCTGGAGGAAACTCTCCAGGGAAAACAGAATTAAACTCTGTCCTGTCAAGTGTATAACTACAGTTTTTAGTTGTCTAAGATACAGTGACCCACCCCACCTGTTGGCATTTACGGACTTTAAATAAACAATAATCATTATTGTACACTTAAAAAAGGAATAAAATATGCATCAAAAAAAAGAATTATGGAATGTTCATGTGCAGCTGTGGTCAGGTAGAAGGCTCCATCAGTTGTAAAGGATGTCGACTCCTGGTATCTGATATTTGATGTCCACCAAATTTTAGTAAGTTTAATAACACAGAGGAGCTGAGAGGTCCATACCTCGGACTGGCAAATGAGCCATCGGTCTCATAGGCACGGTGCGACAAACAGGCCCGTCTTTGTCTGTGGGGG
Source organism: Lateolabrax maculatus (assembly GCA_031216445.1). Taxonomy (NCBI): domain Eukaryota; kingdom Metazoa; phylum Chordata; class Actinopteri; order Acropomatiformes; family Lateolabracidae; genus Lateolabrax; species Lateolabrax maculatus. The sequence continues at coordinate 17,996,982 of CM062207.1, forward strand.
GTCTGTGGACCTGGGGAGGGTCACTGCCCATCAGGGTGCGAGGCTCTGTGGAAGACACCATCAGCATCTGAGAGACATGGGGAGAGGAGGATGGTGGGAGGAAGGAGACAGAGGAGTCACAGTGGCGCCAGTGATTCCAGAACTGAGCAGGTGCAGTAGATACAAGTCACCTCATCCAGTCACTTTATTCAGCATGGGGGGGGGTTTGCAGATACAACCAGAAGAGGAATTAGAGGCAGCAGAGAGTTACTCTGTGCGAAACATGAATTTTTCAACTTGAGTAAAAGATGTTCAACCCATGTTATCCCATGTTTCATCACTCAACATTTGTAGCAGACACAAAATGATTAGAACGATCTGACCCACCCCCACTTATCGGTATCCAGCTGGGTACCTGAGAGAAAGCAGTGGAAATGGACTCTTCAAGGGTTCCAGCCACGGAAGAAGCCATGTGTGTCCACACTTCGATGGGCTTTCTGGCCTTCTTCTCCTCCCACCTCTTCTTCTGCAGCTTGAAGCTCACACATGAGATTACTTTGTTCTTCAGAGACTCCACCACAGATTGGATCTGATGGAAGGAAGGGACAATCCGCACCTCTTTACACCAAGAGAGAGAACTGCCAAAAGCACTGTTTTCACTGAGGCGCTAACTAAACGCTCACTTTCATTCTGACATAAATGGTTACTAAACTGATTAGTTGACAGAGTAGTTCAGCTTGCAAAATGTTAGGGTCTGATTGGAAATTTGATACATTTGGGTTTTGGACTGTAGATCGTCGTGAACATGATACTTTTGGGAACTAAATATTTTCAGTAACTTTGTTTGTCTGTAGTACAGCTCTGAATCTCCACTGTACCTCTGACACGGACCGGGTAGGCACGTATTTTCTCAGGAAAGCGTAGTCGATGTCCCGGTCGGGTCCGGCTGTCTTGCTGAGTCTTTTCAGGGCGCTCAGGAGCTTCCTCTGCTCCGGCCGCTGCCACTTACAGGCCAGTTTACCCGCACGCTGCGGGGCCAGTTCGGGTCTCAGGAGGCGGTCTGGTTTAGTTCGCTTACGAGGAGGCGGCTTCATCTCGGCTCACGCTGCTGACACAACAAGAGACAAAACAGGGACGGGACTTCGACTTACTGCGCAGCAGCTGCAGTACAGCAGGAAAGAGTGCAAATATGAACAGAGTAAGAGTAAAAGAATGTCAGCGAGGAGCGAACACCTGTTGTGTCTGTTACTCACTGGATATAAATATAACTAAATACTATTATGAAGGTTAAACTGAAATTAAAGCGCGTGCCTCACTGCCCGCCTGTGTTCCGCTGACAACAACAATACGACTTCCTATGCAAGATTTTCAGAATAAAAGTGTTATCTCGCAAATTTACAGATTCAATTCCAAATTTTCCCAGGGCTGAAACTTAAACTACCTTTTTTCAGAAAGACATAAACAAATGAGGAACGGGGTGTTTTCAAATATTACATTTCAAATAATATTTTGGCCCTTCGAATTTTTTTGGCTTGTGTCCTCTGTGTCAGCATAACACTTTAACACTTTAACATGCTGAAGGTTTATTTCTATGAAATCCCTTTTCCTGGTGTTGGTCATGACTCTGTGGCTTTCACTTTTAATCTTACTGTTTTTACAGAGAAGTTGCATGTTGTTTGCATTCTCAGGGAAACATATACAGGTCTTGAAACAGATTTTTCTCTTTTTCCTTCCTGTAGGCTACTCTATCCATTTGAACGTATTGAAAACTGAAGCATAAGATATTCCTTGGATTAATTATGCCATTATATTGAGTCAGTGGCCCGTCAAAGGCAGACACATCTGATGGTTCCCGTCGCACTGTACAGTTCAGGTTGGGAAGCAGAACTTGCCTCACTTGCATGAATTGTGGTGGCTGACAAATCAGTAGTTCCTTCACCTGCTAAAGCTAGCCACATCCACAATTGCTTTGTTTAATTATTTTTCCTCCAAGTATCCTGCTGGCTATCGATATTTTTTTTAAAACATGTATACTAAGTGCAAAAAAGTGAACTGTCGATCTAAGTTATAGTTATACTTTCTCACTTTAATTTGAAGGCTACGGCCTAAGTGCTTCCGGGTTGCTGAATAACGTTAGCGCCGGACTAAAAGATTACCAGCGTACAGCTGGTTTAATACTTTGCCGATACTAGAGACGTGTGCGCTGTCTGCAAGACTAAACAAACGGGAGAAACACCGCCCACACTATTCAGTACACAGTCCATGGGCAGAATGCGATCTATGTGGCGACTATAATGAATTTGGAGAGCTATCATAAAATAGCGTCCTCACTAGCGGCTCCAAAATTAGTGGCAGCGGTGGGATTCGAACCCACGCCCCCGAAGAGACTGGAGCCTTAATCCAGCGCCTTAGACCGCTCGGCCACGCTACCTATATCTACGCACACAAAAAAGTTAGATTTACAACAGTTAAACAGAACCAGGCTCTAGGTGGGCGGCCATCTGCATCGACCCAGTTGGGTTGAAAGGGGAGGAGGGGGAGAGGGGAGAGACAGCAGGAGGACAGACAACAAATCAGACTAATAATAATAATAACAACTGCAGCAGTGAGTGTGGAGCAGGAACATGGGGGCAGTAGACGGCCGGCAATCACAGATCCAGACTCTACAGCTCCAGAGGCAGAAATACCTGCAGAAAGTGAGAAGGGCGAAACACAAAAAGCACAAAAACTACTGGGAAAAAGTGGAGTTAGTAACATGTATTAGTGGGATAGGAATGCCTACAGATGCGGGAGAGGAGGAGAGAGAAGCTCAGTGCATCATGGGAAGTCCCCCGGCAGTCTAAGCCTATAACAGCATAACTAAGGGATGGTTCAGAACTCACCTGAGCCAGCCCTAACTATAAGCTTTATCAAAAAGGAACGTTTTTAGCATACTCTTAAACGAAGAGAGGGTGTCTGCCTCCCGAACCCAAACTGGGAGCTGATTTCCCTGATTTTTATAATGTTACGTAAGTGGAAGAAGGCCATCCTTGAAGTCATTAAATGAAGGCATTAAAGGTTACTCCTAGAATCCTTACAGTGGTGCTGGGGCAATGCCATCTAGAGTCTAGATATCTATAGATAATGCGTCTCACCGGTGTTGGGAGAACAATAACTTAAGTTCTCAGAGTTTAAACAGCAGAAAATTGCAGGTCATCCAGTTTTTTATTTCTTTAATGCATGCCTGAAGTTTGGCTAACTTATCGGTTTCATCTGGCTTTATTGATAAATACAATTGAGTATCATCTGCATAGCAGAGAAAGTTTATGGATTGTTTCCTAATATTATTGCCTAAAGAAAGCAAATATAAGGTGAATATTGGTCCAAGTACAGAACCTTCTGGAACTCCGTGACTAACTTCGGTGTTCACAGAGGATTCATCATTTACATACAAACTGAAATCTATCTGATAAATAGAACTTAAACCAGTTTAGTGTGGGTCCTTTGATGCCAATCAAATAATCTAGTCTCTGTAATAGGATCCGATGGTCAATGGTATCTAAAGCAGCACTAAGATCTAACAGAACAAGTACAGAGACAAATCCTTTGTCTGATGCAAACAGAAAGTCATTTGTCACTTTCACCAGTGCTTCTCTGTGCTATGATGCAATCTAAATCCTGACTGAAAATCCTCAAATAAACTATTGTTGTGTAGAAAGTCACATAACTGATTTGACGACCGTTTTCTCAAGGATTTTGGAGAGAAAGGGAAGGTTAGATATAGGTCTATAGTTGGCCAAAACCCCTGGATAGCTTTTTAAGTGGAGGTTTAATTACAGCTACTTTAAAGGACTGTGGTACATAGCCTGTTGATAAAGAAAAAATGTTCATGTCTAGTAAAGAAGTACTAACTAGGGGTAAAACTTCTTTAAGCAGTCTAGTTGGGATGGGGTCTAAGAGGCGGGTTGTTTGTTTGGACGAAAAAAATCATTGAAGTTAGTTGGTGAAAGTCAATTGGAGAAAAACAGTCTAAATATATATCTTGTTCTACAGCTGCTTCTAAGGTTCCTGTGCTTGAAGATATATCTGAACTGGTTGAGGGCACAAGATGATGAATTTTGTCTCTAATAGTTAGAATTTTTATCATCGAAGAAGCTCATGAAGTGATTACTTCTGAGAGCTCTGGGAATACATGGGTCGACAGAGCTCTGACTCTGTGTCAGCCTGGTTACAGCGCTGACAAAAAAACCTGGGGTTGTTCTTATGTTCCTCTATTAGTGAAGAGTAATAGGCTCCTCTGGTATTACAGAGGGCCTTCCGGCATATTCTTAAACTATCTTGCCAAACTAAATGAGATTCCTTCAGCTGGTGGGACACCATTTCCTTTCTAATTTCCGCAATGTTTCTTTTAATTTGTGGGTTATGGAGTTATACCATGGAGCTAACCTCTTTTGTTTTATTATCTTCTTTTTTATAAGGGCAATAGAATTGAGAGTTGTTCACAGCGAGCCTGCAGCACTATCAACCAGATGATCAATTTGGGAGGGACTAAAGTTAGCGTAGGAGTCCTCCGTTATATTGAGACATGGCACTGAATTAAATGCCAATGGATTCACATCTTTAAATTTATCTACAGCACTATCAGACAGGCATCTAGTGTAGGAATGTTTGCCTAATGGCCAGTAATATGAATTCAAAAGTTATTAAATAATGGTCTGATAGGACAGGATTTTGTGGGAAGACTATTAAATGTTCAATTTTGATTCCACATGACAGAACAAGATTCAGTGGTTTTATTTCTGCACTTCACAACAAAAACAAAGGACGTGTTCGCTTGTGATAGTCCGCGAGCCACGTTTCTCTCTGCTACTGAAAAACTCATTACTACAAACTGCAACGAACAACAGAAAACGGGAATTTGCTAGACTCACTTGAAGTCCCCACCTTGTGGGCGAAGCCCTGTAGCATGTTCACAAACATCCATACTGCACAAAGTACTAAATATGAAAAACATATTACACTTGTACATTTCGGAATGTAAACTGACTTATATGTTATATTGCTGTACAATACTATAAATCATATTATACTATATTACTACATTTCCTTATACTGTGTCTCACATCCCATACTGTATTCCATACTATGTACCATACTATACTATATTGTTTTAATGTGTTACATTGTCTTTGCATTATATTCTATATTATACTTGTATTATATCTCTATATTAATACAGACAAAAACTAGGGGAGGCGCCTGAATTGCACACTGTAGTGTGGGGCTTCTCAAATGAACTGAGCTCAGCAGTTGATAAAACAACAAGAGGACCAGTGTTGAAGACTGTCTCCCTGTCGATATGCCCTTCCCTATAGCCTGGCATCGCCACATTATTTTGCAGATGTGTATTAGTCTAGAACTTCTCAGTAAATTTTCGATTTCCAAGGGGCGTTATCAACGGGCGCAGATAACCAATCAGACCAACGAAACGTCCTGTCGTGCGTTATGTCCTGTCAGTAGTAAGGCAAACACATATTTCTTATCAACATAAAGTTGAAGTGCAGTTGTTTGTTCTTTTAGAAAAAACGTACCTTCCATTCCGTTTTATACTGCCGCTAAATCTATTTCAACCAAACGTTCCGCATCACTGGAAGCCGGCGCTCCTCTCTTTCAGTCATCATATTAAACCCGCCCATACTGGATAAACTGTTGTGACTGGCATGGCACACTCCAGTTCTGGTGGAAATCTGTCTGAATGGGAGAGGGGCTGGACATGTCTGCCAGAGCAAATAAAACATGAGCTGGCAGATTGGTCAGGTTCCCAGGATAGCGTTTCCACTTACCTTAACCTGAACCTAACCTTTCCCTAACCCCAATCAGTAGTGTTTAACTTGACCCTTACCGTACCCTAACACCAACCAGTTATTTGTGATATGCCTAAACATAATCTAATCTAAACCCTAACACCAACAACGGAGGGGGGCACTACACTATCTGAAGGGAACAGACTTCAACAAAAAACTGGAAACCACGCAGTAAAGTAAGTGAAACTACAGACGTCCCAGTTATGTGATGAAATGTCTGCAGCTGGTGCAAAAGGCTTAGTAGTAATAAAGTCACCATGACCTAACAACAAATCATTTACTAGAACTACCTGTGCTGTGACAGTATGGATGAGAGAGGAATGTGTGTGTGCGTCAGTGTTGAAGGCAGCAAAATAACAAACCAAACCAAAACCTAGAGGTGGGAAGCCTGAGAGAAAGAGCGAGAGGAGAGAACGAGAGGAGGGCTGGCTTTATCAGCTTTGGTGGAGGCCTAAACAGGTGCCACCACATGAGGCTACCTGGCCACCCTGACTGCAGACTCCTGAAAGAGAGGAGGGGACCTGACGATTTGGAGATATGTGACTTTTACAGGACAGTGACAATATGTCAAATAATAGACTGTATATAAAAAGTGGACGTTGCCACCGTGACATCACCCATTGGTTTGTGGAATACCATTTTGAAGCCTTGAGTATGGTATTTTGGCCGTCACCCTTTTTGGTTTTTAGTGTCACCACCTGCTGGCCTTTAGAAAGAATGCAGGTTTAAGGTAATACCTTACTATGTATAACTTTAAGTCATAATATAATTTAAACAGATGAGTTGAATAAAAATTCACCACCCGTACAGTTGTCATGAATGGGAAAATTAGCTATAAGGACCAAAACCGGTTTTTCTACCAGGCTATAAACAAAAGTTGGGCATTTTAACATTGGTGTCTATGGGAATTAGCTTGCTTTTGAAGCCTCAAGTGGACATTCAAGGAACTGCAGTTTTTGGCATTTCCACACTAGCTTTATTTTTCAGCCCCAGAGGTTGCTGCTTGGTCTAAATACAAGTAATTTAAGCATGCATGCCCTGAAAGCCAGCCACACAACCATAAAATGATCTACTGTATTGTTTACTGTATTTTTACAAGAGTACACAAAAGCAGTCGTTGGAAGGGCAGTCTTGAAAATGTATTGCATAATATTGTTGGCTTTATAGAGTTTCCTAGACTAGTGAGAAGCAGCAGTTTCAGTTACATTACTAAAAGGAGCTTTGCTTGTTGTCAGAACAGTCAGTAAGTGAAGTTTTCAAGTTTTTGAACCAAAACATCTAATCTGTTGGATGAAATAAATAAACATAAATAATGTTACATTTGAGTTGTGTTTATCTCCATATTCTACTATGTGTTTCATCAGCACATAACAACTTACAAATATTAAAAGTCAGTAGACTGGTCGCACATGTAGCTGTCATGTTTTTACTTCCAGTCTGTTGTATCTAGCTAATCGTCGGCAGAAACATAGAAGCAAAAACCATATAAAGCGCCGTTTTACTATTATTATTTTAAGAATAATAGTTATAGCACCCTTCAGGAACTGCTCTTGAGACTTCTTTTTTTGTTTATTTTATTATATTTTGGAACATTTAAACTGAATGCATAACTGTGAATAACAAGAACATCTGATTTGGCTGGGGGAGAAAACAATTTTGGAACATTTGAACAGTTTCTTTAGGCTACACGAAAATACAAAAAGTATTTTTGTCCCACACTCTTCCGGTGCCAGTTACGAGGAATAAAAGATGAGCTTGGTGAACGTAATATCTCAGTTTCGGTTAGAAACTTCCCCAAACTGGATAAAGAGCAGGACAGCGCAAACACTGTTTAATCCTTTCCTTACTGCGTTTGCTCTCATGTCTTTGGTTTTGGAAAATTGAAAGATGACAATTGCCCTTTATGGGAGAGTTTTACCAAACTATGAGTTGCTGGAGAGGACCCCTTTGTAGCAAAATAAGTAAAACACATGGCAGAATTGCTTCCCGTCATCTGAGATGTATCAAGTATTTCGACAAACCCGCCAGCTCTGCCTGCTTTATTTGAATATTGAGATCTGATCACAAGGTGGGTTAAATACTTATTAACAGCAGGTCACATGATCAGCAGTCATTATCCCAATAACACGGATACAAGGATACGATCTCATGTTTAAACCAGGTGGAGATATAACGTGTGTGTGTGTGCAATAATTGTTGCCTGCAGCTATTAGTATGTGAATGAATGGGTTTTAATGAGTGTGCTGCTTTATATTTATGTCTTAGAATTGATATACTCACGAGTGTGCTTGAGCATGCATGCATACATATGTTTAATGTGTGCACTTTTGTGTGTGTGTGTGTGTTTGGGTGCTCTGCAGTTGCTGCATGATGATGTTGGTGGATGAGTCACCCAGTCTTCACCACGTGACACCATGAATCACTGCACCTCTCCATGGGCAAAGCTGCAACCATTAACCACTCCACTCCTCCCTTATTCCTACCCCCCCCCCCCCCCCCCCCCCCAGCTCTGCCCGGCACTCTGTGTTACCTTTTTCCTCGCCCTGTCATCTGGCACGCTCTCTGTCTTCTCTGTTCCGCCACTTTTTCTTTATGTTCTCTTTCATTTTTCCAAGCAGCATCTTATTTGATTCTGTTTCAGTGCAGACTTAACCAAATATTAATCTCATGTTTCTGCCTCACCTCCAGTAGTGATTTGACTGTCTCATTTACTAATACATGTCTCATCTCATCCTGTCTTTTATCTGTGTGCATCTCTGTCACACACAAGTGCACCACCCAGTCAATTTACACATCCATCTATGTTGTCTGTTGTGAGGTGGAATACCTGAGTATCATTCAACAGCCTGAGGAATTCAGCATCAGACGGCTCACTCCAACACACCTCAATAAGTTTCAGTGTTCCTCAAACCCTGACACTGACATGCATTTGTAGTTACTGGTGGTGTGTGGATGTTAGCACATCCCTGCAGCCCACAGTTGCTCTAACCTCTAATCGCCCTGCTGAACAGCCCAACCCTGAGCTGCACAACGTCAGTCCTATTCTATTCCCTCCCACCTTTATTACTGTCTGTTCCTGTGATCAGCCCAAAGGACTTTTGTTAGCAAGTTTGTTTATTTAAGGGGTAATGGGTAATGCACATTATATTCTCACTTCCCTCTGTCTATGGTAATTTGTTCAAGTTTTCACAGATCTGAGATTTCTGCCTCCGCCCCAATTCAATGGAAGGATGGAAATTTTTGTGTACTCCCCACAGTTGACAAATGACTTTCCAGAAACAGTATCGCTCCATCTTGACAGTGACAGCAGCATGTTGCTGTGACAGCTGTTCACTTTGCAAACACATCTACAGGAAATGAGTACTTCCAAGTGTTTGATTGACCAGTGGATGATGTTGCATTGCTTTGCAGCAAAGAATTGAGCTGGGTTTCTCGGACAACCCAGCGTTTGTTTCCCGGGGCACTTTGTAGCGACACCTCCAGTGTTTCTGATTGAAATGAATTAGCTTGCATTATTGACACAGTCACACTCTTAGACCATTCAACCAGAAATTATTTGTATGTGTCTTGACGATGCTTTCCTTGTTTCTCTAGATAGTACACAAAACACAACCACCAACATGGGAACTATTTCTTCAGTAGAAAGCAGCTCCAAAAGACAATGTTCTGCTGTTGAATTTCTTAAAATGTCCATTTTCAAAGCTTGGATCGGCACACACTAAATTCCATTCACCTCTTCTATATGGTAGAATAGGCAGAAATCTCAGAGAGAGACCTGGACAAATAAAACCCACTATGGAAAGAAATTACTAAAACAAAGTGAGAAAATATGTTTTCATAATTTTGTTAAAACAAACACAAAGTCAAAAATTCTCCACAACCAACATTTGGTTCCATGAAAAAATCTATAAAGAATTATTAGCTTGATTTTAATGAACTTTGCTGTTGATAATCACTGACCTTATATCCTGTCTAATGTCCTTCACTCTCTCTTACACTCTCATAGTGAGTGCTTGAAAAACAATCCATCCATTCATCCATCCCCCTATCCATAAGTTTCAGCAATCTCTATCAACTGCCTTATCCAGGACAACCATAGTCACATGTCCTGTATAATAATCTCACAGTACCTGGACTTCAGTTTCTGACTGTTGAAATTATGACCAGCTCCCACTGGTGGCTGTAAGCGAAATAAATGAGACCATCACTGAATATATCTAGTGGCAGCTCAGCAGATCACTGTTGAGCTGCACTCAAATCAGTGAGAGAGAGAGAAACTTGATGTTACATGGGTTTTTTATTCATTTTAATGGAAGATGCCTCTCTTGGTCAGAATTAATCTCTTTTTTATTATTTACTTTTTTGTTACTTTACACCTGTCCGACTGTTGGTGAGTTTTCAGCATTTTTCCTGTAACAGATTATATGAATGCCTGTGCAACTGAAATTTCCAGTGTCAGTGAGAAGGCTATCCTGGACGTTCCTGTCACACTCATATAAAAATTGTCTCTGTCCACAATGAAGCATTTTGGTAATAAAAATAGTTGACTTTATTTGTTTCTTAATGTGTAGCAAAAGTAGTAATTGACATGCGCATATTTACATCCAGCAAACGCATGTTTATTACGATGGTTACAACAAGGTACATCTATAAAGACCATGGACAAAACTTGCCGCATATCAAACAATGATTTTAAGGTACACCAACGTCAGTTTCTGTCATATTTAAATTTTTTTATACTTTTTTAATTGATGCTTGTACATCTTCAAAGTAGCATTTTGGATGCATATATACATAAACGTGCAGACACTATACCCTCAGTTCTGGTCTGTCGTAATCATATCTCAGCCCCTTCTGTTTCTTAATATGTGACTTCCTTCTTAATCTCATAAAAAACAACAAATAACAAAAAATTACAAAAAGATGCCATTCAGTTCACTCTCCTGTTTGACTAATGGCCTCATGTTGACAGTTATTTCTTGATGAGATTGTCGATGATTCTGTTCTGGCTTGGCAACAAAGATGCTGAGATTTGCTCAACCCTTAGCAACAGGCGGCCACAAAGGTCAACAATACAGACAAACCAGAGAGTGACATCTGCTCTTGCTCCCAGTGACACATTTGAAAATTTTATTGATTACTGATTATCAGTAGCCAAGAAAGAAAAATTTCAGCAGTACAATCATTTTTTTGCACATTAGAAAAATGTTTTTACAATCATTTTTTATAACACTGTCACCCAATCAGAGCAGTGAAAAACCTGTCTCACGTGTTTTAAAATTGTGAATTAAACTTAGATTTCCCTGAATATGGAATCAATTCCAGAGGGTAATTTCCATCATCTCATCTGCTTCCATTACAGAAGTGATTACAGCTTTGATCTCATGGATAATATCAGATGGTGAAAAAGAAAATAAAATAATGGGAGAGATGTCACAGTGACATGTAAGGCAGTTTGGAAACCATTTCCCACCTACAAATGTATAAAATGTATGATCAATGGTGAACATTAGATTAGTGTGTAGGGCCAATCACAGCCATTTATCTAATATCAGGCAGGTTTAATACGATGACTGACAGGAGCGCCGTTCAGCGCATTTTCGTAAACAACCAAGATGGCTGCCACTGATGTGGAACGTTCTGTTGAATCCACTATCAAGTCAGTATTAAACAAACTGGACAGTATATTTTCTCTAAAAGAACAAACAACTGCATTTAAAGCTTTTGCTGATAGGAAAGATGTGTTTGCCGTACTTCCGACAGAACAACGTTTCGTTGCTGTGATGGTTGAAGGTCTATCCAACTGCATCGAGAAGCATTTTGGTCTGTGTCTTGATAATACCCCTTGGAAATCAACACATTTAGTCTGCGCTTTCATGGGATTTGTTGACAATAAGGAAAATATAGAATAACACCAGCCTTGTCCTTTAAAATGCATGTATTTCTTAAAAGAACAGTATACTTTTACCACGGCATCCTCTTCTGAAGGCGACAAATGTAAAAGAATGCCATATAGAGTTTGGCCAGGGTTTGGCACCATGGCAACAAAGTAATTGAGTTATGCAAAAGGATGAGTCATCCAAGTCATTATAGTTGGTGTTAGTGTGGCTTCCACAGCCCTGTTATGAAATATGCTTTTTGCTGTGTTATTTTTCATAGCTTTGGTGGGTATGTGTGAGTATACATGATGAAAAGGTGCTGTTCTGCTGGAAAAATTGTGCTGCATTTTTATACAAATAACACAAAAAATGATACATTTGCATAAAAATGTATTCATTTTAAAAGATGAGATAGAAGTATAATGAATAGCTTTGGCATGAGGCCATTCCCAGATTATGTATGATCTTGATTTCATCTGTAAGAGATGATATATGAGCAGATGTATCAGTTGATACACTATATGGCCAAAAGTATGTGGACACCATGTGGTCTGCGGTTGTTTTTCCTACTTTGGGCTAGGCCTCTTTGTTCCAATGAAGGGAAATCTAAAAGTTCCAGTGTACAATGATACTTAACATAATAGTGAGATTTTATGACATATTGTGTTTGTCCTGTTTAATCGTTACAGTGCCCACGTGCACATCCAGTTCTGTTTTCCCAGTTTGGCGTAGAAGAACTTGACTGGCCAGCACAGTGCCCTGACCTCGACCCCATGCAATACCTTTGGGACGAACAGGAATGCCTTATCGCCCAACATCAGTGGACCTCACTAGTGCATTTGTGGCTGAATAGAAGAAAATCCCTTCAGCCAGGTTCCAACATCTGGTGGAAAACCTGAAACCAGAAGAGTGGATGCTGGTATAGCAGCACATTAATGTTGATGGTTTGGGAATCACATATCATATATGGCTGGGTTGCTTGGTGTCCACATACTTTTGGCTATGTAGTTTAAGTCATTTCTGAAAGATTATGTTTATGAAATATTTTTAAATTTCCCTGCCTGAGATAATCACACAAATGTTCGTCTTGTGTTTCGACAGCAAAATTCCATCAGTCATCAAACGTTTTCCAGCATCCATCACTGCCCATAATGACTCGCACTCTCTGGCTCTGAAAAATACCTTTTAAAAGGTACAGGTAACAACATATCTAAGCTTCCTCCTTTGTTGGCATTGTAAAATGTCCAAATGGAGAATGTTGTAATGCCAGTAGTTTGGATGAAAAGTTCTAGCATGATAAAAATCTATGCCACATCATGCTTTCCAGCAGACCACATTAATCCTGTTTCCACTCATTCACAGAGGAGGGGTGTAGATGTGTATCTTTCATTTCAAGTTCCATTTTATCTCACCTACTGCTGGAAAAACAGGTCCCCTCTAATGTACTTGTCCAAATCAAAACTACTCAAAAATAGGAAAAAGAAGAAAAGAGAAGAAACGTGTTACATATGTAAAACCAAATACCAGCAAAACAAAAGCATAAAAAAAAAGTACACTGTTTTCTGCTCATCTCTCCTCTTCTCCATTTTCCCTATTCTTGCTGTCCGCTCATCCGCCTTTCAGTCCAACATTTGCGGCCTCATCATGAGTATCTGCTGTATGTATTTCTCCAGATTGTCACGGTTGCTGCTGTCTGGCTGCTTTCCAGCCACATAATAATCTTCATTTCTCGTCATTGCAGGTGCCAGGGCTGAGTAATAGAACGGCTTCTGGTGAGTAGGGATCGCAGGCATTCGGGGAGGGGAACGGGGTTTGGGAATGGGTACTGACTGAAATGTCCGGGGATACAGTGGGAAGGGGTAGCTGGCATAGTAAGACTTCTGCTGGAGGCCTGCAGGGGGTTTTCGCAGCCGGGGTTGGACCCAACTATAGTAACGCCGTTTTGGAGGGAAAGCGTAGTTGTCATCCACAGAATTTCTCAGGAAGTTGTTAAGAGTGTGAGCAGGTCTGGGGACATAGTGATGGGGTTTGGGTCTTGGGGGGGGAGGAAAATAGATGGGGTAGTACTCTGGGTAGGGCTTCCTCTGGTAGTAAGATGGGTATGTGTAGGGGTAGAAAGGGTAGCCAGTCCAAACAGAATCGGGTGATTTGGGCCTAAGTTCCTGTTTGATTGAGAAAGCTTTCTGCGGTTTGGGCCAAAGATTTTGATTGGCTAACAGAGGCTTTACAGGTTTGCTCCAGAGATCCTGTGATTTTGTTGGAGATTTGTCCCGGAACCATGTTTTGAGGAGATTGACAGCTGGAGAGGGTTGTATAGAGACAGGGAAGCTATTTTGACTGGTTGGAATCTGCGATGCGGAGAAACCATCGGCCAATGAGAATGTAGAAGTCAGCGGAGTTTGAGGCCGCTGCCACCGAGACGTTATCTCTGGCGGCACATCTTTCTTCTTCTTCTTCTCCACATCGCTGATAATGTCCACCACGTCGTCGGCAGGGAGGTGTAGCTTGCTGGAGATCTCAATCAGCTTGTCGATGGTCTGGGGATCGATGTCGTCCTCCTCTGTCACTTCCAGTTCCTCATCGGACCTTTTGTCTTCCGCGGCATTGGACAGAGATGAGCTGTACTTTTTGTTCCCGTTCTGCTTGACCATGTAGCGCAGCAGCATGTCTGAGGCGATGTCGGCCAACTTCTCCTCCTCCATTTTGGCCCTCTGGGCCTCGGCCGCCTGCCTCCTCATCTCCTCCTGCTCAGCTTTAGCCCGAGCCTCCTCCTCCTCAGGACTCAGCACCTCCTCATCTTCCTCCTCCACCTCCTCTGGTTCATCATCTTCCATTACCTCCTGCTCTACTGGAAGCTGAGACTGTGCCGTATTGCTGTCAGCATAATTATTGTCCTCAAAGTCGTTCATAAAATTGCCTCCCCTGAATGTTGGGAAGCTCAGGGCTTTCTGTGTCTCCTCTTGCCATTTCAGTTTCTTCTTCGACATGGCGAGGTCACTGTCTTTGTTGATTGGTATGATGTCGTTGTAGCTGCTGTAACCTCTGCTCTCTCTCTGGTTTAGCTCTGGATCCCCTACCCTCTTAGTGGCCGTGTTCAAGCGAGGAAACTCCTTCATCATGGTCTCAAGGCTCTTTAGCTCTTCAGGGCTAAGCTGCTCCTCCTCCTCATTGCTGCCTTGTTCGGGACTGTTTGGTCCCTGCTGGAGGTCAGCACCCTGCCCGTTCTCCCCTTTTCTATCCAGACCGACTGGCTGCTGCTCCGTTTGGACCTGGACTGTCTGGATTGTGGTACGACTGGTCACCTTCTCTGTCATTTTCTCCTCTTCTTCCTGAGCTTTCTTTCTCTCTTCTTCTTCCTCTTTCTCCCGTTCTTTCCCCTGTGCAGCCATCAGCAGCTCTAACTCCTGTCGTCCATCTCGGTCTCGGTCTGTTCCCTCCATTGTTCTCACTTCTCTGAGCGCCTCTTCTTTTTGAACTTCCCCCACCTCAGCCTTCATTTGTTCCTCCATCCCATTGCGCTCCTCTCCCTCCCTCCTCCTCTCTACTTGTGAGCGGTTCAGTGCCTCCAGTAAGACTGCCGCCAGTGTTTTGGGATCCACATCTTTAAAGAGCTCCTCTTCTTCCAGTGCCTCTTCTTTATGTACTGATCGTCCCTCCTCATCCTTTCTTTGCACGGCCCCTGACCCTGTCAGCCCAGCAGGAGTATCCCTGTGCAGGTTATTGACATCTCCATGGGTGTTGATTGGGCTGGGGATGGATAGATGGAGGAAGGAAGCCCCTGTCAGGAGGACCAGGAGGGTAAGGGCACTTGAGGCATTGTGGTACCCAATCATGGCCACTCAGAATGGGGCCCGCTGTGAGCACCAAGTGGGATCAGAAATGCCTGGAGGAGAGCGAAAAACACAGACATACATCTTCAGTTACAATAACTTTCTGACTTCTTGCACAAAGAATCAAAAAGTTGAATCTAGAAATGTTGTCCTGCTTAAACGATTCTGCACCTCAAAATGCTGCTGCTCAGTGCCAATGCGGGAAGTAGTGTGTCCCATGTGCAGCAAGGCAGAAAGTAAGGGTGTGGATGTCAGTGTAGTGAATTAGCGAGTTACCTGTCGGAACCTGATATGGAAATAAAAAAAGCTGAAAAGGAGATACTCAAATGCAATAAACTTCAATGCAAACATTTTTAAATGGCAATGGAAAATGGAGGATATATACTCAAAGTGAAAATGGTTGGGTCTGGTTCAGGGGGCACCTTGTGGACATCATAAGGAGATGAAATAAAAGCCAAAGGAAAAAGCTACAAAATACACACGTATAACAAAAAAGAGTCTTGCCTTTCTTTGGTGAAAGGCAAGACCCAAGACCGCAGGTAAGATAATAGTTGAGTTGAGTCAGTTACATGTGGCACACCATTTGGCTCATTTGGTTGACAAGAAACATCACGTGATAGATTGACATGAGTTAGTTACATGTGATTTTCAGATAATTTTAATGTGAAATGTGAGACATAATGTGGGAAAACAAAATAGTATTACATGTGGAAGTATTCACATTACATTAGAACAGGTGTATTGAATGTAATA
This sequence comes from Lateolabrax maculatus, assembly GCA_031216445.1. NCBI lineage: Eukaryota > Metazoa > Chordata > Actinopteri > Acropomatiformes > Lateolabracidae > Lateolabrax > Lateolabrax maculatus. The sequence continues at coordinate 18,013,266 of CM062207.1, forward strand.
TTTTACATCTGAAAACATACATTTGACATGTGTTTTTTTCTAACACCTTTTCTAACACCCCCATATAGGGTGTGTTCAGCCAATGAAAAGCCCTGCTTCAGCTAATCAGGTGTGGGCAGAGCAGGGAGAAATGAAAATATGCAGTGGTGTGGCTCTCCAGCTGCAGGCGTCAGCACCACTGCAACATAGGAATGCTATTTTGCTGATAGAGTAATATTAGTCATTTCAGCTCAGCACCGACAACAGCTCCTGATGCTGCTGCTAGCGCCGGTGGGGGGGCGGACCTGCCTGCCGCTGTCTTTGGTGCTGAAATCTTCAGCACAGCGTTCTGAAGTGCAACAAGTGCAGCTGACTGGCTGGTCTAAAATATCACAGCAGCCGAACACAGCAGCACATGTACTGCCATCCCTTCTTGCCAACACGACTGCATGTCTGCCTCCTCTGCACTGTGTGATTGGCTCCAGGTCGCTTGCGTCGCTACAATAACCTGCTCCTCTTTTTATGAACCTGCGCCGTGCTGCACGGCACCACGCCACACTGTTTGCTGCAGTTAGTTTTAGAGCACCGCATTATCAAGTCAAGTAAGAAAAATGTTTAATATTTTTTTGAAACAACTTGTGATGCCACCACAGAGATGTTTCAATACACTGAAAATAAGTTTGTGTGTTATGGAAACGTGTTGAAATTTCAAGACCCAGAGACAGATCTAATGAGTCGTGCTGACCCACAGCAGGGACCAGAGAGCCGGGCATGTTCTGCAATGGAGGCAGTGCAGAGGATGCGGGATGTGCAAAAATCGCATCGAATGATAAAGATAAACAGGATCTAATGTGACAGATTTCATACCTCATATATAAACCAAACAAACCAGCTTGGCTGCATCTGTCTTATGCCCTCCTGCAGTAGGTGTAGGCTTCTGGCCTGAGCAGGTTACATTAGAGTTTATATCAGCAAAGCGGATTAAGAATCCGCTTCTGAGAGGCAAGAATCAAGGGAAATCTGTCAGCACAAAGCCACCTCCAGACTTCTGTCAACATGAGTAACCTCCCCGCAGCCTACACGCTGACTGTAAACCTCCAAACCTCCAACAAATATGGACGTCAGTGGCATGCAGACATTTTAGACACGACTAAAAGGGCTGTCATTGTCCCTGTCTCTGTGGAGTCATAACCTTTTTCCTCTGATCGTCACCGCACCTTAATGCACATCAGGGCTGCAGCTGGAGGCAGACTCATTCTATTTCATTTTTTTATCTTGCTAAATTTGGCAAAGCTAGTCATGGTGATGATGGCTGGAAATGACGATAATTGGGGTGATGATGATGATGATGATGATGGTGATGATCATGATGATGATGGGGAGGAGGAGGAGTAGGAGGAGGAAGATGACAATACGTCCACCTCTGTTCTGACCATAAACAAAGGAATAAGGACAACAACAGGGGCCGCAATTCACCGCAACAGGATGCAAAGTCTCATTTAAAACCCGCCATATATCTGTAAACTACTGACTGTATTGAATTTATATGAGAATTAAAATGTGTCACAGCTCTTATATCTACAGGGAACTTTTAAAAAGCTTTCTGAACACAACGAACCACAGAAATCAGAAATCTCTCTCTTTGTGACATGTGTGACATGTTTTGCTGATGTGGACCCCACATCAGCAAGGCTTAAGAGAGGTCGTCTTTTTTTCTCTTTTAAACATTTGTCAGTGTTGATATCCACCCAGCCCCAACAGAGGTGTCGTTTCAGAAGAGACGGTAAAGTAGTCTAAAGCCAAATAAGTTGTCACTTACTTGCAGCTGAGTGGGAGCAGCGGGGGATCCCAGCCTCCCCTCCTCGTCGCGTCACTCTGAGCTGCTGGAAGTCCTGCTGTCACGCACAGACCCCGCAGCCTGCTCTGCGCGGGCGTTGCTGTGCGTGTGAGTTGTTGCTGTGGTTGTTGTCTACTGTTAAGTGTCGACACTGTTGTTGTTGTTGTTGTTGTTGTTTGTAGCTGAGTTGCGGTCTCCTCCTGCGACCCTCTCCCGGGATTCCGCTCCTTGGCTCGTCTGTTTTCAGGCGGCTGCGGCTCTCTTATACCTCCGCCCTCCCGCCCACGTGATTCATGCGTCAAGCGGTCCCCATTGACGTCACCAGACTGGGTTTCATTCATAAGATTGTTCTCCCCCCACCCCTCTACCGCTGCTGAATGAACAGAGGCTGGTGAATGAAATCGCAATTTATGCACCATCTATCAGGGCCGGACCAAGCCTCTCTAGGGCCCACATGGGGGGATGAGAGACATGTATCAGTATCTCAAGAAATCCCTCTGGGTTTCATAATGGACTCATTTCTGCAGGCATGAAAGAACAGACACAGAATGTTGTGATCGTAGTTAATTCTCTGGATTGCAATAGTGGTCCTGAAATATAAATATTAGAATATAGCATCTCATATGATAATATATTACAATAGTTACAGTTACGACAAAAAGGTGTATCACTCTGTGTACACATAATATGTAAATGTGACCTGATTCCTCTCATAAATAAGATATATAAAAGAGCATTTTAAAAACAGAAGAAAGGAACATTCTCTCACACTGAACTTTTAAGCCAACATAGACAAGAGTGCTCTGAAAAAAAAATGAATAAATAAAAACATTGTAAATGTGCAATTTCCAGGACAACTGGGCAATATCATCTGTTTAGGAAGATCATGTAACATGATGTGAAAAGCTGCAAAACACCTACTAAATGGACCTATATATATACATTTTCCTCTTCTTTTTATTTCCATCTTATCTATCCTTTCATCTTACTTTTTATAATTGTGTCTGTTTTTCATATATATATAACGCACGCACACACACACACACACACACACACAGAAATTTGTGAAAACCAAAAATGAAGTCCATGATAATGAACTTCATTTGAGCATGGAGGTTAATTCTTGGTCTAGTGATGAGTATCTGTGGCAAAATAATCTCAACTCTAGGTCCACTTACTAACTTTTTGGAGCATTTCAGCTACCTCTTACAGTCTTCACCAGCGAATGGACGGTGTCACCATGTGATCCAAAGATTGCGATTGAGATCTTCCCTGGTACACCCTCAAGACCTAAGGACCCTCCCTGAGTGGAGGACTGGTGCTGTGACATGACTGTGAAAGCCAGACCAAAACAGGTCACGGCCTCCACAGGTCAAACGTCACGGAGCAGGAGTCAGTGGATGACCAGAGAAAGCTCAGGGAGGGCATTCAAATGTGAAATGTGGTTGAAAGCTCCAGAAAATATATTAATATTAAAATTTTATGAGTAATAATGATAAGGATATAATAAGGATAATATGTACCAAAAAAAAACTAAAAGTTTATGTTAATATTAGTTTATTTTCTGGAGCTTTCTTTGGGAACCCAGAACACACATTCATACAGAGTGCAACAGAGTTAAAACCACATTGTTTGAAAACTTCTGTCAACATACTGTCCATCTTTGTTAAAGGATGGTAAATGAGAGCAGAGAGCAGCTGCAGCCCCACCTGCTGGTACTTACCTGCTCTCTGAATCAGGAATCAAGTGCACTGAGTCACCTCAGAAATTTCACATGTTGGTGTTAGTGTTGGTGGTCTACCCGCTCTTTACACGCAGTTTTAGAGTTGACGAGCACTGGAGAGGGTTCACTTTGCGTTGAAGGAGTGTGTGGAGAGCTAAAGGACGAGGGAACAAAGATTTATCTCGAAACTAACGCCACGTCACGTCTCTGAGGTCCAGGGGAAGCCACCTGAAGTCAGAATGTGGAGGATGTGTGGTGGTGCAGGTGCTGGGTACAGGTTCTGAGATTTCTGTCTGCAGGTCCTGAAGAGCAACACAGGTCCTTGTCCTGAATCGACCGTGGACATTGCAGTTGTGTGTGATAGGTTTGTATTTTATCAAGTCTGTCTTAAGACATTATTCATGTGCCTGGTTGTATATTAAAAGAGTTGCTGGATGCTGTAATCACTCCTCCTGTTCATGCTGGCCATGAATAGATTCTTTCCTAATGTGTTTCCAATGTCAGTGACCAGGGATCAAATCCACAGGTCTCGTTCGGTGTAAAAATACATTTTAAAGTTCATCTGAAGTTTGACTCAAGTCACTTTCTTCCGAAGTTGCACTATTTTCTTTACTTGCTGAGCTGCAGTTGGAGAGTAAAGCAAATAATTTCATTTTAAAAAGACTGTAGCTTTGGCAGATATCTACTTGATTTGTCCAACTCAGACTGCTAACTAACAAACACTAACAAGACTACTAAGAAGCAAGAAGAAAATAAATGTCTGGAAATAAGTCCTCTCTGGAACTCTAAGAGTAAATAATTTTCCTGGCAAATGGGAGGGACGAATGATAGCCAGAGCCCAGCGCCCTGAGATTTGCGATGCTATTGGTTTGCCTGCACTACCATGCAGGTAGAGTGTCTTATCAACCCCTGTGCTCATTAAGACGCATTTGTGGACATCCTCAGACAGCAGGGTAAGGATTGAGACTTGTCACTGAAATCATACTGATGTCATCACCACCCCTTTATTGCATATATTTTGCACTTACATTTAGTTATATTGTTTCATTTTTCTGAAACTCATACTGACTACTGACTACATACAGCCCACGCTCAACACTGAAAATCATACTGATCATATAGTTTCACTGTTAATTTTTGTAGTGTATTTTATCTATTTTTAGATTAATTCTGCTTTATTTATCTAGTGTTTGGCTCGTTCTGGAGCTAGACATCAAAGAACTTCACTACATGCTGTATGGTGTATGACTGTGTATGTGACAATAAACCTGATTTGATTTAAGAGTAATTCTGAAGGCAAAAGGCTCCAGAGAAAGCCAATGACTGGGCCTCAAATTCTCATTCTGACTGCTCTGCCAAAGAACTGGTCTGTGACATGACAGCAAAAATTCTTGCTGTGCACCCAAGTGTGAAAACCATAGTGCACAGGGGGATCAATGACATTGTGAAACAGGGTTTGATATAGATACGTCAGGATTGTTAGAAGACAGACTTGGAAAAACATAAACCTGTCCTGACACGCCCCCTGACATCTAGGGGTTCAACTTCTCATTTTCATGTCATGTCAGTACACAGTGACATCACTGGTGGGCGTGGTTACAGGGGCTTTGCCTTTATTAGGGAGCAACAGTAGAGAGATGGTGGTGATGATGATGATAGTTACGCACTGTTGAAACACTTAAACCTAATTTATGCTAAGCTATTTTTTCTGAGTAGCTCGGTGTGGCTCCTTACTTTATATGAAAGTGTGGTGTTGCTCTTTCTGAACTACTTCCAGTGAAGAGTGACTTCAGGAGTAACAGTATCAAAGTAGCTTCCAACACTGACTGTGGCTCTGCAGGTGGATTTTTATTCAGTACTGAAATAAGTGGCACTTCAGGCTGCATGGAAGGTAGAAAATACTCAGAGATAGAGGAAGTATTCAGGTCAGAAGCAATACAACCTAAATATACTCCATTACAAGTAAAAGTCCTACATTGAAAAAGTTACTTAAGTAAAATCATGTCAGTATTATTATCAAAATGTTCTTAATTTGAGGAAGGTGCCACATGAATTTGGGTTATGTTCTCAAAATAAATGTGTCTGAAGCATCCATTAATTTCTGTACTAAAACATACTGGAAATTATTTGGAAAGAACTAGAGTTTTAATTATCATGGAATTATCTTTGGAATATCTTTTTTTCCAAGCTCTATATTTTTATGCGATATTTATTGGTTTCACATACTGGTAGGAAGAGTAATCCTACTTTCTCTCACACAAGCACACAGTTACAAAACATCAGGAACACACCACTTCATTTAGCTTAAAATGCTTTATTTCTATATAAAATGACATTCACACATTGTGTCCCTTTAGCCTTGGCCTGTAGATCATTACACAGCTTCACTGAGCTTCTGCTTTCCTACACTAGGGCGCCTTCACAGCTCTCTCCATGCTCGGCCTCATCTTCTCTTCCTCGAAAGAACAACATTTTTGAACAAAAGTAAATGAATCCATTCCCTGGACAAGACAATCACCAAATTGATTAAGTCATTGCATATAATGAGCTGATTAACCAAAGACAAAGTTCAAACTAGGTATTAGATAAAATCTCACCCAATGGAGCAGAAAAGCATTATTTAACACACTATAAAGACTGTCCCTTAGGAGGAGAAAAGGGGCAGCAGAGGTCGGGGTTAATGATAGAATATTAGGAAGCAAAACAGCTTCGGCTGAAATAGTCCGCTAAAAAGTCTTCAAGAGGGTGCATGCTCAAATGTACAGAAGAAGTGATGAAGCGACTGGCAGATTCAGTTAAACATCTGGAACACGCTTTCTCAAAGCAAACTCAGGGGACAATATCAAATGTTTGTAATTTTTTGAAACAAACAACCCCTGCCCACCTCACGCAGCACTGGGCCAAGCATGTGGAAGTGTGAGTGTATGCAGGGTGTGAGTGTTACCTTCCTTTTTTCACTAGTCTACAACAGAGTGGAACAGTACTGATGCCTTCATAGAGACTGAGGGTGTGAGCTGTTATTGCATCATGACTACAAAGATACACAATAGAAACACCAGGAGGAGTGCAGGCTTTTCACCCCACCTTCCAGTGTGGACATTGACCACAGCTGGAAACATGTTTGCTTTTAGACGTGGTTGGACGACATGTAGTACGGACTAGATTGTTTGAAGCATTACTTCAAAGGAACTAAATATATTTAAACTCTGAGATCACTTTACAAGAATTTAAATAAAATTTCACAATATTGAATGTCATCTCAAATAATTTGTCACTAATGCTCTTCCAGAAAGTACGTGCACCAGTGACAACGTGAGGTCTTTGTTTTTCAGAAGTTTTCAGCAGATCGTGGCTCGTACCCTGACATATCCTCAGCCTCTCTTCTTTTTAATTTGTTCCACTACATGCTCACACAGTGCATCCTAGAAAACAATCAGATCATACAGTGAGCCTTTACTGTTGTTGGGGGGACAAACCTTTGGCAGGATTAGTCATTGCTGTGTACAGGCAACAGAGCCGCAGTTGAAGTGACGCTGCAGTGCTATTTGCCCTTTCTCTGGACAGTTCCAGGCTAAATGTCCTGCAGCCTGTTCCTGCCAGTGACCTCTACATTTTCTTCGTTCCTCCAGGAAGTACACTACTCAAAGGTCCTTGCTTAAAGAACATGATGTTGCACTAACAGTCCAATATTCACACAGAAGTTCTCTATTTGTACAAATAAGCAAGCAAAACGATCCGCATAATGTTCATTCTTTACTGACAAAACTGAGTGAGAAACTCGGCTGATGAGTACAAGGTCGACAAGGTTATCATGAGTCTTTGTCAGATTTTAATACCAACAAATACACTTACTGTATGTTGCTGTGAATAACTGTTCTGCCTTACAAATGGAAAGTAGACAAAGATTTCCTGTACTCTACACCTTTTATTTGAAAGACTGCAGTAAAACCATATCAAGTGTCTGGAGATTACATCCTTAGGATCAATGGTAAGCCCTGGAGATGACTGGACTGAACCTGTTTATAACTGATTCATTCTATTTCATTAGTGTTTCCTAAAATGGATTCTAAACCAGGTGAGAAGCCAGCTTAGAACATTTTTCAGAAGCTATCTTTCATTTGGGAGTCTCATCATTGTCAGAGCAATGGAACACATAAAGCTCATGATTGTAGCCAAGTGGCTACGATGTGACTGGCAATGCTCACATATATTTGTCTGTGTTTGTTGCTGGAGGTTTAAAATGGATTTCCAGTAGGGTGCAGTTTGGGATCTTATCATTCCTGTCTCAACTTGGATGCCAAGCCACGATGCCTGGATGTCAGAATGCCTGGATCGTATTCCCTTGACCGGCAGCTGGCCTGAAACCCAACTGTCTTTGTTTTGATGCTTAACTTCAACCATACTAGACACCCCAATGTGTCCGTTTTCCTCCATCTCCTGTTCCTCTTTCTCTCTCTGGCCACGTTGTGGTTTTAAGGGTATTCTCTGTGTTGCCCCCTCCTGGGACTACACATTAGGTTGAGTGAGTGACGTGCACTGGCCAGTGCATTGCCTTTGGCTCCCTATTCAAATGACCATGCCAGTGGGTGCTTGTTGGGAAGAGCCATTGAAAATCACTAACCTAACCCTCTAAATTTAACCCTTTCTGTCAATGCGCATAACCAACAATCCAAAGGAATTAGGAGTAGGATACGCTGGGTACCATGTTCATACAGAAATGCAGCCAGTTCAGTCAGTCTGACCCATCAACCAATATGCTCACACAGTGTAAAATCATAACCTCAACATCCTGGACAATTTGCACTTGAACAGATAAACAGATATTTCTCTCTGACAGTCCTTCTCTTGCCATGGTTGCTACTCAAGATAGAACGAAAACAGTCAAGCTAAAACTACAATCCACCTGTAGTTTCCAATTTTAAATCTTTCTTTCACCCACATCTACTACCATCCACCATCTTACAACAACCACATTCCTGTCTTTCATGGATTAGAAAGGTTGTGATGGATGAATGTGATGAGAGCACAAAACAAAGAAAATGTATTTCCTATTAGAAATTAAATGGGGGTGTTTGTCCAGAAGACCTGAAAGGACATTATACAAATGATATCCCTGTATGATGACAAACATGCATGCATTTTGAGGAAATACAAGGAAGATCTTCCTCTGCTGGATTACATAGGATTGGAAAATGTAACTAAACTCTAGTAAGCGAAAGCCACAGAAGCAAGATATCTGGAAGTAATGTGATATTTTCCCCAAATATGACATGAATGTTTCAGCAGCATAAAATGAGCCATTCATAATTTTTTCCTAAAATAACTTATCATCCGGACCTATTTTAGATGAAAAACGTTTTGTGAAAGCACTATTAGTGATACCCTATATTGTCACCGTACCAATACTACCATCAAGTCATGCAGATGTTGTAGATATTGCCTCACTCTAATCAGAGAGAGTTCATAGAAAACCCTACTGCAATCACTTAGTAAGAAATAAATGAAAATGTGCTGAAACTATGCAGTTCTTGTGGAGCATTTTGCTCTATAAAATCTCATCTTGCACGAGGCAGTTTAGTGAACATGGAAAGACTGCTTCCAGACAACTTGCAATAATTTCTTTCCTGAACACAGTTTCGCTAGGGGAAAACCTGGATGATGGATTTTGATGAACGATCAGTTATGAGCTTCTGTGCAGACCCTACATGGGGTTTCAGAGCTAACATATTCGTCCCTGTCCACACTTTTGACAGAAACACGTCATGCATAACAGAACACACCAGTACACACACTGACTAGGACTAAAAACCAGGGGTGCAACCTGTCACATGTTCACTCTGTATTATCGGCTATGCACACATACATCTGCACACTCAAAGATGCTAAATGATTTGTTTGATTACAAGCCGATCTGAACTGTCAAACTGAAGGCAAGTTCAGATAGAAAATCTGTCCACTTCATTAAGTTTCAACCATGTTGACATACAGTGGAATATTGATCTTGGACTTCTTTTAAACTAGGGAACAAATCCAACCCTGACCAAAAACCTGAGGTATGGACCCACCACGACCCTGGTAAACTGTTATAGCCCTAAAGAATACATTCAAAACTGGTTGCAGGCTTACTACTGTTTCAGAAATGCACTTAGTTTAAATGAAATGATAGTTTAGCCGACTTGAACAGTGTGAGCACCACCTACAAGACAAGCATTTGTATGTGATTCTGATCTTTTCTTTAACTAACTTCTATTCATCTAGCAGCAGTGGCTCATCCTGCCTAAGATGGCATTTCACACAGACATCACATTTAGATAACCAACATCATTAAAAACCACACATTCAAAAACAAAAGATAAAACATTGGAACTGTATATGAGACATTAATGTATACTCAAATTCAGTTTATTCTAATTGCCTTGGAATTTCAATCCAGTCCTAACTTGTAGTACCAGTTTGTAGTGCCAGCAGAACAATGTCAAGTTCTAACTTCAACACTAAACTCTATTATTTCCATTCCATCTTAGTGTTTGATTCCTGCTGTCTGGAGGAAAACTAAGTGGGGTGTGCACTTTGTTAAATTGCATAAGGCAGATTCGACATTTCCATCTCATCTGGTACATCAGTCCACTTACAGTACATATGAATGGCTCATATGTTAACAAGTTTAGCTTGTGAGGCAAATATCAAATGTCTTTGGTTCATTATTCACAATCCACAATGCAGTTCATCATCCTGGGCCCATCGTTGTAAGTTAAAATGGGCCAACCACAGATATATGAAGGAATTCCAAACAGTGCAATGCAATAGAATTCGATAGAAACTCTTAAAACTTCAAGTGTAATTCAAATAATTGTAGGATAGAGACAGAGATGTTTTTGACAACACCTCAAAATTAACTAGAACACAAATGTCTGGAAAATGGAATCAGAAAACAAAGGAAAGTTCAGTGTTTTACAACCTCTGTCTTATGTTGTAGTTATGGCCCTCCATTGGTTATGACAACGTTTTACTTCCATCTTCATTGCTGAGATCTGGGGATGCCTTGGCATGGCTTTAATACAGGAGGCAAGAACACACATTTATCTATTATCTTAAACATAACTGTAAGTGAGAATGTAGGAAAAGGTTAGGGACAATTTACCCCAAAATCAAAAATACATATTCTCCTCTTACCTGTAGTGCTATTTATCCACCTAGGTTGTTTTGGTGTGAATTGCAAAATTCACACCAAAACAACAATGGAAAATGTCTGCCGTAAAGATGTCTGCCTTCTCTCTAATGTAGTGGAACTATATGGCACTCAGCTTATGGTGCTCAAAGCACCAAAAAATACATTTGAAAACTCAACAGCAATGTCTCTTTCGGTAGAAAGAAAAAAGTTCCTACATGAAACTACTCACAACAAGGTGTGTGGATTATCTTGAGTAACCATGTCATGATTTCTGGATAGAGACGTTGCTGTTGAGTTTTTCAAACGTACGTTTTGGTGCTTGGAGTACCACAAGGTCGACATCTCTACTGTGGATATCTCCAAAACTTTGCAACTCACACAAAAAATATCTAGATGGATATATAGCACTACAAGATAGAGACAAAGTATGAATTTTGATTTTGGGGTGAACTGTCCCTTTAAAGTTACCAAACCTGTCTGCTGTAAATATGCACTACTTCCTGCTTCTCTGATAGTACTTACAGTGGTTGTGTGCTCATGCAGTCATGTGACCCTGTGTAAACAATGTTATTGTGTCACTGATAGGAATGATGGACAAAACCACAAAAATAAGACCTAAGTTGTAATTAACCAATACACAAGTGAATAACAATTTGAACACAGCTTTTGCCATCATGACTGGAAATGTGTGACAATGGCACTACTGTGTGTCCTGATATTGATAATAGTGCACTTCAGTGGAGGAACAGACATTCTTTTTGTTTTTCACATTGCACGTTATTTTCTTGTTATATATTATCAAGTACATAACCAATAAAAATTTCAAGAGCCACAAAAACAGGATTGTGTAACACAGAGTTTTACTTCTGGTCTGGTGATTTTCTTTATTTTTCTGATCGTCACCAAATCTCATGTGTATTGTGTGTGTAATAAAGCCTAATATATCTTTTTCCTCTGAGCCATAGAGCTTCATGTTGTCCGAGAACTAAGACCCACCAAATGTGGATTAGTCTACCACTGAAAACAGTCCCCAATAAATGCACTATTTCCTCCTGTTTCAGTAACATTTGCCAAAAACTACAGCGGCCAGCTGTAGGAGGAAATTACTGAGCCTTTTTAAGAAATAAAACTATATATTTGTCAGCTATTTTAAAATATTTATGTCTTCAGTGGCAACCAATGGGCTTGGAGTTGAGAGCCACAGACAGGGTAGGGAAATCACCAGGTATTGAGTTGTAGTTTTAGTCTTTTCATGAGAATTGTTGAAAATATAAAAAATATCATCATTAAAATAACATCAGACAGATCATTTGTGTGAAACCTACTTATTCTCTGTCTAATTACCCAAACCACTGACCTAGTCTCAGTCCAGTACCTGATATACCCTCACGACAAGGTGTGACTGTTCAACCAGCTCTTTGCATCAAAGCATCAGTCAAACTGCCAACCTGCCTCACAATGACTTTAAAGTCAGTATCCACTGTAGATTCTTATTTTAACTCTCTGATAAGCAAAGCTGGATTCCATCTCACCTCTATAAAAATCTGAACACCCCCCCCTCCCCCCGCCCCCCTGCAGCCACAAACAAGTTTAAATGTATCCCACTTCCTCTACCCCACTCTCAGATCACAAACACACACACACACACACACACATACACACACACACAGCTAAAGGGCCTGTTAATGCAACAATCTTCCATTCTTAACAGAGTCTCTGCCCCAGTTAAGCACTGCACATCAGTCCCCAGAGCCACAGATACACAGAACCAACGATGTCAGTCCAAGCATGTTCAATCCCAGATCCTGTTCCACCCCCTCTCATCCAGCCCTCTGCCTTAGTATCTATAGTCTCTCATAACGCAGCGGTGTATTATGCCAAGCCCATCTCCTCCAACACACTCCTGGGTGACTCGTCCTCCTGTAAAGAGAAACACAGAGGCGTTAGAATGGAGGAGTCAGTTACACTAAAAAAACTGTTTAAAGCCTCTGGAAACCCAAATATACATTAGCCTCCTAACTATGTAACTTAGGGTCTTATGTACATAATAGTAAGCATCTACAAAGTACTTTCAATAAAAATTTGAAATTTTGTCATCTAGGTTTTTGTAAACTTTCCTGATATTGGGTTTGAATTGGGCGTGGTTATGTTTGGACATTCATTCAGCAGCAGCAGCAGAGCTGCCAACGCCACTGTCGGTGCAAGCAACAGCATGGGGCTGTTTGTGCCACTGCCTACGGATGGACACAGCACCACCTACTACCTTATTCTTTCAATAAAAGGCGTAATTATTACATGGCCCCCGAGAGAGTAGATTCCAGCCGTACACACTCTGATGCACAGGATGGTTCAGATATTAGCATTGTTAGCCATGTGAGGCATCCCTCCTGATGGATCTTCTTTCATACAGTTTATGGAGGGGACCATTCTGCTCCCCTTTCCTCCCCAGGAGAGGTGGATAAGTGTCAACTTAACGTCTAATAGGCTATCCGTTTCCCGCTGGTTAGCTAATCGCGGCCGTTCTGCACTGCGCACTACCCCGGCCAGGTGTGCATGGGGGAGCAGTGACGCTCATGGCGCGGTTACCGCTAATAACACCGCCCCGACCGACTGCGTTGTCACGGAGGCGTAATTCCCACCCTCCAGTCCCCTCCCAGGTTGCACTATTAGCACTGTTCGCATAGTTAGCACTGGATATCACGCCTCTGAGATTGTTGGAGCAGGGGAAAGAACAATCAAAACGTGATCAGCCACGCCTACGCATTAAAACTCATTTTTTAATCACTCCACAGTTTTCATGGTAAAAAAAAAAACTATAGTTCTGGCAAGTCGGTTAGGAAATCTACTTTGTGCATGACACAAATTGTTTTCCAACAATTGTTTAAAGAGAGATTATTTCACTTCAATTCAATACATCACAATTCAAGTGGATCATTAGTTTATGTACACTAAGTTGACTGTGCCTTTAAACAGCTTGGAAATCAAAAGAAATCAGCCAAGACCTCAGAAAGAAAATTGTGGACCTCAACAAGTCTGGTTCATCCTTGGGAGTAATTTCCAAATGCCTGAAGGTACCACGTTCATCTGTACCAACAATAGTATGCAAGTATAAACATCATGGGACCACGCAGCCGTCATACTTCTCAGGAAGGAGACGAGTTCTGTCTCCTAGAAATGAACGTACTTTGGAGTGGAAAGTGCAAATCAATCTCAGAACAACAGCAAAGGAAGATGCTGAAGGAAACAGGTACAAAGGTATGTATATCCACAGTAAAATGAGTCCTATATCATCATAACCTGAAAGGCCGCTCAGCCACGAAGAAGCTACTGCCCCAAAATCGCAATAAAAAAAGCCAGACTACAGTTTGTAACTGCACATGGGGACAAAGATCTTACTTTTTGAAGAAATGTCCTCTGGTCTGATGAAACAAAATTAAACGGTTTGGCCATAATGAACATCCTTATGTTTGGAGGAAAAAGGAGGAGGCTTGCGCACCAAAGAACACTATCCCAACCATGAAGCACGGGGGTGGCAGCATCATGTTGTGGTGGTGCTTAGCTACACCAGTGCACTGGTGCACTTCACAAAATAGATGGCATCATAAGGAAGGAAAATTATGTGGATATATTGAAGCAACATCTGACAACTCCAGAGCGCCTGTCTCCAGTACAGTACGTACTGTAACCATCAAGAAACAGAGAAGTTAATTGATGGTTACAAAGTTTTGTTTTCTCTCATTCACTTACTAGATCTCCCTCTCGACCCTGTCTTCCTCTCTCTCGCTGTATTGTGCGTTCAGCTCGTTCACGCAGACTCACTCTCTTTATTGTGCTCATAAGTTTAATTTTGGTGAAACGTTCTTTTGGTGAAACTTTATTGTGCTCATCAGTTTAATTTTGGTGAAACGTTCCTTGTAGAAATGAAGCGTGAGCTGATTCCAGTGTGACTGCAGGCACAGTTTACTTTAGGATAGGCTATGTAGGTTGCATTTATATTAATCTGAACAAAAAGGAGTTAGTCAGGCTCAAGTTAGTTTGATAATCACCAGATGGATGCAGGTTTTACCCAACAGATTCTGCATTAAGCCTCATCACATATATATTTTTTTCTTTCTAGCCTTCACTGTGCTACTCTGTTGTAGGTAGGTGTGCCCCCATAGGTCCATTGCATAACTTTCTACCAGATTGCATGGAAAGCTGCTACGTGATACATATAGAAACAGGACGGAAATCAAAACTGTGACGACCCGTATGGACTCATGAGACCACTTCCTGTTTTATTTTGTAATTTTCTGTACTCTGGCTTTCCAGTTTGTTTTACTGCCTGCCACTTATTGAGTTTCCCGCCAGTTTTGATTCCACACCTGTGTTCCATTATCTCATTAGTTGTCTCACCATTTATACCCCTTGCTTTTCCACCCAATTTGCCAGATTGTCTTTGTTCTCTCGTCAGACTAGCTTTCCAGCCATTTTCCGTCCAGCCTGTTTGTTTCTGCCTCCTGTACCTTTTTGCGCCAGTTTGTTTTGTGTTTTTTCAATAAACTCTTATTTTTTTGGGTTTTGATTCTGCGACTGAGTCTTCCTCTGCCTGATCATCACAAAAACCCTAACCCTCCTTTGTGGAGGTGATGGGTGAAGCCCAGGTTACCTCCTGCAGTAGGTCAGCTTGTTCAATGGCTTTGAGGACGCTCTTCTTAGATGTGTCCTGGATCTCTCCTCCCATCAGGAACTCATCTAGAATGAAGTAGGCCTTCTCAAAATTGAAGATGATGTCCAGCTCACACACCTGCACAAACAAACACAGTCTTCACAAGCTCTGGGGGGTTTCAACTTCTCACTTCACTATTAGTTAGTTGTGAAATCAATTACAGGGAGAAATTCAGAGATCTATGACTTACACTGCCAAAGTACTTATCCAGCAGCTCTACGAAGCGGTGGATGACTTCCAGTGTGATCAGCTCATTGTCCTGTTCTTCAATTGCACAACAGAAATATAGGCTGGCATACCTGCATGAATACACATTCAATCACACACACACACACACACACACACACACACACACACACAAAGAAACCACATTTCAATATAATACAACTGACATAGTAAACTCTTCTCCGTGGCAGAACTGAAAACAAGGCTAATACACACACACACTTGTAACAAAGTAAAAACATGCATGTTGCTGCAACCTCAGGGTCTGAAAAGAGAAGCCAATGCAGAGGTGCCTTAAACCTGCATTATCTCAAATGCCCAGCAGGGGGCGACTCCACTGGCAGCAAAAAGACTTGCAATTATATAGAATTTTCATTTTCATTTTGTAAATTATAGTCACATTTGGAGGAAAATAGACGATACAGCAGCGAATGCTTTTTGACGGGGCTACATTGTGATTGACAAGTCACTACCACGGCGACTGCCTCGAAAGAGGCAGCGCTACCCTCTTGTCCAAAAAACCCAGATGTGATGGCTAAAATGCCAAACTTGTAGTCTTAAAACGGCCATTCACAAGCCAATGGGTGACGTCACAGAGGCTACGTCCACTTCTTTTATACAGTCTATAATCTAGACATATAAAGTAACAACCACTCTGTCTACATGTCACCAAAGTTAAAACTGTTATGCTAAGTTTCTTTCAATTGCCACTAGATGCTGGCATGTTTAAAGATTAGAAAATATACAAAACAAAACCATTACATAAATTACATAATGTATTTGGTAAGAAAAAAATAGAAAATTTGGACTGAAAATTAACGTTCATGTTTTCAATATGAACAAAAGATCAAACATTTTTAGTTGATAATACAACTGCAGCCATATTATCCTTTGACTAAGCCTTCAGAACATCATCACACAGTAATGCAAGGTTCAAACATCCCAACCTCCAATAAACCTTTATATATTGTTTACTTTCAGTTGTGGTCCGTTTCATGTTAAAACTGACTTTTTACAAATTAAACACACAGTATGTCATTTTTTGCCACTACAACAGTAAAGTCACACGGATCGAAAGATAACTCATTCATCTGACAGTTTTGGGGTGTCATAATTACATAAATCAGGACCAGGGTGTGCTTGGGAACACACTGGGACAACCCTTTCCAGGGGGTCTCGGCCTGCACATAAATTTAATTAACAGTTTTCCCAACAGCCTAAACAAATGAACCAGATGGGAAAACGCACCAGAGTTCATTTGAAGCACACCAAGCTTTACTCAGTTAATGCCTACTTCAAAGCAAGGGATGATCTGAGATCCCATAGTTTGCATTGTTTGCTTGTGAAAATATTCTGTTTGCATATGGTAATAAACTCTAAGCTAGCTGCAACGATTTTTTTCATTATTAATCTGCTGATTACTTATACTTATTATACCGATTACTATACTTATTAATTGTTTGGTCTATAAAACATTAGCCTGGCATCGCCAGACTAATTTGCAAATGCGTATTAGTCTGGAACCTCTCAGCTAATTTTCAATTTCCAAGGGGCGTTATAGACAGGCGGAGACAACCAATCAGAGCAACAAAACGCCGTCCTGTCGTTTGGTACGTCCTGTCAGAAGTACAGCAGACACATATTTTTTTATCAACATCAAATTTAAGTGCAGTTATTTGTTCTTCTTTTAGAGAGAATTTACCGTCCAGTCCGTTTAATACTGCCACTGTAGCCTGCAGTCGTCATCTTGGATATTTACAAAGATGCTTCAACGGCGCTCCTCTCAGTCAGTTATCATATTAAACCCGCCTCATACTAGATAAACGCTTATGATTGGTTTGCCCGACACAACGGCGCTTCCAGTACCAAGGAAATCAGTTTGAATGGGAAAGGGGGCCAGATGTATCTGCCAGAGCAAATAAAACATGAGCTTGTAGATTCATCTTGTTCCCAGGCTAAAAGAACATTAGAAAACAGTGAAAAATCACATCACAATATCCTACTATCCAAGGTGACTTCCTCCCATCAAGAGTCCCAAACCCAATAATATTAAATTTACTAGCTTGTAAGGTATCAAGGTCATTTATTTGTCATTTTACAACACAGGGTTGCAGAATGAAATGTAAGCTCCCTTCGTGCTACACGCACATCAAACATATATACAAATATTTAAATTTAAAATAGAATAAGATCCATTATCTATACCACTTATCCCTAAAAATAAAATAAAATAAAACAATATATAAAGTTATTTATATACATATAACTGTATAAACCCAGTAAATAATTCTGTAGAGCGTTTTTTTATTTGCGTCTGGAGGAATGTAAACAGCAACAACAAGATAGTGTTAACATAATTATGCAGTGGGAAAAATGAACTGATAATATGGTCATTGTCTATCAACTCTGACTGCGTTTGAGCACTAAACATTGTGAGGGAATTTTCCTTCTTGTATGTTAAACTTCCCTCTTGTAGGTTAAAGGTAACTTAAGACAACTTTGCATCACAGGTCAGGACAACTGCCTGTCTCTGTTCGCCTGTCTCACTCTGTGTGCCTGACAAGGCCGAGTTGGCTCTGGCATCTGGTAGACCAAGGTCTGCTAGATATCTTCTGTTTTCAGGGTTAGACACAACAGGCTGGAGCCTGGTTGTTGACGCTGGCTAAGAGATACTGTAGAGAGGCTATGCTGTTGCTAGGACAGCAATGGTTGACGTCTTTCCTTGTTTGGATCTGATATCCAATAGAGTCATCACACATGACAGGCTGAGTTAGGAATAAACCTATTTGGATATAGCGGAACTTATCACTTCTGGGGAAGGTTAAATACTGAGTTTCAGGACACCATCTTCAGATTTGGGTAGCAGTACGCTGTGATTCACACGTGGTGTTTCCCTTTTCTCCTCGATCGAGCTTCAATAAATATTCCTGTGTAAGACATCCCGGTCTCCTGAAACTTCTTGTTAGAGTGAACCAGCTCTAAAATTTCCATCACAAGCATCATTGAGTCCAACCTGAGACATACTGCCAAACTGGGGTCTCTAAAGTCCCTAATAGTCCTTACTGAGCAGTGTACAGCAGAAACAGGTAATAAATACCAATTTTATACATATCCACTTTGCTAAGCTGCCGACACAGCTAGAGCGCAGCACGTGCTTGGCGATTCTGTTTATAGAATTTTATCGTTCATCAGTGTGGATGCTCATATCTTGATTGTTATGGTTATCTTTATAGTTATAGTTCTTGATGTGGACGGCACTTTATCCAGGCTCTCTTCCTTCTCTTAATATATGCTGATGTGTGAATGTGTGAATTTGAATTTGAGTGTATTTCTGTCATAGGATGAAAAATGTAAAAAATAACAGATTAAAACAAAAATGCATCAAAGCAACGCTGTCACCATGGTAATAGCATATTCTCATATTGGAGAAACTGGAATTAAAAATGTTTGCGCATTTTCTGTTTGAAAAATAACTTAAAACAATTTATTATCAAAATAGTCATTTGCTGTTGATTGATTAATGGACTAATCATTGTAGCTCTACTCTTAATTCATATATTATCACTTGGCAAGAACTTACGTTAACACTTAGTAAACAGTGGATGACACAGTCCACACTTGCCATATTCAATTTAAACAAATGGGGTTAACAGATTTGTGATGAACAGCAGAGCTTCTATTACAAGTGCAGTGTTCCCTCAGTCCATCTCCACTGCAGGAAATCCCTCTGCGCTCAAATCATCACCCACCCACCTGCCCACACAAAGGCTGATAGGTTCTCCTGGCTTTGTTTGTCCACCTCTGCATTGTGCTTGCAGTAATGAGCTCTGATATACACTGTTCTGTATGTGTATGGTTAGATCAGTGAGAGCTGAGTGCTGGGTGTCACCCTTTCCTCCCACCTAAAATCTAATGCTGCTCAGCCCACATACAAACAGACATGAACTTTTTATTGGTCTGTGGAAGGTGAACTAAAGTAAAGAGTAGACACACTGAAACCAGAGAATTGGCTGCTTTAATAAAGTCAAATTAATTACTTTTTATTGCTATCTGGGAATCATTTTGTCAAAAACATTAAGGGTACTAAAATCATGCAGAAAATATAGGTATATATTTGATTTGGCTAGGGGTTTATTGCCTAACATCAAAACTGAGCAGCCTTTCAGATGAAAAGTGGTTCACCACCCCAGCAGTAACAAGTGGGGTTTTTTCAGGGCTGCCCCCTAAACACTGATGATTCAAATAATTTTCAATTTCCATGTGGGAGAATGTAAACAGCAGCAACAAGATAGTGTTAATGGAATTATGCAATGGGTGGAGTAAGTCTCAGACCTGGGGTTGAAGTTGGACTTAATGTTGTGTTAATGTTCATATTACTGTTATTGTGTACTGTCCACACATTTGATAACAGGGTGCTGGCCAACCATCGTGGGCAATTTGTGATTCAATGTCTTATTTCTTATTACGTTTAAACCAAACGCTTGCACCGCTTCCTCTGCTACCATCCAGTGTGATCACACAAGCGTATGGAGAGAAATTTGTATCAGTATTGGTGACAAATGCACAAATGTGTATGACAATTTGTGGGCAATTTATGGTGTTTACAAATGATTGAAAAAATGTACAAATAAACACAACTATCAGTGTTTTAAATAATACCTACTAAAAATATTTGCGTAGTTTTTGCATTTATTTACAGATGTTAAATGTGTGTGTACAGATTGCCTGCCACGTGTCCCTGAACAAAGAAAAACAAATCAGATTGTAAATTTTTCAAATTTAATTTGAAGTCAGTGCAACCGTCGGTTAGGACTGTTTGAGTGAGTCATTATCTGCTTTAAGTCAAGTCAAGTCAATTTTATTTGTATAGCACCAAATCATAACAAAACTTATCTCGAGATGCTTTCACATAGAGCAGGTCTAGACCATACTCTTTAAAATATTATTTACAGAGACCCAACAGTTCCCACCATGAGCAAGCACTTGGCGACAGTGGCGAGGAAAAACTCCCTTATAACTATTGTTCCTATGACTACCTGCAGAATAATACACCCTGTGCACATCAATTACATTGCTGACCTGATTGTTGTTTGAGGGTTCCTGTTATAGCTGTTTTAACTAGCCAATCAGAAAGAGTATAAAACATGCAGTTGTGCAGCCAATTATACGGTCAGAAAGTTCCCACTGGAAAATATAACCATTAAATAAATAAATCAACAATCTAACTGAATGCTATTGCCTAAAACATGTTGCCGTGGCATTTGAAGACGCATATTTCCACCTTTACTACGAACCAGTAGGTCTGCCAGGTTAGATCTTGACTGTTTCATGTTTTGCTTTTAGGTTGTGAAGTGTTTCAGGTGACAGGTCAGCAATGAAATATCCATGTGGTGCATGGACTCTCAAAGCAGGCAAAATCTCCAAACTGGAATTTGGATTTATGGTCTGGACAATGGGCTGACTGGCAGGTTGTTTCATTAAATTACTGGTAAAATGGTTGTGTTGGTTATTAAGTTTAATTATTTGGGACTCAAACAATCTTCTTATTGAAACTTGTAACATGAGTAAATCATGGGCCATATAATCCATGGGCTTTTTATAATGTCAGAGGAAGCTATTGAGTTTCCTTTTTATTGGCTTAAATACATATGTTGTCTCTATTTAGATCAATTTAAAAGAAAAAAAAAAGAGAAAAAATTGCTTATAACCACACCACAGCCAAAATGAATGAATACATCATGTGCATAGCTTGGAGCCCTAGGTTAGGCTAAACACTAGTGTGCACTAATATATGATAGATTTTTGATAAGGGGAATTGAGCAATCACATTCATTAACATTATTTCCATAAGTTGGTCAAAGATCAACAAGACAAAACAAACTCTTGGCTGTATGGTTAATGTGCTCTCTGTAAGCCAGTGTCTTTAATTTTTACACTCAACCAATAATGAGAAAGTGAAAGAGAAAAGAGAAAATGCTGTCAAAAGAGAATTATATTATATAAAGTGCCTCATTAAAGAATCACTAACACGGACACTTCTGGAAGACACTTCCAGCTGCCCCACAGAAATGATTGCATCATTATGACAGTTTATAATTTAGCCTTTTTTACCTTTTGTAGACAATCTTGAGGTCCCTCCATTCTAGGAAGCTGCACATCTTTGGTTTGCGGGCGAGCACTATCTGCATCAGCTCCCTGACCATCTTCTTCTTGTCGCGCTCCGCTGTGGCTGTGTACCACTTCTGCAGCCGTAACTTCCCCTGCCGGCTGAACAGCAGCATGAAACGCATCTACACACAGACAGGGACAATTCAAAACAGGGAAAGAACGGGGGCTTTCATATATATTCCATGTTGATGTACCTGCCAAAATGTGATCAGTATTATTGGTCCAATAAAGGAATTTCAAACAATCACTAGAACTAGTGGTAAGGGCACTGTTAAAGTCTAAATAATAATAATAAATAATATCTTACATATAAAAAAGACAATTTTGTCATACTGTTTATTCTGTGGTATTGTATTGTAGTGGTTTTGTAATGTAGAAGTCTTCATCAATCTACTTAACATTTGAGAGTATTCTTCAGTCTTTTTTAAGTCTGTTCACTTTTCATTATTTAATGTTTGTGAGTTTCACCCCTCATACAAAACATTTCAATAGAGACATACTGCACAATAGAAAATATCATACCAAACTCCTTTCACAACTCTCAAAACTATTTAAAGTGGCCTTTTTTTTAAAGTTGTTTCATCTCCAATCAGTGTCATTTAGAAACTGGAGTATCAGTCAATACCTAGTCCTGGTCCAATATTGTTATGGGAGAACCACTGCAACCGAGTGACCAATGGGGGCAGGCAAGCCAGTAGTACCCCTAACGATCTGCCGGCATGCTGACTACTGGCTGAACACTGCTGTGTTGAGCTGCTGCAATGTTATCCCACAGATCACATTGGGCTAGGCAATGTTATTTTAGGAGTTTTTATTTGAAAAAATGTTACAATGGACATATTTCAGTAGGAGGTGATTGTGTTACCTAATAATTACAATGGCATTGAGTTGTGCCCTTTTTATCAAATAATATTTCTCAACACATTCTGAACAGAGCTGCTTGAAGTCTTTGGCAAGGGGACAGACTCAAGAACATAAGGGAAGGTCTATGATAACAGAACTGTAAGACATTGAAAGATTTTGAAGGGATCCATCAATGTGGATTTCAAAATCTGATTTAGTGGATGTTATTTTTGCATGGTTATTAATTATTCATAATGGATATGGTGTCATATTTTGGAGGGAGGTTAGCTTGCTACATGTTTGTTTCAGCCATGATCATAGTATTTATATTTCAAAAAAGGTTACATTAGTCAGATCACAATTTGTATATTTGAACTTCCTTAAAAAGAATAAAGAAATACAGCAGGCTGATTAACAGCTTTACTGCTTTTTTGTCTAGAAGAACTTTTCAGGGACAGTTGTGTTTTTACCGTTTCCCTTCTTCTACAGTACAAGTAGACAAGCTAGCAAGTTGTACTGTACGATACAGTTTGGTGTGATATTCTCTTGACACATGTTGAAACATCATGTACTACAGCTAGAGGAAGTGTAAACAGTAAACCAACATAAACTGATGAAAGACTACTGTACAGGTGCATTTAATACATAGGAAAATACTTGATGCAACCATGAATATCAACTCGTACTGCGGTGATACTGGAAGAATTACAGCTTAAATAGAACTCTACAAGTAACAAAATCAAAACACAAATCTACTGTACCGCCTACTAGTTATTTTTACTTACATCTTCCTGCTACCAGTCTTGCACCCTCTATGGTCTATATGACAAAAAGACAGTGTGGGAGGTGTGCTTTCTGTTTATTTTGCAGCAGCAGGGTACTTGGACAGAGGATGTATAAATATTGTCTGAGGAGCTATTTTAAAACATGTCTATTTGTTTAGTGCAAAGAAAACATTGGTGTGTTTTAGGTGGTTGACCAAAGCTACAGTCTACCCTACTGTTCTGAATTTGGACCAGAGAAAAAACACTGCAAGATACATTATATGGCCAAACGTATTAGAATTAGTAATTGACAACCACTGTTGTCATTATAGAGTGTGAAGAGTCAGAGAGCATGAGTGGCCATTTACATACCACATACTTTTGGCCATGTAGTGTCACAATAAATTAAACAGTGACTCAAAAGAAAATACTCCACAAATGAAGAGGTACTGTGCATTACAATGAAATAATTAATTCATGACAATATATTACAATATGTAGGCTGGCAGGCAGGTGGAAACAGGCAGCTGAATAACAGTTACCTGTTCCCTACATTGTTGACACTGACTACAACCTGGGGCTAAACTCATTACCTGCAAGAGGACGCTTTGTAATTATTCATATCTTACATTGTCCCTGTCTGTCATGCTCAATTTTAACATGAAAGAATGTCATTACGATGCAGCTTAAATTACACGGACCATAAACTGACTGAAAGCCCTACAATGTGACACGTAGACAGGACTATTTCACACCTTGTGCTGTAATACGGCCTGTTAGCTTGCAGGCTCCGCTGACAGAAGCCAGGTGAACGGAGCAGGTGGACACTTCCTGAAATCATACACCTTGCTAGCATTAGCTTTGCAACTAGCTCCTGTCTTTTTCAAGCAAAAGAGAAGCAGTAGCGTTAACTTACCATTTTTTCCCGAATTTTTTTAAACTACTGCGACGTTACAAACGAACTCTACCTTGCCCGGTCCTACGTAAAAAAAAAAAAAAAAAAAAACGACACCGCAGCTAACGTTGACAGTCCATGTCTGTCAGATACTGTACCACGGAAACTGAACTGAACCCATTCCCTGCTCCACTGAGCAGTTCCGCCTCTGGTGAGCATGCGCACTCTCTTCCTATGTTTTGTGCCCTGGGTTTCGCCTCTCAGGTATGGGTATAACCTGAGGTGCCTTTGGACAGTTGGTTCATTCTAGAATGACCGAGGAACATTCATTTACAATCTACCGTATTTTGCGCACGAAAAGACGCACCGCATCAAAAGGCGCACCTTCAATAAATGACGTATTTTAATTATTTTTACATATATAAGGCGCATCGCATCATAAGGCGCACCTTTAATAAAACGCTTCGCATAAGGCGCTAAAGTAGAGGCTGGAGTTACGGTGCGTTATGCATCCATTAGATCAGGGGTCGGGGACTTATGGCTCGCGAGTCACATGTGGCTCTTTTGACGACTGCATCTGGCTCTCAGATAAATCTTAACTTATATTCCTTAACACGATATGTAAGAAATAATTCCGCTGGAAATCACAGTGTTAAAATAACGATCACACTGTAACTTAGAGCTTTAGCTGCTTGGGCTGTTTCCGCAGAGATTTTGACTCTTACAAAGATCATCGCTGTATGAAACGATGCCACACTCTGTGATATTTCCTGACAATAGAACGCTAGTCACGCACAGAGAGAGAGAGAGTGTGACATCCTCACTGCAGAAAGGATCTGTGTTCACACAGACACAACAGCGCTGAACCAAACAGGTGACAGCGTCTTAGCAGAAGTGGAGCGCATTTCACTTTTCCTGCGTTTTACTCGTTTTTAATTAATTAAGTGCAAATAAATCTTGTGCTTATCAACGATTAGCGCCAATTTGTGATTTCAATAAATATACTTAAAATATTTTGGTCCTGTGGTGTGCCTCGTGTGTGCCTGACTGATGGATGCGTTATGCATCTAATGATTAGCAGTCAGATAGGTCAGTAGCCATATACAAGGCGCATTGTATTATTAGGCGCATGATCAGCTTTTGAAACGATTGAAGGCGTTTAGGTGCGCCTAATCGTGCGGAAAATACGGTATATGCGGCGGAGTGAGTGTGTGGGTGGAGGCCACCAGAGCCGGACAACGCCACCTGGGGAGTCTCACCCCAGGAAGTACTGCATCTTATAACAGCCTGACTAAGACCTCAATTACTTAACAGACAACACAAGTTTGTTTACGGACACAAGACAGAGACGTGGTTCCAAAGTAAGACCAAATTTATTAATATCAGTTGAAGTTAATTAATGAAAGAAAATCTGTAAAGAAAGGGATTAACACAAAAATAAATTTTTTTAACAAATTTTATTAACAAATTCTTTTATATAAAATAAAACACTAAAAGTCTATTTTTAAACACTTATTCCAAAATGAACAAAAGGGAGTGGACAAAAGCCAGCTAAAGGGAGGCAGCCTACCTAAGTGTGTGTTCCAGGAGTGCAACAACTTATATACCACGCGTGCTTACGGCAATCACTGCAAATTGTGCATCACTGCAAACTGTGTCCCGGTGAACTTTAACACTACAAACAGTGAGGGGAACCACACTACCCTGCCTAGCCTCCACTATAAGCCGACTAATGCCACTAAAAAAAAAAAAAGGAAAAGGAACAAAAACAACAACATTACAAACAATTAAAAACACCAGTTGGTCCAGGCTAACATGTGCAAATCAATCAGGAGTAAAACTAATACCAAGGCAAAACAGCAGCTGACAATGACCTTAATAAAAAAGTGCACCGGCTAACCCAGCTTAATCAGTGTCCATAATCTTGGAGAACTTGATTCATTAGCAGACACCAATACGACCAGGCAAAAGAGGGAGAGGAGAGCTCAGAGTCAGAGGAAGCCCACATGACAGCCAGAGAGAGACAAAGAGACAGCCATGAGGCCACAGGTGCCTTAAATGCCCTCAGCCTAATCAGGAAGCAATAGGGAGGGGTTGGCCTGAACACCAGGGTGTGGTTCAAGAACCAACCACTTAGTGAATGCAACCCTGGTTACCCCATCACAGATACAATTAATTGAACATAAGGTTTAAAAGTGTAAGTAAGTAGTAAAGAAAGTGCTGCTCTTCACAAAGAATCTGGTAAAAAAAAAAAAAAAGTTCCCACCTTTCATAAAAATCTCACTCTGGTTTGGGTGAAATCTGTTTGATTTAACTACCTCTGTCAACAAACAGTTAGTGTTCATATAGAAATTAATACCTTGACAATGTCATGATGCTTTTTATGACGATTCTCTAAAATGTAACTATCAGCTCCATTGATCAACCCCACCCCTCACTATGGAATAAAACCTCATCAGATTCAACCACAGAAGGACTCTGTTTCTCTTAAAATGTAATGCAGATATTCATCTTTGTCTTGCTTGATACAATGTAATACCATAATCTGCTGTATCTCATTTAAGTTTGCTTAATTGCCAATTTCTAATGATAACATTACCTAATACTGAGAGCCTATTTTAAAACAATGTACTTGTATACAGTTTTTCACATTTTCCTCTTTTTTGACTGGTACATATTTGTTACTTTAGATTTATATATCATATTCATTGTATCTCTATTGTATTGCTTATTTTCATATTGTGTCTGTACTGTCTATCTTGCATTTGTCTTTTATTGTGAAGCACTTTGTGATGTCTAATCTAGAAAGGTGCAATTAAAATAAACTTTACTTTATTCACTTGACTTTTGTTGTCCCCCTTGCAACTCCTGTGGTAAATGATTAGCTTGTGAGAAAGATATGATACTGGCACATGTTGACTTTATTATTTCTATATCATAAAGGGGCTGGCTGAAATTGAGTTTGGAGGAAAGATGCAGAAAGATGTTGAAGCTTCAAGTTCTTTATTGTCATGTGCAACTAAGCAAAGCAGTCATTGCCAATGAAAATCTTAATTCTCAGGCTTCCTCCAACAATGCTTCGACAATATGTATAAAGAAGAGAAACATGCAAGTAAAACTAAAAAAATAATCTAAGACAAAAGAAAGAGTGCAGAAGTTAAAATACAGGAGTAAAATAAAATATATAAGTAGTAGTTGTTTAAGCAGAGGGCTTTAGTTTTTTGAGGGACAGGAACAATGGTGGTTTTCTTGAAACATGTAGGGACTACAGACTGGAGCAGTGAGAGACTGAGAATGTCTGTGAGGACATGTGCCAGTTGATCTGCACACACCTTGAGAGCTCAATCTGCTAACTGAAGGATGATCACTTTTTTGAACAAATAGTTACCTATAAATTACCCAACAAAAATATAGATTGTACTGAAAGCTTATACTTTATATACATTAGATTTATTCAACCTTCATTAAGTGTGTGTAAATCATGGCCAGATCTACAGTGCATGATGTTGCTTTACATCAAGGAAGTCATGACTTTTGGTCACTTGGACACAGCGAGGTCTGAGAGGTCAGTGTTGACCTTCCACAGATGTCAACACTACAGTAATCACAGAGACTGCAGCTTTGTAAAAACATAGTATTTTAATAAATATAAATACTGCAAAATACAAATATAAATTCGCAACAACAAGGCAATAACAAAAATAGACATTACAATGAACACTGTAAAAATAGATAAAAAATACATCTTTTGTTGGGTACTCATCAGTCTGTCTGTAGCAACATCTCTCTTTGTCAAGTGCATTGGGGCCTGTGGTATCAGACAACTGCAAACTAATTGATTAATTAACTTTCCTTCATATTTATCTCTGTCTTGTCAACCACAAACATTCTGAGAAATAAATTAACAGCAAACATAAAAACTTTTTCCAAATAATATCTCAGTCCATCATGTTTCCAATGTCTGTCATATTGAATCTGGGTCACTTTGCCCCAGTCTTCTTGTATTAGGGACAGTTTAAATAAACCATTCAGTTAATCTGTAATAAGTCATATGAACCCTATAGGTCTGGTGTGGTTATCATGTGGAGTGTGAGCAGCAGTAGTCAGACACAGTGGGATGAAGGCAGGTCTTCAGAGTGGGTTATTGTTGTTGAGGCTGGTTGAAGTGACCCATGAAGAGAACAGCACCTGAACACAGCAAGGAAAACATTAGACACACAAATTACACTCGACCTGCACTGCTAAGCTGAACGCCATTATAAATAGACTTCCAAATGCAAACATACTAAGAGTGTTACCTGTGTGTTTGTGCTGGATGAGGAAGAGGAAGGGTCGGTCCAAAGTAATCTCCTCCACCGCCATACGAGAAAACATCACAGCAGCTAAAAGAGGGAAGGGATGGAAAACAGGTCAGTGTCTGTGAGCTGTACAGACGGCCTCTACAAAATGTAGATGTGGGTTTTGCCTGGAGCCCCAGATACTCAACAGTACTCCTGAATACAACCTTGTCTCAAATTTGTTTGTTGTAATTTAATTTAACCCAAAATACATTAAGGAATAGGTGCCATAAATGCATAATATTATCTGAAATAATGAAAGTCTATTTGACGCAGGGCCTTTTTGTAAGACAAGGCCACAAATTAGGCAATTATAATGTAAAATCCTCATCAATTCAAGTTATGATGTATATTCTCAGACCAGTTTCCACTAACCAATTACCATTCATCCTTCCACCAATAGAAGTCCATAAATAAATGTGATATTTGCTTTTTTTAAAGCCACTAAATCACTATAAAAATGACTTAACTTCCATTATGGAGAGATACAAGCTAACCAAAACTGAGACTTAGCATTAGTATGTAACTTGTATGTGGTGTACATGGTTCTTCTGTGCATTCTGACTGTTCAACTTTAATTTTCATGGTTAAAATATATATATATGATATATATATATATAAATTTAATTATCCTTTAAAAGGATACCTAATGATTCAAAGAGAAAATGTCCACTTCCTCTGCATTAGCCAGGGAACTCTCTCTTTTGTGTGTGTGTGTGTGTGTGCGTGTGTGCATGTGAGAGAGAGAGAGATTCAGTATTGAGCCTACCTGTTGCGGCTGCTCCCTTGGTTCCTTGCTCATTCACCTCAATCTTCACTCTCTGCAGAACCTTCGACAGACACAGCCTCTCATCAGCTGGAATTAAGGCAAAAATGCAGAGATTAGAATAAGAAGCCCCAGATACAACTAATGTAATATGAATGAAATATAAATACATAATCTTTTCAGATTGTAGGTGATTCTTTCCATCCTTTAAGCTTTCACCCCAGGGAGGCACTAACTTGCTGGTCTTAGGAGGTTAACTTACTGGTGATGCGTGTGAAGTCAGCAGTAGCCAAGTTGAACATGTCTCCCAGACCCATGTTAAGCAGAGCTGTCTTCAAATTTACCTCCGAGTTCAGAGTAAACCTACCAAAAGACACAAAAATCCTCAATTTCCACCCTGGTTGCTGAAAGCTGCTAACACTCCATTTAGTCTATGAGGAAGTACATTTTAAATATTTGAATACTGCAAGACCCTTCCTCCCTCACCTGGGCATGGCCAGCTGTCTCTTCACGTTTCTCAGCTCCTTTCTCCACTGCTGAATCCTCTGGCTGCTCAAATCCTGACTGAGCATGCTCAGTGGAACTTCAGGCTCAAAGGGTGACACCAGGAGCATGCTCAGTGAGTCGCCTTCGTACGGGACCTCAATGACATCATAATCCACCCCATCGGCAGTCACAAATTCACCTGTTAATTGAGGAGAAGGAGATAGATGTATTTCTCTAAGTAGCACACAGATGTAGTCTTTGGAAGCCGATATCACACTTTGATAGATCAGTGCACTGGGTGAGTGCGTTGAACCTACCATAGTTGAAGCGGTTGGTGAGTCTCATCATGTGCACAGGCACAGTGCTGCCATTGGCACAGTGGAACATCCTCTCCTGTGTCAGTTTGGGGTCAAAGGGAACCTTCCAGAGGCCCTGAAAGTGGAGTGCATTAAGTAGGACCAGGCGGGTCTCGTCAGTCAGAGACCCAGATGCCAAGAACTCAGGGATGGCACCTACCGAAGAAAATAAACAATTCATTTTTAGGGGCGGGGCTGGGGGGGCAGAGGAGCTCTTTGTAGAATTCATATGGGGGGGTATTAGTACCTGTAGTGTGGTCTGAGACCCATGCATTGATAACGCTGACGGCCTGGTCTGGCTTGGTGAAGTCCACCTGGTGAGGGTGGGTCTGGAAGGCCTTGGCCAGGGCCAGGCGGTATCCCTTCTCCAGGCTCATCTTCCTCTCCACCATCACCCCGCTGGCTGTCTCCACCCCCTCCTCGCTGGACAGGTCCCGCTGCAGGAGACGCTGCTGCCGAGACATTCCTCGCTCTGTAGGAGAGGCGAGAGGAGTTTATGGCTGCACCAATAATACACCAACATGCCTTCCTCCTCCCATGCTCCAGTCTACCAGATTCACACATCTGTTTGTGCATAGATTAATTACACCTCTATTTTGTAATTATTATTGCTAGAATCCCTGTTCTGATTGTTATTTCTGTCACAAAAGCTATTACAGCTGCTACAGTGAAACTGGTAGGCCTGTAGAGGGCGCTGTTATACCAATAGTCCCAGCTAGGTGCATACATGTATATGGCTGCTTAGGATTTAGTGTTGCACTGCATTTGATATAGAAGGAATTGTTTGAGTTGTTTTTTTTATTGTTTCCCACATGCAGTGGAAATTAGTTTATTAAAATCATATTCCAATTTTCTTTTGATCCATGTATCACTCACTTTGCAGAGAAAAGCCCATAGCAGTAGTTAAGGCCCTGCGGGTCTTTCCAGCAGCACCCAGTTGGGCCATGGCCAGGACAGAGGCCACCCCATATGGGGACAAGGCCACGTTCTTGTCCATAGAGCTCTGGGCCAGCTGCAAGAAGACCTTCAGGCCAAAATCCGTCTGTTTATCCTGCAGTGAGCCCAGCCCAACTCTGCTCAGAGTCAGCAAGAGGAAAATATACTGGCAAAGCATCCTGGGAAAGATGGAAGAGAACAGGTGTGAGTTTGATTGTGGTTGGTTTAAATTCACATACAGTGTGCAGCGTACACATGCACTTGATTTTGACCTAAAAGTAAAACCTTCTTTTATTTTTTTAATATTTATTGAAAATGAAAACTCTTTCTCAAACATATTCAGTTGCACTGGCATTCAAAGTGCCTTATCCCAAAGGAGAGCAAGAACAATACAAAATGTTGCCCGATATGTTGTTCAGGGATAAAGAAAAACAGTGCACCCAACATCTGTGTGTGAGTGCGTTGTTTCTGTTTCTTATCAAGAAGTGAGTTTAATGAATTGCTCAATGCTGCAGAAAAACTCTAAACAGCGCTCGGATGTTTTCAATCAAACTTGGGGAGTTGGGAAAGAAGCCATGGATATTTTTAAGCTTCCAGAAAACTAGCAATGCAATGATACAGGAAATAATTCCACTGATCAGCAGACTCATTGTGAAAGTTCAAAACTTCACATGAAATAAAAAATATGCAATCACAAACAAGTTTTAAGCTAACAGTACTTACTGTGCAAGAACTAACAAAAGGAAAAGATAAAAACTGAATAAATAAAATTTGGAGAAAAAATAAATAAAGAGGAAAATTACTGTGGTTAAATTGGTCACAACTGGTCATAACAGTGACAAGTGGTCACATAGACATTGCTTTGTTTTAATTAAGGGGTGATAAATCAGAAGGGAACCTGGGAACCACAGATTTCACTGATTTAATTCATCAATTGAGATAAGATAAGACAATCCACTCCTCTGAGCTGTACCGCTATTAAATAATTCCTACATCTGCCCAGGTCTGGCTGTAAATCCTTCTGTGGGCGTCACATACAACCCATTCACTCCATCCCAGATATTCAGATTCTTCATTTCTAATCTAGGATGCCATTTGAAAATGTTGAATCAACCCTTTAAATTTTGTGAAGGCACAAATGTAGTTGACCTTGCAACTGTGTGTGTGTATGACTCATGGATGTGTGCGCATTCATATCAGTGTGTCAACTGGAAAATCTGTGTGTGTCAGTATTGGTTTTTTCAGACATCAATAGTGTGCAGTGTAGGAGCAGCAGCTTAACACAGCAGCAGCAGCATAGAGCTGGTCCTGGCTCACAGTTCAGTGCTGCAACCTCAGCCTATGTTTGCATAAGCAGTCATTTCCAGCTCTGAACAAACTTTTACTGATCACCAAGGAGAACTACACACAGCTTGATTTCCCAGTTGTCTAACTGAGCTACCGGCCACCACAGAAGAGTCTGAATATTACTTTTGTGTGATTTTAGAGCTTTAAACACTGGGTTCCTTTGTTGAACAAAACAGCTAATCTTTGCAGTCATATCTTTTTGGTATGTCAAATCTAAATGGTTAAAGTAACTAGTAATTATAGTGCCTCAAAACTGTGTTTACTTGAGTTGATGTACTTAGTTACTTTTCACCACTGCTAGTATTGAATCTAGTATAAAACTAATTGAAAATGATTCTGGCTACAATAACGTCTATAACTCCCGTACCTCAGAAGAAATATTGCCAACCACTAAGGACACTGAAGTCATGTCTTCAGTAACTTGTTTCAGGCATTTTTAGCAAACCAGGGAGACATAAACAAAATATTTCTTAAATCCTTGGCTACAGCTGCATATAATGCTACCTCTGTTCCTATCCGACACACTCTTAAAATGCAGTAATCCTGTTGTTTTGCATGATTCTGTTATTGCATCCTAATACCAATCCCTTCAGCCGCTATTTTTATATTACATTTATAATTCTACTCTCTAAAGCTCTCAATGTCAAGTTGTAGTTCTTACCTTCTGGTTGAAATGTGTCAGATGTAGTACAGCGGGTCTGTGGGACGGTTTCAGCTTCAGTCTGCTTCACTGCTGCTGCTGCTTTAGTCTGAATGACTGAATGAGTCTCTTTCTCTTTATAGTGTAGAGCTGCATGGTCTGAATCCCAACCCCACCCCACAAACACACACACACACATACACACAGAAGTTAATAGAGACGATGATGTCATCTGGCCATGTCTGGACAGGCTTCCTTCTCATGAACACACACATTCAATCTCCCTCCCTCTCACTCTCTCATCTGTCTGTCTCTTTTGCCCTAAACATGACAGAACATTTGGAAAGTCACTTAACTGTTTTTCCTGTCTCTCTCTCTCTCTCTCTCTCTCTCTCTCTCTCTCTCACACACACACACACACACACACACACGCACACACACACACACACACACACACACACATCACTCTGTGCAGAAAGGACAGTGTTCTCAGAGGAGTGGGTCCAATCATATGATTTTTATTCACGATAGCCAGGAGCTGCCCTATCACAATATATGTGTTTCCCTTGAAAAAACATTTTATTTAGACAAAGTTGTTGTACAGCTATTTGAATTTAGACAACATGAACATTTGGCAATGCTGGCTTGTTCTGCAAAATGAAAAAAGGGTTTTGTAGAAAAAATGAATTTATTTCTTAAAGTAATGTGTCAATGCATAAATGGGTACTAAAATTATGCACTAGTCATCTCAAAGCAACTTCTGCATTATGTGGTTCATCATCCATTCTTCCCCCACTACCCTGACTCTTGCCAAGTCACTTATAGAGTCTCAGGTGACAAAGCAAACTAACCTCAGGGTGCAATACATACAGCTGTGGACCCTGAGGTGAGACTGTTTTGTCAGAAGTCATTTGTGGCATCTTTTCTCAGCTGATTTCATTTTAGTGGAAATGAACCAGCTGTACTCAGCGAACTTGTCTCATCTTAAAGAAACCAAGTCCTCAAGGCTGAGTATTTGGGGGGTTCTCAGACAGCTATAGTCCTAGTACCTCCCTTAACAATGCCACAATCAGGCCAAAATACCCTCTTGACCACCATTTTGACCCATGCCAAGAAATAAAAGTTTCTGTGGATATTTACAGTCCTCACTGGATGTTTTGTGGCCCCCCTGACCCTTTTTTCACACACACCATCAGGCCAAAATGTCCAAAATTAAAATTGCAAGTTTGCACACATTGATGCTCACAGGGGGATTGCTTCATTTTAATGATATTTTCTCAATCATTTTTACCACCAAGCACAGCAGTTCCTGTTACTTTAACATTAGCTTATCTTTCATACAGTCACTCTCTTGACTCTCACTTTGCCGAGTGACACATCAAAACACCAAATTTGGTTGTGTCTTCCAGCATTCCTTATCCCACTACTCACCAAGCATCTGGTAAACGGGAAAGAGAATGGGGATTAACACACTTTTTCCGAGTGTAACTGGAATGAAGCCTCTGGCAGACCCACAAAAATTCTAATTGAAGCCACTTTTTCTCTTAGAAGCTAAAAAACAAAGCCAATAAGAGCTTCCTGTATTTGACATGACTTAGCTGCCTCAGCTGTGATTGGTGTCTAAGTTTCCTTCAGTGAAAAAAGTTAACTAAGTCTGTGATGCTCACAGCTTTGAAAAATGACAATTACAGTGACAGTGTTCAGTGTTCTTTCTACCTAAGACATAATCAATCTGTGGATCATCAGTTACTGGTAACAGTAACACCTGACATCATCAGAAGACACACAAGGTGCATTTATATAGAAGAGTTGCCAAAACAATCCCAATATGTCTAAAAATAATGCACTTTCTTCATATACTGTGTGTGATGGAGCATTGTTGATGTGGTCTCCATTTAGCTAATCTGGTGATTGAGTGGTCTTAAGGCTTCAGTATGCTTCAACAAAATTATTGTCAAATCGTCTTACAGTATCTGTAACCCCCACATCTGGCCAACTGTGTGGAGGATGTTTCTAGTCTAAATAATCACAATGCCATGAAGAAACAAGGATGACATTTTTGAGATGATGAAAAGAGACTTGTTCCATCTTTTCACCTGACAGAGCTCCTGAATGTTCAGGTATTTAATCTGAAACTGTGCAGAGAGTTTAGAAAAGTGACACACCTGCTATCTTACTCTAATACCAAGGAAAGGACAAACCCAAACTATAAACTGAGATGACAAGCTTTAGGGACTAGACTGCCCTGATGTCATCGTCTTCTGCCTTTTATCTTTCTTCATGTCTTCATGTTTATTGGCCTATTTACACTGTCTTGTACTTTGTTCTTAGCTTGTGTCTACTGCTCTAGGTTCTGTGTCTTGGTGGCAGTGTCTGGGTGTTGTTGCCTCGTTAAATCACTTAATACAGCTACTTTATTATCAAGCTTAAGAAGCTGCAGTTACCACTAATAACGAAATGTGAGTGTGTGAACAAGCACAACCACACAAATGAGAGAATAATAGCTTTTAGTGATAGGTCAACGACGTCAGGAGTTATTTATGGAGGCCTTTGTTTCACCCCTGTTGTTACTGCAAGGACCCTCTTACACAGTGTTTTCTGAACTATAAGGATGTATTAACACATGTTTTTACTGTAACTTGGCATATAACCCTCACAGCCCCTGAGGACTTGGTACATTCCACATAAGGCTGTGAATGGAAATCTGGCTTGTACCACCCACCCAGTTCTCTGTGGGGGCTTCAGGAACATGGGAATCAACTGTTGCCACGACAACACACAACATCAAACACACAGACTTGGTATTCGTTAAATTAAGATCTAACTTTGCAGTTTTTGTTATTTCTATACTAACTATAAATCTATCTATCTATTAATCTATTAATATCTATTTGATACATGATTTGTTATCTAAACACAGTTTCCAGTTATTTTCCATTTTTACTCTGTGCTACTGTCTAATCAGACAGCCTTTCTAAAGGATTTCTCTGTTGTAACTAATTACTTTATTAATGCTTAATACATAATTTACTAATGCTCTAAATATCTGCTATAAGCCATCACTGAGAAGAGGTGCTGGATTGCCAGTTTGTGAAAAATCTGGCTAGACTTACATCGTGACTTGCCAGGTGCTTATGAAAGATGTGTGACCCCCACTTGCCGAGGTGCACACCATCTCCTGCGCCGCTGTGTACACATTCATGCTCTCACGCTTGTGGGTCATTCCTATCCAACAAAGTAGTGGGCACTGTAAATGGACTGCATTTATACAGCGCTTTTCTAGTCTACTGACCACTCAAAGCGCTTTACAATACATGCCTTCATTCACCCATTCACACACACATTCACACACTGATGGCAGAGGCTGCCGTGCAAGGTGCCAACTGCTCATCAGGTGCAGTTAGGGGTTCAGTGTCTTGCTCAAGGACACTTCAACACTTTCTCTGGAGGAGCCGGGGATCGAACCAGGAATCTTCCGATTACTGATCGACCGTTTTACAGATATACAGATATACAGCAAGCACAGGGGAAGGCCTATGTGATGTATTTTTATGGCACATGTTGTTGTTCATTTGTACTTGCTCATTCTTCTAATCTTGGTTATGGTCTGTTATGTGGCAGAAGAGGAAGAGATTGGCCCGGGGGTACAACAAACCAACAAGCCAGTCATCACCAAGGCAGTGTTTCAAAATTTCAGAGGGTTTGAGCACCAGCCACAATTATATATTTGTGGAAGATTACCATATCTTAAAAGACTTGACTTGGGCTTGTATCTGATGACATGAAACATGGGTAGGATCAATATCTGCACTGGATGCATGGTGGTAAAACTGACATTTTCTCATCAAACTGAGGCAGCAAACAATCATTTTTTTGAAATGTTTGAGTGTTCCTTAAATACAACAGTGTAGTGCAGGGCTTTATGCAGTGCTGTTTCCCCCAAAGTTCACCAGCGATGGGATACTTTTTCTATGGTGCACATGACAATAGAAACTGTCACGGCTTATGCCATTACCTGTGTTTTCTGTTTGCCCCTCCTTGTCTCCACCTTCCCCTGTGTGTGAGCGTGTGTGTGTGTGAGTGTGTGGGTGTGTGTGTTTGCGTGTGTATCGTGGGCGCAGCTTCCACTCCTGGCACCTGGCGCTATTCCACATCTGGTCTCAATCATCCAAGCACCAGCTCTACAAGAACCCCGGTCTTCTTTTCACACCTCAGTGGTCTACTCTCTCGGCCCCACTAGTGTACCTTTGTGCAGGTTTCCAGTTAATTGTGCATATGCAGTTTTACTTCCTGTGCCTCAGGATCACCAGTGCGACCTCACCTGCCTCATCAGAAGCTACCAGTGTCTCCCGCCGATATTCAGCCAAACCAGCTGCCTACCCACCCGGTCAGTTTCCCAGCTCATTGGCCAACTGGTCCCCTGCCTCTCCTCCACTCACTGTGTTTAGCTCTCATATAAATACTGATAGATAGATAGATAGATTACTTTATTCATCCCCGAAGGGAAATTAGGTGATCAGTCTGTGAAATTAGGTGATCAGTCCTTTTTAGGCTGTTGTCTTGACCAGGATTCCCTGGAAGAAGAGATCCCATATCTCGATGGGATCTTCCTGGCTAAATAAAGGAAAAATAAAAAATAAAATAAATTTCACACAAAGAGAAAACATTTGGCTCATGTAACCACAGCGAGTGAATTAGCAGCTGTCATAGAAACTTTACTGACCAAATGTGCGGACACAGCTTTTGCCACTCCCTCTTGCAAAATACTTCTCATGAATCCTTAGCAACCATGTTATTTGTTATGGATTACTACCATAGTGGCTTGATTTTTGTGTATTCCTACTACAGTTAAAAAATAATTAACCCACGCATGGGATTGATAAGTTGAAGGGCAGTGAGCACATAAGGTACTGTGAGAGAAGAGGGAATCCCCTGTTTCCTTGAGGATTTGTTGTCTGGAACTGGACAGAATTACACTGTAAACTTGAATGTTCGTGTTTCCTTAAGTTTGAGTTGTTAACAGTGTGATGGCCAATCATTAGGATACACCTAAAAAAAAAAAAACACTGAAAGTACTGAGACAGAACAAAGACTGAACATGTGATGAGTGTTTCATCAGGCCAATCTGAACTACTGGGTTTTGATTTGTATCAGCAATAAAATATTGTACTGCTGCAATCTCTTTTTGTTAACTATTAGATGTTTTACAAAAAAGGATGGAAACTGCAGGTTCCATCCTCAGACCACATTACGAACAGCAGACTTTTCAGAGAATGACGTGATGAAAATGTTTGATGTTTGTCTGGGGCGGCCAACCACTTCTAACCGTCAGAACACAAAACACTGAAAATACACAGAGAGACAGAACGCATGCTTTACATGATCAGAGTCAGTAAAAGTAATTTAGAATCAGAATCGTCTTTAAGTTCAGACATATTTGTTTTGGTATTTTGGTGCTTAATAATATACACAGTAAGAGAAAAGGGAGTTAAGGACACGGACGGCCAGACCACATGACTAACAAACAGCAGAGGGTCAGTGAATGTTTGTTACAGGCTCACTACCAGACTAAACATCATCAGACATTCAGAACAGGGCTCAAAACTTTAAGACAGCTTTTCAAGACCACTACTGAACAGTGCACATGACTCAGTCTGAGACATCTGGCAAAGTCCACCTTAAATTGTCTCTGAACATCAAGAGCAGGGTCAAAATGTAGACATCTTAATACTGTAAGACCAAATTAGAGCATCTTTATAAGGCTCACTGCCTCTAAACACCAAGAGGCCTTCACAATTTAGATGTCTTTTCAAGCCTTCTGTTGAAAGTCATGTAAACGCCTGGTCAAGACCTCTTCCCAACAATAATGACCCTTCACAACACAACAGAACATTAAGCTCTCGTACTATGTGGGACTGGCTGATGGTTCAACTATGCAAATATGTGCAGCCAAGCAGAGACCCTACCATAGAACATGATTTGATTCCAACTTTACAAAGATTTCAAATATGTGAGGGTGACCCTCTGGCCATGAACTGTCAGGGAAGCTTTTGAGCAACCTTCATAAGCGATTAACTGTATATATTAATGGAAATAATTTGCTAACCATGATAACATATTTGTCACCACGCAGACATTTTCCATGATACATCATAAAGTTCAAATAGAGATGAATTAAGCTTGTCCCCTGCCCTTTTCCACCCTTTACAACATAGTTGGGTGGTGGAATGATTGTATTTTAGGAGACCATAACCAAATTTTCTCTGTAATTGTGCCCGAGAAGTAAATACATACATATGATCCTGTCATACAGTACAGTGTGGGAAAGCCTGAACAGTGAATATAAAGAAAGTTTAAGGTGGAACATCAGGATTTTCAGATGTTAAACTGTGAATGTGAGAATTCTATGGAAGCCCATTTGCACCACTGTGAAGAAAAAAATAACAATCCTGTAAGTCTCATTCTTATGACTTAGTATCTCATAAATATGAGATAGTATCTCATTATTCTGTCTTAGTATCTCATAATTATGAGATAGTATGTCATAGTTATAACTTAGTATCTCATAATTATGACTTAGTGGGCCTGGTCTGTGCTCAGCTGCAGGGGAGAGATGTGTCGGAGGGGTTCAGGGGAACAGTGCCAGGGTGACTTTAAGCGGCCCCACTGATAGTGTTACTAGTTACTAGTAGTGCTCCTGCTAATAAGGGGATCAGAAAACACCACTATGCCATTTTTAAAAGCTTAAAGGATCAAGATGTTTTGTTTTTAGGTTTGCATTACTCAGGTTGCTTTTTTTAAATTAAAATTGAAAAACAAATGTGTAGAACACAATATATTGACTGTTACCTGCATCAGTTTTTGGAGTGGAATACCTCCTTAGGGTTTCGATTAGTTCTTTTGTGTCCCTTTGCAAGGTGCCAGTTTCTGTCAGAGAGCTGTTTGTGCAACTCTGTAGACACTGTAGAACCCCACTGTGTGTACGAACAGGGACAAACAGAACAGCCCTGGTTTTGTCAGGTTTTGTCATGTCACGACCGACAACAGCAGATGCCTCATGGGACTGAAAACAGGAAGTGAATCAAGGGGCCAATATATTCACACTTCCCAGCATAGAACTAGAAGAAAGGTTATGTTATTTGTCTTGGACATTTTTGGGAATGTGGAATG
Source organism: Lateolabrax maculatus (assembly GCA_031216445.1). Classification (NCBI taxonomy): domain Eukaryota; kingdom Metazoa; phylum Chordata; class Actinopteri; order Acropomatiformes; family Lateolabracidae; genus Lateolabrax; species Lateolabrax maculatus. The sequence continues at coordinate 18,053,617 of CM062207.1, forward strand.
TAGGAAAAAACAAAACAGGTTGGATAGAATTGTACTGAGGTGGTATGTGCTGCAGATGCCTGGGGAGTTCCAGTCATCATAATAATGTGTTCTGTTTATTTGGCTGCTTACTTTGTTTCATACACCATCATTCACTTTCTTCAAAATATACTGTACAATGTTTTCACCCAGTGTTCAAACTATGATGTAACATTTAATGACACTGTAGTGTTATATATGAACCTGTGCGACCATTACAACAAGGATTCATGTGACTGTTTTCTGATCTGCCACCTCTAAGGTGAGGCAACCAAAACTTCTTAGTTAAGGTTAGCAAAAGATTATATTTGTAGGACAAACTCCTCTGTCTGGGCTTAGACAAGCATTTACAACAGCAAAACTTTGGACTGGAACCATTTCATCTCAGTGGGATCAATGTTATGAGTGAATGCGCCTTTGGAGGTGAAGTTAATCTGCTGTAAGGTTTCATTTCACAGAAGCTTAAACATTTTGAAACTTATAAAAAAAATTTTTTTTCTCAATTGCTTTGATGGAAGAAAGCTGGAGAGTCCAAAACAGACCAGTCATCATATTAGCTGTGTCACAGCATCCAGTTTAATGTAGCTCTGCTCTGCTGAAGCATCTTCCTCTGGAAAAACTCATATATTAGAGTGCAGTTAGCGGCTAAGCTAGCTTGGCAATCTTTTAGTACTGGCTGTTGCGGGCATGTTCCCGGCCAGATATCCTGTTACTGGTTAGCCCTGCAAGCGGTCACCAAGCTTCCAGCATGACCGTGCAAGGGCTGAATGTCAACATCGAGTGGACACAAATCAAATAAAACTAGTATAGTATGATATTACTTTCCATAATGACATAATACAGATAGTAAAAGAACTAAGGCCTCTAAAAGTAGAAATACCCTGACCCGAGGTGGAACAAAGCACAATCAGGTTTTTTTTAAATAACTTTAAAATGTCTAGTTTTTGTAAGGGATGCTTGTATAAAAATATTTTACTTTGTGTTTAGATCCATCCCTAAAAAAAGTGAAAATGTATGGTTCTCCAGAAGGGACAGCATCTGTCCTATCACATGCATGTCTGGGGCGGCCGTGGCTCAGTGGTAGAGCGGGGTCGTCCAATAACCCAAGGTTGGAGGTTCGATCCCTGCTGTCCCTCCCAAAGATTGGTGGACTGACAGCTGGTGGGGTGGCAGTCCACCTACTTGCCACGGCCGAGGTGCCCTTGAGCAAGGCACCGCACCCCCAATTGCTCCCCGGGCGCTGTGAACTGCTGCCCACCACTCCAGTGTGAATATGGCACCTGTCTCTTTGTGTGTTCGTACAGGTGCCACTGGATGGGTTAAATGCGGAGAAATAATTTCACACTTGGGTGATAAATAAAGTTAAATAATAATTAAAAAAAATAATTAATAATCAGAATGTCACTAAATAAAAAAAACAAGAAAAAAACCTTTGTCAATGCATCTTTGAAAAGTATAAACATAAATTATAGGCAGAAATGTAATAGAAAATTGAAAATCTAAAAAGTATGCCTGTATATACAGTACAGTATACAGTATGTATGTCATATATATAAGAAATGCTGCAATGAGAGTGCACCTGTAAAATGACGGTGTTGATCAGTCGATCCACCACTTTGGTCCAGACTGAAATTTTTCAACAGCTATTGGATGGACTGCCGTGAAAAAAGTCTGGAAGTATCTGTTCAGCCGTCTCAAATAACTTCCAGACCAGATCAGTGATCATTTATCTCCAGTTTCCTGAACCTTGTGGACAACTATACAAACTAGACACTGTAGAAATAAAATGAGTCCTGCTTCTCCAAATGCATTGGTTATTTCACACCTCAAAATTTGTTCATAAAATGTAATCGGTGAAAAGTTTATAATTTATGTGCTTCAAGATAAGGACTGATATATCAACACAATAGGAGTTTGTTACTGTAGTTCAGCTAACCAACCATCTCCAAAGGAACACAGGCATCATGAAAAGTGTTCTTATATACAGAAGAAAGGGAAGTAAAAGTAGGGGGTATGTTGTTGATGACAGCACAGACATGAAGGGAAAGGCTGCTGCTGTGACTGGTAAATGCATCATCTCGCACTAAAAGAATGTATGGTAATGACACACTCATTCTTGATAAGCGACAGACCAGGAATGACGTGAGCACACTGTAGCATTATTCATGCTGCTGAGTAAACCTCAACAGCCCAGTGTGTGGCAAGAGTTTCCAACAGAAGTAGGATTTTAATAAATAATAAAAGTCAGGTTTATCACGATCAATTGAAACTGAAGCTACAAAAAATATTCTATTTGTGAATTGAAAGTGAATCAAAACCAACTTGTTTTTCTAAAAAGAAAACTAAAATGAATACAAATCAATTTCTCCAAAATGAACTTAAAACTAAAGGGCTTAAACAAACTCAATTTCTTTTGCTTCTTTGGAAATAAAATAAACATTACTTTAATTGAGTGTTGTTGTTGTTCTCCTTCTTTATTAGGTTTGATTAGGTTTATCAAGGTTTGGTCTTTGATACAATAATCTACCACATGGCAGAGTAATACTGTATATGGCCCCTGAAGTGATAAACGTAGCTTAATAAAACTTTCACAACATTTGTAGGGCTAATAAGATTGCTATAGAAAGATAGATTTAGGTTGGACTTCAAACCACAGTAACACTCTCAATCTGTGATTTTACAAGCATACTTTATATTATATTGTACAGTATATACTGTATAAGTATATGCTGTAAGAAAAGGGTTGACATTAGGGTTGTTCATTTTCCATTGATTTTGAAATTCTTACTTTTTTGTGGGGAAAACTGGGACTTCATGCCAATAATGTTTGATTGTAAGTCATATTATATATCTTTAATGGTAAAATTATATTTATTTACATTTTCTGATTGTTGTTCTTTAATGTTTGTTAGATTATATGGTCATTTTTTTAGTACAGCAACAATTTCACTTAAAAGTTCGCTACCTTTGAAAAAACACGACAGAGTGTTTTTATAGAATATTTTATTACAATCATAATAATTTGATTATACCTTATTATTTTATATGCAACATAATTCAGCCTCACACACCGTGTGTTCTGTGTCATGTCATCAACATTATTTGTCATTTATTATCTTTACATGCAAACTGATCCCTGTTATGTTTTATCCTGACTTAAATCCTGTTCAGGATATTCCAACCCACCTCCACCCCAGCTCGTCCTTTTCATGCTGTGTCTGACTAATCAATGTCATTTCTGTTGTCATTGATGCCTGCTCTGTTCTGTACTCCACGGGGGTTCTTGCTGCTGCTCTCTCGCCTTAAGCTTGGGAGTTTAGAGGTGTGAGACTATGACTTGACTCAAGTTGAGGATGCATCTGATGCATATCCCTGGGTGGATCATATGATTTTTTTAATAAGAATCCTAGTTATATATTCATGATTGTTAGACACCTATTTCAGTACATACAGTGGTGTTAAGTTCTAAAACACAAAAGCACACATGCTAAAAATCCCAGAATACCACAGGAAAAGTGATCAGGAATTAGCAAGAATTCATGGGACACAGCAATATCTCAATAGCTGGCATTCAACCTTGATTGACATTATTATTAAATGTAAATAGTTTCACAGCTTAATCTATGTTATTACTTTTGTCTGTGGTCTTGAAAAACAGAATTCAGGTTGAATAACATAGTGTAAATTATGGCTTAATTTCTAGTGCTGATGAGTTGGTCCTGACCAGTTACCCTGATTACTGACAGTGAGTCAAGTCAAGTCAATGCCTAGCCTCCCTCAAACTTGAATACTGATATATACTGTATAGATATCCAATGTTTACAATAACAACCTAAACAAACTTTGTTACATAATCTCTCCATTGCTCTGAGCAGAATCATGCTGAAAGAATTGTATAATAAACAGGATGTACAGTACGAGCTCTGATGGTAAACCACAAAGAAGGGATAAAAGAAAAAAGGAATGGAAAACTCCACTTCTTGGCCTGAGTTTGCCTGCATGTGGTTAGAGTGAGTGAGTAAGTGGGTGAGGTTATGGTGAACCAGACTGTATGTACAGACAGGAGATTGATACACTGCATTCATGGATACACATGCATTAATAAAAACACCTAGACATGCACAGTTACATAACCTGACCAGTTCTGTTTGACCCTCCATAAAACCAGACACACACAAACACAAAGAGTCTGGAACACCAAAAACCTGCTCTCCAACACTGTAACTATCCAAATAAGCACTGCAGTGATTTCACAGATAACACACACTGTCTCTTGGCATCTTCGCACCAGCCTGGACTTGGTTTTGGATCTTGCTCCACCCAGTGTTTCCTTGGATGACCTGGTGTATTCACAAAACAGCAAATAAACCCCATTTCTGAACTCCTGAACTTTCCTCAGGGTTCTTCAGATGATGTAGAATGCAAACATAAATGCACTAGAGGAAGTTTTATCTCTTGAGTTGAGTAGAGAGTTGAGAGAGTTTAGTTCCTTGGAGTTTCTTTATTTCTCGAATCATAAATTATTCTGATGATGCTTGAAGGTCCAATTTAGCATTTTCTTTTCTGGCTCCATTGTCGTCAGGACCATCTTATATTCGGTATGTTCCAAATGTCTTACAAATGATACAAATGATACAAAAAATGATTCATGTAAGCATTTTCTGATCTGACATCTTTATGATTAAGGTCTGGTTAGGGTAAGGCAATCCAAGTACTTGGTCACAGGAAGATGGTGGCCATGGTACAAATAAACCAGTGTTGACTGGTGGTTGGAGATGGGATGTAAACAGTGGTCTCTTGTGTCAAAGTTACAGGCTTTTTATGCCCAAAGCTCCACCCCAGCCTCCTGCCTAAGGGGTCTTCTAATCCTATAACAATATCATGATGCTTCATCCTTTGCTTCTAAGACACAACAGTCAAAGCTCACATGACCACCAGAGGCCACTTGTCAGGTTAACACAGATTATTTAAGTTCTTGACCTATGGACCAGTGCTTTTGTTTTCCTGTTGAGCAAGTCCAACAAAGCACAAGTGCTTTAATGAATTGGTTTGAATGAATGCTTTAATTAATAAATATTTTAGCTTTCAAGCCACGCTAGCAGTTTGTCTTCAGGCATGGCAGTGTCAGTCATCAATCTACTACTTTGTCCAAAGGGAAATAATAATGGGATGGATTGCCATGAAATTTAGTACATTCACGTTTCCCCTCAGGATGAATTGTAATATCTTGGTGACCCTCCGACTTCATCAAGCACCATCATCAGGTAAAACATGTGTCCACTACTTTAGTTTTGCAGGTATTTGGTCATAAACCAATGACATTTCCATCAGCCTCAGCTGTACTTTGTGTTTGCTGCAAATGTTAGCATGCTAACATGCAACACTAAGAAGACAACCATCAAGTATGTTAGCATGCTGATAGCATTCATGTCAAGGCATCACAATGTCTAAGCACAGCCTCACAGAGCTGCAGAATGGCTGTAGACCTTTACTCCGTGTGGACGCAGAAGGCGTAGCATGAGCAGCATGTTAGCTTCAGTCCACGTCTGTGTCTATACAGGATGCCTTCAGGCACAGGACTGAGTGCAGGTCAGAGGGTCGCGGGTTTGGCACAGAGAGGCTCAGAGACTAACAAACCAATCATTGTATTTACGTGCATAAAACAAACAAAAACATACATTTGAAGCATTAATGCTTTCGCTTTGGGTTGCATTACCACACGGCCTGTGTCCACAGCTGGATTGATTGCTTTAATTTTTTCCCATCATCCACATTCTTCTATAAATGCTTTGTTCCTTTTACTTTCTATTCTTCTTTTTAGTTGTTTTAGTTAGTCTACTTTTATTTATTTATTCACATCAAGTTCTGACTTACCTCCACCCCACCCCTTCCTTCCTACCTGCAGAAGAAGGTGACTCACTGTTTCTTTTGACCAGGTCTGAACCACCCATGAGGGCCTGTGAGTCAGTGTTTGTGAGTGTGTACACCCTCATCTCCCAGAGCCTTGATAACAGTGTGCTGATTCCTGTCAGTGTCTTGGAAAAAATCTGTGTCTGAGCAAGAAGACAAAGCAAACGTCAATAAGGCCTGTATCACAGAGTGAGATTAATTGTTTAGCCAGATAACTTTGGGCTTAAACCACTTCTAACCAGAGCATATATGGTGAGTGTGTATGTAATAAAGGGCAAAGAGCAACACTTTTGCAGTAGAGGGTAGAAAGAGTACAGTCACTGATTATCTTAAGCACAACCATTTGTCTATTCTGGCATTAAAAAACATGACACAGCAAGTTGCTAGTTGACTATAGTAAACAAATGAATGTATTATCATTAACGGAAACCTTTCATTCCCAGTCACTCTAAGCAGTTTTCAAATGACATCAGCAGAAACCGTTTCATTGTTCATATTTAAGTCAAGTCAAGTCAAGTCAATTTTATTTGTATAGCACCAAATCATAACAAAAGTTATCTCAAGACGCTTTCACATAGAGTAGGTCTAGACCATACTCTTTAAAATATTATTTACAGAGACCCAACAGTTCCCACCATGAGCAAGCACTTGGCGACAGTGGCGAGGAAAAACTCCCTTTTAACAGGTAGAAACCTCGAGCAGAACCAGGCTCTGGGTGGGCGGCCATCTGCATTGACCCAGTTGGGTTGAAAGGGGAGGAGAGAGGGGGAGAGGAGAGACAGAACAGGAGGACAGACAACAAATCAGACTAATAATAATAACAATCACAGATCCAGAATCTACAGCTCCAGAGGCGGAAATACCTGCAGAAAGTGAGAAGGCAAAAAAGCACAGAGAGCACAGGAACTACCAGGAAGAAGTGGAGTTAGTAACCTGTATTAGTGGGATAGGAATGCGTACAGATAGAGAGGGAGAGGAGGAGAGAGAAGCTCAGTGCATCATGGAAAATTCCTCGACAGTCTAAGCCTATAACAGCATAACTAAGGGATGGTTCAGGACTCACCTGAGCCAGCCCTAACTATAAGCTTTATCAAAAAGATTTATTGACAATAACTGTTTGTTCATCTTGAGAAGTAGGCCTAGGCAGTAGGGACACAGTTATCAGTAATCCACTTTCTTTCTGAAATTTACTCGAGACAACAACAGACAACTCAAAATGTTGAAAATGTCACTCATTATATAATAATTCCTATACAATCACTATCAACATCTTCATTGCTGTGGTGATGCGAAGGGTAGCTTTCCACTGAATATGGTATACAGTGTAGGCTGGTTTCCAGACTTTCTACTTTCACTGCTAGCTGGTGTCGGACGATGTGGCTATGCATATTCGTTGTATTTGCTGTGTACTTACACCAACGTGTTACCTTTATACGGCACAACGTGTTACCTTTATACGGCACCGTGTTCCACGGTGTCTCCTCCTTGCTGTATGTGTTTAATTCCTGTAAATTAAACTACTTCTCATTTTGATTGGCACCCCTCCAGGAGACTAAGTAATGACATACTAGTAAGGTAATGGTCACCTGGCAAAATACAGGAAAATCTCAGGCTACAGCATTTGGAAATTAAATTTGGCCACCTTTGCTCGCTAAAATTGTTTTTCTGCAGTGTACATTTGACTTCTATTTCAGCACCAAACTTCATTGATAACCACCCGCTGCTGCTCTGCTTTCACATGAATCACAATCTGTAGACCTCCTAAATCACCAGAGACAATATTTTTTTTATTTTTGCCACTTGGCCTTTTAAATACCAAAACTACAAGAGCCAAGACTTGCACACACCTCCCTGCAGTGATTCACTCCTCACAGCTCTATGACAAACGTGCCTCTTCAACCTCAGTCAACTTTCCACAGCTGTATTTCCCATCTTCCTCTGTGTGCCGGTGAAGGTTGAATCCTTCACAGTTGTCAGACTAAGTCGAGGCTCGACCCTGAGCACATTCTTCCATTTGCCCAATTCACAGTTGGGCTCAATAAACACCACTTACAAGTGAGAGTTTCACGACAATAACAGAGAGAGAAGCAGAGAGTTGTTTCTAGTAAATAGAGCACAGATTCTGCTCAACCATCCTGGTGGTTGTAGGGTATGTGTTAACCAAGCCAACACCCTCACCCCAATCACTCGACTGTGCATGCTTGTTTCCCCTGACATGACGTGGAAAAACTGTATAGTGAACATGAGAGAGCCTCTTTTATTTATAAAACCCAATTCATTTTCCGCTTTATTGTAAGAGTTGTAATGTTTGTTTGGCAGGAAGCAAGAAAACTCCAAATGCATGTGAGCAGACCAGACGTTTCAAGTTCTTCTGCATCGTAGAGGTAAATTTGAACTACTGTCATTATCTTGCTGCTGTTAAAGGTTGTCTAATGTTGTAAATGGTTGATAAATTCACTATTGTCATGTGGTCAGATTTGCTGGTAAACAATGATGCCAGCCAGCATTAGGACTAATGTTATCCATTAGCATGTGTGAAGTTAAAATAGGATCTCATTATCACTCTCATTGGTAACAGCAAAGCATGCTCCTGCTTATATTACAATCAAGTAATTAGAGGTTTGATTTTATGCTGAGCTATTTGGTGAAAACAAATGTGTTGCTAGATTAGACTTGAAAAAACTTAAACATAGAAGAAGAATGATGGATGACGCAGAAGTGGGTCACGCTATGATGTAAAGATGAGTCAGAAAACCAATTTAATGTCTTCTCTGTGTCTGTATTTAACATATCAAATGATTTCACAGAGCATCTGACAAATGTGCTTGACTCATCAGCTACAGTGTGTAGGGTTGTGTGTACAGCTACAACATTAGCAGCACCCAGTGAGACACACTCATGTATTCACACGTATAACACACACATGCACTCTGGGCTTTGAATCATTACATGCCTATTCATTGTTGATTCAGGGTGCTACAATCTGATTATAATGCAATGCTTGGATTATTTCCTTCTTACTATGACCACATTCACAAAAGAATAATAAACCATATCTATCATGCAGGCCATAGTCAGGATTTTAAAAATATTAAGGTCCAGGTACCCCTAACATTGCCCCTATTAAATCCCCTATTAAAGAATGTAGTCAAATTGAAAAAGTGTCTAGAAATAGTGTGCCTTTAAGTAGCCTATATGTTACCTTATATTCAGGGGTGTAGCACAAAAGGGCCGCTCCCTGCATCCACGGCTCTTCATTCTCGTATCTTTGTGGGCCCTCCTCCTACGCCCCTGTTTATATTAATTGTAGAATGCAACCTCCACCTCTGGTCGAATTTCTTGTTTCCTCAAACTGGCAGGCTGAGTCAGCATATTTCCAAAACTGTGAATGTTCAACAGGAGACTGACGTATGTGCTGTTTTGACGCTTGCTTGTGGATTCTCAGTTTGACATCACCATCAGCTTTCCTAATTTTAGCTCTAATGCCCCAATATCTTATCTTTGCATAAAACTGCATTGTTTGCATGACCCAGCATTGTATTCTCTGCTTCATTCAATCCAAACTGTTAAGTTTAATAATGCGGATGGATGGAATTTTTAAAAGGATAACTCTACTCCAGACAGTTTTTTAAATGAATATGAAATTAGTCCCACCCCCAGTGTATACACACATCCACCGCTGCTCTCTCCCCAGTAGTGTGCTCGGAAAATATATGTCTAATTTATTTTACACCTACATCTAGGATGAACTGATAACCAGCACAACAGCACAATATATTCAACACTGTAAGTAAAATAGTAAAGTTCAATACAGAATATTTCAGGCTTTGGGTTTTTGATAGCCAACACAGATGTAATAACAGTATTTTTCACTTTCATTAAAACTAAGACATACTGTGGGTTGATATTATGTCAATGCTTGAATGAAGTTTCCTGATTGAGTATACAGTATACAGTATAATGGGATCAATCCCAGGTTTTCAATCAATGTGATTACTTATCTTTAAGCTTTTAAAATTATTTAATGTTAATACAAACTGAAGGGTCATTCCAAAAAGAGGAATAGCTTTTATACTGGGACAGTCCAACATTTTGTGTTCGTACCCAAATCTGAGTGTTATAGTAAACAGTTTCTTTCTGTCTGCCTGTCTCGCTGTCCTTTTTATGATTTGATTTCAGTCAGTTTGAATGGAGCCGCAATCAACCTTTCTATCCTTGTCCGTCCATGGCCGGAGTCATAACCAGCCCAGTGCCTTGCTACATTGTTCATTTCAAATAATATGTTATACAGCTTCATGTCTGGTGGTGCTAAATCCCCCTTTCTCCTTGGGGCAGATTGTTTTTTCAGGGCCATTCTCCGCCCTTTTCCATTTCAATAATCTTAATTCTTTAATGAATTGGTTATATTGCTTAAAAGTCCCCTCAGTGATAATCACTTGTAAAATCATAAAAATATGACTAAATTGTGGGGCTACAACCATCTGGATGGTGCTTATCTTACCCCATAGGGTGAGGTTGATCACATTCCACCTAGAAAAGTCAGTAGTACCCCTGAGGGTATCCACCTAAAGTGAAATGATGTAATTATTGATGTGTAGCATAAGAGTCAAGGACTCCCTGTTTGTAACCACGTGCCCGTTTGTTAAGTCTGAGTAAATCACATTCGCCCATTTGATGAACCCTTCCTCAAACGCAAGTGTTTTCAAAGTATCTCTCAGAAAGCTCCATGCCACTGTATCAAATGCCTTCTCTGCATCCAGGAGAAGGCAGCTATTGCGATGACCTCCTCCCCGTTAAACCACATAAGGTGCGGCAGTCGTCTTACACCATCTGAAGGTGATCTACCCTTGATAAAGCTGACCTGATCTGTATGAATTACATGTGGTAACACGCATGTGGTAACACCCTCTCCAGCCTTATTGTCCTCATTATTCAATGTTCCCAGTAGCTGCCCTCATGGTTATGCTGCTTGATAGACCTCTGTCAGTATGGGAGCCAGTACATCAGCAGATTGCTTGTAATATTCTGCTGAAAAGCCATCTAACTCCGTGGAGATTTCCCTGCTTTCATTGGCAAGATAGCTTTGCTAACTTCCTGTCCCGTTATGTAGCTGCCCAATTCTCTCTATAGTCCGTAGGAATAGGATAATTTTAGAAAAGAATACTTGTCTAGTTGTATTTTCACTTCTGACTTGTAAAGCTTATCATATAATTTCAAGAACACTTATTTGAACATTAATAAGCATTCCTAATTACTATATCCCCTAATTAGTTTGTATAGTGGATATACTGCTAGCAGGGCTGGCCTCCTTTTACTTTTATTGTTGAGCCAGTAGTGTGAAGGAATTTTCCTTCTTGTGTGTTAAACCTCCCTCTTGTAGGTTAAAGGTAACTTAAGACAATGCTTCACAGGACAGGTTCACTGCCTGTCTCTGTGCGCCTGATAAGGCAATGTTGGCTCTGGTACCTGGTAGACGAAGGTCAGCTAGAAATCTTCTGTATTTGGTTTAGACACAACAGACTGGCGCCACATTAGGAGGCCATAAGAGAGACTGTACAGAGGCTATACTGCTGCTAAGTAAAGTAAGGTGGCCTTAGTTCCTTGTTTGGATCCCATATCCAATAGAATCTTCACACATGCCAGGCTGGATTAGAAATAACCTTATTTGGAGGTGGCGAAATGTAGCAGTTCTGGGGAAGGTTAAATACTGAGCTTCAGGACACCATCTTCAGATTTGGGTAGCAGGATTCTGTGTTTCACGTGTTGTTGTTTTCCCTTTTCTCCTCCATCGAACTTCAATAAATATTCCTGCTGCAGACATCCGGGTCTCCTGAAACTTGTTCTGTCTCAAGTGAACCAACTCTAAGATTTCCTTCACAAGTAGTTTCCCTGCCCTTTCCCCACTTTTATAGAAACTAGTTTTTATCCTCAACAGTGCATGCATGCTCAGCCCTCTTACTATACACAAATACAATATTTGAGTCATCAGTTTCATTCACAGAGTGTAATTTACTCAGAAAAGTTACTGAATAAGATAAAATATTGATTTGGCTGATTGATCAGCATAGCAAGGTTTTTGCTGAGTCATGAGTAATTCTGCTTCTGCAGTGCTATGCAGAGCTTGTCTAAGGGCAGGGGCAGAAAGGAAAATTGCACTACTTACATATAAAGGGTAGGCCTTGGGTCGCAGCAGAGTGGAATCAGCAGCTGAGAAAATTTCCATTTTTTCTTAGCACTTTAAATAGCCAACATGTACAAGTTTTTAAAGCATGGAATCGGATTGGCCTCAATATTAATGAATGTGCATAGAATGATTCACAAATGTATTTGTATAACTAATGTATTACTGATATATAAATGACTCGTTATCATTGTAGTAAGTGAAAGTTAGCCTCTGAAACAGCCGTATTTCTTAAGCAGACAAAATTCCCATCAACCTTTGCGGAGGAGCAATAGAAACATCACAACTGGCAGGATCATTGGCTAGCCAGCCATACTATGATCCTAGGTTGCCATCACTAACTTAGCAAACATTCATAATTCAAACATTTTTAATCAGGCACATACGACTATTTAAGTCTGATGTAACAATATCCAAATATGTTTTTGATGAAACCTGCTAATACATTTAAATGCATACATTGTTGGATTTCTATGACACTTATTTAAAACAAAAAATATTTGTGTGCATCAGAAATACATTCATGAACCTTCTTTCTTTATACATGGATTTGTTTTACATTTATATACGACAATAAATATTTAGTTTGAATTGAAAAATATTATTGTGGAGAGAGTCATTTACATATAAATCACCAAATATACATTGGAGAGTCTCAAGGCTCAGTCAAATGTTGGGATGTCTGTGAATATGTTTTTTAAATCATGCACAAAAGTAAGTCTTATCATTGTTCTACCAACGTAGACCCCTCTACTTCAAACCAAGAGATCAAAGAAAACAAGCAATACAGAAATATCACATGAGAGAAACACTGGCAGAAAACCGTGTCTTCATCGAGGAATACCTCATTCATAGTAAGAAGAAAACGTTTTCAGGGATTGCTGTTTTTACTGTGTTAATGTTAATTATGTATGTTGTCATTGAATGTTTTGCTGATCCGTTTAGTGTTGTTATTTTTGGAGCTTTTTAAGATTTATTTATAAAAATGTTTCCTCTTTGTGTTGATAAAAAGTGTCAGTGGACTGAGTCATCCCAAACAGGGAGTGTTCCAATAATAGAGACTGAATGTGGTTAAAGATGAGGAAGCTGAGGTGGCCTACTGGTTGGACTGATTAGTAACAGGAAGTAACTCATGGAAAATGAAAGTAATAGGCAGGAGAAAATATGTGTGTGTGTATGTGTGTGTTTTATTTATAGAATAATAAGACATGTTCTAAAGTTAGTATATTCTGCTCACTCATAACTTAAGTATGATAACTCCCGTCTGTATGCATAAGAACGTGGGTTGAGTTAAATGTTTTTTTGTTTCTCCTTCTGGCATGTTTTGCCTTTATTGGGCAGTGAGGAAACCATGCGGCCCGACTACCGCAGCCAGAGACTCAGAGGATGGGACTTAGTTTAACTTCAGTGGTTTTATTTCTACACTTCACAATAAAGCCAAAGGATGTGTACGCTCACGACAGTCTGCCAGCAAGTTTCTCTCTGCTGCTGATAAAGGCATTATTACAGACTGCAATGAACAGCAGAAAACAGAAACTTGCTAGAGGCAAGGCCCCCCCTGGTGGGAGAAGCCCTGCAGGATGTTCACAAACATCAATACTGCACCAAGGACTAAATAATGAACCCTGAAGCCTAGAAAAGCATACTACACCAGTACATTTTGAATATAAACTTACTATGCTATGTTTGTTGATATATTTTGTTACATATATTTACTGTAACTTACCTAATACCATATTACATGTGATAGTCTATTCTGTTCTATGTTATATTGCTGTACTATATATTATGTAAGACTACTAAATTTCACCTGATACTATGTCTGACATCCCATACTATATTATTATACTATATTGTGTTAATATGTTGCATTGACTATTATATTATATTCTATATTCTTCATGATATTCTATATTCTATACTATACTTGTAATATATCTGTAAGTACCATTACTTAATCATAGTCTGGTGTACACTGTTTACATACACTTGCTGACTCATGCCAACTTCTTGTCACCTTTTAGAGAGGAGCATCCTGACAGGAAACATCACCATATGCATGTGCACAGCCCAGGACAGGAGGGCTCTGCAGGGTCATTAAAACCGTCCAGAACTTCATTGGTACCCATCTACTAAGCATCAGTGATATCAGTGAGGTGAGGTGTCTGCAGAGCCCAAAGGGTGTTATTGCTAACGATCAGTCAGATAAATTATGAGAACAACAGTTCGTAGTTGGTTTTATAAAAGTATACCACTGCACTGGTCTAACATGAATATCATTGAGTAAATTAGGAATGATGAACATAACATAATAATCGTGAACAAAAGCACACGTTCAATTGAAGATTAAGAAATGTTCTATAAAGTGGTACAGGCACAACGGAAGTACTGTAACAGGTTTTCCTTCAGCATTAACGAGGAAGTTGTTTGTGCTCTATATCTCAGTCTTTGATAAGCTAGCCTACTCATATTTGTATGCAGAAATAAATAAATAAATAAATTCTTATTTAAACATCCACAACACAATCCAGGAATGTGTGAGTAACCTACTGTTGCTACATATTTCTATCGCAAAGAACGGTACGGAAAGGCTGAGGAAGCTGCTCCATGTGGGCACAGTCGAGTGTTTGACGGGCTTCTTGAGGCACTGTTCAAACTACTGACTGCAAAGCACGGTTCTGAAATTATTTTATACAAATGAACATTTCACTTACAATGTACAGCACGGTGTTGTTTGTTTAATCTGTCTCTGATACATAAATGATTATGTCTGCCGACTCCAACAGATGGCGCCGTGGCTTAGTTGGTTAAAGCGCCTGTCTAGTAAACAGGAGATCCTGGGTTCGAATCCCAGCGGTGCCTTTTGTAGCTGCAGGCAGGTTACGTAGCTTTGAATTCGTTGGTAACAATGGGAACTTTAATATTAACCACGACTTTTTTAAGAGTTGCTGTTGAATAAAACTAACATCGCCTATCCACGATTGCAGATTAAATGCTTATAGATTCTAAACAAGTCACCTCCATTTGTGATCTTGTCTTTACAATCAGAAAGGTCTCTCAAATATGTGAGGACAAAATGAGCACGCTGCGAGCAGGGTTCGAACCTGCGCGGGAAGATCCCATTGGATTTCAAGTCCAACGCCTTAACCACTCGGCCATCGCAGCACGTCATACACGATTGTAATAATGTTTTTAAACTGTTACATTATATTACGCTGCACGTGTGTTTGTCTACATCTGAAACAAGAACAACTGCAGTCAAACAAAGGAGACCAGCCCGTCTGCTAAACTCTTTATGGGGTGAATAATAAAAACGTGTACTGCAGATAATTTGAGGCAGTGGTTCTATTATGATAAAACTTAGACACAGGCCACTGATCTGTTGGCATCACCCAAAAATCGACAGGGAAAAGTCGACCTGTTGAAGCGTCTTGAACGAGTGGCAACATGTTCAGCAATGCTCAGTAGACAAATGTTTTCCACTGTTGTGTGAGCCAAAATAAATGAATACAGTGTTTTAAAGATAAGAGTGTTTTAGTAATATAGATGACGACTCTAAAAGTAGAATGGGAGCCAGAGCCTTTAGTTATCAAGCTCCTCTTCTGTGGAACCAGCTCCCAGTTTGGGTTCAGGAGGCAGACACTCTCTCTTCGTTTAAGAGTATGCTAAAAACATTCCTTTTTGATAAAGCTTATAGTTAGGGCTGGCTCAGGTGAGTCCTGAACCATCCCTTAGTTATGCTGTTATAGGCTTAGACTGCCGGGGGACTTTCTATGATGCACTGAGCTTCTCTCTCCTCCTCTCCCTCTCTATCTGTACGCATTCCTATCCCACTAATACAGGTTACTAACTCCACTTCTTCCTGGTAGTCCTTGTGCTTTCTGTGCTTTTTTCGCCTTCTCACTTTCTGCAGGTATTTCTGCCTCTGGAGCTGTAGATTCTGGATCTGTGATTGCCGGCCGTCTACTGCCCCCATGTTCCTGCTCCACACTCACTGCTGCAGTTGTTATTATTATCAGTCTGATTTGTTGTCTGTCCTCCTGTTCTGTCTCCCCTCTCCCCCTCTCTCCTCCCCTTTCAACCCACCTGGGTCGATGCAGATGGCCGCCCACCCAGAGCCTGGTTCTGCTCGAGGTTTCTACCTGTTAAAAGGGAGTTTTTCCTCGCCACTGTCGCCAAATGCTGCTCATGGTGGGAACTGTTGGGTCTCTGTAAATATTCTAAAGAGTATGGTCTAGACCTACTCTATGTGAAAAGCGTCTTGAGATATTTTTTGTTATGAGTTGGCGTTATACAAATAAAATTGACTTGACTTGACTTTAAAGAAAGTTACCTCCCCACTGCCACTAAAAAAAATAAAGACAGACAGGAAACACCCGTCCTGGAGACAGAAATAAAACCCACCATTAAAGACCTAGGAAATTAGAAATCGCCATTGCATTTATCATATAATTGTATCAGTGTTTTCAGGATACACTGTCTCCTTTCAGTGATATGCTTTACAACAATACAATGGAGGAGAAAACACAAGGTATGGAGTGCCTAGAAATAAATACTGATGAGAGTTCAGTCATTTGACAAGATATTTGAAAATAACACTAAGCCTTTTTAAACTAATAAGAGTAGACCTTAATTGAATTGTAATGACAGAAAAATAATATATTACCTAGAATACTGCCTTTTTAAAATTTCATCCATACATATTGCAAACTAATGGTAGGCCTGCAGGAGGGTTGTAGGACCAGCAGGAGACGCTGTTGCCTTGGTAGTCGCCTCAGTGTAACAGTCAATCATTACTTGTTTTGATGTAAGCAGTATAAAGTAAGGTTCATGCAAACTCCATTTCAGTTGATTGATTAATTAAGGTTTACTTCCCTTGTCAATATGTAGCATATACTTGCATGCTTAAGCATTGTCTGTTTCACGACACTTCACATATATGTGACATTGTATAATTAAATAAGAATAAATTAATTTGACTTGTGTGTGAGACAGACGGTTGAATATGATGAGCAATAGGAATTTCTGTGGGAGCTGTAGCATGTTTTTGTTAATAAAGAAAATGCAGTAAGCTAGGGTAAAAGATGTGACTGTCCATTAAAACATGTGCTCTATACGGTGCCCTTCTAAGAGTGTAATCATGAGAGAAGTGCCATCTAGGGTGCCCCTACAGTGGAGACAAAACAATGCTGAATCCTTTGAATACAGCGAGGCAAAACCAGCAAGAGGAAGATAGAACGCGAGCAGAACAATGCAATGCAAAGAATGTGTAGAGTTCAGATTAAACATGTTTAATCTTTTTTTCAACAGATTTCCCAATATTCTACCATATCAAAAGTTTTTTCAACAATGGGATGTTCACCGTTCCCCAGATGTTCAATCACCTGACCTCCTTAACCCCCCTGTTCTACTGTCCTCCCTCCCCAACACATTCTCTACACCAAAACCATATCTCCCATTCCCCATTCCCAAGTTCCTCAGACTTCATCAGAGCTAACAGAATCTGGAACACACAGAGAGAGCAGCAGAACCAGCCTGACTGGGGTTACTGTCCCATAAATAGGACCATTACCTGGGTCAAGCTGGTTCTGCTGGGTTTCGCTGGTACAGGACTTGATCTCCCAGGAGACGGCGGCAAAGCTGCGGGTAGATGGCAAAATGAAATCTGGCTTGGAACCAGTGTGGTTCGTAGTGAACTGGTGGGAGAGGGCATCAGGCTTGATATTCGTAGGACCAGGGCGATAAGTCTGGATGTAGGACAGGGTTTTGCGATCTGTCCTCACAATGAAGCCAGTGACGCCATCCTTCAACTGCCAGGAGTTCCTGGTTACAGATTTCATAGTTTTTCTCTGCAGATGAGAACTTCACTTGAAAGGTCTGCACATGGGGGGAGCTTCTGACTGGAGGGGGAACGTTGAAAAAGAGCAGCACCTACAAACCAGTGTTGGTGGCATGCTCTTCCATGATGAACTGGAGTTCTTGGTTTGGCTGAGTGAGGACTGGAGCAGAAGTGAAGCAGCACTTGAGTTCCAGAAATGCTGAGTGGAATGCAGGTGGAAGGTGCTGCAAGAGAAAGCTTTAGGTGTGGAAAAAACGTCTGTAGAAATTGCCATACTCCAGGCAATACTGTAGTTGCTTCAGGTTAGTGGGTGCTGGCCATTCTGTGACTGCCATGACTTTGGAGGGTTCCATAAGCACCTGTTCTTGTGCAACGATATAACCCAGGAAAGACACAGAGGAAGCATGGAACTCACTCTTTTTTAGCTTTGACAAAAAGCATATTCTCCAAAAGGAGCTGGAGAACTTGGTGAGCTGGTGAATCTCAGTGTCCTTAGAAAAATCAGAACGTCACCCAGACAAGGTGGTAGGTATTACAGAGGTTGAGTATGGTGAACACTGTAGCACCATTGAGGGGGGCAAAAGCAGAACTGATGAGTGGCATGGGATATTTGTGTTTTACTGTGATATTGCTGAGCCCACAGAGCTCTATGCACAGCCTCAGTGACCCATCTTATTTGTCCACAAAGAAAGAACCAGCTCCCACCGGAGAGGCAGAAGGCCTTATAATTCCTGCAGCCAGGGAGTCCTGGATGTACCTCTCCATAGCCTCATGCTCAGGGCTTTAGAGGTTATACAACCAGCAACTGGGGACAGGAGCTCCAGGCTGGAGGTCACTGGCGTAGTCGTTAGTTTGCTCTTAATAGAAACATTGTGACTCAGATCTCGATCAAGAGTTCACTCTGAGCCAAGCCTTTCACTCCAGCAGAGGGCCGGAGGGAAGACCCTGGGGCACTTCTCATGTGGGCCTTCCTGGAGGGGCAAGCTATGTTTTTGCATTTTTATTTTTTTTAGCTAGACTGAAAAAAAATATCAACAAATATTACTTTCAGATTGTTTGAGACAGAAACATAGCAGTGCTCATCAGTTTTGGCTGGTAGCAACCTGGCTAACTGTTAAATCACCACTGCAAGCTAATGTTGTCTTACTTCCATGGTGGCAAAATGCTAATCCAAAAAAAAAGAAAATATATGCATTTTAATATCCTCCACGATTAACTGGAGTTCATGGTTTGGCTGAGGGAGGACTGGAGCGGAAGTGAAGCAGCAGTTTAGCTCCAGGAACGCTAAGTGGAATGCGGGTGGAAGGTGCTGCAAGAGAAGGCTTTAGGTGTGTTTAAAATATGCATTTTAATATCCTCATAATAATAAAGCTGTAGAGGCAGATTAGTGTAAACTAATTTAATTTGAAAACGTTCATGTTGGTCTCACCTTGTAGTTTGCGTCTCTTTCCACAGCTGTTTTATTTAATAATTTTTTACATTTTGCGGGCATCAGCAACATGGATCTCTGACGCCACCACAAACGTTAATTGGCTGGGGCAGTTGTTGTCCCAGGGCTTTCATACAAAATGTTGGTCTCAGAACAACATCCACTTGGCAAAATCAGGACGTGTGGCAGGCCAGAATCCCATGTGGCAACCAGGCATGAGTCGCCTGTCCCCATCTGTCTCTAAGCTCGTCCTGTGAGGCTCTGTGATGTAGCTGATGCCCAGACAAACAGGCCAGCAGCCCAAACAGAGCCACAAACAGCACACACGAGCTAAGAGATGATCTCTGGTCTTTCATGTTTTATAGTTTTCTGTCAAGGGGGCAGTGGTGTCCTATGTCAACGGTGCAAATGTTGCCATTTTGCAATGTTTTGATAACTTTTTTCTTTGTCCTAATACAAGCTATAATCAATTAATTTGTTATATGTTAGTATTACCCTTAAAAAGCTTTTATCTCTTATAACCACACCTCCCATCTTTCTTATTCGAGTACTGGCAATGATGTGTAATTTCTGTCCTTGTTCCAGACCAATGAACCAAATTACAGGCGTGGAAGCGCCCTGACTAACCTCAGCAGGTGAGGATGAGCCAGTTTAGTTTGGTTAGAGTTTAACGCTCTGCTCGATTGGCCTTCGTCATGACATGGCACCACAGTTTTTAGCAACCTGGATAATGTGAGTTTTTTTTTTTTTTTCTGGGATCTGGAAACCAGTGTGTTCATCTGTGGAAACATAACTGGAATACTTATAAAAAAATAACGTGTTACTGAAGTGAACAGATCCAGGACAGTGGAATAAATAGTTGTACAGAAAAAAAGGAAACATACCTACAGTACAATACTGAAATTGTAGTTTTTGACTTAATTTGATTTTCATAGCATAGAGAGCAGTTTTTCCTTCTCCAGACACTTCTCTTTCAAGGTTTTGTCAATAACGTCTGTTTCTGGTAAGACTTATGTCATTCAGAGGTAGCCATGAGAATTACATTTGTATGCATTTTCACTGACTTGCACTTTGCATAAACACACGGACACTTCTGAGCCACACCCAGTGTGTTGCTAAGGTGACACAGAATAAACTCATACTGAGAACCAATACAAATGTTCTCACTCTGGAGGAGTTTCCCCCTGCCACAGTATCTTTATGAGACCAGGACTTCCACACACACATGTACAGAACTGACTTATGACAATGATATGTTTTTATGATTCAAATTAATTTACCACCTACAGAACAGCTGAGGTTAAAGGTTGTTTTGTTCCTACAAGCTGAGGGAGGAATGGAGCGGAAATGAAGCAGCGCTTGATTTCCAGGAACGCTGAGTGGAATGCAGGTGGAAGGTGCTGCAAGAGAAGGCTTTAGGTGTGGAAAAAACGTCTGTAGAAATTGCCATACTCCAGGCAATACTGTAGTTACTTCAGGTTAGTGGGTGCTGGCCATTCTGTGACTGCCATGACTTTGGAGGGTTCCATAAGCACCTGTTCTTGTGCAATGATATAACCCAGGAAAGACACAGAGGAAGCATGGAACTCACTCTTTTTTAGCTTTGACAAAAAGCATATTCTCCAAAAGGAGCTGGAGAACTTGGTGAGCTGGTGAGTCTCAGTGTCCTTAGAAAAAATTAGAACGTCACCCAGACAAGGTGGTAGGTATTACAGAGGTTGAGTATGGTGAACACTGTAGCACCATTGAGGGGGGCAAAAGCAGAACTGATGAGTGGCATGGGATATTTGTGTTTTACTGTGATATTGCTGAGCCCACAGAGCTCTATGCACAGCCTCAGTGACCCATCTTATTTGTCCACAAAGAAAGAACCAGCTCCCACCGGAGAAGCAGAAGGCCTTATAATTCCTGCAGCCAGGGAGTCCTGGATGTACCTCTCCATAGCCTCATGCTCAGGGCTTTAGAGGTTATACAACCAGCAACTGGGGACAGGAGCTCCAGGCTGGAGGTCACTGGCGTAGTCGTTAGTTTGCTCTTAATAGAAACATTGTGACTCAGATCTCGATCAAGAGTTCACTCTGAGCCAAGCCTTTCACTCCAGCAGAGGGCCGGAGGGAAGACCCTGGGGCACTTCTCATGTGGGCCTTCCTGGAGGGGCAAGCTATGTTTTTGCATTTTTATTTTTTTTTTAGCTAGACTGAAAAAAAATGTCAACAAATATTACTTTCAGATTGTTTGAGACAGAAACATAGCAGTGCTCATCAGTTTTGGCTGGTAGCAACCTGGCTAACTGTTAAATCACCACTGCAAGCTAATGTTGTCTTACTTCCATGGTGGCAAAATGCTAATCCAAAAAAAAGAAAATATATGCATTTTAATATCCTCCACGATTAACTGGAGTTCTTGGTTTGGCTGAGGGAGGACTGGAGCGGAAGTGAAGCAGCAGTTTAGCTCCAGGAACGCTAAGTGGAATGCGGGTGGAAGGTGCTGCAAGAGAAGGCTTTAGGTGTGTTCACTCTAAAATCTGATTTGTTGATCTTACTTTAAAAAATCTAGGAAACCGATTGCCTTGAAAAAGGTAAGTAAACATAACTATAAGTCTCAAGTTATGTTTACTTTGTATGTTCTAGTTGAGTTTACTTTAAATTTTGTTGTATTTACTTAATTTGGTAAAGTTGTTCCAACTTAAAAATGGCAAGTGAAATTAATTGTTCTTTCTAAGTAATACCAACTTAAGTAAAACAAGTGAGTCTGACTCAATAGAATCTAGGAAACCGATTGCCTTAAATAAATAAAGTAAGCACAACAAAGAATGATTAGTTTGCAGGATTATGGTTTATTTCAACAAAACTGCCATTGTGAGCTTCTTAAACCCAGGTCAGTGTTTATGGAGAAATTAAATTATACAATCAAAACAAATCCAGTTTTAAGCCTTAAAAAATATCAGCTATAAAATAAAATATATAATATAAAATAATGTTTTTAAAAATTTTGGAAATATTAAAACTAAATCTTTCTCACTGACTTTACTTTAGATTTCAACAGGATTCTATGGCACATTTTCAATCAACTTCAGTCAACTTACAAACTAAATGAAACATTTTACCCTTATGTCACACAATGTGCATTGAACTGTAATAGACAAGATTACACTGTAGCTCTTAACATTGTGCTACCTGTATTCTGCTGGCTACAAACTAGTCAATCACATCACACAACAGCATGTTAACAAGGCAGATATCCTAACTCCATCATGTACAAAATCCTTTTACACTTCTAATGTAAGATGTTGATGGCCATAGAACTTTTGGAAATTAAGTAAATATTCAAGAAAATAATTTCAGATATCTTGAATACCTGTATAAATCAACCTACTTTTGTGGTAAGTGTTATGTATTTTTTCTCATGACCAAACAGGAAAACATGAAAAAGCACACACACAACATTTTGTAGTCACTATTCAATAACTACTAACATTTACATTAAGATAACATTAATAGTTTGTTTTCTAGATGCAAGATTGGTAAAGGCATTCTACATGTCAAAAAAGAGACAGAAATTATATATATTATAACAACAAGCATTGGCCATACATAACACTTCTATTACTATTACCATTATTGGGGGGGAAATCTGTGTTTTAGTTTACTGATTCTATCATCTTACTTATTCCCTGACTTGACATCTCAAAATCACTCTGCTCTACTCTACACAAGATACATAAGGTACACAATATAAACTGAAATATGATGTGGCCAAAATCATCCACCTGTGACTGTAACTGTCTAAGAATTTTGCAGTGGTTATTAGTTGCAAATATTTCAGGTCAGTTTAACAAAGTATCTATGCTTGAGAATTCTTTACAGCACAGCCACCTACTGCAAAAGCGCATTTTTCAAGCTCTGAAGTTTTGGCCTCAGGTTACCTACACCTAGGTTGAGCATCACCCTCTGAATGAAGTCAAAGGTGTTCTTAAGACTTTTGGGATAATCTAGATGAAGAGCATAGATTAGTCCAAATATGAGACAAATAGCTTGTGCGTGGCTTTCAATGTCATCCATGACGAGATTACCTTCTAGTATGATACCAATGCTGGATGGTTCAAGGTGCAGGGCATTTGGACCTGGCTGCTGACTCTCTTCAGGTATAACAGTCACTACTCCAACAGGAACCTGTGTGAAATCCACAGTGGCATCCGAATTCTGCATATACAAAGAAAGGTCAAAACTGAGTTTAAGATTTTGTCTTTGCGGTTCAGAACCTTCAACATACCAAATAAGGTAATACTTACGAAGCAGAAATCCCTCCCATCATCACCGAGAAAAACTGGGAGGCATCACAGGACAGCAGTCCTCTTGGCTATGACATCATGGGTCTACCAGTGGGGGAGAAAAAGAGTGAAACTTACATACCGTCTGTACAGTAATTATGAGGCTTGGGGGGGGGCACTGTCAGAAAAGAAGCCTTTGCACATTTTCCTGCTTTTACGCAATAGTAATAAGAAGAAATGCTTACCCTTGTTTCAACCTGTGCAACGATCTCTGCAAGTGTCCTGCCAACATTTCCCTTTTTAGATTTGAAGATCTCAAGGAATTGTGGGGTATGGCGGTCCAAGGACTCAAAAAAGTCTTGCTCAAGATCTTTGCTTCCTACTCTGGTGAATTCTGCAAAAACCTTCAAAGACAAAACAGAACACAAACACAATATTTTGTACCAAGTTAAGAAATGACCACAATATCTTGGTGGATGTTTATTATGTATTTATTTAATATACTTGTTTGCTTACCTGTTGTTTTCTGAAAAGAGCTGGCCAGCGTTCCAACATCAGTTTCACAGAAGGTTGGTCTTCCACAATTTCTTTTCGTCTCAATGAGAAGGTTTTCCACAGCATCACTTGGATGATCATCCTTTTGGGAGTGTTCTCTTGATAGATGTACCTTAAGTGCATTGAAGGACTTAAATGTGCAGAGGCACTCTTTATGAACACATGGTAACGGTGACGTTCTTGTGTAACCACCATGTTTCAATCTATAATGTTTAAGTAGCGGCCCTCTTTTTTCACATGCAAAGTTGCAGAACTTACATGTCCACTGCATCACAGTTGGTCGTCAGTCTTCAAGCCACAAAGACAGCTCGTCAGCTGGAAAGTCACAAAAAGAGTTGTGGATTTAAATACAGTACAGACACCTGTGGTAAAACGTATCTCATAAAACACACACATAGATATACACACGTTTCCTTTGTGATTTGTGACTATTTATAAACAGCACTGGTATCAAACGTCTTTTTTCATTTGTTTATAAAATCAGCATTTTAACCCCCCAAAAATCCAATGCGCGTCCAGTGCACATCACGCCTCCGCATGGAAACTGTGTGTGTGCTTTCTCTGCTTGCCACTCTTTTTAATTTTGTAGCATCAACATCAAATTAGCATTTCAAATTAAACATGACGTGAATGCATTTGGGCAGGGCTCGTGCATGTAGCTAATGTCACAGGCTCTCAGCATGGCCGTTTTAGCTAGCTAACCTGGCTAACGTTAGCTCACATTCGCATTAGCCCGCCAGGAGATTTATCACAATGTACAGAAAAATGCTGCTAAAGTTCAGTTGTGAATAATGAAATCATAGCTGACAAATGTAAATACTCAGTAAAATTTAATAACTTACCTAGAGACTCAAAAAGCTTGCTGCTTCTTCCAAAAGTTTCTGTCCACACAGTTGCTGGACAGTCCTGCTCTACTGAGCATGTGCAAAGCCACGCGCTGCGTCCACTATAGTTTACTTCAGTCAAGTCAAGTCAATTTTATTTGTATAGCGCCAAATCATAACAAAAGTTATCTCAAGACGCTTTCACATAGAGTAGGTCTAGACCATACTCTTTAAAATATTATTTACAGAGACCCAACAGTTCCCACCATGAGCAAGCACTTGGCGACAGTGGCGAGGAAAAACTCCCTTTTAACAGGTAGAAACCTCGAGCAGAACCAGGCTCTGGGTGGGCGGCCATCTGCATCGACCGAGTTGGGTTGAAAGGGGAGGAGAGAGGGGGAGAGGGGAGACAGAACAGGAGGAGAGACAACAAATCAGACTAATAATAATAACAACTGCAGCAGTGAGTGTGGAGCAGGAACATGGGGGCAGTAGACGGCCGGCAATCACAGATCCAGACTCTGCAGCTCCAGAGGCAGAAATACCTGCAGAAAGTGAGAAGGCGAAAAAACACAGAAAGCACAAGGACTACCAGGAAGAAATGGAGTTGGTAGCCTGTATTAGTGGGATAGGAATGCGTACAGATAGAGAGGGAGAGGAGGAGAGAGAAGCTCAGTGCGTCCTAGGAAGTCCCCCAGCAGTCTTAAGCCTATAACAGCATAACTAAGGGATGGTTCAGGACTCACCTGAGCCAGCCCTAACTATAGGCTTTATCAAAAAAGGAACGTTTTTAGCATACTCTTAAACGAAGAGATGGTGTCTGCCTCCCGAACCCAAATTGGGAGCTGATTCCACAGAAGAGGAGCTTGATAACTAAAGGCTCTGGCTCCCATTCTACTTTTAGAAACTTTAGGTACCACAAGTAACCCTGCATTCTGTGAGCGTAGTGCTCTAGTGGGGTAATACGGTACTATCAGCTCTTTAAGATATGATGGTGCCTGACCAATAAGAGCTTTGTAAGTGAGGAGGACGACCTTAAATTCTATTCTAGATTTCACAGGGAGCCAGTGCAGAGAAGCTAATATCGGAGAAATATGTTCTCTTTTGCTAGTTCCTGTCAGTACACGTGCAGCCGCATTCTGGATCAGCTGAAGAGTCTTTAGAGACTTATCGGGGCAACCCGATAATAAAGAATTACAGTAATCTAACCTAGAAGTAACAAATGCATGAACTAGTTTTTCTGCATCTTTTTGAGACAGGATATGCCTGATTTTTATAATGTTACGTAAGTGGAAGAAGGCAGTCCTTGAAGTCTGTTTTATATGGGTATTAAAGGACATGTCCTGATCAAAGATTACTCCTAGACTCCTTACAGCGGTGCTAGAGGCCAGGGCAATGCCATCTAGAGTAACTATATCTATACATAGTGCGTCTCGCAGGTGTTTAGGACCCAGAACAATAACTTCAGTTTTGTCTGAGTTTAACAGCAAGAAATTGCAGGTCATCCAGTCTTTTATGTCCTTAATACATGCCTGAAGCTTGGCTAACTTACCGGTTTCATCTGGCTTTATCGATAAGTATAACTGAGTATCATCTGCATAGCAGTGAAAGTTTATGGAGTGTTTCCTGATAATATTGCCTAAAGGAAGCATATACAAGGTAAATAAAAGTGGTCCGAGCACTGAACCTTGTGGAACTCCATGACTAACTTCCGTGTGCACGGAGGATTCATCATTTACGTGGACAAACTGAAATCTATCCGATAAATACGACTGAAACCAGCTTAGTGCGGGTCCTTTGACGCCAATCAAATGCTCCAGTCTCTGTAATAGGATACAATGGTCAATGGTATCGAAAGCGGCACTGAGATCTAACAGAACAAGTACAGAGACAAATCCTTTATCTGACGCAATCAAAAGGTCGTTTGTCACTCTCACCAGTGCTGTCTCTGTGCTGTGAAATTCCCTAAATCCTGACTGAAAATCCTCAAATAAACTATTGCTGTTTAGAAAGTCACATAACTGATTAACGACCACTTTCTCAAGGATTTTGGAGAGAAAGGGAAGGTTAGATATAGGTCTATAATTGGCTAAAACCCCTGGATCAAGCGTAGGCTTTTTAAGAAGAGGTTTAATTACAGCTACTTTGAAGGACTGTGGTACATAGCCTGTTAATAAAGACAGATTGATCATGTCTAGTAAAGAAGTGCTAACTAAGGGTAAAACTTCTTTAAGCAGCCTGGTTGGGATGGGGTCTAAGAGGCAGGTTGTTGGTTTAGACGAAGAAATCATTGAAGTTAGTTGGTGAAGGTCAATTGGAGAAAAACAGTCTAAATATAAATCTGGTTCTACAGCTGCTTCTGAGGTTCCTGAAATTCCTGTACTCGAAGATATATCTGAACTAGCTGAGAGCACAAGATGATGAATTTTTTCTCTAATAGTTAGAATTTTATCATCAAAGAAGCTCATGAAGTTATTACTACTGAGAGCTCTGGGAATACATGGCTCAACAGAGCTCTGACTCTGTGTCAGCCTGGCTACAGTGCTGAAAAGAAACCTAGGGTTATTCCTATGTTCCTCTATTAGTGAGGAGTAATAGGCTCCTCTGGCATTACGGAGGGCCTTCCTGTATGTTCTAAGACTATCTTGCCAAACTAAATGAGTTTCCTCCAGTTTGGTGGAACGCCATTTCCTTTCTAATTTTCGCGATGTTTCTTTTAACTTGCGGGTTAAGGAGTTATACCATGGAGCTAACCTCTTTTGTTTTATTATTTTCTTTTTAATAGGAGCAATACAATCAAGGAACACAAGTTCACTTTACTCACATGAGCTTAGTTTTATAATCCTTTCAGGCAAAACGAGTATGTTACTGACATGACACGAGTTCAATCAACAGGATAGTGAGAAATAAGTAAAGTACACAAATGTAATTTAAGTGAGCATAGGTATTATCTTTTAGAGTGTTTAAAATATGCATTTTAATATCCTCATAATAATAAAGCTGTAGAGGCAGATTAGTGTAAACTAATTTAATTTGAAAACGTTCATGTTGGTCTCACCTTGTAGTTTGCGTCTCTTTGCACAGCTGTTTTATTTAATAATTTTTTACATTTTGCAGGCATCAGCAACATGGATCTCTGATGCCACCACAAACGAGTTTCCCCACACTTCCACACACATGCACAGAACTGACTCATGTCAATGATATATTTTTATGATTCAAATCCATTTACCACCTACAGAACATCTGAGGTTTAAGGTTATTTTTAGTTTACCAGTACATTAGATGTAATCACAACAGCTTCACTGTAATATCCACTGTAAGATATAACATTTCCAGCATTAATCAAAAGCACTTTAAACTCATACTTGTACAAACATAAGAAAGGACACAGTGTGACTGCTTTCCATTCATTACCCTCATATGACTCAAAGAAAGTCAAACCTTCAGAAAAGCTCCAAAGATCAGAACGGAAAAAAGAAAGAACATTCTTGCAGAGGACAAAAGAGACAAAGCTCTTTATACACACCCTATATTCAAATACTGGCTGCACTCTGCAGAGTCCCTAACCTGTATTACCAAGTGGGCAAAGCAGGCAACTGCCCCAGGGCCCCAGACTCTGAGGGTCCCCAGGTTTAACGGCTGCTTTACGGTAATTTGACCTTGAATTCAGTCACATAACTTTCATACCCAACAGTAAATGATAAAGTTGTCCATACCCACATTTTCAGTCATTTTCAGTCTTGTCTGCTTTGAACAAAGTAAGTCTGACAACGTGCCATCCAACCACATCTAAAGTCAAAGTGTCTCTAGCTGTTCTGAATGTCCATACTGGAAACCAGGGTAAAAATCCTGCTGTCATGTCCTCCTCCTGGCTGCACCCCCTGCCTCCTTGATCTCTCTCCAAAATTTCTGTCTTCCATGTGTCTTCGTAGTCTCAGCGTGATGAGTTTTACAATGACGTACTTTCGAACAGTCTCTCCTCAAACATAGTCGGACACAGTCTTCCCCAACTCTGACATCGGAAAGGTGTGGGTGGATGAGGTTTCAGACAATCTGGCAAATGCTGGAAGCATAGTAACACCTTTGCTCCCCCTCACAGGTCTGAAAAATTGTTGCTCCACTGTCCTTCTACCTGACCCTGTGTCTACACTGGATGCATGCCAGCCATGATGTTCAGTCAACCGTCTCAAATCAGCACAGCTGTCGACTGGTGCAATTACAGCGCATGTTGACTGCATCCCAACTACTGTCAGTTTCATGGTCTTGATCTAATTTTAAACAACAGCTCCAAATGAGAGCTACATACATCTGGGAGACCATTCTGTAAAAGCTGGATTTCTGGATTTCCACCGTTTCTGGCAATCAGGAAGAATGAACTAGGGCCCATATTTATCAGGCATCTCAGAGTAGAAAAAAAATCAAACCTAACTGGACAAAAATTCTTAGGGTGACACAATTTTGCTCTGGCTTTTAGGAGTAAAAGGCTTTTAACTTAACTTAGGAAATCACTTTCTCTCAACCAAAATTTAGGAGCGCTCCAGAGGAGTCCCAACCTGTTAGAAGTTGCCAGGTGATGACATTCAGGCAGAGATACTCACAATGAATTTCAACATCTCAATTGATAAGTGGTGACTCCTGAATTACCACCAAAATATTTATGATTAAGTGGTAACAGAAACAAAACAACATTAATGCCCCTGCAATTCATGAATAAAAGATACTTTTAAAAAGTTACATTATAGCAGAAAAGAGAAGGACAAATAGAACACAATGGTTTGACAAAAATAGCCACCCAAATAAGTGTAGTTCAAAATTACTTTTATATTTTACTGAAATATATTGCATTCAATTTGATCTGTCTCTTCTTGTTTTCTTCTGCCCCTGTCTCTTTGACCTTATTTCCCTCTTCCCCCTTTCTTTTGTTGTTCATGCAGATATCCACATCTTCCAAAGGCCAGGAGAATGATACATTAGTGGCAACCTGTCCAGAAATGTTGATTCTTTACGACAACAGGCTTAGATGACTCCTGTTGTCTCAGATCTACTGTATGTGAGCTCCTCAACCACCCCATTTTGTCTGTACTGTAAAAATCTGCCATCTTCCTCCTCCACCCCTTACCTGTGACTGATATGAGTGAAGTCATTTTAATAGTTGAGATAAAGCAGTTGCTAAATTCACTGTGTCTAGGTGTGTCTCTTGTAGGTAGAGGGTAAATGACTTTATAATATGATATTTTTAACTACAGTTTCTATCCATTCCCTTCTGTCAGATCTCTGATTTGATACCAGACAAAATCTTACAAAGATCACCACTTAAACACCAAAGCAACAGGGCTTGAACATGTCTGATGTACACACAAATTTTCACTTCTACTAAGAATTCTTGTGGTTGTAATGTTGGAGGAAGTGTTCACATCCAAGACTGAAACAGCCACTCCCTGATTCTGTTACAGCACCCAACAGCGGCACCCTATCCTTAGACTCTCCTTTCAGATAAGGATGGAAGATAAGGAAAAACCTGTGGGAACAGCTAAAAAAGCAACTGAGGAGAAATCCCTCCCCTGGGACAGACAGACATGCAATAAATGTGTCTAAATTAGATCAACATATTAAAATTACAGTATTAGCAATCAGCATGACAAACTTATAGATTGGTAACATACAGTATGTGAGGAATATGGATCCGGCAGATACTGTAGGGAAAAGTGAAATATGTGTCATGAACATTTACTGATATGTTTAGTATCAACATTTTGCTACGTTCATTAAAAATGTTCATCATGTTGATCAAAAGTAGCATTATTTTTTTTATCTATCTAACTATCTATCTTGATAAGTGTGATTATCAAATAATTAAATATTTCATAGATAGTAATTCTTTACAGTTACATTTTTTGTACAGTACCGATAAATACAGTACACAAAAGAAGAAGAAGAAGATAGGGAATAAGTGGGGGTACATACCTGTGGTTACAGTATTGTATGTCATTACAGGCTACAGTGTGAGCTACTGAACAACAATCTGCTGTTTGACAGGAATTTAAAGGTGCTGTAAGTGTTACTTTTTGTTTAAAAAAGTGTTTAATACCTCTATATTGTGACAAATATCACCGAAATAGAGTATTTGATCAGTAACATGGGTGTCCGAGAAATACTTTTTATGGCATTCCGTTTCCAATTTATCCAGTCAGGAGAGAGAGCTCAACAAAGAGACGTTCACAGGCGGACAGCAGGCAACACAGCTGCAGTGTGACTGACAGTGGCTGAGCAGGAGAAGCTCCCTGTTCCAGCGCTCCCAGGAATAGCTTATACCACCAAACATGCAAAGCTAAAGACTGCTGAAGAAAAGAAATGATAAAAGAAAGCTGCCAGAAAAAAAAAAGAGAGAGAGAGGGGAGTCATTGAAAACCCGTATTTACATCAGTGTGGCCTTTAATCTGTGGAAAAAACTCAAAGTTTAGAAGTGTTTGAAAAGTGATGCGTAGCTAGCCTGACTGCTTCTGGACAGGTGATTTTATTTCACTCAGCAGCTGCAGTGGCTCTACGGATCACTGTTAGCCAGCTAGGTTTGTTGGTTGTTTTTCCCCCTGATAGCTAACGTTAGTTTCGAACTGTCTCTGGACACTCGTCATTTCTGGTGGACTTTACAGCCAAGTGGATGACTTACACTGAAAGTATTTTTCACGACTGGTCATAAACAAGAATCAGGAAAAAACAACAATTAACAGCACTCTGTGAAACAACAGTGTCAATCAACATAAACCACCTCAGAAGACTCAAAGTCCCCTATAATTACACTGTTTTAACCTATACTGTCAGTAGGCCTACTTTACAACATACACAGTGATTAGTGAGGAGGCTGAAGAAGGGATCTGTTCGACCCTGGTGTTGCATTTATTGAAGCACTATGTGCAACTGAGTGACAAACCACAGCCAACCCAACACCTAGCCCAACCTCCTTTAAATACTCAATACAATGATCTGTCTTTTACCAGTGTCTCTGTATGTGTCTGCTTTTGTGGATCTATTTTTGTTCAGACCAATTTGAGTTTAAGACTGTGGTGTGAGGACATTTTGGCTGGTTCTAACTTCTTTAAAGGACTGTTTGAGGGTTAAGAACTGGTATTAAGGTTACGGTTAGAATTTGGTTAATATTCAATTTAGGCTAAGGACTAAGATTAAAAATTGAGTATAGAGATAATTTATTATTTCAGAGAAGGTCATCACAAGCACAAAAGTACAAACAAGACCTCAATCAATTTACCAACCGAATATCAAGTCTCTGATGATTTATTTTTCTAAAGGTGTACTGAAACAAGCCAGTGGCTTCCTGGAGGCAGAAGAAAAATAATTTGCAGTAATGGAAAGTAAATGATTAAGCTAAAGGGTGAAATGAACAGTATGGTACTTTAAGGCAATGAGCATTTCTCTTCATTGCTCAACAGTGACCTCAGCAGTGTGAGTGTCACTGCTGATGGAGTGAGAAAGAGGTCAAACTGCATATGGAAAGTTGTATCAGTCTGGTTGCTATAGAAAACAAAGTTAAACAACAATTAGCTATCTAAGTAGCACAAAAGTGATACAGAACAACACCAAGATGGCCAGATTAACATTATGAAGTCATAAACCTGTAATAACAATATTGTACACCCTTTACCGCTTGTTAAAGTTTTAAACGTATCACTGCTGATACAGTAGGTGCTGAACTGTGTTGCTTGGTTTCAATAATAATTACCGTAGTAACATAATTGGTTGAATGAATTGATCAAAAGCAAAGTACACTTTTTTTAAATAGGGACAAATCATATTATGAACAATTACTTTTAATTGCAATACAATTACAATCGGCTTTCTGAATATATTGGTTTAAATTAAAGTGCCTACATGGTGCATGCTCCTTTTTACACCATCAACAACCCAAGCCTTTCTCTCACACATGTCAATATACAGTAAATGTCCATAAGGTGTGTCCATGTGATCAAATTATTCTATTTATTACACAATAAGCTCTATAATGTCTCACAGTACAAGTTTTTATTTGTAATGTAGTGTTGGATGGGTACCCCACCCACCACGTGGACTGCTGAGAGGTCAAAAAGCACACATACACACAGGCTCAGATACACAACTACACGCTCACACCCAAAGAAAGCACACCCTTTCTCTATCACTCACAGTTACTCATTTACACATTTTGCAACATCAGGTAATACAGCAATTCAGCATTCACACCACCCACCCAACACATCCACCCCCTGACCATCCTGGCCTTCTATATAAAGTCCTCTGCTCTGTCCATCTGTCTTTTTCTAGCGCTAACTAACTGTTAGCCATGGATACGTTCAATTTTCTAATTCTGCTCTTATGGATGTGTGGCTGCAGGGCAGGAGGACAGGCACATCACAGGTGAGTCACACCCCAGAAATGATCATCTTCATCACAATGTTCATCATTGATAAATCATTTTAATAATATAACAATAAATATCCATAACAACAATCATAAATCAATTGTCAATTTACAATCACAAGAAAAGTAGCACATTTCTAAATGTGTGACTAGAACAGTAGAGTTAATTATCAAAAGGGTCAGTAAGTCATTTCCTGCCAATAAATTAATATATTAACTAATTAATTATTCAAATTTCTACATTTATCATTGCACTCAGTATTGATTTTATGGTGATTTTAATTATAATTTACTTCAGTTGTATCCCTATAATATTACTGCATCTATACAATATTCCTACAGCGATAACTCCCTGGATAGTGAGTTCATGTTAAGATTGTTTTTGTCTTCAGTGGTAGCGTTTCTCAACCTTTCTGGCTTAAGAAATAAAAATAATATAATGAACAGTTCACTGAATCAATAAAATGTGGAAAATCCAAAATATTTTGATTGTACTATGGGGCTAGGGTATTGGGGGTACTTGCGCTCAGTATTTATAAAATCTTACAGCCCTGCATTTCTGTACAAGTTGGTAGATGTTTGGCATAGAGTGTTGTTTCCTTCTCAAATTCATTACTGTAATCACTTCACGTGGGGAACTGCTGTTTTGTGGTATCAGTGTGAATTCTTTTTCAATCCCTATAAAGAGTGCCTTTAGTAATAGTGAGTTTATGGGGACTTAACGATTTTTTTTTAATCTGATGCCATATAATACTTCCTCCTATTATAAACTGCTATTTTTTTTAATCCTTTCAAGCAACTATAGGATTGTGTGAACTCTATTAATCATCACCTTTAATTAAAGGTTGTTCGTTCTTTTATTTAGTTACTGTCTTACTACCTTATTTCGCCCTGGTTTACAGAAAGGGAACAGGATATGTCACACTATTAAATAGTCTGACACATATTATGATGCAGTTGGTAAACTGCGGCCCGTTTCACAAAAGTGAGACTCGCAAATTGCGGATGAACTTGTGAGTCCAGCAGGGCTCTCACATGCTCATGCATGGGTCGAAATCATGCTGTTTGTTTTGATAAGTTGAACTCTTACAAGAGAAGGAACTGTCTCATGTTGCTAATTTGATTAAAATTGAATTAGATGCATCTGGACCTTGTTTATACAACCATAGAAATGTTTCTTCAAGTATTTAAAATAAATAACTCATCCATGGTAATATTTGGAAATCAATCTCTTCTCTCATGACCTTTTTAGGCATATTTACTATAAAGGGAATCAAGCAGATAGACTTTTAATCAAACCTTGACATGAAATTGTCCCTATGTCTTTCTTTCTTTTACAGCTTGCTGAAAACACAGAGAGAAGATGGTAGGTTGGTTTAAATCATTAAATAAATTTAGATTTATTCTTTAGCCTGCATTCATACACTTAAACACACAAATGAAATGGCAGACCAATCTAATTTTGAACTTAGGTACAACTTGGATGGCATGCTCACACAGAGCTGAGACAGTAGCACAGCATGTAATCCA
Organism: Lateolabrax maculatus; assembly: GCA_031216445.1. Lineage (NCBI taxonomy): Eukaryota > Metazoa > Chordata > Actinopteri > Acropomatiformes > Lateolabracidae > Lateolabrax > Lateolabrax maculatus. The sequence goes on from CM062207.1 coordinate 18,088,585, forward strand.
CTGCCTCCACCATACTGTCCTTGGGATGGATGTGGACTTTACCTCTTTGCCGTTCCTTATCTTTTCTATCCATTTCCAGAAAAACACACACACTGCACAAATGTGTTACACAGTGTTAACACTGCCTGAACATACACACAACAGATTACAGAGAAATAGCAATCCCCACTCAGAGCATTGAAAGTTTTCACCAAAGTATCACCAAACCGCTGTCTTAAGAAATGGTGGGTGTTGCTTTCACTTGTCCTAATACACAGCCTGGCCTGACATTCTGTATCATTATTATTATGCACCAGCCTGCTTACATTCACACCTTTTCTACTTCACCTGACACTGTTAACCCATGGTCTTCTTGTTGTGAGGCAGCACAGGTAACACCTGAACCACCATTAATATCCATAGCCAGTTTCATTCCATTCAGACTCATTTCCTGATAAGAGATCACCTTCACCAAATAATTAGAATTCATCAGTCAGTCAGTTGAATAATTTATAACGAAATCTTGCCAATAACTACATTTACTTATTTATCACAACAGTTTTGGTGGTAAAATGCTATTATATTGCTAATCCTAAATCTAATTTACCTTTTTAATATCCATCTGTCTATGTGTCTGTGTTGTGTTTGTGTTTCTCCAGCAGTAGTGCTGACATCCTGTGATTTCAACCAGGATAGTGACCCCTTCTGCAAGTTCAGTCAGGACAGCACAGACAACAGTGACTGGACAAGACACAAAGGCCAAACCCCGACACCTGGCACTGGCCCCAGTGGAGACTACCCTGATGGAAGTCAGTCCTGAATGATGGCATGGTGTATTTGAAATATTACATTTCTGTGCAGTTACCTCATCATGTACTGTATCAGGCCACGGTTGAGGTTAATATCGAGTCCTAGGTTGGAAACATTTACTTGATGAATACACGTCTTGCTTCTGTCTCAATCTGTCTTCAGAGGGCTTCTATATCTACCACGAGTGTGACAATGTGTCTAATGGACAGAAAGCTCGTCTGCTCAGCCCTGCCCTCTCGTCATCGGCCTCTCAGATCTGTGTCCAGTTTCAATACTACATGTATGGCTCAGACAGTCAGAATGCGTTGAGGGTTCTGACCAAGATGCCTGGTGCTGAGGAGGAGGTCTGGAAGAAGACCGGCATCCAGAGTCCCTCATGGCTGAAAGGCTCCGTCACCGTGTCCAAACCCAGCAGTCAGAGCATCACTGTGAGTGTTAACAGGTTACTGTAGGTGTTGCTTCAACAAGCAAAAGCTGAGAGCAGCAATATGGCAACTAAGATTTCTGTCAATTTGGTCATGACGGGAAATCATTATTCTGAAACTGATACTAAAATCACATATTGGAACACCTCAAACATCGTTGCGGTTATCAGTTTGACCACCATGTTTAAATCAGTGCAGTGTACATAAAACTGTATGTAATTGTAGTAGGAACATGTTATGGTGGTAACATAAGGTGGTAACCTTATGGTTACATAGTAGAAACAACACTGATTCTTCATACATAAATTAGTGCATTTAAAATCAAACCTCCTACTGTTATGTGAATATTAGGAGTCAGGCACATCAAGATAAACACTGGAGGCGCTGGAGAACTGGCACTAATTCTCCAGTCGTGTACCATTTAATCATTGCAGAAGAATGGGGCACAAGGAGATGATGTAATTTACAGAGCTCCAGTCAAAGCTCAAATTGACAAAAATGATTATACTGTTCATTTCATATATTCATATGAGTAAGGTTACAGTGTGCTCATCGCTCCACACAGATCTGATGTTTTCTTCTCTCCAGTTGAGCAGAAGCTTCAGTGGACATTTAATTCACATGCTTCATGTATATCATTCATTTAGGTGTGTTTCCATTGCACTTTGTTGCATTTTGCTTTTATCGATAATTAGACTTTTTTTTTGCTCTGGCAGATACGTCTGGCCCCTCTCCCATTCAAATTGATTTCCTCAGTACTGGCAGCACCGTTGTGTCGGGCGAGCCAATCATAACCGTTTATCTAGTACTAGGCGGGTTTAAAATGATAACTGACAGAGAGGAGCGCCGTTGAGGGATCTTTGTAAATAACCAAGAAGGCTGCGTGTGGAGCATTCCCTGGACCGCTACAGCAACAGTATTAAACGGTTGGATGGTAAATTTTTGTCTAAGAGAAGAACAAACAACTGCAATTAAACTTTATTTTAGTAAGAAATATGTGTTTGCCGTACTTCTGACAGGACGTACCGTACGACAGCATGGCATTTCGCTGCTTTGATTGGTTGTCTGTGCTTGTTGATAATGCCAATTGGAAATCAAAAATGAACTGAGAGGTTCCAGACTAATACGCATTTGTGAATTAGTCTGGCGATGCCAGGCTATTTCCACTGGAAATGCACTTATTGTATTACAACTACAAAGTTGAGCTGAAAGAGCCACAACTGACTGTGACACAGGTTAAGTGCCACGAGAATCCATCCAATCTAACCAGACTGCAGAGCTGAAATCAATCTATAACTCGTATGCAAAGTTTTTGCTTCAGTAAAACTGCTTTTTCATATTGTCATGTGGTGTGGTAATGGTTTCTCTGTGTCTATAGATTGTGTTTGAGGCCCAGAGAGGCTTCACTCCTTCCTGTGACACAGCTCTGGACAACATTGTCATTACTGAAGGAGCATGTCCCTGTGAGTTTACATACATGCATGCACACAATCACTTACACACACACTCACATATTGGTGTATCACTGATCGTCTAAATGTTTTGTTCACAGCTTGTGTTACTGGCTGTGATTTTGACACTCTTGGTGATCTGTGTGGGTGGATGACTCAAACTGAAAATCCTGATGTGTTTGGCTTTGAGCAGTGGCTTGGGCCAACAGACACTCCAGGCACTGGACCTGATGATGACTTCTCTAAACCTGGATGTAAGTGGTTCTTTTTTTCAAAAGTCTGTATGGAAATTACTATGTCACATAATCTGCCATAATGCATATGAAAGAACATTAACAGAAAAGCTTAAACGTACATTTGCAATTGCTAATTCACATTTCCCTATAAGAGTGCACTTTTTCAAAACTTTTCACACAGTTCTCTTTAGCAACACGCAGCTCAGCAGTTCATCTCATATCCAAAATGCACCAATGCAACCAAAACACCTGATACATTTCAGGATCAACATTTGTCTGTCAACAGGAACACTGGCATTCATTATATAATGAGCATAAAATCACTAACAACAACATTACAATCAGTGTTAACCAAAATTCCTAACAAAAATGTGGTCACTTCTTTACTACATGACTCTTGGTTCTTCACAGTTAAAGAGATAAATCAGAAATGTTGCAATATGCTTTATTAGGCTTTTTTTTTCTTTTTTTTTTTGGTTGTTGCCATTCACAAAATGAAACTAAAGTGATTGTAGTAATGCAATACAAAACTGTACTTTGTAAGTATACATGCTTGTATAGGAGAGCTACGGATGAAGTAATACAACACTGCTCGTTGACACCGTGTTCTCAAGTTCTCATCCACGTCGCATCTCATGTCCTGTCTTGCAATACACCTGGGAACGGATCTTTCTGATCCCTGATCCACCCTGGCAATCTTCTGAAGATAAGTCCAGACATCTAGCAGCCATTGTGTCCAACAGGGACATCTGATCATGTGGCTGGTGATCATAAACTTTCCACCTCTATGAGGAAAATAATTCCTCTGTGTGGTTGAGAAATAGAGTGTAAGGTTCTTTTTTTCCTCAGCTGGCACAAGTCTTTTATAGAGGTTTTCAAGGAATGTCAGTGTCCCAATTAGGGGTTAATGCCTTTTTTATTTTTTATATTATTTCATGTAAATCAAACAGTTTTGGCAATAGTATGTAACGTGCATAATGGAGGTTCAGTAAATACACAGTTTTGGTGGTGGTTGTGTCTGAGTGAGAAAAAACATGTGAAAAATGTGGTTATTGAATCGATTTTGTGTCCAAAAAAGTTGATCCACAGTTTAGTCCACATTGACTTCCGCTGTGCCGACTGTGTGAAACGTTTTGAAAAAATTAACTGCTATAGAGAAATGTGACATGTTACTGTGTCCATGTCATGTATTTGTACAATAGGAGAAGAAGCAAAGTAGCTAAAAAAATACAATAAAAAAGAGTCACATAACACTGAATGAAACGGTAGTAACTCTTGATCAATGTTATATACCACAATCAAACTGTTGTCAAATGTTAACCTTTTGACATTAAATAAATGCACATTGTGTGGGATAAAGAACAGATCATCAACAGGATAAAGTCTTTATTTGATTTTATTTTGTTTTTTTGAATAGTCGGCGCCTACATGTTGTTAGATTCATTTTCTGCTGTCGCTGGGGAAAAGGCTCAGATCTTAAGTCCTCTAATAACCCCCACTTCTGGATGTCTGGACCTCACCTTCCACTACTACTTGTACGGCACCAGCACAACCATGGAGCTCAGCGTCCACACCATCACCACAGGTAAAAGACAGCATATATTGTGATGACCATAAGGACAGGAACTCAGAGAGCATGGAAATATTAGTTTGGCTTGAATTTGTATTTCTATTTACCAGGTGGAAGCCTTGGACCTGCTCTCTTCACTGTCAGGGGGAACCAGGGTCAAGGCTGGAAGCCTGCAGAGATCCAATACCTGGGAACTGCAGCCATTCAGGTAAATACTAGAAAACTCTTTGTGTATCTGTATATGTGTATGTGTGTGGGAATAGGTGTATATTAACTTTCTTGTCACATTTATATGTATTTCAGTTTGTGATTGTGGGTACCTTTGGAGAAACTCCTCAGACAGATATTGCTGTTGATGCTGTGTGTGTCTTGGCCTGCAAAGGTGAGAAACTGACAAGAGGGAACTCAAGTTACTTTCTGCACAGTCAGAAATACATATATGCTGTGTCATTGACATGATTTCATGAGAAACATTTGAGACTATTTATTTTTCATTCATAGCTCAGCCAACAACTCCTGTGCCGCCGGTAACCACGCCAAAACCAACTTCTCCCAGACCGACTACACCAAAACCAACTACGCCAAAACCAACAACTCCCGGGCCAACAACGCCAAAACCAACAACTCCTAAACCGACTACGCCAAAACCAACAACTCCCAGACCAACTACGCCAAAACCAACTACGCCAAAACCAACAACTCCCGGGCCAACAACGCCAAAACCAACAACTCCTAAACCGACTACGCCAAAACCAACAACTCCCGGGCCAACAACGCCAAAACCAACAACTCCTAAACCGACTACGCCAAAACCAACAACTCCCGGGCCAACAACGCCAAAACCAACAACTCCTAAACCGACTACGCCAAAACCAACAACTCCCGGGCCAACAACGCCAAAACCAACAACTCCTAAACCGACTACGCCAAAACCAACAACTCCCGGGCCAACAACGCCAAAGCCAACAACTCCTAAACCGACTACACCAAAACCAACAACTCCTGGGCCAACAACGCCAAAACCAACAACTCCAGGACCAACTACACCAAAACCAACAACTCCCAGACCAACAACGGCAAAACCAACACCAGGCCCCTCTACACCTAAACCATCAACTCCAGTCCCGACTACACTGAAACCAACAACTGTTGGTCCATCAACACCTAAACCAACAACTCCTCAACCAACTACACCCAAACCAACTACACCAAAGCCATCCACTCCTAGACCAACTACACCTAAACCGACAACTCCTCAACCAACTACACCCAAACCAACTACAACAAAGCCACCTAGTATGATATGTCCTTTTCAGAATTTGGTTTTGGTTACCAATATTAACCCATTTATAATTATTTCTTTCTGTCTTTCTTTCTTTCTTTCTTTCTTATATTTATTTTCTCTATTTTTCATTAACCAATTATTTGAATTTCTTTCTGCTGTACAGAACCATGCCCTCCTGATGCAGAGTATATTGACTGTGGTCCGGCTTGTATCCCCACCTGTATGGAACCCTCCACCAACTGTTCTGGCTCCTGTATCAGTGGCTGCTTCTGCAAACCAGGGTTTGTCTTCAAGGGACGGCGCTGTGTGCCACTTGAGAAATGTGGCTGTTTGGATGACCACAATAACTATTATGAGGTCAGATGTCCTACTTAATATTCCCATGTGCATAAATGACAAGAAAGTTGTACTATGTAGTTGTAGTGACACACAGTACACCCTGCTGAGTATTGATCCTTTGTTCAATTTGGTTTCAGCCTGGTGAGATCTTATTTGGTGATGGCTGTTCAAAGCTGTGTCGCTGTGTAGGGAACTACACTTTGGAATGCGTTGATAACTCCTGTGACCCCACTGAAGAGTGTCGCGAGGTTAATGGTGTTACAGGCTGCTATCCAAAAGGTAATAATGTCCAGTAAATTGTCAAGGAATTGGTACAGGAACTGGTAGTAGCAGCTTGAAACAGTCTTGTTTGAAGTAATGTGTTGTCCAACCACACCTGAAGGCAAAAGTATCTAGAACTGTTCGTAATGACCACACTCAAGGAGAAGGACAAGCCCTGCCTTTTTCTCACCTCTGTGCCTGTGGCCAATTATTGCGTTAAGTGGGCATGCTTGACAAATTGGTTCCAGATTTTCTAACATCTGAAATGTTTGTCGACAATTGCTTGTGTTAAATATACCGACCCTTTAGAAACTTAGGAGTGTTGATCAACGAAGGTCTGGTCACACTGCAGAATCCAAAATGAAGGAGCTATCATTTTAGCCAAAGCTATTTCATAAACTACGTCTGTGGCGAAATAGAAAAGTGCAGTGCAAAATCCCTGTGGCGTGGTTTGCAATATAAAGGCACAACTCTGTGTTACTAAATGTGAACTTACTAGTGAGCTAGCTCAAGTTGCTAGCTTGGTGGTTACACTTTGCTGCTCCAGCCAGACTTGTCCAAGTGTAATAAGTAGCTTATGGTGGCTAATGTTAGAAAGCTTTACATACATATTGCTATGTAACTGACATAACTGAGTCAGTTTGGTGACTTTATGATTATTCATTACTTGCGCTGCTGTTACTCTACATTTTAGCTTTTACCATTTCCCTGTACCTCTCAATTGTGACCACAGTGACTGCTGTTCAGCAAAAGTTATATACCCCCCTGATGACCCCCTGATATAAGCTAATTTGGTCCCAGGGGATATGTTGTCACCATCTGCTGTATTCTATAGAGATAGGGGTTTAGTTAGGGCTTTCTCAATCTTTAAATTACTGGTCAGATCAGTGAAACATATCTGTAATAAAATAGCTGTTAACATACAGTTTTTCATTTGTTATTTCCCTAGGCACATCCACATGCATAGCGTCTGGTGATCCCCACTACACCACCTTTGACAAACGCAAGTACAACTTCATGGGCAACTGCAGCTATTTGATGTCTGGATCCTGCAATGAAACAACTCTGCCATACTTTGAGGTCCATGCCGACAATGAAAATCGCTATAACAGGCCCACCATTTCCTATGTGAAAGCCGTACATGTATATGTACACATGGTGAAGATCTCCATCCTGAAAGGTGGCACTGTGCAGGTAAGAAATTTGGGGAGGAACTAACACAGTTTAACAAACTGGGAGGCAGGGTGATATTAACTTAAAATGCACCTTTAAGTTTCTGTACATTGAGATTTTTTGATAATTGACTGTTTCTATTTCCTCAGTAATCACTGAATTTGTCATTCACTCCTGCTTTCCTCATACAGTTGAATGGGACCAACGTAAACCTGCCAGTGACTCCGGCCCCTGGTGTCTCTGTGTTCAAATCAGGAAAGCACTACACTGTGTCAATGAAGTTTGGTGTAACTGTTCGCTATGATGGAATCCACTTCATGGATATCAAAGTGATCAAAGAGTGAGTGAAGACTGAAGTCTCTTTACATGTACTCTTACCCCTACCCCACACAGAATCCTGTTTCTAATGGAAGTTTTGGAATGATGCTGAAAATAACCTTAGATAATCAATGAAAACAATGAATGAAAACACTTTACATGGTTGAAATGAAAACAAGTCACAAACTCTTGGATATGGTGGATAAGTAGCGGGATGTAGCTCAAACTCAATTGTTGCCCTCACTTCCACAAATCACTAACTTGCAGATTTTCTTGTAATCTGCAGCTATCAGAACAAGCTGTGTGGACTGTGTGGAGATTACGATGGAGATGCCAAAGATGACTTCCGTAAACCAGATGGATTGTTGACCAACAGTGCCAATGACTTTGGACACAGCTGGAACACTGATCCAGAGTGATTAGAATACATTAATATTCCTACAGACACCCACATACACACTTTAAGGACTTAATTGGACTCTGCCAATGTCCATATCTCTGTGTATATCAAAATAAATGTAAAGAGTCAGCTCACCCAACTCACAATAAAACATGTTTTCATAGTTTTAAAATAAAAACTGGAACTGGAAGCTGGAATGAAATAAAAAACAGTTTAAACAATCCTTGGCATTGTGAAAAGAAGTAGGATGAAACAACATTTCATAATACTGAACTGAGTTTTAAAATTAGATTAAGATTTTGTATCAGTTTCTGTTGTCTTTTATTTTGTATGACTATTTATTTTATGATGTCTTTTTGATTTATTTAATATTGACCATGTTAGGCCTCCATACTATACAACTATACATAGATTAATTACCCCTTCATTGTGATTGCTAGGGGAAAAAACAAACAAACCAACACACACAGAGCTTTTCTAACTCACTGTCTATGTTGACAGGTGTAATAAGAAACCCAACACCACCATCCCTGTGTGTGATGAAGGAGAACAGGAAGTGTATAAAAGCAATGGATACTGTGGCATTCTGTTGGACAAAAAGGGTCCCTTCGCTGTGTGCCACCCCAAAGTCAACCCCAATGTAAGTCGAACAAATTAAAGCCCACATCAAACTTTTTTTGATGTTGATGTGAAGAATTTGTGTGTACCTACATACAGTAAAACACAAGCAGTGCAGTTTCATTAAAATAATCCACTGGTGCTTAGACTGAGTTGGCAACCATTTTTGGATTAAGTGGCAATTTCCATTCTGTTTTAGTCCATTTTTGTAAAGAGTCATTTTTACCAGAGAAGAGTCTGAAGCAGGAAAGAAGCCAAAAAACAGGGAGGTTTAAGATGAAGAGATAGAATTGAGCATTGTAACTCAAGAAACTATGTGTGTTTACAGAATTACTTCAGAGACTGTATCTTTGATCTGTGTGAGCTGGATGGAGCCAAGCCCATTCTGTGTGAAGCCATCGAAGCCTACGTCAACGAATGCCAGGACCGCGGGGTCAACATCGGACCCTGGAGGAATGAAACCTTCTGCCGTGAGTATTAGGTGAACAAATGGATGGAACGATTGAACGATTGGTAAATGTAGGAACTGCTTCCCAGGTGTCACTAAGGTTTCTTATTTGATCTTAGCCTGTATTTATCATGCATTGCTCTGAAATCACTCTCAACTGGCAGAATGCAGATTTACAACAGCGTTGATTCTATCAGCAATAAATCCAACTTAATAATGTGCACAACGAAGGTCCTCAGTTTCTGCATTAAAATGTTTACCTTTGTTTGATTTTTCAAAGTGCAACTGTCGGAAACAAAAAGTCAAAAAGACAAAACTACAACACGTGATCATTTTTTCTGTCTTCTTTGTGTGTTTTCTTTGTGGCTCTTTGTGTCATAAAACAGTAACATCACACTCTTCCATTTATCGTTCTACTGCTGAAAGTCGTTGTAGGAAGCTTCAGAAACATACGTGTTGAAAGGGTGTATTTAGTACTGGTAGTTTCAGAGCAATGCCTAGGTGTGATTCTGAGGCACTTAATAAAGGCCATGGTCTCAGCCTGTGCCTCTATGCCAGTCTTATTACTAACTTCAGTCTCCTATCCTCCCCCTAGCTCTGCACTGCCCCCCCAACAGCCACTATGAGCCCTGTGCAGACCCCTGTCATGAGACATGTTTTGGGAAGCCTCCCTCTTGTGGTGGGCCCTGCTCTGAGGCCTGTGTGTGTGATCCCGGCTACGTCCTGAGTGCCGGCAAGTGCGTCAAGAAGAGTTTGTGTGGCTGCAAATACACCAATGGCCAGTATTATGAGGTAATGTTAGTTTGATAAGCCAAGAGGGAATAGTGTTTGTGTGTGTGTGTGTGTGTGTGTGTGTGTGTGTGTAGGTGTGTGTGTGTGTGTGTGTGTCATATTTACCATACAAGACCATCTTCAATTTAAGCTTCCTCCTGCTAACACAGTTGAAATGTGTGTGTGTATGTGTGTGTGTGTGCGTGCCAGCCTGGAGAGGAGTTTTATGTGGAGGACTGTAAGCTGAAGTGTAGGTGTGATGCTCCATTTGTTACCTGTATGGCCTCTGAATGCCCCCCAGTGCACGAGTGTAAACTCCAGGATGGAGAGCTGGGATGCTATCCCTCCGGTAAGTTTACACCCTTCGCACTACACACAGTCACTGAACTGGACATAAATTATATTGTACTCACTGTAGCAGCATAACATAATGACATCCCATTGCTATAGTTTAGCTGAATATTTTTATCCTGATCCAAAATAGTGTTCATTCATGATTTAAAAACTGCAAACAAATTTTTGTGATCACTTTTAGTAAGTAAGTAAGGCTTTACCTTAGACACTCTGCCGCGGTTGCTGTATTAACAACGTCCTGACAACACTTCCAGGCTGAGCCACTAGCTTCTCTGACTCAATACAATCTCCCATTGACAGTTTATTTTGGTATTTGTAAAAAACTGATATGTACCAAGGGTTTACTACATTCTAAGATACATAAGTATTTGTTACAACACTTTCTATTAGTATTTTGCATGGTTGAATTGTGATTTTAAGAAAGTTAAACAATGATTCAGCCCGTCCCTCTTCTGCTTTTGTCACAACCATGTCAAGTCAAGTAAATTTTATTTGTATAGCACCAAATCATAACAAAAGTTATTTCAAGACATTTTTCACATAGAGTAGGTCTAGACCATACTCTTTAAAATATTATTTACAGTGACCCAACAGTTCCCACCATGAGCAAGCACTTGAAGACAGTGGTCAGGAAAAACTTGAGCAGAACCAGGCTCTAGGTGGGCGGCCATCTGCATTGACCAAGTTGGGTTGAAAGGGGAGGAGAGAGGGGGAGAGGGGAGACAGAGCAGGAGGAGAAACAACAAATCAGACTAATAATAATAACAACTGCAGCAGTGAGTGTGGAGCAGGAACATGGGGGCAGTAGTAGTAGTAGAAAGTTATTCAACGTTAATAAAATCATTGCCTTCTTTGTTAAATTGATGAGGTGCTTATTTTTACTCCAGTACCTTGATAAATACCCATGTGTCTTAGAATTTGGACGGATCTGAAAAATTAGATTGAGCAATGCAAGCCAGTCAAACTGAAGACAACCCAGATGTTGCCTGATATTAGACACAATTGTCAACTTGTTACACTCCATTTTGTGGAGTGGGCCAATTCAAAGGTCTGGACCCAGGCAAACCTAGAAGTGGTTTGATTTTTAATAACTGTTAAAACATCTTTGCATAGGCACATTCTGCTTGCTGCATTTGCTTGGATGTTCTTTTTTCAGTAATGTTATTCATAGAACTGAGATTGTTGAAGTAACTTAAAGTTCTTTCAACTTGACATATCTGTCTAAGGAGAAAAGCAGTCAGACATATCTGAGAACTGTTATCGTGTCATTTTTTTATTGAGAGTTTAAAGTTAAGGGAAACCATAAGTCAGCTGCTTGTAGCCACTGTTAGCAAACAGCTGAGGCTGTTGTAGCTGGATGTTTTGGGTTGTTCAGGCTTCTTGTCCCTTTTTCTCAGGCTCTCAGGACTGTGTGGTGTCTGGAGATCCTCACTACAACACGTTTGACAAGAAGTTTTACAGCTTCATGGGAACATGTACCTATACACTGGCCAGAACCTGCAAGAACAACACAGGTAAGAACACTTAAACATTATGTAATTTAAAAACCATATATGTGAAATGTCCAAAAACCACATATGCCTAAAGTACATGAGAACATTTTGTTTCTCGTGGAAATATTTGGCAATATACTGCACAAGGTGAACTGTGCAAAAAATCGGATGAGTTAGATTAATGCCCTCTATGTTATTTGAATGTATTGTGGTGTACGCATCATTTGAAGTAGACGTGTGCATGTGTCATCTAAATATGGTTGCAACTGGGCAATGCATTTAAGAACTGTGGCAGGTGGAGAATTTTGCAGCATTTTTAGACATTAAAAAAAGAAAAAGACTGCCCTGCACCCTCTCTAATACACACCCCACATCTTAACAACTACTGTACCTTGATCACATCGCTTTTAACTCATCTTCAACCCTAACCTGATTCCTGATAACTGCATGTGATTTGGGTTAACACATGAAAATTAGTATCAGATATTTGGCCTTCATCTCGTGGTAAAACCCGAGCCATGCTGGACCTTTGAGGGTGATATTTGAGTATAAAGTAAAATCTGAACAATACATCAGCCAAAGTTAATTTTTAATAGAAACACAGAGTATCCTTGGTTATGTACAGTGCTGTGCTTCCTGTGCAGGTCCTTGGTTCTCAGTGGAAGGGAAGAATGAGGAGAGAGGAGTGTCTGGAGTGTCTTACCTGAGAAAACTCTATGTCACTGTGAATGGGATTACCGTGACCCTGATGAAGACCAGGAAGACGCTGGTCAGTATGGACAACATCTACACCAGTTTTCTTTTACGAGCTGTCAGTATCACAGGAGGATGACTGGGCAAAACACGCGCATATACATGTCAGATGCCACACAACAGCTGTATCACTCTCTGTGTATCAATCTTAATCTTCAGGTTTAGTGAAATTAAAACTCAAAGTCTGGTCCTTGTTCTCTTTGCCTTTTTATTTGATCTTATCCTCGTTCCTTGACTTTTATCTCTTTTTAATGCCATAATCTGCCAGCAATCTGCCCACACACTTCCCTCTCATCATATTCTGTGCTCATCTGTTTGATGTGTCCCCAGATCAAACAGGTTTTCTCAGAGCCAGTGCTCCTTCATCTTATCCTACAGCTGGACAGCCAGAGATCTAAATCCCTGTGTACTGGGTTTTTCATTCATTGCTCTTACAATCTGTGGTGCATCAAATTTGAAAAGCTGTTTGACGTGTCGTCTCTTCTCCCTTCCCTCCGGCAGGTGAACGGATTGCGGGTGGCACTCCCTCACTCCCCCTCTCCTCTCATCTCTCTCAGTCTTGCCGGTCAGTACATCACCCTCCGGACACCCTTCGGCCTCCAGGTGCGCTGGGATGGAAATCATTACGTCCAGATCTCAGTTCCCAGGTTGGTATAGAGGTTTGTTCAAAATTAACAATCAGGAGGTCACACCCTCAGAGATTGACCTTCCTCTCCAGGTATTTTGATAATGTTTTCAAATATGGCTGTTGTCTGAATAAAATCAACGCCCTGAATGATACTTTATATTTTAGGATCTCCTTTGTTGCTTCCATACATGTGACAGTGCATTCAACTTTTTTTATTCTCTTTTACATACATACATAAATACAGCAGATAAATGTTTCCATCATTTTCCATCTTCTCATTGATAATTAATGTTTTTAAAAAGTATGAAGCGCCTTAGAAATTAGAGATATAAGAGAACTTTGTAATAGTTAATAACACTAAAGTAGGAACTAAGGAGCCGAGGAGAGTTCATGTAAGTCATTTAATTTCTCATTAACTCAAACAAAGCATCTGAGACAGACTCATACGGGACACTAAAAACAACCTAAAACTGAATTGATGATCTGCATGTCTGGACTCAGACAAAATGTAGAAACATATGAAAACTAATTTTACTTCTGATGAGATACTCTGAAATGATGAAGACTAAAAGTGTGTTTAGACTGTACATGAAGCAGATTTTAACCTGTTTATTCAATCCATGTTTCTTTTCCCCAGTACAGCGAGTGGAACTCCACTGCTTTCAGTTATTTGACTCCAGACCCCTCTTCTTTTCTTTTCATCTCCATACATTCATCAGTCATCCATTTTTCAAATAGGTTGAAACATTTTCAAGTCTTTCGGATGCTACTTCACCTCAGTTCATGCCACCCTGAGTGACTACACATCCATTTGTGTCTTTGGACTGACAGGATATGCAGAAACACAACCTAAAAGACAGAATTATGTGGGCTGGGTGCCCAACAGATAGTTTTAATTCTTCTCTTTTCAAAATGCAGCCAAGATATAATGGTCTGGAGAAAATCAGAATCTAACTGCTGTCAGAGTTTAATCTCTGTGTCGGCTGACACAACTAAATAGGTATATATCATGAAAACTGCTTAAGACATCAGCTGTAGGTCAAAGGACATACAGATCTGCTATTTTTAATAAATCCTCCCAACATTCTTAATACGTCGGTTATATATCTTCAATTGACGATGCCCTGACTAATAGTATGAAATGAAGAGATTTATGTTTCTAGAATTCCTGGTGGGCCAAACAGTATTTAGCCTTTAAAGTCTTCCTAAGACATTCACTGTCATCTTTTAATCTCTTTGCCTTCATCCCTCCAGTTCCTACTACAACCAGATGTGTGGCCTCTGTGGTAACTATGATGGGAACCCAGGCAACGACTTCACCAAACCAGATGGCTCTCTGGTAGGAAATGTCAATGACTTTGGGAACAGCTGGCAGACAGAGGAGGATGAGGATGACTCGTGAGTTTACACACAACATTCTTGGAAATTCAAGCATGTGACTGAGCTACATGTGACTAGGCTTATGGATGGACTCTATCATATGTGCGTGCATTCACTGCAACTAATAGTTTGGGAATGACAACAAAACATTATATAAACTAAGCAATGTGTGGATTTATACTTGTGTGTGAACGGGACATTTCGAGCTCAAACATTTTTACATTACATTAACTCTATTTTGTAGATATTATTATTATGCAAAGAATAACTAATAAAATGTCAAACGTGATTGTCTCAAAATGTCGCACTGCTGCACTCAGAATTGAGACACACATAATGGCATAGATTTCAAACCAACTAACTAAATTCTTCCTGCAATAATTCTTGAAGATAAATAAAACTGAATGGACTGTTAGTTTAATAACAGAAAGAAAAAGGTTAAATGTGACTTGTTGCTGTGCTTGCATTGATCAGGTGTACCCCAGGCACCAAGCCTGACCCAGATTGTGACCCCAAACTTGAGGCTGAGGTGGTTAAACCAGACAAATGTGGCAAAATCAAAGACCCTGCTGGACCCTTCAGGTGAGAATACAGCTTTTATTCCATAAAAAATCAGTGTGGTGCCCTATTACAGTTACATGAATACAAAAAATGTGGGATTGGCTTGTCAAAGATTTGTTTTGGGCTATGGCCCTGTGACAGCAATGCGACTACTCTGCAGGACATTTATTGAAAATATGAGGGCTTGAAATATATTGAACATGAGGATGGAGATCAGAGGTTAATTATGAAGTAATCGTAGAAAGCTTTATAAACACGTATACCTTTTTAGACTTTATACCTGGAAATCTAACTATCAATTTACACACCTTTCAGTAAAATCTTCAGTAATTTTATATTTTATTTTACTGTATGAACCTTTAGCTTTTCACCTTAAGTCAACATGGGAACAAGTCAAGTCAAATACATTTTATTTGTAGAGCACCAAATCATAACAAAAGTTATCTCAAGACACTTTTCACATAGAGTAGGTCTAGACCATACTCTTTAAAATATTATTTACAGAGACCCAACAGTTCCCACCATGAGCAAGCACTTGGCAACAGTGGTGAGAAAAAACTCCCTTTTAACAGGTAGAAACCTCGAGCAGAACCAGGCTCTGGGTGGGCGGCCATCTGCATCGACTGAATTGGGTTGAAAGGGGAGGAGAGAGGGGGAGAGGGGAGACAGAACAGGAGGACAGACAACAAATCAGACTAATAATATGTTACAGATGCAACATCTCTGTTTGTTTAGAACAACAGAGATTTTGTTTCAGCACTTGTTTATCTGGTGGGTGGGGGTGTATCAGATTACATACTGTGGACAAAGGGTAGTCAGAGGATGTGATTGTAGATAATAATATTTTCAAATTATGCATGTGATTTCTCTTCCATCTCCCCTCATTTTCTTACATCTCTCTACTGTCAGAATGCCCAATAAAAGCATTAAAATGCCCACAACATATATTTAAAATATATATATACTTTCTGACTACTTGGACACTGTAGATTTTAGCACACGTGCTGCATCTGTTGGAGACTGTTTTTTAGTAGAGGATAAATTCACATTTGGTGCAGTGGTAAGTATTCCCAGACAGTGCATGTAAGATTGAGTCCAAATAAACTATATTCCTGAATTATGTCATCAGGGGGCTTATAAACTTTGTTTATGCTCATGCAAGACACTGTGGCACAGGGCTCTGCAGATGTTGCATGGGCTCAAGCACGCACAGAGGCATTTATACTCAAGGCATTAAGAAACACAAAGTCAACAAGTGTTACCAGATCACCAGACATACTCATAGTTTCGACCTGGTCTTGTTAAGTTTGACTTCGGTTTTTTGAAAATGTTAGAATACCTTATTATCCGAGCCCACAATCTCTCTCTGAGGTTAGGTGGTTTAGAATGTCTTCTCATGTATTTCATATATACATTTTTAAATTTGTATGTTTTACAAGGATTGAGTTTGGAAGTGTTAAGGGGATGGTACAAGTGAAATCAGCAGCATGTCATTAGTTGTTCAGTGCCATGCTGTCACACAGGAGATGTCTGGCTTCTCTCTGTCCTTCACTGAGCTTTAGTGTGTTGGTCCATCGTCCTTCTCCACCCAAACTTGTTGTGTTTTTCTCTGTTCCAGGGAGTGTATCAGTGTGGTGAACCCCACTCCATTTTTCCAGAGCTGTGTGTATGACATGTGTCAGTTTAATGGCCAGCAGCATGTGTTATGTGACCAGCTGCAGGCCTACACTGATGCATGCCAGAACGCTGGAGCCAAAGTCCATCAGTGGAGGACTCCAGACTTCTGTCGTGAGTCTTCAGTATTTTAACATGACAAACTGACTTTTTTTCAAAGAGGATCATCTTCGTCTCTGCTTCTCGCTGGTGCACAGGTCATCATAAGTGCACAGGTCATCTTGAGAGCATCTTCTTCAGGCGTAACATGGGGACGCTCACACTACAGAATAGAGTGTTCCTGTCATTCCAAATGCAGTCATTGATTTCTTCAATAACAGAGTTGGAGAATGTGTATATCTTGTAACAATTCTGATGAAAGAAAAAGTTACTGCATTTGATTATATTAGAGATGTGGCTGTGGGGAGGGCAAGGCTCGCTTGGTCAGTCACTTAGTCCAGAGTGAAATATCTAAACAATTGGTACAGACACTCATGTTCCCCACAGGAACTTTGTTTTTTTACGATCATCATGTCAGTTTAACAGTTTAACATCTTTGTTTCACATGCAAAGCATTTTAGCATGACAAAACTTTCCACTGCTGCGCCTTAAACCAGGGTTGCAACTAATGATGACTTTCCTTCCTTTTTAAATTTGATTATTATTATTTATATTTGATTTGAAATGTCAGACAGTAGTGGTAATTTGCCAAACTTTCAGTTCAAATATTCATATCATAGAAGATTAAGAAAACCAGAAAATCTGCAGAGCCACTAGCTTGGCCATAGACTCTTACTCTTGTTTGACAACTGTCTTGATAAATACAGGGATGTGGACGTTGTCAGCATGTTCCCTGATGTTGTTGATGGGCGTAATAAACCTTTATCAATCCAATGTCAATGAGATACACACTTCCATCCAGTGTTGTGACTAAAATAGTAACCGTACTCTGAACTGCAAATCACCTCTTCCCTATATAGTAGTCAAGTCAAGTCAATTTTATTTGTATAGCGCCAAATCATAACAAAAGTTATCTCAAGACGCTTTCACATAGAGTAGGTCTAGACCATACTCTTTAAAATATTATTTACAGAGACCCAACATTTCCCACCATGAGCAAGCACTTGGCGACAGTGGCGAGGAAAAACTCCCTTTTAACAGGTAGAAACCTTGAGCAGAACCAGGCTCTGGGTGGGCGGCCATCTGCATCGACCGAGTTGGGTTGAAAGGGGAGGAGAGAGGGGGAGAGGAGAGACAGAACAGGAGGACAGACAACAAATCAGACTAATAATAATAACAACTGCAGCAGTGAGTGTGGAGCAGGAACATGGGGGCAGTAGACGGCCGGCAATCACAGATCCAGACTCTACAGCTCCAGAGGCGGAAATACCTGCAGAAAGTGAGAAGGCGAAAAAACACAGAAAGCACAAGGACTACCAGGAAGAAATGGAGTTTGTAGCCTGTATTAGTGGGATAGGAATGTGTACAGATAGAGAGGGAGAGGAGGAGAGAGAAGCTCAGTGCGTCCTAGGAAGTCCCCCAGCAGTCTTAAGCCTATAGCAGCATAACTAAGGGATGGTTCAGGACTCACCTGAGCCAGCCCTAACTATAAGCTTTATCAAAAAGGAACGTTTTTAGCGTACTCTTAAACGAAAAGAGGGTGTCTGCCTCCCGAACCCAAATTGGGAGCTGATTCCACAGAAGAGGAGCTTGATAACTAAAGGCTCTGGCTCCCAAGCTTAACCTCTCGACCTCTATACAGCTTAACCTCTGCCACACCTCAGCAGACTGGTAGATGGTGTTGGCCTTCAGCCAGTATGTTACAGCCCCTGGGGTTACTGGACCAGAATCAGGTCCAATAGACACAACTTTAGATTCATCTTTTCATCCTTGTCTTAATCATCTACCCCCCCCCCCCCCCCCCCCCCCCGTCATCTCTCTGTTTCTCCACCTAGCTTTGGCCTGTCCTCCCAACAGCTCCTACTCTCTTTGCATGAGTTCGTGTCCGGAGACGTGTCTGGGTGTGGTCGGAGCACCCGGCTGTGAGGACATGTGCGTGGAGGGCTGTGAGTGTAACCCAGGCTTCATCCTCAGCAACGACAAGTGTGTGGCCCTGAAAGACTGTGGCTGTGTGGACACCAGTGGGTCCTATCACCCTGTGAGTGGGAATAACCTCCAAAACTATAATAATAATAATCACATTCCATTTATCCTGAACCAGAAGAATAATTTACCTCATTCAGGGGTAGGAATATTTAATGATCCAACTGAAGGAGAGAACTGTCAATCAGCAATTGTACAGCTTACTTGAAATGACATCATCTGAAGCTAATGACTGCTTAACCTTGATCCAGCACGTTCATACGTCACATTGAACCCCTGCTGTGATATCCGACTGAACATTTCAGGCGTTCACTGCTCAGAGGGTTTAACAAAAGAATGTTGGAAATACAAAGTGACCCAAAGGGAAGGTGGACATCGAGTGTAACTTCTCTACCAAACTATGTTGAAAGAAATTGTGTTTTAAAAGGTCGCTAAAAGGTTCACCTTTGTTCATTTCCCAAATGATGGAAGTGATGATGATGGAGTGAGTGGGGTTGGGAACTAACTACAACATCGCTGGTAGGGGAAGGGGTGAGGGCCCTTGTATATCAGGCCCTCCGCTGTCACCTAAAACAACAGAGTACACATGGGTCAAGAGACAAGTGTATTCACTTTTAAAAAGTGGGAGAAAACACAAATTCCATTTTAGGAGGGACGCAGCGATAAGCTGCCAAGTCCCTTTGAATATATTCACATAAAATTAGATGATTAAAACTGATTCACATTTTATTTTCCTTTACCAGATAGGCAAAGCAGAAATATGCACAGGGTATGTGTCTTTGAAATGTCATACTGGTCAGAGCTTTGTGCACACCAGCATGTATCTCAATCACTGTACATGCTGAACAAACCAATGGGCTGTGAATGTATCTGACCTGAACAATGATGTTTTTGTTGAGGCGTGATGCCTTTAGACCTTTGTGCACTGGTTGTGCAGTATTGAATATGCCTGTGCAATGTATAATCTGCATTTTTGTGTGTGCGTGTGTTTTCAGGTGGATGATGACTGGTACTTGGAGGGTTGTGAGAAGAAGTGTGTGTGTCACAGTGGAGGTCTGATCCAGTGTCAAAACAGCAGCTGTAAACCAACCACTGAGAGCTGCCAGCTACAAGATGGAGAATATGAATGTCGCCCTCTGGGTACGTTAAACACACACACAGCTCACACAGACTGAAACTCTGTATTCAAGCAATCTGAATAAAAAAACACAATACAGCTGCTTTATTACCTGATCCTGAGGTTCTGCCTGTCAAGCTTTAAGGCCTTCATTATCTCAGCTTATAATGTGCTCGTATGGTGCATGTTTTCTAAATTAGGTTGTGCTGAATTAGATCACCACACTGTAAAGCTGGGGCCAGGTATTATCCAGCAGAGTACACACTGCACAATATGCAAAGTGAGTGGGAGGAACAGGGAGTTAATATTAATTTTTGCAGGTTAATCCAGCACTGGATTTTAAAGACTACATAACATATTTGGTTGTAAACACAATATATAACTGGGAATTCATATTGGGAGAAATATTACATTACATAAACATGCAGCAATATATATAATTCACAGTGAAAGCTCCTTAAAGCTCCATGCGGGTGCCAATGTGTTATGTGATGTACAACAAATTCCATATCCTGCATGCTACAGAGGTTTGGATATTTTCAGCTCAGACCAGAGGAAGACAACCGTGGGAAATCTGTGTGATACTGTATGTCAGCAAACCCCCACAGTTCATACTCCACACAGTTCAGCTACATTCTCCCCTATCTTGTTCAGGAAATGGTATATGCTCAGTGTCTGGTGATCCCCACTACACCACCTTTGACAAACACACCCACCATTATATGGGAGCCTGCTCCTACACCCTGACCAAACCCTGCAACATCTCCTCTGGCTTGCCGTACTTCACTGTGGACACCCAGAATGAGCACAGAGGGAGTAATAAGAAGGTTTCCTACGTCAGGGCTGTAGTGATCAATGTGAACGGTGTGACTGTCATCCTTGGAAAGGGCCGCACAGTGCAGGTATGTTACCTGATAGACGGTTGGTTCTCTTACTGCAGTTTTACTTCTGCATAAGCTTTAGTGCTGAAACCATTAGGCCATTAGTCAATTGACAGAAAATTAAACAGCAACAATTCTCATTATCAATGAAACCTTTGTCATTGTTTTTGTGCAATAATGCCCCAAAATTATTGGTCCCATGTGCTTATTTACTGGTTTTCTTAATCTTCTATGTAGTTAATCTTTGGGTTTTGGACTGCTGGTTAGACAAAACAAGACATGTAAAAAAATCACGTTGGAGCCTGGGTGCAAATTTTAGTTGTTAAATTGAGGGGGGAAAGAGTGAAACTGAAGATGAATAAATCTTCTTCACAGGGGACATTTTTTACTTGTCAAATGCAGGTGTGACTAACAACATGATGAATTGCTGAATTACATTGCAATGATTCCTGGACCTCAGTCATGATTAATGTAATTAGTCCCATGCCTCCACATACAGACAGAATAAATAGCTCTCTGTTCTTCAGGTCAATGGAACGGTGGTTGTCCCACCTGTCACCTCCATCAGTGGAGTTAAGATCTACTTGAGTGGCAAGTTTGTTGTCCTAGAGACATCCTTTGGCCTGAGGGTGCGTTTCAATGGCAACCATCATGCTGACGTCACTGTGCCGACCTCCTACAATGGCCTGCTCTGTGGCATGTGTGGTAAGAACTTTCCAGTCCCTTTCCAGGCTCTCAATACTATAATAAACTGTACACACCTGAAACTGAAAAGTGTAACGTTCAACATGGAACCGAATTTCACAACAACGCATTCAAATGAAAATGTATTGGCCTCAGTGTAAAGTCAGTTCTCCAACCCAAAACTACCCAGCCAACCAGAATGCTATCCCAAAGGCCTGAATGTCTTTTTTAGCATGTTGTCTGATCACTCTGTGGTGAGTCTTAATGCTTGTTGTCCCGGCAGGAAATTTCAATGGAAACTCCAAAGATGACAACTTGAAACCAGACAATACACCAGCCGCCAACACGAATGAACTGGGAGACAGCTGGCTGGTCCCTGACCCCCGGCCTGAGTGAGTCATAGAATACATAAATACAGAACTGCACTCTCCGATATCACTCAAACATAGACAACTCACTTACTGGTTAAAAGTGGCTTTATTTACCCCACTGGCAAAAAGAACTAGGCCTTTATCTGTAATAGAACTTAACACTTCCTGCATGTTTACCTGTTGATAAATTCAAGATAATGTCCATTTATACAGCATTCATTCCATCAGAACAACAGAGTCCTGCACTCACTAAATCTTCTTAACAGAAATACTTTGTTTATTGGCTTTATTAACTAACCATTTCCAGTTGCCTTTACTTTGTGGTTTTGGGATTGCTGTTTAGCTATTGATACAATAAAGCCCTACCAGGAATGTCAGGGCTCATTGAGCCACTGGAAGACTTTTAATGTGAAATCTGCACAGGAAGTGACAGTAGCTTAACAGTGTTCCAGCTGGAAATAATTAATCAACAAAAACACTAATGACTCTACTGCTAAGTATTGAGTTTCACTGATAGTAACAGTGATAAAAAAAAAAAACGAAGTGAAAGCAACTGTGAATCATTAGTAAATGAAAACAGCTTTTCTACAAACACAAATGTGCACGCTGAAGCAAACAACAAAAAGCAGCGCGTTATTCTTTTATCCAGCTGTACCAACGGTGGAGGGCAGGAAGACTGTGATAAAGAGGTAGAAGAGGAGGCCAAGAAGCCCACCAGCTGTGGCATGATCACTGATCCCAATGGTATGACACTCACACACACACACACACACACACACACACACACACACACAGTGCATCATGTTAAAACAACACTTTCCAGACCTGCCACCTCCATTTCCCCAAGCATTTTACAGGTAACATCAGTGGGAAATAAAATGAAAAAATTCCATTTAATATTTCAGAATATGTATTGTATTGTTTATTATTGTTTATTGTATTGTGCAGGTGCAGGTTCTAAAAGATGTTGTAGCAGAATCGAGCAACAAAACAAGCACTAACAGCACGCGCCTACATCTTTATCCCTGTTCTTCATGTGTTCATGTAGCTAGCAAACATACATCACTTACAGTTTGATGATTGTCAGGTCTGTGAGCTGTATTTCAGTCAGCCAACTCACGTGGAATACATTATTATGTGAATGCAGAATATTTACAGCAATATGTTTAGCATCTAGGCTCTGACCTCGAGTTTGTCTGGCATTCATTTCCTCTACATCTCCCTCTTTGATCTTGACCCCAGGTATCTTTAAGCCCTGCCACTCTGTGGTGCCCCCTGGGCCATACTTTGGAAACTGTGTGTATGACATGTGTGCCACTGGAGGTCAGACCGTGGCCCTGTGCCAGGCCATAGAAAGCTACGCTGACATGTGCGCTGCTGCAGGTGTCCCCATCGCATGGAGAAACAATACCTTCTGTCGTAAGTCTGTGTGTGTGTGTGTGTGTGTGTGTTTGTGTGTGTGTGTAGAAAACAAAAAAAATGAAAGTATCTTGGCATCCATTATAAAGTCAGATTATGTAAGAAAATGTACCTGTAACAAATGAAAAGCAATAAAGCAGCCTTCATCAGCCTGGTTTTGCTGCTTACTTAATAACTTGCTCTGGAACCTGTAGCTTATGGAGGCTAATGTTAGCCAGCTACAGCTTTACATTTGAAGAAAAACACCACAGTATACATAAATACACGCCCTTCCTTTTTGAATGGACATTGATGGAAGCTGTAGTGTTGTGTATTTTACAAAACATCCTGCAAGCATCCCTTTTCTAAATGTCCTTGCCCCTCCCCAGCTCTGAAGTGCCCCCCAAGCAGTCATTACAACCCGTGCAGCCCTGCCTGCCCCCAGCCCAGCTGTCAGGACCCTGCTGGCCCCGGCAGCTCCTGCAACCAGCCCTGCGTTGAGGGATGCATCTGCAACCCCGGCCTGGTCCTCAGTGGAGATAAATGTGTCCCGCTCGGCGAGTGTGGATGTACTGATAAGGACGGAAAGTACCGGCCGGTGAGTGCAATCAGGGGAAACGCTCAAGGGGAATGAATTTCATTTTCCTGGAAGTTTTTTGCAAGAATATGTTTGAACTTGCCTTAAACTTCTTTGTGCACTGTGTGTGTGTGTGTGTGTGTGTGTAGGTGGGAGACACTTGGTTCACTGAGATGGACTGCTCGGAGCGCTGCCAGTGTAACGGCAACAACAACATCAGCTGCGAGCCCTGGGAGTGCAGTCCTGCACAGGAGTGTAAAGTCGTAGAAGGAGTACTGGACTGCCACTCTACAGGTAAACTTTAACACCAGACCAAAGATTCACTACACCTGAAGGTGTGTCTGCATTTAAAGTATAGTCATGATCTGACCATTTTCCATCTGGAAATTCATCCAGACTGAAGAATGTTACCAGTTTATTGAAATTGGAGACTTATTTTTGTAGTTTTGAGCTAATCATTGATTAAATAATTTCACCGAGCCTCATTTACCTCCTCAGGGAAAGGAGTGTGTCACGTGGCTGGAGACCCTCACTACTATACCTTTGATGGCGTGATGCACACGTTCATGGGCACATGCACTTACACTCTGGTGGAGGTATGGGATGAATTTGAACCCGTATTTCGCATTTCTTCTTCAACTTGGTACATGTCTGTAATGTTTATGTTTGCTTTGCCTGTGCAGTGTCTGTTGAAAATAATTCTTAAACTACAGGAAACATTAAAAAATATTTTTTTCTGAATCATCTAGGTGTGTAACATCACAAAGGTAACTCCCTTTAAGATAGTGGCTAAAAATGAGGAGCGTGGTCAACCAGAGGCCTCCTATGTTCGCTCTGTCAAAGTCTACCTGCCTCATGACACTGTGGTTGAACTGCAAAAGAGCCGCAGAGTTCTGGTAAGGAACTTTTTGTTTTTTTTCAGATATATGGGTTTTACAGCACAGTGAAATGATCAGCAGCTGACTGATGTCTGTTTTCTCTCCGTCATGCCTTAGCTAAATGGACGGCGGGTGCGAACCCCAGTTTCTGCTGACTTGGCCGGAGCCAAGGTGATAACCAGTGGATCCTACATTCTGCTGGACACAAACTTCGGTCTCCAGGTTAAGTTTGATGGAGTCCATCACCTGGAGATAACTGTTCCTGGAGAATACTTCAACAAGGTATAAAGACACAAGACCAGTTTTATTGTCTTATTGTACCTTCACCTATTTTATCAGACAGTCAAAGACAAAAAGTTTCATCATTCCTGTTATTCTAATTGGAGTTAAAAATTCAAATATTCAAAGAGTTATTTTTACTGCATTACAAATGCTACGAGATGGAACTTTGTTGTGGTCTCTCACTGTATGAGCCCCTGTAATAACTCTGTTCCACCTCCCTCCTTTCCAGCTGTGTGGCATGTGTGGGAACTACAACCACAACTCCTCCGATGACAACCTGATGCCCAACAAGAAAGCAGCCAAAGATGTGATTGAACTGGGCAACAGCTGGAAATCAGATGGAGACAGTGATCCTGGGTCAGTGGGTTACTGCCATTACACATGGTTTGCTGTGATTATCTGCATAGTGTGAGGGCTATCTCTTAAAACTTAGGACTTCATACTTCAGACTTTCAGTCCACTTTCTAATCAGTGTAGCTTATAATCAATTCTATGAAAATTGTTTATATACTCAGTTGGTCACATATTTTCCTGTTAGCACCATTACAGATGTGTTGGGTGTGGCATCCTTAAGAATGTGTATTATGAATATTCAGATGATCAACAAGTCAAGTCAAGTCAATTTTATTTGTATAGCGCCAAATCATAACAAAAGTTATATTTAGTAGGTCTAGACCATACTCTTCAAAATATTATTTACAGAGACCCAACAGTTCCCACCATGAGCAGCACTTGGCGACAGTGGCGAGGAAAAACTCCCTTTTCACAGGTAGAAACCTCGAGCAGAACCAGGCTCTGGGTTGAAAGGGGAGGAGAGAGGGGGAGAAGGGAGACAGAACAGGAGGAGAGACAACAAATCAGACTAATAATAATAATAACAACTGCAGCAGTGAGTGTGGAGCAGGAACATGGGGGCAGTAGACGGGCTGCAGTCACAGATCCAGAATCTACAGCTCCAGGGACGGAAATACCTGCAGAAAGTGAGAAGGCAAAAAAGCACAGAAAGCACAAAGACTACCAGGAAGAAGTGGAGTTAGTAATGTACGGATGGAGAGGGAAAGGAGGAGAGAGAAGCTCAGTGCATCATGGGAAATCCCCCGGCAGTCTAAGCCTATAGCAGGATATCTAAGGGATGGTTCAGGACTCACCTGAGCCAGCCCTAACTATAAGCTTTATCAAAGAGGAACATTTTTAGCATACTCTTAAACGAAGAGAGGGTGTCTGCCTCCTGAACTCAAACTGGGAACTGGTTCCACAGAAGAGGAGCTTGATAACTAAAGGCTCTGGCTCCCATTCTACTTTTAGAGACTTTAGGTACCACAAGTAACCCTGCATTCTGTGAGCGTAGTGCTCTAGTGGGGTAATACGGTACTATCAGCTCTTTAAGATATGATGGTGCCTGACCAACAAGAGCTTTGTAAGTGAGGAGGACGACTTTAAATTCTATTCTAGATTTCCCAGGGAGCCAGTGCAGAGAAGCTAATATTGGAGAAATATGTTCCCTTTTGCTAGTTCCTGTCAGTACACGTGCAGCTGCATTCTGGATCAGCTGGAGAGTCTTTCGAGACTTATCGGGGCAGCCCGATAATAAGGAATTACAATAATCCAACCTAGAAGTAACAAATGCATGGACTAGTTTTTTTGCATCTTTTTGAGATAGGATATGCCTGATTTTTATAATGTTACGTAAGTGGAAGAAGGCAGTCCTTGAACAGCCACCTAATAATTCAATCTCATTTGAACCATGGAGTTAATTTGGAATCAGTATGTATGACAGAACAATCTGAACTTCAGGTCCATTCATTTGGTTTTTCAGAGCTTTCAACCAAATGTGCAGAAAGACCATGAGGTTGAAAGCATGTAATTGGACCTTGAGTTAGATTACTTAGTTACAAATATCTTTCCCTTTATAGCCCCCAAATCCAAACTGTGGCACAATGAAGGGTTGAAAAATTCTACACACAGCATGCTGTAGCTGCGGGAATGTGTATTGAGTGGAGGGGTGGCATGCTCTCAACCAAATGACTGACACCTCACACAACCCTCTGTCAGTCATTGTTTTAAACCTGCCTTATACTAGATACATGGTTGCGATTGGCTCGCCTGATACCAGTACCAAGGAAATCAGTCTGAATGGGAGATGGGCCAGAGGAAATAAAACATGAGCTTGCATATTTGTCTGGATTCCCAGGCTAGGTAACACCACCTTAGCAACAATCGCCAGTAAAGTACCCTATGTGCTCACTGGCAGATGGAGTGTCTTATGAATGTCATCTGAATATAGCATGAGTTTATACGTCAGCGAAGTCACTGTGCAACATCCTAGAGCCTGAGTAAACCATTCATACAAACATCCTCCCATCCCCACCCCCCAGCTGTCAGCCAGACACTCGTCCAGACATCCACCCCAACTGCACTGCACAGGAAGAGAAGCTGTACGAGGCTCAGTGTGCTGAGGTGGTCCTCTCCGACCGCTTCAAGCCCTGCCACTCTCTGGTGCCCCCCGAGGCCTTCCTGGGTAACTGCATCTACGACATGTGCGAGTATGACGGCATGCAGGCGACACTCTGTGACAACGTGGAGGCGTACGCTCAGGCCTGTCAGGGCGCCGGGGTCACCATCAGCTGGAGGAACAACACCTTCTGTCGTAAGTCACGTTAACACAAGCCTACATTAAGAAAACACTCCAGTTCTGCTTTTCTCATACTCGACTCCCTTCCCTCCCTGCAGCCCTGTCCTGCACTCCAAACAGCCACTACTCAGACTGTACTGCCCCATGCCCCCCCACATGCTCAGACCTCTTCCCCATCTTCTGTCACCTCCCTCCAACCACCTGCGTGGAGGGCTGCCAGTGTGATGCCGGCTATGTCCTCAGTGACAGCAAGTGTGTACCTCTGGACAAATGTGGCTGCCTGGAATCAGATGGAGAGTACCATGACGTGAGTAAAGCATAGTCCACACTGCTGCTGGCTCACGCAGGACGTGATATCATAGAACATCCAGAACGCTGAGAGCCACATTCAGATTATAAGAATTAAAGGTGCAGATGAGGGCGCAGATCTTAGTGGAGACCTAGGGAAAAAGGTAGGGTCTATACCAGCGGTTTCCAGCCTGGTGTCAGGACCCATGGATGTATAAAGAGAACTGGATACAGTGTTGGAGGCCGGGCCTCGTTCATTCCTATGGAAGTTGCTCAGTGGCACATGAAGCAAACATCCGGGTATTCAGTATGCGGAAGTTTACAGATTTTCCCGCTCTGTTGGGCCCATAGAGCATGCGCACTAGCGTTTCCGTAAGCCCCGCCCCCCAGCCGCTCGCTCTCAGGCTCGTTCACATGAATGGCGGAATAAAGTAACTCTGCATCCAGCTGTTAGTGAACTTTACAACTTTTAGGACCTAATGATTTAAATAATGGCTATTAAAGTGTTAGAACTGGGTAGTTGATGTACCGCAAAAAAAAATTATCCACTGAGTTACAGACGTCTCTTTCTCAATGTTAGTCAATGGGAAAAAGTCTTTTTGGGCCCAATGGCTTCACGTGACAGGTGTAATTCCACTGTTTGACCGCTATGTCAAATTGGCTTCAAAGTGTGGCGCACTTCCTGGGGGCTTGTCAGGACCCACTGAGGTGTCCGAAGATAAATCTGAGGGTTCACAAAATTAACACAGGAATAAGAAAAAAAAAGGTAACACTTGTTTGAATAGGTGTATAATCTCTCATTTCCTAATAATTTCCTAGGCTTTTTCCTGAAATTTAGAGTTAATTATAGGGAAAATAGCATTTCCTGGAAAGAAAAGTTTAATTAAAACCCAAGTAAATATTCATTCATTATTAATTTATTATTGAAAACTTTATCCTCCATACACTGTATGTTAAATTATGTATTTAACTGTAGAAAAATGTCACAGTTTCAGCATCAAAATAACATGTGTTGTGTTCGGGTGCAGGTGGGAGACTCGTGGCTGACAGATAAATGCACTGACTTATGTACCTGTAACCTTGGCGGCAAGATCTCATGTAAGGACCACAGCTGTGATTCCAACTCAGTGTGTGCCCTGGACAAATATGGAGTCCTCTACTGCAAACCCACCAGTGAGTCCACCACTCTGAATGGCTTCATCTGTGACATGACAACATGTTGTGACTGCCAGGCAGTGTACAGTTTAGAGACTTTAAAGTTTAAAACTATAAGTAGAAAATTGAGTCCAACACTTCATGGATTAGGAGCCTAACTACCCGGGTACAGAGTCACTTTTATATTGTTTTGGTTGTAATCCATTTTGACCACTTTCTTTATGTTATGATCCCCCTAGAGTTCGACAAGTGCAGCATCTCTGGGGATCCTCACTACCGAACATTTGATGGTTTCACTCACCACTTCCAGGGTCCCTACACCTACATCCTGAGCCAGAGCCACAACCTGCAGAACTCCATGTCACCCCTGGTGGTGAGGGGCAAGAACATCAGACGTGGGGGGAACAGGAGGGTGTCGTTACTGGATGAGATATACATTGACGTTCATGGTGTCAATGTCCGCTTCCTGCAGAAAAAGGCCATCCTGGTCAGGAGCTTGTCTTTATCTGGTGAAAGCACCATTTATTCTTTGCTGTTTCCTGCAGTAAAAAGCAGGTAATGCTAATATATTGTATGTCCTCTAGGTGAATGGGGAGCGCGTTGCACCACCTCTCAGTCCAGTTGATGGTTTGACCATCACAATGAACTCCAGGCAGGTCCAGCTCACCACTGACTTTGGACTCACTGTACGCTTTGATGGGAACATTCGCGGAGGTAAAAGAAGAAGAAACCTCTGTCCTCACTGACTGAGCCCTTCTTTGGCTTGTTTGTGAATCCATTCATGTCCCTCCTCTGTCCGTTTGTCTGTGTATCAGAGATCATACTGCCCAGCACCTACAAGAACTCTGTCAGAGGGCTGTGCGGAAACTACGACGGCTTCACTAGAAACGAGTACATGAAGCCGGACGGGACGGTGATCAGGGACCTGAACACATTCGGAGAAAGCTGGAGGGTCAGCGACCGAATGGCTGATGGAGTAAAGATCTTGGACCTTCCTCACACAGTCCACATCCACAGGTAGCACCACAAGCTTAGCTGTGAATACAGGTTCTAGAGATCTAGAAACTTTCTGACCGACAGTGTGGCAGTGTTGGTGGTGCTCACGGTTACCTTCCCTTGTGTCATATTTCTTTTTTTTCAACTTCCTCAATGATATCTCACTTATAATTAGATGTCAAGTTATACACAGTAACTTTAACTAAGCTCTGTTTCTTCTGTCCTTCCATCTTTTGTGCCGCCTGTCTCCAGGCGAGAGGTGGAGACTGATCCAGATTCAGGATTTGAGACATCAGACTGCTCTCAGTCTCAGCTCAATGACTACAATAGTGTGGCTCAGTGTGGAGCACTGACTGACTCCAAGGGACCTTTTACTGCCTGCCATGCCACCCTGCCACCTAAAACCTACCAGGAGTGAGTAGTCCAAGTTCAGGTCTGAGTGTGTGTGTGTGTGTGTGTGTGTGTGTGTTACAGTTACAGTTACAGTGCAGTTTTAAATTGTGCACATACAATATAACCCGATACATTTCACACCCCTATTCCAAATTATCCCTATATGAACTAATGTGGTCTAGTGAGTTGTCAGCCTTTGCTCACGCTCAGTATGTCTGTGTGTGTGTATGTGTGTTTTTCCCTCAGAGACTGTGTGTTTGACCTATGTGCTGAGCAGGGCAGTGCAGTGCTGCGTTGTGCCAGTTATGAAGCGTACTCCACAGCCTGTCAGGAGGCCGGAGTCAAACTGGGATCCTGGAGGCAGCAGCTGGGTTGTGGTAAGATGCTGAACACACATACCCAAGTCACGCTGCATTCACGTCATGTGGGAATAAAAACAGTGGAGAGATTACCATACCAGCAGCATGCCTGTTTTAGCCCATTAACCTCAAATTATATGTACTTTACGTTTTTTCATTTTTGTTCTGTATGAAAATCAATTAGAAGGCTGTCGTGTGGTCGTACAGTTTAAGTGCAGATACATTTTAATGGTCAGTTACTTTGCCAAAAATTAATGCAGACATGACTCAAGCAAGTTCCAAGAGTCTTCTTATAGATGTTCATATTGTATAAAAAATCAAAGAAAACCAATGGAGGCCTGGAACCTGGAGACAAAAGCAGCATTCACATTTCTAAAACACAGCGCCATAATTTGCAAAGTACTTTGCTAACATTTACATTTAGAATAGAATGAGATAAAATAAAAATAAAACAATATATACAGTTACTTATATACACCCAGAAAGTACGTGAAGTATGGGCAATGTCAGTGTCTTGTACAGTCACATAGATTTCTACAATGCATTATGTGATCTTGGAAACCACAACTAGCTTGTGAAAATGAACTCAAACTTTATCCATGTCAGACAGTGCTGTGACCTCTCTCTCTCCTACCAGTCCTCTCCTGTGATGTCAACAGCACCTATACCTCCTGTATGACACCTTGCCCTGCCTCCTGCGCCGACCTGGCAGCACCCTCTGAGTGTGACACCATTTCCTGCGTGGAAGGGTGCCAGTGTGCTGCTGGCTTCGTCATGAGTGAGGGAATCTGTGTGCCATACACACAGTGTGGCTGCAGCTTCCTCAACAGATACTACCCCGTAAGAGTCCTAATAGAACAGTTACAGCGGCGACTGTGTGTATGTGTGTGTGTGTGTGTGTGTGTGTGTGTGTGTGTGTGTGATGATGATGGGATCTCATGTCACACTCTCTCTCACCTCTCTCCCTCTGCCCTGCAGCTGAAGGAGAAGTTTGTGACAGAGGACTGCTCTCAATCCTGTGAATGCACCAGCACCGGCACTGTGTGCCAACCCAAGGCCTGCCAGGACGGTCACGTCTGCACCATCTACAACTTCAAACGTGACTGCTACAAAGGTGTGTGTGTGTGTGTGCGCAACGTGAAAGCACAGGGCAAGTGCTGTGAAATTAATTTAATTTTCACTTCGCAATCTGTGTATAATTAGCACAGATCTGTGTATACTAAGACATTATCTGCACCTGCTCTTCAGGAGGAAACTATTTTGATGTATCCTTGTCAGCTTGTCTTGTACTGTGAGAAGATAATCAGTGGAGAAGCCAATTACACAACTGTGTGAAAACGAGTCTATAGCCAAGGGCAGTGGTAAAGCTTGTTAATCACCCTGCTGCATTTCTTTATTCCATCTCCTCTATTGAGTAGATTCTAATGCAATCAATGCAAAAAGAATGAACATGTTTAATGATGATTGTTAAAAAAGTAAACTAAATCAAACTGTCCAAAAGCTCAATAATGTTGTGTTTTGTTCTGCAGCGAGTCCCTGCCTCAGTGACCCCTGTCTGAATGGAGGAACGTGTAAGGAGGCCAGCGAGAACACGTACACCTGTCAGTGTGCAGAGGGCTTTGAGGGCGCAAACTGCGAGGTGGAGATGACACAGGGTGGAGGACTCGGTATGGCCTGCTCAAACATTTGTTTGTCTTTATTGCCAGGAAAAGAGAAATATGCATGACAAGTTAGGAATGATTTTAAAAAATGCTTATGGTAAGAACTTAATAGGGCAAAAATAAAAAAAAATCTATTTATTTTTCTTATTCCTAAGATTAAATCTATTTATATTTCCTGAGCTGGGCTTCCTTTTTTTATTGAATTGTTGTTTGTTATAGAAACCAAGTGGATTATCCTGATTGCGGTCCTGGTCTCAGTCACTGTCATCATCATCGTGACCATCATCGTGTGTGTTTGCAGACAAAAAACCAAGTGAGTCTCAACTGATTCTGTGCGTTACAAATATCAAAGCATGGATGTGTCTGTGTCTGTATGTGTTTGTGTGTGTGTGTGTCATGACTGCTGACTGACATTTGTAGAACGTCCTGACTGAGCCAGATTAAATTTATATCGAGGCCCAGACATTTTCAAATGGCACAAATACAAACAGAAAAGCAGGGATGTGACCAGAAGAGTTCACTTTTTCATTGCAGGTCACACGTTTATGTAATTCAGAAGCAGCAGTCATCTCACAGTGGGTGAGAGAAAACTACAAACTCATCACCTTATTGGGGATTTCTGGGAGCATACTGTATCAGCACTGGGAAGGGAAGGGTCTGATTTTCTGACTGCCTTCACTCTGTTGTCTCTATCTACCTGCAGGCAACTACGTGTTATTAATCACGTTCATGTTCAAGCCTCTCATCGCAGTTCTTTCTCTCCGCAGGAAAAGGAAGAAGGAGGAGAAAAAACTCAGCATGAAATCAACAAGTAAGAATTGTCATTATTGGCTTAACTTGACTAATATGTCTAAAACCCACATGGACTTTTGATCTAAGGACAAAGACAACATTTGAAAATAGCTGACAACATTTCCACCACAGTGCACATTCAGTCACTGGCATCTCTTTGTACTGTCGTCACAGTATATACAGTCGGTAGAATCAGTACCACCTGACCATGCTGGCTCATCAGTAAATTAACTCTCAAAAGGACAGTTATTCACAATGAATACATTCTTTATTTCACTGCTAGTATTAGACTAAGTATTAGAGGCTGACCCATATATCATCATCCAATATTGACTTATCACAGGTATATCGGCATTTATCTTGGCAGATGTGCAAAAATGCAGTAAAGAAATTTATTAAAGGCTGCATCTGACCACTAATCATCGCCATCGTCATTACATTTTAAATATATTTGTTGTATTTTGTTCATTTTTTATATTGATTTAATTGTTTAAAATGTATTGTTATTTTATATTTGATGTTAGTGTCCATGATAATTTGTCTTGTTTAACTATAAATACCGTGCCTCCGTTACCTTTTGTCAGAACTCTTTATTAATCACATTTTAGGGAGAATTGCCAATATGTTCATATTTTGTGTAAAAAAGGAAACTAGATATTAACTAAATATTAATGCTGGCTTTATTTTAAAGAATCTGTAATCTCCGAATAGCCTCCAAATAATTCCCAGAAAGTTTCCTTGAAAGAACTCTGCACTTTGGTACTACTGTAATTAAAGCGAAAAAAAGTTTGATAAATTGCATTTAGTCCGTTTATAATCAGTTATTTATTTCCATAGGAAAGATAGATAGTAAACAGATTTTTGCATGTTCATCTGGGAGCAACAACAGAAAGTTTCACTATCACATCAAATCTTCCTGACTGATTATCTGTGCAGCTCTAATTTCCATCCTTTTTTTTCTCTTTTAGGTGTTCAATATAAAAACATAGACGACCAAAGAAATGATAAAGTGACTACTATGTGATGACTGTTTTAACCTGTTTAATGCTGAATTAAGGCCTTTTCAACAGGCTCCAAATAAAATAAAACTCTATGAAAAATAAAAGTACTTTTTGTCTAGTCTGAGAGTTGAATATTATAGATACTGTTCATGTACCCATGTTTTGCTTTCTTAATTTATGCTTTTGAAGATGTAATCTTAGTCATATGTGTACATTTAATTAACAGAAATGTGCAAATTTCTCTGTGTGTACCTCTCACTACATGTATGTATGTATTTTTGGAACAAAATGTTTGCAAAAAAAAAAATGACAATGTGTTTGAAAGTGTGTTTGTCTTTGTTAAAAAATTACCAACACATCCTAAAAAACATTATATACAGTGGATAAAGTCAGTGTTTTCATTTTTACAGATTACAGGGTTTTTTAGCCACACCTCTTGAAATTTGGCACAGTGTTCCACACAAGATTCATTTGAATAATTCAAGTCAAGTCAAGTCAAGTCAATTTTATTTGTATAGCGCCAAATCATAACAAAAGTTATCTCAAGACGCTTTCACATAGAGTAGGTCTAGACCATACTCTTTAAAATATTATTTAGAGACCCAACAGTTCCCACCATGAGCAGCACTTGGCGACAGTGGCGAGGAAAAACTCCCTTTTAACAGGTAGAAACCTCGAGCAGAACCAGGCTCTGGGTGGGCGGCCATCTGCATCGACCAAGTTGGGTTGAAAGGGGAGGAGAGAGGGGGAGAGGAGAGACAGAGCAGGAGGAGAGACAACAAATCAGACTAATAATAATAACAACTGCAGCAGTGAGTGTGGAGCAGGAACATGGGGGCAGTACACGGCCGGCAATCACAGATCCAGACTCTACAGCTCCAGGGGCGGAAATACCTGCAGAAAGTGAGAAGGCGAAAAAACACAGAAAGCACAAGGACTACCAGGAAGAAGTGGAGTTGGTAACCTGTATTAGTGGGATAGGAATGCGTACAGATAGAGAGGGAGAGGAGGAGAGAGAAGCTCAGTGCGTCCTAGGAAGTCCCCCAGCAGTCTTAAGCCTATAACAGCATAACTAAGGGATGGTTCAGGACTCACCTGAGCCAGCCCTAACTATAAGCTTTATCAAAAAGGAACGTTTTTAGCATACTCTTAAACGAAGAGAGGGTGTCTGCCTCCCGAACCCAAATTGGGAGCTGATTCCACAGAAGAGGAGCTTGATAACTAAAGGCTCTGGCTCCCATTCTACTTTTAGAGACTTTAGGTACCACAAGTAACCCTGCATTCTGTGAGCGTAGTGCTCTAGTGGGGTAATACGGTACTATCAGCTCTTTAAGTGCCACCAGCAGATCAAAATTATTTTTCATCAGATACGTTATCACCAAATAATTGGAATGTGGAATCCAAAACAACTAAGTGTTGAAGTGGCATGGTTATATTGTTGATTTTATTAAATTATGTACATTGTGCTTAGTTGGCATGGACATTATATAACAACATTTTTTTTTCTCCGGCCTGTATTTGGTCTTTTATTTGTTCATGTCGGATATGCCCTCTGCCTTTATTTTATTTATTTATTTTTTGAGGGATACAGAAGAATCTGTATCGTAAAGGTGAAACATACGTGAAAACAACATTGTAAAGGTGAAACATACGCTTTGAAAATATAGGCATAAATCTAACCTCTGTTTTCTACAGTTAACAACACAGTTATGTAGGAAACAAAATAACAGTGACTTAATACTGTACTATAACATTAATTCTAGAACTAAATGCCTACCCTGCATACAACAAGGCTGCTCCTTTATTTCCACTTCTCAGAGTTACCAACTCATACTTTAGTTTAGTTTAATAAATACCTGCAGCCATCACACTGCAGCAGGAATGATACATGCATCTCCAAATTGAAAGAGGCACTATGCACATTTGTGACACAGCAGTGGTAATTAAATAAGCACTTTTTAATGGCAGGTGAGTAAATAAAAATCTAATCGCCAAAAAGTGGAAAGTCTCCACAACTCTTGAATACTGTGACACTGGAAAAATGCAGTTTGCTGTGATAATGAACTTGAAATATCTCAGTTGTCTGTGAATTATTCCTCTGTCTTCAGATCCACATTTGTTTGACAGTTCATTAAGTGCACATTTATTAACCACCAACTGAAATGAACAAATGAAGCTGTTTTCATGGCAGATTCATCCACAGATTACCCATAGATGTGCTAAATGTAGCATGGCCCCATCAAAACAAGATGATTTGTTCAGTCTCAAACAGTAGTATTACACTTTGTTTCATATATGAAATTTGTGAGACAAGTTATAAAATTAAATCCATCCATCATCTATCCATGAAGGGTTATCAGGCAGAGGTCAAAAGCAGGTAAACTTAAAAAGGCAAACTTAACAAGGGGCAGGCCAAGAATCAATGAAGCAGACTTCCTTAACTAGCTTGGCAGGTGGAAAGTGAGGTGGACATACATGACACGGGGAAGTCGTAGGGGGGCTGAATTTCTCCGGGTTGGACAGGTGAGCTCTCCACTTGGAAGACACGTGACAGTGCTCCCAGCTTAGTGTTCTTTCAACAATAACAGTTCAAGACCAGAGCCCACCTGGCTTGCTGGGAATCCAGTCTCTTGGCAGAACGGATGTACTCTGCAGTTGTTGTGGTTTCGTCCACATGATGAACGGCTTCTCCAACCCTCTCCAACAAACCAGATGGGTGCAGAAGTAAAAAGTCTCTGTAACTCACAAAACAGATTCCGCAACACGAACCTGGTTCGACCAAGTTGCCTGGGCTCTGGAGAGTCCTGGTCCAGAACTCGATGGAGTAATTGGCCTCTTAAGCCTATAATATGTGGGTTGAAATGTATGCCACTGACATACAAACTGACTGGTAAATGAACATCAAACACAGACACATTACCCAGCAATACTTTAATTTGTCATCTAAGCAGGCAGAAAGAAACAGGAGATCATATGTTACACTGGGAAATTCAACAATAATTGAATATGTCACACGGAATGAGCCATTAGAAAGAAGGTTCAAGACTAAGGAATGAAATTACAAGGCACATTCAGATTGTCTGAACAGCAGCTGTGTTCAGCCAGAGTGAACACATTCTGCTATTAGAATTCCAGTGTCAAAAAACAGTCTGTAACAAAATTCCCCACATTTTAAGGCCTCAGTTGCAGAATTTTGATGTTCACTGTTCTGATAGTCATTGTTTACATGAGTATGAGAGGTGTCAGGGGTCTATAATGTTATGTGTAGCCTTGAACACTGGGATGGTACAAACATACTGTATTTCAACAGCTGGCTGGCTTCGAGTGTTCATGGTTCTTATAAGAAGATTACTATGACTTGATCGACCAGTTGACCTCTTGTTCCACCACTTTCGTCCGTGACAAGGTGTTTCATAGTTAAGTCATATTTACACAATATTTGCTGTTTATGTTCACAGAGGATGAACCTCAATGTTTTGGCTCGTTGTGTTAATGTGTACACACAGAACATATCATACACTCTACTCTAGGAAAAACCCTACGGATTTACTCATCCTGTCGTTATATCAGTTTTATTTAAAAGCTTAGTGAAACGGAATTTTTTTTCTTTTTTTTTTACAAATGCACATTTGCTGCGAGTTTTACACTTGTAAAGGCCATCTGACTTTATTTTACATCTATTTTTCTACTTTTCTATTTTTCAGCTACAACAGCAAGTTCTATGATTAAGCTCCACTGTATAAGGAGGAAACATCTGTTCACCTGCCTTTTACGGATCCTCAGCTCCCTAAACACTTCCTGAGTAAATGAAAATCAAAGTATTTTGTTGAACACTTGACTTCTTGACTTCTTATACTGTAAGTCAATGTTGTTAAGAATATCTTTCACTCAGACAGTGTAATTCAAGGGAGAAATACTAGGAATGTGTATTTTATAA
Organism: Lateolabrax maculatus; assembly: GCA_031216445.1. Classification (NCBI taxonomy): domain Eukaryota; kingdom Metazoa; phylum Chordata; class Actinopteri; order Acropomatiformes; family Lateolabracidae; genus Lateolabrax; species Lateolabrax maculatus. The sequence continues at coordinate 18,126,996 of CM062207.1, forward strand.
ATGTAATAGAAACTGAATGTCAGCACAAAGCGCTGGCTCTAAGCAGCATATCAGTTGGACCCTGTTTTCCACAGTGAAATGAGGAGGCTGCACTGTAAACGGTGCAGTACACTGCTGCACTGTTAGACCATGGAGTGTACATGAAGGGGTAAAATAATAATTTTAATACATCAATTTAAAACCTGACTCCACAGAACTGAAAATTTACAATCCAACATTAACAATAAATAGTCAGCATTAAGACAATGAGATTTAAATAAATCAGCCAGTGTTAAGTCTACTGTGTGGTGCTGGATCACATTCGAATTCTATCCTATTTCAAAAGCAGACTTTTTCCCCAATGGATGTCAAGAGTGCAAACCACTTTCTACCAGGAAAGGTGCAAGGCAACAGCCCTTCAAGTCTGAGTTTAGATGCAGCGGTCATCCAGTGTAAACCTATAACACTCCAGTTAAAAACACATAAACAATTCAACTTTCATTTTGGTAACCTTACATCTGTCAACATTAACATCACCTGGGATATTTCTCTGGACTTACAACTAGGAAATGAAGAGACGTAAAAGTAGAGACTGAAGCCTTTTAGATATTGATTATGAAACTTAAACTGGTACATGCAGATACTACAGAGCAGCATCTGTCCCAGCTCATTTAAAAGAGCAGTCTGACATTTTGGGAACTCCCTCAATTTGCTGTTCTACCCAGAATCAGATTTAGTAGACCGATATCAATTTAACATCTGTACGTCAGCACAGAAATAGTTTCAGAACATCTTTAGCTTAGCACAATGACTAGAGAAAGAAAGTGCTAGCCTAGCTCCGTCACGAGAGAAAAAAATACACCCTCCAACAACCATCAAGTTGTCTGATGATTAACATGTTGTATCTTGTTAAGTGAAGAGGTGGAGCAGTTATTGTGGGATGGGTGTTCGATGGGATTGAGGCCAGCCTTTAAAACCAGACTGGATGAATTATTTCTTTATGGAGCTGGCTTTGTGCACAGGGACATACAGTGTACAAGGTGTACGTAGGACTGTTACAAGGTCGGGGCTGGCAGTTTTTCTCTTATCTGACTGTGGTTTTGATGGCAAACAAGTGTATTTCACAAAATGTTGGACTGTTGCTTTATCAAGAGAAATACCAACTACTGGATCCCTCCAGCTGAATTTGTGCTCCCAGGCCTGACACAAGCCCTGGAGTTTCCTTATTATATTCTACAAGAAAACAAGAGCTGCCATAAAAACAAAAAACAGTCAATGATGATTATCGTAAATCGTACTCTAGTACTGTATATAAATATCAACAATATCACCCAGGCATCAGAAGGCAATAAAAATAACCCACTGAGTAAAATGGAAAGGAAAAAAGAAATCAATCAAATTTGTGAAATGATAAACTAGTGAAATGAAGCATTGATGTGGCTCTTCTTGTATCGTGTCTGCCCTGCAGCATCACCCCATCACCTCTCCTCCTCTCTGGCCAGTCACCCTTGTTTCACTCCACCCAGGTGTTGTTGACTGCAGAACATCAGCTCTCTCTAAATGTCTCCTTCAGGCAGAGGATAAGTCTCTGGCGGCTGGGCAGAGGGACCAAACACTGATGTTTGTGTCTCAAGGAGAACCTTCCTCTCCAGGTCATCTGACAGAAACAAGGTTTGCTTAACATGCTCTGACTAGTTCCAGTTAAGAAGCTTGCCAGAATTGTACCACACACTATCGAGCCCAAACATGGTAGAAGTGTACTGTACTCATCTGTCTTTGAGAGTAAACAGATGCCTGTAGCTGCTTGTTTGGCTTTGACACAGTCACAAGAACAAATCCCATTTCACATACAGTAGTTCCAGCATAATTCAGGTTTCTATATATGCAAACTGTGCAAATCCCCTCATAGAAAATGGTCACAAAGTCACCGCCTCACATTCAGCACTGTAAAGATTCTCCACAGAATGGATGTGTTTGTTCATTGTTGGGCAAATTTGACCTACAACTAGGACTGGGTCATTTTAGAAACTTTTCAATATCTTAGTTTACATACTGTTACAAAAAACAATTTTTTTCTCAATATCTGGCTTTGTATGAAACCCTTTTCTCATTAAATAAAATAAGCCAACATTCTCAGGTGCAGTCATACAAAAACTATGCCTACTTAAAATGATAAGTTGATTACTTGATTTTGAATAACCAAATTGATTTTGTTTGACAGAAAATTAATCAACAACTATTTTGATGTTTCAGTTAAGACATTTTTCAAGTTAAAATATCAAACAATTGATGGTTTCAGATTCACCAGTGTGAGGATTTGCTGCTTTTCTGTTTTTTTTCCATTGTACACTGAATATAATTTGGACTGTTGTACAAAACAAGGCAGTTGAAGATGTCTCCTTGGATTTTCTATTTTCTACCATTTCATTGACCAAACTATTAACCAGCTACAGCCCTTTAGTATGTATTTAATTGTATTTTATAACGTATTACTTATTTTAGGTCACAAACTGCACGGTAAAAAAAGTAAAGAAGACAGTTTGCCATATATGGTGTTAGGAGGACATTTCAGTCAGTACCAGAGGTACTGAGGTTTGATCCCCAGCTATAGTGCCAACAAACAGAATAGTCAGCCTGCCTCCTCTCCTGGCCAGCCTCTGATCTGCAGCATCTTTGTCACAGATGGCTTATTTCTTTTTTTGTTCTGAGACATGTTCATGGTATCAGCTAAATCATTTCCACAACTAAACTAAGAACCCCAAAAAAGGAAAAACAACCATTATTTTATTGGCATTAAAGGACCACAGCTTCAATGAGCTTTTGCCAGCATGCCAATGGCTAACGCTCATACTGAATGCTAACAGGTATCTATCTATCTAAGTTTCCCAAAGTTTTAACCATACTCTTTTTTGACTAGACAGTTGGAACTGGTGCCAGAGATATGCTGTATTTTGATCCTGAATCAAATAAATGTAAAGAATTACCACCATTGTAAGTTTTTTTATTTAAAATTAATTAAAATAGGCCATCATCATCATTCATTGAGAGCTCCTAGAACGCTGTAAAGGCATAAAAGCTGTTTCCTTACCTGCTGTGTGCCTCTTGGATTTGTTCCAGCACTAACACCTTACACTCTCTCTTTGCAATTTTTTCCAGTGAAATGACGGTGTGGTCAGGCGGCAGGTAAAGGGCTCTGCCCATTGGAGATCCTACAGGAGGGGTGACAGCCCAACGCTCCATCACACTGCCTGACCTGGAGCCAGCAGAGACACTGTATCACGGACATGATGATAGACAGGAATGCGTAGATCCATCTGTAAACGTCTCTCCTGTCCTGCATAATGTTTGTGTCTTACACTACCATCATCTGTAATGTGAAGCATTTGCACAATTACATCTGGCTAAAATCTGATGCAACATTTGAGTCCAAAGAGTTCTGCATTTCTAAAAATAACATCTGTCATTTTGTTTAGGGTGAGCGGACCCATGGGTGAGATACTGAGCAGTAAGGCTGGCAGTCAGCTGTGCCACCAGGAAGTACCACCTCACTAACAGGTGAAAAACAAAATCACAAATATCCACCAAGAAGCTGCTGATCTATCTAGAACACTGAGTCAGTGTCTCATAAATGCTTTTCCAGAGGCTTATTTATTAAATAACAAAACATATCTGAGATGGTAACAATGAACATTTGTCTTTCTTATACAATGTCCAGTCTCAACAGAATGATATTAGAAGCAGATCGTTGCTGCACACTGATCCTCTGTACCTGATGTGCTGTGACCTGGGCCGGTGCTGGTGGGAGAAGCTCTGAGACCGGCCTGGGCTGCGTCTCTCCAGCAGCTCTCTGACTTTAGGGTTAGATGATGGCGGAGAATCCCTCAGTGGTGGTCGAGGCTCCACAGGAGGAGTGGACACCGAGGCTGTGAACTGGAGCTTTAGTTTCATATGCTGGCTCAACTATGGCGTCGTCATGGAGCACGGTAGGGGTGGACAAGATGGAAGAGCACTTTTATTATCACTGTATGTAGCAGAGTTCATTTTGTCAGCAAAAACTACAACAGAAATATTTGTTCACGCCAATGAATAATGTGAAACCAATGTGGGATGAATGTACAATGAACTAATCACTGTTTCAATGCACCGGCAGAACCATGCATTATATATATATATAAAATACAAATGTATGAAAAGTAATATACCATATGCCTGTCAAAATTATTTCATCAAAGCAAAATACTACCTTAGATAATGTAGATACGTATGAAATGTTAGGGTAGCATTTAAACTCAGATTTTATTATTTTAATTAATTACCTGTCATTAAGTTTTGACTTTGGATGATTGGCATAGCCCTACCATTAGGAAAACTGTCCCCATATTTGAGTAAATGGCGTTTCGGACCAGTCTGGACTGATGTGGATGTTTGCTGCAGTTTTGCTCTTGGGAATGCAGTTTGGAAAGCAGGTTTAGTAAGGAAGGAAGAAGGGAAGAAAGGTCTCTTTAAGTGATATGAGGTGGACCAAAAACGAAGAAATGACTCGGCATTGAGTCATAACAGGCATTCAATAAAGGAAAACTTGGAGTTCTGTGCAGGCAAGCAGTGACATCCCTAAACCCAGACACACTGTTTTCTTTGGTACCTCAAAAAGTCCAGTTCTAAGGATCTGGAAGGCCACGGTGAAGGAGACGGTGGAGCCCTTCCTACACTGTCCCAGATGGTTGAGGGGAGAGTGGCACACCACTGCCTTCACCCTGGGGTCCTGCTGACCTCCTCTATGAGCTGATGAAAGGAGGGATGGATGTAGGGACCAGGTGGCGGAGGAGGAGGAGGTAACAAGCACATGTAGGAGAAAGGATGTGAAAGTAGATTGAGATAGAAAACTGGACGACTCAAAGGAGGTTTGCTTAAAGACATAGTATAGACCTTTTCCAATAATCATTTTATTCTGACCTCTTTGCTGCTGTTCCTTTTTTTAACACTAATACTGTACAGATACACAAATTCCACTCACTTCTACTATGCTGTTTTTTCTATCGGTGTTAAGCTATTGTGAATGCAAATTTTCTTTCTTTGTAGGAAGAATGAAAAGAACAGCAAACTAAAAGTGATTGGAATTGATTAGTCCATCCATTATCTAAACAGCTTATCCTTTGAGGGTTGTGGGGGGCTGGAAAGGAGGGGGTCTAGCTAGCGTTAGCTGCCTCTTTCATGGGTCCAGATATGGGGAGGGATAATGACTGGACAGTCAAACTCACAACAACGGGTAGTCCCATAAGCACTCATCAGCACTCATCAGCACTCTCCTGGACGTGATTCAGATCAGCACTTGCTGTAACAGTGCTCTTATCACACAACAGCAGGGGCTAAGGCCGTGGGCCCCAGCTGGGTAACTGCCTGTGTGGCCGTTTGGACTGTTTTTGGTGCCCACCATCACAGCTATTAAAACCTGTTTGAACATTCTAGCATTTCTGTACTTCACTGTCCTGTTGGATTTCACCATAGCTGGCTGTCACCCAGACAAACAAGGCAAACACATCTCAAAGGCTGCTAAATGTTTCCACACTGACTACATCCAAGATTACACAATGTGGCCCAGTTTTGATCACAGCTAGATCAGGGCGGCTGACTTCACATCACTACAATGTAGTTATTATTAATTTTACATCCCTTGGATTATTACAACGTACTACAAGTGATTTGTCAAATAACATACTGTACACCTCACTCATGTATTACACTACATGATTCTTAATAAGTATTTAATCACAAGTTTATTTAGTTAGTTAGTGACTTTCAGGACTGATTTTAAAATGGCACAGATAATTTCCTCGTAGAAAAGGTTCCATTGGAAAGGCAGACAGACATTAGTGGCCAGCACTATGAACAGATAAGACTGGTTAAACTACAAGAATGAGTCATAACTTGTCCTCCACAGAGTAAATCTAATCTGATCTGCTTGTCAGAGTGATGACAACTCTGTTGTAACGTGACTGTGTGATGGCTTTCCTAGGCTGTAAGATACAGTCAGAGCAGACGTCCTCCTGGTATTATAAACCAAATCGTTCCCAAGCAGGGATTTCAACCCCTTGAACCCCTCTATCTAGTGGCTAGCAAATGAAAACACTGCACATCAATGTAATGTGGACAGTATAATGTAGTACTTTGATGGGTAGGACAGAGTGGATGTCACCAACAAAGGGCTCTGGGCACATATGAGTCCCACAGTTTTTACTCTTCATATTTATCATACATTATTTAATTTTCCATATTTCCAGTCATGGCTTTTGTTTTCATGACTTTACATGACTTTCCAGCTTACAAGAGTGGAACAAAGCAGCAGCCGCCCCTATAGAGCCAAGGCGGTAGTGTGTTCCTCTGTAATTTAACTAACCGCTCTGGATGGCATTTTAACCATCCCAAAACTACCCTAAAGAGAATACCAGTACCCACCTGTAGCTGGGTAAAGATAAATAAATAAACTATTTAATTTCACCTTTCCACTGAAAATTAAACATCTTATCATGTTGACATCACTACAATGCAGTTGGAATTCTGTGAATGTCACAAAGTGCAATGAAAACTTTAGATGCATTAGGCGTGCCTTTGAGCAAATCACCAATCACTCAACTGGACAAAATGTAATGAACTGAATGCTTCTTGCACAGTAATAAAGTAGGAGGTAGAAAGTGAGACTGTGTGATAGTAAAGTCTGCTACTAACCCTCAGAATTCCAGATCAGACGGACGGCCAGGAAGTCCTGCAAGTTGTTCAGCAGTGTGTATTTCACCCAGAAGTGCTCCAGAGGCCTTACAGCCCTGGGACAGGAAGCTGTCATCACTAGCTGAGGACGATCCAAGCGGATACTGGGCAATGAGTAACAGCTAGAGATGTATCTAGAGAAAGAAAACTAGTATTGTAAGTTCCTTTGTCCAGGGAAGACATTTAAAATTGTCATAGCGGAAAACTGGATCACTTAAATGAAATACAGCAGTTTTTAATGCTATCGCTAACACCTTCCTGCTTTGACACATTCATAAAATCAAAGGGTAGCCCTTTAATCCTACTAATGATTATTCAACTACACTGATTCCACGGCACTCTGAAATATCTCACAGTACAACATTCTAGGTACAGAGAAAAGCTGAATGGCTACATTCCAAATGTTAAACAGAGGAGCAACAGGTACCTTGTGAAAGGCAGTGTTGGAGTGTACCATTGTAACACAGCCACCAATGGGAGTTCCAAACCCTACAGAAATAAATACAATAAACTTATTAGGACTCATGATTTCATACATGTGATTTGCACAGAGAATGTGCTAGAAATGTGTAGATTTCATCAATCCAAGTGTTTAAACAAAAAGTTTAAAAGTATTGATTCTATATTTTCTATTGTCAACAAATCTCATGTGCAGATCAAAACCAACACTGAATAACAAGTATTGTGTGTGTGTGTGTGTGTGTGTGTGTCCAAAGATGATATATCTTCTTCCTCTGTGCCATACAGCTCCATTGTTGTCCAAAAACTATTAAAAACTCATCAATAATCCTCACTGTTGCACTGGGTGACATGTTCCTTCAACACCATGAACACACACATTGCAATTTATTTTGACTCCATCCCGTATACACTGTCCTGCTGCCCCAAATAGTCACTAGAGCATCAAATGTGGATTAATCCGCCACTGAAAATAGTCCCCAACAAATGCCCTATTCCCTTCTTTGTGAGTAACATTTGCTAAAAACTACAATGACCTTTTAAAAAAGTAAGACTATGTATTTGTGAAACATTTTTAAAGATTTTCCTCTTCAGTATGAACCAATGGGCTTGGGGATGTGAGCAGAAGAGGGAAGTTAGAAAATATTAAGTTAGTCTTTTGATAGAATTTGTTGACAATAAGAAAAATATTGAATACACCAGCCTTATCTTTCAGATATATGAATCAGGCATTCTAACAAAAAAAATAAATAAAAATTTACAGCAGTTCTAACCAGGGGTTAAATTGGGATCTGTGAGAAGAGGGAGTCCTTGACCAATGAGGTTGGAAAAGTGACATTTCCATTTTTATTTTATTTTTTATTTAGTAATTTGGGTGAAGCTACCCTTTAAATGTATTAAGCGGAAAACATGTTCACCTCCGTGAAATCCCAGAAGACAATTATACACCATCCCAATTATATAGGCCTACACACAAATTAACTACCAGTGGCAGATTATTTTTGTTTTTCATTTCTGGTTCACATGACACTAAACCTGTCCATGGGTCAAAATCACACTTGCAGTAAAGTCATTCCACATTTGCTTGGTCAGTGTGAAACAGTGTCTGGAAGTGGATGTTTCCAAAGTGTGAGAGTTGCAGTGCTGTGATACTAAAGGAGACAGAACTGAGTTCCAACAGGCTGCCAATAGGATTTCACAAGGTGGAGCTCAGCTAAAGTGGGCTCTGGCCCAATTTAACCCATAGTCCTGACTATGCCCCAAGATCACATAACTTATTTGATCATAAAACCTCTAAAGGGATTCTAAACACTTCTAAACAATGTTATTCTAAACTTCTAAACTATGTTTGGTGAAGTGATTTTCTTAGTAATCTGAAAGAGATTTTGACCGCAGTGAGAGCAACTCATTGAATAAAGGAAAACTGAGGGAAGCCATCAACACCTCACTGGAGTCCTCCTCTGCTTTGTCTTGTAGCTGCAGCTGGAACAGGAAGTTCTGTTCCTCCAGGGCGCTGAGCGTGGTGGGTAAACGTGATGACTCGCTGTCTATCCGACAGAAAGAAGCCATGGTGACCTCAGCTGATTGGTGGCTTTAGTGGAAAGTGGAAACAAAGCCATGTTTGTCAGGCGACTTTAAAGAACAGAAAACACATATCTTGATTTGACCATATACGAATTTCTGCAGGAGCTGAACAGCTGGGATCAGTAGAATGAGCTTCACACAAAGACCAAAGTTCTGCTTCATTTCAAAAGTGGAACCATCCAGACTTCTATCCACACTGAAATTTTATTCAACTATGTGCTTTCTGGAATAGTTCTATGGTTGACAGATGTCAATGTATATTTACAACTTTTCAAATAAATGTGTGACTAACAAAAGTGAATCAGTGTGAGCTTTAGTTTCTAGCACTGCAGTAAGAGCGCACTATTAAGTGCAAAAACAGCATGCCTTCACCCTGTCTTATTGGATTTGTGGTCCTACTTGCTCTGTGTTAACTCAATGTTTGACATTTTGACTCTAACCCTAACTGCTTATGGGCAGTCTGTTTATCTGAGAGCCTACAGTAGTGCACATGTACTTACCAGACAGTGTCTACTATGAGAACTGAACCATCTGGCATCATTGGGAGGTAGGACGAGTTATAGTTTGGAAGGATCTTCACATCTCTGACACACACTTCCTCCTGAGAGCTACAGTTCAACACTGAGGAGAGAAAAGGGGGGGGGGGGGTTCTCATCACTCTTCAGCTGTTCTAACTCTGGTTACAGTTGTTGAGAAAGGCTGATAAAGCATTAAGAAAAAGGCTTTTGGTGGTTTTGGATGGTGGGAAAATGGATATGAAGGAATGTTTAATTGACAGTTAATTCTTTAGTTGACATGAGAGGGCCTCAATGTCCTTCACACTTATGTGAGCAGACTCTGGGTGTCTGAAGGTAACCATAAGATGCCCACCTTGTTGATGTTCCCAATAATGGGAGGGTCCTGACCGGCAGTAACACACACACACATTGTTTGGTGGCGTGATTATTACATGTGATTCTTTATGACGCAGGACATGCTGTATAAGCTGAGCTACATGCAGATCTTCTCTGACGTCAGAATTGTGTTAATGAATTTATTTATTTAAGTACAGACAACTTGAGCAGGTTTTATTCTTCTGCTCATCAAAGAGATTGACCAGAAGTACAAGTTTTTCCATATCTATTGGCGTTGTTGGCAGGATCCCAAAAACAGCAAAAACAAGGGTAAGTACAAAAAGGATTTAAATTTGTCCATTTTGAACTACCCTCAGTGACGCTTGACTGGATTGTAGAAGGAATTTCAACCTGTTGCTTTCTGAGTAACGCAGAGCCCAGTCTGACAGAGAGACTGGAGAGGGGAAACTAGGCTGTAAACATGGGGGTCTGTGGGGAGTGACTCGCCTTTTGGAGCTAGCCTCAAGTGGCCTTTCGGCTTAATTTTTCCGCCCTGTAGGTTGCCGCTTGTTTGCAGTAGCATTTGTTGTTTTTCAGTGTCAGTCCCACACACTGTTAACCTTGTGATCTGGAACTCATGGTGTTGGCTGTCTGATAACACACACACACACACACACACACACACACACACACACAAACATACACACACACAAACAAAAGGCATTACACCTTTTATGGACTCTCTTCTCAAGCAAGCTGTTCTGACATCTGCCTCTAGCCAAACCACCTACATTTATATCCCTAAAGCTAACAAACCTGGAGAATGGCACTTTGTTCAAGATCTGAAAAGCTGTCAATGTAATTGTTCCAATTCTGACTGATGTCAATTCTGACTTGGCCTTATTACCTTATGAGTCTAAAGTTTACATAGTAGTGCATTTGTGTTCAGTATTCTTTTTCTGACTGTATTAGTTCTGACTCATCTACAATATAGGCCTCAGAGGTGGGGAGAACCCTTGTTGACCGAATTGAAGCATGTGGCTTCTGAGAAAGCATGTAAACAAACTTTTCTCTCCGCCTGAAATGTTTGACTGAAAAAGGTCACACCGCTTGCCAAGCTGTCAGCCCAGGGTCACCTAGCTGGGTACATTTTGGAAAATGGTCGCCTCCTCTGACAAGACAGAGTTAAGCTGCTGTCTGCGGTGCCTCCTCCACACACAACAGCAGATATGTGCTCCTTCATAGGCAGGAACAGTTACTGCTGCAGCTGTTGCAGCTACGGGTATCCTAATTGAGCAATCAGCCCCATTGTTATGGGCCCAACTTGTCAAGTTTTTGCTATATCATATCTGTCCTTTTAGTCATTCAAACCATAAACAGGATTCTCATATTCAGCCAGCAAACTTATCGGTATGCTTTTAAACTGTAGTGGACTCAAAAACACAGACAGAGTGGTGAGTCATTGTCTCACTGTGGAAACCATCTACTGTGGATAACAGCTCAGGTAAGTCAGTAAGCTGCCTTAGAGGAAATCTCGGGTTTTGGGGGCGCTATAAAAAAAAAGCAAGGAGCTTTAAAGATCTGTGTGTGTGGTGTGTGTGTGAGCTGCTGGTCTACCTTTGAGGACAGTCAGGTGTTTTCCAGAGACAGTCATCTGCTGACACTGGACACTGGGAGGTGGAAGAACATTTAGGGTGGTGCTAACTGGGAATGGAAACCAGACACAGACACAGTTAAAAGCAGGAACGTTACATCAGTGCAGCTGCTGGACAACTGGACCATTCAATTACATGACATCTCTAATGCATTGGGACTTATTTTGTATGCTGCTCCCAAGAATTCTGTAGTAGGGGTTTGAAGCTCATGTGGGGTGTTGACAGAAACAGAATGTGTCTACCCTGTGCCTTGAAGGTGCTGAGGTCCTGTCTGAAGGTGTGTGTTGGACACCTGAGCTGCAGAAGAGTGCGGTAGCCATGTTCCCTCACCTCCACCTTCTCCTCCTCCTGCTTCCACACAGTCACTATAATCTGAGATCACAGAGAGGCAGACAAACACACAACAGGAGCAGACAGTTATACTACATTCCCATATACTGTAGATTCCAAATAAGGGTTCCATAAAGGATCATTTTGATTTATCACAACACAAATCTTAGCTCTGTATGTTTGTCCATCATTTTAAATGTTTTGACAAAACTGTTCTCACCATAGTAGTGGATGTTTCCAATGGACAGTTTGGGTAATAATTTTACTATTAAACTTAATTTTCTCTTCTAAATAAGTTAGTCTAATGTCTAACGACAGGTTGAATGTCGACATGTCAACATCGACATGTCGGATCACTTGACGGCTCTTGCTTCTGGACCTGTCAGACGTGATCCCACATTCCAGCTATTAACTTTGTGGTTATTACTGGTAGAAATGATGGACAAAACTACGAAAATAATACCAAAGTTGCAATAAACCCGGAATTAACCTTTTTGCTAACCTTATAGTACATTCACTTAAGTTAGAATGTTACATTTAAGTGTCGTGGGAAAGATAAGAGAACACTGAGTCGTGATTAGTAGGACCTTTGGTAGTATAGTGCTACATCCATAGTTGTAACATGTAGTTTCCACTTAAACATACAATTCACTTGAGTTTTTAGCTGGTAAATACCCCAGTCTGTTTACTGGTCTGGTGGACACATCTGCTCTATGTGAAAACAGTTGTAGGCTATTTAGCCTACAACTGGACCCGCACATACGGGTTCATCGCAAAACGCCTTTTTGGGGGATTGAAAACCTCAGATTCTATAGCTGTCAATGCAATTTGACATGTGCAGGGCTCAACAGTAATGGTAGCCATGTTGTAATTGACAACCATTTTGAGAAACTGACAACCAATTCTTGGCTTTTGGTTGCCACTTACGGCAGACAAGTGGCAGACAAATGTTTTACTTTTTAACATAAAAAATAGGGACAGCCAACAGCAAAACATGCACATCAAAATTATAGTATTAGTATTATAAGTATTATATTTTATTGCATTAATGGTATTTAAACATTGCTGTTTCAGTCTGAACTGGAACCAGACAATGCTGCATGTACGTTTGTGCATTTAGGGCTTGTGTCCATATAGTGCCAGCATATTTTTTTTTTTGTTCCCAATCAGGAGAGAGAATATGTAGCATCTTGCGACCGCCTAGAGAAAGGCTCTTCCACGAAGTCTGCAACCTCACCACTAAATTTCCAATAAATCCTACACACTGGTCCAATAAATATTATTTTATGTCACATTTTTATTATTAAGCTGACGTATAACCAGACGTATAAGCATCCTAACGTTATCTTAATTATTCAAAATATGAGGTGACTAAAAATGGATAAACATAAATAAATGAATATATATACACACACACACACACACACACACACACATACCTGATACAACTAGAGATATCAAAGGAATAGTCATAACATTATAAACAGGATGCTTGACAAGTGTATACTGTCATATCCAACCCTATTTATGTCTGACCTTGGCTTTGAGTGTGTTGACTGGCAGCTTGTCCAATGAGACAGTGAGACAGAAGATAATCTGGTCATCCAACACCAGAGCAGACTGCAAGAGGGCAAGCAGAGAACAACGATTAAAGACAGAGACTTGTTTTAACTAAGTGTTTGTGTTGTGAAATAAATACAATATAAATAATACAAATATAAAATGACAGAAAACTGTGAAAAATGCCAATGAATCCAAGCTGACATCTGCAAATGTTATGTTCCATCAACAGTCCAAAACCCAAAAGATATTCAGTTTACAATCATACGTGTGTGTGTGTGTGTGTGTGTGTGTGTATGTATGAGTGTGTGTGTGTGTGTGTCTGTCTGTTCTCGGAAAAATTATCAATGTCTACATTGATGCTCTGGCAAAATTGTTTTTGTAACTTTCACGCCAATAAAGCAATTCAATTGAATTGAAAATTGAGAAGAAAAAAAAGAGAGAGAAAGAAACAAATAAAGAGGGCACAAGACAGATCTCTAAAAACAAAGTTAAACAGAAGAGAAATGTAACTTTATTTGCTGTATAACTTTTCATAGCGATTACACATTAAGTTAAATAAAATACTCTGGGAGTATCCTCACAAAGATGGCATTTGCTTCTGAAACATGTAAAGCACCAATGACTAATTGGTTAGATCAATTAATTGATTTATTCTTTAGTCTATAAAATGTGAAAAAGAGAATAGTGAACAATTTACAGTATACTTTTATAATATGATATACAATTCAAATATCTTGTTTTGTTCAAACGAGACAAAAAAAAAAAGACAATCATAGAATCATAGTTGTCTGGCAGCATGGTAGACCTGTAGTGTGTGTAGGGAGCACACTAATGGTGATAAAAGATGCACTTTGACTTTGAATATGTTTGAATAGCAGCATCATTTAATATGTAATAATTCCAAACTTCACAGTTGGGAGCAGTCTTAGTTGCCTAAAGGTAAACCAAGCATTTAAATACTCAGTTCAACAGGCACTATGGTTGGAACCCAGTTAGGACTGAGGTAGTGTACCAGGTGTTTACACACTGGTGCCCTCACTGCTGCCAGCTGTAAAGCTGCAGCAGCCGGTCACTGTCCTCTGTGTGGTTTCCTGCAGCCTGGCAGGCAGGCAGGTGGAGGCTGGAGCTACTTTAAAGCCCCTGGAGATATGACTGCACTGTCAAGTCTGGACACATCTGGAGCACAGAGATGACTGCAACAGGCAGAACAAAGGCATGAGTCTCACACAGAATCAAATAAACCAGAAGAATAAAGAGCACACTTGGTTTCTTGTCAGACAGGAAATAGTGAAGGTTATTTCCTATTACACTTTAGGTATGCCAGAATAAAGAGTGGTGAGTAATCCTACCCCCCGCCCCCCATACTTAACTACTCTTGATCCTTCTTACCTTCACCGGTTCCCTCCCACACTGTCGCCCCTCACCAGCCGAGCTGCTGTGAATGAGAAGCGGGCTGCACTGTCTGAAAGTCCGGTCGCTGTCCGCTCTTCTTCCGCAGTCGGCTGCGGCCCCAGACTCCCTCTCTGCGGGCTCCTCTCCCACGCCGTCTTCGCCGCAGCCGCCCCGGAGATCCGGCTGGTACTCACCGGGTCTCTGCTGCCGGCTCTCGGCGACGCACACGCTCGCCAGAGCACACATGGAACTCGCCAGGTCCTTCCACGGTAAAACACGGGAGCTGTCATCCCGGGACCGCAGGACCAGCAGGCACTGGACGGTCTCCCCGAGGTAGACGTGGTTTCGCCGCGGAAGAGTTGCGTACTCCGCCGGGTCTGACAGACTCGATATTGCAGCGGCGGGGAAATATATAAAATACTCGCATTGTGATTCCATCGTAAACATACATCCACAAAGTCACTAGCATACCGTGTTAGCCATCTGCTGCGGGGGAAACAAGCTGAGGCTGAAGGGCCGCGGTGTGTTCATGAAGGAACACAGAGTGCGTGTCAGTATGTCGGGAGATAAGAGCACTACAACTCTCTAAAGTGTGTTATTATCTGAAACAGAATAATTTAAGCGGTGGATGTCCATCTTCCCTGCTTAGCTTCCTTTCAAACAGCAGGACGGTTAATCGATGCCCGAAACAGAGCTTTCACCAGACCACACCAATCAATCACCGAGCCGCAGCCTCCTACAGATCACAGTGACCCACACGACTCAAACTAGAAGTAACAAATAATAGTTCTTTTAATGCCCTCCTCTGCTCTGTGTGTCGGGCTGAGCGCCTCCACACGCACACACACACACACACACACACACACACACGCACACGAGGCCTCGGAGGAGACAATGAATGACTCAAAGAGAGTCAGAAACGGGTTTGTTGTCATGTAGGTTTTCAATGAGATATTATTGAGTTATTGTGTCTTTTCTGTTGTAAACATTACTGTTGCTATTCTACAACAACATTTAGTTATATTTTATACAATATTAAATTCTAATATTTTTCTTAATGTATTCTTTTTAAAAGTAATATATATTTTAGTATCAAATATGTGGTCATTATGTTTTATAATTATATCATCAGATTATCATTACTGACACATTATGTCTAAGCATGTAATGTTGCAGCTAATTGAGGTGGAGCTGATTCCATTCAATCTGAAACAGGTAACATATTCTGTGAGCTGATCATGTTTAGTATGTAAAATCTGAATCTGCAAAATAAATCAAATAAATGTAGGGCAAAAAGCACAATATTGTATTGCTGTAGTAGAAGCAAAAATGTAGTAAAGTATAAAGTCACACTACAGTTCCCAGACATGGCACAGCTCCCCCCTGAGCCATGTGGGCTAAATAGCCTACAACTGTTTTCACATAGAGCAGATGTGTCCACCAGACCAGTAAACAGACTGGGGTATTTACCAGCTAAAAACTCAAGTGAATTGTATGTTTAAGTGGAAACTACATGTTACAACTATGGATGTAGCACTATACTACCAAAGGTCCTACTAATCACGACTCAGTGTTCTCTTATCTTTCCCACGACACTTAAATGTAACATTCTAACTTAAGTTCAGCTGATTGATTTGATTTCAAGTCGTTGATGCCGTCAACCACCTGATCATCTAGCAGCTGAAAACTCAATGTTGGTAATCCACACGTAGAAAGATACCAGTTAGTGAAGTTAAAGAACTGTTGCTTTTATTTAGTACAAGAGAAAAAAACAACTCAAAGGATGCACACAAAGAGCGTGATCTACTACAAATTTCAACAAAAATATGCAGTTTCATGTGAGATCCAAGTACACTGTTCCCCTCTGAATGAACACTTACACTTCCAGTTCAATCAAATCTGTAACAGCTCGGGAGAATATCAGACCAGTAAAGTACTTCCTCTCAGTAAGATGGAAGCTATTCAAATGAAGTGTTGTGATAAAAGATGAATCACTCTGTGTACCAGAGCTTCTGCTCATTTGGACCTAAAAAAAAATGAGATTTGAAGAGGTTTGACACAAGGCGTACCTTTTATTCTTACACTCATTCTGACACACTTTGTAACGTACAACATCTTCACGTATGAAAACTTTAATACTAGTAACAAGCTACAAAATAAGTCACAGTACCATATAAGCAAAACATTTTTAACCAGACTTCTCCCAAGAGAATCAAATCAATGCTTAACAGCATGTAGGAAGACGGGCATGAGAATGAAGCACAGTTTTCATTTGACCTTCTGGTAGCTATCAGCAGATTGTGTTTATGTGTTGGTTGTGGTTACTGATTATTATTATTATCTGGAGATCAATACGTCTTTTTTGTCTTGATTAATCAACACTTTACTCTTAAAATAATAAAATAAAATGTGTTTGTGCAAATATTTTTCACATGGTCATCCCAGTAATTAGAATTTGATTTAATCCTCATCATCTAGAGAAATCTAACAATCTTCTCTTGATCATGAGCAAATTATCTCACTATCTTAAGATAACAATAGTCAATCATGATGGTAATATTATACTTCTATTATGTGTGGGCCCACTCTTTATCTCTTGATGCATTAATACTGATACTTAAAGGGGAGAAGGCTGTGTGACATGGTTGAAATCAATATCATGATGTCATGTATACAAAATAAAATACAATAATCAGTTTAATGTTGTTTGAATCTTCAGTAACTCATTTTGTTGGTTTTTAATTACAATCAGACAAAAATCTAAATGTGGACAATTACTTTATGTGAAACAATAGCATGGTGAGGATGTATAATTATCCTACAATCCCAAGGAAATTACTGACAGAATTATGGCCCAGCCATAAATACTGAGTGGTCAAAGAGAACAGACCCTGACCCCCAGTGTTTCTATGTCTGTGCATTAGTGTGTCTCCTACAGTTCATTAAACAGTGGTGGGCCAGAAAAAAAAGACATCCCTTAGATTTAGTCCAGTTCTTACTGTTTTTAACATCACAATGAAATGATGGTATTGGTGCAAATCAAGATGAACCTACTGATTGAGCTAAACAAATAAACATATACAGTTTGTCCAGATGGTGGCACATCAGGAAAGGGCATGGGGTCATTCACATATGCTAAGTAAATTTGATAGCAATCTGCATAAGAGTTAACTTCAAATAACCTCCAAAATTTGTATTTTGGTCTCAGGATAGATACATTTCAGGCCAACGTGCCCATTAGAATTCTATATATGTGGTGAAAAGCTGGAACTTCTGACTTGATGGTAGCTCTGGAGGGACGGTCAGAGCTAAATATTTCATGGAGTTGGCCATTTGCTTTCCATATCTTGCGTCAAAGCCTGGCCAAAACAATGTCATTCTATCAAAGATATATTGGTGTATGTTTTAGCAGATGCGTAACAAGAAATGTCAGTACAAAGATGCCAACGATGCATTTGAGGTCAAATTTATAAATAGTGTCTTTGTCCACTAGATAGCACTGACAAATGTTTTAAATGTGCAGTGTCATACCAGTCACAATTGGCTAACTTCTTAAACTCT
This sequence comes from Lateolabrax maculatus, assembly GCA_031216445.1. Classification (NCBI taxonomy): domain Eukaryota; kingdom Metazoa; phylum Chordata; class Actinopteri; order Acropomatiformes; family Lateolabracidae; genus Lateolabrax; species Lateolabrax maculatus. The sequence goes on from CM062207.1 coordinate 18,145,114, forward strand.
TAACTATTATAGCTGTGACTGACTGTGTCCTGTAACCCTGACATTTTGGTCAATGAACAGCTCATAAAACATCGATAAGTCCAGAATGTTTCACTATAAATTCGTCGGATGGTAGGAAATCTTCTTGGCAACTTAGAATGTGGAAAAAAGGACATTCAGGCAGGTGCAAAGTAATACCAATACTCTGACCAAGAAAGGTCCCTTTCATTAAAGTCAATATAAGATACTGGAAACAATTTCATTCAATAGTATTGCTGTAATAGAACTTCCTGTCACGGTTGGTAGCAATAAACACACTGCTTTTGAGCACTTAAGTCTGTGACAAAGGAAGAAATTCTGCAGCATTTCTGACTGGACATGGTTTGTATTAACTTTAATGGAGGAGACCTTATTTGATCAGAGTCATTTGTCTCGTAACCCATTTTATTAGGAGTGGCTGAAATGTGATTGAACTAGTGTTGCAGGAGATGCCATGCAGGACTATGATACACAGTGTGACATCTTGGATCAGGGCTAAGTATTGGTCAGGCTCTTTTTTGCATACATAGGTCACTGTAATGATGGATCCTGTAACTGAAGCACATTTATACACACAAGTGTCTGCGAGTTGCATTTCAGATGATAGTCAACTAAATATAAGCCAATGTTTGCCTGGAAGGGGGGAGGAATGAATACACACAGTTAAGTTCCTGTCATTTCAAATCTTAGTTAATTCTTTATCATCCCTTTGACTAAGTATCTGAATGAGGTAACTGTAAGAGCTGATTAACAATCGCCTTCTCACCAGATGAAACAGAGGAGGTAGCCATTCAAACACAATGCAGTACACCCAATCCACCCCAGAAGGCCGACAGCTGTAAGGTGACACCATTCACACTGAACAGGATGGAGAATAAACCCTGCTGTTTTGTGGAACTGGGGAGCTCTTTGTTTGGGACTATTAGTATCAATCAGTCAAATGTTGGATGTTTTAAAGGGACACACAATAAGAGCTCCAACACACTTCAAGCTGTTTCCAGACCTTCTTTCCACAGATGCACCTAAAGAGGCTGACCAGCCTGTGCAAACATTCACTCTGCAGTACTGTATGACTGCTAGCTGAATCAGAACAATCTGCAGCCAATTTCAACTGTAACATGTGTTCCACGGTTGGCAAAGATAAGTTTAACACAAATAGTTACTATAAAGAGTAAACCGTGCCAAAATATGAATAAATACAATACAGAATATTGTGATCTGGCAAACAACCATTGTGTAAGCTGGATAATTCCCCCTGAGCTGTGCACACTCTGTGGAGGCTTTTTTTAAACCACGCGGCTCATTGTAGCTCTTTCTGAAACTGGATACGCTGGACCCTATATGTAACATATTTATCTTTAAATATCATTTTCACATGACTTACTGATCGGCTGTAAAAACAAATGAGACCATGGCGCTGCACGTTGCTGTTTTTCCTCGTCACATGAAAGACTGTGTTGTGCTGTACTGACTGACAGCAGTGAGTGAAAACCACAGCAGATACCTCACTGTGAAGTGCTCTGACTGTTAGCCTGGCTTCTATCCGGGCCCACAGCAGCACCCAGGGTGCTCACACAGGTTTCCTGTGTGAACTCTGTTCATCCCACGATCACTGTTCTAGATTGATGGCTGCCCACTGCTCCTACGCACTCTGGATGGGTCACATGCAGAGACATCTCACTCTCACTGAGGTTCACTAAACTAAATCTACAAATGTTGTGTATATTTAGATTTAGATTTGTCATTTTCATGTCTGCTGTAAAGTGGAATTTACTTTGCCTTCAACTGTTAATAACTTAGAGAATCCTCCCTGTGTTCAGATTTGCTGATGTTTTAATTCACTGTTGATTCTGTTTGTTCTTAAGGTAAATAGCACTTCAGTGTTAATCTGTTCTGATAAAATCAGCTTATTCCCCTCAGCAGTGTAAACACAGACCTGCGGCCACCCCTAGCAGTGATGTGTGCTCTCAGACCTAACATGCAGTAGCTGAGTTGTTTTATGGATGAACTACTGTACCCATGTTCATCAACATGAAGGAACATTATTTGAAGAGCTTTAGGACTTCAATGGAGCTGTCTAGGAAAAACAGTCAGACAACGGCAACAAGCACACATGTACATTTCTATGTGTGGGCAAATATAGGAGTTCTGTGCTGTTGGACTGTAGGTATGCATAAGACTATAAAATGAGGACATGTCTGTAGTCACATGTCCCAGATAAAGAGGTACAGATGTGTTTTATGTTATGTATGTAGTAACCAATGATTATTAGATTCAGTCTGAATCTTCATACAGCAGCATGTTAATTACAAAATCTTCTCAGCACACTGATGAGAAAGCAGTAGGCGTTCAACAAGTACCAAACAGGACCAGGCTGTAGTAGGTCACGTGACGTGTTGAACACACAACAGTGCTGAGATAAACACGCCTAATGCTGCATTCCAGAGACGGTGACGGGTTTCAGCTTCTTACCCATGGCCGAATAAAGCAGTTTAATCCGGAGGAACAGTAGGACTGACCAGCATGAGATAGTGACACCCATCATTTCCACCATGGTCTCATTTGTTACAGCAAGCCTCCACACAATCAAAGTAATGTTTAACCATAGTCTGGCTGGGTCAATAATTCAGTTAAGTTCAGGTGAGCATGCCAAAAGGTGTGTTGAGTGACCAGTTACTGTGTCCAGATCTTTTGAAGCTATTGCACAAAGCACAAAAACTTATAGGGGGTATTTGTTGTAGACAGTTTTTTTTTTTTTTTTTTAGGATATTTATACAATTTATACAACAATTTTATTTCTGTAGTTTTTTTTAAGTTAGCCTCCAGGAATATGTGTTAGTGTTAAAACTGCAGTGACCGTGTCTTTGTGTTGTCTGCTGTGACCTGTCTGACTTGTCACATAGTCGACCAAACCAGTTTCCTCTCTGGACATGTGTAACATTATCTAATCAGATATGATATCCTTTAATATAAAATGAGGTCCAGTTTAAAGACACACTTGGTGCTTTCGTTTTAATGCCACACAGCAACCCTTAATCCCCTGACTGAAATACCTTCTGTTTCATTTTTCAACATTTGGTATCAAACTTTCAACAGTGATCTGGGAGGAATTCTGGGAAGTTGAGTACAATGTTGTGCATTATTAAAAAAATCAGGGAGTGTATCTTTAAGATGCAGCCGCTCTGAAATTTATATAGGCCCTCACTAATGTGATTTTCATTTGTAATACCTGACCTCATGACAAAGAGGGGGATCTCCACGGGAATGTGTCTGCATGTCAGACTGATAATGCATCTACTTAAGCAGATAAGGGAAGGAAGGAAAAGAGTGTGCCCAAATGCTGATACTGACCAGCCTGCTGCAGGCTGGTTAATATCAAGCAGCTCAAAACAGAAGTAGAGGCCTCAGATCATTTTCCCCTCTTGTATTATTGAAGGATATTTAAGTCGCTGTTTAGGTCGTTACTTCTAGACAGGGCTTCATTCTAACTCTGGAGTGTGTACCAGCCTACTCTGACTTTACAAACCATAGCAGTGATGGAAAATTAGTACTGTATACATATTGTAACCCCAGTGTGTCTCTCTCATGTATTGATATTGCTTTAGAGTCACAGAGCTAGACATGTCCTTTTCTGAAAAATATCCAGCAATCTTTGAAAAACCCAGTTTAACAACATTTAGAATCATCAGAAAGACATTTCTAACCATCTGAATGAAACTAAATTCCATCCACTGCAAAATAAAAATGTTTAAAAAAGAAAACTGTATTTCCTAATTCAGGTGGAAAGAAACACATCTTGCTTGTTCTGCAAATTATATATAATATCCATACATTTGTATGAAAATATAAAATAATTAAATCAATCAATATAGACAATGACTGACAATAAATGTTTCAAATGTTTGTACATTGAGCTGAAATAATCAAGAATCAAAATTGTAACAACTTTGGAAAAGGGGTTAAAAAAATATATTTTACTCTGCAGAATGTGACTATGTGAATATTGCTTTATCCAGACTACAAGAGGAATCTTCTGTTCATCTGGAAATACCTTCAAAATGAGGAAATGTTTTTAAATTGTTTTTCAAAGATCACCAGGTATTTATTTTATCTTATTTATTTAGAAAAACAGATGCTTAGCTAAGTGACTCCATGTAATGGTAAAACATGAGAGGTAAAAAGTGGGGCTGTACGTACCTTTACGCTGAGTAGTTTCAAGCATGTGCACCAAGGTTAACGTAAAACTCTGAACTATTAATATGACCAGGGAATAAAACCTGGTTCTGCGTGTCTGCTGTCACATATGACTGTGTGATACACCACAGCAGGAGGACCTGCCAACAGTTTGAGTGCTTCTCCTTATAAAAACAAAGTGGTCCTTTCACTTTCAACCCTCCTTCAACTTGTTACTGCAGCCATGAAATCATCCCAGGTTCCCAGAGGTTGAGGGTCAAGTGCACGAGAATTACACTAACACTAAGAGCAAAGACAGTTTTAAAAAAACAAGCAATCAACCAAAAAGTGGAAGTGCAAGAAAGGAGCTTTTTTTTCTGTCATGTGTAAACCACACTCGGCTCAGTTTCCAGTTTCATTAGTCTGTCTGTTCAAAAACCAAAGGTACCATATTTATGAACGAGACTCACCGCAGACTATCTCAGTCTTGCGTTTTCTTTCCCTCGTATTAATGTCTGGTTGCTCCTGATCAAACGGCTTCCTTCCCAGTCTCTTTCCCCCTCCTCCACTGTCCTCCCCCCTGCCTCTCCCCCCACCAGCCTCTCTCCTGTCCTGGATGAGTCTTGTCTTAAAAAAGAGCCACCGGCTGCTACCATTAAGCCCTGGCTCTGTTGCCCTAGCTGGGCTTGGGCCGCTGGAGCCCGCGGGAACTGCTTAGCATCCAGCAGGTCTTTGTACTGGATCTCTGGCCTGATCATCCTCAGACAGGCCGTCCTGGTGGCGTTGTCCAGCCCTGGTCGGAGCTCATAGCCAAGAATCTTCACTAATCCACTCTGGAACGGCCGGATGTTTTTGTCTCGGATCCGGTGCGCCTCCACAGGCTTTCCGCCGTCCCTGAGACAGACCCGGGCCAGATCTTCCCGCCGTATCCTGAGAAGAGCTACTTCCTGCTCCATCTGGGCGTGACCAAACCTGTCGATTTCCTCCCAAAAGGTCCGGTTGAAGGCTTTGTATAAGTACCAGTCTAAGGCGTTCCACTGCCGCAGCTTCTCCCGCTGCTCTTCGGTTAGCGACAGGTTGGGCGGCGGCTTGGCTTGCATACGTCCTCCTCTACCACCGACACCAGCTGCTGCAGCCGCTTTGCCCATCCAGCTCCCACTTATCCCCCCGATGCCGCTGGGCTTCTGCTGCCGAGCATTGAGGCTGAATGAGACGACGGCATCAAGCGGCCAGCAGAGGGCGTGTCTCAGCAGGATCATAGACTGGTCAAAGTACTCCGACACTAGAATCAGCTTGAAGGCCTGGTGGACCATGGCCTTGCCACGCTGAGCCAGTGCCAGAGAGAAATTAGCATTATGGTCCATGCCAAAGTCAAACCACAGTAGGTTGCGGGCGTAGTGGTTGTTGCGGAGGCGAGGGTCATAGTATCTCTTGGGGTCGTCAGCAAAGTCACCCAAGCCTTTGGCTTTCCGAAAGGCAGGTGCTACCTCTTTGTAATAAGCAAAGGAGGACTCAGCCAGAGCCACCGGGTCCCTGATTATAGTGAAGTAGTACGTATCTGCAGGCATCACCTTCTCCACCTAAGGAATAGAGGAGCACAACTCGTAATTACAAAAATGTTCAACTCAACTACAACGGTGGTTACTTTTGGTTACAGCTTTATTTGGCTCCTCTGAGCAATGGAAGCTTTGTGCAGAATGTTTTTGTAGTTGTCCTATTCTGGCAAATGATCACCAGTAACCCGTCAACACCTTTAATTAGAAAACTCTTAAGTTTTGTTGTAAGTTAAGGGCTTTCAGAAAGCAAGAGGGCACTGCTGATGCCCCCCTTTAAATGTAAACAAGACGGCAGTCACATTCGACAGCAGTGGCAAAGAGTGGGAGGGCAGCTGCCACTCACAAGCTACCATTTGGCCCTTTCGTTGACGTCGATGGTTCACCTTTTGCAACTTCCTGACCCCGATTGCTGTGTGGACGTGGCAACCACAGAAACTACAGCGAGGGAGCTGATTTGACAGGTATCTGGTTTCACTGAATCATACCTACACCTCTTCACCAGCAGAATGTAAGTGGATTAATTAACAGAGCAACATCAGCATCAGCCTCAAAGTCATAAACAACGTTTATGATGTTAGTTAGCAAAACTTGTTATACTAATTGTGTAATTTTGTACACCATTTCATCTTTTTTAAGCTACAACCTACTCTTTAGCTATATGATGAAATTATAGTAGGTTTCCTAAACTCCCAAAGGAGGTGGTAAAGGCCTAGATGTCTGTGAATATGGACCATGTCAGATTCTCTGTGATGGTAAATCTCCACAAATGTTCCGTCAATTCTCAGGGGTGCATAGTTCCTCTGCTGCTTGCTCCCAAAATCTACAACCAGCTCCTTGGTTTTGCTGATGTTCATTAAGAGGTTGTTGGTTTTGCACCCAAGTGACAGGTCCCCCACCTCTTCTCATCATGCTACAGTTTAAAATTGCTATCAGAAAGATATTGAGGTTCAGTTTTAAGAAAACAATCCATGTAGCAGTACAGGTGTAGTACTCCAGGACACTGTGACATCACAGCTGTGTGTGTGTGTTTACTTCTGACCACACATAACAGGCTTGAAACCTTCTATCAGAGAGCACAGCAGAACACTGTTTTTTCAGCCTGGTGTAATTTACTCTTCAAACAATGCACCTTATCTCTACATCCTGGGGATGTCAGGCGTTCCTTGTTGGACGTTCATGTCTCAGCACTTATAAATATTAGTATTAAAACAACCTTCCTGCTATGATATGCTGCCAAAGTATACATGGAGGAGTGTCAACCAACTGTCAGGTTGCAAATTATAATCCATGCTATGCATCCCAACCCTAACACTCACCAAGCAAATACAAAACTGTTCAGTACATGATCTGAGCTGACTTTTATCTGCTTCCTTGCTGAGTACAATGTATCAACATCACTACAGAATATCCCATCATCATCATCATCATCCCCTGTGTCATTCAACTTCCCCCTCTCCTTTTCTGAATAACTCACCTCTGGCTTATTAAATCTCATGTGATTGCCCATGATGTGGAACTCCACAGCTCTGGGACCTCGGTAACCTTTGACCCTGTGAGCATTGAAGGGCAGTGGGTAGCCCAGTTGGTAGCCCAGCGGCAGGGCGAAGCGGAGGTCATGCTCCTCTCCGTAGCGGTACAGCATGTTGAGCACGGTGCTGCTGGCCGTCTTGTGGGTCTTAAGGAACATGATGTGGGTGTGGGGCTGGCAGGAGCCCAGAGAGGGCCCCTGAGCATCAGGGGAAGAGAAGATGGAGCGAGCAGCTGGCTGCACACTGCTGGATGACAGGTAAAGGGAAGGGAGCATTTTAGATCACATTTAAAACTGTGTGTGTTATAGTCCCACAGTAAAGCTGCGCTATTCAAAGATGGATGTAATGACTCCATGTAAAGTGAAAGGTGTTGCTCGTAATGATGAATCCACAGAGAATTATCAACAACTTTGTAGTTCCCCTCAGCTGTACGGTGATTTTTAGAACCGTAGAAATCTTTTTTAGAAGAAATTCTGCTCTCATCAACCAGATTTTCAGGGAAAAGGCTGTATAAACTCACTGTACACTACCTGCCCAGTACCAAACAGCAGACAGACACAGGGAAAGGCTAGCTGGTAAACACAGTGGAGCCTTTGGCAGCTGAAGAGCCAGATATTTCCCTCAGCAGTTAGTGGAGACCAAATTAGAGCTTAAAGGAGAGTGAATATTGGATGGTGGACACAGACACAACTGCAGATGAATGTTAATGGGCTTCTTTGTCTGCTGTTTGCTACTGTTTATGTTCAACATAACAACTGTATATGGTGATAATATGTAAATATAGCTTGCTTTGCAGCCCCTAAGTGGCCAAAAAAGCCATAAATGGAGCTTTAACTTTAACTGAAGAGTTATTTTTTCTATAATGTTCACTTCGATTTTGCATTAACAGAAACAAAAATTCTCTAATGTTAGAAGTCACTGCTAACCAACAACTCAAGAAAACAGTTAAGAGATACAGAGATAACAACTTCATCTTTGCTAACACTGAAACTTAAGACTGCCAAGAAATGTTATAATTTTTGTGAATTGAAAACGTTTTCTGGTATGGAGGTTTGTGCTTTCTTTGTGTTTCTTTTCCCAACAACATTATGATTTAATACATTTCAAGCAGTTAGCCAGCTTTCCTGTGTCTCAACTCACAGGCTCAGGGGCAGAGTAAACCTGGACGGGGCGCCAGCCTGTCACAGGACTGATGCATAAAGAAAGACCATCATTCACACAGGTAATTTTTAGAGTCTCCAATAAACATAAACTGCATGTCTTTGGACTGTGGGAAAAGAACCATGCAGGTTTTGGAAGAACAGCTGCACACAGAACCTTTAGTGCTAATCACTGTACCAGAATACATGAATTTTTCTTTCAAAGACCTTATTCTATTTAGCTTCAAGACATGTCTTTTCATGGTGCCAACTTGGTTGGTAAATCTATTTCCCTTTACTTCCTGTTTCACCTCACCATTCAGAACATGAAACACTTTTTTCTATTGCATTAGTTACTATTATTATATTATGTTATGGTTGCGATATAACTGGTTACACACTATAAGTGATAAGTGTCAAGCGGTGTGCCTCTGTGGCCAAAGCAGCCTGATACACTGACATAACATTATGTTATGTAGACACTGAGAGTAGAACACGGTAAACCTGTAGGTCTAAAGGCTCTGCAGGCTGCAGACACTTGTCTCTGCATTCTTTAAAACAACACTCACTGTTACATTGTAAACTAAGTTAGGCATTCCCAGTGTCTTAGTCCACTTTGTTTTTTTTGGGTGTAACTTTGTTTAGGTTGTAACTTAAATTCAACAAGCATGACACCCGTCCAGGCTCATAGCATGCATGGTTGATTCCCAGTGCTTTAGATGAGATCACTGTGAGTTTCAACAGTAAAATAATATTTTACTGGAAAAACAAAAAAACTAGAATATGACCACATAATAAAAACAAAAATATTTTGATTAACCAAACTTGTTAGCAATGCAAAGAACAAGATATGTCAACCCTGCCATTTAACCCTGCCATAAATCACCATAATCTATAGATTGACAGTTTGGTGGAATGCCCAAAACATCATGCACTTAACACAAGCATGTTGTAAATACACACTACTTTGGAATAGTCCCGAATTCCTTCAGGACAAAAAAAATCACTGAGTGTCCATTAACCACCAGTGAGGCTGTCCAGCACAAGCAGTCTCTGCAGAGGGCGCGCAGCATCATCATAACCACCTCTCAGCCCGCCACAGACTGTTTATCCTACAGGACTCTCCATTCCAGGAGCAGCACGTTCAGGAACAGCTTCCTCTACTGCATTTCATAGTCTCGGTACCCAGCTTTCATACCTTTCGAAGAACTGGTTCACAAGTGCAGAATAGGCCACAAATCTTTTTTCCAGTACCTACAAATCTGTAGGTACTGGTAGTGTACAAACGTATCAACACTGATCTGACAATATTTCTCTCCCTCTGACCAAATAGGGAAAAATATCTATCCATATTACTAGACAATGACTCCTGGACCAACACCTGTACACACATTCTCAATGAGAAAATAAACCCAAAATCCAACTCATTCAGTACAAGGTTAATAACACAGAAGACATCTCAAACTCAAAAAAAAGAACCAAATGGGTCTCTCAGATTCACATCACTGATGCAATCTGGCACTGACCACCCATACAAACCTTCTAGAAGGCATTCACTGATAAACAGTCCTTCATATTTATTTATATTTGTCACGACTCAAAACATCCTTTAGTTTTGTTTCTTCATCTGTTCAAGTCATATCAATTCCTCACCTGCGGCTCATTCCCTCTCACCCTGATCCCTCATCAGTCAGGAGCCAATCCTCACTGCATTACTTACTTAATGACATACACTCAACTACACCCATGGTATCTACTTCCTAATATCAATATATCTCTATATATAATATCATTAGGTCAGAATCCTTACCCATGTATCTATTAGCCCCCTGACATGCATACATATGCCTTACTTTACATTACAACCCTCCTTTATTATTGTACCCATTTTGTGAAATATATACAAATAAATCACACTAATCTATTAAAGAAACTATCCCTCTCCATATTAATAGTCCCTCTCACAATTACTAAAGATTGGAAAAAAGGGGGAAAAAGAGAGAAGATACACAAAGCATCATAAAATGGCCGATGGGGGCCGGGGTAGCACTGCCCACCACTCCTAGTGAAAGTCAACCTCCCATATCCCTCAACCTACCAGATTTTATGCATTTTAGTTTTTTACCAGTGCCCCTTACTGCTCTGCTGCTGCTCTACACTTGCACAAACTCACACCTACACACACACTTGAAATCCTTGGCTGCTCTGCACCCTCTCTAATTCAGTTTCAATTCACACTCAGTCTTAACCCTTTTTGGGTTTTTCTGCTGTTGCCATTGTAATGTACTCAACTGCCCCATAATGTCAACCAAGTCAAGTCACCCCATTTATTACGTTCTGTCTTTTTCGCCTGATATGTGTCGTTTCACTACATTTTAAGAAAAACGCCAAGTTTTTCAGGCTCTGGACCATCATCAGGGAAAATGAAGTCAGATTAATTTTTAAACAATATTAAGCATTTTTTATGTTTTATCATCAAATCATCTTTTCAATAATAAGAACATGGTCAAAGATGAACTTGTGAGTATTCACACTAGTCAACTTGTCCTCGGCAAGACACTGAACCCTCAGGTGCACCTGATGGGCAGGCCGTCACCCTTGGTGTGAGTGTGTGTGTGTGAATGAGTGAACGGTAGGCCAACTGTAAAGCGCTTTGTCCGTTAAAGTGGAAAAAAGCGCTATGTAAATGCAGTCCACTGACCATGTGTCACAAATGGATGGTTTATCTTGTTTATCTATGATAAGTAGGAATGCTGTCAGTGTGTCATTGCTATTACTATGTCTTATTACAGTTACTACAATGTGCATTTATAACGACTGCATGTGGAAGGTATGGATTTTGCTTTTGCTTTAACTGGTATAGAATGGAGTTGAAATGTCACAACTCAGAAAGTGCACTTTAAGCATCAGTATTTTCAGCTGTCACTGAGGATACTAAGGCATTGGAATGTCAGGGATGAAACTCAAAGTCAAAGCTTGTATACATGAGCGCAAGCTAAAGTTGTTCAGTTCTTATCAACAGGTCAGAGGATGCTTATGTTATTACATTTTAATTAATTTATTTAAATTTGACCAAATGGCCTTGGTGTGGTAGATTCTACAAAAATATGGTGGTTATATCACACTTGAAATAGGAACTTGAACATGTAAATGACATTTGTCAGGGCATAAAACTATTATGAAGAAAAATATGTGAAAAAAAAATGTTTAAAGTTTAAATTGAAAATCTGATCGAGACCTCAAAATTAAAAGTCAAATTGAATCATGGATTTAGAGAATTGTGATTTGAACCTATTTAAGTCATATTCATAAGCAAAATGGCAACCATTGACTGATTTCAGTTTCTCCAATGTGAGGATTTGCTTCTTTTCTCTGTTTTACGTCATTGTAAACTGAGTATCTTTGGGTTTTGGACTGTTAGTTGGACAAAACAAGGCATTTCAAGACATCATCTTGGATCCTGCAGGCCTTGCAATACAGCTGCTGAAACTGTGAGTTTGGGTGAAAATCAAATTTCGGGGGGGGGGGGGGTTCATATTGTAGCTTTTTTTCATATTCCTACAAATAGTATTTTTAGGTTGCTGTTATAGTTGGTTGGTTGCAATCATAGACGTCATGGATTGTCAAAAGAAAACCACAATATAGAGTCTCTATATTGTCTATATTCTATGAATCAGTGGTACACACACTATGCATCTAAAGGCAGAACAAACAGTAGTTGAAAACAGTGGTGGTAGTAGTGACCATTTACCACTGTGTCTGCACAACTCTGCAATCACAACTACCAGGTACTTCTGCGTATACCCATCTCACTGGTGTCCCCTTACTTTACCTTGTGGCTTACAATAGCAGGCTAGTCTGGTTGGGAATAGGACACACTTAAATAATATCATGAACATGATCCAGCTTTTAAGCTGATGTTGCCCCAAGCCTGTTTTCAACACAATGATTTCTTTGTTTTAGTGGTGAAGAGGTGTCCTATGAAAAAGACAACTACCAGTATATTTAGCGTATGTATCATCCTCTTCACTTCCTCAGTGTGGTTCTTGTGGTTGCCACAGTCACATGGTGAGCAGACAGCTGCAAACCTAGTCAACTTGTGCTGCTGTGGTAAATAGCTGTGCACATACACAGGAGCAGCAGTCACTTTTGTCTACTTTGTTCTTGTTTTTGGTTAAATGGCAGATTTGGAAAATGATCAAACATGTTAAAGAAACAATTTGTGCCTCAACTACACAACAAAATTAAGTGTACAAACATACACTCCTTGCAATGGTAACCACTCACTGGAAGCGACTCAGTGTTGCATTAACTAATATCTTCTTTGCCACTCGGGGGCAGAACAAGCTGAAAACACAACATATGACATATGATAGTTTTTATGGCACTTCCACATCCAGCTGACACAGAGCAACATGGGCCCTATTACAGACCCATCCTACTATCCATATTTCTATAGCAAAAACTGCATTTCCTTTACACTCCCCAGCTAAATCACTGCACTGCTGCACTGCACAGGCTGAACCCTTCAAACATGCTGCCCCTTTAGCCACGCCCTAATGAGTGATGTCCCAGCAGGTAAAATACCAGCAGTCAGTACTGGTTGGGGTGTGGCCACAAGGGCTCCATCCCTGAAAGTTTTAGGTGAACACTGAGAAGCAGTTTGCTCTGTATTATTATATAACAGCAAAATGTTACACTGAAATCGATTCAATGGGTTCAGCTTGGGTGAACTATGACTTGCAAATTGCAAACCGTCTTGACAGTGTTAACCTTAGAGGAAACGAAAAGCTGGAATATTCCAACTAGAGAAAATGCCAATAGGGAAATGTCAGAGATATGTTTGAGCTCAGTTAGAAACAAGCACTGACAGGTTTATTTTTACACTGTAAAATGTCCCAGACATTACATATCTTAGTCAAAGTTCCTTCACAAAACATTAATTCAGGGAAACGGTATCCAAAATATTTCTTAATGTTGAATGTTTATGTAACGAAATATATATCGGCCATTTTTTGTCATTCAGTGTTGTTACACTCATAAATATCAATATTGGTCTGGGCCTCATAAAAACCCAAAACTGATCAGGCTCCATTGTAAAACTTTGCTGGTGGCTGGTGGACTACTCTAGCTTTTGGCCCCTAGAGCCATTCTGCTGGCAGTTACACAGAATTGAATTGATTTGACCACAGAATTCCACCATTTAAAATGCTGGTAAGGGTAACAACTGCAATGCAAAGGATGATACTGAAACTACAGCCATAGGTAAATTCAAACAAAAATACAGTGAGTAAATGAAACCAGATACCTCTTGTTGAAGATGACCCCCAGCAGCTGGCCAGCAAACGCAATGGCCACGAAGAGCAGCAGCGCTTTCCACATCCAAACTGGACCCAACCGACCACACACCAGCCACCGCAACATCCTGGAAGAAGGTGTGGAGGGGGAGAGGGGAGGGCGGATGGAAGGAGGGAATAGAGAAGAGATACAAAGATAGAAGGAAAGAAAATGGAGGGTCAGAGACACGGTTAGAGAAGGGAGTGGAGAAGGATGATGGAGGGTGGTATGAAGAAGAGGCAGTAGAATAGGTGAGGTGAGAGGAGGATAAAGAAAGAGGGGAGGAAATGAGAGAAGCAGAGTGGAATGAAGAAAAGAGGGACAACAGGATGGATGGATGGATGGACGGATGGGGGGGTTATGAGGGGGACCAAGCGTGATGATGTCATGTAAACAGAGAGGAGATGAAGAGATGGGCAGAGAGTGGGAGAGGGCAGGGTGGGGGAGGTAGGAGAGGGGTGGAGAGGCAAAAAGAGAGGATGGAGAGAAGGAGAGATTGATGAGTCATAAAACAAACATGACTAAAGCATCATCATCATCGTCATCGTCATCATGGTGAGGAGCGTGGTCTGAAAATATCCAGAGACAACAGGACCTGCTATCCATAGATATTGTATACCAATACTGAGTGATCAGCATTTTATCTGGCCCATCAATATTTCTGCTGCTTTTTCCTCGTCTTTCTTTCTAGACTTTTTTTAGTCTTGTACATCATGGACAGTGAATAAAGCAATAAATCAAATAAGGGGCGACAGAGCCGTCTCCATAGCTGCCCCCTCCCTCTGGAACTCTTTCCCCAAACACATCCGAGACTGACCCGATCTTTCCATGTTTAAATCACAAATCAAAACTCACCTTTTCAGAACTGCTTTTAATGTGTGATGAATGTTGTGTATACTATGTTATTAATGTGTAACTTTTTATGATGATTTTATTGTTTGTAAAGTCTCTTTGAGTACCTTGAAAGGCGTTCTATAAATAAAATGTATTATTATTATTATAATAAGGATAAAGACTGGGGATGTCAACCCCCAAGATGATTTTCAAAACATCAAGGGAGCTAATTTGGGGATTTAGGAGCACCCTTGGGTGTAAGGGTAGACAGGGATTTACCATTTATCATTTATCCATATTAATGCATCGTGACGATGTTCTACAAAGATATATGGTGGTTGACAGTTCTAATGACTAAATGAATGAGTTACCATTTACCAAAATCTCCTCCACTGTGAAATCCTATTGAGGAACTGAAAAACATATTTTTGGACTCAAAGGGATAAACAGGGGTTTAACTTTTACCATGTCCTTTTAAATAATTGCTATTCCTTTAATATCTCAGCGTCTCTCCAGACATGAAGTACTTCAGTGCTCAGCGTATAGTGACAAAGGGAGAAAATAACTGGCTAATCAGAGCTGAGTATGTAAGGCAACATGCCTGCTAGCTTCAGGCTGGAAAGGGACAACGAAGAGACCGCAAGAGTGTGAGCAGGGGGATGGCTCACTGTGGCCAACACTGTAAATGAATGAGCAGGACTTTATGGTGTTATTGAATTTACAGGATTTTTGTATCAATGTGATGAACATTATTGAATTATCAGGTATTTAATTGACTGGAACAATCACCTCTAGTTATTTTATCTACAGTTTCTGTACAGCATATATATCACTACTGTGCTCGACATTAAATATGCTGTGATGGAGTAGACTGTAACTGAGCACTACAACAACATCAAAAACATCTGTTTTTGTTTTAAAACTTAATCTTGTTTCGAGTCAGTTGTAAGACCTTTTTTCTACAGTTTGCAATAGCAGATAAAACAACGTCTGTAATATCAAACCCTGGAGAGAAGGAGACAGTTCGCACAAGGAAATTCAAATTCATGGAAATGTAACAGTGTATCTGTATTTCTGTCCTCAATGGTCCAGAACTGGATTTGTGAGTGGGAGACAGACAATCGGGGCCACATTTGCAAATTTGCATACCTCAATGTAAATGTACAGTCAGTGTGAGAGCTCAGCTCTGTCCTGAATGTTACACAATAAGAACACTGAAGTTACACACACACGGATGACACTGGAATGACCAACCTTACCTCATTCAACCACCTTTTCATTGCTCAGAAGAAAACCACAGACAATCTATTGTCTATTGTCTATAGAGCTACGACTATTTGTCAATTTTGAAAAACATTTCGGAAGCTTTCTAGTAGATATAATCTATATTTAATTTGGGGACCTTTCCACTGGAAACTATAGCTGAAACTCACAACTGATCAAGTAAAATGTCCGGCTGGTTCTTTGACCTTGCTGCTTCGATTTTCTCAAATGCAAAGACTTCCTGATTTAGTTTCGTGCTGCCTGGAATAAACCCTGTTTGGAGTCTGTTCACTTGTTCTTTCATATTTTATACTAAATAACTAATTGAAAAAATAATAGTTATGTTGAAAAATATATCACAATAAATAATCATTAGTTGCAGTGTCAAACTATAGTAATTCATAGTACATTTTTCACATATACTGCTTAAAGAAACTAGTCAATTAATCGATTGATTGATGAAATGAATCAACATGAAAAATAAGCCCACCATTCTCTGTCATTTACTTTGTTAGATATTGCCATGTGAGTTACAATTTTAGTGGGAATCGTCATCATGGCATTTCAGTTTCACTAAAAAAAATTAGAAAAATTATGAAGATGTGCTTTTTGCTGGGGTCAAAACAAGCATGTTCCCTCACATCTGGAGAACAAGATTTGACGGCCGGGGCACAAAGCACCATAATGCTTCATTATGGTCTGTTGTGACATAATGCTTGATCAAAAACCTGCAGCTCCTGTGATCAGGAAGCCGCACTCGGCCATATTGACATCCATTGTATTTTGATGTATTATTCAGCTCTCATATAGAGTAATAACATAGTAAAGGAGTTGTAAATGCTGCTGCTAGAGAGCAGAATGGCAAATAACTCTTTTCCAGGGGCCCAGACCAGACAAGAAGGGTTGTGGTGGAAACGTCTCAACAGGCTCATAACAGACCCAAATAGGATGGAGGACGTAAGGGCTTCTTCTGAACGCATTCATCACAGTGCCCCCCCCCCGTCACCGTACAATGTTAAAGAGGTTCTGCCGTTACACAAGAGCTCCAGGAGGAGAGCGGCGACACGCACAGGATCGGCTGTGGCCACCACCCTCCAGTGTCCTCCACCACACAAAGAAGACCTCAGTGTGTAACACAGCTTTCATTTCCACACACACACGCGCGCGCGCTGTGCAAGACAGTACCGGATCTCTCAGATGGACTGAATAAACGTGAAGGCCTTTGCGTGTGAGGAGCCCCTCCACCCTCCACCCACACCTTCTCCTCTTCCTCTGCGGGATCACAGCCCAGCGCCACCTTTTATCCAACACAATCACTGCATCCCAGATTCCGCCTGGACCTCCACCTCCTTCTCCTCTTCCTCCTCCTCCTCCTCTCTCCCGCTCTGACGGCCCTGGCAGCTGGCTAACGTTACCTGGCTCTCCGTCTGAAAAGCATATCGGTGTCCCCGGGCCGGTGTCGGTGACGGTGTTGTTGTGCAGATGCAGAGAGCTGGAAGCATCTCGGAGGCTTCGGCTGCAGCTGGCCCGCCGCCGGCACGGATCAGGCCATGGACCCGGAGCTGGGATCGGTCTTCGGGAGGCTGAACGCTCCTCTCGTTCTGACCCAGGCTTCCACCACAATCTTTCGCTGTGCACCGACAGATCGAATGCTTAGTCTGCTGACTGCCAAGGCACATATAGACTGAGCACGGAGGGGGGGTAGTACTTCCTAAAGCTTACAAAATAAAGGCGTTTGCAGGGACATCGGAATCGGAATCGGGTTTATTGCCAAGTAGGTTTTCACATACAAGGAATTTGCTGTGGTGTATTGGTGCGTAACAAGTACAGACAATTACAGACAAGTACAGACAAGACAAGTAGTGCAAGGTGCAAGGGTATACATAAGTGTCGTATTTTAAAGTACTACAGTGCTCGTGCTAAGTAAGTATAATTTACAGTACAGAATATGAACAGAAAATTACTAAATATGTGCTATGGGTCTTTTGTAGAGGATAATGAATAATGAACGAAACTGAAACTGCCAGGAATGTGCAAAATATTGTGTGTGTATGGTGTACATGCAGCATCCACAGAGAAGGACTGCCTTCCTTCCCTGCCTCCAAGGATTTTACAAATACACGGCACGAGACAATGCTGACCTGAAACCAACGGGAGGAATTTATTTATTTACTTTCTGTTATGTTATTCCCCAACATGAAGGTCTCCCCTTCACTACCAGGAATCAAATCATAGAGGAAAAATACTAAAGCCATTATTTCTTTATCAGTTTTGTAGTCATACTTCTACTGCTACTAATATATAATAATACCATTAAATGAGCACCATGTGTAAGAATGTTCTCCCCCCCAGAGCCAATCCTGACACTGACCTGGCCTCTGTGTTGTCTAAGGTTGAGGTCTCATGGTTGATTGCTATTTTATTTTTTATGAACTGCTTAGTCTATAAGATGTCAAAGAACAATTGCAAATGTCCCCAGAGGACAAAGTCATTATTCGTCTTCAAATTGTTTTAAAGTAGCCAGGATTCCAACCTGGCCCCTACACAAGCCCCCCCACCAGGGGAATTCTGACTAGCCAAGGACCAAACCAAACAAAACCAGAAAATTGCACATTTTTTATTTATTAATTTAAACGTTTAATTATATTTTACATATAGGTGGGAAAGAGGAAAGGACCCGCGGATTACAGTTCCATGAAGGAGTTCGTTTCTGAATTACAAAGTTCCTGCTTTTATTTTGAAGACACATCGGGTCTGTTTCCGGCGTGGTTTGTTCCACTTCTGTTAGCTTGACAAAGCAGGTTTGGTGGGTCTGACGTCACCCCGTGATGCTGACACAAAGGCATCTGGAGAAGACGTGGGACTCCTTCCTCCACCTCAATGCTGTATCACATATGAAACACATGAGGTGCTGCTGCTCTGTGGGATCAGTGGTTGGTTGGTCAGTGACATTTTTTTCTGCAAGTGAGACAAATTTGGAGAAGGTGTTCTTGCTGAATGTTCAGAAAACTGAAAGGATTCCAGCTGTGGTACCAACAACCACTTTTTGATACAAGCTCATATCTTTGTGCGGCGTGTTTTGGCCCCTTGAGGGTTTTCCGCTCCCTGCAGAGTTGACGTGTAGTCCAGCTCTGCAGGTCGCTACTGCTGTTGGGTAACCTCACACTGCTGCAGCTGTTGCAACATGTCAGCTGTATCCACCCAAAACTTGCTGCTGCTCACGGACCAGGAGCAGCACTCACAGATCACTGGACCCTCACAGACACTTTTGACACTGTATCCACAAAGTGCTTTACATGATACTGCCTGGGAATGTGGTTGATGTAATATTGCAGTATTATAATCAACCAAAAATGTCCATACAACAAATACAGAGTATTTTACTTTTTCCAAAAAATAATGTAGAATAAATTCACTTCACATTTTTCTCATCATATTCCTATATCTATCATTTTTTTCCAAAAAGTACAACTTTCTTCTCATGAGATGTAAAATCATGTCTTTATTATCTCAATAGTGTTGTAAATTACAACTTAATTCTCATCACATTAACCAACTCTTCCTCAAAACATTCCAAATGTATTCTGGCAATGGATAAGAAACCATCCAACACGTGTGCCCATTACCTAAATGGGTATTTTACCAGCTCAGACAGTTGGGAGAACAACCAGGCCTCCACGTATGAGCCTGAAGTGGCTACATGCTGCACTGCTGGGAGCCTCATGTTATTAAAACTATTCTTTGGTCAGATGATATGTCAAACGCCTGGACTTGATGCCAAAAGCGGTTCTAAAAGAAAGTGAATTTAGTCTTGAGATGCCCATAAATTACACTCTTTCATGTGTTATCAACTTTAAACTGTCATGATTCATGTAAAAAAAAAAAAAGATAGGTATAAAAAGAAATCAATTATTCTATTCTCCATAGGTTCATCTTCACCCTCATTTACTCATCCACGCCAACTCCAGGATTTGAACGATCAGATATCCTGAGAGCAGTGAGGGAGATGAGCGCTCCAGCTTCAGCCTCATTTAAAGCTGACATTTGTTTTGGTCACCACAGGGCATCAGTGAACATGAGAATAATCTGAGCTTTCTGATCTGATCTTTTCGGAGATCCTGCCGGTGAAAATCCCTCTGTGGGAGGCCTGAGTTAGCTCGGGCTGGCCTGCTTCTTACTACAGGTGGAAATACATGGGTTCACTGGTAGTAACGGAGCAAAGTGTTCCAACTTGTAGAGTACTCTGACTCCAACATTATACTGTATGTGTCTTTCTTATCAATGGATTATCTCTTTCTCATCTAAGGATTCATTTTAATGGTATTATTATAAATAGTGCCAGTTTAAAATAGTTCATTACTTCATTAGAAGCTAGTGTACTCATGAGCGGAGGCCATGTTTATCATACCCAGTGAATCAGGGTCAGATCCTTATATCGGCATATAATTTATAAGCAGCTCTCATGTGGAGTCCATTTAGCTGTAGAACCTGGAAAAACTAGCTGCAGCCATCCACCTGGAGCTGACATGATCAGGATTCCTATCTCACTAATACAGGTTACCAACTCTACTTCTTCCTGGTAGTCCTTGTGCTTTCTGTGCTTTCTCGCCTTCTCACTTTCTGCAGGTATTTCTGCCTCTGGAGCTGTAGATTCTGGATCTGTGATTGCCGGCTGTCTACTGCCCCCATGTTCCTGCTCCACACTCACTGCTGCAGTTGTTATTATTATTAGTCTGATTTGTTGTCTCTCCTCTTGTTCTGTCTCCCCTCTCCCCCTCTCTCCTCCCCTTTCAACCCAACTCGGTCGATGCAGATGGCCGCCCACCCAGAGCCTGGTTCTGCTCAAGGTTTCTACCTATTAAAAGGGAGTTTTTCCTCACCCCTGTCACCAAGTGCTTGCTCATAGTGGGAACTGTTGGGTCTCTGTAAATAATATTTTAAAGAGTATGGTCTGGACCTACTCTATGTGAAAGTGTCTTGAGATAACCTTTGTTATGATTTGGCGCTATACAAATAAAATTGACTTGACTTGACTTGACTTGACTAGATATCAGACTGTAGTGCCTGTTCAGTAATGGCTGAACTGTGTTCCTACTGAGGAAAAGTTATTCTGTGTGATTTGTTTTTCTCCTCAGGAATACATCACTCTTTTCCTAAGAAAGATTATTCTCACCATAAAGGAAGCTTGAATTTAATACAGAACTATGGATAATTATTGTTTGTGTGCTTTTTCTCATTTCCTGACTTTATATCATATTCATTAAATTATATATATATATATATATATATATATATATATATATATATATATATATATATATATATATGACTGGTAACATGGGAGCATCTGACTGTCTTTATGGAGCCGACCTGAAGTTATGTCTGCATGCGATGACGGAGGACCAGATCTGTCACATGCAGTCATTTTTGTTGAACATTTAGCTATAACACTAAGGCTATCTCATGCTCTCCATGTTTTTTTGTCCCTCCTTCATGACAGATGTTTTCATCCACAGTGACATAACAATACATGCTGTAGGTATTGAGTGTGTGGTCAAGTGTGTTAATTTTGCCCAACAACTTAAGAAACCTGATCAGTTCTGATGCAGAGTCAGTGTGTACAGCAGGACGCAGCTCTGGTTCTAAATTTAGAATTAAAGCCTCTAATCGGTTAACTGGTGCCTTTGTTAAGGAGTGCAGCACCAGCTGCTCCTGACCAGCCTCCTCCTCCTCTCCCTCCTCCACAGTACCCACATGGCCCAGTCCAGAAAATAGCATTGTATCAAAAACACAAGGGTGTTTTTTCCAGAGCCCTCCGGGGGGGCACTGATTCAATGTTCTTACTGAAAAGAACAAGAAGGCTGCATTCAGACAGGCAATGCATTTCAATATCCCTGAACAGTCCTGCTTATTACTCTAACTGCTCCCTTCTTATGGCCTCAGCATGGTTTACAAAAATTCTCGTGTGCATACTCATACATACATACATACATATATACATAAATAAATACATACATACATACAGCACAAGTTGCTCTTTCTCATTGTTAGAACCTTTGCAGTTGTTGCATTGCCTTTGTTCAGCATGTATGCTCATTTCTACTCACCTTGTTCTTATCATGCATATGAATACATTTGCTTTCTGGTAGCCGTTGTGTTTTGAAATGAGGTGGGATAGGGAGTGATTGGGTCAGGCTTACAGCAACAAGCCCATCTGCAGGCCACACTGTTTCAGATCTCCAGATGCACGCGCTGGGTCTTATTTCACGTAGATTTGCTGTGCATACAAGAGCGTGCTAAGCCTATGCACAAACCAGTGCAGTGGGCCTCATAAATGACCTGTCACTCTCATCCCTCTTGTCTCTCTAGATAAATACAACAATGTGGAAAACAAGGATAGTTAGGCAACAGTTTATAACCTCCACCCTAGATTTCAGTTGGTCTGAACTCCTTCAACTCTGTTTCGGAACTTTCTAAACATTTTGGCAGTTCAACATACTCCAACATTCCCACACTCCAAATTACCAGAACAAAACGAACCAGGTTACTTAAAAAAAGCGGTCTTCTCATTACTAAAGCAAATGTTTGTTTCCTCACCTGTAGTTCTGTTCCGTTCATCTGGATCAAAGAAAAAAAAAGTGATGGTTTTGTTTGAGATCTGGTCAGTTTCATGTACACATTGACGTAAAGAACAAAGAGTAGTAAACATGGAAGACAAATGGACT
Source organism: Lateolabrax maculatus (assembly GCA_031216445.1). NCBI lineage: Eukaryota > Metazoa > Chordata > Actinopteri > Acropomatiformes > Lateolabracidae > Lateolabrax > Lateolabrax maculatus. The sequence continues at coordinate 18,167,688 of CM062207.1, forward strand.
GACTGGTAACTCGTTCAGTTCAGCATTGGTACTACATCTTCCTACAGTCAGCAGTCGAATCGTGTATATGTGTTCGAAGTTTATCTGTATAATTCCTGTCAAATGTCGCACAGGTTTTAGGCAGTCTGTGCCGTTGTTCTACCAAATTAACCAAACACACAGGCTGTAAGTGAAAGCAGCCTCATCGGATCTTAAATACATGCATCACCACACTTTGTTCGGATGCAGTTTCCTATAGACGTTACATTGTATCTACAGTGTTGTTACAATGATTTTAAGTTGTGAAGTAGATGAATGTGCTCAGTAGTGTCATATTTGTGTTTGTATAATTTTTTTGTATGTTTTTGAATAGACTGAAGAAAGTAACTAAAAAGGAACCATATACTGTATATTTCCATGAACCTTAAATGCATTTGAGAGAACAGATAGTAATCATTATTTTGTCAGAAGCATATATCAGTTTAAAAATGACATTAGATTTTCTACACAAATAACTTTGTGAATCCAAACTCTATTTAAATAATGAGAAGTCTTTGGAAAATGAATTCAATATTGATAACATACTTTTCTATATAAAATATAGGATATTTAACTAAAGCTTTTTGAAACAGATAATGGGCTGAATGTACACCATTATGAGAGAAATGTGAAACTATTGTAATAAGGTTCTTCCCAGTGACAAATCCTAACATACTGATCCATTCCTATGATTGTACTCTATTTCCCTCATCCAGTGACCTGGTGTACTAAGTTTAACCTGGCCCAGTCGGGTTAATGCTGCAGGATCAGTCAAATAAGATTACTCCAAACTGTTGAAGCAAATGCCTGGACAAGTGGACAACTGCTCTGTGTACTTGACACGGAAGACAGAGCAGTGCAATGACAATAGGAATGAACTAATCAATCAATTTTGGGTTATTTTTAAATAAGAGAGAATAAATTAATTTCTAGGCTGAATGTAAGTCTTATAGTGTGCCCAAATGTGTGCCCAAATCAACCAGGAGACAATGTGTCCTTCCAAGTTAGAGTCGACAGGCGGGCACAGATTTATAGTTCAAATCTCTGTGAAGCAACATGAAACAGCCACAGCTACAGCAACAAAACAAGTCTTACTATGGCCCATACTGTATATTACTGCAATAAATGAAGCAAAGAGGTTGCTGTAGGTTATCCACAGGGAACATAGGTGCATATAGTATATATATATATATATATATATATATATATATATATATATATATATATATATATATAAGACCCTCCAGACCACTCCAGGCTGAAAAAAAGAGAACCCATACTTCTGAGTTTAATCCACATTAGTGAGGGAGAAAAAGAGTGGAATGTCAGACTGTGGAGCATTAACATAAAGAATCATCCAGCCAGCACCATCCACCTGTTAACCACTTCAGTCCACCCCACCACTACAATAAATTGTTGGAAGGCTTCCTGGACCCTGTGTTTAAATGTGCACCAGAGGATCTGTAAGCCAACAGTCACAGAGCCACCTCTGGCTGAAATGACCTGTTGAGCATTTGACTTTCAAAGTGGAAATGTATATTTCATAAAGTTGTTGTTTTTTCTACTTTAAGACCACAGTTAACCTTTTATGTTGAAGGGAAACTTCCGGTGATTTTTGACCACTAGCTTGACGCGCCGACCCGTCCCCAGCTCAGCCTTACTGTTGAACGTCAGATATGAAGCGGACTCACCTTCTGCTTCAGAGGCAGACTGGCCGGAGAAGAATAACAGCAGTAGTTCCACACTACCCCCTCCGGTCCGTCCCAAGCTGCTCCTGCCGGACCTGCAGCTGCTCCCCGGCAGAACACAGCTGATAAAGTCCGTTTCACACCCCGGCTCGTGCTTCAACTCCCGGACACGAATCCAAACATCACCGTGTCCCGGTGGTAACGAGGTGTCCCGGTGGTAACGGGGTGTCCCGGTGGTAACGAGGTGTCCCGGTGGTAACGAGGTGTCCCGCCTGTCGGCACGGAGCAGGAGCAGCGCACGCGGCGCTGGAGCCTCCACCGTGGTTGCATCGATCCCTCCTGTCCTCCTCCTCCTCCTCCTCCTCGCCCCCCTCCTTTCCTCAAGGCTGGCAGTACCTGCAGCTTAGCAGTTCAGCCGACCTCCCCCCTCTGGTGCTCATGCTGGATCCTGCCGTGAGACACATTCAGAGAAATGGCCCCACTTCTTTGTTCTCAGTCTTCTTCAACGTGTTTGCAAAAACTTAAGCCATAACAGGACGATATGGAATAATGGTATAATAATGACTTCAGTCTAACTTTAAGTATACAGTTATAAATTTAAACAGGACGAAATACATCTGGTAATATGAAATATGAAATGAAATCCAGGATGAAAGTCTAGCCATCCTCTTCATCATTATAACCAGACTCAGAATCGGGTTTATTGCCAAGTAAGTTTTCACATACAAGGGATTTGCTGTGGAGTATTGGTGTTTCTAGAGCTGTTTTTTTTGTCCAATCCATTTACAGTGTGTGGTACTGTTGAACTGTGTTGCATTATACCCAGAGGCATTTCTACAGGTGGACAAAATTCATCCTCCAAAATGATCATAGCATTTACACCTATCTAAAACAGTTCAACACAAACTGAACATCATAACCTTTATGAAGGTAGGATTTATTGGAGTGTATATAATATTAATATAGCCTTAATTATGTGTGTGGTTATAAAACAAAAAGAAGTTGTGGATAGTGGCCTGGGCTGACGTTAGATTCCTGGCCTTAGTTATTATCAGTTAAAATGCATTGCGGGTAAAGTAGGCACCAGGTTTTGACAAGGAAGATAAGACGTGGATTCTGCCGCATCAAATCTTTTTTTTTTTTTTACTCACTTTACTTACTTTTTTACTTCAGCAGCTCCTCTTCATCCCACAGCCAGAGACCAATTCAGGCTTTGAAAGAGGCCCTCAATCCTGCACAGTCAGTAGCTTTGGAGGACTATCAGCTGTTTGATCATCCAGGGCAGCATCCAGTTTCAACTAAGGGGCCTTCCTTCTCCTAAGTCTAGTGTAGTGCAACTTCTCTGCAGTAGCGTCACTCACTCAGCAGTCCACAACAAGTGCCTCCTGCCTCCTCCACTTTGGTTTGACCTCAGGTCAAACCAAAGTGATTGAGAGAGATGTTGAGTTCACATGCCTCTGTGCTTGGCCCACTTCCATTCACCATTTACATAAATGATCTGGGTCAAGATGTGAGAGATGCTTATTTTCATTTAGATGCTGTTGATAGTTATTTACTTCTCAACCCTTGCTGAAGCTGCTTGCTGCCCACTGCAAAGTGCTTTAAATGCTGTCCAGACCACCTTGTCTCTTTGTTTACATCAATGATACTTGGTGCTCATACGTACTCAAAGTTGATGGACAAAGTTTCCCAGATGTCGAACTTTATTTGTGAATACCATACTATCAACACTGTGTTGTTGCTGCTGTTTACATTCCCCCAGATTACAGAATTATTTCCTCTATATATGTATATTAAAAACGTTATATATTATTTTCATTTTCTATTTGATCCTGTTCTATTATAAATTTAATTATCTTTATGTTCTATGTGTGTGTAGCAGATATATTAAAAGGGACTTCTTTGAGATGTCATATGTTGTTATATTGTTTTTTTAGTTTTGTGTCTGTTTTCAATAACTCGTTTTTGTTTTGTGCTGCTGCCTGTCTTGGCCAGGACTCCCTTGTAAAAGAGATATCTAATGTCAATGGGATCTATCATGCTTAAAGATAGATAGATAAATAAATAAATAAATAAATAAGAAATCCCCCTCCAGACTTAACATTGCTGAGAGAAAATGAACAATGTTGGAAATGTTTGATTAATTCTGCAGATGTCTGTTAACTGGAAAATCTGTGTGAAGCCTGCAACATGATCTACTTAATATTCTCCATGAATGACACCATTCATTGACCTGACAGCACACGCATGTTGGTCAGCACACCAGCTCCAGAATTCTACCTTGACTCCTGAGAGATCCCCTTGAGTCATTTTGAAGTTGGTCTTCAGCCTGTAAGTGAATTTCCTCATCAAAACAAATTAAACAGAAATACAATGAAATACAACACACATTGTTATTTGTATTTGCTTATGAGTTACTGTATCATAATTACATGGAAAAACATGTTAATTACCATTATTTAGCCTTTTGTCATTATTAACTGAATGAATAGTTTTTCATTGTGACATGAATTTTCCACGTCAAATCCTCTTCAAGTGAAGAGGTGGATTTCATTTCAGTGTTATCCAGCAGAGAGCAACTTAGACCTACCAATAATAAATGCAAAGCACTATTGGTCGAAGCATATAATATACCATGAACATGGTATATTATATGTTAAGATACATGTCTTTAATTCAGGAGGTAGCACAGACAGGTTGTTGAAATATGAAATAAAAGGGAGCCATTTGAAGGTAAAGTGCTCATTAGAATCTCTAAATGCAAACTTCATTTTCTTAACACAACAAGTTCACAACAAGTCTTAGCCAGGTGGAAAAGGATGGTGGAGCAGGACATTTACAGGGTCGGAGTATCGCCATGCCAAAAGCATAGTAAATGCTGTAATGTCAGTGGAAGGAGGTGCAGCTCCCACCCCAAAAACTGCAGAGCGTGGGCATGGTTGCATTCTAATATTGAGAGCTTTGGAAAGAACAAGAACATGTGTGATAGGTTTGACGGTACAGGAATTCATCCTCCCCAGTGCTCCCTCCCACCAGTCTTCAGTCAAGTCCAGCCCCAGTTTGCTCTCCCATTCCGTTTTAATTTTGGAGGCGCCATCACTGACCATCATGATTTGGTAGTAAATGTCAGAGATTTGTATCTAAGTAAGTATCTAAGTATCTAAATAGATATGAATGAGCCAAATTATATACTACCATGTAGTATAAAGAGAATCAATCATGCTGCTGACCGCCTGTGGACCGGACAGTAGAGCACAAGAACTGTCTCATATTTCGGGGATAAGTAGTGAGGCAGCTTGTTGATGAGATGAGCTCTACATTGTTGTTTCTGTGCTAATGTGTGTGAGATGCATTAACAATTATAATGACTAACTGTGAAGGCTGAATTATGTTATTCATACAAAATGTTATTAAGAATAATACAACTCACTTCTGTTGTAAAAAACTAGTATCTACAGGTTTTTGTTTTTGTCATGGGTCTACTACACGTCAAGTGAGCACTGGTCATCTAGTGTGCAACTCCACAAACAAATTTTATAACAAGAACTGTTCTTTATAGAGCTTCTTCTTTCAAAATGTTTCTAAAACAAGATTTGATGAATTTCATATAGATGTTATTGTGGTTTCTGCTGTTTCTGAACCTTTGATTGTTTTTGTTGTTGTGTATTTGTAACAATTTTGTTTTTTGTTTTCATTGGAGGCTCAATAGTTTATTGTTTCATATATATTTTAACTAATTTTCAGATTTTTAACTTTTTTTTGGTTTGTTTTATTGATACAGTGTGATTTTAATTGTTGTTTGTTTGTTTTGTTATGGTTTCAATATCAACTGAAAAGGGGATGATATGTCAATGTTGGGTTCACTACTTGCTTCTGCTGCCACCAAGTGGCCAACAAAAACCTGTCATTGCCGGTTTAAATAAGCTATTTAAAGTGTGGCTGTTTGTGTGCCTCTGTGCACCACAGGTGGGGCGGCCTACTTTCATCATTATGAGACAGGAAAATGTGGATGATGTGGCGCTACCACTATTGCATCAGTTATTTGTCAACCCTATGCATGTGTTTCCTGTATCAACCACTGGCCGAAGTAGTGATGTTTCCCGGCTGAAATTAAACACTTCACTTTTGACTCATCAAAAGTCAAGTGTAAATTAGTGTAAATAACTGCTCTCTGCAACGTGTGTGGAAATGTTGTATAAATATTACATCACTGTTATAGAAATGAAAACCTGGGAGTATATTTACAGATGTTTCATAACATTTACCGATGAAACCAGATAAGGTGTAGTCAGTGTAATATTTTGATAAGACAGTCACTGTAATGTAGACTTAACTTGAAAAATGATTGCATGGAAATTGTTCATGATTCACACATTATTAAAGCATATAGCTACAGATTGCCCTTTTCATAGAGGAAACCCCAGTTTCTTTAAAAGTTTATGTGGTGTAAAATAACTAGTTTGAACAAGGGGAACTTAGAACTGTTGCAACCTTTATGTCTGGGCTCTGATAGTATGTGTCTTTATTTTCTAAGTTCACCGACATACACAAGCATTGAAACATGTACAGGAAACCACAGACACAAGCACAACTTCTCCATCATATATGTTGGCCTCTTAAAAAAACGTGCATGCACGAGCAAAAGCAGAAGTCAACACTGCCTGCAAATGCAGGAGCTGTTCCTATCCTTTAATCACAGGACACACTGGGTCACTTCTGTTCCTCTCTCTGAAACTGATCTGTTTTCCGTTCCTGAAGGACACTGAGATTTCAGAATCAACTGAATAAAATGTACTCAGAAAACAAATTATTTATGAAATTATTGTGTACATAACAGTGGGGATTGTGATGTTAGAGACATTGTATGCCTACATGATAACTTTTGTTATAATTTGACGCCATACAAATAAAATTGACTTGACTTGACTTGACCTACAAGCTCACCTTCTTATAGTATATCATGTAGACCAAAGTCATCACAACAGATGTCTTAGTTTGTAAGCCACAACCACAGATACAGAAGTTGTGACAGCCCTGGGAGTCCAGCCCTGCAGGGCAGTACCTGTTTTTGCCTCTGCTTCCCTCTTTCAGGTTCACCATGATTATCTCCTCCGCCTCTCTTTTCCTCCTTCCAGGGACCAAACTTTTGTTTTGATTGTGTGTTTTAGGTTAGCACTTACAGTTTTAAGGCACCGATTACCAACACTATAGGGTGGTCCATTATCAGTTAATCTCCCTATGGTTGTCTGTTATGGCTCAGACTACCTTGTTTGGTTCTTGGCTGTACTTAAAATATTTATCTATAGTTTTAAAACTCAGTTGACTGTGTTAAACATATGAGCATTAGGTCTCTGAGTTTCTAAAAAGGCCCTATGGTAGTATGGCAGATTTTGTGGATTTGGAAGCACATTGGGGCTGGTCAAACTGAAAAGGTACCATACAATATTAAGTTTAGGCATTTAGCTGTACCTGCCAAGCTTTTGGAAGTAGTTCTGGCTCTAGTAGCTCCAACTGTTTCAAAGCATTTTCTAAGAGTATGAAACTAGAGAAATAAAAAGCAAAGCTAGAGGAGAGATTTCAGTTTGGGTTGGAGCACAAGAGGATGAGGGGGAGGTAGCATTAAGGGAGTAGCAAAAGTAGAGCAATTGTAATTGATAAAGGAGAGAAAAGCACAGGAGTAACTGTTTGTTATTGGTAAAATAAATTAATCTGCAGGTGTTTATACTGATTTCGATGTTGATGTAAACTTCTTGGTACTTGTCTTTTTCCCAAATTTGATGAAATAGTCCCTGACACACTTGTGTTAGAGGATGGCCAGATGTTGCAGTGTGTTTTCACTGGCAAGGCCCAGAGCTTTTCTGTCCTTAGTCCGGCTGAAAGTGGTGACTATGAAGTTAATATATGCATGCATACAGGCAGAGATTTAGCAACTGGAAGAAAGGGGACAAACAAACCCATGTTGAACTTGCACAAGATATTCTGGCTCATTTCACCTGTTGGTGCTCTGCTTCTGAGGTAGACCATTATGATTTGTATGATTGAATTGCATTGGAACAGTTCAAGAAGGTTCAAATTAATGAGAAAGCTGAAGACAGAGTCTACATCTGCAGTTTTGGCTTATGAATATGTTTTAACACATGCTAGTAGTGTGAAAGAACGAACAACTGCACTTAAACTTTATGTTGATGAGAAATATATGTTTGCCGCACTTCTAAAAGGACGTACCATATGACAGGACGGCGTTTCATTGCTCTGATTGGTTGTCTGTGCTGGTCGAAAATGAGAGGTTCCAGTCTAATATGCGATGCCAGGCTAGTCATGTATGACTCCAGCTTCTTACTTATGCACTTATTTCACTCTCAGAAAAAAAGCAAATGAGCATATTTCCAAAAAGGATGACTTACTCATTTAAGGGTCATTCTAACTTCATCTCACTTGACTGAAAGATGAAAGAACCTTTGCAGGACTTTTGTCTACCCCTTCTGTGAGAGTAATTACTGTTACACTGTACACTGTTGACGCATGCTGATGATGTATTGTAGCGGATTGACTAGGAGCTGTAGTGCCAGTCAGAGTGCAAGTCTGACAAAGATAAAATATATATATTTTTAATATATATAGCACTCAACCCTAAAGGAGCCATGTCTTTCAGAAAATGGCCCCTCACTAACAACCAGGTATTTCAAAATGCACCAGCAGGCTACAAGACACACAAAACACACAAGAAGGTCCCACAGTGTATTATACAGTCATTGCTCATTATAAAACACACAGCCCAGCTACCAATGAATAAGTCTTTATCTCAACAAAAAAACTCCTCTTTGGGATCCCAGAAAGCAACAAATACACTAAATACAAACTCAATATGACAGTTGGCCAACGGAAGTGACACCTCTTGCATCTAATAAACAAGCTTAGCAATTCTTCACCAAGAACCTTCAAGTTACTTCCTGTAGAACTATGGTAAAAAATTATATAGCACATAACAGTCTGCACTGTATGTGTCAAATGAAATGCCATGGACTGTGTTGTTTTATTAATTATTCCTATATGTATTGATAACCCGACCTTTCATATTAATCATGCCATTGCATTGTCAAACTCTCTGATCCAAACAGGTTTCTCAACTTAAGGGCAAAGACTACATGACTTACATATCTTTGTTTGTCCACAGACTATATAAAAGAAGTGGACGTAGCCTCCGTGACATCACCCATCTGCAATTTGACCGTTGCCATCTTGTTTTTTTTTTGGAGCTAGAAGTGACTGTATTTGTGAGAGGGTAGCACTGCTTCTATCCTGATTGGTGGTTTCCCTTGTCAATCACAAGGTAGCCCCGTTCTAAAGCATACACTGCTTCATCGTCTATTTTACTCTAAATGTGACCATAATATACAAAATAAACATCCTTACTAGCGATTGAGACCATAAACTCATTAGAAGAATGTTTACTGAGTTTAATAAATCAAGTGAGAAGATGGGTCATTTTCTCAATGACTTCTATACAATCTGACTTCTTTTTGAGAGAATGCAGGTTTAAGGCACCTCCACTTTTGGCTTCACTTTTCAGACCCAGAGGTTGCTACCTGTGTCTGTCACAATTAAACACCCTAAGGTGCAGTTTGCATACGAAACAAATTGAGGCCTGAGACAGTTTATCTGGCTTGCTTGTCATCATTCTAACATTGTGGTCATGTGGCTTTCATGCTAAATTGAAAGTAACTGCAGTTGTTGCTTTCATATGCATTTGCCTTTGAGTTTCTATATGCTGTGATCTTTGATGACTGAGCATCTTTTATACACATGTTCACAGTCTGCACATTAAGAGCTTTAAAATTACTGTTTCGTAGACAGCAAATTAATAACACAATTAATATTATTAAATTGGTTAACAACCTAAACAAACAATGTTTTACTCTAAGGTTACATTTCATATTTTACGTCCACCTTCATCAAACACCCGCAGCTAACTCAGCTAAAACTGTGTGTATGCTGGTCTGAAGCAGGCTTGAAGTGTGCACCTTCTCACCGCACAGTCTTCTTTTATAAATACCAGTTCATGTGTGGGAAGAGGCATAGGCATGGTGTGGTTTATACATCTGGCCCGTCGTGTATGCCTGAAGCCCTAGATGTAGCTTTCTGCAGCTGCTGCCTCTAAGCCTGTTAGAATGAATCTGGAACACCAGACTACTCACTGAGGGAGCAGTTACTCCCACATAATCTGAAACTCTGAACCACCATATGTAATCTATTGTTACTGAAAGACACAGTGTAAAAAGCAGTGTACATATCAGGGCTCATCAGTTCTTCATGGAGGGGCTATGGCCTATTGCTAACTATCTGTGCTTTGTTTTAAAGGTGTCTGGGTTTTATTCTAGAGGAAGTTATATTCAGAACCCATTTCAACTTTGTTAGAAGATTAGGTTTAAGTTTTTATTATTATTATTATTATTATTATTATTATTATTATTATTTCAGGTAGCATTTTCACCCTGAATGTTAAAATTTTTGAGTGTACTATGACACAAAAAGTGTGGCCTTCTGTAATTCATGTAACCCCAATGCCATTATTTATGTTTATTCCTTTAAAGGGCAGACATTATAAGTATAGAACACTCACTGCTACATTTCACAGCATTTATTGGCTAAGCCACATTTATCCAGATGGACCATGAAACATGCAAATACATTTCGATAAAAAAAATATGTATAATTATACAAAACACAAACAATTAATCCATTAATACATGGACAATTAATACAACCCAAAAGAAATTATGGCAGATAGTTATAGGGCTTGGAAATCAATGTTTTGGCTTGTGGACACTCCAGAGGTCAACCCTCTCTGTTTGGTGGTAACCCTAATGAATAATGAACAGTCTCCGGTCAGTCTCTGTTGAACTAATGTTTAATTACATCACTGATGCCAGGATGCAGACTCCAGGCATCAGAGGCAATAGGGTCTGTTTGATAACCTCCCTTTCTCTAGCCTAGATATACCATGCTGCCATAAGATGAAGGTCATAAAGAGGGGTGTTTACAGCTTTTCTTGACCATCTTGTCTTTCTTAAACAACAAAATCCAGTCACCACCAGTTGCCAATAAGCAAATCTCAAGGAACTGAGTTACCCTGTAACTTTTCTGTGTCCGATATCTTTGTAACTGAAACTAACAACCCAACATGTCAAGCCAATTTAATTTATACTGCTCAATTTCAAACCAAACAAGAAGAGATGGTCTGAAAATGTGAACCATTACAAATGTGTTTGTTTCAAGCATACCCCAGCCTTTATCCATGTAATGTTACAAAAGTCAGAAAAGTCAAATGCAGAAATTTGTAAATTGGGTAGACTGGCATGTTTATTTATACATTACCACTATATATACAACTTTATAACCAATAAAACTTAACAGACAGCATAATGTTTGTCTTAAAAGTCAACGGTTATTTTTTGTTTTCTATTCCATCATCCTCTGCAATTAGCTTAATTTAAAATATTCCAGCTGAGAGAACTGCCTCCATTTTTAGAGCATTGCTTTTCAGGAGAATATTCGAGAATAGTGCATATCAACAGCACACTCAGAAATGAAGGGGTTTTTAGTCTGCATAGACTTACATAGTTTTAATATACTTTATTTTCTCATTTTTCCAGTGCAAATAAACTACTCCATTCCACTCGCGCTGTATTCACGTAAATATGTCCCAGGGTCTTTTCTTTTTCCATTTTATTTACTACTACTAACTACAGTGAAAGTGTGTTAGGCTTTGATCGCTGCCAAAATGCAGGTGACCTACACTCAATGCTGTTCCTGAACACATCCTGAGCGGACACAGATGAAGGTGTTGCTGCTGTTGATGCTAATGTGCTGCTCACAATGTAAAATATACAACCCCATGAATCGCAGTGCCAGATTATTACAAATAACAGCAAAACCCCAATTTTATGTAGAGCCAAAAGCGGTTCACTTGTGAGTATAAGTTAAAGAATCCTATCTGGTACTGTATTTAGCCCTTCTGTTTCTATGGACGGGGATTATGACCGCATGTGAAAAATGTAGTTGGGTGGTGAGTCTAAAAGGGGGAATTCTGAGTTTAAAGTCAGAATTCTGAGAATGTGAAAACATTTTTTGCATGTGACCATAATCTTCTCCATGAGAGTAGGTGTAGCAGTGGTATGCAAAAACCACATGCCAGTTCTGCCTGGCATAATGTCATGCAAACATTTAAAGATTAGATGACAGATTTGATGCTATATATGAGATGCTGCACCAACACTGATAACCCATATATATAATGCCAAAATAAAAGCTGTCATACAAACAGTCTTTATAGCTCCTCCAACTTGAATTTTTAAAGTCAACCGTGTCCTAATTTTTGCCTTTAAAAAACAAATCTTAATTGTTTTGTTGATAACCAGCTTTGATCTTTTCAGATTGCAGTGTGTCTTGAGTGGCACTGCTCAGTTCCTCAGCAGTCTTTAGCTGTTGTTAGGCACTCTGCTCCTGTCTATGTTCCTCCTGAAGGTGTCGGTGGTGAAATAGTATGCAACCGGATCTAGTACTGTGTTGAAACATGCCACAATCAGGCTGTAGCGGTATGCAGTCAGCATGGGGTTTGGTATATTTTCTCTATACAGAGAGACGAGAACCAGGGTGGTGTGGTAAGGGAGGAAGCTGAGTAGGAAAATGAGGAGGCTGGTAGCAATCATCCTCTGGATCTTTCTGCTGTCCACCAGGTTGGTCTGTGCCACAGTGCTTAGTCGGATAGCACGGAGCAAACCCCAGGAGCAGATCAGCATGATTACTAACGGGCTCCCAAAGCCTATAAACAGTGTGGGTAAAACCACTACAGGACGTGTGGCATAGACTGGCAGGTTATCAAAACAATTCTCATGGCAGATATGTCTGCGCGAGAGGTAAATGGGCAGGCTGGTACCAAAGGTGAACATCCATATTCCGAGACAAACCAGTGGCGCTTTCTTTCTCCCTTCCTGGACACACTTTGACATAGGGAAGGTGACAGCCATGCAACGGTCAAAGCAAATGCAAGTGAGGAGAAAGATGCTCCCATACATGTTGGCCTTCAGGACCAAACCAAGGCTGTCACACAGCCACTGAGGAAGGCCAGAAAACCCCAGATGGTAGTAGATCCTCATGGGCAACGTGAGGATGAGCAGTATGTCTGCAATTGCCAGGTTGGTCATGTAGATGACAGTATGTGATTTGGATTTTTTGCGGCTGAAGAAAAAGACCAGTGCTATGAGATTAAAAATTAGGCCCATAATGGAGATGCAGGAGTACATGCACACAGGGACGATGTCGATGTGGTTTGAGCGGTTGCTGTGGCAGGCAGTGTAGTTGTTGGACATAATGACCTATGAGACAGAAGAGAGGAAAGAGCAGTTAAAAAAGGGGTTGTGAGAGTAATTACGTCATCTCTAAGCAGCCAAGGCACATTTTAAGAAGAATGTCAGGGTGGATGGTTGAGTTAAATGTGGTCAACAGTAATGTGTTCCTACCCTTAACCATGTAGTAATTGTTATCTAAGCTTACCTTGACACATAGAGTTTGGACTCATATGAATGTTTTGGAAGGCACTGATTAATGACATATTTTGTCATTCACATATGAGGACTGGTGGAGGAGAGGGATGATGAGCAGAATAAAAGGTCCATTAAAAGCCATGAACCATCCCTTAGTTATGCTGCTATAGGCTTAGACTGCCAGCAGATTTCCCATGATGCACTGAGCTTCTCTCTCCTCCTCCCCCTCTCCACCCGTACGTTACTAATTCCACATCTTCCTGGTAGTTTTTGTGCTTTTTGTGCTTTTTCTCCTTCTCACTTTCTGCAGGTATTTCTGCCTCTGGAGCTGTAGAGTCTGGATCTGTGGCTGCAGGCTGTCTACTGCCCCCATGTTCCTGCTCCACACTCACTGCTGCAGTTATAGTTATTATTAGTCTGATTATTATGTTGTCTGTCCTCCTGCTCTGTCTCCCCTCTCCCCCTCTCTCTTCCCCTTTCAACCCAACAGATGGCCGCCCACCCAGAGCCTGGTTCTGCTCGAGGTTTCTACCTGTTAAAAGGGAGTTTTTCCTCGCCACTGTCACCAAGTGCTGCTCATGGTGGGAACTGTTGGGTCTCTGTAAATAATATTTTAAAGAGTATGGTCTAGACCTACTCTATGTGAAAATTGACTTGACTTGAATTGGTGTCAAGGTGTTATGGTATATGCATGGTATTTTAATTGATTTTGGCCTGGTCTGTTCTGAGATACTTTAGATTTGGCTACCATCACCTCTGCAATGAAGTAACTCCAGCAAGTTGTGACAACCTGCAAATAAAGGAGAGAATTCATTGTACAAAGAAAGGGTTGCAAACAAAACCAGTTCCATAATTCCTGTTAAACTCAAAAGATATCGAAAAGACAACTAAAAGTTATAGTGGATAGCAAAAGACACTGCTAGACTGACTCACCAGCAGCCAAGACTAGGCAAGTATATGGTGGCGATGCAGTCACCTGACTAAACAGTTGGCAATTAAAAGTAATGATATCAAAATAATATTTAAAATTCCACATTTCCATTGTAATTAATATAGCAATTCTAATTCACATATACAGTACACAATAATTCAGAAGCTACATGATTACATTTATTTTAAACTGAAAAATAATGCAATAATGTGCTGGTACTAGGCTATATTATCAAAGTTTCTCTGCTCTGAGCTCTTTTCACCAGCATGTTCATGCCACTATTTGATTTGCTTGTTGGTCAATTAAACTTAATTACTTAGGCACAAAAATTTGTGTTTTCACTCATGGCACAAACTTACACTATGCCACATTCATGTCACATAGTTCAAACAGTAATTATGAGCAGTCATGTGGAAATGGTCACATTCCAGTTGTAATTCCAAATTGCAAACATGAGGAATATCTCTTACTTCATGTATGAAGTTCAACTGTCAATAAGACTGCACAATATACAGGTTTGGGTTTAAGGAGTGTTGCTCTAACAACAACATGGTCCAGAATATTTTTAAACCAGATTTGAAAAACCAAAAAATCCAGACAAATTGTGTCAAATTATCAATATTCTAATCTGGATAACTCATTTATCCACGAAGAACAGGGCCCTGTAGTATGTGTGTGTGTGGGTAGGTGTGTGGGCGATGAGAAACAGGTGGTGCCCTATGATTGGTCCATTTGAAGGGATTGCTGCCTCTGGATTTGACAAGTGGATGGCATCAGTCACTTTAAACCCAGCTGACAACAACCAGGGCCCTGTTCTTCAGATGTGGTTTTAACTAATTCAGGCTAAAATAATCCTGTGTATTCTCTCTTTTTTTTTGGTTCTTTGAAAGCAGTTTAAGGATTCATGTGTTAATCCTGAAGTTAGATTGAATAACAGTTTGCTCTTATTTTGCTTATTCCAATTATGCTGATTTATAATACTTGTCCACTGTAAATATGGAGCACTTCTAACATCTTCTAACTTCTCACTCCTGCCCTTTGAGCGTTTTTTTCCTCTTGTTAATTTAGATTAGAACTTAGTGTTTATCATTAAAACACTTCGAATACAGCAGAACAGAATCTATCAATATTGATTTGAGAGATATTCATTACATCATCTGACTTACATAAAAGAAGGACCCTTAATAACTTATTAAATGTAGTGATAATTAGATCCAAAAAGAGGTTTCAACACATGTCATAATGTATTTATTGAATGTATTTTTTTTTCAATTGGGTCTAATTTAATATCCATAAAACTACATTCATCATGTGTTTAAGAGGAGAAAAATCTTTTCTCAGTGTAGCCTGCAGGTCATTTCCTGGTGGAAGGCAGAACTCACTGGCGTTAGCTGCATTAATGCACTCAGCAACAAATGTATTACTTCCTCTAAAAAAAAATTTAACTACAACTAACATTTGATTTTCACATATGCAAAATTTGAATTTTCCCATTGATACGAGATATTTTCACCAGTAATCCATTTCTGTGGTTGTTAACTTTTACAGGTTTTACATGCGAAACATATGGAGAATAAAAGAGAGAATAATCTGTTTTCATTTGCATCAAAGGCCTTTTGTTTGCATTTATTTGTAACTAATAATTCCTCTACTCTCTTATCTCAAAATATGAATTAATTAATAATAACTTTATTATTCTCAAACAAAAACATACAGCACACAGCAAGTAGCCACGAGTCAATTTTACTGTTTGACACATTTATAATAACTATGAAATTGAATGACACATGCAGTGCGGTACAGTTTACAGTAAATATAAAGAAGAGCTGACAGTGTGCCTTTACCTGGTGGCTGATCAAAAGAGGTGAAGATTCAGAGGAAGAGGAGGAGGAGTGTACTTCTGTCACACCAGCGTACTTACTGACACTGATATTCCTCTCAAGCAACAAGGTTTGTGAGCCTGCACAGGAAGTTAAGCAATCTTAAGATCTGTCTCTCTTCCTTTGTTTGGCTTCATGTATGTGTCTACTACCTGTAGACCTGCTAATGGGAAAATGTAGCTTACACAATTTTTACATTCTAGCTTCAGATATTTTTTCTTCATATCCAGCCTAAAGTTTGCCTTTTTTTTAATTCTAAATTATTTCAACAATTTTACTTCAAGACGAGATCCAGTCCAAAACTGGATAAGAGAGCATCCACATTACCTGAAATCTCAAATGTTAAAATAATGAGAGTACAGAGGAGCCTCAATGTCTTACAAATTAATTCAAGAACACTATTTTTGTGCAGACCCAGGTTCAAAATCAAATCTTATGATAAAATTTGTAGATTTGCAGTGCAAATTTTTAGATTTCTTCGATTATTACATTTGGAGTTCAAATTTTTAGTGCTCCAAACTAAGAGAGGTTGCCTATTAATTAAAATTAATTAGTATGAAGAAGACTAGTCAAAGTCATTAGAAATGTGACCCAGAAAAAAGACACCGAAGTGGACTTCTGCCATATAAAATAATTAGAAAACATTGTTCAGCCTAATTAGATGCACAGTTTTTAAACACTAAGTCTAATTTGACTGACTAACACACTTGGTTGGGATGGCTGTAACAAAGAGATGGTGGCGACAGCACCACTTTCACCAAGAAAAGATAACCCTGCTTGTGAAATTTCTCAGCTGTGTGAAGATGTATGCAGATGTTACAGCCAAAACACTGATCTTCAGGTCAAAGTAATTTTTGGAAGATGTTGAAGTGTTGACACATGCCCAATAAACTATATTTTGTGGTGTGGTCTAAATTTTGTATTCTTCACCCTTATTATAACCGCTTACCCCAGGCTGTGGCGTAACTTACCCTGGTGGTGAGGTAGGTTGTAAAAATAGTTGGAAACATTGTTATTAGTAGTAGACAAAGAAGGGTACTTTGTGAGAACAATGGAGCGCTCTAACACAAAAATCCAGCCAGTTATAGGTGCTTGCACGAAAAGTGTTACTACCGTCCAGTACATTACCTGGAGCTTTCAGATTCATTGTATCCCTTCTGAAAGCTTCAGAAATGATCGTTTGAATGTAAATAATACTGACTGACTGACTCAATACCTGATTAGACGTTTAAATTATATGTTGTCAGAGAGGGCCCTCTAGCGGCTAAAAAATAAACAACATTGCCTATAGTAATGACTGAAAATGTAGATGTTGCTGTAATGTAAAGCCACAGATCGAGAGTTTATATTTGTGAGCCAGAAAAACTTGAGTCATTAGTCTCATGCCAGTTACAGACTATCTACAGAACCCACTCAAACAGAGCAGATAACACTCTATTTATTGCTATTGTTCCCTGATTCATTCTAGATGACCTCGTGGCGCAACGGTAGCGCGTCTGACTCCAGATCAGAAGGTTGCGTGTTCAAATCACGTCGGGGTCAGAGTCTTTTCACGCCGTGCGTCGTTTACATATTGTTCACGACTGTCTTCAGGCACATGATGTAGTTATTGGATAAATGACTGGGTCAGCACCTACATGAGTTGAGGGAGATTTCTCAATTTCTTTTATTTGCTGTGGTGGAAGCAGTGTCAGTCGCACAGAGGGGGCCGGTAAGAGACAGACAGTAGGGCCTACTCTAATAACAAGGGAAAAATAGCAATATTAACCTGTATAAATAGTAGGACTACAAGTCCAACATTTAAACTTTCAGTTAAGCAAAACTGAACACAATAGCGGCAAAAATATAGTTATACAATATAAGTATGACAAATAAGTAAAAAACATTTATTTTAGGTAATGGAAAGAGCATATAAGCTTTAATTTTTATATGGACATGTATAAATATATATATATATATATATATATATATATATATATATATATATATAACGCTAATGTACATAGTTACTCACTATCACTGGGTATTCATTTGATTTACTGTTGTTAACATATATTATAATTATGAAACCTCAGAAACAGAATACATCAGATCATCATATTTAAATTTAGATGACTAAAATGATGTATCACTTTATCAACTAGACTCAGTTAATCCAGGTTTAGCCTCTCCTAAATCCTCTATTAGCATCTATTTGAAAGCTTTTGTTTCGTAACCTGCAACAATGAAATATGTTAATTGATACTCAGAGCTTTATTATAAAATATTTATTTAAACATACACATTTACAGACACAAACACAGCATACACCAGTCTTTCAATCTCCAGTCTACTACAATCAATGTAATCTGAACAGTTAAAAGTAATAATCCCAGTCATTCCTCTTGAAGAATTATAATGAGGATGATGATTTGGGGCACAAAGGTTAAACCAGTGGACACCTGAATAATGGCTAATCCATTAAGACTCTTAACCCTTATCCCATCACCCCTTGGTGTAAGAGATTATGATAATGGTAATGATGGTGACAGTGTTGATGCTGATGATGATCTCCGTCATTTCTTCTTCAAGATGTCATGGTGTGTTGTAGTTTAGCTTACTGTAGAAAGAAGACAGAGAGACAGGCTTTAGTGTACACGCCTAGACTGCAGCTCAAGCACACACCCTGAAATACCTGGCCTAAGTGTCACTCAGCAAGGCGCCTGATCCCAACCATCTGAAGAGCTTGGACAAATGTCCCCAAATGGGTGGTTTATGTAGGCATCATTCTGTAAGCAAGTTAAATCCACAAAAAAGAACTGGAGAACATATGAAGTTTCCCTTGATTTGGGAAATAAAACAGTGTTAGTTATAAAAACATTTCTCAGAAGCCTGCAGATTAACAAAGTGAGCAGTTGCCACTGGTTCTGTAAGCTTTTCCCCTCTGTACGTTTACATTTCTGAGGGTTTCTTGTAAGGATGACACAAAAAAAACAACAGGTTCTACTTTTTACATCAAGTTTTACTGAAGTCCTAGACGGGAACAAAAATGCAGTTTGCAGTTTTCTTTTATATTGATAGTGACAATCTAATGTTATCTTAAAACTGACCAAATAGTACCAAATATGTTCATATCTTGTGTAGACCATTTTGCTATTGAACAATAGCAGAGCTGGCAAAGCACCCCACCTCAGTGTGACAAATTTAGCACATTTTCCTTAGTTGCTTCACAATAAAAGCCTCCCAGTGGTTTGCCCGTGGAAAGCTTTTAATGTGAAACTGCAGCAGCAGAAAATGTTTGTTTTGAATTGGCAGTTAATTAACATTGCTAAATACAGCACCAATATGGCAGAAAGCAGTCACTAAAAGAGACAATAAAATCAGGCTTATATCTGAGTGTACATACAGTATGTGGAGGAAAGTACGAGTGAAACTGAACACCAACCCACGGAGATTCAGTTAGAAGCTAAATTAATTGAGAGCTGAACACAGAGACTATTCTCTAAGTGTTCACACACACATCAGCAATCTCTCATGGCACATTTAAAGAGGGTTATGCTGTGCCTGTGGAAACAACCCTGGAGAAATCCTAGACCCTGTCCAGGTGGAGCTCAACCTTCCTTAGCCTGGAGAGGTAGTTCCTGGGCTCTGGCCCTAAAGTAGAACAGTGGTTCAACTCAACCAGTGACATCACTTCAGCCTGTCCAGCAGAAGCGATCTGCCTGTCTATATGCTATCTCCTGTCTGCAGACATTGCTGTGTACATACTGCTGCACTCTATAAGGAACTGCCATTGCACTCTGAGACTGTAGTAGACAAATCTACAGTAAAGTGGTGGACTCCTTTGTACAAAGATGGTGATGTGGAGATTGTGTGTGCAGTTCACCACTGTGTCTTTATTTATTTTATGTCGCCTACACATCCTGACAGCATATTGTTTGATGTTCATATGCTATTATAAGTCGCTGCACCTATGTAACTGTAGTGGTTAGCAGCTGTATACTTTAGAGTTCTGTAAAGATTCATGCAAGTGTCTCTGCAGATCTATGCAGAGAGGTGAGCTATGTATGTAAGCTGCAAAAGAGCTGATGCGAACATTGTGTAATCTGGTGCGTCATAAAAGTTGATGCTCTGCTCTGGTCTCACCTTATTGCCGGAGCAGGTGCCACAGATACATCCAAACAGTCCGTTGACCATCTGGATGAGACAGAGGACGAGCTCCATGCATGCTGCCACCAGCAGAGTAGAGAACAGTGCCACGTTGAATTCAACCACATTCTCTGGAGCCTTACACCAATTCCACATGTCCTTGTCAGCCAGGTAGCTCCCATTACTGAACAGCATGGAAGTTATTAGTGTAGTCAAACATAAATAGAAGAGCATCACAGTGATGCAACTTTCATTCCAAGTAAAAATATTAAATGTAAGACTGTCTGTACCTGTTAGCAAAAGGTGTCCCCCATTGTGGAATGAGTTGGTTTGCATTGCTCCATAAGCACAACGGCCCATTGGAAAGGCCCAGGGCAGCAACACTCAGACTGTACAAGGCCCCCACCACACCAGCCGCTGCAAAACCAATGGACAGGAACATCTGCATGGAGCAAACACAGTGGAGTCAGTGCTGCAAGACGCAGGTTCCACCTCGACACTGTGTTTTTCATGCCAGAGTTTAACTCAACTACACCTTTTTGATGTTTGCAGGAACAATATTATTTTATAGAGCCACCGCAGAATCCATCTTATGGTACAGAATTTACTAGCCTTCTAATGAAGGAGGTCAAGACTCTCTGGTATGTTTTTCTTGTTTCTTGTATTTTATTAACTGCATTAGCTACATGTTTTTTCTTAGTGTGTCTGTAAAAGTGTCTTTGGTGAGATGTTTTTCTTTTATGTCAAGTCAGTTTTAGCCCAATATCACAAATTACAATTTGCATCAAGGGGCTTCACAACCTGTACAGCATACAACACCTCTGTCCTTAAAACCTCGATTCAGATAAAGAAAAACTTCAGACATGTTGTGTGCACAGAATTGACATACATAGTGACATTATAGAATGGACCATCAGGATTACATCACGCAGCATTTCCTTCAACCCATGAAAATATCTGCCTTGAGAAATCAAGAAAGCAACCTTGACTTTGACCTTGACCTTATAAGTCACATATCATTTTCATCACCAGACACACAGGAGCTGCTGGTTCCATTTATTTCACTACAGTATGAAAATCATATTGCAGGGAATTGAGACTTGCTTGAGATATGTAATTACATCTGAACTTATTCCACTGACCACAAGAAAAGCAGACATGATATGATGTGTCTGGAGGGCAGAAGCAGCAGGTATTGCTGTCCACCACAGTGCCTTTTCTGATACAACCACCAGAGGCACTAACTTAATTAAAACCTCTGTGCAACTTTGTGTCTGAAGATGTAAAGAATTCAGATGTGTTTTTGCCTGGTTTCAGTTAGACAGTGTCCTGTGCACACTTACCCCACAGCGGTTGGCACAGCAGTTCTTAGCACTGGTCAGATGAACGTGAATGGCAGGAATGAGAACCTGACAGCAGAAACACAGAGAGAGGCAGAAGACAAGAAAGCAAAGAAACGAGAGCGAGCGAGAGAGAGATGACATGAAATGTAAGGAGAGAAACAGAAATGGGGAAAGCTAACATGAAGCCCAATGGGAATGGTCCTCAAATGAAAGCACTGTTTCATCTTCTAACCAAACAGTTTGAAGTTAACATATGACTACTTTTTGCCTGCCATCTTATTGGCTTAAGCACAACTGATACACATGTACTTGCTCTATCATGCATCAGCTATTTGCAGATGCAAAACTGTGTAGCAACAGTCCTGAACTACCAGCAACAATTGAAGATAAACACATGGAGTAGAACTGAACTGAGCTCAACTGAATGTGAAGTTTTAATGAGATCAAAGAAAGCACAACAAGCTACAATTTAGTATTCCATTTCATAATGTTGGGGCACTAGCCAGAGACAGATTATAACAGACTGGGCCAAATCAGTGCTGCAGAGGCTGACATACTTAGTATGGGTCATGCTCCGAAACAGTGGGTCCTACAATTGCCATAATGCAACATATCTTTCAAACTTCATGTCTCAGTTTGTAACACAGGCTTTCTGCTATACATTTTTTTAGTGTCCAAGTCCAAGCTGAGATATCCCCTATGGTATCACTATGACATCATCTAGGTTGTTCAGACTTGACAAGCTTCAGAGCCACAGAAAACATCATACAGCGGTTTTCACAGGCTGAGTTGTACTCGCCGTCATTTCAGTTCAATTAAATTAAATTCATCCCAGAGGGGCAATTCCTGAGGCAGGCCTAGTAAAAAGAAACAGGTATCAAGAGAAACAAAACACAACAAAGATGACTACAGCAGACTTGACTGTAGTGACGTGAACTGAGCTGGATTCAACTGGATATCAATGGACTGAAATAAACTATACACAATAACTAAATGTGATCTCATCAGATTTACTCACCATGATTCCCCCTCCTATCAGGCCTCCCATATATTTGACTTCCTCAGTGATTCGGTCCTCTTCTTCCCTGTCTGTGGCTGCATACTGTGTATCAAAGTCAGGGAAGAAGAGCATGATGTTGCAGATGACTGACACTGCTGCCAGGATGTAGAGGGGGATGGCAATGAACTTAGAACACGCTCCTGTACACATGATGTCTACCGATGGAGAGAAAAACTGACGTTCAAAAAGCTGAAAATGTCAAAAAACCCAAGGAGTCCTACAGCCAAAATATTCAGATTCTCCTCACGGCAAAGATGTTATGACTGTTAGCTACCACACGCCAAGTGCAGCTTGGTGCATCAGATGTCAGAGAGGGGGAATAGGAGAGGGGTTTAAATACATATTTGAGGTTTTGGAGGGTGGAGAGTATAAAGGTGGAGCTATAGGAGATAAGACATCCAGCCTGATTATCACCCTCTTTATGACTCAGACTTCTTTGTGTGTGTGTGTGTGTGTGTGTGTTTGTGTGTAGCTATTTTTCCATGAAAGCAATAAAAGCTGTTTGAGGTCTACAGTTTATTTTTTCCAGCATAACCTTAATTGGCATTGGTGTAAAATAAAATATAAAATGTAACAAAAAAAATGTATAGTACAGAAACAAGAAAGAACTACAGCAATAGTGAATAGTTACATGGAACTCTGTTGTTTTACATTGAAGGGGTCATACATGTGGAACAGTCAAGAAAAAACCTTCAGCCTCTGTGCTCCATGTACAGCCTACAGCAGATCAATTATTTTCCTTTAACCTTAACATGAAGTAACTTTTATCAGCCCACTATCTATAAACACTGATAAAGAGCCATTCATTTGGAGACGTACCAGTCTGTGTGTGTCTATGTATGTACGTATTTATGATTTGATTACTTTATCAGTGAATTATGGCACTATTCAAAGGTAGGAATGGACTCTAACCAACACCTGTCAGGGACCCACTCACACACACACACACACACACACACGAATACAGCCATAAAGTTTCAAGGGTAAGTTCAGCTCCAGACTACCAGAGCCCTGAGCATCAGGTCTCAGTGAGTCATGGTTTCCATTATTGCCTGTTCTTATCTTTCTAGAAGTGAAGTTAAAATTTGCTGTGTGGTCTGATTAATAATGATGAGCAAGATGCAGGCACATTATAGGGAGAGGAGAACACACTGCAGGCATACAGTTTAGTATGCTCTCTCTTAGAAGCCCTGCCTTTATCTCTGGCTGGTTTACAACATACACAAATGTATGTATATATATTGAATTTCCATATATAAAATATATGTAAATATATGGTATATGTACAAACTATATATGAAACCTGACATATATATAGCCCATACAAATATGTATGTTTATCTGTGTATAATAAATTTTCTGACATATATGCCACATATATAATTATTTATACATATAACACATATGTATTTGTATAAAAGTGTATTATACTAATTACACATATGTGATATATATGCCACTATGCCACACTTAAATAAATCAGTGCATTTGACTCACTCTAAGCCGTTTATTGGAGATGATAGACGGGCATACTGCCTGTATTGAAAGGCTGATTTCTACACCAAACTTTATGATATAAAAAAAACACATGACAACTCAAAAACATACTCAAAAGGAAAAGCCTTATAACAGTTCCACCGAAAGCAAGCTGCCATTAATGAGTAAAAAAATTGACTCTGCAAAAAAGGCTGAAGCCACAATGTTATTCCTCTCTCCTACAGCCCATTACAATTATGCAAACTGGGCGATGACATCATATAGGGACTTTTATCGTTTATCGGTTATCGTAGCTAGTGAATGTGATGGAAATCTTAGAGCTGGTTCACTCTAACAAGAAGTTTCAGGAGACCGGGATGTCTTACACAGGAATATTTATTGAAGCTCGATCGAGGAGAAAAGGGAAACACCACGTGTGAATCACAGCGTACTGCTACCCAAATCTGAAGATGGTGTCCTGAAACTCAGTATTTAACCTTCCCCAGAAGTGATAAGTTCCGCTATATCCAAATAGGGTTATTCCTAACTCAGCCTGACATGTGTGATGACTCTATTGGATATCAGATCCAAACAAGGAAAGACGTCAACCATTGCTGTAGTAGCAACAGCATAGCCTCTCTACAGTATCTCTTAGCCAGTGTCAACAACCAGCCGCCAGCCTGTTGTGTCTAACCCTGAATACAGAAGATATCTAGCAGACCTTGGTCTACCAGATGCCAGAGCCAACTTGGCCTTGTCTGGCACACAGAGTGAGACAGGCGAACAGAGACAGACAGTTGACCTGACCTGTGAAGCACTGTCTTAAGAACAAATCAGAAACACCTTCAGAGTTGAATCTCACTCGCTTACAATAACAATATTGAAAGTTCAATAGAACAAGTAAACATGTGAATACAAATCATACATGGACCATCAACCAATAACAATCTTCTTTTTTCAAGAGTGTCATATAGAGAAACCAATCAGATTAAAGTTTACTTACTCTTACTGTGTATGCAAATACTGTATAAACTAATTCTTATTGTATCCAAAACATTCAAACATATGGATTATCCTTACTGATTTTCAATGACTTACACATTACACATATTACAGAGTGAAACATTTGTCATTCTCTACTTTCCCCCATACATGATCATTAACTCATATGTCTACAGAACATTATGAATGTAAATCAAACCTACTTTAAAACCTTAGTGTAACCTTAGGGTAAAACTAGAAACTTGGATCACTTTCAACAAGCCACAGATTTTTTCTAATCTTTAGTACAGTAAATAGCAAACTCAGTGCATATTTTGTATTTGTAACTCCATAGTAAATATTATTAAGTCAAATAGAAACACACTGTAATTACTTAACGCATTATGAGATCAACACTACCTCAAAACATTTCTCTTCATATGAGCTATGAACTTCACTCTATACAGCCCAACAGAGGCCTCTCTGAAGAACACTCACAAGTTATTAAAGATCTCTGAAACACTGTGAAGTGCCTTAAGATCTCAGACAGAGGTCACAGGTGTCATGCACCTACAAACAATAGGCCAAAATCCCACTTTTATATGTTAACAAAATGGAACAATCCAAGATCCAAATTAATTTAAAATTGTGAAGGCTCATTTTAAAGTTGAGTATAGAACATAGCAAAATAATCAATTAGTCATTCTTTGACTCACTTATAGGGTATCAAAATAAAATGAAACACTCAAATCTAAACCCATAAAATATCTGCGACAGATTCACATTTTAACTCTTTACCTAGATATGTAGATGGTTTAGTGATTGTGACTCTCATCATAGCACAATATATGACGTGATTACAGTAACTCAGAACACTGAGAAGAAATCAGAAGAAATACAAGATATTACTTCAGAGTCCTTACTTTTCCAGTTTCCATTTTAAAACTGTGAGCTGGTCAAATTTATTGGTATACATTATACTTCTTACCATGCTGGTCACTAAAATCAATCTCTGGTGACTTCACTCATTAAAGATTATGGATACCTCAAACCCAAAACAATAAAATGTATAGAATATACAAATGTATTGTATGGCAAACGCTCTCTAGTCGAAACAATGTACAACCTTTCACTCCTTTGTGCAGACCTTCCGTTGAGGTCTGGCGCTTTTAACCTTCACACCCAGAGGAAAATACCAAACAGAAATTATTTAAATTATAACAATCAATGATACGTGGAAATACAATACATAAAACATTACAGTTCAGATTACTCATTAGAATGAAAGGTGTTTTTTTTCTCTCTCTTTACCCTTTACCTGCACCCTGGCTGTGTTGTCACAACAGCCCTCTGGTTTTCACTGTCAGAATCAGAATCATGTGAGTAACAGGGATGTTATGCGAGGAAAGGATGAAATGTTGTTAAGAGGAATCTCAACTCTTTCAGACTTTACATTGTTTTTAACCATAATGTTAACAGATTTTTTCAGCACTGCCTTTCACTATGGCAGAGATACAGGTACAAACTATTAGCAGTATAACCACACTTGTTACTAACATAAGGATGAAATGATTAAGTACATTGACTTAACGCAATTCTGCTACGCCTTGTATCGGCCTGGATTAAATCAGCTACAGTGTATCATGTTAACACTTTTCACAGATGGAAGAAGAAGTTACTTTCATTTTGGCACTTCAAGACAACTATGTACTCTTACTTACTACTACATTTTCAAACTTCGTCTGTGCTTAAGCTCTGTAGGTTCAGATCAGATTCAATGTAAAAACATATTGATTCTTCCATTATCCGTGAACATCTAGCACCTGGAAGGTATTGAAAAATCCTTAATTTATCTCAGGTTCCTAGAGGGATAGTACAGTTATCGGTTCTACATTTGCAGAGGTCAGAGACAAGATATCTGCCCCGGAACGGACTCAACTCAAACATCTGCCTTTAGCATAGGAGCAACACTTTTATTTCACAATTACCTGGTCCTGTAATTGATGATTAGTTAGTCTATTCAAAGTTATTTCAATCATATGTCGAAAGGAACCTCTGGATTGAGTGAAAACTCAGTAAACACCAAAGATATTGACACCTGGAGGTCAATCATATTGATTAACCTATGACATCACAAAATTCTTTATTTCCTTCTATGATTCTGAAAGTAGAGATGTGTGGTCACCTAGAAAATAACAATCGTGGTTAGTTTCATAAAGTGGATTACCAAAATCATACCAGTCAAACCTTTCTCAATCTTCTTAAGTATTGTAAAGCGCTTTGATTGGTCAATAGACTAGAAAAGCGCTATAAAAATGCAGTCCATTTACCATTTACCATTTACCATTTAGTGAATGGAATTGGATTTAGCATTGGCAAATGAGATTAAGATAGTGATTGTTAACATACCCAACAATTAATTCAATTACTTCCATGCGCATAGTCCATCATTAGGCTGATGTTGTTTATTGCTATTCTAGGTTACTAAACACTGTTTGTTGTTTTGTTCTGTATTGATGCTTCCGTTTTAGTTGCTATCGTGTTTATGGATAAAAAGTAAGGTAGCATGGATGTACTCATCATCTTCATCATGCTCAATGACTTTACAACTTTTTAACTCACCATGAACCCTTTGATAATTAACTTTCCATAGTTTACAATCATGGTATCATTTCAATTGCTTTTAAGTGAAACACCATAGTCCTGTAGTTCCACAATGGGTTAGCAGGAGTGTACCTCACTGTCATTAAACTTGGCAAAAAGCTTTCAACCAAGCTTGTATCATGTGTTGCCTGCAACCATTTACCTGTAGAATAGAATAGTAGACATGCAACATAACAGTCATTCATCATACATCTGTCAGTATAACAATGGGGTCCATCTTTTTCGTCCAGATGAGAGCTGGGAGAACATGTCTTCTCATACTTTCTCACCATAACATTGTCTTTCTTCTTAGTTTGTTCGTTAGAACAATCCAGTAGGTCTTTTCTTTGTATGTTTGTGTAGTGAGAAGTCTTACTTCGCTGCTAAGCACTGAGGTGCTTGTTGATTATTTTCCATTTGCGTTCAATTGACTCAGAACACATTGGCCAAAGCGCTCACTCATTTTCTGGATCACCTTGCACGGTTCTCAGCCTGAGCCCGCTCAGCAGAAGAAAGAAGAAGAGGAAGAATCACCCCTTCACTTGCCATGGTGTTTCACGTCGCTTAGCCGTTTGGGAAGCCGATCTGCACCTTGAAGCATGGATCCATTCTGCTCTGCCCTCGACCTTAAGCGCGGTCCTGGTATCAGCAGCACCTGGACCTAGGACACAAAGTTATCTCATCCAAAGATTTGATTAGTACCAGCTCACCCACCTGAAACAGATGAATAGGCTCCGCTGATAGTTCTTTATTGGAGTTAGTTTAAAACATACAAATGAAACTTTCTTAACATTTCTGTTAGTCTTTTAACATATTCCTATGCTCATCAGTCCACAGCAGAGTAGCTTTGTACATTTTATTAGATCATTCCTTTCAGTTAAAAGTTTATTATCACTTTTTCCCCATTTAGTTATTTTGCAGTCACTCCTAGATGCGAGATTCTCTTAGTTCATTGATATTATTCATTATTTTATTTATCAAGTTTCTTAACTTTTTTATCTTTGTTCAAAGCCTATTTATCTTTACCCTGTGGTTTCCAATATTGTATCCTCTTCCAATGGGAATGCTGTATCACACCATCCCCCCCCCCCCCCCAACGCTCCCACAAGCAGTCTCTTCTCACCCCGGGAGTCGATTACGAGCAATCCTTGGGGGAGGTAGACTCCTGGATTTTGGGCGAACCCTCACCAGCTGCACGCTGATCAACTTGTGTAGCAGGTGGACAGAGGACAGGATGAGATAGGATCCCAGGAACAAACCCAGATTGTCATGGCAATTCTGCAATATCACTCTAACAAAGAGGAACGAGATAAAGATCTCTTTACAATATTGTCACACTTTTTACTTCAGAGTATCATTGGCTCAATTGCATCAATCTAAAATTGACATTTTAGACCTGTTGTCATTATTGTTTCGGCAATCTCTCATTCATAGTTCATTAAAGTCCTAGTATTGTTCGATGTACATGGTGGCAGTTTGGTTCTCAGCTAGTTCAAGGTTCAAGTTTATTGTCATATACTTGATAACAATGAAACTTCATTATCAGTAATGAAATTGTTGGCCTCGGAGCCAACTCAACATTACATAAAGATTAGTAAAGTACAGTAAAAAGAATAACATTCATGCCCATCTTAAATAGTTGTGGGGCAAACACCCTAATGTAATGCCAAGAGTTAAGACCAAGACAGATATGCTATGCAGTATTGATATACATTGAAATGGTTAGTAGAAGATAATGTAATCAGTAGACATCCTTCTTCTTAAACATACAAAGTGTTTTAAGCATAGATGACCAATCACTGTGGTATGTGTATGTGCCATTTAAATAAAGTGTACTTATCATAATTATTCTCAAAATAATAATTATTTGTTACGCTGCTGTAATAATGCTTAAATACAGGCATGTGTTATTGCCTACAACCTAGCTCATTAACCAGATGTTCAAGGAGGCAAAGTATGTGCCTCCACTACACCTGTTTCAGTAGTGACCGCATAGCCTGAAAAATAGTCTCATTGCTGAATCTTCACAAAAGAAACTAATCAGCATTGGTAGGGTTTGCTTCAAATCTGGCCTAGGTGATCTAACAGTATCAACTAGCGTTTCACAGTCGTATAATTATCTTTTGCATTTATTAAGTCAATCAATGTGATTAATGTAGCTGGATGTAAAGGCGTGCTCTTTGAACAAAGATGTCAGCATTAAACAGAATGGTCACATTGTAACCGGATTTGGAGTCACTGTCTTGTGTTGGTGGCAGAAGTGTTCAGATGTTTAAAATATCATGAAATCAAAACCCCACAAGAGCCCATGTCAATGAGGGTGATTTCCCATCCAGAATAGCTTTAGCTGTAATAGTTCAAAAACAGAAAGCCATCAGGCGATAATGAGAGCCATGTGTGTGAACCAAGATTCCCATGATGAAGCTGTCTTTTTTCTTGTACATGTAAACAAAAGGCAGTTCATTGTCTGGCACGCCCAAAGCTGATGCTGACGTGAGAGCCGTCTTCAGTCTCTGAATGCTGATGTCATGTTATCAGTTCATTGAAGAGTTCAGGTGCAGAGTTCAGAGTGGCAGCACAAAGCGACAAAGTTCTGTGCAGAGTATCCATGAGTCCTGTACTTGCAGTAACTGGTAATGCCTAAGAAGGAACACATCTTCTTTCATGGAGGAGGCACTGCGGACCGCAGCAAAACTCTGTCTGTTGAGAGGAACTGACCATTATCCAAAATGTACTCCAGTTAGGTGACCATGCTGACAGCTTAGCAAGCGATGTCGCCTCTTTCCGCCAAACATTTCAGGAGGAGAATAGAGTCTGTTTACATGCTTTCTCAAAAGCGACATGCTTCCACCAGGTCAACAAGGCCATCAAGGTCTCTTTTTATCTCTGATGCCTATATTGTAGGTGAGTCAGAATTAATTCTGACTATCAGAAAAGGAATACTGAACACAAATGCACCACTATGTAAAATTTAAACTCATGAGGTAATGAGGCCAAATTAGAATTGACATCAGTCAAAATTGGAACAATTGCATTAACAGCATTTCAGATCTTGAACAAAGCGCCATTCTCCAGGTTTGTTAGCTTTAAGGATATAGATGTAGGTGGTTTTCTGGCTAGAGGCAGGTGTTAGAACACCTTGCTCTTAGAAAAGAGTCAATAATAGGTTAAATGCCTTTAATTTGTCTCTTGAAGTAGGTGATGTTTCTTAATGCGCGGCAAAACTACATTCAGTTCCAAAATCTATTTATGTTGAAGAGATTAAGTTACAGATTCACTATTGTTTCAAACAAAGTCCATAATAAACTCTTAAGAGACGCAACAGTTTTAATTTAAGAGTACATGAAAAATGTTCAAATTAAGTTTGAATCTTCTCTGATGAATGCAGAACTAACAATCGCTCTGTGTCTGAAATGGAATGTAAATAACCCAAAGAAGCAGCAAGGGATGTGTGTTCCTGTGTGTGTGCTATCAGACAGTCTTAGCTCCACATCACAAGGTTAACAGTGTGTGGGACCGACTGAAAAACAACAAAATGTTACTGTATAGCAAAATAGAGCAGCGCCAGATGCAGCCAGAGCTGGTGCTGTTTGTTTGACCCTGACACAAAGTGAACAAAGACGACAGCAGATTATATTCAACTGGTCAAAATACATTTAATTACTTAAAATTACTTTAAACAATTTCATTAGGAATCTCTACATATAAACAATTAAGAAATTATCTAAAATTCAACAATCAAAGCACACAAAGCATCTCTGCTAATACAAACTCACTGAAGAACTTAAGAACGACCATAACAGCTAAATCGAACTGAGATTTGCTATCAGTCTGGCCTCTCTTTTTCTTAAATATTTAACTGCAACAGTGTGGACACATGTCACAGTCTTCCTCCTGTATAAAAACATTGTAGCTCTGAGACAACAACACAATCATAGCTGTTAAAACTGGTTTTGGCTTTTTCCAAAATTATCTCAGCATCTTTTTCAAAATTAAATTCACAGCAAAAATGATAAATGAGCAAAATGAGGAACACTACATTTAGCTTCCTTTTTAACTGAATGGAGTCAGCTTTACTGACCGTGATGAAAACTTTACCAACTGCAGGAAGAACAATATACTGTCAACCAACATTGCAACTCAGGTGAATTTGACACTTTTATTTTTGTAGCTTGCAACTCAGTAGTACTGATTCCTGTCTGACACTACTACTTAGTTTTATGATTTCTGTACGGATCTAACATGGTATGAGAGGAGCTTGGTATTGTGGCATAGTCATTGGATTCTGTACCCAATAAATAAGCATTGAGGAAACACATGATTCCATCCTTCTTGTCTACGTTTTACCTCTTATCTACCATTCATGCAGGCATGCATAAGGAAAACTTAGCTTATAGTGTGATGTGGAATCTTTGTGATTCTGTGATTGCCTCTGCTTGCTCGTTAATGACAGATTTACCTCCTTTCTTTACATCTTATTTTTAATTAACCCTTGTGTTGTCCTCTGGGTCAAGGTGACCCGGTGGCCGAAAATGTCCTTCTGTGTATGTAAATGTTGTTATGCATGACATTTGTGATTCTTGAAGCGGTTATCTTTTGTTTTTAGTTTGTTTCTTGACAATAGGAACAGAGTAAGAAACAGAATAAAGGAAAAGGATGACACAAACATATGATACATCACCTCGACCCAGAGGACAACACAAGGGTTAATCCGTAAATTAGGGTCCAGGCAGCTCCCAGCTGCCCCCGATCTCCCATTGTTATTATATTATTCAGAGGAAATATGCCCTCTTATGCATAAAATAAACAACTTTGCACATAGGTCCAGTCATATGCCAATCTTCCTCCCACATTTTCTCTCAATTGACACCAAACTTGATACGTTTCATCTTCAGACTGTCGTCCACAAACGATCCAGTCAGATTTCTGAATTATTAAGAATTTAGCCCGCGGTGCATCAAAATTGCTACTGCAAATTCCCGCTGAATAAATCTCCAACGTTTACTATTCAGACACTAGTCTAAAATCTGCATTTTTATGCTCTACAGCTGTTATTGCCACTCTGGTGATTGTCTAAGTCATTTTATGACTCCGTGTATAGTTTCTCACTTGGTACACCTACCAAGCTCAGCAAGCTCATGACTTGCCCGTAGTGACTAAGGTTGTGAGACCACCAGGTTTATGCAGCGTTTTACATCTTACACCTGCACCTACTCAGGCATTGTGCTGTGTGAAATACATGTTTGAGGTTTAACGGTAAGACAGTTCAGCTGATGAACTGTCATTTATTTCTCATTCATTTTTCTCCTCAAAATGTCCGTCCTGGACTCACTGCGCAGCAACTGTAACTTTTAATTATCTCTTTTTTTTTATTTACGTTTTACGTAAATTAATTACGGATTCTCTTTTTCTCTAGCCTCTGCTCTGGACTGATTATTGATCATAAATATAGCATGCACACTATAGCATTAAACACTTAATACATCAATACATTGCTATTAACATATTTCTCATGCATTTCAATAAAACACTGCTGCAGCATCAGAGTCTCCATACTTCTGTTATTTACTTATTGTACTTCAGAGGGGTGATTGAGATTGAGTGCAACCCCGAAAGTTAACACCTTGTGTAGTAATACACAAAGTATGTGCAATAATTTTCGGCCTCTGTGCCAGCAGCAAAACAGAGCCTCTCATTTCCCGACGGACACAGACTTACCACAGGTCTTGATTAACCGAAATAAACCCCTTTGTGCTTACCACAGAACGTCTTCCCACGGGCTTAACCTCACTGTGGGTCTTATCTGTGTCGGGCACAACCATCAGTTGCCCCGGAAGAAAACCACCATTTTGTGGTGCTGTGGAGTAAATTCCTCGCCACAGTCTTTTCTCTGTAAATCCACCTCCTACCACAAACTAACACATTTTAGTTTTGTAGTGCTGTGGGGCAACCTCCCTGCACAGTCTTTTTTAAGTACACCAATTTTAGCTCAATTGATTTCTGCATTTTCTGCTTTTCTTCAAAATATGTCAATTTTGGCTTAAGCCCCTACTGAGAGAGGGGGGACTATTTGTCCTCAGACCCTGAACTCTCTTTTAAGGCAGGCATTGCATATTAAAAATGCAGAAAATACACATAGATTCTTTATGATTCCGTCAAACACAGACATGGTAAGGCAAAATAAAGAAATGCACTTACCAGTCTTTGTTGTATTGGAATCCTGTTCGTGACGCCAATTGTGATGGAAATCTTAGCTGGTAGCAAGAAGTTTCAGGAGACCGGGATGTCTTACACAGGAATATTTATTGAAGCTCGGTCGAGGAGAAAAGGGAAACACCACGTGTGAATCACAGCGTACTGCTACCCAAATCTGAAGATGGTGTCCTGAAACTCAGTATTTAACCTTCCCCAGAAGTGATAAGTTCCGCTATATCCAAATAGGGTTATTCCTAACTCAGCCTGACATGTGTGATGACTCTATTGGATATCAGATCCAAACAAGGAAAGACGTCAACCATTGCTGTCCTAGCAACAGCATAGCCTCTCTACAGTCTCTCTTATCCAGTGTCAACAACCAGGCACCAGCCTGTTGTGTCTAACCCTGAATACAGAAGATATCTAGCAGACCTTGGTCTACCAGATGCCAGAGCCAACTCGGCCTTGTCTGGCACACAGAATGAGACAGGCGAACAGAGACAGACAGTTGACCTGACCTGTGAAGCACTGTCTTAAGTTACCTTTAACATACAAGAAGGAAAGTTTCCTTCACAGTGAAGTATTGCTTATAATGTCTAACTGCATTTACAATATAACAAGCTATTATCTTACAATAAAAATTAACCTGAGGTGGCTACATAAAATACCATTACTGACTAGATTTATACGAGGCCCCTAATTTGTTAAAATGTCAATAAATGCTAACCTGGGAACCAGATGAATCTGCCTCTGGCTCTGCCTTGCTCAGGGGCACCTCGGCCGTGGCAGGTAGGTGGGCTGCCACCCCACCAGCTGTCAGTCCATCAATCTTCAGGAGCGGGGATTGAACCTCCAACCTTGGGTTATTGGACGACCCTGCTCTACCACTGAGCCACGGTCACCCCAATCAAGTATTATCAAGTATGAGGCAGGCTTAATACGATGACTGACAGAGACGAGCAAAATATCCAAGACAAATCTGCGAGCTCATATTTAATTTGCTCTTGCAGAAACGTCTGGCCCCTCTCCCATTCAAACTGATTTTGCTGCCGATTTATCGGGCTAACCAATCACAAGCGTTTATCAAGTATGAGGCGGGTTTAATACGATGACTGACAGAGATGAGCCAAATATCCAAGATGGCGCTGCCGATACAGAACTTTTAATGGCTGGCTACAGCGGCAGAATTAAACGGACTGGATGGTACATTTTCTCTAAAAGAAGAACAAACAACTGCACTTAAATTTAAAAGCATTGCCAGACTAATACACATTTGCAAATTAGTCTGGCGATGCCAGGCTAAATAAATGCAGTAATTTCATCAACTTACAAGCGAGCGTGCTTGGGAAACACTGAAAATTAATTGAACTATACAGTGTTTGGAGCTATTGGTCACCCAAGGACACACGTTACTTCCACATTCTCCAGACTGTACGTCGCTCCATTGTTTCCTGCTCTCCGTGGATGGTCTCTTTTTTTCAACTTTTTAGCGAGCTTTCATTATAAATCAAAATTCACGTCTTAGTCTATTTATGTTTATATAAAGCATCTCACCTATGCCCACTCACTGCCATGATCTCCCTCGCCTTGAATCCCACATCAGACTTTTTGTATGACAGTGGCACTCAGGCTGTTGTTGTTGTTGTAAGACGTGTGTGTCTCTGCCTCTTTGCACGTCCTTGGTAACATCTGTGACAGCTGGTTTACTCCCCGGGAAATGGCGGTTATTGTGGAAATTCATTAGTTAATACTGTTATTATTTTACCATCTCAAGTATGCATTATATCTGAGCTTATCATTACTTAAAGCTGCTTAACTATGTCAAGTCCTTTCACAATGAATCAAATTAAATGTTACTGTAGATTTAACAGCACAGTACTGTAAAAACCTACAGTAATGAAACCACATTTCTTCATTACAATACATTTATATTGCATTCTGGGTAGTAGTTTTGATTAAGCGGAAATATTTTACAGTATATTGTATATATAGTATATTGTGCTGTAACCTTATATGCCATGGCAATAATACAAGATTACAGTAAATAGCGAAAGTGCGACCCCTGATGTCACATGACACCCAGCTCGCCATCAGTCACCAGATACTGGAGAAGGAGCAGTGGATTTCTGGAAGTTGAGCTGGTGAGTTCAGTTAATTTTATGTTTTTCATGCAAACTTTTATTGTGAAGTTTTATGATTTTATGTTCTAGTGTACCAGAACAACGTTTTTTTAGTGTGGATCAGAGCACGCTAACGTTGCAATTTCCTCCCACACCGAGTAATTTTCTTGCTAACCTTGTGACTTTAGTGTGCAAGTGGCTTACAGCTTGATACATTATAACAACATTATTTCATACTTAAATAATCTGTAAATTTGAAGTCTAGTTAGTTAGTTTACTAGTTAGCTAGTTCTCCCCCATGAAATGTGTAGTTGTTTCTTTTGTCAAGATATTTCAAGTTAACTTAAGATTAATTTTAACGTTAGTTAAAGAGATTCAGTTCAGTAATTATGAATATAATAAAAAATATGAATGCGGTATAAATTACTTTTATCACAAAGACAAACTAAGTGCATGCCATGGCAAAAGTAAAATAATTGTATTATAAATTAAATCAGGTATGCAACAGTAGAGAGCTAAAAGTTGCAGGACAGGAGGAATTTGAGGACTGGGTTGAGTGCATTAAGGTCTTCTTTACAAGCATATTTATTGACTGGTATGATATTGCTAACAGGTTTCTGGTCAGGATCAACCCTGAGGATGGTAAGAAATGCTCTGCCACACAGGGAGTCAGCAAGAAGACCAGGAGGGTGGTGCAGAGGAAGGGGATGGCCATTTAACTGCATGTCAACAGCTTCAAGAGTTCAAATTGAGGGCCAGTGGTCAGTTAGCCACCCAAATTCAATAATAGCTAATTACAGTCAATAGTGAAGGTATTGGGACACTTGTTAAAGCGGCTCATCACCAGCCCCAATGTGCCTCTGATGGAAGTTCCTGTCCACTGGTCCAAGGATTTTGAATACTGGTTGCCTGAAGAAGATGAAGATGTTATGTGCCACAGAGCATCCGTTTCCTTTCTGCTCATCTTGCATGGGAAGATCACACCACAAAAATAATAGTTGTGTACAGGTGTATAGACTACCCGCTGTACATTTAAACTAAAACTAGTCCTTGATCCAGAATGTGGCTGCACGTGTACTGACAGGAACTAGCAAAAGGGAACATATTTCTCCAATATTAGCTTCTCTGCACTGGCTCCCTGTAAAATCTAGAATAGAATTTAAAGTCGTCCTCCTCACTTACAAAGCTCTTATTGGTCAGGCACCATCATATCTTAAAGAGCTGATAGTACCGTATTACCCCACTAGAGCACTACGCTCACAGAATGCAGGGTTACTTGTGGTACCTAAAGTCTCTAAAAGTAGAATGGGAGCCAGAGCCTTCAGTTATCAAGCTCCTCTTCTGTGGAACCAGCTCCCAGTTTGGGTTCAGGAGGCAGACACCCTCTCTTTGTTTAAGAGTATGCTAAAAACGTTCCTTTTTGATAAAGCCTATTGTTAGGGCTGGCTCAGGTGAGTCCTGAACTATCCCTTAGTTATGCTGTTATAGGCTTAGACTGTCGAGGAATTTCCCATGATGCACTGAGCTTCTCTCTCCTCCTCTCCCTCTCTATCTGTACGCATTCCTATCCCACTAATACATGTTACTAACTCCACTTCTTCCCAGTAGATCTTGTGTTTTCTGTGCTTTTTTCGCCTTCTCACTTTCTGCAGGTATTTCTGCCTCTGGAGCTGTAGATTCTGGATCTGTGATTGCCGGCCGTCTACTGCCCCCAT
The DNA here is from genome assembly GCA_031216445.1 of Lateolabrax maculatus. Classification (NCBI taxonomy): domain Eukaryota; kingdom Metazoa; phylum Chordata; class Actinopteri; order Acropomatiformes; family Lateolabracidae; genus Lateolabrax; species Lateolabrax maculatus. Next base: position 18,205,409 of record CM062207.1, read on the forward strand.
GTTCCTGCTCCACACTCACTGCTGCAGTTGTTATTATTATCAGGCTGATTTGTTGTCTGTCCTCCTGTTCTGTCTCCCCTCTCCCCCTCTCTCCTCCCCTTTCAACCCAGAGCCTGGTTCTGCTCTAGGTTTCTACCTGTTAAAAGGGAGTTTTTCCTCGCCACTGTCGCCAAGTGCTTGCTCATGGTGGGAACTGTTGAGTCTCTGTAAATAATATTTTAAAGAGTATGGTCTAGACCTACTCTATGTGAAAGCGTCTTGAGATAACTTTTGTTATGATTTGGCGCTATACAAATAAAATTGACTTGACTTGACTTAATCACTCACAGATCTCTCCTTCTTTTAGCGACTTTTTCGCTGATCTTTCAGCTTTCTATTTGCTATTCAGTTCTGTTCTATGTTCAGTTCTTCCGTAGCCTCTTTTAGCTTCTCAGCTAGCATAACTAAGGGTAGAACTTCTTTAAGCAGTTAGTTGGTGAAGGTCAGTTGGAGAAAAACAGTCTAAATATATATCTGGTTCTACAGCTGTTTCTAAGGTTCCTGTACTTGAAGATATATCTGAACTGGCTGAGGGCGCAAGATGATGATTTTTTTCTCTATTAGTTAGAATTTTGACATCAAAGAAGCTCATGAAGTTATTTGTACCGAGAGCTCTGGGAATACATGGCTCAACGGAGCTCTGACTCTATGTCAGCCTGGCTACAGTGCTGAAAAAAAACCTGGGGTTGTTCTTATGTTCCTCTTTTATTGAGGAGTAATAGGCTCCTCTGGCATTACGGAGGGCCTTCCTGTATGTTCTAAAACTATCTTAAACTAAATGAGATTCCTCCAGTTTGGTGGAACACCATTTCCTTTCTAATTTCCGCAGTGTTTCTTTTAATTTGCGGGTTAAGAAATTATACCATGGAGCTAGCCTCTAATATAATATAGATAAACGCTGAACTAAGAGTATAGAAGAGTCTAGACCTGCTCTATGTGAAAGTGTCTTGAGATAACTTTTGTTATGATTTGGCGCTATACAAATAAGAATTGACTTAATGAAGATTATTGTTTTACTTTACATTTACGACAAATATTAATGCATTTACTGTAAATGAATACTATTACAGTGTACGCATTCATATTTTACTCATACTTATATGGTCTTAATTACTCGCATCATGTTATCTTATGTTAAGACATTCACATAAACATATGCACAATGTGAACATCAATCATGCAGCAACTGCTCAATTTAAGCCAAGAAAGTAGTTTGATGAATAGTACAAGTATACAAGGCAACCAATTGACAAACATTTTATTATACAAGAAGGTAAAGGTCCAGTCTGTTCCCCCACCCATGGTCTTCGACTCCTGTGGGTGGTAGTGCTAGATCCCAGCCTTACTGTCTCACACACACACACATACACACACACAGAGAGAGAGAGAGAGACAATAATAGTGGTTGAAATCTAAAATATTCACTTCATAATTTTATTCTATTTAATTTTTGATTGATTCATTTTCTATTATTGTTGGATTCACCTTTTATTATGTTGTATTTACCTCATTTAGCTTTGTGTATGTGACAATAAAACTTTGAATATGTTAGATGGTTTAGAGTTCACCCACCACAGTTTCAGAAATATCTGTGGGGGACCTTGATATTTTTGTAAAAATATTTCGCTCGCTTATCGATGCATTCAATAGTGTGTGGATCATCGTAATAGCACAGCAAAATGCAAGGGACTTTGGGATATGTAGCAAGTAGGTATTTGTGACCAAGTACCACCATATCTTTAACTATACCACACAATATTGTGAGTTTTCTACAACATGATTGTACATAAAGATGGCAACTGTCTGTAATGTACAGCAGAACAGTTAGATTGGTTTGTGACAATCTCAACAAAGGGTGTACAAGTATGTGCTTATGGTGGAGTAAGGTGGACCAATCCTATTCACCGCAACAGTAAGAAGAAAATTAGATCTTGATGTCTGGCTGTGAGCACCCAATAAACTTCACTGGATGATCACTGAACAAAACCTCTAGACATCTAGACATTCACAAGAATCTTATCCATATAATGACAGCAAATATATATTATATATCTTTTTACTGTGATCATCCACATTTATGCTGCTATATATGTATTATCATATAATGTCATTGAAGCACAGCCTAACAAACAATGCATGAAAAATTAATGGCTGAATTAACCAAGTCACAACCTTGCTAGATATAAACTAGCTATGTTATCTAGTTATGCTTGCTACTATTCAGTGTAATTAGATGTACTAATACGGTCAAAATTAACTGTTGCTAACTTTAACAATAAATCTACTGAACAAAGATAAACTTTCTATGCCAACGGACACCAATAACTCTGGTTTCACTGTAGCGCTGCTGACGCCGCTTTCCAAACAGAAATTTAAAGGAACTGATACATGAAACCATTAATTAAAAGTTAAAGTTAAGTAGTACATACACCTTAGCCAAATACATTTAAACTTGACATTTAATCCTAGTAAACGTTCCCTGTTTTAGGTCAATAAGGATCACTTCTTTATTTTAAGAATGTGAAATGTCAGATAGTAGAGATTTCTTTCACCACATTTCCAGTGTGTCAGAAGTTTACATACACCTAGTTAGTATTTGATAGCCTTGTCTTTAACTTGTTCAATTAGGTCAAATGATTAGGGTACCCTTCCACAAGCTTCCTACAATAAGTGGCTGGAATTTTGGGCCATTCCTCCTGACAGAGCTGGTGTGTAACTGAGTCAGGTTTGCAGGCCTCCTTACTCGCACACACATTTTCAGTTCTGCCCACAAAAATCAAATGGATTGAGATCAGGGCTTTGTGATGGCCCCTCCAATACCTTGACTTTGTTGTCCTTAAGCCATTTTGTCACAACTTTGGAAGTATAGTTGGGGTCATTGTCCATTTGGAAGAGCCATTTGCAACCATGCTTTAATTCCCTGGCTGATTTCTGGAGTTGTTGCTTCATATATCCACATCATTTTCCTTCCTTATGATGCCATCTATTTTGTGAAGTGCACCAGTCCCTCCTGCAGCAAAGCACCCCCACAAAGTGATGCTGCCACCCCCGTGCTTCATGGTTGGGATAGTTTTCTTTTGTGTGCAAGCCTCCTCCTTTTTCCTCCAAACATAACAATGGTCATTTTGGCCAAACCGTTTAATTTTGTTTCATCAGATCAGAGGACGTTTCTCCAAAAAGTAAGATCTTTTCTCGTTTGGAAATTGCTCTCAAGGATGAACCAGAGGACCGTAGCGGATTTCTTTTGATTCCCCATGATGTCAAGCAAAGAGGCACTGAGCTTGACGGTAGGCATTTAAATACATCCACAGGTACACCTCCAATTGACTGTCAATTGGCCTTTCAGAAGCTTCTTAAACCATGACATCATTTTATGGAATTTTCCAAGCTGTTTAAAGGCACAGTCAACTTAGTGTACGTAAACTTCTGAACCACTAGAATTGTGATGTATTAAATTATAAGTGAAATAATCTCTTTTTAAACAATTGTTGGAAAACAATTTGTGTCATGCACAAAGTAGATTTCCTAACTGATTTGCCAGAACTATAGTTTGTTAACATGAAAACTGTGGAGTGATTAAAAAATTAGATTTAATGATTTCAACCTAAATGTATGTAAACTTCTGACTTCAGCTGTATGTTCGAAACTTATATCCACATATATCCAGACAACGTATGTATGTGATGATAATTTATCAACCTATATGTAATATATATGGTAACATCACTCTTGATAGGGGCATATATGTCATATATTACATTTCCGTATTCAGGCAACAGACTGACATAGTCAGGCAACAGACTGACATAGTCATACAAGCCACGTAATGCTGCTCCTCCTCCCTAGAGGAACCACTCAGGGGGAGGGCAGAATTCCACAGAGCAAGACCATCCATGGGAAATCATCTTTCACTTTTATGGCCATAAAACAATGAACAATCTTACGAACTAATGACATCATTTGTTTCAGGGTTGGGGATTTGGGGATGATTGTGTTTATATACTTTAATTGACTACCATAGTATTTTGTACTCTTTTAATGTCTATTTTCTTTCTATTTTATTCAGTATCACATCCTTGTTTAAGGTAAGGTTAATGTTCTCTCTACACTATCCCTGTTCAAAGAAATAAAATAAAATAAAAAATTCCTGAATTCCTGTTTTTGACCTTCATTTAATCTTGTATCCCCTACCCGGTCAACTGGTTCCCATACTGAGTCGGACTCAGAAGAGGTCATGGATCAGGAGTCAGTGGACAGCAAGTATGTGGACATTCACATCTGACACCAGAGACTGGAGTTACCGTTTCAGCCATTTACAACCACCTGTTATCATATGACTGAAGTTACATACTTTGGACATGTGATAACAACTCAACCATCTCCATGACAACTGCATACTATGAAGTCCACTGATAGACACAAAGCTCCTTCCTGTGATTTTTTGACATCTGTCTCTAAAAAAATTTCTCCAATGACAGCCAACAATAAATTACACAACAGTGTGACAGTTGAATTTTATGAGGTTTTATTGGTGAAACAGAAAACATTTATTGTCGCTGAGGTCAATGGTGCTTAATGGTGATGTTATAAATATCTCCTGTTTGTTCCTGGTACTACCACTATGATGGCATTCATAAAACCCTTTAGAATATAGATAGGAATAACACTAGAACATTTGGTGTTTGTAAGTGCTTCTGAAGTGGAGATATCTCGTAAGTAGTATGAGAGAAAACTCATTTGAGAAAATGGCCTTTAAAGATATGTATTGTAAAATTCCATACATTTTTACTGGAAACCACTTTTTACAGACACAATATCTAATCAAATCCTTTTCCTGCCATGTCTGGCCTTAAGTTGTGTAGTGACTCATTTCACTTTACATATTTACTGAACCACATTATATTGAAACATTTGTAATATTTGTGCACTTCATTTTATATATACTGTATATCTACATCTTGAGGACAACAACACCTGCTTCAGAATGCTGTTTGTTGATTTCAGCTCAGTATTCAATACAATCTCCCTCATGAAACTGGTAGGCAAACTGTGCTCGAGTATTACACTTTACAACTGGATATTGGACTTCCTAACAAACAGACCCCAGACCGTTCAGATTGGCGGTCACACCTCCACTACTCCAGTGCTGAACACCGCAGCCCCCCTGAGCTGACAAGGATAGAACTCTGTTGTGAAATTTGCAGATCACACCACCATCATCGGCTGGAATTATGAAAATTCATATCACAGAGAACAACCTGCTGCTCAATGTCAGAAAAAATTATCTGATTTTCAATTTTAGGTAAAAGGTGTCTACACACTCCTGTCTACATCAGAGGAGCTGAGGTGGAGCAGGTGAACAGTTTTAGGTTCTTGGGAATTAACATTGACATCTCACATCTCCACCCTGGTTAAGAAAACTCAGAAATGACTGTATGTCTAAACATTTACAGAGGAGCAATAGAAAGCATTCTGACTGGAAACATCACTAACTGGCATGAGATGTGCACGGCCTCCAGACTACAGAGCTTTATTATTTTTATTTTTTATTTTACTCTATTCTAAATTTAAATATTTGTACATATGTCCTATGAGTGTATAGTGTAAAGGGGCTACAACTTAATTTCACTGTGTAACCCTGTGTTGTTAAATAACAATAAATGTACCTTGAAGCTGTGTGTAGACGTTGGAAAGGGTAGCGTGAGAGATAGCACTCCTGTCCTGAATGACTCAAACCGCTGAGAACATCAACAGTTCAAAGGTACAATGAAACGTGTGTGTGTGTGTGTGTGTGTGTTTGTGTGTACAGGAATCTCTTTCAGCATTCTAATGGCAGCATATGTTTATCCTTGACTACAAATTGTTTTACTTAGTTTTACTGCTGGGTTAACAAACAGCAAATTGGTAAGATTTTATCGATACAGATACATATCTATTCAGCATTTAATCGAATTGAAAGGGGGATGACAATTTTAATTTTTTTGCTTTTAACAGAAGTATCAAAAAAATAATTTCTGGATGTTGGTACCATTTTTATATAAATAATCTTTAAAAAGAATGAAAAAGCTAAAGAGAGAAATAAATTAAATAAATAAGTGTCAAGTGTTGATTTTATAGTCAGTTGTTCGAGGTATTAGAGCCCCTGGCCGTCTTATAGGCAGAGGTGAATGGATGGGCTGTACTCTTGTACCTGGCCATCCATATTTTTAAAGCATCAGTTTTTTACATTGATTTTCTACTTGTCAGGTAACTACTGATTTCAGTTAATCCAGTAAACTATGAAAGTCAAGCTGCAGAGTCCTTAGAGAGACCTAACCTTAGATACAGTAAGTCATTAAGTAGTATTAGTAAACTCCTCCTCAGCTTACAAATGTGTGTCATTGTTTTATATGGAATGGCCCATTCAATGATGCTCTCACGTCTCAGAGTTTTTTTTATGGCCGGATGTTTCAGTGCTTGATCTACTGCAGAACTATGCAAAGTGTTTGATTTTCAGTTTTGAGGAACAACATAAACCATGCAAAGAAGACTGCACATACACAAACTACAGACAAGCAGACAAAGATCTGTCTTTCTTCACTTAATCAGTAATGTGCACACAGTTATGTAGATGTTCATGAGGTAGGTATGCAGACACAAGAGTAACAGTAAAATGGTAATAGTCACTTTTTGGGAAAAAAAAATGTCAGTCAGCTGCCACAGCACACTGGGTATATGTTAAACAACTTACTACTAACATTGGTCTACCATTCTTTTTTTAAATATTACCAAAATAAACAAACCTGATATCGAAGAAGCAAACAGTAAATAATTGTTGTCCGGTGTTAGTCCATAAATTAAAATACCTTCCAATTCATTTGGGCCTGTCACTATAATGTTTCACATTAAAATCAGGAATTGTGATTTGACATTCGCTAACCCATATTTAGTTTTTGTTAGGGTGGGAATCCCATTCTGAGCACAGTGAGACACAGGTAGTTCACAGAGTAACTAAACCAGACCTCAAGTGGTGATAGTTCACACCTTTTTACAGGGATGTAGACGTGAATACAGGTAGGCTCAGTGCATGTCATGATAACTCATGACCAACACACTGTAGGTAAGTGAACTTTAATTTACTGTTAAATGTACAGCATTTTTTGTTTGGTTGGTAACTGAGGATGTGTTAATCAGTAAGATGATGGTTGGAATGTAAAAAGTCAAGCTCTAAGTGTAATGAAATTATGTCAAGCAGTATTGATCTCCAGGGTCAAGTCAAGTCAAGTCAATTTTATTTGTATAGCGCCAAATCATAACAAAAGTTATCTCAAGACGCTTTCACATAGAGTAAGTCTAGACCATACTCTTTAAAATATTATTTACAGAGACCCAACAGTTCCCACCATGAGCAAGCACTTGGCGACAGTGGCGAGAAAAAACACCCTTTTAACAGGTAGAAACCTCGAGCAGAACCAGGCTCTGGGTTGAAAGGGGAGGAGAGAGGGGGAGAGGGGAGACAGAACAGGAGGACAGACAACAAATCAGCCTGATAATAATAACAACTGCAGCAGTGAGTGTGGAGCAGGAACATGGGGGCAGTAGACGGCCGGCAATCACAGATCCAGAATCTACAGCTCCAGAGGCAGAAATACCTGCAGAAAGTGAGAAGGCGAAAAAAGCACAGAAAACACAAGATCTACTGGGAAGAAGTGGAGTTAGTAACATGTATTAGTGGGATAGGAATGCGTACAGATAGAGAGGGAGAGGAGGAGAGAGAAGCTCAGTGCATCATGGGAAATTCCTCGACAGTCTAAGCCTATAACAGCATAACTAAGGGATAGTTCAGGACTCACCTGAGCCAGCCCTAACAATAGGCTTTATCAAAAAGGAACGTTTTTAGCATACTCTTAAACAAAGAGAGGGTGTCTGCCTCCTGAACCCAAACTGGGAGCTGGTTCCACAGAAGAGGAGCTTGATAACTGAAGGCTCTGGCTCCCATTCTAGTTTTAGAGACTTTAGGTACCACAAGTAACCCTGCAATCTGTGAGCGTAGTGCTCTAGTGGGGTAATACGGTACTATCAGCTCTTTAAGATATGATGGTGCCTGATCAACAAGAGCTTTGTAAGTGAGGAGGATGACTTTAAATTCTATTCTAGATTTCACAGGGAGCTAGTGCAGAGAAGCTAGGACCAGGGTGGGTCCATCAGTTCCTGAGGACTCTAAACGGCAGTCCATGTCCCGGGATGATGACATCAGCGTTGCGTAGCGCCTCCTGGCGGCTGACCTCCTGCACTGCGGTGTTCATACTCAGATCCTGCCAGCTGTCCTCATCTGAGCAGCACTCAAATAAGTCCCCCGCAACAAGCACTGTGCCCGCTGAGGTCCCTTTCACCTGGACACTGACGTCTTGTCCTGTGTGGCCTGGACTGGGAACTACAGATACCTGTGGCAGAGAGGACACGCTGTCAGAGCCCGAGGGAGAACCTGACATGATTTTCAATCAAAGGTAAAAGATCTCAGGTCAAGTATGAAAAATAATGCCTCAGTTGAATTACTGGCGTGTGAAATAGCAGCAGTTTTGTATTACCAGATATATCATTAGATAACTTTGAGAAACCTTCACTTCCTGGTAATAAATCTCCAGGGTCCCATCTTATCAACAGCAAATGTTTGAAATCTGCAGCGTCACATATTGCTAGTCCTGTAAAGTATCTATTTGATCTTGCTTCGCAACAGGGACAGTTTCCCACAGAATGGAAACAAAATTTGAAGACAATTTGCTCCAATCCTAAGCATACTGAAATAGTAGTATAGGCATCACTGAAAATTCTATCTATTTGATGAAATCCCATTTAAATGGTAGAAAGCAGTCTATCTATGTTAATGAATCATTTCCTGCGGAATCCCACAAGGGAGTTGTTTAGTTATGTTTATTATATACATAAATGATCTTCCATCACATGCCCACATTTGCACTGCACTCGGAAATTCACAAACTCAGTTGCATGAATATTTATCAATTATCTTAAATGTCTTGGAAAATGATGGAAAACAATACATTTGTATTAAATGTAAATAAAATGAAAAAATATGTACTACAACAAAGACATTTAAGCCATGGTACTTGACACACAGTAATGTTCAAATTAATCACAAGTCCAATTACTGGGAGATGAAATACAAAACAATCTCTCATGGATGACTCATGTTACAGATCTTTCTAAAAAAAGGGATGAAAATGGCAGACGGCAAAGTTTTTATCTAAAGACGTTCTCAAGCTAATATCTCATAGTCTAATCTACAGTTACATTCATTATTGCTGTGCAAGGTGGGGCAGGGCAGTTCAGGGAGACACGAGGAGACTGCTGATCACACTGTCTTCAGCTGCGGGTTTGAAGAAGGAGCTGCGATTTTAAGATTGTAATGTAGTCATCAACACAGTAGTTTACTGCCCTGTCAGTAGGTTTGTAGAGTATTGGTACTACATGTGACCCAACAAGGCCACTAGATGGCGGACCGTAACAAACTATAGGTCATTTAGTCGGCCTGAATTTTCTACTGCACTGTTGGATGAATGTAGATGAATGTAGATGAATATGTGTATATATGTAATGTATACTGTACGTAGGTTATATGTGTGTATGTATTCATGTATGTATATCATATGGGTATGTCAAATATTATGTGTTGTATTATTCATGAATTATTGTATGCTAAAATTTTGTAATGTGGACACAAAATCAATATTGTCACCTTTTTGTCAGCTATTGTTTTTAGTAAATATTTAGTTAATTAAAGCTCTGGATATTTAAGTCTTGTCTCAGTCAAAGAAACCCATGAACATTTTAGTCTAGTTTTAGTCAAGAATAAGGATGAGCATTTCAATAAGCCTTTAGAAAACTGCTTTCATATAAGATCTCACCCAATTAGCCTCAAAATCACAGTATGATGAAGCTTTAAAGAGAGGGTGTCTCGTCTGGTGTTATTCATTTAAGCAATATATCCAGACAGGAAACATGTTCTGAGTTGCATACGTATTTTGAACCAACAACTCAACAACTGAGGATCACCCATCTGACTGTCAGAGAGGTGTTGATTGAATTCTGATACTCTAATGTCCTGGTCCAGATCTCCTTCTCGTCACTGGGTGGCTTCACATTTTTTGGGAACCGTGGGAGCTCGGGGGAGACGGGGAAAAGGACATGACGGCAAAAGCAGGGTGGACATTTGGATCCATTTCAAATATAATGCTGCAGAGAGAAGAGTGTGTAGGAATAGTAAAGAGGGTGGGGGGGGGGGGGGGTTCAGACCCTGGTTAGGGGTTAGGGTTCTATCCTCTATGTCAGATGGCTCCCTGACCCCTCTAACTAAGAATATGCTCACTTTATAGACACTACGAACTGATTCTGATGATTGTATGCAGAGTTTTAAGAACACAACACCTTTTGGAGTGTTGGCTGTTTAGCAAGCCAGAACAACAAGAAAACTTTGCTTTTCCCTTCACCCTCCCAGTGTGACAGACACTCACATACTCATCGATGGAGTAAGCCTGTCCCTCTGCCAGCCTGCTGGGACGGTATGTGTCCCCTTCACTGATGTCATATCCCACAATCATCACTGCTGTTGGAAACAGACTCAGATTCCCCACGTGGTCTGAGTGTCCGTGAGTCCCCACGACCACGTCGATGTCTCTCGGTTCCAGACCCCTATCTTTCAGTGTCCTCTGGAGAAAGTCCCGGTCCCACGGCCCCCCGGTGTCCACCAGGATAGTGCTGGGTCCCGTTATGAGGGTGATGGTCCCGTCGGCTCTGAACGTCCCGTCGGTCTGAGGGAGACAGTATCCGACTTTAAGGACGGACACGGAGTACGGCTGACCGGGGAAGACCGAGTGAGACTCTGACAGAGGGGCTCTCTGAAACTTACCAGGGACCACTTTACTTTCGGTACCCATGGTGTCAGCAGTGGGAACTGGACCAGACATGGACAGGCGTACTGCAGCTGCTTCCACCGGAACACGTACGTACTGCCACCTGCTGCCCCGGGGGGTGTATCACCAGACCGGAAACCCATCTTCTTCTTCTTCTTCTTCTTCTTCTTCTTCTTCTTCTTCTTCTTCTTCTTTGGTTTTCTGGCAGGTGGTAACTAGTATTAAGGTTATTACCGCCACCCACGATGTTGGAGTGTGGACCAGAGATCCTTATCTCCACAAACACTAAGAACCTTTAATACATAAATAAACACTTTTACCCACTGATCACTAAATTCGTTTGCTCATTCTAGTTTCTTTCAAATAATGGGAAAAACTCCCTAATATGATGGCAAAAACATTTTTTAAATGTATCCCTGTCACTCCAAGCCTCCTGATTTCCCTCCTTAATGTTTCTCCTTCTCCCGAGTAATTGTGTCAATGAAAAATGACATGGTCTACTGATTCCTCTATTTGACAGTGCTCACATAGTCCTGAGGGATGCTTGTATATTAATGCAGTGCTTTATTAAGTCTGGCATGGCCTACTCTCGGCCTTGTTACAATGCTCTCTTCTTTGGTGCTCCTTTTAGCTGAGCTCACTGTGCCCACGTCTTGCTGTACTGCATAAAGGTGTCGTCCTGTAGTTGCTGTGTCCCACCTGTGCCCCCATTTTTAATGACGTTTCAATCTATCAAATCACTTTTATTTCAGACTTAGGGTCCAGGTAAGACAGGACATTACATAGAATACATTACATATAAAAGCACAATAAGATTTCATGGTTTTACAGAAAACACACATACATACATACAGATACAGATAGACATACATAGGCCTACCAATGCCTTACAAAGAGACAGCTGTACCTATGTCTCCACGTTTCTTTTTAGTAAACCTTTTGATTCGTTTTTTCTGAGTGAGAGGGAAACCCTATCATATGACCTCTCCATTAAAGTAGGGTTAGGGATTGTGACCACTTCTCTTCAACTAGATATAAATTAACATGTGAATCAGGGACAGTCAAAGGAGGAACATTAGGCTACTTTCCTGGACTGGATCCTAAAGGCCCAAAACATAACCCTAAAGCTCTGCTTAACTTTAAGAAGCAGTTTTGCTTGCATGTCCATGTGCTACACATCCACAGTCATGTTATTAGTGCAAGCTATATATATGTGTGTGTGTGTGTGTGTGTGTGTGTCTAACAGTGATTGTTTATCAGCTTCCCAGCCCCAACTGATTATGTAGGTTACAACCTTTATAGATTATGTTTCAGGTACACTTTATAGGATGTATAAGGTGTTCTCATCAAACAAACTTGCCAATGACTAAAGCCATGACTTGAACTGGAATGGCTCACCATCTGGTATAACTATTGTTGGACTCCACTTAATTTCCCTTCGGGGATGAATAAAGTAATCTATCTATCTTGATAATAATTAACCCCAACTCCTAAGCACATAGCTATTATAGTTTGTTACAGTTTCCTTGTTCCCAGAACTCTAGTAAAACTACTTCAGTAGGGTGTTGTTCTCTGCGTTCCCGGGTGTTGTGCCAAATTACTCATTAACTGATTTCGGATGACCTCTATTTATTTATTTTTTTTCATTTTATTTAACTTTATTAATCACGCAAGTTGAAATTATTTCTCCGCATTTAACCCATCCAGTGGCACCTGTACGAACACACACACATGCACATGCACACAAAGAGACAGGTGCCATATTCACACTGGAGCGGTGGGCAGCAGTTCACAGCGCCCGGGGAGCAATTGGGGGTGCGGTGCCTTGCTCAAGGGCACCCCGGCCATGGCAAGTAGGTGGACTGCCACCCCACAAGCTGTCAGTCCACCAATCTTCGGGAGGGAGATTGAACCTCCAACCTTGGGTTATTGGACGACCCTGCTCTACCACTGAGCCACGGCCGCCCCCTCTAGTGGACTTGCAAGGCTGGAGTGGGGGTTGAATTCACTGCACACCACCATAATGCTACATAAAGTTTAAGAGAAGTTCCAGACACCCAGTGATATTTATAACTTCTCACTGCTTTAATATGATCTACATAAACCTAGAAAAAATATCTAAAGATCCTCACACTCTACAACCCTCTTCCACGCATCTTAAGTCAAGTCAAGTCAAGTCAATTTTATTTGTATAGCGCCAAATCATAACAAAAGTTATCTCAAGACGCTTTCACATACAGTAGGTCTAGACCATACTCTTTAAAATATTATTTACAGAGACCCAACAGTTCCCACCATGAGCAAGCACTTGGCGACAGTGGCGAGGAAAAACTCCCTTTTAACAGGTAGAAACCTCAAGCAGAACCAGACTCTGGGTGGGCGGCCATCTGCATCGACCGAGTTGGGTTGAAAAGGGGAGGAGAGAGGAGGAGAGGGGAGACAGAACAGGAGGAGAGACAACATATCAGACTAATAATAATAACAACTGCAGCAGTGAGTGTGGAGCAAGGAACATGGTAGTAGACGGCCGGCAATCACAGATCCAGAATCTACAGCTCCAGGGGTGGAAATACCTGCAGAAAGTGAGAAGGCAAAAAAGCACAGAAAGCACAAGGACTACCAGGAAGAAGTGGAGTTGGTAACCTGTATTAGTGGGATAGGAATGCGTACAGATAGAGAGGGAGAGGAGGAGAGAGAAGCTCAGTGCGTCATAGGAAATCCCCCGGCAGTCTAAGCCTATAACAGCATAACTAAGGGATGGTTCAGGACTCACCTGAGCCAGCCCTAACTATAAGCTTTATCAAAAAGGAACGTTTTTAGCATACTCTTAAACGAAGAGAGGGTGTCTGCCTCCTGAACTGGGAGCTGGTTCCACAGAAGAGGAGCTTGATAACTAAAGGCTCTGGCTCTCATTCTACTTTTAGAGACTTTAGGTACCACAAGTAACCCCGCTGTGAGCGTAGTGCTCTAGTGGGGTAATACAGCTCTTTAAGATATGATGGTGCCTGACCAATAAGAGCTTTGTAAGTGAGGAGGACGACTTTAAATTCTATTCTAGATTTCACAGGGAGCCAGTGCAGAGAAGCTAATATTGGAGAAATATGTTCCCTTTTGCTAGTTCCTGTCAGTACACGTGCAGCCGCATTCTGGATCAGCTGGAGAGTCTTTAGAGACTTATCGGGGCAGCCCGATAATAAGGAATTACAATAATCCAACCTAGAAGTAACAAATGCATGAACTAGTTTTTCTGCATCTTTTTGAGACAGGATATGCCTGATTTTTATAATGTTACGTAAGTGGAAGAGGGCAGTCCTTGAAGTCTGTTTTATATGGGCATTAAATGACATGTCCTGATCAAAGATTACTCCTAGATTCCTTACAGCGGTGCTAGAGGCCAGGGCAATGCCATCTAGAGTAACTATATCTATACATAGTGCGTCTCGCAGGTATTTAGGACCCAGAACAATAACTTCAGTTTTGTCTGAGTTTAACAGCAGGAAATTGCAGGTCATCCAGTCTTTTATGTCCTTAATACATGCCTGAAGCTGGCTAACTTACCAGTTTCATCTGGCTTTATCGATAAGTATAACTGAGTATCATCTGCATAGCAGTGAAAGTTTATGGAGTGTTTCCTAATAATATTGCCTAAAGGAAGCATATACAAGGTAAATCAAAGTGGTCCGAGCACTGAACCTTGTGGAACTCCATGACTAACTTCCGTGTGCACGGAGGATTTATCATTTACATGGACAAACTAAAATCTATCTGATAAATATGACTGAAACCAGCTTTGTGCGGGTCGATTGACGCCAATCAAATGCTCCAGTCTCTGTAATAGGATACAATGGTCAATGGTATCGAAAGCGGCACTAAGATCTAACAGAACAAGTACAGAGACAAATCCTTTGTCCGACGCAATCAAAAGGTCGTTTGTCACTTTCACCAGTGCTGTCTCTGTGCTATGATATTCCCTAAATCCTGACTGAAAATCCTCAAATAAACTATTGCTGTTTAGAGAGAAAGGGAAGGTTAGATATAGGTCTATAATTGGCTAAAACCCCTGGATCAAGTGTAGGCTTTTTAAGAAGAGGTTTAATTACAGCTACTTTGAAGGACTGTGGTACCTAGCCTGTTAATAAAGACAGATTGATCATGTCTAGTAAAGAAGTGCTAACTAAGGGTCAAACTTCTTTAAGCAGCCTAGTTGGGATGAGGTCTAAGAGGCAGGTTGTTGGTTTAGACGAAAAAATCATTGAAGTTAGTTAGTAAAGGTCAATTGGAGAAAAACAGTCTAAATATAAATCTGGTTCTACAGCTGCTTCTGAGGTTCCTGAGGTTCCTGTACTCGAAGATGTATCTGAACTGGCTGAGAGCACAAGATGATGAATTTTTTCTCTAATAGTTAGAATTTTATCATCAAAGAAGCTCATGAAGTTATTACTACTGAGCGCTCTGGGAATACATAGCTCAACAGAGCTCTGACTCTGTGTCAGCCTGGCTACAGTGCTGAAAATAAACCTAGGGTTGTTCTTAAGACTTGTGCCAAGATTTATTTTCTGAGTAAAGACTAATGTAGTAGTAGGAGTAGTAACTTTTTTTATACAGCACTTTTCAAAAACTAGTTACAAAGTGCCTTTCAAGTTTGTTATCAAAAATAAAACACCGATTTCTTAACTGGATTTTGAGTCAACAGAATAGAAAACCTAAGAGAGTAGAGGTGCTCACTGGAGGAGTCTGGACCTATGGGTATGGCTTCTGATTTATCTGAGTTTAAGAAAGCTTTGAAGAGACAGTTTTTAACATCTGTAAGACAGGATTGTATTTTGACCTGTTGTGTTGTTGGAGTCAAGATTTGACCTAGATGGAACATATAAATGGAGAATAACAAAGGGCCAAGGATCGAGCCTTGAGGCACTCCATCGGAAAAAGTGACACCAATGGCATAACAGAATTAGAAAGATGACAGTCAATTAAAATCAAATGGTGAGCGGTTTGTGGTCTGTCTGATAATATCAAAGACATGTTTATGTTTAGCTATAAGATCCAAAAGATAATCAGTAAGTGCAATTTTAACTTTCAAGTTCACAATTTTCATGAGCTCCTTCAGCCTTTCAAGATGAGCAGCAGGTGGCAGCAGGAAGGGGAGGAGGAACAGAGGAGAACGTTGGACAGTGTTTATTTTCAGAAATTCAGTATGTCAACATTAATAACTGCTTCCTGAATTACTAATATCCCATCATTCATTTGTGTCTCTATCTCCACAACAATTATTAATGACTAGTTAAATGGCTTGGATGGATCCCTCACGGCTTCCTCATAGTGATTGCTAAGGCTTACCTACATGATTCTGGGAGCACACTAAGATTCTTTTGATTGATTAGATGCAACTTTATAAGTAGAGTGACTAAAATAAGTAAGTAACTAATAACTAATTTCATCATAATCCAGCACTTATTTAGAGGATATTGGTGGGCTTCAACTGTTTTGAACCCATAATCTTAGTTTAAAGAAGTGGTGTTTATGCCTAACCAACCAAACATTAACCTTCTATGTGGGCCATTTCTAAAAGCAGTGACAAATGACACCGTCTGTTGTTTAGTTTGGATGATTTGTGGGTATCAATGTGTTGTCACGTATGCAGTATTTTGATCTTGTGGATGGCCATGACTTGGTCAAACTATTTCATGTACTGTTCGAACGGCATCCTATTTTATGAAAAGACTCTTACCTGCAAAATATCAATTTACAGGAGAAAAAGGTTCCTGTCTGAAATGTATTTTCGTAAAAAAGTGACTTATGTTGTAAAATTGAAAGACTTTTTATTTATTAAATTATATTCTCTGAATTTGATGGTTTTAGTGCTCTTGCAAAGCCTTTCCTATTCTCACTGTAACTGTGACTTATAAACTCCTCCTCAGGTTGTTAAACCTCCATATTCCCAGAAACAACACTGAAGTCAGAAGACTTGAAGGTACAGAGGTCACATCTGTATCTTTAACCATAGCTGCAGTCTACATAAAAATATATTGTTTCCCGGTCTAAAGTTCAGACACGAATGCGCTGATTATACATGTTACTGCTTCACAGATAAACAAAGGACTCATTTCAGACAGTAGGTAAGCCATTTTGATCAACACATTTCACGTATAATTCACATTTCGCTGTATTTATAGTTTACAGAAAGCTTTTGATCCTTATTGAATCATTGGAATTTGTTCATTTTTGTGCTGGAATGTAGCATTATTCAATGCTTCTATGGCAGCTGATCAGATTATTTAGAATTGCTCAAGTGTTTGAAAGCAGTTAGATTAAATATCAGAAGTCCAAAATGACTTTATACAGCATTTGCTTCATACAAACATGAATTTGTTAGTTGGCAGTGTAAATGGTTAATTAAAAAATTAGTTGGATTGGTCAGATGATTTTCTAGATTTTAGAAGAGAAGAGCTAAAAAAATCATCAAAATTAGTAATTTGAACCAAAATTATAATCAATAATATTACCTACTACAGCTTTAATGTTGTGACATATCTCTACCAGCTGCGTATCTCTCAGCTGACCCTGCATGGAGGATGGCAGCGAATACATCAAATCCTTCAGAGAGCCAGACCAAACCCAGACTCACCAAGAAGCAGGTATTCTTGTTGTATGGTGTACGGTACTACATGTCCCCGGAAACAACCAAGGACAACTTTGCCACAAACTACAGTGGCAAGAATTACCACAGAGTTGAATGAACATCTCTGAGAATAATTTAAAGAAAAAAACGTAACAGTTACGCTTTATATTACCGCCCATGTAAATTTTGTTGTACATACCAGGACCAATACTGCTCACCAGTACCTCCGACTACGAGGGTAAAAGGAATAAGATGGTTCCAAATTATTAGAATTAGCCTAATGTTTTGTTCCCCAGCAACAACAATAATGTGCATTATGTTAATAATAATAAGTACACCATATTTAAAAAAGTAGGGGTTTTTTTTTGTAAATATGTCATAATTTTTAAATATCATGATACCATCATTAATTGCACTGAAATATCAACACTGTTCCCTCTCTTTGACGTTGTTTCTGCCCTGTTATTATATAAGTACTCAGTAATTAAAAAAGACTTACAGTGTAAATTATGTGTGAGTGGTTACCGCCCTATTCCCTGACCTATTTGTATTATTTCTTTGTGTGAACATATTTATACATAACACTGTAACTTGCAGGCCGAAGTGTTATCAATGTGGAGTATAATTCATAAGCTTCTTAAGGTTGTGTTTATTCCTCAGCTATAATATAAGATTTAATCTCATTGTACAGTTGATGCTGTTATGGTATCTACTCTCTGTATATCTGTGGATTCATATGTATTAATCAAAATGTGTAATTATTTTCTACATACATAGTCTAAAGCCATAGAGAGAACATGTGTTTCCAGCTCGACACCATGGAATAAACCGTCCCTCAGTAAACTCCAGGTGAACTAACATCACAGAACATGAGGACTGATAATTACATAAAAGCATTTCAGTTTTGACCGAATAGGTGGTTTTTCATTCTGCTCCTACAGATCCAGGATCTTGGATTATCAAGCAGTTGTGTGCTCCCGAGCGGTTTACCAGGAACAAGGGTAAACGAGCGGTTACAATGTGTAAACGGATGGAATGATGTTGAGATTGTAAATGAAAAGTGAAAAGAAAGAAGGGAGGCTAATGCATGGAGCCATAGGAAGACCTTTTTTTCTTTGTTGTCCTTCTTTTCAGCCTGATCTAAACTCAATGCAGACTCTGACAAAGTGCCTACAACTTCTTCATAAACTGGCAGAGGAGGTGAACAACATCGGCCAGGTACACAATAGATCAAAACACTCTTTGTACTAATTAAAAACATTCAGTCCAACTGAAGCCTGTTTTCATTGTGCTATGCTGTTCGTCCAAAGTACATTAAGGTTGGATTTCTAGCTGGCAGTATTTTAACATTTTATTATTATCAACAATATACCTGAAGTGACCAAAAAAGTAATTGTGTGATAGGGACAACCTGTTATATTTTAAATAGATCTCAGATTGAGTCCAAAACTTGGATTGAGCCTTTATTTGTGATCAGCTGAGAAACACCATACGCTCTCTTTTATAAAATATTGATGTGAACATATACATCTAATGTATATGGTCCAAATTTACAGAGCAGAAAGTAGCATGCACACTAATAAAAGGCTGGTTTAGGTTAAGGTAAGAACAGTCGTTTCCAGATCCTGTCTAGTAAAACAGCAATACTTTGAGAACAGAGACATTTAGATTATGAAAAACATATTTCACATCCATTTCCATCTACTCTTAATATAGGTGAAGCATGGCAGTAAGAAGGCTGTACCAGAAGGGAGCACCAATGAGTCGGGAAGCCTGGAGACCAGCAGGAGTCTGATCCTCCACTGGGCTAAGGAGCTGGAACTTAACATGGTTATTAACCCTGTTTAACTCCCCCTATCTTCTTTTCTGTTGTCTTCATCTTCAATAGTATACATCGGAATCTAGAAAACTCTGATTCACTCTGACTAACCGGGTGAATATGTGAATAACTAAGTCATTTTCCAATCCTACACACAGTGTCTTTAACTAACAGCCAGTTCTCTATGACAGAGACACATGACCTTGTTGACATCAGATGTGTGACACAACTACAACGCCTCATATAAGAAGATGGCCAATAATGGTGATCTGAATGAACATCCATCAGTATTTAGGATTCAGACAGACAAAATGCTGTATTTTCATTCATTTAAATGAGGCCACTACACAGAGGGCTCTGTCAAAAAGTTGGCCCTGGCTCAAGCTGTTTCTAGACGTGTGTTACATCAGTGTGGAGAGGGACTGCTGTGCAGCCCTACACAGGGTGAAAAACTAAACTGTGAGGAGTACATTTTGAGGCCTCTTTCTTCTTGTGGCTATCAGTCATTGTTAGTATATTAACTCTATTGTTCTCTATCAATTGTATTCCCAGTTAAAAAGGGAAACCAAGCCAAAAGATGAAAAGACAAGTAGTGCTCTCGGAAAGAAAGAAAAAACAGATCTGGAAAAAAACAATGACAGGCTTCAACAGTGGGCAGTGGAGCTGAAGAATATCAAAGAGGTATGTGTGTGTGTGTGTGTGTGCGCACTTGTCCAACTATCTTTGTGAGAACCACCTGGAATTGTAGACCATGGGAGTGAGGACATTTTTAGAAAGTGAGGACATTTTGTCCGGTCCTCACTTTCTAAGACACCTTCAACGGGCTGTTTAAGGGGTTAAAACTTGGTTTTAAGGTTCAGGTTAGAATTAAGTTTAGGTTAAGGTTAGGGTAAGGATTAGGGTCAGGCATTTAGTTTTGATGGTTAAGGTGAGGGTAAGGGGCTAGGGAATGCACTATGTCAATGAATGTCCTCACAAGTATCGCTGTACAAATGTGTGTGTGTGTTTCAGAGAGAGAGATAACACAATTTAATATATATACATACATGAATTGGCAAAACAAAACTAATACAAAAATTCCCCTGCACCTGGACTAAAGTTCTAAGACAATGAAATAAAGTGTTTCCAATATGCTGATACCTGGTGCTGTCCCCCACAAAGGAGGTGTTACAGCTACACTTGTCACATTTGGAAAACTATTGTCAAACCTGGACAGTCTAACAACCCAAAACCAAAGTGTTCATTCTTCAGAAAAGGTCCGGACTACTCAAAACTTTGTCAAACTAACAAATCATTATACTTATTAAGGAAAAGAACTTTAAAACACAGGACATTTGAGCTTGGCTATGAATGAATTAAAAGACACAGCAAAAACGGCTTTCTATGCCATCAAGAGATCTCTAAACACTGAACTACCAGTTAGAACATGGCTCAAATTATTCATATCAATCATGGAACCCTCTGCATTATATAGTAGCGAGGTGTGGGGGACAAAAAACAACAAGACTGGACAAAATGGGACAAACATCCCAGTGAAGTCCTGCATGCAGTGTTCTGCAAAAGTCTCCTGGCAGCCTAATGACCACAGTGTCTGAGAAAAACTGAGGAGTCCAGACCTGCTGTCGAGAGAGGAGATGTTGTGTTCCTACTGTGGAGGCAGAGCTGCACTCCCTAACTTACTGCAACCAATATCAAAGTCTTACACACCAATATTTAGCATAAATAATTAAAATATTCCCAGAGTTCTTTTATTCGATCACACTGGGAGAGAGGGAGGGCTGCTGTATATTGGCGGTAAGATATGTAGCAGCCTGCCTTGAGCTCTGTAACTCTGTGAGCCCCCCGTCCCACAATACTTACTGATATATAGGCTGAGAATGAGTATTAAGAAATAGAATCAAATCCTCCCAGCAAAGCTCATACCTGACAATGCTCTGTTTCTGTATGTGTGTATGTGTGTGTGTGTTTGTGTGTGTGTGCATGTACATGTGTGCGTGCATTTTACCAGACTAATGGCATGTCTGATGAGGATCTGAAGAAGCTGCTGTATCCCGGTGGACCAAAGGAGCCGAGGATGGCTGCCATTCTTCCACTGCTGGAGTTTGTGGCTTGGTCTCTATTATCAGAGGATACTGAAGTATGTGTTGTTGTGTGTTTGTGTGTGTTTAGGCACCTATGGAGTAGTGAACAAGGATTATAGGAGTATTTCTACATTCTAGTTTAACTCTCGGATAGATACACTATCTTCAGTTAACCATGTTACTCCTCCTGACTCCTTTACCCTGAAAAAATAAACTGTCCT
Source organism: Lateolabrax maculatus (assembly GCA_031216445.1). NCBI lineage: Eukaryota > Metazoa > Chordata > Actinopteri > Acropomatiformes > Lateolabracidae > Lateolabrax > Lateolabrax maculatus. Next base: position 18,227,095 of record CM062207.1, read on the forward strand.
CCCCATTCAGATTGTTGTTTCTCAGTCACATTACTGCCAAATATGAATACTCATGTGCATGCAATACAGAACATTTTGAAACTAAGACATGTAGTATAGAGCAGAGTGAACTGAGACGTGTGCATTTCTTTCAAAAACTGTTTCTTGAATGACACAACCAGACATTGTTGTATGAATATGACCTACAGGAGGCTGTATCGATGCTGTGGCTGCCAACCAAGCAAAAGGCCTGGAAGACAGGAAGTGGAATATCCAGATACATACCAAACTCAGGTGACACAGCTGCTGCCTTTTTTTTAAAAAAAGGTTTGATAAGTACCTGTAACAGATATTCAGCATCTATGTCCATCTGATGAGGAGTCATTTGAACATGCTGTTCAGTGTGAGGGATTATGATTAATACGGCCTGATATACTGTATGGTCCAATCAGCTCTGCCAAGAATACTTCTGTCCATGAAGACATGTCTTCATAGGGTGGAATGGAGTGAGAGGACCAGAAACTATAGAAAATCACCAAATATAAATATTCCATTTCTACTTTTAAATGTCTGAATGCAAACATATACGTCACTTACTATAATGTCATGATTCATAGCATCATGACATTTTATGTGCAAACTGGTTATAGACCAATAGCAGAACACAAAAAAAAGAAATGATGCATACTTATGACGTCATCTGTTATTGTCTTTCAGTGTGGCAGTGGATTCGGAGTGCCTCAGGTAATCATGCCAACTCAACAGAAACATTCCAAGGCCCAGTTAGTGGCCCCCAGAGTGTGGACTGTTCATCACATGCACAATATAATGATATTTTTTAATTGGATGTGCAATCTTGATGTTTATGTGTTATGAAAACCCTACTGATGGAGATGGCAAAATAGAATGCAATAAAAGCCAGGAGTATAATACATCAAAAAGTATAGTGGAACTTGCACCAAGTGCTGTATTCAACATCTTTTGACCATATGCCAAAGCTACAAAGTTTACCAGAGCCATTTGCCCTGACATTTTAAACATAATACATTTGTTCTATTTATTATTCTTAATTATGAGGATTATTAAATATTATTTATTTTCTGCTCAATAGAAACAGAAAGTAAATAATAGGATAAAACTTAAATAATATTGCTGCCGGCACAATTACTATCACTACTAACAGCATGCCTGTACATGAATCCCAGTGTCAGTCCAGTTGGATGTCAGCACCAGCCCGTCCTGGCTTGTTGTGTCCTCAGACCACCTGCAGGTCCAGCAGGCAGCAGCGTGCTCCACTGTTGTCTCAAGCGACAGGGCTGAGTGGCCCTATGTGCTGGGTGACAGCACCATCACTGCAGGGAGACACTACTGGGAGGTGGAGGTTTCCCCTAAGGGTAGCTGGAGAATAGGTGTGATGTCAGAGTCTGCTCCCAGGAAACAAAAGTCCTCCATGTCACCCAGAAGAGGATACTGGACCCTTTGGAAGGGCTCCAGTTTGTGGGCCTATACCGACAAGCCAACTAAGCTGCACAGGGTAGCTGTGCCCCGACTGGTCGGGGTGTATGTAGATGTTGGGGAGGGTCAGGTGTCTTTTTATGATGTTGATCGAAGGATTCACATTTATACTTTCTGTGACACCTTCAAACACAGTCTGATCCCTCTGTTCGGCTACCTGGATGGAGACACCGTCCTTAAAATAATACCAGCAGATATGTCAGTCACTGCTGATAGGTAATGTAGGAATGGGTCTCTGCAGCTTAGGAGATGCAGAAGGGCATTCTGTTCAGCTCCAACAGCTCTCACTGCTGGTGAAGTTTCAGTCATAAGATTCTTTGGGGTGTACTATAAATCGAATGACTAGAATAAAAATAAAATAATAGAAAATAATATTCGTATAAGAATAAGGATCACATCACTACTTTAAGCTGATGAATAGTTTAAATAGAAGAGATTCATTTAAAATGCTGAATATTTACTTGGATGACTTCATTTTGTATCATTTATCAGTGTATCTTTCCTTCATAGCTGCACTTCAATGTCTGCCCTTTGTTGTATTAAATAAAATCAATGTTATCAAATACGGTTTAATGCATCTTGTTTTACAGAAACACTCTGCTTCACAATGACCTTCCACACATTCTCAATGGCTGCCTTAATAAATATTTTATAATAAAGTTTAAAATAATATTTTTTATTTATTTTAATACATATCCCATCTATAACATCCAAGGCATTATCTTGGGTCATGGGAGGCTGATCATAATTTTCGTAATTAAAGCTGGCAGCTGTGTTGCTTTGGTTGGTTGACGTGGCTCAGACTTTACATGACTATTGGATACTGCATGAATAAGGGGAATATGAGTCCCTGTGTGGAATGGGTGGTGCTGGAGACGTGAATGTGATGAACTACAGTATGTTAGCTAAGCTTCACTTCCTGTTAGTAGGTGGTGCTACATCATGGATGTATAAAGAGAACTTGCTGCATAAGTCAGTTATTAATGCAGCAATACATGTAGTGGAGGGTGCCTGACATGGATTTTTATATTTTCATGAATACTGGACAAAGCATGAGGGAGTTAAACATTACTTCCTGTGTCCACTATGTGGCGCTGGAGAACACGCACTCGCCCCACTCGGTGCTCCTTCAGCCAGCGGAACCTTTCTGTTAACATGGGGAGGAATTCTTTATGTGTTACACATGAAACGGCAACGTAACATCTAATGTCCACAATGGCGGAGAAAACCGTTTTGGTTCAAGGCTCGTCCTTTATGGACCCTCTTAAAGGGCTTTTGTTGACATATTTTATGCCCGAATCATGTTACGACGAGTTCTTTCTTAATTTCAACTTTCTGGACGGTAAGTGGCTCGTTTCCGTTGAACAGCGGCCGCACAGTGCGCCGGGATGATGGAATACTCCGCTCGGAACGTCGCGCTGATAATAAATTACTAACTGTTAATAACTTCCAACTGTTATTGGCATTTATCTGACGTAGAGTCCATACCTTTAAAAAGAATGAACGCCAACTTCAAAATACTCAGCGTTAGTTTAGCATGTGTATGTGTATTCTGCGTAACGTTACAGACTTCACTTCATTTGAGAGCAGTCAAGCAACCAAAATACCTTCATAAAAGATGTTAAAAGTGTTTAGTTTGGGGCTTCATAGATTATGTCCACTGGAAACTTTGTGACATCCCGGAAGTGTGACACCCGGAACTGAGGAATGGTTGATCTGGGTTGACGTACTGCGTCAGACGTGTGGTTGGTTTAGTTAAGGTTAAGAAGAAATGGTGCCTTTCCATTTCCCGTAGACGGAACACATCCAGCCATGTGAATTTAGGGGAACCTGATTGCTAATAAAAATCCCACTTTGCACACCACTCTAAGTTGTCCAGCATACTATATATTATGAAGCATTCTGTCATATTTCTGATACCTTAATTGTATTTATGAAAACAGAAGGGAAAAAAAGGTGAAAAGGGACACTTTTATTCTGTTTGTCAAAACAGCAAATGACAACTCATCAGAGGCGTGTCTCATTAAGGTGGCTTCAAAGAGCAGACCTCATTGTGAAAAGCCTGCCTTGAGTCAAGTCTGGTTTATTTCATGACTATTGTATTCATGACAGACCTGACACATCAAGCGCTGATCACATCAATTCACAGTGAAGACAAAGGGACATTTTAAGACAAAACTGCAATAATCCCAGCCACAGAGTAACACACATTAAACTTATAATATTGAGAGTAAAATGTTACACCAAAATCAGTGCAATACACGAAGCAAAATAAACTTTTGCCAGCATGTTGTAGGTGGGCAGCAAGCTCAGGCTGGGTCAGTAGAAGAGATGAACTCAGATCACCTCTGTTAGCTGTTGCTGCCTGTAAGTATGATATTGTGGGTTCAAGTCCCGTGTGAGTGATGTGAACTTTCTTTGAATAGTTAGTGCTGAAAATGAAAATTTAGATGTAGGGCATTTAAGATGCCGCGTGATGTATTAAATAAGACCCCTGCCAGGTAACTTATTTTATCGCTTGTTTCTTAAGGTAAGGCAACAGCCATGGGCCAAAACTGATTATCTTAATTTGAATCGCAGTGCATTGAAAATCACACGTGTTGACTGGAGTACTACGCAGATACTTTATATTGAAAGAGATAAGACTAAGAGATTTTAATTACACAATCAAGGGCAGCCCATGTCCATATGTGATTTAAATGTTACATGTATTTCAAACCAACTCTTGTTCACAGTGCAGCAGTAAAGAGGAAACTTCAGGGAGAAAACACTGTTTCAGTCTGGAAGATTGATGTAACACTGGTTCAGCTTGAAAACCACCTTTATGACACCGAATTTCCTGAAAACAATCTGACTTACTGAAATAATCCTCATTTGACTGGTAATATTGCTTAATGAAACACTGCTAAGGTCTACATCCAAGACAAGTTTACTGTGAACACGTGTTTCCACTGTGGCCTCACAGCAGTGTCTGACTAACCTTTCAACCAGACAGTGTCTTGCACTACACTGATTGGCTGGAGACATTTCTGATGTGGTTTTGCAGACGACTAGAGAGTAAATGCTTTTAAAATGTGTCACTTTGTTCAGCTGTAGTAACTTGTACACGGTGGCTATAGCTCAGGGGCAGGTTAGCCATAAACTGTAGGGTTGATCTCCAGCTCCACCTGTCTACATGTTAAAAAGTCTTTGAGCAACATAAGCATGACAAAACTGAAACTCCAGCACCAATGGTGCAGTATGCTTCTGTTGTTGTTGATGTTATCGTAGGCACTCATAACACGCCTCTGCTGTCCCAGCCATGTGGAAAAATACCACCTATGAAGTTTATCAGAGTTTAGGATGGTGAACATTATGAATCTGCACCAAATGTGTAATTATCCGTTGCTGAAAGTAGTCCCCAACAAATGCACAATTTCCTTCTGTTTGAGTAACTGTGTCTGTGTGTGAGAGTGTGTGTGTGTGTGTGTGTGTGTGTGTGTCTGTGTGTTCTTTGATGACAGCCACCTAATCTGTGTTGTTTTTATATTTTGTTCCAGTACCATGTCTGAAGATTCTACTGAGCAAAGGCCTGGGGATCGGCATCATCCTGGGATCAGTGATGGGTAAAACACCTCACCTCTGCTTCTCTTTATAACCGTCTTCATTCTGACTTCTACAAACACAGAACTTCATTAAGAGTATAAAAAATCTATTAAGATACAGTGAAATATTCTTGTAAAGACAGTTACACTGATTTAGTTAAAAATGTATCTTACTTATAATCAAATGTTAGGGTTGAGTCGTTTTCATCATGTTGTTTATGCTAGTCATCAGCAGCCTTGAAGTTGTAGTTGGGGGGGGGGGGGGGGGGGCGGCAGAGTTCAATAAGAACACAGCTCTGGGGAAGAAACTATTCCTCACTCTGCTCGTCCTTGTCGAGAGCACTTGCCTGAGAAGTGGAGTTCCTGTGATGCGTTGGCCAGTTTCACCACCTGCTGCAGTTCCCATACCAGACTGTGACACAGTTGGTTAGGATGCTCTCAATCACGCAGTGGTAAAAGTTCACCAGGATGGCTGAAGAGAGATGGTTCTTTTTCAGTGTCCTCAGAAAGAAGAGGCGCTGGTGAGCCTTCTTGACAAGGCTGGAGATGTTGGTGGTCCAGGACAGGTCTTCCGAGATGTGGGTCCCCAGGAACTTGAAGCTGGAGACTTGGTCAACGTCCATCCCATTGATGTGGATGGGTTCATGCGTGCTTCTTTTCTCCTTCCTGAAGTCCACGATGAGCTCCTTGGTTTTGCTGGTGTTAAGGAGCAGGTTATTTTTGGCACACCATGTGGCCAGGTGCTGTACCTCTTCCCTGTAGGCTGTCTCACCGTTATTGCTGATGAGACCAATCACCGTGGTGTCGTCTGCTAACTTCTGCAGTCCTAGGTGAAGAGGGAATAGAGGAATGGGCTGAGCACACAGCCCTGTGGCACACCGGTGTTGAGTGAGACAGTGGTGGAGCAGGTGTGGCCTGACCTAAAATGTTGTGGTCTGTTAGTCAGAAAGTTCAAAATCCAGTTGCAGAGGGAGGTGTTGGTGCCCAGGTCTCCAAGTTTAGTGATTAACTTGAAGGGGATGACAGTGTTGGATGCTGAGCTGAAGTCAGAAAACAGCAATCGTGCATAGTTGTTGGTGTTGTCCAGGTGTGTGATCACAGAGTGCAGTGTTGTGGAAACTGCAACGTCTACGCTCCAATTGCTGCGGTAGGCAAACTGGTGTGGGTCCAGTCTGGGTGGGAGGGAGTCCTTCAGGTGTGCCAGGACCAGCTGCTCGAAGCATTTCATGATGATGGGTGTGAGTGCTACAGGGCGGTAGTCGTTGAGGCACGTCGGCTTGGAGTGTTTCGGCACTGACACGATGGATGTAGCTTTGAAGCATGTTGGCACAGCCGTTTGGGCAAGGGACAGGTTGAAAATGTCCCTGTAGATCCCAGCGAGTTGTTCTGCACATGCCCTGAGCACACGTCCAGAAATGCCGTCAGGTCCAACAACCAAATATATCCAAAACTGTCAATAGTAATAATGTATCTGGTAAATTCATTATATCACTCATTATTATATCACTCTTTGATTGGATAGCTCCTGATTTAAATCTAAGTGTTGTCAGTTTTAGGCTGTATTTTATTAAGACTAAGATCTGGTACAGCTGTCTGTGTTTGGACAGCATTTAAGAAAAGAGTTTTATTGAAAAATGTGTTTATATTTCTCAAAGTATCATTTCCTCAGGTATCATATTAGTATTGAAAACCTTCCAACAACAATTTCTAGTCAAAGTCGGCTGAAACAGCTGAACGGTGGTTTTTGAATGTTGTTTTTTATTACAGAGATGATGTGAAATGTTCAATGCTATTAGATACCTTTACATTGACTCTGATTCCTCCTTGTTCACAGTGAAGCTGCCTCAGATCTTAAAGCTGATGGGAGCAAAGAGTGCTGAGGGGCTGAGCTTCAAGTCTGTGCTGTTGGAGCTGCTGGCGATCACAGGAACAATGGCCTACAGTATCGCCAACAAGTTCCCTTTCAGGTCAGACTGTATTGAAATCAGCTCTGTGCAGTCTAAATGTACATTTCTACTGCTGTAATCAATGTATAACTGCACTGTTTATTGTGTAGATTAAGTTCTCCACCTTTTTGTTTCATATCTTGAGTAACAAATTGAGTAACGTACTGAATGTGACCTCAGTGCCTGGGGTGAGGCTCTGTTCCTCATGCTGCAGACTGCCACCATCGGCTTCCTTATTCAGCACTATGGAGGAAGAACCAGCAGAGGTAAGACTGCATACACACTGAACCGTCACTGATGGTCAGAACTAGAGCTACCAATACTGAGTGAACATTACTACTGAGGAACATTTGTCCCTCTCATTTGCTTACTATAGAGTTGTGGCAAAAAAGTACTGAAAAAAATGACCTGTATTATCAAAGATGACAATACATTTTGTAAAGTAAACTTAAATGGAAATTACATTTAAACTGTAATCAGAAAACTGTACATACAATTTTATTTAATAATTTTTAATTGAAAATTAAGGGGAAAGTGTGCCCACCTAATAGAACATGTATAGGTTCCAATAGCCGGTTTCATTTAGGATTTGGTTCTAAATTATTAAAATTCCTGGATTCACTAAGCTCTGCATCCAGCACGTCCCTTCAATCCTTCATTCACAATCTCTCTTAGTCTCTTCAGCTCTTTCTGACAGTATGGGCATGTGCAAAGAAGAAAACTGGTGACAGATACGACACAGTTATTAAGAAGACTCACTGACTGAACATGGTGGATTTAACTTAAACCTTCCAAAGTAATTAAAATGAAACATTTCACTAAAGTCAATGAAACTGAGAAATGCAATATGTGCAGGAGGCATTCATTACAAGGAGGGAAGGACACGCACCTCCTCTGCCACCACTGGTGTTACAATGTATTTTGTGACCCTTTAGATTCTGTGACCTGTAGCGGTGCAACAATTTGGCCTTCAGCTAACGTTAAGTGCATCATGCACTGAATGATGATGTTTGTACAGCCTTTGCAAAAATAATCTAGAAAGGAAATTCCAAAATTATGGTCTGACATTGTCCTTCAGATCACTGGCCCTCAGATCAGCAATAGTGTTTGTGTCTTCTCTCCCAGGTCTCCTGTTTGTGGTTGTGTATTTTGGCCTGCTGGTTCTCCTGCTGTCTCCAGTCACGCCCATGTCAGTGGTTACCTACATGCAGGCCTCTAACATGCCGGCCATCATCATCGGCAGGGTAGGTGAAGACAAGTCTTAATACGTATATAATAATATAATGCTGGCATTTTTCACATCATCTTTGACGGCAGTGAAAAGTCTGAATAAAATGTGTTGTTTCTTTGTCATTAGGTTCAGATGAGTGTTTCATCAAGTTCAAATCATTGTCATCATCAATTCAAGCCTCATCACAATCACTAGTCACATGGTGTCCTAACCCACTGTACCTGACTGATCGATTTGCATAGAAATGTACTCGGTCGAATCAGAACACACAGACATCATACACACAGCAGAACTCACTATGTCCAGTGATCGTGAGCGAGTCTGCTTGGAAATCATATTAAAAATACGCTCCCTGTAACTGGAGATCATGCCCTTTTATAATTATGGTGTTTGACGTCACATTTTTTCAGCATTTACAGTTTACATTATTGTCTGTTTCCATGTTTACAGTACAAACAGGATCTAAGGCAAACTGAGTTTCTATGATGCAGATTCACCAAATTGTAAAGAAATGTATCCTAAAAAAAAAAGACAAAACAACTTTTCTAACTTAAGGAAAATTTGAGAACTAATGCACATTGCAAACACACAGGAGAGACTGACGGTGTGTGTGTGTGTGTGTGTGTGAGTGTGTGTGTGTGTATATGTGTGTGCCCTTGTCCAACTATCTTTGTGAGAACCAGTTTGAGTTTAAGACCATGGGAGTGAGCACATTTTTGGAAAGTGAAGACATTTTGGCCGGTCCTCACTTTCTAAGACACCTTCAACGGGCTGTTTGAGGGTTAAGACTTGGTTTTAAGGTTCAGGTTAGAATTAAATTTAGGTTAAGGTTAGGGTAAGTGTTGGGGTCAGGCATTTAGTTTTGATGGTTAAGGTGAGGGTAAGGGGCTAGGGAATGCATTATGTCAATGAATGTCCTCACAAGAATCACTGTACAAATGTGTGTGTGTGTGTGTGTGTGTGTGTGTGTGTGTGTGTGTGTGTGTGTGTGTGGGTGGGGTTGTCTCAGCTGATCCAGGCAGTCTCCAACTTCCATAACGGGCACACTGGCCAACTGTCTGCTGTCTCTGTCTTCTTGCTGTTTGCTGGATCCCTCGCACGCATCTTCACTTCACTACAAGTAAGAGGAGTGAGTGTGAGAAAAGATGTCACATACACATGGGGCAGGGTGATATCACCTGCTGGTTCTGTGTGATTCTAGCATTAGTTACCTCATTACTGTTAATGCATTTCTACAGTGTATTCACTTTTGCGGAGAGCTTTCATAAGTTAGCACTTCTACAAATGTCATCATTCTATATCTAAATAATTCATAAATCTGTTTAACTTGTTAGTGCATTTAAAAACCATTTAAACTCAAGGTAACTAGAATGCTGTTAACTTGTCTAACCAAACAAACCAGCCCAAAAACACATCCTCAAGTTCTTCCTGTCCTAACTAAAGCTTATTTAAAGTACATAACTTGCTAAACATTTGCCATGTTGCCCTTTTAACCTCTAACCTTTCAACCTGCAACAAGTATTGCAGATGTATTATCATGATGAAGTGTCATAATTAACTTGGTTGCTGATGAAACAATATCCTATCAAATACACCTATGCTCACATTCTCCATCTGCACTGTGGAGCTCTGGATTTTTATGTACTGAACAATTAACAGAAAATGATGACATACAGAGTGATATTATTTAACATTAGCTGCTCGAGACATGTTTTTACAAGAATATAAAATGTAAGTAACTCCGTCTAACTGGAATGTTATTAGATGTGAATAGCACATGTATGGCTTCTGTCATCTCAGGATATGGAATGACATTAATCATGTGTAACAGTCTGCTGTGTCAGAAACAAGTCCTGGTAATGTGTGTGATGTTCTGCAATGTTCAGTCATGCAGTACGACATGGATGAAACAAATTTGCTTGTGTTACCTCTTGAAGCTACTATAAACTATTTTCCAACAGGATAGACTTTCAGCATGGTTTTGTTCTGTACTGTGTTGGCTGAAGACAAATTGTGACCACACAATGGATATGGCATCTTTTTTTCTCTATTTCCTCATCTGCAGCTGCACCCAGATCACATTTCTCAGATGTATATTTACTCAGTTAATTGCCCAGCCCTAATAGAAAGTACATTCACTGTATTCAAAAAGTTTCTTGTTCATTTAAACATTTCTGTGCCACTTTATCTCAGTTTGAGTCCACCCTGGATCAGTTTCAGTAGGGAGTGTTGAAAAACACATAAGTTATTTCAGTTTATATCAAACCCAGCCACTGGGGGATGCACAAGCCAGTGCATTCTTAGTGCCGGTCCCAAGCCTGGATAAATGGGGAGGGTTGTGTCAGGAAGGGCATCCAGCGTAAAAAACTTATGCCAAATCAAATGCGGATTATTAAAATTTTTAATCAGATATCCTCTGTGGCGACGGCTAACAGGGAGCAGCCAAAAGAGGAAGAAGATTTCACCTTATATCAGGTAATGTTCTCATCACACAAGTACATTGTTTTGAGTTATATTGTGTTCTTACAGGAAACCGGAGACTCGCTGATGGCCTTTACCTACGTCATATCCTCCGCCTGTAACGGTGTCATCGCTCTGCAGGTTCTCTACTACTGGAACAGCTCCCCAGAACACAAGAAGAAGAAGAAGAAGAAGAAAGAGTAGGCGGAGGACAGTTGCTAGACTCCAATCATTGAGCAACACTTTTCATTCCTTATCCAGCTTTAGACACTCTCACAGAGATGTATTCAAAACTTGAAAGAAGAAACTAAGCGCATGCACAGAGCCACTGGGAAGTGTTGGACATTGAAACTGCTGGACAAACACTTGACCTTGAAGTAAGGATGTGAACAGAACATGCCGCATCCTGCTGTGCAGTCATAGGTGAAGAGGGACACTGTTATTACATTCCCCTGATCCAGTTTTCCTCACTACAGTCAGGTTGTGTTTACACTGGTATGTTAAAATGTTTGGAAGCGGTTTGTGCACCTGTTGATTTTTCACATCCAGGGCCTTTGATTAGCATTCTAGTCATAAAGATTATTTTCTCAAAATGGTTTTAAATGGTTTTGACCTCTGATGTAAATGTAAAGAATGATTTGTTGTTTTATCATTTCACATAAATATAATTCCACATTAGTGCCTACACTTGTAAGGTCTATGTCATTGTCTTTATTTGGTTACATGAAGGGGTGACATTATTGATGCTACCGTGAAAGTCACTTTATAGCAAATTTTTACAGTATGATGTGAAAATGTCCACTTACTGGTAGCATCTATAAAAGCTTTCTGTAACTTTCTACAGGATCACATTATCAAATGTTTGAACAACAGTCTATAGCCTTGCTGCAGTCCTGTGAGACTGTAATAACATCAGCACACTTACATGTACATAATTGCAGTGCTAGCATTCTAATGCTAGGCAGGTATACTGTTTAGCATGCTGCATCATTTAAACACAAATGCAATTAATGTATAGGTTTATTATTTAACTGATTAACCCTAACCAACCACTGTAAAGGTAAATAATAGCTGTGTTGTCATTGTCCGCACACATTACAGGGTGAATTTTCCAAACAGTTTACAAAACAAATTTTATATAGAGTTAACTATATGTGTGAAATATTTCTGATGCTGCCCATGTTTCCCATAAACTACACAGCTTCCTCTCCATGACCACTTTCAACAACATTTAACATGTCAGGTGTTCTTCTGTCAGCCTTCGCTCTCTCCTCTACTCTGTTTGTTCTGAACACTGCCCTCTGTCTGTTTAAGGTGGTGGAGCACAGTCTGTGAGTTAACTGAGTATCACACCAAGCTGAGATGGCTCCAAACAATGTTAGATAACTACAGACAGAGTGGGAGATTACAGGAGATAAATGAGTTCCAAAGAACAAACAATGTCACATCATAAAACTTAAGTGAAACATGGTTACATATTCCAAAACACAGTTGACCTCTTTAAAAAATGGGAATGGGAACATACATCTGGGGTTAGGCTCACTTTACTTCAAACAAAACAAGAAATAACTGGGATATATTATTGAGAAGTTGTTCTGAATTTCCAAATGTATGAGGCCCAGGGAGTGCCTCCCATGTCACCCCACACAGGAGTGTGTAGCTGGTTAACAATAAAAGCCCTACAAAGCTTGCCTTTTGGAAAGCATAAATTGTGAGGCAGTTTCTCGCATTAACAAAACTGACAAACCTGAATCTAAGCAGAGCAGAAAAAGAGAACAGTGAGCTTTCCACCTGCAGCAATGCTCCTGAATGATGATGGGGATCAGTGGTGCCTGATGAAGATACAAGGAAAGGCTGAGATGGTATGTGATGATTAGAGGGAGGCGTGACATGGTCAACTGTGAGTGAAATAAGTGTTTTGCTGGTACATGGAAACACGTGTGTGTGTGTGTGTGTGTGTGAGAGAGAGAGAGGGAACGCTTCATGTTTTGTTTGTTACTACAAACAATCAGGTGTACTGTGATAATAAATCTGTAACAATAGCCTGTAAGTGAAGACAGCATGTTTCTCACTGGAGATTATTCACTGGACTCGTGCATGTTAATATGTAATGGTAACTTCAGTTTCAACCAAAAATACACTTAATATCTTTTCCTTCAACATTTTTAAAATATTGGGCCTCATGTAATAACAACTATAACAAACAGATCCGTTCTTAATTTAGAAGTACCTGGAATTCTCTTAGGCACAAAGGAATGTTTCTTGTGGTCCAGACTGAAATCAGAATGCCTTAATCTGAATGAATTTGGAGTTTAAATATGATACTGAAATAGACAAAAATAAAATAAATAGGACAAATGTAATGCAAAATTACATCACTAAGGGAGATTTAATTTCAACCAGGTACCCAGCTGGGACCTGGCAGGGATACACCATGGATCTGCTGCAACTGTATGTTAATATGTTACATTGACTTTGCATTATACTATTATATTATACTTCTATTACATCTCTATACTAATGAAGACAAAAACTAGGTACCAGCACTAACATAGGTGTCTCTATTATATGCGTTAGCTAACATGCTAACCAGGTGTGTAACGAGACGAGGCTCTTGGCTCATCCGATGCTGGAGTTTTCTATCTAACAAGCTAACATTACGTAAACACAAAATTTCTCATGCGTCACAGATGAAATAACCAATTCCAATTAAAACACCATAAAAACACAAACTTTTAATAGCTGGTGTATTTAAAATGCACATTTTGTACCGCAGCTGTTCAAAACCATGTACAGTTCAACATACATCACCATTTTCCTTGCTGTTTAATAACCTTTTCTTTACCATACTAATGTGCGTGCAACAGTTTAGGGAAGGGACAGAGCAGGTGAGGTGCCTGGAATCAACAATTCAGCATTTCATGGAAAGAAAATAAAGGGAAACTGGTTTTAATGAGTGAGATGGCGTGATGGGTGGGAGTGGAGGGCGGAATAGCCAAAGGCTGACTCATATCTGATGGTGGAGCAGAGATAGTACAGATTGGTGTGTTTACTAGGCCCGATCACCTGCCACTTGTCATCTTGGGAGGTCCTTCTCTTCTCAGCCACAGATTAGACTCACCGCTCCACTGCTGTTCTGTCTTATCATGCTGCACCACAGTTTATCAAACATTAAAGTCAGATATTTAAGTAGACAATTATGGAGGCCTATAGAGGAGAATATTAAAATAATAATGTAAATCTGAAAATGAAAATGTAGTTCCATAATAATAATAATAAAATTAATAATATAATTTTACAGATGTATGTGTTTTTTGAGTTAAAAAATGAAGAAAAAAATGCAGTAACCCTACAGTGGACACCCAGAGCCGGGTTCTGCTCAATGTTTCTATCTGTTAAATGGGAGTTTTTCCTTGCCAAGTGCTGCTCATGGTGGGAACTGTTGGGTCTCTGTAAATAATATTTTAAAGAGTATGGTCTAGACCTACTCTATGTGAAAAGCGTCTTGAGATAACTTTTGTTACGATTTGGCGCTATACAAATAAAATTGACTTGACTTGACTTTCCCAATTCCGAGTGTTGTGACAGTATGTGTGGGAAAAAAGACCAGTTTAACCAGACCAGTCAAATAAAAGAAATAAGCTGTGTGGGTTGTCCCTCTACCAGTCTAACAGAAGGTTATTTGTATGTTTGTATGTTCACCAGTGACATCCACCAGACTCCAGAAAAACATTCACCTCTAGCTGCTGACAGAAATCTGAAGCAAACACATGCTCCATCAGCTGAGAATAAGAGAATGTGTCCACTACATCTTAGTGTCTCCATTTATTTAGCTTATTTAACCAATTGTGTGCACGTAAATACTCAGCAGTATCAACAGTGCTAAAACAAAAAAAAAAAGTTAAATAAAATAAATCCAACCACTAGTTCACTTACTTTATCATTCCAGTATTCCTATAATATTCCTGTAGGGACCCATCTGATAAGATGTTAGCCTGGGAACCAGACAAATCTGCGAGCTCATGTTTTATTTGCTCTTGCAGATATGTCTGGCCCCTGCCCCATTCAAACTGATTTCCTCAGTAATGGCAGCACCGTTGTGTCGGGCGAACCAATCACAACTATTTATCTAGTATGAGGCGGGTTCAATATGATTACTGACAAGAGATGAGCCATTGAAGTATCTTTGTAAATATCCAAGATAACCCAGAACATTCCTTGGCCGGCAACAGCAGTATTAAACAGACTATACAGGAAATCTTCACTAAAAGAAGAACAAACAACTGCACTTAAACTTTATGTTGATAAGAAATATGTATTTGCAGTACTTCTGACAGGACGTACAGTTCGAAAGGACAGCGTTTTGTTGCTCTGATTGGTTGTCTCCACCCGAGGATAGTCCCTTGGAAATCAATAATGAACTGAGAGGTTCCAGATTAATACGCATTTGCGAATTAGTGTGGCGATGGCAGGCTAATAGGATGCAATAATTAAAGAAAGCTTAACATACTTGGTTTCTGGAATAACAATAATTAGAAATATCCCTGATCCATTTTTTTCTTTTTCTGTAATCCTTGCTTTTTGGTGAAATATTTAATTTATTTCACCTCATTGAGCCCCTAACATTTGTTCAAATGAAATGTTTAGAGGAAAATCCACTCTTTGGTGAAACAATATATAGACACAACAACATGAAACATGACAGGACACTGCAAAACGTTTGGAGACTACTGGTTTAATATATTTGATGAGCTTATCATTAGCTTTTTTAGGTAAAATCTTGACCTGAAAAGTAACTGTGAAATAAAAAAGTACAATATTTCCCACTGAAATGTAGTGGAGTAGAAGTAGACAGTGAAATAAACTCAAGTAAAGTACAAGTACCTCAAAAGTGTACTTAAGTACAGTACTACTAGTGCATGTACTTTGTTACTTCAACACACACAGCCTGGCGATGTGTGTCATTACAAACAGGAGAACACACAGAGCCAACCATTAGGATGGATGTGACTTCAACTGTTTTCAGACAAAACAATGATCCTTATCGTTCCTTTAGAACCAGTCGACCTCGCTCTGTGCGTGTGCGAGCCCTCTCAGTCCCACCCTGGTGCATGCCAGCAGCTCCACAGCGTGACGCTGACTCATAAAGGCTGGAGATTTCATGTTCAGGGTGACGTTCAGTACAACTGAAGTGGCAGGCTGCCAAAACAGCAGCCACCCACCTATTCACCTGCATGCCAGCAAACAACACAAACAACGCCCATCCACCTGTAGAGGAGGGTGTGCACATTTTGTAATGTCATATATGAGCGCCACATGTCCCAAAGACAGGAAGATGGGAAAAAACCTTCAAATCTGAGAGCAGTTTTCACTTCGGGGCATTATTAGGGCATAGAACATTAATGTTTAAGATTAGATTAATGTTCAGACACACCCTTAATATTAATAAATAATAAGAATCAGCTTTATTGGCTGAGTGTGTTTGGACACACAAGGAATTTGACTCTGGTTTCCAGGGGGCAAACAAATAGATATTATTTACAGTATAGAGCTATACACAAACACAATCTTGGTGTTTCCCTGTTGAGCTGCATTGGAAGGATAGTACCAAAAAAAGGGGACTGTTGTACTAAAAGGACTGTAACTCTGGAAGATACCCGCTTCATATGTTAAACTCAGACTGCTGAGGCCTCATATTAACTTTGGAATGTAATTTTGCAAAAAACACACACTGTGAATGTTGTCTCCCATCAAGAGCAGGCAGACCTGTTTGATATAGGCACCTGACTGTTATTTTAAGACAGACTTAAAGAAATTGTGAACCTGTCCTCTAACTATCATAAAGGCCAAGGCTGTCTCTACAGCTTTAAGTAACATTTAGCCTTTATAAGCAATATATAAAGGATTGATAAATGGTTTATAACACACTATAATGCAGTGGTCAGCAGATGCACTGTGACTCCTCTTGTGGAGACAGGTGTTTAACATATAATAGATGACAATATAGTAAACACAGTTGTAATAATGTAAAGTATCTCTTTATAGGAGAGTTTTAAATCTTGACAGATACTGTACATTGATTTAATAAACCCTTAAAATGTCCTTGTATCTGCTTGTAACTACATTATAGTGTGTTATAAACCATTTATAAAACTACTGTAACATAACCTGGTGTCTTTGAGACGGTACTTTTATGTCATGCACACAGAAAGTGATTGTTTTTGGGATTTGGTAAAATCATCCCAAACAGGTTGCTGTAAAAAACCAAAGAGAGAGAGAGTGTTTTGTTGTTCTGGGGTTGTGCTGTAATTGTTGCTGCCAGCAGTCTTTCCACTGGCTCCATGTTTATCGGCTCCTCCACCCACACCACAACAATAATGTTTAATATGCTGCAAGGGGTACGCACCAGAAGCAGTGCTGGTGATGAAGATGAAGACCAGAGAGGAGGAAAACGGGCACCAAAGGCACAGTGACACCATGACTGTTATTTATGTCTCACTGAGCTGAGATCAGCTCCAGTGGAGTTGTTTAGCTCCTGCATATTTAGTTCAGCACCAAAACACTGCGTGATATAGAGGGTCTGGATTTGAATGGTGCAGGACCCTCATGCATTCAGGGGGCCCAAACATCAGTCAGTCCCTGGTGGTGAGGGAATGACTTTACGTGAGGGCCATGCAAGACTGAAGAGGACAAAATACAATTGTGTGTGCATGTACATGAGCATCTAATGAGAGCACTTAAAGTTTTTGCTAGCTCAGAGAATTTTTGACAATTCTGCATGCCTGTGTGCTGTGTGCATGTAGGAAGGCGTTTGGCCTACTGTGCGTGCAGATACGTGTTGTGTCTGGACTCCCGGGGGAATGCAGCAGGTACTATACATTAAAATCCAGGCAGCGTTTCCATGACTGCTTTTGAAGTGGTGGTTTCCTGGAGCAGTGTTGCTGAACTCATTCCCGTCTTTTTGTGTAAGTATAATTCCTAATTCCTCCTCTTGCTTGTTGGAATGTTCATTGAAGAAAGAGACAACAGCAGCCAGTGAATAAGGCTTGACCTGCCAGTGAGTGAGCATAAATTAACTTTGCAGGAGAGGAGCTGGGATTCAAATCCAATAGCTGCAAAAACATGGAGGTTATGACTAGATTGTGTTTCACCAAAGTAGTAAAATCCAGTTCGCACTTAAAAAACCCTGTTGGTAACCACCACCTGATTCTCACACATACACTCTCTCACACACACAGAGGCACAGGCTCTTTGTAGAGACTTTTAAGTCACTCTGGGCAGATCCATGGCAACCACTTGTTGAAGCCTCACTGCTTGTTGCTAAGTGATGGGATGTATTGGACCAGAAAATCCTTCCATTGACATTCCCTCCACCCCCTTCTCCACCCATTCCTCTCCCTGCCCCATCCCTACCCGCCCATGGACTGCAGCCAAAACAACCCACATATATGCTCTAACTTTTGCTAGTTACAGGGCGAGAAATGTTCCTTTGATACTATGGTACTATGCCAAAGTGTATTTAATACACTGTTCACAGAAGAGTTTAAAGAGTTTTTATTATTGACAAACTCATATATACATATTCCACATATCCCCATATGTTAGATAGTACCTACTATCTATGAATACTTTACAGCAGCACCATGTTGACTTTGCCCCACTGGGTTCTTGAGCCTTTACAACTGCTGATTTGGTTTATATAGATACAGTACCCCAGACAAAGAACTTTTTGAAAAACCCTACTTTATGTCTATATGGTTCCACAAGTCTTTCAGGGAGTTCCAAAGGTTCTTAATGAGGTTCCAGGGATCCTTGAGGGGCTCAGGAAGTTCCTTAAGGGGGTCCCTAGTGTCCCCAGGGGTCCTGGGAGTCCAAAGTATGATTTTACTATAAATAACATACTAGACATCTCTCCATACACAGCTGACCCCTGCAACCATAGACAGGTTCCACAATGAAACAATACAAGAACTAAAATGCAGCACTGCCTATGAGATATAATCACACTGGGATAGTTGGAGAAGCTGTTGGTATTCGCCGACCCTCCTGCATCTGTTCACCGTTCTCCTCCTCCTCTTGATCCTGGTGCCCTCATCTGCACCCCCTCCTCCTCTCTCCCCTCCCCTCAGTGACCGATTAGCCGGTGCGGGGTGCTCTCCCATTTCCATGAGAAAGGCGGCGGTCGGTGAAAGGGTTAAGCCTGAGGACGAAGCCCCAAAAAGCAGCTCTAATTTTCTGCCCGGCGGGGGAGTGGGGGAAGCGGGGAGAGGGAACAAAGACGCCCGGGGGAGGAGCGGAGACTCCGGCTTTACTATATGCACCTGCGGCCTGAAAAGCCTCGGACAATGCGCCTCCGACACGGCCAATTACGAACGGGCCATCCACCCGCTTTCTCTGTGGAGAGACGGGGGGAGTGAAAAGGAGGAGTGGGGGGGACGGGGAAAGTGAATTTAAAGAGGGTAAAGATAAGAAAGTAAATAATCGAGCTTTAAATCATTCTAGGCACTATAGACTACCGCCCCCCATTCACCGTCACCCATCACATCCTCCCACCCCGGCAGACACCCATGTTCTCCCGCTAATGTTCACTTTTGTCCGCAGTTTTATTCTGAGCGGCCTCGGGCAGAGCTGACGGCTCCGCCTGTGAAGACGCTGTGAAAGTGGGGAAAGGTCGGGTTTGATTGCTGGTATGCCATCCTATAATGATCGGGACGGATGAGGTCATGTTCTGAGCAACAGCTGAGAAACAAGCGGCTTTCCCAGTTCACCTGAGGAGGAATGATCCCGCTAATCAGCCAGTCAGTCTATTGAGAAAGGACAGATTTCAAATAAGAAGAAGAATGAATAAATCCTATATTAACTGATGTGAAAAATAGCCTCATATTTGATGTAGGCTAATATGATCACATATCTGATGTGTAAATGGAGAATTGCAGAAGTAGCCCACTTAAAGGACCATACCAGTAATTTAGCATGTTAAATCCTTTAAATCTAAATACTTTAGGCATACATTAAAGAGAACTATTTGGATTTTTGAATTTAGTTGTCCTACTGTTCCTGGTCGTCACTGGTTCCCATCTATGTCTCTGTGGGGGATGAACATCTTAAAGCAGAAAACCTGCTTGAGTTTTGAAATAAATCACACTGAACTCCAAGTCTGCATTATTATTTTTTGTCACAGTTACATTATCATAAAGTAACGCAGTCCAAATGTTCAAATCAACCTGAACTTCAAATACACTGCATACTATACACCAATAATCTCATTGGAGCGAACACTATTGCAGACTTGATGTTTATTGTGAAGATGAAGTGGTACCTGTGGTATGAAAATTAATACAGTGATCATCTGGTAGGAAAACCTTTAAAAATTGGAAACTCTATGGCATGATTTCAAAATTGCTCAGCAGTTGTGTAAAATATGGACTACATGCATTTAGGGGGATAACACTTACAAAACACTGGTATGGTCCTATAAAGCAGTACTGTATTTCATATATATAACATAACCGGCATACAACTGCCAAACCCTACATAGACTCAGTGGCCACTTTATTATATTGATAATTGTATTTATATAGTAGCCTGTACAATATAATGCAATCCAGTACAACAAGCTAAACCGTTGCATAGATTAAGATGTTTTGGTTGACTCTACCATGTTTATTACTGGGCATCAAGTCAGTGGTGGTGTTACATACACAGAGCTGTTGAGAGAACTTTCTGCCCCCTCATGTATGTAAACGGACTGGTCACCTCTGAATATAACAAACACTATGTCCAGAACAACACCACCAGTAAACAACATACAGAAACTGATTATTTCACTCCATCAGCAGCAGAAAAACATGTGATAGATCATGTTGTTGCTCCAGTAAAAGGTAGTAAGTGGACCTTGAGAATTTGTTATTTAAATGAATATGAGATTTATAAAAAGGTCAGACTTGTGGCAGACTTGTTTTAATGCAATTCAACACAAGTGGCCACTGAGTGTATGTGAAACAAGAGATAACTCCAGGCTTCTGAACTGAAAGCACACAAACATTAAACGGGACATCAGTAATGAAAAAAAGGATTTGTACTTTATTAATATTGTCATGAATGCCATAACAAAGACTTTTTAATCAAAAAGCAATCAAGACTCTTAGTATAAGAGCCTAAAAATGTATACATTATTTACATGAATGCTACATACAAGAGAAATCTTTCTAAAAATAGAGATACGAGTCAGTATAAAAGTTACGTTTTCAGGGTAGCAATGTAAACATTCATGCATTACTTTAATAGAACTGCGCTCCCTTTTTCAAAAATAAGTCAGCAGACTGTTTCCAGTGCATTAAGTTAGTAATAGAATGCCTCAAAGTTAAGAACTGTCTGAATAATCTACCACATTCAATATTCACAGTTTTTGTAGGTTGAAAATAAAAGTTCCCTTTAGGTCCATAGCAGCACTAGTAAACAGGACAACAGGCTATACAGAAGAACACACAAGGACAGTACTGTCAGGGTGAGATAACCAGGATTAAAAACTGTTTTATTCTTTTATAGAATGAGATCATTACCCACAGGTAACGTTATCTGACAAAAGGTTTAGAAACAAGATGGAAAGTTTGCTGGAGACTTAATCTGAAACTTAATTTTATACATTCTCTTTACTGGTGGTAAAAACACAGACAACTAACAGGTGATTAAAAGAACATGCCTGGAAGGCCCTATTGTCAGTCCAGTTTACTTAGTGGAAGACAGAACCTGCCAGACTTCATCTGCTGTTTGGAATAAAACAAGTCAACTGTTCACTGTCACACTTCAGATTAAATTTCATTCACTTAATGAAAAGCCTAAAAACAATATAAACTCTTGCCTAGAGCAAAGTGACAAAGAATACACAAATTGACTCAGAATGCTGCCAGAACAATGCGTCCCAACATGTACATGAAAAGGTCAAATCTAAAACTAATCATAGCAAATAAAACTCATACAGGCAGCAAACACCTTTGCTCCGAGGCAGAACTGTAAATCCAGGTATCTGCTCTGCAGTGACTGAGGAGGACATGATACCTACTGAGTGCAGAACCAGGGTGCTTCTGCATTCTAAGCAACACTGCAGATCATAGAAGCCAGTGTGTTCTGTTAATGTCCTGTGGATGCAGTGCTGATTGTCCAGGTGTTTTCTGTGTCAGGACTTAATCAGAAGAAAAAAAAACAAAAAAAAACAACAACAATACGCACAGGAGTACTAAACCAAAGCCAAGGCACAAAGAGTTAATTTTAAAAACAGCTGTCATTCAAGTTGTGCATTTCCTTCCCGTACTCCCCGCCAGCACCTGGCCGTTCTGCAGCTCCGCTCGCGCATCAAGACAGCGACAACTCATGGCCAGCAACCAGAGCCTTCAAGCTCAGGTGATTTGTCTGTCACCAGCTGAGAGATTGTGATCCATCAACCAGGTTGCCAGGTTTGGTCATTTGTCTCTGTGTTTGGGGTTGTAAACAGTGGAAGACTAAACCCACTCACTCCCCTGGCACTGACTGGGTGGGGTGGAACTGCCACGAGTGCCCCTGTCAAAAGGGTTTCGGTTGGTATTAAGGAGCTTTTTGACTTATTATGGACAAGTTCTAAAAATATAAAAAAGACAAAAACATTTCCTAATATGTACACAATGAACGGATGTTGCCCCGTCTACACTGCGGTCCTTCATGGAGAGAAGTCTGCTGCTGGAGGGTGGTGGGAAGACTCTCAACTCTGTATGTTTGGTGGTGGTAGTGGTGGTGGGGGGGGGGGGCATTAATCTGAACTGATGTGGCACCGAAGAGGTAGAAAAACAGCATTTCAAATTCTATAAACATTATGTCGTCACTTGTGTGTCTGTCTGTAATTGCAGGCACATCTGTGAGAACTGTGAGACTACTGAATGCAGGGGGAAAAAAGGCTTTTTTCCTTCACATCTTGTGTCTCTCTGATTTGCCAGTCTGAAGTCCCAGACAACGGACTCCATCTCCTGTCCAGCCGGCTCTGCATCGTGAGCCTTTCCCACTCGGTTCACCCTCCGCCCCCATGATTCCTGCTTCTGTCCTAGATGTGTGTGAGTGGGACGGTTCCAGTGAGGTAGTGCTGCTGGACACTGGTGTAGCCCCTCTGTGCTGTTGTGGGGTCCCCGGCATCCCCTCCTGGTCCAGGAATGTACATGCTGATCATGTCCCTGAGGTCACCCTGTAAAGGCCCCCGGTGGTGGTTGGGCGTCCCTGTCGGAGGCGAGTGGGACACTGGTTCCGCTTTCACCATGGACATGGTGACAGGGCTAGGCTGCTGGGGGCTGCTGCTGTATGACATGGGGCTGTGGAGCGGAACAGAAGACACACGTTAGACACCATCTGCGAGTTTAATGTATAAATGAATACTTCTGGTTAATGAAAGAAAGCAGATACTCTAAAACCCACATATACATGTGGTGATCAGACCTCTCCCCTACATTTTTGAAGAAGACTTTGGATTTATTAAACATACAAAAGATGCACTGATCAGTGCTGGCCTAGTTCACAGTGCCACCTACAAACTGGGGGTCCTCAAACACCTGCTTTTTACCAATCTGAGCACATAAACATGAGTTTGCCACAAGAGAATGAAATACATCTTAAAAAAGGTGCAGTGAGGCGACCATGTACTCTTGATCCCCGTCAATTCACTGGTCTGCTGACGCTGCATCATCAGGTTTCATGTGTTAACTAATGGAAAGCCATTTACTCATTCATTGTAACTCCTCCTCACTGGGTCTCAGAGGGGAGGAGACATTTCCCTTTTGAAATTAACATTTAACCTAAAACAAAATGTGTATCAAATAGGTTCCAAGCAGACACAACAGGAGAATGGGACTTAACAACTCTTGAATGACGGAGGAGAGAGCAGCAGCGCAGCCACAAGTAATGGATGCACTGAAGAGACATCCAACCCCCCAGTCAATTCAGATGGGCCATCTAATACAGCTAACCGGGTCTTGTTTTTATATTACAACAGAATATTTCAATTAATGCAAAATGTTAATACAATTGGGTTTTAATATTTGCTATTTTCTCATGATCAGCTGTATTTTTTTGCCATATGATCTCAAAACACACAATCCATAAAGATTTGAGTATCAGTTCCCTGGTGGTCCTGACCAATCATGTTCTCTCTTTCAACTTTCTGAAAGTATTGTCTTAGACCCCAGTTACATGACCAGCAAGGAACTGATGTTTGAAATGAGATAAACAAAAAGAAAAAAAAAAAAAAGAACAAATCTGTATTCTAAACTGTTAAGAGTGCAGTCGAGTCAATTGTCAAAAAGGACCAAACGATCAGATATCTGGAATACAGATCAGAACCATCTTTTCCAACCACAACATTCATCAGTGTTCAGTCTCTGGGGCCTGTGGCAGGAGGCAAAGACTCACAAGTGTAACTGGGGACAATGGTTTAGCGGGAGCAGGGGATTGTGGGTAAAGGACCACACACAGAGCAGTCCTGCCAGTCATACTGATCAACATTCCAGGCAGGACCCAGCCCAGAGCAGAGTGTCACACGCATAACAAGTAGGCAGCAGACTGAGGCCTGTTGTTTCAGCGTATGCAGAGTTCCTCATGGACTCAATGGGACTGAATGTACTCCATCTAAACATCTCTGCCCCATTAAAGTCTCATTTAAGTGCTCTTACAGGGCAGTTCTACAGCAGGCACAGTGTGGGGACTGAGAATTGCAGGTGCATTTTAGACCATTAAGACACAAACTTGTAATAAAAACCAAAAAAAATAAAAATAAAATATTCTGTAAATGTATGGAAGAGGTGTCATGACGGCCTTGTTGTGAGCTGGTTTGGACTGGAGAACTGGACTCACATGGACCCACTAATGAGAATAAGAGCTCAGTCTAAACAGTAAAGAACATTAAATGCATCTGTTAAATAAGGCCTTTATCCAGATGAACTGGGCTCCCTGTCTGATATCTGCACATGCTCTCCACTTATTGAAGATGTGCCTTTGAAGACAACCTCCCACCCCCCACCCACTGCCATTTCACCCATCTTTTGGAAAGCCATCAAACCATCTCCAGGTCAGGTGATTAACTGCTGGCCTTTTGTTCCGTACTCTGACAACTGGTATATTTGATTGATTGATTGATTGATTGATTGATAAATAAATAAATAAATAAATAAATAAATAAATGTGCCAGACTGTTTCTGACACAAGTGGATCCATACTACAAAGGCTCTAGAGACCTTGTTAGATCGCTTTCTGTGGGGGGGGGTGTCTCATTGTATTAGGCATGCACTTGCCATATTATCAATGATTTATTTTGGAGGCGACCAAATTAAAACAACTTAAGGTGAATATATGTAAACCACACCTGACTCAAAAGTTTATAATTTGGGTTCCTGGGCTGCCTGATGGACTCAAAAAAAGTAAATTTATCCTTATTTATAAAATGTGTTGTAAATGAATGTTGTAGTAACAGGCCTCTGCCTGTCTCCAGATTAAAAAGGGTCTGAAGTCCGTCTAAATTATGCCCGTACTTGCACACCAGCACCGGGGTCGGACGGTGTAACACACCTACTCCTGTGTCTGAGGAAGACCTCACCGGGCCCTGACGCACACAGCTCACCTGTACGAGTTGGCTCCGTTCATGTACGTCTGCGCTGCCGTCATCGCAGGCGGGTACTGGAGGGCGGACAGGTCGTACCGGTGCAGCTGCTGTGTGTAGCCGAGTGCCTCGCCCTGCATGCCGGCGTACCCCCCGGTGGGGCCCCAGCCGTAGCTCTCCATCCTCGGGCTGCCACCTTGGCCCTGTGCCGCGGCTGCCAGCAGGTTCCCCGCTGACAGCGGGTACTTGCCCACCTGAGTGTCTTTTTTCAGCAGGGGCTTTGTCTTGCGGCGCGGCTTGTACTTGTAGTCGGGGTACTCCTTCATGTGGACCGCCCGGAGCCGCTTGGCCTCGTCAATGAAGGGCCGCTTCTCGGCGTCCGTCAGGAGCTTCCACTCGGCCCCCAGCCGCTTACTTATCTCAGAATTGTGCATTTTGGGGTTTTCCTGAGCCATCTTACGCCTCTGTCCCCGAGACCAGACCATGAAGGCGTTCATGGGCCGCTTGACTTTATCCATGGGGTCGCCCCCGGGCGGGCATGCAGTTTTGGAGCTCGGGTGCGAGTTGCCATTACCGCCCATGCTCCCGGTCATGTTGCCGGTGACCGGGGACATCCCCTGGGAGGTCTGGTGAGAAGGGGGCTGGCCGCTCGGCTTCAGCTCGTGCTCCATCATGCTGTACATGTTGGACAGATGCAGTGAAGTTAAGATGAGTTACACAACAGTTGCTAGAGCCTTTTGTCGCCGTCCACCTGGCGACTTGTGGCCGGGGTTCCACAGGTTGAACCGGGAGCGCCGGGTGATCCAAATTAACTAATTACTCACGACACACGCGGACCCAGCGGACGACCAGACTTTTCTCTTTGTTAAAGTGTGCGTGTGGCTGCGGCAGTCATCACTTGGACTCTGGAACACAGTTTGGATCGCAGCCGGTCCGCCGTGCCTCTCCTCGGGGCTGTGCAGAGTTCTCGGTGGGAACCACTTGTTGTCAGACGGCCAGCTCACACTGAACTCATGTGGCTGCTCACTCCAAAAGTTCTCCTCTTCCCGTGCGCTCGGCCAGCTGCGGACCAATGGGAGAGCTGAAGGGCTGCGGGCCGTGCGCGTGCATTTGCAACTGAAAAGGCTCCAACGGTGCGCGAGACACTTGTTGATGACGGAGGAAGGGAGAGGGAGGCATTCCAACAAGTATCTTAATAATCGATTGTTATCAACTACGCTGATCAGACGGCTGCTCTGAAAATAGTACAAGTGTAAAAATCCGTCTTAAGCCCCAGTTAGACGCCCCCCCAAAGCAATCACACGGACATAAAAACCAGGCCACTACAAATTGCCTCTATCTGCCCTTTTTTGTAGTCCTACTGCATGAGACACAAAACACTCACAGGTTGTAGTGAGACATAAATATACGACGAGCTAAAACAACAAAATATTTAATAATGATACAAGTTAAATAAAATATAAAAATATATAACTTCAAGTATTAATAAGATCAAGTTGCAATTTGAAAATAAAGCAATATCAACAAAAGGATTTAAAAAGTATATGCTAAATCCTCAGGTTTCCCCTTTTTTGCAAATGTTGATTTTCCATAGAAAGTGAGCAGAGAGACTTAAACCCCCCCCCAAAAAAATAAAAAATAAAAATAAAAAAAGGAGATAGGGAAGATAACAACATTTTCTCATGCCTTCTGTACCTGCAGACCACCACATCATGTTCAGTCACTTAGATTGAGGCCAGACTAACTTTAGGGCCACCCTTTGACCACCACTTCCTCCCATTCTGGAGTGTAAGTATCCCATTGTGTTTAAAAGGAAATTCCGCCACTTTTTATGTGGATGTCCAATCAGTATTGGTAGTAAGTGTAGTCAAATGAAGCAATAAATCACTCAGTGCTGCTATCATCATCAATCATGCTGCTATATTGACCGAGGAGACACAGCTGCATTTCATCGGCTGTATGGCTTGAATAAATACAGCTAAATATCTGAGTGATCCCAAACACTGTCAAATGTATCCTCGTTCATAACATCCACTGCACCCATATTCTGGGATGTTATTTTCGCTTTTGGAAATGTAGCTACTTTGCAATACGAGCAAGAGGCGGAGACTAATCTGTAGTTCTTCCATGTCCCCAACTTCGTCACTGTCCACATCAAATGACGGCACTGATGCCCGGAAAACTGATTTTGCAGCTGTGCACCGCAGACACAGAACATCTGGAACAACTGCAGGTATTTCTCACATTATACCCCTAACTAGAATAGATAGAGATATGGCTGAAACCAGTTTAAAGGTTTTAAATCTAGATTTTGACCGAGTGCTCCTTCACACCGCAGAGCTGCGAGGTTAGCTTAACCTTTATTTTATGTTGTGTTAAGTGCTTCATATTTCTATACAAATTAAAAAATAATTAATTTAGCACAAACTAATTGCCACAGGAAACTGCAGCTTTTAGAGCCTCTAAGGGTCCTGGCCCCAGGGAAGTTGCCCACTTTGCTTTTCTTGTTAATCTAAAGGTCACTGCCATTTTGGGGCAAATAAAATAGATAAAACTTAATGAAATAGTGACAAGAGAGTCTGAAGAAGCACTTTTCCTCAGTCTGCAGTTAAATAGTGTGTAGGTGTTGTTTGCCTTTTGATGATTTTATCACTTTTTAAAGATGACTCATTTTCAAGATATCAGTGCATCTTCTCTGGAATAATGCATATGGCCAGATAAACCTGCTAGGAGGGCAGAAACTGAGCTGGTGGGCCCCAATTAACTCCCCATTCCTCTCACCCTCTGTACAACCTACAATACAACCTGGCTTCAGGTTTGCAGTGTGGTTAACTGGTTAAACATGTTCTTTTCAGAATATGCATAATCAAAACAGCACAAAAAGGAAATATTGAAAGTCTCAAAGTAAATATTTGTACACAGGGCTTCTCCTCCTAAGTCCGTCCTTAATGGATTCATTAATTTGTATCAGTGGACTTTCTGTCACTGTTTAATAGCTCTGTTGTTTACTCTTGTACTCTTTATTCATCTTTAAATGTTTCTCCAGTTTATAGAATGTGTTTGTTAACAGCACTAAGGACCGGAGTAAAGCGTAACACTGTATTTTAATTTGCTGATGGATGTTCCTTACCTTAACTTTAAATATTTGTATATAATTTGTCAGGTTATGTGTGTGTGTGTGTGTGTGTGTGTGTGTGTGTGTGTATATATATATATATATATAACCTACTTAAATTTCTGACTGAAGATTTGGATCTTGGTATGGTAAGCTCTGTACATACAAAGAGCCAAAACTCCATAGAAGCAGGCACAGAGGTGCTATCACCGAAACTGATTAGCAGCAACAAATATTAAATTTCAACTACAGGTCATCTTCCAAAAATAATCATAAAAATAAGTTACCTGCTGCATGTATACATGGATGTACAGTACCTTGGGTGTACTACCAGAAAAAAAGTTAACTTCCTGGTTTGAAATGGATTAATCTATTTTGCCAGCAAAAAAAAACAAAAAGTTGAATTTCACTTTTACCACAAGGCAATGCAATGTCACCCTGCAACATACTGCACTGGCCAATCAAATATGTGCAAGCCCACATTCCTAGTAGATTACTTTTGTACATGAATGGGGTAATTCCACTGTTCACTTCACAATCTTCGAGATGGGGGATAAAATGTTTACCATTCGACACCAGAAAGAACCCTGCCGACTCTTGGCATTTAATCTCCATATCAGTGTTTAGTGATTATGTTACGATGCCTAATGTGTTCCTGAACAAATGTACATTTTGGATCCATTCCAATGTGTGGATACACTTCACCAAAGTCAACAAAATTGCAAAATGTAATATTTGCTGGGGGGCACTCACAGGGGGAATGATAAGTTCCTTCCTTATATATGAATCAACTACCCATCATGTTAAAGTGAGAGTTTGATAACTTAGGAAGGACGAGTGCTCTTCCTCAGCCTTGCACCGATGTTACACCGTACTCTGTGACCCATTAGACTCAGTGACATGTAGCAGGTGCACCAACCATTTCACCTTCAGGAAATATAAAGTGCATCATGCATGCAGAAAAACCTGCCATTGATGTTTGTTGAATGAAAAAGTAGAGTTAGTATTACTTCCATGATGCTGTTTTCACTTTAGCTTTTACAGCTCCTGCATCTTTTGCACAGCCCCCAAAATGAGTTAGGACAGGGTTAATGTCCCAGAGCATTGACAAAATATGTGGTGAACTCCCTACACCCTCAGCAGTGTAGAGTACCCAGGGTTTAGGTATGGTACTGTGAGAAATAAAGACATTTTTTTTTTCACTAAAAGATGTCTTCAATCCCCACAAAACAAACTACCTGAAAAGATTCAACCAGGAATTCAAAAGGACTCTTATTGGAGAAGTGGATTTGGAACTGGATTCAGATTCAATAAAATGCTATAAAACCCCATCCCTACTGGCCAGTGAGGACTAAGAACACGGGAAGAACACACTCTTGCACTGGCAATAGATTTCCAGGGCAGCCCAATATTCTAGAAATGATGTCCAGTGCATTTAGTGCCACGTAGGAAGCTGTGTGTCCTTTATGTAGCCAGGAGTAAAGTAAGGGTGTGGAGGTTGGGGTGTTGGGTGGATGTGCATCTGACAACATCCCATCATAGACATGTCCTAAATGTTTTACATTTTCAGTATCCATTATCAAAATCTTTCCTGAACCTTAACCAAGTGTTTTTGTTGCCTAGCCCTAAACATATGTTCAAATTGTCTTTGGTCCTGAATTGTTTATAACCACAATCTTTCTCTAATGTCAGTCAACTGCATATGCTGTAGAAAGCACAAATTTAAACTGTCAGTGGATGTAAAAAAAACATTGTGTTTGGTACTACGTTAAGGTTAGGGTACCTTTGTTATCATGGTTACAATAATAACCATTTGGTTAAGGTTTGGGAACGATCATGGTCATGCTTGAAAAAAAGGTTGGTCCTGTGTTAACGACCCTTCCATCCACGCGGCCATTACTAGCTAGGGCGGTGTCGCTGCCGTTCCTCTGGGGACGAAAGTCTCTTGGGATCTCTAGACACCGTAGTCCTGAATGTTACATTTTTGGGGAGGAACATGTCAATTACAGCGGTTATGAGTAAGCTCCACAACTACGTCAGACGAGAGAGCACGAACACAAACACACACACACACACACACACACACATAAATAGGTGAGACAGGTGAGATTCCCAGCACTTGACTGACAAATGCATGAATTTGTGTGTGTGTGTGTGTGTGTGTGTGTGTATGTGTGTTTGTGTGAGCAAGTGCATGGTGATGGACGGGTGTGTTTTTCTGTGTCTGAGAATGAAAATATGACTCGTGTGTGTGTGCTACATCTTACCACAAGTGTGTGTCAGAGTGAGTTTTCCTAAGTCAGTTGGAGAGCACATTATGCAGATGTGTGTGTGCATGCTGCAGGTGTGTGTTTGAGACCACGGGTTTGTGACTAATTGGGTATTGTGAGGCTCCAGTCTCCCATTTCCATCTCCATGACAACCCTGTGTGGAATCCCTTCCAAACCTTGCCCTCTCCCTTTCCCTCCTCCTCCTCCTCCTACTTCTTGCCCGCTCCCCTGGCTTTCCTCTTTCAAAAACAACTCACCAACACTCACACTCTCAGCTTTTCTTCATTGGTCTGTCAGCTTCTGTGGCTTCAGACAGAATGGGATGGCAATGGAGTTTTTCAGCTCCCTCTGTCCCCTGACACACACTCTTATTTTACGCTTGTGTGCACATTACACATTGTGTGTGTCACATCAGACACAGAAAAAGCCAACATGGCAGTGGGTTTCCTCCTTTTTTATCATCACAGAGCTGTGCCGTCTCCATTTTTTGGTGGCTGTAAAATGTTCTTTTTCCGCTGTTTGTCAAAGTTGCGAGAGGTGAAGAAGTGAAGGCAGCAGCAACTTTCAGTCTCCGCTCTGCCACCACCCTCCACTTTGAACAGAACTGGCCACGTTGTTCACCACCTGAGCTTTTGTTTGTCACT
Organism: Lateolabrax maculatus; assembly: GCA_031216445.1. Lineage (NCBI taxonomy): Eukaryota > Metazoa > Chordata > Actinopteri > Acropomatiformes > Lateolabracidae > Lateolabrax > Lateolabrax maculatus. The sequence continues at coordinate 18,258,447 of CM062207.1, forward strand.
TTTCCATTAAAATCCCACTTATTAGTAAAATGCAGGGTTTTTTTCACACGTATACTGCTTTACACTCTTCTCTTCAAGTGATGCAATCTATTCAAATTTAAAATCATTACTGAAATTTCAGATTTCCTTTGGTCTTGCTGTTCTTTGGCTTGCACGTGCAAAATATTTTCCAGTGAACGGAATGAGAGTTTTTTCTAATCCTATTAAATGCAATCTTTGTTGTCTTTATTACGGTAAATTATAATAATAGTAATGGCTGATAATGGTGTGTGTTCTCCCATTTTTATGGCACACTCACGTAAAATGTGAAAAAATCTGTGTGTAAGATATCACACAATATTGAGATCTGAGTGTTAAAAGATCTCCCGGTCACAGGTTGTCATTTTTCATTTTTGATTAGTTGCCAAGCTTCAAGAGGGCGGACCTTAGCTAATATGAGGCTGACAGACAGGGATGCCAGGGAAGAGTTGAGACACAATTGACCAGAGTTTTGAAATGTTTCTCAACTGGGGAAAAAAGGAAGGAGATGTTGGTTTAGTGTCAAAACCTGGTCCATAGTGACACAGATTTAGCAGAAGACATAAATACACGTTGCTGATGGAGGTGTGAGGTGTGTTTTTTGTTAGAGGCCAGTTTGTTCAGTGTGCACCTGGTGCTTAATAACATCTGTCAGGACTCCAAACAACTGCATCTGGGTGTAACAGCTGAACTGCCTGACGAGCAGAGAAAAAAAGAAAACCAGTTACCGATTCTGACCCGTTCTATCAGTGTGTCAAGAAATGTAATAATGAATGAAATCACTTCCACTGTGTCATTCATATATGAAATGCATGAAGCACCTCTCAATTTGGAGACTACAAGTGAGACACATTTATCATTGCTCCGTGATGACTACTTTAGCACTGAGATACAACAATATGTAATGGAACAATATAGTACTGATTGGTTCAGGGAGCCCAAAGCTAGACAAAGCTCAGGGCCCTGAGAGACAAAGCAAAAAATGTGATCCCCTCTATCTCACCTCCCTAACCGAACATGGAAGAAACTTCTCTTTTCATATACAGTCTAATATCATGAATGCTGTGGGGAGTATGTAATTATATGTCAAAATGATCTAGTTTAGTCTCACAACAGATCTTCATTAATCATTTAAAACCATAACTGAGAGTTCAGTATATATCCGCTGACAGTGGAGAATTAACACCCAACTACAGCTCTACGTAGCATCTTTTTGCTCATTGTTTTGGTTTAACATGTTTACTGGAAGATTTGAGTTCAGCAGCTCTCCAGTCCCTGTAAACAGGCAAAAACAAGCTCAGATAAACAGCGACAGACATGTAACAGCTAAAGAGCCAGATATGTTACTCAGGAGTAGGTGGAGACCAAACCAGAGCTAAAAGGAGAGTGAATACGATACGTAGATTCAACTGGTGGACACAAACACCACTCCGAATGAATGCTAATGTAGCTCTGGGTCCGCTGGATGTAGAAGCAGACATGTGTGTCATATCAGGCCTCTTTTGTTTTGGTGTTTTTTCTGCTCCCTAGTGGCTAAAAATTCTTGAATGCAGCTTTAAACTAATTATGCCATAATATCCCCTGCTGACTCAAATGTGAACTCAGTCAGCATGTCAGAGCATCAAGTCACATGACTTCTTTTAGTGTTAAAGAGCTTTGACAATGACATTTCCATTATAGCTTCTCATTCACAATACCCACAACGTAATGAGAGGATTCAAATGTTATGGAACTCACAGAGGTAAAAACAGCTTGATGGAAAGGAGGGAAAATCTGAATGAACAGAAATTAAGTGGGATGAAATCAAGAAGTAAGGAGGGCAGCAGAGTGGGGGTGGGGTGTAGATTATAGGGTGAGAAAGAAGCAGTGAAGACGGGCAAATGAAAGCCACAAAATGAAGGAAGAAAGGGAGACCGAGATGGAGAGGGAGAACAAGGGAGGAGGAGGGACGAAAGGATGAAGGGATGGATGATGAAGGGGTGGGGTGTGAGGGTTCGGTGCAGGAGGGAGGTTTTGGGTGACAGGCCTCATTGAATAGACCTCTTTTCTCCCCTCTGCTGGCTTCTCTTCTCATGCAAAACAGGCCTGTTCAGCCTCCCAGCCATCCGTCACACAACAGAAAGACCATGGCAGGCCCTTTACGAGCCTCACACTCGCATAATCCCCCCACCATCTCTCAACCCCACAATCCAGCACCCAACAGGGGGTGAGTGGGTAACAGGAGTGTGTATGTGTGTTGGGAAGTTGGGGGATGGTCATGTGGCATCTTCTCCACAGAGAAAGTGCCTTTGGAAGAAGGGCCACCTAGGCTGAGAGCAGGACAAAAAAAGCAGATAGACGTAACATGTTTTGAGGCTGGATGGACGTCATATTGGGACCCCAAAGAAGTTAGGAGGGGTTAACCTGCCTGGGATGTGGTGTGCGTGTATATATGTGTGTGTATTTTTGGAGTGGGGGGGAGTGTTGGTGCCGGGAGTTACAAGTCAATGATAGCTGGAGGGAGTGCTGCTTTTATTTGTGTCATTTGTGCATGTAGTGTGTGTGTGTGTGTGTGTGTGTGTGTGTGTGTGTGTGTGTGTGTGTGTGTGTGAGTGTATAAGCAATGGTTTGGTTAAATGGCAAGTGAGCCAGACCAACCCAATGAGGTGATAACAGATCAGTGGTATGTTTCCAGCTTGGGCCTAGTCCTCACTCCCTACCGTTTCAGTACTAAGGACTTTTTAAAAGGTGAACACTTGGTTTTAAGGTTAGAATCAGGGTTACGGTTAGGGTTGGGGTTAGGCAATTACCTGTGATGGTTAAGGTTATGGTCAGAGAGTGATGTTTTTAATCCTAGAGAGAAAAAAAAGGGAAAAAAGAGCTTGACAGCTGATGACATTTTGTTCCGTGTCAGCTGTCCAACAATGTAGTAGACCTCTGTAAAGAATTGGCGAACTCAAATAAAGCTTTTCTAATGTGTGTGTGGTATTGCATAACACACACAATAAATGACGTCCACAACATGCCAAAACTTTTAAAAGGGAGCAATAGAAAGCATCCTGACTGGAAATATCACAAACTGGCATGGGATATGCACGGCCCAGGACAGGAGGACTCTGCAGTGGATGATTAAAACTGTCCGGTATATCATTGGTCCCCATCTACCGAGCATCAGTGATATCAGTGAGGTGTGGTGTCTGCAGAGCCCAAAGGATATTAAAAGACCAAACACACCGCAGCAACAGCCTGTTCACCCTACTGCCGTCTGGCAAGAGATCCAGAAGAATAAATACATTTCAAAAATGTTTTTCTTGTGTAACATAATGGAACTACACCGTACATTTTGTTGTGCTGTAAAATGACAAATAAATGAATGAAACGAATTCAGCGAAAAAAATTCAGTGAAAAAAAAAATATTATTTTTGGTGGTTAGCCACCAACAATGATTCAATACTACAACAGGTACCAGGTTACTATAGCACCAAATTTACATCAAAACATGAACAGTTACAAATCAAGGTTTTACTATATTATGGGTCAAGAAAATTTGGTCAGCACACGTTTTACATGTTTATACATTTGGTTTTCATTTTCCCGGCTTGCACGCCACTGGACACTCGAATAAAGCTTGCCTTCTACGCATAGAGGCAGTAGTAGCATTATAAAATCCAGATTTAGCATTGACAACAAGCTCAGCAACTCCTGTAATTCCTTATCCATGCTTATTTACCACTGGTAGTAAGCCTGATGTTGTTTGTTTTCCTCCAGGAAAAGGTCACGTGATATGGGCATGACGAATAAGGGAAGGTCACGTGTCACTGATAAGACCCAATCAAGATGCGAATATGGATGTCTGTTTCATCGTTTTCAAAGCTCTCCATTTCTGCCCGTCCAGACTAAAAGAGATTCCAAACTAAATCAGGGAACAGCAGCGTTTCCACTAGTCGTAAAGGTAGCAGAAGTTATGCGTTTTGGAACGAAAACGTAGTAGTGTGGATGTAACTTAAATCCTTGTCTCAAGTGAAATGGACTAAACTGAAAATTTCCTACTTTATCACCGCGAGGTGTCACTCAAATGACAATACAGTCTAAATATGAATGGAAGGGTGGGTAGAGATCCAGATTACCATACAAGCTGTGACATTTCACACATCAGGCAAACTTTTCTCTTGGTCTAATTCAAAAGATGTATTAACCAATGATTATTGGATGTTGTGTTTTTTTGTTCCATCCAGCAGACCAGCGTGAGCCTGTATGCCTCGGAAAGAGAGCCCTCTGATTGGATATGCTCTTGAGTGTGCTGTTGGTTTACAGTTGGGAAGGAGCTCGGGTCCTGTATAAGTCAAAAAATGCTCATGTGATGCCAAACAATAAAAGTTCCACCAAGTGAGATACTTCCCAGCTGTAAACCTGCATGGTCTTTGACAGAAGGGAGATGCTTTCACCCCCTGATCCTCCTGTCCAATGAGCCAGCTGCCATAGGCAATAAAGAACAACGGCTCCCTCTAGTGGGCTGAGTGTTGTTGACTTTAAACCCTGAGTCCATATTTATCAGAAAATTAGGTCCCACATTGCCCACAAACTGGTCCAACTTGTTGAGAGTAGGAGCAAAATTATTTTAATGAACTCAGTTTTAAATAGGGTACTACAACAGCTTCTTTTTGTTGGCAATTATCACATAATCAGGTTCATCCGGTCTGCTCATTAGATAAATAGTATAACTACTGAGTTATAGAATATGCAGCTGTATTACACAGAGATCCACCGAACTGTCATTATCTCAGCAGCAGTCTTCATACCTGATCATCTCCACATCAAGCAACTCTGGAGAACAGCCCCGATAAATCAGCTCACCTCCTGCGTTGTCACGTGTTTGGTGCCTTTTCTTATTCTACAGGTGATGTCACATGTTTTATAAAGATTATGTACTTATTTGTACTTTATGGTATCTTAATCATCTCTTCTACGTCCTGCTTCTATGTAGTCGAGCTCTTGTTATCTTTAATGTACTGTTAAATAATGGTTTATATTTGAAGAGTGTCTAATGGCTGCCGCCTGTCACAAACAACCAGGACGAGCACGTGACTGAATGGACACGACACCAAGTACAATTCAATGTTTATTGTGGAAAGACAACAATCAGTAATGACATGCTAGAACCTTCTAAATAAAGTCCCGGCTGAAGACAGCTGACGTCACCAAGGAGACGCAGCTGGAACTGGCAGATCAGAAAAGAATCACGAGATAAATACAGGGCTCCTCACACCCACAGACAACCACTCACTTTCAAGAATGAAGCAGCAAAACAAAGTGGGATATTTTCGAATAAATACGGCCCGTCGGTGTGTACGGGCGCGGAGTTGGCGCAGACTGCGGTGTTGACGCAGAGCAGCTCTGCAGCCAGTCGGGGGCCCACCTGCAGCAGGTAGGAGCCTCCAGCAGAGCCAGAGCTTCAGCTGTCAGCTTGAGATGGTGTATATCCATTAGACACTAGCCTCTCAGCACAGGATTTGGCCATGAGAGCTTTCATGCTAGTCAACAATGCAGAGGCCAGTTTACACTGTTAAAAAGGAGAAACCTTTATTTTTTTTTATTTTTTTTAAGACCATTAAAATAAATACTATACAGAATCAATGTAAAAAAAAACTTGATACACTGTTTCTGTCTCAAAAAAGGTTAAACAATTCCGTAAAGTCATTTTGAAAAATAGCACTGACTATACACCCCAAACATGAGTTCTCCTAACCCAGACACCAAACCGCATGACAGGCATTTTAATGAGGGAGCGTTTAGAAAGAGCAATTTTTGGGGGGTGGGAATCTCAATATAATTATCTGTAGTTTGGTCCTTTCATGTCAGACGGGCCCCCCCCAACATTTGGTGAGGTAGGTTACAAAATGTCACCACCACCTTATCAAAAATCCAATATTGTTTAAAAATAAAATCTAAAATGAACAACGTCAAAAAGTTAAGAGATGAAAAGCCAACCGGGTCGTCAGGGTCAGGAGGCAAAGTCTCCACTGAACTCACCGTTGTTTTTGCCTCCAAACATCTGTGGTCACCAGTCAGTCTTCAACTGAAGGCTAATGCACAAATGACTGTACAAGTCAAGCAGTATGTACAATAGCAATTAAAAAATATATGAAACAGCAGTAAAAGGATCAAAACGGTAAACAACTCATTCATGATGGATTTTACTATACAGGTCTTTTTATTGAATATGCCCTGTGTACTCTAGTCCCAAAACCTCTGTTCTTGACATGATCAGGATGTTTGTTTAAAGGCCGTTTGAAGTACACTGAAGGTTGTTTAAATACTGATCTGGTCAAATGCAGTACTTCACTTAGATCATAGCTGAACTGCAGTCTAAACCACTCATCCATCAGTCTCCAGCAGCACCTGGTGACAATGTGCAGGTACAAATCACAGCCACATTTCACTAAAGCAGTCATTTTCTTGTTAGCATTGTGCATGTTAACATTAAATTAATAACTCTGCCAAATTGATGAGCTTTTGGTAACAGAGCTAGAAATCCTTTCAAACAGCAATCTGTTTTTCCTTTTTTAATAAATGTGCTTTTGGAAACGCGGTTATGGTTTGTACTTGTGGGACCCAGTTACAAACTCATCGTTTTATGTTAAAAGCCCTCAGTTTGCAAATCAATGTGGAAGTGTTCAAATTAATGCTTTAAGTTTGAGAGGCGAGGGATTAGCTGCAGAAGAATTTAGGTGCCAATATGGGGTAATGGACTATGGCAAGCAGATGGAGTTGGTCAGTAATTCATCCTTCAAAAGATGGCCAAAAACTGTTTCAACGGTTAGGAAGGAATAATGGCTGCATTCTTCCCCCTTAGAATGTAGAGGGTAAAGTCATGGTGGAATTTAGCAAAAAGGAAGTTCTTAGAATTCAGATTGTATAAGAAACAAGGTTTGACTTCTAAAATAAGCGGGGTGGGATGGACGAAGGGCGTGTAGGGTTCTTCTAGATAAGATCAGCCACATTCATGGGCATCTCCTCAATGCTGGTGTTGTAGAACGTCTCAATGTCCCTCAGGGTTCGCTTGTCATCCTCGGTCACCATGTTGATGGCCACTCCCTTTCTGCCGAAACGACCACCGCGACCAATCCTGACAGAAGACAAACATTCAGTTTCACTGAACAAAGAGCATCTAGTGGTGCCAAACGGCAGCAAGGAAACTTCTGTTCATGTCATACAGGATGGAAGATTGATGGGAATGTTTGAGCTTTACATATCCTGGATGTTGACATGAACAGTTTATGCGTTGATTGAGCTACCTAATAACACTGCCCCGTGACATGTCGGGAAATAGGTATTTGACTTGTTATGGAAAGAAAACCCCTGAATGAAGCAGAAACTGTTGCATGTTCTAATAAACCAAACTCTGAGGCTCCATCAGCATGTATTTTATAGGTTACAGATTAACACTGCACCACTTCAATTACACCTGAAAATTTGTCATTTGATACTTGGCACTCTGGTGTTTTTACCTGTGGATGTAATTTTCCCTGTTGGTCGGCAGGTCGTAGTTGATGACTAGAGACACCTGCTGAACATCAATACCTCTGGCCTGAGGAAGAACATGATTACCATCAGTTACATAGAACAGTCTCTTAATATTCAACATAACCTCATTGCCTAAGGGGTGTTTAAAGCAGTGCAGAACTTTTGTCTCCTTCTGGCAGTGATCCAAGAAAGCAACTCAATACAACAGTTGGTCAGAGAAAATAAACCAAGTGAGGACTTGTTCCTCATATACACAAGCTTAGTGCTTCTCTGACAACTCCTGAGTTACCTCCTGTACTCAGACAGTCAGTTTCTGGTGTGCCACAGTATGAAAAGATTTAAAACTTGGGTATAGAAATAGAGACTCACAGGCTGTGACAGGCCTTGTCTGAACTCATTTGGTTCAGGCTATAAAGAGGTCAGACAACATTTATATGTAAAAGTCCTGCACTGCAGCTTTAAGTGATAACCACATAAACCAGTCTTTAACTATTTACATGCACTGACAGGTTAGAATTGAGCAATGTACTGTGTCATGGGGGTGCATTCGTGAATTCACTCAGTGGTATCAGACTACTAAGAGCACTGTTCTAAGAGCCTCTGATATGATATATAATGTGTTCATTTTTTTTAACTCAATAGGACTGTCAAATTAACATGTAAAAAAAAAAAAAAGTACCCGTTAATTTGACGCCCTATTGAAAAACACATTTGGGAGGATAAGACTGAATATAATCTGCCAATTAGTTGTGAGTCTAGGATTTCAACCCAGCCACAGTGGAGGGCAGTTAAGTTTCTTTACCAAGGAACATTCAGTCCTTCACCAACACTGCAGATGGGAGGAGAGGGAACCTTGGACTGCACAAAATACTCACTATCAAGGCAAACCTTACATTTGTTAGATAGTATACCTTTGGTAGTAAGTCAGTGTTGATGACTGGCTGAGAAGAGGGCTAACCTCTAAACAGTGGAAAAGGCAGTTCTTTTACATACCAGCAGGTCAGTGGTAATGAGGACTCGACTGGAGCCAGAGCGGAACTCCCTCATGATCAAGTCTCTCTCTTTCTGGTCCATGTCACCGTGCTAAAAGACAAAATTGTAGGATACAAGTGGAGACAAGGCAAACTTTTAAGACAAACCTACAGCACACAATTGTATTAGTCTGATCACTATTTTATCACTGAAATGCAACCAATTTACTATTTAATTGGAGGAATCACATGGTTAAAAAGGTATCAACTACATTTATTAAAAAAAAGCAGTTAATTGTGAGATTGACTTTGGGCAGCATATCCCAAGACTTTCACCTGAGTCTTAAGCAAGATTAAAAAGCTTTTGCTCAGTTTATGTAGAAATGACAAGTGGAGGCTCTTACCAGAGCAGACACTGTGAAATCTCTGGCATGCATCTTCTCAGTGAGCCAGTCTACTTTCCTCCTTGTGTTGATGAAGATGACCGCTTGTGTGATGGTCAGAGTTTCGTACAGGTCACACAGCGTGTCCAGCTTCCATTCCTGAGGACCACCACCAGGTTATACACACAAAGCTCAATTCTGTACACAGTATGTCTTTAAATCTGGGTACATTATATACACACAAAATATATTGCAGGACATGTATTGAACTGCATTAGTTTTAGCTAGGTGCACCTAATAAACATTGGAAGCTGCAGCCAGGAAGGTTAGAATTTTCAGTTTGAATTCAAACTGAGGTGTTGATTAAACTGTAAGATTATTTTTTGGTAATATATAATGCAATATAGTTCAACAGTCCAATAAACTGCATTCTCCAAACAAATTTTAAAAAACAAATTAGTCTAGTTTGCAGATTAATTGACTGGAAAATATTTCTCCACCTCTTTCTCCACATTGATGTAGAACTGACGGATGCCCTCAAGGGTCAGCTCCTCCTTCTTTACAAGAATACGGACAGGTTCACGCATGAACTTCTTTGTAACCTCCAAAACGTCAGCTGGCATGGTGGCTGACAGTAGGACAACCTAAAAAAGATAGGGTTGGTTAAAAACTGATCGGACTCAACTTACCCCTCAAGTCAACATTTCTCAAGGTTATCTTGCAATTATGAGGTATTTTCCATCCCTTAGTGCTGGTGGTTCATTTGCACAATTATGGAAATAAAAATGCCTTTACAGATTTCAACTAAATAATCAGAAGAAAATTGAAAGCAGTTTGAAGTTTTGTCAGTGCCAGTATTGTCAAATGGCTGAAGTGTTCATTTAAGATCATTTTATTATTCTATCTGGAAGTGATTCAGTAAAACACATGTTTACGTCTTACCTGTGTGCTGCTCCCCAGTTTCAGGAAGATGTCATAGATCTGGTCCTTGAACCCTCGACTAAGCATTTCATCAGCCTCATCCAGCACGAACATTTTGATGTTCTTAGAAGCTGAAAAACAAAAAAGTAAATTAATAATCCTTAGGCTTGGTGTGATGTTTCAAAGGCTGGTCATAATACTAGATCTGGTTATTAATTTACTTATTCTGCTACAGGGACTGACCAAAGAATAAGCTCACAGGGAATGTTAGAGTGCATACCACACAATCACAATGGCCACAGTTAGATTACAGCCAAGGACCTGTGTTGCATGTTGCTGTCAACACTAATCAATGACTCCCTTTCAGAATCATGATGTGCTGTATTCAGAAGTAGTGATTTATCAAGCCCCTGTATCCCTGCTGTGTGAAGAACTCAAGCTAGCAGAACGCCAACCAGAGCAAAAACACAGCAAGGGCCTACAGAGTCAGTTGACACGCATGGGTTTCATCATTATACAGCAGTTCTTTTGGACTGCACTCAAGTGCAAGGGAGTTCAGAGTTTACAAGCTTCTCATTCATCTCCCCACTTCGTAGTCTTAGTCAAAATCCTCTGGAGGTGCAATTTTACATGGCAAATTTTTATAGCGATACAATCAATTAAAATTAATTTGAGAGACATTTCAATAAGAGTCAAACTGCTGACAGCTCAGGTCAGTTAATTTGCATGATGACTTACAGAGATTTTTGCGAGTTAACATGTCAAAGACACGGCCAGGGGTTCCCACCACAATGTGAGGGGCTTCAGCCTGCAGCTTCTGGACTTCACTGCGAATGTTGGTCCCTCCGATACAGGCATAGCAGCTGGCTCCCATGTAGTCACCCAAGGCCAGAACCACCTTCTGGATCTAACAATAAATAAAAATTGTTGATTCATGTTTTAGGCTAATAAAAACTGAATGTTCAAACAAGGCAAGTCACATGCTGCAGGTTGACTGAGGTTAAACCAATTTACCGCTTGGCAAATAAGTACACCTATGCCATTAATGAACTGTAAACTGTGTTGCCCCCTCCCCAGGGAGATATTTTTGAACCTACAACCTGTGCTTATTTTTTTTGGATAAGTCTCAAAAAAAAAAGTTTAGAAATGCATCATGTAGTAACACTCCACACTGATTCACCTTGCTCACTGGCAGCAAGTTATATGAATTGAACTGCTTGTGGTTATCTTGTGCTTCAGGATAATCATTTTCACAATACTATACACCAGCTAACAGTTGCTTATATTGGTCTGGCTGGTGCTCACCACCATGCCAAAAACAGTTTTAACCTCTGAAATAATGTAAACTCAGCCCAAACAAAATGTTGTTCATCTATAGTTGTTAGTGGTGTTATAAGTATAACATTAAAATGTTGAGGAAATAATTTTATTTTCCTCCATTCAAACAAATCAGCCTAACACAAAAAAGTATCTGTCGACTGTTTAGTTTATGTAAAGCACTTTGTATCAATAACAGCTCCATACAGGTTTTGTTAAAGTACAAATACCCCAGCAGTGCACTTCAGTACAGAAGCAAAGTAAATTTATCTAGTTGCTTTCATCTCTTAACAGAAGTTGGCGCTGTATTCAGAAGTAGTGATTTATGATCATGCCCCTGGATCCCTGCTGTGCTAAGAACTCAAGCTAGCAGAACACCAACCTGAGCATCAACACGCAGGGGTTTACAGAGTCAGCTGACACGCATGGGTTTCATCATTATACAGCAGCAAGAGCTTTTGGAAGGACATATGGATTGGAATTTGGTCTATGGTTTGCCAAATGAACGCACAGTTCATCAGTACTGAGATACTAGTGGGAGGAAGTTCGAACACAGTTGCGGTCTGATTGCTTCACTCCAGGTTTTACTAGTGTTACAGAGACTGAAAACCCACTTTATCCCGACCAGGCTAGTCTAAAAAGGTCATATGTTTCTGTGGTGACTCCAGTCAGGCTTGAACACCCTTCATAAAACAATTTCCTGAAATTAAACCTGGCCTAAGTGTAAAGCTGTTCTATGAGACACCCATTGTACAGGCCATGCATGTTGTACTGAAAGCAGCATAACTGTTGCTGCTTACCTGCAAAGAACTGAATTACATTGTCCTGGTAACCATGATCTAATGAGTTTGTGCATCCACAATTTCTCACTCTAAAGTGCTCCAAATGTTATCTGCAACTACAGAATACTCAAGACAGCAGAGTGACATCATTAACCAGCTCTTAAATAGTTTACAGGTTACCTAAATCCATGTTAACCAATATACAAAACTAAGGGTGTTTTGTATCCATATTCTTGATTCAGGGATTCTAGGAGATACAACCCTCCAAAATAGAATCCCTTTAGGAGTATTTTTTTTGGGGCAGGTTCTCATTGTTGTGTCATATTTGAATGGCTACCTACCTGTTGAGCCAGCTCCCTAGTGGGGGCCAGGACCAGAGCCTGAGTGTCTTTCAGCTCCACATCAATCTGCTGGAGGATGGAAATGGCAAAGGTGGCAGTCTTTCCAGTGCCAGACTGGGCCTGAGCAATCACATCAAAACCTAAAACAAAAACCAAGTCCTTCATACAGCAGATTCAACTACAGTAGTGAGCATAAGAAAACTCAGTTAAAATTAACACAAAAGCACATTCAGTTTATCTGCTTGTCACAACTTCATGGAGGCTTTAGAGGGAAAATTGTCACCAACAAATGGATGAGCCTTTTGGCTGAAATTTTGGGTAGGCAAGTGGACCACAGCAACTCGGTTTGACAAGTTGAATATCAGTGGACTGAAAATTCTGATTCCAGAATCTGGCATGGCCATGATGCTGTGAACTGTTTTCCTTCTGTAGTGATTTTTATCACCACTCCACTAGGAGGCAGTAATATGTCTATAATCTGGTTTTGCTACCCTAACCCATAATCATACACAGATCCCAGAACAGCTGTATGCCATGCTGTAAACTTTTACTTGACATTCAACAAATTACATGTTTTCACATCTCAGATGAGGCATTAAGGTTAATACTGAAGTCATCGGACATGTATCTGCACATACAATAAAAAGACGTAAGAGGGAATTCTTTAGTGCGCTTTACTTACCCTTGATACAAGGGACAATGGCTCTTTGCTGGATAGCGGAAGGCTTCTCAAAACCGTAGGCATAAATTCCCCTGAGCAGAGCCTCACGCAGACTCATGTCATCAAAACTGTCCACGATATTATTCCAGTTGGTCTACAGCAGGCAACAAAGCAAAACAAATTCAGACACATCCTAAAAAGTAGTGTGTAATATAGTCAAACACATAAAGACACTCACCTCAATGATCCCATCTGGCTCCATGCCCTCTGGGCCATTGTCCCTGAGAATGACAACACAATGAAGTTCTTATTATTCCTTACAAACTTACTTCTTCCACACCAGAACGGAATTCAACAGCATGACCAGGAAAAATCTTTAGGTCTGTTAAATGATTAAAAAAGGAACACCTATGTTGAAATACCAAAAAACGGTAGGACAAACAAGTTTCTGCTATCACGTTGTAATGACCGGATGAATGAATAAAAACAGCTCAGGAATAATATTAAAATTCTTTTTCGCGTGTCCTTTTCACTCATCTTTTCATACGCCTGCATAATTATTATGTAATGTCATATGCTACGTCATAAACCTGGCAAACACCGTTTAACCGGGCTGCGGGATTGACAAAGGGAAAAAAAAAAAAAAAAAAAAAAAAAAACGCTAGCGGTTTCATCCTTGTGCTTGTTAGCAACCGCATTTTCAGGAGTCCGCCATTTCTACTACATACATTCAAGATGGTCGTTTCTCCAATCTGGGCTGGGATGTCGGAAGCGAGTCGGTGAGAGGAACGGTAGCGGCCACAGCCAGCCACGTAGTTTAGAGTCAGCCAGTACACAATGACACTTCTTTTAGACTTAATATGAACAAACTGAATGGTGGGGCTTAAGACATGGTTCCGATGCAAAATGTACCATAGTAAGAATAAAGAACAGCTCGAATGGCCGTAGCCCCTTGACGCTGCCATGAGGCCCGGCTCGTCTTTATGTGGCCTACTAGGCTTGTCTAGTCAACGAAACCCCGCTAACAATACGCAACACGGACACTTACCGGGCATTGGTTTTACTACGGTAAAATATATTTTCACCTACGAAAATGTAAGCGGGAACAATCCCGACAGCGCCCAGCGGCCTACGCTACCGGCATTGTCCACCCGCCGATTAACACTACCACGACCATGTGCGCCGGTCGAAAAAAATAAGAGGAATAACGTTCTTTAAATTTACACCGCCAACTTCGTGATGGTTCTTATAGTGCGCAACAAAGCGGTATTTCCACAATAACATTACACACTTCGGTGTGATATCAGACCATTAACGAACAAATCGTCTGACATAGGAATCGAGAGGCCTACACCACGCTCTTTCACGTGCTAGCTTACCCAAAGCGCCGGTAGCCATTTAATTAGCTGCATCTACGGACCATCAGCGATGGCCGAGATTAGTGCCACCTGAAACAAACTCGTAGGCTAAAATTTATGGAAGCAAAACATAAATTAACATTTTCCAAAACCCGACATTTGAGTTCATCGTGTCGGTTTATGAAATGCGAAGCGCCGTGACTTTAGTCCGAGGCCGGCTAGCGGCAGGCCTCAACGTTACTCGAGCACAGACGTACCAACATGCGTCGCTCAATGTCTAACGGTTTCATACTAAATAGGCTTCCTTAACAAAGACAAACAAATCGACATTAACAAGTACGCCCCAATCCAATTCTGTAAAACGAAATACCCAAACGACCATAAAAAGTTTTGCTCACCTAACGTCATTGTCATATTCAGCCGACATTATTCCAAAGAAAGAAACTGCGGCAGAAATGTCTTATATACGTTGACAACACACAAAGAGGCTTTTTCATTGCAACAGACCGCCGTCATTTAGCTGTAATCCCGCCCATAAAACCTTATGATTGGCCAGTTTTCACGTCATATAAAAGTAGGCGGGCCATAATGTTTATACAAGTGTACGATTGTTTTACCGTTAGCATGCCGAGGGGGCGGAGTTTGTATTTTATAAGCAAACTGTCTGAGGCAACCAAGCTCCGCTCACACAGGATACCCCGTGGTTCACTTTCTAGGTCCATCATTCTCTGTTATGCCATTTGTCAACGCTAACAAAAGGCTGAACCGTAGGGCAGAATGTTGCTTTGCCTGTAAAACATATTTCCTTGTTATCTTTCGTGTTCTGAAAATCAAAACATGGAAAATTTTGTGTCCAGTAATGTAATCTTCACAACATCAAACTGTGGATAAGTCACACTCTGTCACGTTATCTGTAACGCATCTTAACACAATTCATGAGAGGAGCTTGGAATGTGAGTGTCAAGTATTTAAAAGAATATTCCCCAATCCATTCAACCACACTACTAACCTCATGAATGGGAATTTTTTCATATTAATTGCACTCACGGCCGGAGCCAGGATTTCAGAAATGCTGAGTTCAAAGTGTCCATAGGAAGAACTTTGCCAAAATAAAATAGGCAAAATAATGAGTTAAATCGGACACTATCCAATCAAAGAATAAGGAAAGTTATACTCGTCTTCAGTGCATTTAGGTCAGTACCAAAGTATGAAGGTTCAGTTTCCAACCCTAATTTTATTCTCTGTAAATGTTGATTCCCAGCATGAAGGTTTAAATGCTCTTTCAAAGCCTTCTCCACACTCCCACAACTACTGAATACTTTGTGTAATATTTTTGTTGGACCAACAGTAGTCACGTTTGAATATATTCATCTAAAAATACTAAAATCAGCCCATAAAATACCCACCATGTGTAGGTTATTAATTGTAGAATGTTACATAATGTAAAACCTTGTGACTGGAATGTTGCCAGTTCAATCCCCAGATCTGCAGGATAATGTGTTGGTCCACTGAACAGCCCTTGAGCAAGGCCCTTAACCCCTGTGTAGTCCTGGTATATTACACAAGAAAAATATGGCATATTATTGTAATTTTTCCAAAACATTCAGCCCTGCTAATGCTGAATTAATGTATTTGTGAGTAGTGAAAATACATTTCATTCATACTTGGTCATTATATTGAACTACAAGTTGTAGGTCACGTAACAGAGTCATCTTTGCATGCTCAGGTTTGCTTTGCTTCAACCTTCTGGTCACTGTAACAACAAAAACTATAAGAATGCAGTTAAGTTACAGACGCATACTGTTTAACTGCCACATTCACGGTTAGATTACAGTTGGGAACCTTCATGGCAGATCATCAGAGAGGGACTTTTTTCCTGTTTCTATTTCTGTTATGATGTCAAACTATCAAGATAAAGGCAAAATGTGGACATTGCGATTCTGTGATATTCTCTTTAACCATCAGCCTACCGTGGCTCCACAGAGCAAAATTGAACTACTTTACATATTGTTGGGTAGTTTAAACAATAAGAATACATCTTATTTCAGAAGCCCATCATGTGTTTTTTTATGTTAAAATCTTAGTTTGCAAAAACATTTACCTACAGCTGTCTGGTAAATATAGCGAGGAAAAAGTAAAACAAAAAATATACTCAGGATAACATGTAGATCATTTCAGCATACGCAGCTGATCCCGTGCAGTAGCACTGATAAAATGCACAATCACTTGTTTGCCCCGTATTTTTATTTTTAGCAACCATAATGCATTGTAGAAGATATATAAAACTGTCAACTCTGTTGCATCAACTCGTTTGAAAAAAAAAAAAAAATCAAAAACACACAGCTATCAACAAATTTGTCTTTCGTTATAAAAAGAAGAGGAGGGTACTGTAACTCTATTGTGGACATACTGGATCTGTTGTGTAGCAGTTGTGGTCCTCACCAGAATGGCTTTCAAACTTTCAAAGAAATACTAACCAGAGGATCTCTTTTGTACTTACTCGAAAAATAACACAAATTAGTAGTCCTCCTTTTAACACCATTTGTTTAAAGCAATAAGCATATCAACACATTTACTGACAGAGATAAAACACAGAAAAAGATAAATGCAATGTAAAGATACCCCTTCTTTGGGCTAATATGTAATTCTGGCTTGTTTGGGCGTTGATCTACAGATGCAGATCCAGTCTCCCACATGAATGTGTTCTATTTGTATTACTGGGAAGAGTGACGTAGTCAGAGGAAGCTTCCGGCACAGGGGTCAATGTGTGCTGTGTTCCAAGGATGTGGTGTAAATTCTGATTTGCCTCAGTAAAAATCGCACTACAATGGCGTCCCATACACTGGAACTGCATTTTTCTGACGTCAACATGGCAGCCTCAACTGTGCATTTTAAGTTCCATTTTCAGCATCATTTTAAATCCATCTTAACATCTAGTAGGAAATTGTTAAACAAATATTGTACATTGGAAATGTCACGTCGCACAACAGTAGCAAACATTATGTGCTGACTAGATAGATAGCATCGTCTACATAACATTGGCTGTAACGTGGGGGAGTGTATTATATATTGAGTGTTTTTCCTTGATTTTTAAAGTTGTCAGCTGAGAGTTTCACACTTGTGACATCTGGAATTAAACACAACATACTAAATGGACTGGGTGGATGGAAGGCATGAAAATCCACTGGTACTTTTTAACCACAAGCTTACAAAGACTGGTTCAAATCATGTTGCTGTCTGACCACGCCACCTCTGCACTCAGTGTTCAGGCATGTTACATCAAAGTAGTAGTCAGGTTTGACTAACTGTGGTCCAACCCTTCATCTAGACTGGATTCTTTAGATATCTTCATGATCTTCTTCATGCTCCCATTCAGACTGAAAAACACAAGTGGACTACGATAGGATGGGAGATTAACACATTCCCAAAACGGAAGCTGGTCTTGGCCTCTGTCAACCACAAAGGAATAACCATGACGTGGAAATTAAATCAGAGTTTTCAAAGGGTGGAAAGAGGGAAGCAAAGAGAGACAAAATTCAAAGTGAAACAATGACATCACCTACAACAGAAGCACTTTCTCTGGATGTTGACAGAGAAAAACAAAGTTTTTGAAAAGTTTCTCTTTTTCAGTCAGTCATTTGCTCCCCTTGTCCTCTTCTTGTTATATCATTGTCCCGTCATCTTGTCAGGGACGGGGGGTGGGAGCAGGTGGAGATGGCGGGCTGGGGTAGGGGAGGTGGGTCACAGGGTGAGCTTGCAGTGGCACAGTTCTTTGTACATTTGCCTCCTCAGTCGGGGCATATCCTGCTGGCCGAAGTCGAATGGCTGCCCTAGTGCAAGACACTTGCAATACTGTAGGAAGGGTGGGGGGAAACAAGGAGGACGAAAAAAAAAAAACAAGTTATTGTCGTTTGCTATGCTGCATTCACATTACACTGTCTGGTCTGTGTTCCTCGGTGCGGAGCGACCAGCTTTATAGATGCTCTGCATGCATTCTAAAGGCAGCCGTACATACAACATAAAAAGTAATCGCAGTAGAAACGTGGCACTCCCTTAGGATTGGACAGCCTACTTCCCCAAGTAGGCACATCTGGGTCGGTTGAGTTAGCTAAACACACCACATGATGTAGGGCAAGTGCTGACGGTCTCAAAGCCATAGCCTAGGTGGTCTTTCTAAGGATCCCACAGTGAATGGACTGGTTTGTGTGGGTGATGATTGTGCAGCCCCTACAAAGCTAAAACCACCAGATTTCACATTTATCTGCATGTGGACGTGGGCTAAGACCTGAGAGACTCACCTGTAGCACAAAAGCCCCACAGTCACTGTCGTTGTTTTGACGGCCCACATTCTGCAACATACAATTAACAATACATTAGCACAATTGTTGAAATGCACAACAGTAATGTATGTATGTCTTGCAGCAACAGCAACCCACTTTCCCCAGTTTCATTCTTTATGAGGGCTTTGTGAAAAGAGTAAGCTTCATCTGTGTCAAAGTAAAAAAACTAAAACAAACAAGGCATCTCACCATTTTGAAAAAGCCTTTCCATCCCGTCAAAAAGTCTTGTTGGTCTTTTTTGATGGCCTCCGCTTGCAGATACTTAAAAATGTGCTGAAAAAAAAACAACAAAAGAATCAATGAAAAGACTGAAGCTCAATCTAAAAGTACCTATTATGATTAGAAATCATGACAATCAAATAGATTAAACTGAAGATCACTCTAATGTACTAAGTAATATTAAGCTGTTGCAAGGAGCAGTTCCTTGTTAAAACTAACATACTGTTATCTACAACACAAAGATAGAACCTGATACCCACAGCGTGGTGCACATCTGGTATCCTAATGATGAAATGTTAAATCAAGGGGGTGATTGTCCTTGTTAACTAAACTCATCGTTCAGGGCATTTCCACAGTGCAGAGCTATAGGAGGTTGCCCATAATAGACTACACATTCCCCAGCCCATTAGCCTGCACATCAGATCAATTCTATGAAGGCTGTCTACAGCCTGGACAGAAAGCTTACCTCTAACTCAGATCACAACTGAGGCTCTCTAATGTCCTTCACAGTTTTCTCTGTCTCTGATAGTGTGAGGGCCTGGTGTTGCTGTCCAGTCCTACCTTTGGGCAGCGTCTGTTGAGGGTCCGCTGGGAGTCAAAGTAAGTGATGGCTCGTCGAGGAATGTCAACACTGACCAGGGACCAATGGACTTCCAGGTGGATGGGAATCAACAAGAGATCCTTCTGAAAGATGTCAACCTGATAGAAGGAGAGTATGGTGAGAAGATCGGAGGAGACAAAGTAGTAAAAGGGGAGATAACAATGTAAATTACATTTCTTCTGCTATACTTCAGGACATTGGTATGTTTGTTAAACTAATTACGGGCTGCCTCCTATTTGAAAGAATAGAGTAAGTGGAGTCAGCACTGTTCCACGTGGTTTTAAGCAGCCATTAACCATGCAGCATGAGAAAGAGCTAGTAAAAGCTTAGTCAGTGTGGCTATGGTAGAGGGAGACAGTGTGGGTGCGCTCACCATCATAGTGGAGTCCGCAAATGTTCAGCGCAAGCTACAGCTCCCCATGAGCTCAACAGAGGTTAATTTCCAGCTAAATATTTACCAGCAGCTGAATTCAGTCACAATACAGGTTAACCCCCAGGTCAGCTCATTCCTGGAGCTGTAGTGAGATTACTATGCTTCTCCACCAAACGCTGGATATGAAGCAGGTCGTTTCACACGCAGCAGCTTTTCAAATTCTGCCTCGAATCTTATTTAAAAAATATTTACTGTTTTTATTTCACTCAGTATTACACCTAAATCACAGTAATTCTACAGTGCTGAAAGGGCGTAGGGCTTTCACCACATATTTTGTCACCTCAATACAGTGGAAATAATATTAATTCTACTTTATCATTTAGCAAATATCAGCTACATGCAAGTTCTTACTTAACAATTAAGGATAAATATTTAAGCAAGGGACATGTCCTTCCCTCCTTGTCATGAATGCCTCCTGCACATATTGCATTTCTCAGTTTCATTGACTTTAATGAAGTGTTTCATTTCAATTACTATGGAAGGTTTAAGTTAAATCCACCATGTTCAGTCAGTGAGTCTTCTTAATAACTGTGTCGTATCTGTCACCAGTTTTCTTCTTTGCACATGCCCATACTGTCAGAAAGAGCTGAAGAGACTAAGAGAGATTGTGAATGAAGGATTGAAGGGACGTGCTGGATGCAGAGCTTAGTGAATCCAGGAATTTTAATAATTTAGAACCAAATCCAAAATGGAACCGGCTATCTGAACTCAACTCTATACACATGCATGTGAAACAATGTCACTCTAATGTTAAAATAACACTCCATACCTACAACATCCCGAAATAACAAAAGCTATAAAAAGGTTTTTCTAAAAAGAAGTATAAATGTTACTAAGAATGATTATCCATGATTTTCTGTTTATAGTTTAGTACAAGGAATTAATAGGAGGTACACCATGAGGATAGAGAATCTGGAGCTAAGGTGTGTTTAATTAGATATTTTTTCATTAAAGCGTACCAAGGTAAAATTGGATGCATCAATAAGAGATAACCAGTCTGAGAAGGCTGAAATGCAAACTGAAAATTCTATTTTTATAAACAGAAAACAATTTGAGGCACTTTAAGCAAAATACGAACAAATAAAAAAGAAAAACTATCAACTGATAACAGATTTAAATGCTTAGGAAAAGAGGGGGGTCTCAGTTAGTAGGGATGGGGCACTCTTCTTTGTTTGTAGCTCCACTCTGGGATTTAAAATGACAAGATGGCTACATACAGCTGAAGTCAGAAGTTTACATATACTTAGGTTGAAATCATTAAAACTCATTTTTTAAGTTATTATTTCACTTATAATTCAACATATCACAATTCCAGTGGATCAGAAGTGGACTGCCTTTAAACAGCTTAGCCAGAAAATGATGTCATGGCTTCTGACAAGCTAAATTACAACATTTGAGTCAAGTGGAGGTTTACTTGTGGATGTTTTTAAAGGCCGACTGTCAAGCTCAGTGCTTCTTTGCTTGACATCATGGGGAAATCAAAAGAAATCAGCCAAGACAATTGTGGACATCAACAAGTCCTTTCATCCTTGGGATCAATTTCCAAACACCTGAAGGTACCACGTTCTCTAGCAGAACCTGAACTTGTCTTGCAGAAACTAAACTTGAAGAAAATTCTGCCTAACAACTTAACTGAAAAACAGTTCAAAGGGTGGGAAGGTTTTGACACCCGCTTACATTTTTTGTCCACCGTTTGACTCCTTCATAGCCTTTTGTCCTTAGCTTATCATAAAAGAAGCTGTTGAAAAAGTGAACCTGAGAAAGAGAACAGAGAAAAGTTAAAATCAAGGTAGACAACGAGAGACGAGAAAGAAAACAGTTCAGTCATGAGGAGTGATGCTTGAAGTATTCACTTTACCATATGTGACAAAATATGTCATCATCATGTCTACTGGTAAGCATTTTGAAATAAAAAGGTAAACAATATTTTCTCTTGAAATAACCAGAATTTAGTAGTCCTTTTCAATTCCAGTTTACATGAACACGACATTAAAGAATCACAAAGTATGTTACTACTTACTGTAGTTGTAATGAAATGTAGTCTATATTGTTGAATGAGTTAAATTCGAGTTTTCTTACAACAGACATTAGAACATGTTAAAAACATGGCACATCACAGTTCACAGATGAGACACACAGGCCCGACTTGGCCGGGCTTTCTGATAACTTGTTTTGGGTGTTTAATATTGGCTCAAAAAAAGCCATTGTTTCTTCATGATTGTAAAATCTACCTTCTGACTGACTCTACACTGACACAAGCAGAGTCACGTGTCACAGTAATTATCTCCGATATGTGCCTCACTCCTTTTCCACCCACTCTCCTCATTGTGTTTCACATTTATTATTCTAGAAATGTATACAAAAATGATCCATGTAAATGCAACCAAACACAAATGGGTTGTATCAAGTCAAGTCAATTTTATTTGTATAGCGCCAAATCATAACAAAAGTTATCTCAAGACGCTTTCACATAGAGTAGGTCTAGACCATACTCTCTAATATTATTTACAGAGACCCAACAGTTCCCACCACGAGCAAGCACTTGGCGACAGTGGCGAGGAAAAACTACCTTTTAACAGGTAGAAACCTTGAGCAGAACCAGGCTCTGGGTGGGCGGCCATCTGCATTGACCGATTAACATGTAGCCTATGAAATCACACACTCAATATCTAAAGAAAGAAATAAACAGGGTATCTGAATCCACAATCCAGCATTTCTTTCATTTTCACAATTGATGATAAGTGGAGATGGAGAGGTGCCGGGTGAGGGCAAAGTGTTTGTGGCAACACAGCGGTGTCTCCAGTGCATTCCGTACGTAGATTCTAACAAATCTAGCAATGCCCTGTTTTGCTATCCTATAATGATGTTTATTTTATCAGTTACTGTTGAAAGTTGCTATTCCAGGTCAACATTGGGGAGAGGCGAGCCAGATTTATTAGAATATGCCACCTGAAGCATTCCGGCATGATCATCCCTTGGCATTTCCCGGGACAGAGTGTGTGCGACATACACCCCCTCAGTTCACTACTTTACCACCTATGTCCCTGATTTCCCCAGTCTCCAAAATGTTTGTAAGCCTGGGTCACCTTTCAAAACCTGATTTGTGCATGCGCAACAGTTATAAATGAGGATCCTGGAGCTCAGAAACTGCCTACAGACCCCAAAACTTCAACTGACCCCGTGGTGGAACTATAATAGCTTTTTAACTTTTGACCTATAACGGTATGCAGTAAGAAAAAAAATGCCCTGGATTCTGAAATTTTGAAATATATCCAAAATTGAGGCTGCAGTGACAATAAATCCAATATGTACAGTACAAACAGCATTTCAACTTTTTTATTTCCTTACCTTCTCTGGCACAGAGTCCATGACCAGGTCACCATACATGTTCATCACCTAAATAAAACAATGAAAACAAAAGAATATGCCATATGTAAAGACACGACTTGAAAAAAAACCCAGTAACTTTTCTGATCAGTGAGCAGCAATTACAAAAGGTGGTATTTAACCCATTTAATCAATTTATTGGTTCAAAAGAACATCTCTGCCACTTGAGATTCTTTCTTGTATTTGCAGGCACTGAATACATTTGACAAGAGGATGAGGAGCTGCTGCTGTGGCCTGGCACTTGCCATTTGTGTGTTTCGATGTGTCAGAACACAGTGTAGAGCAGCTGCTTTTTGCTGCTGTCTGCCTCACAGAGTTCAACTACTTAATTTTCTAGGCAGACCAGAAAGAGGAATTGAGGACGCATTCTTTAGAGAAGTGAGCCATGCTTCCCTGAACAGTCATCTGAAGCTGGCCAGATAGCTTCAGAAGATCTGCAGAGACCTTTGATGGTTTGGAGTTTGCACATGCCCATATACATTACGCACTGTCAAAATAATAAGGGCGCACACTACTGCCGGTGCAGCAGTGTTAAGTCTTAGTCCTGGTTCCTGAGTCCTGGTATTGTGTATTCAGTCTTTTCATTGATTCCTGTGTATTCCTGTGGACTCCACCTGATGGAACTGAGCCATTGTTAACAAATTTTGTTTCACCTGCTATGACAAGTCAGAATGCGATCTGATGTGTTCAGGCCATAGTGTTAAAAGTGTATGCAGTTGTACCTGGTCATTGAGCCAGTTCTGTCCATACAGAGTGCCCAGGTCATCCATGGTCAGAACATGGCGTTTGTAGTTGACCCTGAATGTTTTAGCCAGGACTGATCCCGATGAACGCTGGAAAGACTGTATTAGGTGCTGGACCACTGCTTTCCTAATGAAGAACAAATGAAATACATGACGTATTAGAAAGTTATTTACTTATTTAATTTACCCATCACTCCAGGAGTAATAAAACACCCCACACAACTTTTATCAACCCTCTGAATCCCCTAATGAATGTCATAAATTATTAGATGGAACGTACAATTCTACAGCCTATTAACCTACAATCTAATAGTGTCAAATGACAAGGCGTTAGGTTGTAATTTTCATGTAACTCTTATTGGCTCACATGCTGGATGTCAAAAAAAAAGTCTAGATAATCCCACTGTATGTATTCGGCATGCATGAAAGGTTAGGAGGACTGATTTTAGCCCTTGCCTTGTACTATGACTGGACAAAATAAATAAACATTTGAAGATTATCCTGTACAGCTTAACATTGGCTCATTCACATTATTCCCTGAAACCCAAGTCTTATCAAGAACCAAATGGACAGTTGGAAATTATTACCTCAGGGTGGCAGTAGAGTCAGGGTCATGAAAATGATCAGAATTCATCATCTAAAGACAATCACTGTCCATACAAAGTTTTAAGGCAACTGTTTAACAATGTTCAGGATAGAGTTTCAAAAATGCCAGATACTGGGGGAAAGTATATACATTTTATAAAAATTAGATTTTATAGTTTCTTAGCTCATATCTAAAGGGTGTGCTTTCTTTGAGTCTTCTTGCAACACTGCCACCACAGAAAAAAAGCATATTTTGTCAGCTTTAAAATTCCTTCTTTTTCCCATTCAAGACCTCCAGTCGGTGTAGCAGACAGAAACAGTGCTCCTATTACTGTTCTTTTTTTCTTCTTTTGTAATTTCTGGATGCTTTGAGCATCAGGTAAACCGTCTCTTTACTGGTGTGGAAGCTCACGCTGACATCTACTGCTAAGGGTTTTTCATTTTAGAGGTGAATTTGCTGAGACTTTTATTTATTTATTTTTTATTTAACTTTATTAATCACACAAGTGTGAAATTATTTCTCCGCATTTAACCCATCCAGTGGCACCTGTACGAACACACACATGCACATGCACAGGGTCACACAAATAGACAGGTGCCATATTCACACTGGAGTGGTGGGCAGCAGTTCACAGCGCCCGGGGAGCAATTGGGGGTGCGGTGCCTTGCTCAAGGGCACCTCGGCCGTGGCAAATACCCCACCCCACCAGCTGTCAGTCCACCAAGAGCAGGGATCGAACCTCCAACCTTGGGTTATTGGACGACCCTGCTCTACCACTGAGCCACGCCCTCAAGAGTTTGTAATGATACCCTCCGAAGTAACGTTATGCCACGGAGACACAGGCCTGAACTAGGGCGTGACAAAATACTGTAATAGAAGGTTAAATAATATGTTTGCAATAGCATCTTTATAATACTGTCTTCAATGATTTGAGTCAAGTTTATCCATTCTTCATAAAACTACACACAGGATAAGAATTTTTAGTGATAACAAAATAACACTTAAATAAAAGCGCTAAATTAACTGCTTTTCTTCAAGCAAACACTTAATACATCAACCCTAAACCCCCTTTCAACCCAACTTGGTCGATGCAGATGGCCGCCCACCCAGAGCCCGGTTTTGCTCGAGGTTTCTACCTGTTAAAAGGGAGTTTTTCCTCGCCACTGTCGCCAAGCACTTGCTCATGGTTGGTCTCTCTAAATAATATTTTAAAGAGTATGGTCTAGACCTATTCTATGTGAAAAGCGTCTTGAGATAACTTTTGTTATACAAATAAAATTGACTTGACTTAAACCCAAGTACTGTAAGCCACTGTAACAGCCCCAAGCTAACCTGAATGTAACAAGATATTTGTTTTGTTTAGTCACATACAGCATATCATGAGTTGTACAACATCAGGAGAGAATGGAGAGAGATCTCAACAACATCAACACCAAATATATGTAGCATCCCCAACCAGCCTGGACCCTCACCACATGCCACAAACAAAAACGATCTCCTTACTCATGAGTGTTTTAGCACTGTTTCAGAAATAATCTGCATCCATAATAACCTCACCAAAAACTGCCGCTCCACTTAGGGCTGATAACGCTGCTGAACACGGGAATTGTAAATCGCCCGAACAGCTGCTGGAATAAACAAGGTCAGCAACACCTGTAATTCATTATCCATGTTGAATTAACCACTGGTTTTGTTTTTCCATTAGTATCTTTCTGGAAAAGGGTCAAGTGATAGGGGCGTGGCGAATCAGGGAATGTGGAGCAGGTTTTAAGTTCCTGGGAATCAATATCAAATAGAATCTGTCATGGTCATCTCACATCTCCACCTCTGAAAGCTTAAGAAGGCAGGTGATTAAAAGACAACAGAACATCACTGGTGCCCATCTACCGAGCATCAGTGATATCAGTGAGGTGAGGAGCCTGCAGAGCCCAAAGGATATTAAAAGACCAAACACACCCCAGCAACAGCCTGTTCACCCCGCTGTCATCTGGCAAGAGATATAGAAGTATCTGCTGTCATACCTCCAGACTATAGAGCAGCTTCTTTCCTCAGGTTATAAGACTCCTTAACTCATCATCCTCAACCTACCACCATAAATAATATTTTTTTTGTGTAGCATGAAGGGACTACAACTTGCATTTTATTGTGCAACCCCGTGTTATAGAATCATTAAAAACAGAACGCATTAATTAATCCATAATGACATTCTTAGCAGCACAATTCAAAAACCTTGGTAAATCATTTTATCCTACCAAACCTCTACTACTTAATCACCATATCACCACAAATGGAAGAAGTGACCAAACACTGTCTGACCTGTGTGGCTGTGAGAAGCTCTCACTGAAGATGTCCTGAAGCTTTTCTACAATGTCCTCCACATGGATGGGGATCAAACTGCCATACTGCTGTAGAGACTCTTCAAGTATACCTAGAGACAGAAGAAAGACATTATAATAGAATCATCATCTTCAAAAGCATACTATGGTGTCCATTCAAGAAGACCAACTCTTTAATTTTAACATTCTTAAATAACTTACATTATTGGCGTGTAATTAAAGCATCTAGTAAAGAGTTGCAGTTGATGTGAATCCACAACAAAAATGAATTACTTGTTGCTTGGCTGAACATTCACACTCAATTAATTAATTAATTAAGAAAACAAGCGAACAAATGGGACCAAAAACAGCTGGCACGGCAAACGAAATGGTGCTGTTTGTCAACCTACTGTTTTTGGTATTACAGAGTGAATGAAAAAGGTATGAGAAATTATCTGAAAATGCTATATGGACTAAATCCTGTTCAACAATTTGACCTTCTGTGAGCAGCAGCTTTAAATGTATCTTTGATCCTTACCAGTCACACAACTCATGTGCTCTTCAGTAAGGGCCAGCTCTACTGGTTTGACCTCCATTTCCCGTCTCCCTCTGTCCTCTTGCTTGTCTGGAGAGCAGCCGTTTATCTGTTTATCTTCCAGAGAAAAGGAAAAAAATTACACACACATTTTCTTATCTACAGATTTATCAGACTTAGCCTTGGGGGGGGGGGGGGGGGGGTATGAATGAGGAGTTTGCCATTGTTGTACTTTCACTAGGATCACTTAAACAAATTTTAAAGGTTCAGTCTGGTGGCATTCTATATTTTTCTAATATTTCTTATGTACAGAACCAAACCAAAAAAGAACGTATCCCACTATCAAGTACTGTGTGTGTGTGTGTGTGTGTGTGTGTGTGTGTGTGTATCCAAAGCATAATATATCTTATTCCTCTGTGCCATAGAGCTCCACTGTTATCCAAAAAGTACTGAAAACACATCACTGAGCCACACTTTTGCAATGGATGACATGTTCCTCCATTACCATCCCACATACACCTTTCAGCTGCTGGAAAATATAAATTTCTGAGCTGTGCTTACAGGTTTACATCTTCAGTAGTGGTGGTGGTGCGCATCAACAAAAAAGCAGTTGTCGAATAACTTCAAAAGGTTGTCTTATGGTCTAAAAACATTGGTAGCAGAGGATGGTTAGCAACTACAGAGTCCCGCCAACCTTTGCTGAAGGGAAGCCATCCGAAAGTTGGAAGAACAAAGTCACAATTTGGACTTGCGTTACTGAACTTGAGAGTAGTAAGCAAGTGTTTGCTGTGGTTTAGGTACTTTTGGAAGAACAAGAAAAACGGCAATGGAAGTACCGGTACATCCTTTGAAAAAGTACATTGACATGAACACTTTACTGGTGAAACTTGATGATTAGTTAAGCCCAAACCTATGAGGCTTACTCAAGCTTCAACTGGATCATGAGAGACTGTTGTATATCCATGGCGGAATATATAATCTATTACTAGATACAAGGTGGAACTCCTCAACTTAGCATCAAGCATGAAAAATGCAACTGTGCAGACTATGTATGAAGTAAAGAGAATAATGTGCAAATTTAAGTGCAAGAAGGTAGTTTTGAACTTCTAACACTTGAGCAGAGACAGCGCTCTGAGGATGACTGTATCTAGTGATGCCTCATTTAGAAGTCTGATGGAATTGATAATGCTATCTTTCTGGCTACACTCTTCTGTGATTCTCTGACCTGACAACTGGTGATGCTGAACATGCTACACCAATAACCTGTGTCACAGACGATCATTAACATGGTTGCTGTTGTTGGGCATTAAAAGTGTTGTGAACATGGCCGTCACCAAAAAAACTGTTGAAAACCTCAAAAGTTTGTCCTCTTGTTGAATAGCATAGAAGACAGAAAAAAAAACATATCGTTGGTTTTTGCCCTTTCATGTGATTTGTTGATAATAAGAAACATAGAACTGTGCCATTTTAATATAGTGTGTCCACATCAACTACCCTTCTATAGAAGTAAATGTAGTGTATGTCAGTACCTCTCTCAGACTCTGTGAACCTCTCATCGTTGCTTTCCTCCTCTCCATCTGTGTATGGTGATCGCTGATACCTTCTTATCCTCCTTTGCTTGCCGTACAGACTGTACCTTTGGCCTCTCCGGCTCCACCGGTGCCCTTGTGAGCATACCCACTGGGCCCTCTGGCGCCAACTCTTCCAGTGCTGGGTGAGCCGAAATCCAAGGCCTCCATGGGATCGTAAACGCTGCCAGCGCCTGAGCCTCCTCAGAGCCCTGTACCTGCTGAGGTGGGACCTGAACAAGTCCCCTGCTTCAGCCTGGGAGACAGTATCCTCTACAATGACATCACCACCTTCTTCTGCCTTCCGTTGTGGTCCATAATGTTGGTGTTGTTGTGAATAAGTGTGCTGGGTGGACTGGGAGGCAAAGTCTGGGATCTCCCACTCTACCTCCGCCTGGTCTCCTTCTTCTTCCAGCTCCTCCTCTTCTTCTTCTTCCTCCTCACTGTTGTCCCAACCCTTCCCCGCAAACTTGCCTTTGTCCCCGCCATCCAGATTGTTTTCTTCATCCTCATCACCTATTGCCTCAATCCTACCCATCCCATCTTCCTCCTCCTCCTCCTCCTCCTCCTCCGCGTCTACATATTCGCCTGTCCACACCTTCTCTTTCTGCCCCAGTCTGAGGTGCATGGGGCTGGGTACACTGTGGCCTGACACTGGGACTATGAGGTGGTCTCCAGGAATCCCACCTAAGCACAAACATGAGCAGTGATTAACAGGGTTTTCACTTAAACCAAATACTACTGGAGTTAATTTCACTTAACATATGTACTGTGTTTAGTTAAGATAGAATTGAACAGACTGTTGGGCTTTCACATCACAAAGCAGATAGTTCATGGATAAAATGCTAACAGCAAATCATCATAAACAATACATATATCAATCATACAAATAAATAATCAATTATCAAAATAATTGCAGATCATGGTTCTGTCGATTATTAAATTATTAATTGATTGATCATTTCAGTTCCACATTTAAATTAGATTAGGTTTGAAAAGAATCATATTCAATAAGCAGATTCCATAGTGGATTTAGATTTGATTACATTTTATTAAACCCCAACCCTATACTGATTATATTCCATATCATTTTAACTGAGCACAGTGGGTGTGTCAGCATTATTTGCCATCTACAATTAGAATTTTCTATATTCATTCCAGTTAAGATAATTGTACTTTAAGTCACTGAAGTCTATGGTAAAACTATAGAAT
Organism: Lateolabrax maculatus; assembly: GCA_031216445.1. NCBI lineage: Eukaryota > Metazoa > Chordata > Actinopteri > Acropomatiformes > Lateolabracidae > Lateolabrax > Lateolabrax maculatus. Next base: position 18,288,641 of record CM062207.1, read on the forward strand.
AGAAAGGCAAGAAAATGATGTGCATTTACATCTCAGTCATTGCTTTTTTAATGTCCCATGCCTTGCTCTTCTGTGCTCTTTGTTTACCTGACTGTTTCTTCATGCAAGTTATTTTTCAAGCATGCCAAACAAGCAATTTCATGGCATCATCTTGGGCATTTTACAATTTTTTATACCAAATGATTTATCAATTAATAATGAAAAGAATCATTAGCTGCAGCCTTAAACTGCTGATATGATAGTTTCTGGACTCTCTGGGTGTCTTTTCCTACAATGCTAGTAAAGTGGTGCCAGAATTCTTCATGTGGTAACTTTCGACCAGGCTCATCACATTAGCACCGACAGCATCATTCATAATAACGTATGCCTAACTAGAATGTAAACATGTTATTAACCAGAAGTAAATTGCCTACCTCCTCCTGTGTCGTCCTGCCCCACAGCAGTCAGACCCAGGTCTCCCTGCCAGCGGTTCTGGGCCAGGCTACCGCCACTGTCTCGCATTATCCACGGACAACCCACAACCTGCGCCAGCTCGTCACCTACACACAGCAAACACAGTCTAGAGTGGGGCTGTAACAAACAGTCAGCTCACAAATGGCCTTACCAAATTCTGTTGTAAGTTTGGAAATGGGTCTAAGGTGTCACACAGCACCTGCTTGCTGTCACAGCAAGGTCAGCCAGGAAGACATAGTGAAGAGCACCTCAGACCAGAGCAAACTACTTTACTTTCTATAGTACAGAGAGAGGGAGAACATCACTTTGAAAACAGCTGCTCCGAGGTGCGCCTCTCTTACTCCACATTCACAATTTCTAAGGTTTAGTTAAACCATATTTCTCCTTCAACATAGGTATCACCACATCCTTAATTTCACAAGATATAACTTCATAAAACATGGCCGGATGAAAGTCATTTAAATTTGGATTCATTGTGAACCCTAATATTTTACTTTAAGTCAACTGCATCTTCAAATCGATTTTGTAATGTGAACGATGTCTACTGTATGTCAAGAATGCCAAACTGTTTGCCCAGGGCATAGCTAACCTTTCAATTAAAAATGTCCACAGAAATATCCTAAACGAGTAAGCGAGTGTCCAGCAAAGAATAAGCAGAGAAGAGTGGAGCGGTATAGTGTGACAACATTTAAGTGTTAAGTGTCAAGACAGAATAACAATTGTGATACGATCAAAGTCCCTTTAAAGATCCAACCGTGCTGGATATCTGGTAGCAACGTAACTGACTCACACTGAACAGTGCATTTGGTATACAAAACACATCTCACTAAACGTATGTTTGAGAACTAGCGGGAAATGCTCCCACTATTGTGTGAATATACAACAGACAGTAATATTGACCTGCAACCTTCCAATGGAGCATTGATATGTGTTAATTCACAGAACCATGGGGTTGCTATAATGGGAATCGAAGCCCTCTGATCTTACTAGCTAACAAGGATAAGAGATTTCAGTTGTTTAGCAAGCCACGAGTTTGATTCCATTCCCCAGTCTTCATCCAGAATGGATACTCCTGTCCTCTGACTGCAGAAAAAGAAGTGCTGCGTTAACACCGGGACGCCTTTTACCATGTGCACCTGGCCGGACAGCGGATATGTAGTGTAGCTTGCCAGCTAGACAGAGTGGATTTACTGCTCCAACGCAGAGATACGAGAATAACTGAGCTGCTGGGTGAATTCGCATTTATAATAATGAATGATTTGATGTGGCCTGTGCAGGAGAAATTCTTTGAGAAAAGCTGCTCCAACTATGAGAACAAGTCTTTCCGGTGCAGGAAATAGTCCTTACCGAGGCTAGCTTGTGTGCATTAAGCGCAGCATTAGCAGCATCATCGTCATCGTTTCACCCACCTAGTCCTAAATAAAATTCACTTTAATTGCAAACCCTGGTTTTTATGTAACTATAGGTAGCTGAAGCCGCTCCTCCAACATTAAGAACTATCTGAAATAACCAGTGTTCAATAGTCCGTTGTCTGTCCGTGCTAAAATATTAGCTAGTTAGCCATGTTGTCGTTAGCTAGCTAAGCGGTAGGTAGGCAGATACCATGTTAGCAACAACAACATAAAACGCCCGGTGTTCTGTACTCCTTACACAATTAGGCACTGCAATAAGAATGCTTACCGTTAACCTGCAGATTTATATGAATGTGTGTCCAGCTGTTTCCGACTGAAAGTTGGGCGTGTTTAATTTGGTATGGGTATCGAACCAAAACAAATGCTAAGTGATGTTAAACCTCATTCAATGAAGTCAGGTGTGGAGCAGCCAGATGACACCTCCGTGTGAACTTGGATTTCTTTAAGGTTTCCGGTTCAGAGAAACCCGCAAATACTATACAGGAACGGTGGATTAAAGTCAACGATGTACGTTAAATCGACCGGAAAAATCTATTTTACACGGTCTTTACGAGGGATGCACTGAGCCGGATCACTGCAGATTTTTCGCTCTCATGTCCACTACAACAAATCAGTCGCGCAGCAATGGCGTCATATGAAGTGTGTTTTTAGGTTTTTAAGGATAGCCTTTCATTTTTGAGCCAACGTATATTGGAAAAAACAAAGATTTAGATCTTATGGATGAATTTATTGGATACTCAGGTTTTGTTAATTTATCCATTGAATTTTCTTTTTTTTTTTACATTTCTTTTGTAGTCCCTAAAAATATTTGGATTTGGTAATGAGTTCATTAAAGTTCTATGTTTTACAAAGAAATCAAAAGTGCTACCAATCTCAAACACTACCAAAAGATTCAATGCTGATCAAATAGTTAATTTGCTTTTTTGGGCTGCAAGAAGGCTAGTTGTTTCTAATTTTTAGTCATTATGCTAACATAAGATAAAGAGTGCTGTTGATCTCACCTGATTCTGCAAGACACACTCGATGAATCAGTGGTGCACCAGATAATTGGTGCTTATCACATTGTTAAACTCAAATGATAAACTGAAAACTTCTCTATAAATGACAATCTCTATTGTGTAATAGAGATTGTATCATTAGAGAAGTTTTCAGTCAAGATTTATGAAAAATCTGCACATTTCCGGTTTATTTTCGCCTCGTTTTAGATTAACTGGATTACTCTCATTTTGTTAATGAATTGGCCTTTGTCTTGTTCCTTGACTTTAATAAGGCCTCTGATACTTTCAGAGAGACTTTAAATCATGAGACTCTTCATTAGGTCTATTTTGGTTTCGGTCACACCTTCAGAAACACTTTGAGTACATTTTACAATATTACCAATATTAATGTTTCCTTATCAGGGGCACCTCCCTATCAAAAAAAAAAAAAAAAAAGAAACAGGCCTCTGCCTCCTGTATGCTGGATTTACTGAAGTAGTGCAATATTGTTTCACGTTTTTGACAATTTATTTCATCATCTTAAATCTGTATTTATTTTGTACATTTTGCGCCCTGTTAGGACTGCACTGCAACACAGAAAGATGTTGCTGCTGCCCTTCAGTGATTCAGAGGTAAACAGATAGGCTGAAACAAAGAAGACAAGGGAAAGAAAATGAATATCTTCAAATAAAACCAATCTCTGAATAACATCTCTAAATAACATAATAACATAACAAGGTGTTTGCATTCATATTTTATGTTCTTTAAGCAAAGTATTGTTGAGGTATTGTTTGTCACTGTCTTATTTTCTGTGCATGCTGTGATTTTGTATTTCACTTTATATATTTAATCTGTAAGTACAGTGTCATACATTCTGAGGCACACTTCATCTTTTTCTGAGTAAATATTAGGTTATTTGTTATTTAAATTGTACCTAATATTTACTTTTTGGAAATGTTTCAAATGAGTCAAACTGTTTTATTTTCTTTAATGAAAGCAAAACAAAATATTCAGATGTTGTATAAAGTAAGAAAATGTCATGAAAACATCTGGTTTCACATAGTTAATTAATCAATATATCAACCTTTAAAAATGGATTAATCAGTGTTGATTCAGTGTCATGATTGAAAATACTACGCTTATTCAACATTAAACATAACGACCGCTTTCACTTTGGTTTCAGTGTCTGGCATCACTGTAGATTCAGTACTTCTCATCACTGTTGATGTATGAAGCCTCCGATCTAAATGAATAATTACAATTTTCTTTTTAATAGTTGTCAGACTTTCTTCGGTTATTATCAGAGGGCTTCTTGTAGAGAAAAGTATCAGCAAAGTACTCAAACAAATATTATTTTAGGCAACATTTACAGTACAAAATAATTGAAGCCAATCATAACCAAAGTACTATTATTTATATGCTGAGTTCTACTAAAACTTCCACAACAAAAAGCAACGATGACCTCATTATCTTCAAAGTATCACGACATGTAACTGCAACTCTAAAGTAAATGAAATTCTGATTGTTTATTTATGTATGTTTTTGGAGGACAACCTTCCCTGCCCTACCTTACTCCACACTCTGCTAATGCAATGTCTCTTTAAGTCCATTCCTCTGCTGGTTTATGAATGAAATATAGCTACTCTAAAACATATGCTATATTTAAATTGGCTATCTAAAGTGTGAAGTAGAACTTCAATTGATGATAAAATACTTGGAAGTGTAAAGTAAGTTAACTACTCTTAGGTTCACTAAAGGTGATTCATTTTCAGGTTCAAACTTTTATTTGGGAATTGAATATCTTGTTTAAAAAAAAAACACACATTCTATTTCTCATTCTGTACATTGCTACAGCAGTCTTTTTAAGTTCCATTCAGGCTGTAACTGTTAAAACATTTACAAACATGAAAATTAAAATTAGGTTTAAAATGTTAACTTTTTTTATACATAATGTGCACACATTATTTTGATATTGGCACCCATAGACTTCCATAGTTCCACAGGTTATACATGAATTTGTTTACCATCTCCTTTTCCATGTGTTTTGCTCAAGCCTAAACCTGTAACATTTCCTCTGACAAACCCTAAGGAATAATTATCAACCTGATTCCTTAGTCCCACATGGACAATTTTCAAGCACAGATTTAATTATGGGACCGCCTTAATATAAACACTGGAAGCATGAGTGCACATTGCTACAGTGACAGAAATAAATGCCTTTGAGTCAAGATGGATGACTAGAGGCTGAGGAGTAGTCTAGATAGCATTTAATTATCTTCCATCCAGTATAAAAAGGAGGTTGAAAGAGACACAAGTCATAATTCATGGGGTTATCTCACAGCAGCTGTTCTTTTTGATTAATTGTTCCTCAGTTATTAAAATTAACAGTTTGTTAATTTGTATCACCAGTTCTTAGAGAAAATGTGTGTGTCTGTGTGTACATGTTTGTGCACGAGTATTGCTTTCAAATGCAGTAACTGCTTACAAGAGAAGGCCGTAGTGCAAGTCAAGGGGTATTTTTTTTCATGCACATACAAACTTGTGCATCAACGTACACCACAGTTCAGGATGCTCAGGTAAGATTTATTAGTTTCTAGTGAATATGAATAATTCAGTGAATTAATTGAATTTTAAAATGTTAATTTATTTGTCATAATATTCCCATTTGCTACATGAGAAAATAACAATGATATTTATTTATGTGAGTGTCATACTATCTTGTAGGCCATCTCTCGTGGCCGGGGGTGAAACTGTGATTTGTAAGAAGAGGGAGCCTTTGTCCAACGACATTTAGGGGTTTGGTATGTCACAGTTTTCCTTAGGGACTATTTTTTCAGTAGAAAGTAGTTCCGATATAAACCATAGATATGGTGTCCTGTGGATTGTCAAGAGGAACACTGGCACTGTTTTTAGAAAGAGAGCTGAATTTTTCTAAATGTCATTTTTTTAATATTGTACCACAATCTAAATTCCATTCAACTCCACTGTATTGGTGAAATGACAGAGACAGAAAACTGACATTTCCATTTTTATTTTATTTATTGGTAATTTGGGTGACGTTACCCTTTAAATTAATTTGACCTTACCTCTGTGAAGTCCAAGAAGACAATAATACACCACCCCAAATATATCAAATATATAGGCGTACACCCAAATTCACTGCCAGGTGTAGATGATTTTAGTTTTTCTGGTTCGCATTACACTAAACCTGTCCATGGCTCAAACTCACGCTTGCAGTAAAGTCACTACTAATAATCTAATAAACTAGTAATAATCAATCACCTGCTTCTTGTACAAAACAGATTTAGGTTAATAAATACCACTATAATATCACATCATATGATTTGACTTTATTCATCTCACACTGGGGAAATTCCCTTGTTACAGCAGCAAAAGACACAGCAGCAGATAAATAACAAGTCTCTCTCTCTCTCTCTCTCTCTCTCTCTCTCTCTATATATATATATATATATATATATATATATAAGAATAAAGGAAATTAAGAAGTCTGTACAAAAAAATGTACAGAAATACTACTGATGTGTCAAAAGAAGTCAAAGAAAAGGAGCCTACAGTCCACATTTGTTTGGACAGTGTGAGACTGTCTGAAAGTGGATGTTTCAAACCAAAAGTGATTATAAAACACCTCCACAAAACTTCAAAAGGGGCCCACAGTTCTATTTGGCTCCGGTGGTCCTCTAGAGAGTTAATTCAGCACTGACGGTGACGCTTTGTACTTGATCCACATAATAAATCATATTTAGGGACTGACTTAAATTGCTCACTGTACAAGGTGGACTACACAGACAACTTTGCAGAACCTTGGGTAGCGAAAGCATTACATACCTCACTATCACTGGTATAAGCAACCTCTCGGCTGCCATTATGGTTAGAATGCAGGACTGCCAAGAGCCTGTAGAAAAGGTACATAATAAATAAACCTAGAAGAAGAGATAACATATAGAACATTTGTAAAACATTCTAGTATTGACTTGATGTAACACTGTCACCCTGTGACTAAAAAGTGCCATTAGCCATTGACAGAATACAATAAATACTTCCCAGTTCCCAGTTCCCAGTTGAAGTACACCACGCTTAAGCTAATGCTTTCTGATACGAGTGCCCTGCTATAAGGTTATAATGTATTTTGTGATTTGTAAAATGCTGTCTTCATGTGTTATGAGTATCTGTTTACTCTGCAGAATTACCTGAGAGTTACTTCAGTACACATTTTGTTATGTTGCATCTCCTTAAAATAACAACACAAGAAATTTTTGGCACAATCTGGGTTATATATTAATGATCCTGAACATTAACCACCAGAATAATTTATGGTTGGAGTGCACTGGAACCAGAAAAAAAAAACATATTTTTTTGAAAACACAGAACCGTTTTTGTTGTCAGAATCAAAACCAGAAAACAAAATTCAAATAACAATTTAGTTTTTTGCAAATTCCTTGTTTTGTTTTTCCCAATACGGGTGACCCAGAAGTTATAGTAGGCTCAAATCTATTAATGTAAAAGCCAAGAGGATAGAATAGTCATTCTATAACATTATGCACGCACAGCACCTGTACCATGGTAACGTTAGAAGAAAAATAAATAAATAAACAAACAAACCAAAAACTTAGTCTTCTCAAACTGGGGCTCTGTGGTCTAATTTGCATCTAATGTGGGGGTCCTTGACATAAAAAAAGTTTGGGAACACCTGCCCTAACACACACATACACACACACGTTTGTACAGCTATACGTGTGAGGACATTCATTGACATAATGCACTCCCCAGCCCCTAACCCTAACCTTAATCATCAAAACTAAATGCCTGACCCAAATCCCTTACCCTAACCTCAACCTAAACTTAATACATGTTACAGTCTCGACCTATATCTGAGAGTTAATAAAACACACACTTCAGAACTTAAAAAAGACAAAATTATTATAGAATTATAGATAATTTGTTTATTATTAGTTGCTACAGTATACTACGTGATTATACCTAGAAACCTAAGCACCCTCACTTCATAAAACTGAAGTGGAGTTGATGTTTACATGTAATATAAAACACCATTGTCCCTGTACCAACAACACCAAAAGTACTCCAGAATAACTAGCAGCTTGTGGAAATCATACCTACGTCTTAAAGTGCTTTAACTGGGTTTCTGCGGGTCCTTAATTTCTTAAAGGAGGGTTGTATGAGGTACTTATCCATAGTCAATGTATTACGCACAGTAGATGACAGTCAGCGTGCTTTGACAAAAACAGTGATTTCACCACACAGAACACTTGACCTGAACTTGCATACTGACTGATACAGAGTACTGATCCACTACCAGTGCATTAAAATATATATAATTATAATTTTTTACCTCTGAATACTACTAACTGTTTATGGATGTGTTATGATTACTACAATTGTTCTTTGGCCTGACTCAGGTTAAACCCTTTTGGAGATTTTGCGAGCTCTGGCTAACATTACACTCTCCGCTAGCACCTGCTCAAATAGCACTGCGCTTGTGCCTTGCACACATAGAATTGATGTTATTTGGACGAGAGGGTAGTGCAGCCTCCATCCTGATTGGCCGTTGCGGTAACAACTTGCCAATCACAGCTAAACAAGGAGCATGTTTAGTTGAATCAGCAGGGGAGTGATATGTTCAGTAGACTTAACGTGTGTGATAATCTGTTCTGCAGAGTTCTGGATGAGTTCTAGTCTTTGAATACATTTGTTATGAATGCCTGCTAGGATCCCATTGCAGTAGTCAATGTGTGATGTGAACAATGCATTGACTAAAATCTCTGTTGAGTGTTCTGTTAGAGCAGGGCGTAGTCTGGAGATGTTTCACAGATGGAAAAAGTGTTGTCCAGGATGACACCAAGGATCTTAACCCATGTGGAGACAGTGCCAGTGAGGAGAAGCTCAGTTGTACTGCTGTTGAATTTTAGGTAGTTGTGTGTCGTCCATTTCTGTAGATCATGGAGATAAGCGGTGAGGGTACTGGAAGGAAGAAAAGAAATGGGCTTAACGGACACATAAAGCTGTGTATTGTCGGCGTAACAGTGGAGTTGAATACCATTGTGTCGAAAGGATGTTGCCAAGAGGGAGGAGGTAGACAATAAATAGGAGTGGCCCCAACACTGAGCCCTGTGGAACTCCGTGATGGATTGTGGATCTTTCTGACTGGTATTTTTGAACCTGTACAAAATGTGTGCTGTCTGCAAGGTAGGAGGAAAACCACTGATACACAATGCCCAAACTCCAATGCTAGCCAGACGATCCACAAGGAGCTGATGGGATATAATATCAAAGGCTGTCGTGAGGTCGAGGAGGATGAGGATAGAGAATAGACTGGAGTCAGTTGCACGGAAGAGGTCATTGGTGATCTTTACTAGGGCTGTTTCTGTGCTATGTTGAGGGCGGAAACCAGATTGGAATTTCTCAAGGAGATTATTGCTGTCAATGTAGCGCTGTAGTTGTGATGCAACTATCCTCTCAAGAATTTTGGAGATGTATGGTATATTGGAGATAGGCCAGTAGTTTTTATGGTCATTGGGGTCTAAACCAGGTTTTTTCAGGGTTGGTCGGATTATGGCAACTTTCAGTGAGGGGGGACTTTACTGGTGGACAGAGAAGAGTTGATAATGGAGGTTATCAGGGAAATGATAGAGGGTTAGCATGCATCTAGGGTTGTCGGTATTGGATCTAAATGACAAGTTGAAGTATTGGACTTACTAATCAGTTCAAAGATGTGATTTTCTGATGGAAGGTAAAAGTCATTTAAAACAGCGGAGGAGGACAGTTTCCTGGTGGTGGCTGATGGTGGATTGGTCTGCATGATGTTAGCAGAGGCCAGTTGGTTGTGGATTGTGGTGGCTTTGGAGCTGAAAAACTGCATTTTTGTAGTGGAGTAGATGATCACAGTACAGTTGCTTATAAATAGTAAGTCCAGTCTTTGTGTAAAGTCTCTCCAGGCGCTGACCTAAAGCCTTGAGCTGACGTAGTTCAGGTGTGTAGGAGCAGTATGGGCAAATGAGACAGCACGTGTTTTTAGAGGGGCAAGAGTGTGAAGTGCAGAACATAGGCTGTCATTGTAGTGGTCCATTAGATCTGGGATTGAGGTGGGAGCAGGGACTGGGTTCAAGGTTATTCAACTGATGAGATCTTCTGGGTTAACATGTCTGATGTTGCAGTATGAGATAATACGCAGCGTCTTTGATTTACTGAGTGGTAGGTTGGTGTTGAATAATACCGCTTTATGGTCTGAGATGGGTAGTTCAGCATAAGTAATGCTATATGGTGTAACGCCAGAACAACAAGCTAAATCAGGATATGGCCCTTGGTGTGGGTTATAAAATCAACATATTGTGTTGGATCGAAGCAATCTAACATTGCTTTAAAATCTGAGGTAAAAATATTGTAGATGTTATCAAAATGAACAATAAAATCGCAGATGAGGATGATGTTGGGAGACATTGTGCTAAGGGTGGCTAAAACTGTAGAGTTCAGTAATAAGAATATCTGATGACTTAGGAGGTCTGTATAGAACAGCACTAATGACGTTTGTAGGTCCACAGATTTTAACAGCCAGCAGTTCAAATGAAAACTGATCAGGTAGGGAGAGTGACGTTATTTTCATACTCTTGCAATAAATCAGCACCAGGTATCGTCCCGTACCCCGAAGAATAGGGTTTATATATGTAGTGAAACCCTTGTGGAGCTGCTGAATTTTGGTGTAGAAAATCTTTATTGTAAAGGAAATCTCTTACTAATTATACCCCTAGCTGTTCCACTCAAATTTGCCAGATTGTCTTAGTTCTTTTGCAAGACTAGCTCTCCACCCATTCCTTGTTGGATCCTAGCCTGTTTGTTTTTTTCCCCTCCTAAACCTTGCCTCTTTGGAGTTGCCCTTTTTGTTTTTGTGTTTGAGCCTCTTTGGAGTTGCCCTTGTTGTTTTGTATTTGAGCCTCTTTGGAGTTGCCTTTTTTTTGTTTGTTTGTTTTGTGCCTTGGAATTCTCAGTATAATACAGAAGGACTATCCATACTGATTTTCAATGACTTAACATTACAGAGTAAAACATTTGTCATCCTCTACTTTCCCCATACATAATCATTAACTTTCATATGTTTACAGAACATGAATGTAAATCAAACATAATTCAAAACCTTAATGTAACCTTAAGGTAAAACTAGAAAGTAGATTTCTCAAATCTTTAGTACAGTAAAACTAACTAGAAAATTTCATATTGAAATTTTTGGAGTGGGCCGGCGGGGCGAGGACGCTCACTGAACTCGTATCATTTCATATAACCGAGCTCTACGTGCAATAAGTTCCAAAAATGAGTGTGGAGCTTGTAATTATGAGAAGGAATAAAGTTGGTCAATCGATGTCACACATCATCTGGTGATAATTCATCTTTCATGTTTGCTTCATGAACAGTTAAAAAAAAAACAGAGCAGGCCAAAATCACCATCATAAGCAGTACAGATGACCGTGTCTGTGTTCCCCGTCTCCCCCTGTAGAGGTCTGGGCTCCTTAACTTTCAGAGGCAAACCATGAATCCAATCCCAGAGATAACTCATCATCGAAACAATAAGGTTCTGTTGAGGTCAAATATGTACTTTTTAGTGTAGTGTATTTAGGTTAAAGCCATAGTCACACAATGGTAAGCAGCAAGTAGCTCACTGTCAACTCACACTGCATTAGTAACTGTCTCACACAATCTGTGACTCTGAATTATAGCAATATAATATGGGGGGGGGCTGACTCTGTCCTGATCTATACAGAGGATGAGCTGAGGAGAAACCTTTTAAACTTTAACTTCCAGAGGCAAACCATGAATTCAACCCAGGGATAACTTAAATAAGCTTCTGTTGAAGTCACGCGAATACGCGTGCACGCACTTGCACAGAGGTCTGGGCTCACCCACCCCTCCTCGGACCTTATGGCGGTACCCGACAGCCGCTAGACCGTATTTCGCTTCCGATCCAATGCCGAGATCCATCTTTCAAAGACCAATCAAATGACCAGCTCCATCTTTCACGGACCAATCCAATGCCGAGATCCACCCTCTAAGCGGCAATATAATCGGTCGGCCGCATCTAACGCTTGCAAAAAGCCAATACAAGGGCAAAATATATTGCCCAAAAACTGACCAAGGAACAGTGGTTGAAGGCCATGCAGAGGGCAGCTTACGAACAAACCCTGAACATTAAGTTTTAGTGTGTTTGGTAAATTGTTGTTAATTATTTCAATCTGATTATTGTTATTTCTAATATATTATTGTTGATTGTGTTTTTTTATTTGTTTTTTAATTGTATCCTTCTTTTATTCTTATGTGATGCCATCCGTTCCCTGTTTTTTGAATTATTTAACTTTGATTGCACTTTTTATTATATGATAATTGATTGTTATTGTTATTGATAGATGTTGAAATGTAGTCTCCTTTCCTAATTTGAGTGATTTGCCAAACAGCTCACTATTCTTTGATTTTCTTTTTTTGTTTTTATTATCATTATTTATTATATTATTACGAGTGTTCACTGTGTTCTTTATTTGATTAACATTGCACTTTCCCTAATTGTTGTTTTGAGTATCATTCAACCTGCACCTGATAAAGATTTATTTAATTGAAATTGATTGCGTTTTTTGGATTTTATTTAAATCTACTACATTATACATTCATATACCCAATGCTTGTTATACTTGACTGAAAGACCTATAAAGTTATCAAATTAGTTATCACCCATTCACCTCAATCATTGACACATCATTTCAGAGCATCGAGACAATTATTGAATGACGTTTGATGAAACTGAATGAAATCGCAGGCTGGTTTCGAACCCGCGTCCTTCTATTTTTTTCTATTGTTCCCCAGCTTCCCCCAAAGCTGGGGAATAGTCCGTATATGATGGGGAAGAAGGGGAAGAAGGGGGGAGAAAAAAGGAAGGAAAATGGCTGAAAAAATAGAAGGACCTGGGTTCGAATCCAGCCTGTGATTTCATTCAATTTCATCAAACGTCATTCAATAATTGCATTTAATGTCAGCACTTAAAATTAGAAGTATTTTGACCCATCTTTACTGTACTTTACTTTAACTTTGTACTTCTACTTCACTGCATTTCAAAGGAGGAAAAATCCTACGTTTTACATTTATCTAAATCTTTGCAGTCAGTAAACATTTGAAAAATAGGGATTGCAGATAAAAACACTTTCTATGTTGATGAAAATGTTTACGTTAGACCCTTGTGTCAATGAATTGAACGCTTGAAATCACTGAAACACAACGACACAATATGAAATTAAATTGTGTGTAAATTAAAAAATGTAAACTTTCCTCTGGTCGCATCGACCTCAACGACTAGTTAATTAACGTTATCGTACATCGTATCTAGCTGTCACGTTAACAACTGTCTAACATAACGTTACTAAATTATAACTAAAAATAGAAAGGATCGCCAGCATCTAGTTAAGTAAAGTTAACAAGCTAGCTGTCACTGACACACCACATTAAAATAAGAAATACATGTAATAACGTAATTTAGTTAAGCATCTTAAACGAGCCAGCTAGCATACAATTATACAAATATGAAACGCCACACTTATACGCGTGTACAGATATGAATTATTAATTAATTATTAATGAGTTACATACCCAAAACTTCGCTTTGCAGCTTTTTTTGAGCACCTTATTTTCAACGGACCATAGCTCGGGTCAACGGACCTCGACAGCATCCTGAGTAACAGCAGAGGGGTGGGGGGGGGGGGCTGACTCTGTCTCGTTCTAGAGAATGAGCTGAGGAGAAACCTTTTAAATTTTAACTTTCAGAGAATCCAATCCCAAAAATAACCATCAGAACAATCACATTATGCTGAAGTCAGATATGTAATTTTTATGTTTGTGGTGTTAAAACTGTGGACATGACAGGGAGGTAGAAATATAAGGAGAGAGAGAAAAGTCAGGGTGCTTCTGTTGTAAGTTTACATGAAGGCCTATGGAGAGCTTGCTGGTGCAGCTTGCTTTGTGATTGAAGACTCAGTCCGATTGATTCCAAAACTACCACAACGTAAAGCTAATTAGATTTCCTACGCGTTGTGAGTGAAATTGTGTCTGTAGAGTGAAAATTGTAGGAGTAAGAGACTTTTTAAGAGAAATTTTAAGAAGAGTTTGCTGCAGCTCTCCACTCTAGGTCATGTGACTCCACTCTAACTAAACACAATACACACCAATGGTAAAAATCTGGAAGAGTCTCAAAAGACACATAAAACAAAAGCAGGGATAGTGTGAAAACTGTACTTCCTATCAATAAATGGCGGAGTTTGGATAAAGTCCGACACCTAAGGAATAATTCAAATGTTGAATCATTGTTCTACAGCAAAGTATGGCGATATGGTGTTTACTCAAAGTGGAGTGAATTTGAGCCTTCTTCAAAAGCGCTCCTCCATTCATTCCGAATGGACAGAAAAATGCCCGTTCTATTGCGATTTGCGCAAACACTATTTGGACGATTTCTTATAGGAGTCATAGCCATCGATTCAAGATCGAGCCGCACATTTGATGTATTTTTGGCGTATGTAGTTTTATTTGTTGACAAAATTGAACAAAAAGACCTAAAGCAACTAACTACACTATCTAGACAGAGCAACATAGGAAAAACCTCTAACAGTCAAAAGAGGAAAAACCAATAATAGTTTCAAATGAATTTAAAATTGTGAATGTTCTTATTAAAGTTGATTATAGCACATAGCAAAATAATCCATTAGTCATTCATTGACTCACTTATAGGGTATCAAAGTAAAAACAAAACACTTCAGTTTAAACCCATAAAATATCTGCGACAGATTCGCATTTCAACTCTTTACCGAGATATATAGATGGTTTAGTGATTGTTACTCTCATCATAGCACAATATATAACTTGATTACCGTAAGTCAGAACACTTATGAAATACAAGATATAACTTAAGTGTTCTTATATTTCCAGTTTACAACTGAGAGCTAGTCAGTTATTGGTATGGATTTTTTTTTGCCATGCTGGTCACCATCTATGATTTAAGGAAAACCAATCTCTGGTGACTTCACACATTTATAGTTAATGGATACCCAAAACAATAAAATGTAGATCTGTAGAGGTCTGGCACTTTTAACCTTCACGCCCAGAGGAAAATACTAAACAAAAATGATCAAAATTAAAACAAGGCAGATAACTCCTCAGCCATGGCTTATGGCTACCTCCCGGCATGCCACCTGTAAGGGAAATTCTTGTTATAAGGATGTAGCCTGGCATCGCCAGTCTAATTCGCAAATGCGTATTAGTCTGGAACCTCTCAGTTCATTTTTGATTTCCAACAAGCGTTATCCACAAGCTGAGACAACTGATCAGAACGACGAAACGCCGTCCTGTCGGATGGTATGTCCTGTCAGAAGTAGGGCAAACATATTTCCTATCAACATAAAGTTTAAGTGCAGTTGTTTGTTCTTCTTTTAGAGAAGATTTACCGTCCAGTCCCTTTAATACTGCCGCTGTAGCTGGCTGCTGAACGGGAGTCGCCATCTTGGATATTTACAAAGATACCTGAACGGTGCTCTTCTCTGTCAGTCATCGTATTAAACCCGCCTCCTACTAGATGATCACTTGTGATTGGTTATCCCAACAGAGTAATCAGTTTGAATGGGAGAGGGGCCAGACGTATCTGCCAGAGCAAATGAAACATAAGCTTGCAGATTCGTCTGGTTCCCAGGCTAATAAGGATGTGTTTTCCCATAAGAGAGTAGAATAATATACTCCTCTTCAAGTGACAGGTTGACCTGTCATGAACCCGACCTTTGACCCTCCCCTTCCGCCCTGTGCGACGTCATATGATGTCCGGTCGACGTCATCATGAGAAGGGGGGTTCTGGAGCATAGTAGATGTGATGTTAGCGGTTGTGTTTCTGTGTGTAGGAGTGAAGAGATAGAGAGATTGTTTAAGGGTTTAAAAGCAAATTTAATACTGAACGGATGAGCCAATGAGAAAGTGCTACGTCTTTCCCGCCTTATGAAGCGCCTGTGAGAAAGGGGGTTGGTGTTAAAGGGGGCAATAAGAGGAGAGCGTCTGAAGCCTTGTTGGTTCCCATCACAAGTAATGAAGAAATAACGGGAACACATACTAGAGTTGAGAGAGTGCCCCTAGCTTCGAGATCAGCGAGACGCGTGTGAAGTTTTCGCAAATCTTGGCCCACGCCAAAGACACGTGTTGTACATTTGTGTCGAAACCAGACACCTCCGGCTAGCTCTCTTCAGGAGGAATGGAGCTTAGATGAGGAGGTGTATGGGGTTATGTGTTCAACTATAACGCCAATGAACTGGTTTTTTATCAGTTGGAGGAAGAGGAGTCTTTGGGGCGTCTGTCTGTAAAAGCAACACTCACCTCACACCTTCACAGCAGCGGTTTCAATTTGAAATCTCTAAAGGTGGTTGACGTGCTGACGTGCCGCGGTAAGCGTATCGTATCATTTCTGGTTGCCGGAACTGTACTGCGTGTTTTTGCTGCTCTCACTCAAAAGAGTTAACCTGGTTATATTCTTCACCGCAGCGACTAATTACCCGCTGTTTATTTAAACAATAGTCTTAAAACACACAAATCTTTCTCCCTTTTTTTTAGCGACTTTTCGTTAATTTCACAGCTTCTGTTCGCTGCTCAGTTTTGTTAGCTTCTATAGCCTCTTGTAGCTCCTCTGCTAGCGATGGCTTCTCTCTCTCCCTCTTCCTCTCCTGCTCTGTCCTGCTCGGTGTGTCGCATGTTTAGTTACTCCTCTGCCTCCTTTAGGGATAAAGGTTTGTGTATTAAATGTAGTTTATTTGTAGCATTGGAGGAGATGCTTAGCAGACTAGAAGCCCGGCTCCGCACCATAGATAGCCAGCCTTTAGCTGTAGATAGCCAGCCCCCTGTAGTCGGTGCGGACCGACCCATTGCAGCTCGCGTTAGCCGTCCCCGTAGTTTGAAGTCAGGGCGGCTGGGTGACTGTCCGAAGGAGGCATAGCCCCAGGCAGAGACCCACGGTTCACCACCAACCCCTTCACGTTTCGAATACATTCTCCCCCCTCAGCGACTCACCCGCTGAGAAACACACTCTGGTAATTGGCAGCTCAATCCTCAGAAACGTGAAATTAGCGACACCAGCGGCCATAGTTAGGTGTATCCCCGGGGCCAGAGCGGGCGACGTTGAGTCAAACCTAAAACTGCTGGCAAAAAGTAAACGTAAATACTGTAAGATTGTAATTCACGTCGGCGGTAATGACTCCCGATTACGCCAATCGGAAGTCACCAAAATTAATGTGGAGTCGGTGTGTAACTACGCAAAGACAATGTCAGACTCCGTAGTTTTCTCTGGACCCCTGCCAAATTTGACCAGTGATGACATGTATAGCCGCATGTCGTCATTCAACCGCTGGTTGTCAAGGTGATGTCCAGCAAACGATGTGGGTTTCGTAAATAATTGGACCACATTCTGGGGGAGACCTGGTCTGATGAGGAGAGACGGCATCCATCCCACTTTGGATGGTGCAGCTCTCATAGCCAGAAATTTGACCAAGTTTATTAGTGGACCCACACCGTGACAATACAGAGTTCAGACCAGGAAGCAGAGCTGCAGTCCTACATGCTTCTCTGCGCTTCCATTAGAGCGGTTACCCACCAAAAACCCTGTAAAAGATCCCATAGACACTGTGTCTGTCCCCCGACCACTTCATTTAATTAATCCAAATTCAAACAGAAGAGGAGTTACTCGTAAAAACTTAATAAAAATTAAAACTACCAGTGTAGTGGTACAACCAAATAAGAGAATTAAATGTGGACTCTTAAACATTAGATCTCTGTCGTCTAAAGCTGTGTTAGTCAATGATTTAATATCTGACTATCATATGGATATATTTTGTCTGACTGAAACTTGGCTGTGTCAGGAAGAATATGTTAGCCTGAATGAGTCCACTCCTCCTAGTCATATTAATACTCACATTCCTCGAGGCACTGGCCGAGGAGGTGGAGTTGCAGCCATCTTCGACTCTAGCTTATTAATCAACCCTAAACCTAAACTTAGTTTTAACTCATTCGAAAGTCTTGTTCTTAGTCTTTCACACCCAATGTGGAAAACTGTACAGCCAATTTTATTTGTCATAGTGTACCGTGCTCCTGGTCCGTATTCTGAATTTTTAGCAGAATTCTCAGAGTTTTTAACAAGTTTAGTCCTCAAAACAGATAAAGTCATTATTGTAGGTGATTTCAATATTCACGTGGACGTAGATAATGATAGCCATAGTTCTGCGTTTATCTCACTATTAGATTCGATTGGTTTCTGTCAGAGTGTAAACAAACCCACTCATTGTTTTAACCATACCCTCGATCTTGTTCTGTCATATGGAATCAAAATTGAAGATTTAAAAGTCTTCCCACAAAATTCTGTCTTATCAGACCATTATTTAATAACTTTTGAATTTATATTACTGGACTATAGGCCATTAGGAAAACATTCCTTTAGTAGATGCCTGTTTGATAGTGCTGTAGCTAAATTTAAAGAAGTGATTCCATCGACATTAAATTCAATGCCATGTCTCAATGTAACGGAGGACTCCTATGCTAACTTTAGTCCCTCCCAAATTGATAATCTGGTTGATAGTGCTGCAGGCTCGCTGCGAACGACTCTTGATTGTATTGCCCCTATCAAAAAGAAAAAAATTAAAACAAAAGAGGTTAGCTCCATAGTATAACTCCTTAACCCGCAAATTAAAAGAAACATCGCGAAAATTAGAAAGGAAATGGCGTTCCATCAAACTGGAGGAAACTCATTTAGTTTGGCAAGATAGTCTTAGAAAATACATGAAGGCCCTCCGTAATGCCAGAGGAGCCTATTACTCCTCACTAATAGAGGAACATAGGAACAACCCTAGGTTTCTTTTCAGCACTGTAGCCAGGCTGACACAGAGTCAGAGCTCTGTTGAGCCATGTATTCCCAGAGCGCTCAGTAGTAATAACTTCATGAGCTTCTTAGATGATAAAATTCTAACTATTAGAATTCATCATCTTGTGCTCTCAGCTAGTTCAGATACATCTTCGAGTACAGGAACCTCAGGAACCTCAGAAGCAGCTGTAGAACCAGATTTATATTTAGACTGTTTTTCTCCAATTGACCTTTACCAACTAACTTCAATGAGTTTTTCTAAACCAACAACCTGCCTCTTAGACCCCATCCCAACTAGGCTGCTTAAAGAAGTTTTACCCTTAGTTAGCACTTCTTTACTAGACATGATCAATCTGTCTTTATTAACAGGCTATGTACCACAGTCCTTCAAAGTAGCTGTAATTAAACCTCTTCTTAAAAAGCTTACGCTTGATCCAGGGGTTTTAGCCAATTATAGACCTATATCTAACCTTCCCTTTCTCTCCAAAATCCTTGAGAAAGTTGTCGTTAATCAGTTTTGTGACTTTCTAAACAGCAATAGTTTATTTGAGGATTTTCAGTCAGGATTTAGGGAATATCACAGCACAGAGACAGCACTGGTGAGAGTGACAAACGACCTTTTGATTGCGTCAGATAAAGGATTTGTCTCTGTACTTGTTCTGTTAGATCTTAGTGCCGCTTTCGATACCATTGACCATTGTATCCTATTACAGAGACTGGAGCATTTGTTTGGCGTCAAAGGACCCGCACTAAGCTGGTTTCAGTCATATTTATCAGATAGATTGTAAATGATGAATCCTCCGTGCACACGGAAGTTAGTCACCGAGTTCTACAAGGTTCAGTGCTCGGACCACTTTCATTTACCTTGTATATGCTTCCTTTAGGCAATATTATCAGGAAACACTCCATAAACTTTCACTGCTATGCAGATGATACTCAGTTATACTTATCGATAAAGCCAGATGAAACCGGTAAGTTAGCCAAGCTTCAGGCATGTATTAAGGACATAAAAGACTGGATGACCTGCAATTTCTTGCTGTTAAACTCAGACAAAACTGAAGTTATTGTTCTGGGTCCTAAACACCTGCGAGACGCACTATGTATAGATATAGTTACTCTAGATGGCATTGCCCTGGCCTCTAGCACCGCTGTAAGGAGTCTAGGAGTAATCTTTGATCAGGACATGTCCTTTAATACCCATATAAAACAGACTTCAAGGACTGCCTTCTTCCACTTACGTAACATTATAAAAATCAGGCATATCCTGTCTCAAAAAGATGCAGAAAAACTAGTTCATGCATTTGTTACTTCTAGGTTAGATTATTGTAAATCCTTATTATCGGGCTGCCCCGATAAGTCTCTAAAGACTCTCTAGCTGATCCAGAATGCAGCTGCACGTGTACTGACAGGAACTAGCAAAAGGGAACATATTTCTCCAATATTAGCTTCTCTGCACTGGCTCCCTGTGAAATCTAAAATAGAATTTAAAGTCATCCTCCTCACTTACAAAGCTCTTAATGGTCAGGCACCATCATATCTTAAAGAGCTGATAGTACCGTATTACCCCACTAGAGCACTACGCTCACAGAATGCAGGGTTACTTGTGGTACCTAAAGTCTCTAAAAGTAGAATGGGAGCCAGAGCCTTTAGTTATCAAGCTCCTCTTCTGTGGAATCAGCTCCCAATTTGGGTTTGGGAGGCAGACACCGTCTCTTCGTTTAAGAGTATGCTAAAAACGTTCCTTTTTGATAAAGCTTATAGTTAGGGCTGGCTAACTAACTGGCTAGTGCTGTTATAGGCTTAGACTGCCGGGGGACTTCCTATGACGCACTGAGCTTCTCTCTCCTCCTCTCCCTCTGTATCTGTACGCATTCCTATCCCACTAATACAGGTTACCAACTCCATTTCTTCCTGGTAGTCTTTGTGCTTTCTGTGCTTTTTCGCCTTCTCACTTTCTGCAGGTATTTCCGCCCCTGGAGCTGTGGATTCTGGATCTGTGATTGCCGACCGCCTACTGCCCCCATGTTCCTGCTCCACACTCACTGCTGCAGTTGTTATTATTATTAGTCTGATTTGTTGTCTCTCCTCTTGTTCTGTCTCCCCTCTCCCCCTCTCTCCTCCCCTTTCAACCCAACTTGGTCAGTGCAGATGGCCGCCCACCCAGAGCCTGGTTCTGCTCGAGGTTTCTACCTGTTAAAAGGGAGTTTTTCTGTTTTTCACTGTTGCCAAGTGCTTGCTCATGGTGGGAACTGTTGGGTCTCTGTAAATAATATTTTAAAGAGTATGGTCTAGACCTACTCTATGTGAAAGCGTCTTGAGATAACTTTTGTTATGATTTGGCGCCATATAAATTAAATGGACTTGACTTGACTTCTTTGTTATTGTCCTTGGTGACTTTAACAAAGGAAATCTCACACACGAATTCCCCAGATACCGACAGTTTATTAAGTGCCCCACCAGAGAGGAGAACACCTTGGATCACTGTTACACCACAGTCAACAGTGCCTACCACGTCGTCCCCCAAGCTGCACTGGGAAACTCTGACTACGTCATGGTCCACCTGATTCCTGCATACAGGCAGAAATGAAAGCTCTGTAAACCTGTTGTGAGGACATCAAAGCAGTGGACCAGTGAAACTGTGGAGGATCTTCAGGCGTGCGTGGAATGTACTGACTGGGAAGTTTTCAGGAAAAGGAGGAAGCATTCAGAAGTAGAAAAAGAGTAAGGTTCAAAGAGGCAAAGTACAGGTTTAGCAAGAAGGTGAGAGGAGCTAAATGATTGTACTCTGAGAAACTCCAACACCAGTTCTAAGCCAACAACTTTGCTTCTATCTGGAAGGGGCTCAGACAACTACAAACCTAGAGCCCCCCACTCTGCTAACGACTTGCGCCTGGCCAACAACCTGAACGAGTTCTACTGTCGTTTAGAATGATAATGGGACAGTCCAGACACCATACCCCATGACTCCATCCACCAGCTCCAGCCCACCAGTGTCACCTCCCCCACTACAGCAGGGGCCTGGACCTCTCCACAGCTGCACACCTCAGAGGGCCCCTCCTCCTTACCCTCCACAGTGATACCTCTGCCAATCCAGGAGAGGGATGCTAACAGATTATTTAAGAGACAGAACCTCGGCAAAGCAGTTGGGCCAGACAGCTGTCTCTGGTGTTCACAGACATCTTTAACACCTCACAGGAGACATGCCACGTACCAGCGTGCTTCAAAATCTCCACCATCATCCCCGTCTCCAAGAAGCCAGTGACCACAGGACTTAATGACTACAGACCCATCACCCTGTAAACATGGCCCTCCACTTCATCCTTCAGCATCTGGACTCCACAGGAACCTATGCCAGGATCCTGTGTGGATTTCAGCTCTGCCTTTAAGACCATCATCCTGGCTCTGCTGAAGGACAAGCTCTCCCAGCTGAGTGTGCCAGATTCCACCTGCCGGTGGATCACAAATTTCCTGCCTGACAGGAGGCAGCACGTGAAGCTGGGGAAACTTGTCTCTGACTCCTTGACCATCAGCACCGGTTTCCCTCAAGGCTGCGTTCTTTCCCCTCTACTCTTCTCCCTGTACACCAACAGCTGCACCTCCAGTCACCAGTCTATCAAGCTCCTGAAGTTTGCGGACGACACCTACCTCATTGGGTGGGGATGAGTTTGCCTACAGGTTGAAGATTGCCCATCTGGTGACCTGGTGCGGATAGAACAACTTGAAGCTCAACTCTCACGAAACAGTGAAGATGGTTGTTGACTTCAGGAAGAACCCAGCTTCACTCTCCCCCATCACCCCAAGAGACTCCCCAGACGACACTGTGGAGTCCGTCTGCTTTCTGGACTCCATCATCTCCCAGGACCTCGAGTAGGAGCTGAACATCAGCTCTCTCACCAAAAAAGCGAAGCAGAGGATGTACTTGCTACGGCAGCTGAAGAAGTTCAGCCTGCCAAAGACGATGGTGCACTTCTGCACCGCCATCATTGAGTCCATCCTCACCTCCTTCATCACCATCTGGTGCGCTGCTGCTACTGCCAAGGACAAGGGCAGACTGCAGTGTATCATTCGCTCGGCAGAGAGGGTGATTAGCTGCAATCTACCATCTCTCCAGGACCTGTACGCTCCAGGACCCTGAGGCGTGCAGGAAAGATTGTAGCTCACCCTTCCCACCCTGGACAGAAACTGTTTGAGACACTCCTCTCTGGCAGGAGGCTGCAGTCCTTCAGGACCAAAACCTCTCACCACAAGAACAGTTTCTTCCAATCTGCAGCTGGCCTGATCAATAAAGCCCGGGACCCCCACTGACACGTTTATGTACCGTGTTACCTGCATGTGTGCTCCAAATCACTAAGGGACCTACTTTGGTGTATACAGTATGTGTTTATAAAAACTGGCGTGCACTGTATGTAAATTTGGGTTCTTCTTGGATAATGAGTCTGTGTGTGACTTTTGTGTGTTCACTGATTAACTTTTGAAACCTATTGCCACCAGTTCTGCTAATTGTTGACAGACCACAGAGTCTGAGCTATACAGTTTGTACTTTATGAATCCTGTGAAACAGAGTCTTAAAAGCCTACTGCATAGCTCTATGTCAAGCCACCTTGGCATAAAAATTAGTGTTCATTTGTAATGTTCTTATCTGAAATCTTCAACAGTTGTTTTTAAACTCAATTGAGTCTGCTCTTTCAGCTCAGCAGGATGGGCCAAGTATGAGCCCTTGCTATTCTGATCATCCTCAGAGTCCCGTTCTGTAACGGGTGGTGTACGGACCCAAAAGCAGCACACAAGACCCAAGGATCAGTATGTGGAGAACTTTAATGTCACGTTCAGCAGGTACATATAAAGGCACACAAAATGGACGCCGGGCAAGCTGCGGCTTGCAGCAGAGTCTCTCAGCCCAGCCTCCAGCTTAACTGTAGCAACAGTAGACAGAACCAATCCGTAACGGGAACAGAAGGCAGGTGCATTTACCGGGAGTCTGACGATAACGGAAAGTCCAAGGCACGCAGGGTCGGCAACAGGAAATCAGTCCGGGAATGACCGCTGGAAAGTCTGGCATGAGCAAAGAACAATCAATCAATGAGTGTGAGAAAGGCAGGGGTATAAGTAGTGGCTTGATTGATGATTGCCGGCAGGTGAGTGGACAGGTGAAAGGAGTGAGGCTGATGAGGAGGGAGTGGCTGACAGGTGGGGTGGAAAGTTACTAGAGGGTGTGGCTGAACTGTGACACGTTCTCTGCCCTGGAGTTTCTTGGGGCCAGAAAAAACCCTTCTTGTAGTGGCCAGCGTGTATACACATTGGTCTCTCTGCCACCTTCACTGCAAACCTTTCAACACCACCCAGTCTCCAGGCTTTAGCGAATGCAATGGTCCTTACAGAGTAGGACTGTTGGTGGGGCTTTCACCTGTGTGTGGATAGACCTTAGAGAGCTGGAGAGGTTAATGCAGTAGTTAAGCGTAGCATTATCAAACCTTTTCCCCGTTAGGGACAACCTCTATCCTGGGGATGTCATTCTTGTATTCATAAACCGCCCCATGATGATTTCAAATGAGGATAATCCTGATTTGGATTTTCCCCGCCCCCTTATAATCATAAGCACCAGAGGTAGGGCTTAAACCCAATTTAGAAAACATATCATCAATCATATTTTTTTCCCTCACATGTAGAAAGTTCAACAAAATCCATCATTATGTGATCAAAAGCATCTAGGGTAGGATGGCTGGTTTGCTGCATTGGCTGTCCTCTGCCAGCATTGTTCCTCATACAAACTTCGAGCAAAACTTTTGTGAGCAGTTTGAGAAGCGTTATTGTGTGAAATTGTCACACAATTTTGACAATTGGTCCCTCCCATGTGTCAACCTTGCAAGATAAGGAAACAAACATTTTGGCAAACACGGGTCTATATACAAAGGTACAGCCAAAGTCTCTCCACAGTTTTCAGGATAGGATTATTCTGCTGGGCTTCAACCATTTCTGCAAAGGAGACAGAAGGAGTTATAGGAGCAGAAATATTAGGCATCTGCATTACAGTCTGAATGGGAGCCTGTCCATCAGCACTTGCGTTTCCTCTTGAGACTGGATTCTGTGCTTTCGTGTGGGCCTCACACTTGCAGATAGCCATTTCCTGCAGGAGTAAGATTGATTCCAAAGGGTTAAATACCGATGAAGCATGTTCAATTAGTTTTCCAGTTGATGTTAAAACCCCTCATCTTCCACAGTGTGCCATAATCATGAAGTGAGATCAATACATATGGTAATGTATCGTTCTTGGTGGAGTCACATGATTTGTTCCCTGCTCCAGGTAGAACAATGAAACTGCATGAGGAACCAAAGTTTTTGAGCCTCTTAATGCTAGCACTGCTAATAATGCTGCAGCCACACCTTTTAAGCAATGTGGCAATCCTGCTGTTACAAGTCAAGTCAATAGTATTTGTATAGCGCCAAATCATAACAAAAGTTATCTCAAGACGTTTTTCACATAGAGTAGGTCTAGATCATATTCTTTAAAATATTATTGGCAGTGACCCAACAGTTCCCACCATGAGCATGCACTTGTGGCGACAGTGGCGAGGAAAAACTCCCTTTTAACAGGTAGAAACATCGAGCAGAACCAGGCTCTGGGTAGGCGGCCATCTGCATCGATGGAGTTGGGTTGAAAGGGGAGGAGAGAGGGGGAGAGGGGTGACTGAGCAGGAGGACAGACAACAAGACTAATAATAATAACAACTGCAGCAGTGAGTGTGGAGCAGGAACATGGGGGCAGTAGGCGGTCGGCAATTACAGATCCGTAACTCGTATGATTCAAAGATAGCACGTTCTCAAAAGATAGCCCGCAGGCCCTATGACATAAATAATAAACGCAATGCTGACCGCAAGCCGTAGACATAACGTTTTGAAGTTGTCATGTATGATACCTTATTTTTTTACATCTGTTTTCTAAAAATTGCAAGATGGTTTTAGGGTAATAGGCAAAATTGAGCAAGAATCCAAACGAGTTGAAAAAGGTGGTACTCCCGTCTTCATCCAGAGTGAGCACTAGCCAGTGCTCTCCGGGTTCATGCGCGGGGTGCGTATTGACGATCATGTAGGCGGGAAGTGTGAATGAGCGTGTCAGTAAAGGCAGCTGGTCTGAGGCCCATACCCCGCAAAAAGCATCTCCCACTAAATGACGCATGAGACCTTCCAACTGATGATTATTCATTTTTCTCAGTAATAGTCCACCAACCCTTGCCGTTTAGAGTTGATCTCCAAAATAGATTAGTAACCAGTGTAAACAATAAGAGTGGTTGTATGAGGTAATGGAATACGGAATCTCATTTCCAATTTTAAACTTCCGTTGGAGTAGCCTTGTTCAAATTCTTGCCTGTTGAAACTCAGAGGTTAATCTTTTAGGTGTCTCCCCGTCGCCGTAAACATGTTATAAAACTCTCTGACGGAGACTGCCTGGTTAAATTATGGCTGGAAAGCTTTGGCGGGAACCTGTCTCCCATCTTGACAGAGGGCCAAGTATTCCACATTATTGTGGGAAAAATTAAAGGGTGACTGATCTCTTCTCCCCATAAAGGCCTCTTGGTTCGCCATAGCTAAAACAATGTACTTGGGCAAAACTACTTCCCTGCCCCCTCACCGTCCCTATGACTGTGCCATCGACCTGCAACCCGGAACGTCTCCTCCCAAGGGACGGCTGTATTCCTCCTAAATTCATCGGTCCATTTGCCATCCAGAAGATCATCAATCCTAGGGCAGTAAGGCTGACACTCCCACAATCTATGCGAATCCATCCTACATTCCATGTGTCCAGAGTGAAGCCAGTCAAGGAGAGTCCCCTTGTGCCTGCAGCTCCACCTCCTCCACCTCCCCAACTCATTGAGGGAGGCCCTGCCTACTCTGTTCGGTGCCTGCTGCGCTCTCGTCGTCGGGGTCGTGGTCTCCAATATTTGGTCGACTGGGAGGGTTATGGTCCAGAAGAGAGGTCCTGGGTTCCTGCTCGTCACATCCTCAACCCCCAGCTTATTGCTGATTTCCACCAACAACATCCCGATCAACCTTCCAGGACCATGCCGCCTCCCGGAAATGCTTGTCAGGGACTCACTGCTTCACCCGTGCACAACATTTCCGATAAAGAAGAGCTGGTGTTGCTGCAATTGGGTCCTCACACACCTGTTACACTGTAGGGGTGTGTGGCGCTGGATTGTGATATCAGTCTATCTCCCAGAATAACGTTGCATTGACTGAATATTGTATTCAGAGGATAATTGATGAGACTCACAGGGGCATCATCGTCTAGATCTATACCGTCGTCGTTGGTAATTTTCACCCCAAGGTGAAGCAAGGTATCGTTCAAATCCAAATATTTTTCGCCGTCTCCAGGAATAAATATAATATAAATATAAATCCAGCTCAGCCATGCTACATTCGGACGATTTGTGATGTAAAAGAACCATCTTTCTTTCTTGACTCTAAAAGATATCTCCCGCTGTCAAAGTCTTCCTTCCCTGGGCATGACTTGTACCAAATGATTTTCTCTTTTCAGTGCGTCAGCGTTTTTTAGATACCTCTGAAATGCGCTGCCCTGGAGGTCTCTTCCTAGCTCGCCTGGCTAAAACCATCATACCCCCTGAACCTTCTTGAGAGCCCTGTGGACCTACCATTTTACCCACAGTGTGGCTTATCACCTCAGAAGCTATGTTTTTAGCAGCTGATTTAAGATGAGGTTTAGCTATGGCAAAACCCCTTTTCATCAGGGGTGATACAAAGCGAAAAAATCTTGAAAATATAGACCCTATCCCCCTCCCGTACATTACGGGGGAGCCATAAAAACTGGGGAGAGTGCCCCCCGCTTGGTTTTCATAATAGCTTACAAAGGTGAGGATCTTGCCGCGTTATTTGAAGGTCTAAAATGAAGTTTTACGAGACACTTGCTAAAGGTAAAATTTACCAGCTGGTTTTGATCCGTTTTAATCTCAATATGAATGTTTTCAATGTGTTTCTTTGCCACAGGCAAGTAAAAGGTGTGGTTGAAAGACTGTGTAACTATGTCACCAAATGACCTCTGTATTCCGATGGTTCTCAAGAGAGGAGCGTAAGAGTCACCTACCATCTGATGACGTACCACGTCGCTATAACAGTAAAGTTGATAATTACCCCCCTTTAATGACAACTACCCCCTGCTTGAAATTCATATCTCTTTTGAATGTGGCTAAAATTGATGTTAATGTCAGATCTTATTTTTCTTTAAAAGGTGTTCACCTCCTTCTGGAGGGAGCTGATTCGTATTGACGTAATAACCGCCTCTAATCTTTTGACGGTGGACCTCGCTCTCCACACCAGGGTCTTTGGGTTTTTCCCTCCATTCAAAGTACACCTGCTCTATAGGGAGGTTAAACCAGGTGTGCGGGTATGAAAACTCTGTCAAGGCTACCTGCCATGCATCCTCTAAATAAATATGTTGCGCTAAATTCACATGGTAGCTGGAACTGGTATTGTTTTTAAATACATCCAGACTAGCGTTGGAGGGTAGGGTGACATAAAAACACTCGCCCGAGGTGTGATCCATGATGTAGTGATGTCACAAGGGGCCTTCTAGCGAGTTTTATACATTTTGTAGGTCGCTAGCTTTGACCAACATCTGTTTTTCACTCCAGACAATGCGCTTGTCCAAAATTTTTTCCACTTGATACATCTTTTCTCGGGCCATCTTTACTTTTTGCAGCTCTGCTTCATAAAATATGCCTTGAATAGCTTCATCGTCATAATCTTTGAGTTTATACACAGGAGGCATTTCGCAGTACTCCTTCAGACACCGTTAACGTCTTATCTGTAAAACTCTTCATATTAAACTCTTCACTTCATATTTTTTATCAAACACTCCTCTCAGTTTGGAGATTCTCATGAGATCTCCTTGTTTAAAATTCATCTTTAACTTTTCTTCGGAGCGGAGGGGTAGTAAGCTGTACAGGTTTTGGAAAACTTGCAGGGTGTTTGCGGCCTTTACTTTTTTCCCCATTTCATCCTCCATGGCTCTAGAGAGTCGTTCCACTCCATCCAAACTAACGGGATGAGAGGGCTTATAACGTTTCTCAGACATGGTGAAACAGCAAATGAGAACATTGAGGAGACATTGGCTTCTTTTAACCGTTTTATTCATCAGAATATAATAGGGTTTCAGAACAGACATCAGTATTTCAAAATACTCAAGGCCAGCTTCATAAGAGGGGTTCCGAGGATCAGACTAATATTATAATGCAATCTTCTCAATTCAGTCAGGGTATTTACTACAGCATTGTTTTGTACGCAATATTTCACCACATCTAAAAACAAAGCATACAGAGTCACCAGGTCACTGATGCTTGATGGATTCATCACTTGCATGATTTCATAAAACGAATCAGACAACAAATGTTCTGTACACTGCAGTGTGTTTTGTACCAACAGTTCCCACATTACGTGTAAAGTCTTTACGCTGGTATGTCGCACTATGTCAAACAGGTATTCCATTTTAGCAACTCTAGCATCTCTGGTCACATCATTTGTTTTTTTTTTTAATCACCTGATAGCGAGCATAGCGATGGCAGAATGTTCCTCTTTATCCATGGCTAGTTCTCCCCAGTAATTACCCATTTTAAATCATTCACCGAACCAAAACTCTGCATCTTTTTGCAAAGGCTCGATCTTAGAGACCTGTCTTCCAGTCAGAGAAAAGTTTGTCAAGTTTCCCGTCAATGTGTTTAGCAGATTTGAGGTCGTACAGAAAGGCATCAGAAAGGCCTTGGACTCTGCAGTCAGACACGTGGATATGATTTGCTTCAAGAGATAGCTGGATGGCAGGAACAAAACGATTTGTGTAAAGCGTCTTGTTCAACTCGTGAAAGTGAGTCATGTAGAAATACTCTGCAGGATCCTCCAGACATTCGTGCTGCTTCTGACTGGGGTGATCAACTTGACATCCGTAGCAGATTTTGCTTCTGTATTTCTTAAGAGCAGCGGTAAACAGATAAACCACAGTGCCTTTTACCGTGCTCAAAAGTAAGCTTGTCAGCTCACCGTCCATATCAACGGATGTACGCAGATTTTCATCTGGTAAAGGTGTTGCAGGTGGGGAACCTAATGATGATGATGAAGATGAGCTGAAAGGCAAAGATGGTGCTGAAGAAAATGCTGAACCTGGCGAGGACGTCAACGACGGAGGGGCTGAAGAAAGACGAGGACAATCAGGGCTCCCGGCTGGAGAGATAGGCGACGATGGTGGCGGTGGTGTAAGAGGGAGAGACATTGTTTTTCAGAGTCTCGTTTCACTCTTTCGGACGAGTCTTTTAAATGTGGCGGGGAGGGCGGGGTTTAGGTAAGAGGAGGGGTTGTCTAAGGAAAGAGAGTTTTTTTCACCAACAGAATGTCTCTGGAGGTCCGACTGGCGACAAAGAGGTCTTTAATCCTGGCTGTATATTCCTCCATCATTTTCAACCAAACTGCGAAGGGAATACGTGACTGCTGAAATACCCCGCATTCAGAATTTAAATACTCCAAGACAAAATCATCCACAGGTTCCTTGCCACACAACATCTGACGGCTTGCTCGATAGAACCACCGGCCTGCAGCAGAACTTTTTGTCTCCCACACCATGCAGGCTACATCTTCTTGCTTTTTACCATCTCCTCTTTCACTTGTACCGGGGGTGCTCTGAGATCGTTTAAACCCACCATATTGAGCACGGTCCAACCCCTCGAGGTCAAGTCAAGTCAATTTTATTTGTATAGCGCCAAATCATAACAAAAGTTATCTCAAGACGCTTTCACATAGAGTAGGTCTAGACCATATTCTTTAAAATATTATTTACAGAGACCCAACAGTTCCCACCATGAGCAAGCACTTGGCGACAGTGGCGAGGAAAAACTCCCTTTTAACAGGTAGAAACCTCGAGCAGAACCAGGCTCTGGGTGGGCGGCCATCTGCATTGACCGAGTTGGGTTGAAAGGGGAGGAGAGAGGGGGAGAGGGGAGACAGAACAAGAGGAGAGACAACAAATCAGACTAATAATAATAACAACTGCAGCAGTGAGTGTGGAGCAGGAACATGGGGGCAGTAGGTGGTCGGCAATCACAGATCCAGAATCCACAGCTCCAGGGGCGGAAATACCTGCAGAAAGTGAGAGGGCGAAAAAGCACAGAAAGCACAAAGACTACCAGGAAGAAATGGAGTTGGTAACCTGTATTAGTGGGATAGGAATGCGTACAGATACAGAGGGAGAGGAGGAGAGAGAAGCTCAGTGCGTCATAGGAAGTCCCCCGGCAGTCTAAGCCTATAACAGCATAACTAAGGGATGGTTCAGGACTCACCTGAGCCAGCCCTAACTATAAGATTTATCAAAAAGGAACGTTTTTAGCATACTCTTAAACGAAGAGAGGGTGTCTGCCTCCCAAACCCAAATTGGGAGCTGATTCCACAGAAGAGGAGCTTGATAACTAAAGGCTCTGGCTCCCATTCTACTTTTAGAGACTTTAGGTACCACAAGTAACCCTGCATTCTGTGAGCGTAGTGCTCTAGTGGGGTAATACGGTACTATCAGCTCTTTAAGATATGATGGTGCCTGACCATTAAGAGCTTTGTAAGTGAGGAGGATGACTTTAAATTCTATTTTAGATTTCACAGGGAGCCAGTGCAGAGAAGCTAATATTGGAGAAATATGTTCCCTTTTGCTAGTTCCTGTCAGTACACGTGCAGCTGCATTCTGGATCAGCTAGAGAGTCTTTAGAGACTTATCGGGGCAGCCCGATAATAAGGAATTACAATAATCTAACCTAGAAGTAACAAATGCATGAACTAGTTTTTCTGCATCTTTTTGAGACAGGATATGCCTGATTTTTATAATGTTACGTAAGTGGAAGAAGGCATTCCTTGAAGTCTGTTTTATATGGGTATTAAAGGACATGTCCTGATCAAAGATTACTCTTAGACTCCTTACAGCGGTGCTAGAGGCCAGGGCAATGCCATCTAGAGTAACTATATCTACACATAGTGCGTCTCGCAGGTGTTTAGGACCCAGAACAATAACTTCAGTTTTGTCTGAGTTTAACAGCAAGAAATTGCAGGTCATCCAGTCTTTTATGTCCTTAATACATGCCTGAAGCTTGGCTAACTTACCAGTTTCATCTGGCTTTATCGATAAGTATAACTGAGTATCATCTGCATAGCAGTGAAAGTTTATGGAGTGTTTCCTGATAATATTGCCTAAAGGAAGCATATACAAGGTAAATGAAAGTGGTCCGAGCACTGAACCTTGTGGAACTCCATGACTAACTTCCGTGTGCACGGAGGATTCATCATTAACATGGACAGACTGAAATCTATCTGATAAATATGACTGAAACCAGCTTAGTGCGGGTCCTTTGACGCCAAACAAATGCTCCAGTCTCTGTAATAGGATACAATGGTCAATGGTATCGAAAGCGGCACTAAGATCTAACAGAACAAGTACAGAGACAAATCCTTTATCTGACGCAATCAAAAGGTAATTTGTCACTTTCACCAGTGCTGTCTCTGTGCTATGATATTCCCTAAATCCTGACTGAAAATCCTCAAATAAACTATTGCTGTTTAGAAAGTCACATAACTGATTAACGACCACTTTCTCAAGGATTTTGGAGAGAAAGGGAAGGTTAGATATAGGTCTATAATTGGCTAAAACCCCTGGATCAAGCGTAGGCTTTTTAAGAAGAGGTTTAATTACAGCTACTTTGAAGGACTGTGGTACATAGCCTGTTAATAAAGACAGATTGATCATGTCTAGTAAAGAAGTGCTAACTAAGGGTAAAACTTCCTTAAGCAGCCTAGTTGGGATGGGGTCTAAGAGGCAGGTTGTTGGTTTAGAAAAACTCATTGAAGTTAGTTGGTAAAGGTCAATTGGAGAAAATATCTAAATATAAATCTGGTTCTACAGCTGCTTCTGAGGTTCCTGAGGTTCCTGTACTCGAAGATGTATCTGAACTAGCTGAGAGCACAAGATGATGAATTCTAATAGTTAGAATTTTATCATCAAAGAAGCTCATGAAGTTATTACTACTGAGCGCTCTGGGAATACATGGCTCAACAGAGCTGACTCTGTGTCAGCCTGGCTACAGTGCTGAAAAGAAACCTAGGGTTGTTCCTATGTTCCTCTATTAGTGAGGAGTAATAGGCTCCTCTGGCATTACGGAGGGCCTTCCTGTATTTTCTAAGACTATCTTGCCAAACTAAATGAGTTTCCTCCAGTTTGGTGGAACGCCATTTCCTTTCTAATTTTCGCGATGTTTCTTTTAATTTGTGGGTTAAGGAGTTATACTATGGAGCTAACCTCTTTTGTTTTATTATTTTCTTTTTGATAGGGGCAATACAATCAAGAGTCGTTCGCAGCGAGCCTGCAGCACTATCAACCAGATTATCAATTTGGGAGGGACTAAAGTTAGCATAGGAGTCCTCCGTTACATTGAGACATGGCATTGAATTTAATGCCGATGGAATCAGTTCTTTAAATTTAGCTACAGCACTATCAGACAGGCATCTACTAAAGGAATGTTTTCCTAATGGCCTATAGTCCAGTAATATAAATTCAAAAGTTATTAAATAATGGTCTGATAAGACAGAATTTTGTGGGAAGACTTTTAAATCTTCAATTTTGATTCCATATGACAGAACAAGATCGAGGGTATGGTTAAAACAATGAGTGGGTTTGTTTACACTCTGACAGAAACCAATCGAATCTAATAGTGAGATAAACGCAGAACTAAGGCTATCATTATCTACGTCCACGTGAATATTGAAATCACCTACAATAATGACTTTATCTGTTTTGAGGACTAAACTTGTTAAAAACTCTGAGAATTCTGCTAAAAATTCAGAATACGGACCAGGAGCACGGTACACTATGACAAATAGAATTGGCTGTACAGTTTTAAGATATAAACAATACGTAGCCCTACATCACAGAAACATCTTTGGCCAGTTAACATTACCAAAATATAATTATTAACCATGATGATATGACCTGTATGAGTGACTAAACACATAGCTTTAAACAACAGTCTTTCACTTGAACCCTTAGCTAAACAATTTCAGTGGGGTTACACATGTGAAGGAGCTACGACTACCATAAATAAAAGTATTGTCAGTTACTGTGTTAACGCGGGAGCTAGCAAAACTCCATTACTGCATGTACGAACAGAAGGTTTATCAAAACAACATGAAGAAGGCTTTTAAAGTCCTTATAAATGCATGGTGATGATATAACACCCATACTAACCTGTTTTGTACAGGAAAAACAGGGACAGGAAACATTAGTTGTGTTCGTTCAGCAGGCTGTTCTCTGTCTGAGGA
Source organism: Lateolabrax maculatus (assembly GCA_031216445.1). Classification (NCBI taxonomy): domain Eukaryota; kingdom Metazoa; phylum Chordata; class Actinopteri; order Acropomatiformes; family Lateolabracidae; genus Lateolabrax; species Lateolabrax maculatus. Next base: position 18,322,762 of record CM062207.1, read on the forward strand.
GCCGAAGCCTCAGGCAGCCCTAACGCTCAATTAAATGGACACTCCCCCTCCTGTCGCAACTGAGGAACTACACCTTCAAAAATAAAAATCAAATCCACTATAACAATGCACTCAAATCTGTATTTCTTTCACAGTTAGCTACAAAAAAAATAACTTAACAATTGTGACCATACATTTGTATGCGTCAAAGCATACAAAGCATCTCTGCTTATAAAAACTCACTGAAGAATTCAAGAATTATCGTAACAGTTCAATATTTTTTTATCAATATTTAACTGCAACAATGTGGACACATGTCACAGTCTTCCACCTGTATGAGAACAACATAGCTCTGAGACAACAAGGCAGTCCTAGCTGTTAAAACTGGTTTTGGCTTTTTTTCCCCTTAAATATCTCTGCATCATGATAAAACCTTAACCAACTGCAGGAAGAACAACTATACTGTCAACCAACATTCCAACTCCACAGCATGCGTAAGGAAAACTTAGCTTATAGTGTGATGTGGGATCTTTGTGATTCTGTGATTGCCTCTGCTTGCTTATTAATGACAGATTGACCTCTTTCCTTAACAACTTTATTTTTTATTCACCTGTATGTTAGGAGCCAGGCAGCTCACAGCTGCCCTTGTATTTCCCATTGTTATTATTCAGAGGAAATCTGCCTTCCCATGCATGAAAATCCAGTCATATGCCAATCTTCCTCCCACATTTTTTCTTAATTGACACCACACTTGCTACACTTCATCTTCAGAGTGGACACACAAATGATCCAGTCAGATTTCTGAATTATTAAAAAATGACCCCGCCGTGCATCAAAATTGCTACTGCAAATTCCCGCTTAATAAATCTCCAAAGTTAACTTTTAGACACTAGTTTGTAATCTGCCTTTATATGCATTATAGCTGCTTAAGTAATTTTATGACGCCATCTTTAGTTTCTCACTTGGTAGGTAGCTCAGCAAGCTAATGACTTGTCCTTGCGACTTTATGCAGCATTTTGCATCTTACACCTACACCTACTCAGGCATTGTGCTGTGTACTTTACATGTTTGAGGTTTAATGATAAGACAGTTCAGCTGATGAACTGTTGTGTATTTCTCATTCATATTCTTCCTCAAAATGTCCGTCTTCGACTCGCTGCACCTCAACTGTACTTTTTAATTTTTTTTTTATGTTTGGTGAATTGGCTACAGATTCTCTTTTTTTATAATTAATTTTTTTTCTTTTTTTTGCCTCTGCTCTGGACTGATTATTGCCCATATTTATAGCATGCACATTAAAGCATTAAACACACATGCACATCAATAAACACTGCAGCAGCAGTAACTTCCATTATTTTCTCATCTACTTTAGTGGTAGTGGTTTGAGATGAAAGGCAACTCTAACACTTTTTAGTTTCAGCATATTTGTGGTGCTGTTGGGGAAATTCCTCGCCACAGCCTTTTCTGTAGTCGACCAATTTTAGCTCACTGATGGATGGAGCAGCCAGGACTTTTTGTCCTCAGACCCTGAACTCTCTTTTTAGGTAGGCATTAGATGTTCAAATATGCAGAAAATACACATATATTATATATGATTCCATCAAACACAGACATGGTAAGGCAACATAGAGAAATGCACTTGCCAGTCTTTGTTGTATTGGAATCCTGTTTGTGACGCCAATTTGTGAAGGAAATCTTAGAGACAGGGAAATGACCTAACCTGTGAAGCCCTGTCTTAATTTACCCTTAACCTACAAGAAGAAAATTTAACATACAAGAAGTAAAATTCCTTCAAAGTTATGTGGCTGCCAGGTTTCTGTGAGACATAAATAGTTCAGTTTGTTATTTGTGATGAAGTTGTTGACCAGAGGGGCTTTGCTGTCGATAGACTGGATGTCATAGAGGGCAAACTCATGACAGGTTGTCTACATATGTACTAATTTAGCCAGCAGAGTTAGGACACTGTGATCTATACGTTGTGTGGATGGGGGGTCCTGTGCCAGATAATAGTCTGGATGAAGGAAATTCTCGGAGGGAGGATTAATGATGGGTGGCGCTAATGGGGGGCAAGTAACGTTAGTCTGAGGTTTCACGTGAATACATTTGAAGTACAGCATTTGAGCCACATCATCTTTTACAGTATGGGTTTCTGTATTACATGACACTTTTATCACTGGTGTGTTTATTCAGTTAATGGTTTGTTGGTGTGTCAACGCCCAACTTTATGTAAGCAGCAGTGGAAGCTATACAGAAAACTGCAAATTGGTATTTTTTTATAAGTATGTGTGTGTTTATTGGCTTGGCTAAAAGTACAAATCATATAGGTTGAATTAATGTCATCTATACAACGTTGAAACAACGTAGATTGATGTCCTCTGTGAGCCGTTGAGACAACGTGGGTCAAAAGACCGATGCCAGAAAAACTTTCATATCAGCCCCTCCACTAGACGTCGTATCGACCTCCAGGACCAACCTTTATTAGACATGTGATCGATGTTGGAATGTTTGCTGAGAACATAAATTAACAATACTACAAATGACCAAACAGGTCCCTTCTATCTGTGTACAAATAACACGACTTTACACTTTGCATGTTGTTTGAATCATAAAACAAATGAAAAAAAAGTTCTTTTAATCATTTTATTTGCCTTGTGTCATCCAATGTGCTATGAATCCTCACTTCAATGGAAAGAAATTGCATTCAAATTGTACATTCTTATGAATTGAGTTGTAGAGGTTGTAAAATAAGCCCTTTCAATGGAGCGCATCCGCAGTTAGAATTTGAAGCTTTGCAATTGGCTGAGGACCTACCCAGAAGTATTTTCCTTATGGTCACCATGTTAAGGTTTTATTTTAATGACATCTTGAACATTTCTCAACATAAAACACCAAAGTGTCTGAGATAACTCCTTTTATTAATAGCGTTTTTGATAATGCTAGTGAAGCGCATTGAGTGGGCAAATAAAACCAACCAACCAAACCACCCATGTGACTATGCTCTGACGTGGTTGCTTCAGCTACAGGGGAAACGTGGAAGCATCCAGCTGACATTTAGAGGTCGCTGTTAGGACCAAGTTTGATGAGGTGGAGCATTGAATTTGCCAAATGGGTACCATTTTAGAGCCTCAGCCCAGCCTCGGCATACAAAGAGACCAGTTACAGGTGCAGATCTCCTAGGAATCCTGATCAGGGATGTAGCAAGGTATTTTGGAGTGTCTTTGAAAACTCTTACTTGCAGGATTGCTTTTTGGGGATAAAGGTAAGAAACCTACTAGCTATCCAGCTAGCTTAGACTAATGAAATCCAGCGCTAACTGTCAACCCATGCGTGGTTGTCTTTAGAAAATGTTGTTTTTTTTTTTTGACTGAGGAAAGATAGGCCAAGCGGTGATTAACTAGTTACCTTTCCTGTTTTGTAGGATTGGTCCCTAGAATACCCTTTGAATATATTCAAGTCCTGCTAAATGTTAGGTGTAATGCTATGGAATCTCAAATGCATTTTCGTACTTAATACTTTGACAAAATAGTTTAAGCAGATATTTAACTAAATATTGTTAATTAAAAAAAAAAAAAACAGTGGTTCTAATAGTGTGCAACTTTCTGTGCATTTAGACGAAATTACTTGAACAACATGATTTAATGATTTTGTCTGACGTTCATCACAATTACCCCACTGCTGGCTACTGGCACTGTGATCAACATTTATTCAACAAAAAAAAATTGTCCTTTTAATTTTGTTATAGATAATAGCTAATTAATCTGGAAATCAGAATGCCTTTAAATTGCCCATCTTCATAGTTTATGTGAACTGTAAAAGTAATATATATTATTTTATTTATTTTGTATTCTTGTACATTACAGCAGACAACTCTGTAGTGTTTTCCTTTTGGCCAATGTCCTGCTGAGGGCCTGCTGACTCCCGTGACTGTAGAGCTTCTCTTCAAAGTTTTAGGCACAATTGCCAAACTTTGTTGTCAACTTGATTATTAATACGATCCTGTAACAGGTGGTGTATGAACCCAAATGCAGCACAAAGGACCCAAGGAACAGTACGTGAAAACTTTTAATCTCGAGTTCAGCAGGTACATATAAATGCACACAAAATGGACGCTTAACAAGCTGCGGCTTGCAGCAAATTCTCTCGACCCAGTCTCCAGCTGAGCCGCAGAAACAGCAGACAGAACAAATCCAAAACGGGAACAGAAGGCAGGTACGTTTACCGGGAGTCAGGCAAAACGGGAAGGTCCAAAGCAGGCAGGGTCGGCAACGGGAAATCAGTCCAGGGATAAGCACTGGAAAGTCTGGCATGAAGGCAAAGAACAGGAGGAGTGGCTGACAGGTAGAGTGGAACGTTACTGGGAGGGTGTGGCCGAACTGTGACAGACCCCCAATGTAAAGGGGAAGTAATCGTAAAAAGCACCAGTTCTGTGCTGCATAACTTCACATGGCCTGTTGTTCGAAATTACTCCCTGAATATGTGAACTGTGAAATGCACCTGTTTAACTGGATGTATGTAAAGTGTTTCTCAACGTTTACTAGATGCCTAATGTTAATTGTCAAGTCATATGAGACTACCCCCTCAAACAGGTCATGGCCCAAACAAGAAGGGAAAATTCTCTGTGAATCCTCCTATATAATGTGATCCAAGATTGTCCCCAGATATGGCCATCAATGCTCTTTCAGACTGAGAAGAGACTTTAGTGTCTCCTTGATAGGTACATTCTGAAAGAACCTAGATAAATCTGAATGGGCTCAACGTAGCTGAAAAACTTTTTGAATGACGATTTCCTTGTTTGGTCAGATCTCATGGGCCCTTCATGGCACTCTTTAAAGAGATATTGCTTTGACAAATCATCTAGTATCTGACTAATTTCATTGCACATTTAACATAGTTAGATTATCATGAACCTTTGAAAGTACATATTTCATGCTAGAGTTGTGCACCCCCTGAAATTCCTCTATGATTGTTTGAACAGTGTTGGCAGTAAGTAGCTTTTTGGCTTGCATTTTCAGATAGAAAAGAGGTAATTTGTTAAAAAAAAAATTGACTTTGGTCAGGCAAAGCATCCTGTTCTGCATCTTGCACATCAGGCACAGCTTAAGGGAACACTTCATCACGTGATCTGCACAGCTCATTTTGCTGGCTTTCTGGGTTCTACTTAAGTGAGAGGAAAAGGTTGACCTAACTATTTGGATAAGGACCTTGGGTCACCTTTTTCCCATCCCTAATATGACATTTCAGGTATGCACACAGAGCTCAACCCCAGAATGTTATATTGTCTTGCCAAGTTGAGGGTTGCAAATTTCAGAGCACCTTTTTTTCAAGTCCATCTTCAAGTGGTGCCATGTTTGCCTTGCCATGGTGTCAATACATGAGACTTAAAAGACAAATTTCTTAAAGGTCCAAGGGCACTCAGGTATACCACATGCAAAGTAGTGATTAGCCACATTCCTGTATACTTTAACGTCTGGTGAAAGCATTTAAAACAGGTTGAGAAACTGCAAGACTTGCAGTTGTAGCTGGACACTAAAAACTTGGCTAGTGTGACTTCAGTGGGTAAATGGAATGGAATGCCTGCCTGGGAACCCAGTGAAGATCAGACCCCTCACAAAGGATCAAAACTGGACAGCCAGGGTGAAACGTAGATCACACACTGTAACAAAGAGACACACAAAGACAAGTAGGAAAAAAACCTGTTAGCCAAGAGAGATGCAAGAGAGAAATTGTGAAAGAAAATGTCTAAATAAAATACAACAAAACTTACAAAAATAATGGTAAGTCCTAGCACACTGGTGCACTTACGGACAAAGAGTGGATCTGAGTCGGTGAGTGGACCCGGAATCAAGACAGAGATACAGTTTTATACAGTAAGATCAAAGCAGTGATGTAAGAACAACAGGAAACAAAAGGCAGGAAGGGGACATTTGCACTTGCAGGGGACACCTAGTTGACAAGATCAAAGGGTTAACTAGCATAGGGGAAGGGGGTGCAGACCTAATCAATTCAGCAAGTCTGCAGGGGGGCCCCAATGTGTATTCTCTATCAGTCTGAAGGGGGCTCAATGTTTATTCTTCTTCACACTACAACACATTACTGCAGGGATGCCGTCTTCAAGGTGCAAAGACAAATGGACTACACTTGTAGTATAGATCTATGAGAAACCAAATTAAATTTGATTCAATGATGTGTTACTTATTGGGGATGTAACATATAGGCTCATACATCACTGTGCATTTCATACATTCCAACAATACATCTAGGTTAGTAAAAATTAGTTTATGCTTGACCTTGCTAAATACATACCAACTTACTTTTGGCACGGCATGTGTTTTATGTGTTTTTGTTGCCCAATATATTAGTAACTGTGATAAAAGTAATTTAAACTACATTCTTTTTTTTTTATTATATTCATAATTACTGAACTATCCCTTTAACCAACGTTAATGTTTAATCTGAAGTTAACTTGAAATAACTTATGTTATGGCATGGGGAGAACTACGTAATTATACTGCAACTCAGCTAACTAACTAGCCTACAGATTTACAGAAATTTTTAGTATGAAATAATGTTAGGATATTTTTAATTAACAGAAAAATCCAGGTTTGCAATTTATTGTAAATTTTTTGGAGAGGATAGCCACTTGCTATGGACACTTAAGTCAGGTTTGCAAGAAAATGACTTGGTGTGGGAGGAAATTGCAAAGCTAGCTGTCTAACAGAGTTGTCAATGCTTGTCAATATAGAGGACAACTCTGATCTGACCGCTAGTCAGGTGCCAGTGTTGCAAGGAGAAATAGGATGGCTAGAATATGTTGTGTCTCCTCAACAGTTACAAAGCCTAATAGAAATGTCCCTGCCAGTGTCATGCATTTCAAAACTTCTGGGTATTTCTAAGAGGACAGGGAGATGGCACATGCACGATAATAGCCTTTCCATAATACAGTTCTACAATAACCCAACTGATGAACAACTAGACGCTTCCGTGAGGTCAGTGAAAGCCAGGACACCACATGTAGGATACTGAATGATGAAAAGAATCCTGCAGGCCATGGGGCCACCGTATCCAGTGGAAGAGAATGTTTTCATCCATGCATCATGTAGACTTTGTTGGTATACGATCAAGAATGAGGATGGGGTGTGTTGCACAAAGGACATATTCTGTTCAGGGCCCTCTGCACTTGATATATATTATTACAAATCTTAAACTCATCAATGTAGGCCATACATTTGATTTTTAGATGCTATTTAGATGTACAATACTTTGGCTAAATACAGACTGACACACTAAAAATGTAATATGTTTGTCACTACTGTAAATTAAGTCAAGTCAATTTTATTTGTATAGCGCCAAATCATAACAAAAGTTATCTCAAGACACTTTTCACGTAGAGTAGGTCTAGATAGATAGATAGATAGATTACTTTATTCATCCCCGAAGGGAAATTAGGTCATCATAGCAGCCGGTATATTTAAATACAATAAAATACAGTACAACAATAAAATACAATACAATACAATAGAATAAAATAGAATAAAATAGAATTAAATTAAATGTTCCAGTATATGGAGCGGAGTGTTGTACAGGGTACACAGTGCAAGGAGACATTTAGTGCAGTTCTGTGGTGGTGACTCTGACAGAGGTAGATGAGTTGTAGAGTCTTATTGCGGTTGGGAGGAACGATTTCCTGTAGCGTTCCTTAGAGCAGCGGGGTTGAATGAATCTGTGGCTGAAGCTGCTCTTTAGCTTGTCCAGTGTTTTGTGGAGGGGGTGAGAGGGATTGTCCATGATTGCCAGCAGTTTTGCCAGCATCCTATCCTCCACCACCTCCTCCAGGGTGACAAGCTTAGAGCCAACCACAGACTCAGCTTTTCTTAAGATTTTGTTCAGTCTGTTGGCATCCTTTGTCTTGATGCCCGCACCCCAGTACACCACGGCAAAGAAGATGGTGCTCGCCAAAACAGACTTGTAGAACATCTGCAGCATCTTGTTGCAGACGTTGAAGGACCTGAGCCTCCTCAGAAAGTAAAGCCGACTCAGGCCCTTCTTGTAGACGGCCTCTGTGTTGGTGGATCAGTCCAGTTTATTGTCCAGTGTGACACCCAGGTACTTGTATGCAGGTACCACCTCCACATCCGTCCCACCGATGCAGACAGGAGAGGGCAGGGGCTTGTTCCTCCTGAAGTCCACCACCATCTCCTTCGTCTTTGCCACGTTAAGCTGCAGGCGGTTCTCCCCACACCACTTCACAAAGCGGTCGACCAGGTCCCTGTACTCAGCCTCCCCCCCGCCTTCAACACATCCCACAATGGCCGTGTCATCAGAGAACTTCTGCAGATGACACGACTCAGTGCAGTGCTTAAAGTCAGCAGTGTATGTGGTGAAGAGGAAGGGGGACAGCACAGTTCCCTGGGGGGCCCCGATGTTACTGATCAGACGATCAGACACACAGTTCTGTAATCTCACAAACTGTGGTCTGCCCGTCAGATAGTCATCGACCCAAGTGATGAGGGGAGCACTCACCTGCGTGCCCTCCAGTTTGGCCTTCAGCAGTCTGGGCTGGATGGTGTTGAAGGCGCTGGAGAAGTCGAAGAACATGATCCGGACTGAGGTGTTGGGTCTGTCCAGGGAGGAGTAAGCCTTCTGCAGCAGGTAGATGATTGCATCATCAACCCCAACATGGGGCTGATATGCAAACTGCAGGGGGTCTTGTGATGGGCACACCAGCGGTCTGAGGTGTGCCAGGACCAGTCTCTCCATGACCTTCATGATGTGAGAGGTCAGTGCCACCGGCCTGTAGTCCTTTTTTGGGACCATACTCTTTAAAATATTATTTACACAGACACAACAATTCCCACCATGAGCAAGCACTTGGCCACAGTGGCGAGGAAAAACTCCCTTTTAACAGGTAGAAACCTCGAGCAGAACCGGGCTTTAGACGGCTATAGTCACAGATCCAGACTCTATAGCTCCAGAGGCAGAAATACCTGCAGAAAGTGAGAAGGCAAAAAAAGCACAAAACTATGGGGAAGATGTTAAATTAGTAACATGCATTAGTGGGTTAAGAATGTGTACAGATGGAGAGGTGAGAGGAGGAAAGAGAAGCTCAGTGCATCATGGGACTTCCCCCAGCAGTCTAAGCCTATAGCAGCATAACGAAGGGGAGGGTTCAGGTCTCACCTGAGCCAGCCCTAACTATAGGTTTTATCAAAGACTAACGTTTTTAACATACTCTCAAACGAGGACAGGGTGTCTGCCTCCCACACCCAAACTGGGAGCTGTTTCCACAGGAGAGGAGCTTGATAGCTGAAGGCTCAGGCTCAGGTTCTACTTTTAGAGACTTTAGGAATCACAAGTAACCCTGCATTCTATGAGCGCAGTGCTCTAATATGGTAAGTTATGATGGTGCCTGACCATTAAGAGCTTTGTAGGTGAGGAGAAATATTTTTAAATGATACATCTTTATACATACAATACAGCAACGAGGAATGGAATCAAGATCATATATTAATCCTCCATATCTCTGGAGTTAACAGGTGAGAATGTAGACATTGGCAGTTAATTGGTGTGAGGTTGAGGTGGAGCTAGATGTATTGCTGCAAGAAATGAATACATTATCGCAAACAGAAAATCCAAAATGACAAAAGATAAGTCCAAAGCAGGCAGGTGAATAATCAGGTAACAGGGTATCCAGAACTGACACAAAAACATAGAAACAAGGATCTGAGAACTAAACAAAGAAAAGTGTATAACTGACTGATTAGTGACCAGAGGCAGGTGAGTGAACAGGTGAAGGGAGTTGAACTGATGAGGAAGGAGTGGTTGACAGGCAGAGAGAGGAGTGGAGACAGGTGTGTAGATGGGTGGGGCAGTCAGGTAACGGGGAAAGGAAGGAAAGTCAGAGGACATCTGGTGGAAGGTAAAAGGATGGCAGGTCAGGGGAACAGAGAAAGGTGAAATGTGACAAAAAACTAAAAAGGAACAGATCATGACACTAACATCCTGTTAGTGCACCCCAATTTAGCATACCTCTGACTTTCTGTCTGGCAACACCCCCATTCACTTTACCACATGGCAACACAAAGGAATCACTCACCTTCATCACCTATTTGAACATTTTCAACATACTAATCCAGAAGTACATAATTGGGAAACATCAGCTCTTTCAGTACCAACAATTTAAATCCATCATTAAATCTAAGATTAACATAACCAACAACCCTCTCAGCCCTTCAAAACTATAAATAACTGTAGATATTATTTTATTTTTGATTTATCTTGTTCTATTCCAAATGCAATTATGTGTATATATGTTCTATGTGTGTTGTAAAATGACAAATAATTTACGTTGTTACAGAGCAACACAGTGGCTGAATGATGGGAGAGCCTGCTTTGGGAGAAGTAGACAAAGTCTGAACACACACTAAGCACCAGGTGTTCTCTAAGTTAAAGAACCTGAACACTGAATACTATCTCAAATGATGTGGAATGAGTTGTGTGGACTAACAGAGGAGGAGACACTGGAACAGCCTCTCTAATACTTGATACTTTCTGCCTGTAGGAGGCGCTGGTCCTCTGCACAGCAGCCGAGGAGCAGCTCTGTGTGTGGATATGAATACATTAGATCCCACAGTCTATTACTGTGGTATACAGATTTATGGAGCTTCTGTTGATGGTCCTGATATGTAAAATTACCTTCAGTGGGAGATGCTAAAAGGCTTCATGTGAAAACAGCTTAATAGCACAACAATCATGTTGAATAAGAAAAAGGTGCTATCAGGACCAAATGATAGGCATTGTGGAACTTAACATTGAGGCAGAAATAAACTGATTAACTAAATAAATTTTTTTCTGAGGAGAAATTGTGGAAAAAATGTTATATAAAATGTTATATATACATCTCTATCTATTTATCTATCTATCTATCTATCTATCTATCTATATATATATATATATATATATATATATATATGTATGGATAATGATGGGTGCCAGGAGTCTTAATTGAACAACTATTAAAGCAAAACAAGGGCTTAATGCAGCTTAATGACACAAATGACCATTGATTAAATGTTTTACTCAGGGAGCAGGGGGATGGGGAAAAGATTATCAGGAACATAATTTTGAATCATTACAGATGCCACTGGGCAACAATGACTGTTCAAATAAATCCCCAGTTGAAACTGGACAGGAGCAAATGAGCTCCACGTGACTTAATTTGGCTTAATGACCTAAAACACAGCCAGGAAAGTGAGCCTGGGTGCTCCATCATGATGAGACCAGCAAGTACAAAGTACAAAGTACAAAGAATTCATGAAAGTAGATCCTTAATTGAAAATGGGAAGCTATGAGTTTATTTACATGGATTTACATTGATCCTTTTAGAATGTCCACTTTGAATCAATATCCCATTAAAATCACTCCAGGTCAAAAGTGAAATCAGTTTACTGTCTGATATAAATGTACAATCATGGTCTGGAGATCAGCATGTAAATCTTGTTATTTGCTTTGTTGATAATACTTGTATATGTATATACATATAGTCGTATAGATATCCAAATATATATATATATATAATTGCTAAAGCAACTTCACAGTTCACCATTCATTGGCTTGCTGGCTTATCTAAGGAGTTAGGACAGTGGTGAAATAGACCAGATCATTTTAAAACAAACTCATATTGAACCTTGAGTTTGCCACTGCATTTTGTCCACACTCAACTTCTTTGGAAATTGCACTAAACTGGAAAAGCACTTAACAGTATTCCATTTAGTGTTCAGTGTTGATAAGTGTTACGAAGTATTTAGTATTACACAGCAAAAAATGTACAGTCATGCCTTATAATACAGACAGTACTAAATTCAAGAGACATGTGTCTTGAATCATGAATTTACATGTAAATACATAAATGTATAAATCATGTTTCTCCAAAACACCACTTTTCACATGCTAAGAAAAACATTTTTGTGACAATGTATTTTTCAGATAATCCAATGGGTTATTGAAGGATTTATTTATTTTAAGAAGTAGAATTTTTCAACCCATAATATGCACTTTATTCTTCAGTTTATCTAAACATTTAATCTCCACATTCAATATGTTATATTATACACTAATGTAAATATCAGATGTATTGGTATTGGGTGATCTGAATCTGGTGTTTGGGGAGGCTAAAGAGTCAAACAGTTTCACAGATGTCTTTTTATAATTGTGGTTTATGGACAATCTGCAGTGCAGTACAGTTGGCCACTGAGGCAAATTGGCAGTGAGAAATACATCCATAGTTCACCATCTTAGTTTATCATGTTATCATGCAACCATTTGCTAAAAGGCACTACATACAAAGCTGAGTCATTATGTCATTATTTCTGCAGGTATTTTAAAAACCAAACTATATATAGTAGAAATGTTGACCTGATGATGCCCTGGAGGAAATGTCAGGGGCTTCTTCCTCTGAATGTCTGTACAAACATTTCAAAATGTATGGCAATCCGTCAAAAAAAGTCTTGAACAAAGCGGTGGACCGATTAACAGACCAACTTTGCCATCCCAGGAGCCACACTGTTATGGTGACTAAAAACCTGTCATTGATATGATATGAAAGATAAAGGAATGAAGGTGGCATTACAGTTCCTAAAAAATGTATTTTGGCTCCAAATGAATTGTATACAGTATAAACCTTTATAGGAGACAGGGTTGATCATTAGCAATATTTTTTCAATAACTTTTAATCTAAGATGTATTGCATGAACATGAATTCTTGTAGCTATCGCGTCTCATTTTCTTTCCTTTTGTAGTCTGTTTGTCCACTCATCACTTCGGTCCAGAGTAAGATATCTCAAAATCTACTTGCCAGATTGACATGAAATTTGATCGCCAGATGATGAACCTTTTTTTATCCTGAGCATTCATATGAGCTTTTCTCTTCCATTGCTCTCAGGACAAAATGTCAACTCAGCATACAAAAAATAAATATCTCATAATCTAGTATGCATTTGTGTATTTCCTTAAAACCAAATGACCTGACACACACTGACTGTCCTCTTTTAATAACTGTTCCTCGTGAAAAGGTTCATCTAGGCTGTAAGAATACCTCAGGGTGTAGATTTTATATACTTGCTTTAATCTAAGTGTCCATGTGCACATGATGACTTTCGGAGGCTTTGTTGTGTGCATCCTCTGAAATGAAATATACATGTCTGCGAGAAATTTGCCAGAATATCAGGCATCATGGCATGCAAAATTCTCCAGGGAGATGATAAACTGCTGTCAGTTGGATTTCATTACACTGATCCAATGCTGATGATGCAGGATGACCAATATGATGATGACCATGTCAGTTGGTATGACTTCATGTTTTCTGCTCTTGGAGTGCTGTATGTGTCTGCTGTGCACTTAGTCAGCGTTAATCCTCATATGATTCCTTGCTAATACCCCATTCAGACTGGCACCTTGCAGCACTTGGGACTGTCTCTGGATGAGACAATGTAAAGGGAAGCGAGTCTATATACACAGCACTTCATTGGAGGCGAAGTTAACAAGATGTACAGTGGGTACGGAAAGTATTCAGACCCCTTTAAATTTTTCACTCTTTGCTTCATTGCAGCCATTTGCTAAAATCAAAAAAGCATTTTATTTCTCATTAATGTACACTCAGCACCCCATCTTGACAGAAAAAAACAGAAATGTAGAAATTTTTGCAAATTTATTAAAAAAGAAAAACTAAAATATCACATGGTCATAAGTATTCAGACCCTTTGCTGTGACACTCATATTTAACTCACATGCTGTCCATTTCTTCTGATCCTCCTTGAGATGGTTCTACTCCTTCATTGGAGTCCAGCTGTGTTTAATTAAACTGATTGGACTTGATTAAGAAAGGCACACACCTGTCTATATAAGACCTTACAGCTCACAGTGCATGTTAGAGCAAATGAGAATCATGAAGTCGAAGGAACTGCCCAAGGAGCTCAGAGACAGAACTGTGGCAAGGCACAGATCTGGCCAAGGTTACAAAAGAATTTCTGCAACACTCAAGGTTCCTAAGAGCACAGTGGCCTCCATAATCCTTAAATGGAAGAAGTTTGGGACGACCAGAACTCTTCCTAGACCTGGCCGTCCAGCCAAACTGAGCAATCGTGGGAGAAGAGCCTTGGTGAGAGAGGTAAAGAAGTACCCAAAGATCACTGTGGCTGAGCTCCAGAGATGCAGTAGGGAGATGGGAGAAAGTCAACTATCACTGCAGCCCTCCACCAGTCGGGGCTTTATGGCAGAGTGGCCCGACGGAAGCCTCTCCTCAGTGCACGACATATGAAAGCCTGCATAGAGTTTGCCAAAAAACACATGAAGGACTCCCAGACTATGCGAAATAAGATTCTCTGGTCTGATGAGATGAAGATTGAACTTTTTGGCGTTAATTCTAAGCGGTGTGTGTGGAGAAAACCAGGCACTGCTCATCACCTGCCCAATACAATCCCAACAGTGAAACATGGTGGTGGCAGCATCATGCTATGGGGGTGTTTTTCAGCTAGAGGGACAGGACGACTGGTTGCAATTGAAGGAAAGATGAATGCGGCCAAGTACAGAGATATCCTGGAAGAAAACCTCTTCCAGAGTGCTCAGGACCTCAGACTGGGCCGAAGGTTCACCTTCCAACAAGACAATGACCAGCACACAGCTAAAATAACAAAGGAGTGGCTTCGGAACAACTCTGTGACCGTTCTTGACTGGCCCAGCCAGAGCCCTGACCTAAACCCAATTGAGCATCTCTGGAGAGACCTGAAAATGGCTGTCCACCAACGTTCACCATCCAACCTGACGCAACTGGAGAGGATCTGCAAGGAAGAATGGCAGAGGATCCCCAAATCCAGGTGTGAAAAACTTGTTGCATCATTCCCAAGAAGACTCATGGCTGTACTAGCTCAAAAGGGTGCTTTTACTAAATACTGAGCAAAGGGTCTGAATACTTATGACCATGTGATATTTCAGTTTTTCTTAATAAATTTGCAAAAATTTCTACATTTCTGTTTTTTTTCTGTCAAGATGGGGTGCTGAGTGTACATTAATAAGAAATAAAATGAACTTTTTTGATTTTAGCAAATGGCTGCAATGAAACAGAGTGAAAAATTTAAAGGGGTCTGAATACTTTCTGTACCCCCTGTATATCTGCCAAACCAACCACTTAGTCCTCATCCATGACAATTTTTTCTTGAAAAGACAAACCATATTTGAAAACGCTTAATCTCACTTACTCTATTAGTGTAGTGCTCACCAGCTTCCCTAAGCTTTTCAATGGAAAATGTCCAGGACTGTGGGAGACAATCCCAAACAGGACTAAAGGGTGCCTTCAGAGAAAACAGAGCCTGCAGCCCACAGCTGTATACTGGTCAAAGGAAAGTGGCAATAGAGTTCAGTCTTTAACTGCAGTATATGGACAATCAGCAACATACACATGAAATCTTATAACCAATCATATCCCAATATACATAATTTGAATCTTGACAAAACCTTTTTCTTGTAATACTGTGACTTTATTCTCATAATATTACTACTTTATTCTTGAAATTTTTGTCCTATGAAAGTTTTTTCCATAACAGTGGCCCTGAAACAAGAATAAACTGTCTATATTTTCTATAAAACCCAATTACAGATGTGACAGAACTTTGATATTATATATTTACACTACCTTGAAATACAATATATATTGCACACCTGGGATTTCAGCAACAGAGAAGTGAAACATTTTAAGGAATTATACCATTAAATGTTTCGGCGCATTAACTACAGGAACACACATATGGAACACAGGTGTGGAATCAAAACTGGCGGAAACTCAATAAGTGGCAGGAAGTAAAACAAACTGGAAAGCAAGAGCACAGAAAATTACAAAATAAAACAAGAAGTGGTCTCATGAGTCCATACGTGTCGTCACACTTATGAGCTATATTGCTGATGTACTGTGACATTTCCACTAGTCATTTCAAGCATCTCCAGATAAATCCAGATACCATTTTATACATTTTCCTTTACACATACAGTCTACTGTATGCATCTCCATATATGGACAAAGAATCTGTCTTAGTTGTGTCTGTCTTTGCTATAGATGCAAATCAAGTAGGAGACAATCCAGTCTAGAGGGTTTAGTTACATTTTGGGATGAAATGCATGTGGCTGTATAATTATGTATATCAGTGCTTGGTGTAGTTTAATGATTGTTGTCGAGCCTTTAATTTGTTGTTGTGGTGCCTCATTGTGTGGCATCATCTGTTACATAGAATTGCTTGCAGTACTGCATTAAATGTAAAACATCTAATTAACTGATTTCCTCAAGAGCATTCATGCATAAGGTTGTGTAAGTGTAGTGTGTGTCAGTACACTCGCACCTGTGCTCATCCAGCATACAGGGTGTATTCACACCTCTCTGCCATCGTTTATAATTCTTTAATGCAACATGATAATGTTGAAAATAGTACACTTTATAAAACCTAAGTAAAGTGAAAACAGTATATGCTCCCCTGTCAGAGTAGTATGGCTGTCCCATCCAAAGACAGAGATTGGTACAAATACATCAAAAAGTATCTTGTTACAAATAACAAATACTGATGGAAATGCTGAACCTGGATCGGCTCCATTTGTCAAGTCCGGACTTCTTCTCCAACACTTAACAATTTTCAAAAACTCAGTGCTACTGGAGTAATCAAAGTGAATTAAAAAATCACCGGAGATGGTCAGAGTTCAATGCAGTACAGTTGTATTCTTTTACAAGAATAGAAACTCGAGTCAAATCCATGGAGAAGTTACTGAATTCAGTGTCTTGTACATCCCCATTTATAATCCTAAAAATCAGACGGGCTTTGGCCTATTTTATAACTTTAGCTTATTATTTTATCAAACATAATGGTATCCCAATACTCTGGAATAAATCCCAATAACTGTGAAAAGTACCAAACAAGCATATAGAGATTATAATAGTGTATTGGATGTCATAGGTGTACAGAAAGCCCCCAGAAACCAGCAGTATATTCAGCTGCAGCATCCTGATGCTCTCGCTTCCCTTAGCCCCCTGTCATTTTTGGCTTGTCAAGGTATATTTGTCCTTGAGCCTTTTCATGCACAATATACACCATTTTATCTCAGTTCCTTCTGACATAATTTTTTTAAAACTTATTGCATTGCTGACTATATATTTAATTCAAACTGGATACATGTTATGTCATGGGTTACTTACTATTTCAAACCGTTTATTTGTTAAATGAGTTAAATCAAACCAATTTTTATCCCCTCTTGATTATTACAGGCTTTCACACAGTAATAACTGATTTAATATGATATTCATTCTTTGATCAATAAATGCACATGAACTTGATAAAATCTCTCCAACAATACTTGGTCATCAAATGCATCAAAATAAAATACAAAATACTGGTATGAGAACATTTATTTAATTACTATACAAGCCATGTACAATTTGAAAATACTAAAGTACATTATATACAAAATGATATTATTACATTGTAGCAGTCTAGCAGGTTTGTTGTGAGAAGGAAGTCTCTCCCGTTGTGTGAGAGAAGTACCTGCACATAGCCCCAGCCTCAGAAAAGTGCATTATGCTATTAGGAGTAGTTAGGTTATTTTATTCAGCCAAAGTGTCTGGTCACTGAAAGGCTGTGTGTTGTTTCCACAGCAGAGAAATAAAAAGTCCATGTTCATGCAGCGTTACTACAGTGTCTTAATGCATTCTTCACAGCAGAGTTGGTCTGTGACATACCAGTTTCCAGCATCGAGCCAGGCTAAAGTCTATTAAAATAGCCTCAAACCAGAAGTCTCACAACTACAGCTCCGAGCTGCAGATGTGAAAGGAATAAAGTAACAAACATGGTGTGCAGCAACAATTACCCCAAATGTATCGAAGAAGAGGGTCAGATGATTTATTGCTGAACGTTTTAGTTTTCTTAGCTTTATATGATTTTTGTTTCTTTACAAGCAGAAGCACTATGTGTATTAGTGATGACAGTTTGTAATTAATTAGTTTCAGCAACATGCCAATGGTGGCTGACCTCATTTATTTTATTCGCCAACATAGATTTTTACTCGCCTTTGGCTAGTGGCGGGTGCTAATTTTGGACCCTGTGTGCAAGCTATTTCCCTGACAACTATTAGAATTAACCGCTATAAAACTCCTGTTACAGAAGTTTCTAACAGTTAATCTTGCTAATAAAGCTTATGATGACTGACCACAAGAAGCCACTGTTCCAGGCTGCCTGAGCGTGTCTGTGACGTTAGCTGGTATGCTAACATTATTAGCTTGTAAATAGGTTAGCCAGTTCTAGAGCACATGTGTTTGCTAATTGCTCTTTTTTTTGGTCATTCAGTAAGCTTGCCTTGGCATACAAAATCTAATCATATTATCTTTGGGGAAATTTGCACTAAACACCAGCAGCTTCTTTCTTCAAGCTGCTGTTCATGAGGAACTCAAATGAAATAAGTTAGTTCACAATGAGCGCATTGCTATTGTCTCACTTGCATTTAATCAATAACTGTGAACTAATTGTTGTAGTTTTTATCTACAGTTTCAACTTGAAAGCTTTGTAACTGCTTATGTGTGGTAGGAGTAGGCCATTCTACCACTGCCTTTATCTTGGCAGGGTCAGACTTGATCTGCCCCTTCTCTATCACAAAACCCAAAAAGCTCACAGATGAAACATGAAATTCACACTTCTCCACCTTCACAAAGAGTCTGTTTTCTAGGAGTCTCTGGAGAACTAGTTTGACATGTTGAACATGTTATTCACGTGTACGAGAGAAAGTCAGAATGTCATCAATGTAAACAACAAACCTGTTGAGCATATCACGCAAAATATCGTTCATGAGACACTGAAAAACCGCAGGTGCATTGGTTAACCCAAATGGCATAACAAGATACTCAAAATGTCCCAGAGGAGTGTTCAACCCAGTTTTCCACTCATCTCCCTCCCTTATCCTCACCAGGTGATATGCGTTGCGCAGGTCCAACAAGAAGATGGTGACCTGGTTGAGGGGAGCAAAGGCTGAGTCAATGAGAGGAAGGGGGTACTTGTTCTTGATAGTTATATCATTTAAGCCCCTGAAGTCAATGCAGGGACGAAGAGTCTTGTCCTTCTTTTCGACAAAAAAGAATCCCGCCCCCATAGGTGAGGACGGACGAATAAGACCAGCTGCCAGTGAGTCCGAAACATAGGACTCCATAGCCTCTCTTTCAGGCCTGGAGAGGTTGGAGAGGTTGTAGAGCTTGCGGGTAGGATAGGGGGCACCAGGGAGCAGGTCAATACTACAGTCATATGGCCTGTGAGGTGGTAGGGACAAAGCGCGGCGAAGACGGCGAAGAAATTAGGTAAAAAGAGATGGTCTCATGATGATTTCCGGAAAGTTGCAGGGACACAGGGACAGTACAGAGAGTGACACGGGCCAAGAGACGACCATCGAGGGCAAAAACATCCTTGGGTTCTGGAAGTGGCTCGGAGGGAAGGTCAAACTGAGTGACAACACCAGAGTCAATGAAATTGTCATCAGTGCCAGAGTCAACTAAGACAGGGAGAGGAATGTTAATTTGAGACCAGGAAACAGTACCTTTTAAGCTGAATGCGCTTGGAGGGGGGTGGACGAAGAGAAGTATGGCTCACCAGCGTCCCCCTTGCGGCTGCTGAGCCAACTCTTTTGGCTGATTCGGACAGCCAGCGAGGACGTGACCAGCTTGACCGCAGTAAATACAGTGTCTCTGGAGGAAGCGGCGTTGACGTTCCGCTGGAGTGAGCCTCATCCTCCCCAACTGCATGGGCTCCTCTTGGCTGGAGGAGGATGAGGCAGCCGGGTGAGATGCACTAGCGGAAGGTGGCTCCGGAGGAGGACAAAGTTCCATTGGACCAGGGTGCCGAGGAGACTTGAACAGAAGGGGAGTGGCCCTCTGTCTACCTACTCTCTCCCTGCGTCTCCCACTGAGGGGGTTATCTAAACGAATGGCCAAGGAAATTAGTTCCTCTAAAGAGGAGGTCTCATCCCGAGCAGCTAGCTCATCCTTAAGTTCCTCACTAAGCCCACGCAGAAAAACCCCCTGTAAAGCCCTTTCGTCCCACCCACTCTCAGCTGCGAGAATGCGGAGGTCTACAGAGTAAGCCGCAACCGACTGCGATCCCTGACGCAAGGAGAGAAGTCTGTTACTGGCTTCCTTGCTCTGAAGTGGGTGGTCAAAAACTCTACGAAACTCAAAATAAAAGGAAAGATTGCCAAGCAGGTGAGTTAGCGTTAGCCATGGCCACAGCCCATGCAGACGCCTTCCTAGAAAGTAAACTGCTAACAAACGCTATCTTAGACTTGTCAGTGGAGTACGTTAAAGGCTGCTGGTCAAACACTAATGAACACTGGTGAAGGAACTGCTCGCATGACCCTAACTCTCCTGAATACCTGTCTGGAGTGGGGATAAAGGGCTCACGAGGGTGACTGGACAGAGTTGGAGAAGCAGCTGGAGCAGGAGAAGGAACAGGTGGATCCAGAGTAGGAGCAGGAGCTGCCAGCATGGAGAGCTGAGTGGAGACCTGGTTCAGACGGTTGTCAATTTTACAGGTTAGTAGTTGGTGAAAATTACCAATAACCAATCTTTAAAGCCTTGCTTTATGTGGACGAGTGTTATAGGGATATTGTGATATCGTTTGAGCACTTCTGTTCTGAGACTTCCAAATTCCGTTATGAGGTACAACGGCAGGTTAAAATGTCGCGCATTTGTGGGTTTGTTTTACCTGAGCGCTGTCTTGCAGACAGTTTGCTATGTTTACATTTGCTCTGCACAGAGCTTTATCTGGGCTCCTACACTTAAAATGGTTAAAGGAAAATTGAGATACTGGTTAAATACTTTATGTAATGTATACGGTATAAAGGGTAAAATAGAACTGTGACCTTTAGTTTCAGCCTAATTGCTTTAATGTGAAAGTGTTTGTATTTCTCTAAGAGTGATAGTTATGTCTGAATTAAGTGAACAGATCCAGAATCATTGCAGATTAGACCCTGCTTGCTTTAGGTACAGTCAAATATTGCTGTAACTTGCACTATACCAGTATAGTAGCCCTGAGTCACTTATGTACAGGTGATGGTGTGTACTGAGAGATAGGAAACTCTAGGAAGTACACCAGAAATGTGAAGTAGCTACAGATTACACATTATGAGATATTATGAAATAATGAGATTTATGGATATGTGATGCACTTAAGCCACAATTATGGACTAAGATGTAGACAGACAATCAAGGAAATGTTTTGTTTTGCTTCTTTAGTGCTGCTGAACTTTTATCTGTATTTTACAGAATTTCTCTATTGTTGTTGTGGTACCAATCCTGGGGTTTCCTTGCTTCACACAGTCACTGCACCCAACTGTTCTCCACCAAGTAATAGTTCCAGCATGTAACTCCCAAGTTTAAGGTAAAGAGTGGCTGTTCTGTCAATGCCACTAGAGGACTACGCTAACAGATTGCAGGGTTACTTGTGGTACCTAAAGTCTCTAAAAGTAGAATGGGAGCCAGAGCCTTTAGTTATCAAGCTCTTCTTCTGTGGAACCAGCTCCCAATTTGGGTTCGGGAGGCAGACTCCTCTCCCTCTCTAGCCATACGCATTCCTATCCCACTAATACATGTTACTAACGCTACTTCTTCCCAGTAGTTCCTGTGCTTTTTCGCCTTCTTACTTTCTGCAGGTATTTGCGCCTCTGGAGCTGTAGAGTCTGGATCTGTGATTGCCGGCCATCTACAGCCCCCATGTTCCTGCTCCACACTCACTGCTGCAGTTGTTATTATTATTATTAGTCTGATTTGTTGTCTGTCCTCCTGCTCTGTCTCCCCTCTCCCCCTCTCTCCTCCCCTTTCAACCCAACTCGGTCGATGCAGATGGCCGCCCACCCAGAGCCTGGTTCTGCTCGAGGTTTCTACCTGTTAAAAGGGAGTTTTTCCTCGCCACTGTTGCCAAGTGCTTGCTCATGGTGGGAACTGTAGGGTCTCTGTAAATAATATTTTAAAGAGTATGGTCTAGACCTACTCTATGTGAAAAGCGTCTTGAGATAATTGAGATTTTGTTATGATTTGGCGCTATACAAATAAAATTGACTTGACTTGGTTCTCCAGTACTGGCCATGAACCATCAATCATCTGTTTTTCACTTCTGTCGGTCCACCTCCCTGTATCTGATTCTTACCCTGCTGCAAACTTCAGCATCGTGAAATGTGGAGATATGAGAGTCAGTCTCATCCACTGCCTCTTTTTATAGATTTTCTGTAGCGACTAACTGAGCATGAACCCAGCTGCAGGAATTCAGTAAAGGTCAAAACACAACTGAGGACCTACGACTGAACTGATCAAACATCTGTGTAGATGTGCCATTAACCTGAAAGTACTAGGTGCGTCTCTCTACTGTTGGCAATGGTTGCCACAGTAACAGCAACGGGTCGTTGTAATCCATGACGAAGTTTGACTTGCCAAACCTTTTTAAACTGTCACAGAGACACCCTTAAGGCAGAGATGTTGAAAGTAAAGTCTCACATCACATTCAGCACCTGTTACTGAATGTCAAAGTATGATACTATACCACCTCATGACACAGACCATTCATGCTTGTAATCTTTGTCTTTTAGTGGCTTTGTAATTGCTTTACTTCATTATTGTGTCTTTGTGTATATTTTGTTGTTTTTTGGTTCTTTTCTACTAAACTAACCCTAGTATCCAAATCTTCTGCTGCCGTCTATCTAAATTGCCCACTCTGCATTCTTACTTACTCTTACTTCCATGTCTTTTTTTCCCTTTAACTCAATGCAATAACCCATTTTCAGCACATCAAACTTTCATCATCCCCCTCTTATCTCACCGTAAGATGTATTTTTTCAGGGAAATTAATGGTTGTGTCTCCCTCAAAGGCAGCAAAATGTGCTAGGAAGAGGTGGAGATGAGACTCGAAAAAGTGTCGAGATAGGAGATAAAAGAGCAAGTGACAGTGTGTGTGTGAAAGAGAGAACATGTCAACGTGCTACAAAAACAAGTGTCTAGAAGCACAGAAGGAGAGAGAGGGAGAAAGAGGGGAGAGAGAGAAAGAGCTGGCTTAGAGCGTGTGGATGAGCAGAGGAGAGTGTAGCGGCATTAAGCTGCTCAGAAATCAGTGGACGCTGACAGACACACAGCTTCTGATGGGAAGAGGGAGACAGAAAATACAAGATAATCACACTCCAGAAGAGGACACCAGATATACAGTCTATTTTCCTCATCACAGTGATTAGGATGGGAGGACACCAGCATTTCTGCAGCTACAGTTAGATGGTAAGTTATCAACACACACCTGCAAGAATGAATGTTAATCATCAGATTCAGTGAATGTCAATGCAAAAAGACTGCCATGTGTTTATGGACAGGTTCAGCTGATTTATCTTTCTTTTTATAAATGTTCTATGATATTATTTGAGTGGGAGGCTCAGTGTAAATGCATTTTTTGGACATTCCCTGCAAATGGCAGCCAAAACTCAATGAAGAAAAAAAAATTCTCAGCAGCTTTAAACATTTTTTTATGTTTTTCTGACCCTTATCTTTTGCATGTCGAATAGTCACAGTAATTTCATCCGTGACAACATAACAGTCTGCTGTATCTTTGTAACTGCTGTCCAAATTCTATTGTAATTTGCTGAGTTGCAATGTTTACCCTCATTAATCAGACCTGCTCCACATAGGACTGTAGTGTTCTTTGAAGGACAGCAAAATTATCTTTAGCCAGAGAGAGAGAGAGAGGATGAGAGAAAGAAAAAGAGAGAGGGAGGGAGGGAGATCATGTTTAGTTTCCATGGTAGAGATCTGATTCTTCATGATCGATAATATAGTTAGTGAATATAGTCTCAGCTGCCAGTTTATTAGATCCACCTTCTTAAAACTAAAGCAGTCTAATACAACAGTCTTGCGATGGGATGTGAGGTTGTGGTTTCTGGTGAATTATACTATTATAATAAGAGGTGCTCCCATTATTTACTCAGCCCTCATTAATATGAGGTCTAATATGTCCAACCCTTTTGGACATATTAGAAATACATACCACAAACCACACCCACCAAAATGGTGCTGGAGTTGTAGTCTCTGAAACAGTTTAGCACAAACTGGACCTTAGAACCTTCATGAAGGGAGGATTTACTGCAGAACTGTTGTATTACTGTAGCAGGTGTATTACTACACCTGTATAGTCAAGTCAAGTCAAGTCAAATTTATTTGTATAGCGCCAAATCATAACAAAAGTTATCTCAAGACGCTTTCACATAGAGTAGGTCTAGACCATACTCTTTAAAATATTATTTACAGAGACCCAACAGTTCCCACCATGAGCAAGCACTTATATAGTGTCTTCCTCTCTCTTCTGCTGCATACATCTCCAACAACCTCCACCAATAAGGTAGGGCACACTGTATGTAGCCTGACAGGCGAAACCCAGGGCAATAAAGAAACTGAAAAACACCACTTGCTGTTATTACTATTGCTGTCAGCTTCTATGGTGACAGTGAGAAGAAAATGTTCAGAGAGGTTTTAGTGACACATTTTATTGGCCAAATTTAAAATAAAAGTTGCTAAATCAAATAACTAATTCATTGTCAAAATAATCATCAGTTATCTGTCTGGCTATTTCTATCACCACTATGAATTGTAATCTCATGATCATACCTGTAAAAGTGACCCCCCAGTCTTCCCAACCAAGCATATTAATACCAGACAGTTACTTTTCAGGTAGTGTGGTAGAAATTCTGTAGCGCAGTATCATCTAGAATGTACACCAGAGCTTTGCAGTAGCAGTTCATTCTAAGCAGCATCACGTTGTCCTTTTCAGAATCACATATGCTCTGCACTGCAGACAGGCAGGGGGAGGGATCAAGTGGGTCAGATGTCATGATCAACTTCTGAAATTAAATCTTGTGGCTCCTGTGACTGTCCAGAGTGAGTAGGTAACAGACTCTCCTCAGTAAGTGTCAGTACTAACATGCTGCTTACTGAATACACTCAGTGCAAATCAGCAGGACCCATCAATGAATGACAATTCACTTATTTATCAGCTGGTCACTTATATTGATGGAGTGGCCCTGCCAATGATGGAGGTGCATTATATAGCACTGTGGATATTCAATGTATTCTGTTGAAATCCTTAAACCGTGTCTCTGGGATCCAGGATTGCAGCACTTTAGGATCTTAGAAATACTGAGGTAGTAGTGAGTGACTTATTTGTCCCGTCAATGCGCAGTAAACCTTTATCACATCAAACAAAGAAATATGTCAATTTTTTAAGTGACTTACAACAGGCTGTAGAGTTGCATTGATTTTATCCATGCTTGTCAACATGTTTGAATGGAATGGATTCTCTCAGGGGCATGGAAAATGACATCGTGCCTACGTAAATAGCTGTCAATAATCAAGTTTCTCCTCCACATTTCCGGAATATCTGCAAAAGAAAATGTAAATTAGTGTTTCCATCCACTGCTTTTATTTGAATAGCTGTTGGTTCATCTTTAAACCATTGCAGAAGAAGAGGACACAAGATGACGTCATTAAAATGATGACTAACCATGTAGAAAACATGATGGAAATATGACATTTGTTTGTTTCATGTATTGATTTGAGGAAGGTTACAGTCTCACACAAATTAATATAAAAACAGGTGAATGTAAACATGTTTAATGAGCACAAGAACAGAAGTATTTGAATCAAAGGAAACTTGGCGATGTGGACATATATTCAGAGGTCTAGCACCGAGGTCTCTCCCTCTCTGACTGTGCCAATTGTCTGCGTTCATGTGTGTCATGTAGCTATAGTGGGTAAAGGGAAAGAGAGAACACATTGCATAAGCCTAGCAAGTGAATGATTAGTAATGGTTGCTGTAGGGGAGCTTCTGAAAATCACAAATTTGGTATAGGCTTCTGCATTTTAGAAAAATGCTTAAAAAAAATCGAAACACTGGCCATGTACTGTACAGTATAGAGATTCAAACTTAAATGCCGTTCCATTTAAGTTGTATCAAAAGTATCAATACATTTTGCAAGTCATCTCTGAGGTCTGATGTTCTGAAACAGTTGGTCACACACACCATCAACGTTTTCAAGCTTCCTATCATTCATTAATATAGCCTCAGACCTTGAGTTGGGTTTCATAATGTAACTATCGGTCGTGTTCAGCTGGTGAGTTTGAGCATTGTTCGTATTCATAATAGTAACATTGTTCTCACCAACTTAATTGGTTGGACATGACTACATCACTGAAGTGCACACTAATAGGTTTTTATCATTTCTGATTACCTGACCGCTCGTGCTTCTTGCCCCATATATTTTTTATTGTAGCAATGTCATTATGTGCCCAGATCCCAGATTTTGAAATCCTTTAGACAAGTGGTAGGATAGTGGATTATTCTTTCAGACATGGTTGGTTTGCCATGTGTAGTCTGCTGTGTGCACACCTGATGCATTTTGTGTATTTTGTATTTACCCTTCAGCATTACTTCTCATCTATAATGTTCGAACTTTGTTGCTTACAGTACAGTTTTTGGCTGGACCCCAGCAAAGTCGGGCCAGCCCCTATAAAACAAAAAAGTCTGTCCCTGACTGACTGTGTCATAGTTCAGCCACACCTTCCAGACACCTTCCACTCTACCTGTCAGCCACTCCCTCCTCATCAGCCTCCCTCATTTCACCTGCCCACTCACCTGCCGGCAATCAAGCCTCTATTTATACTCCTCCCTTACACACACTCAGTGCCAGATTGTTCTTTACGTATGTTAGACTTTCCAGCGATATTCCACGGACTGCCTTCCTGTTGCCGACCC
This sequence comes from Lateolabrax maculatus, assembly GCA_031216445.1. Lineage (NCBI taxonomy): Eukaryota > Metazoa > Chordata > Actinopteri > Acropomatiformes > Lateolabracidae > Lateolabrax > Lateolabrax maculatus. Next base: position 18,349,578 of record CM062207.1, read on the forward strand.
TGCCTGCCTTGGACCTCTCCGCCCTGCCTGAACCCCGGTAAATGCACCTGCCTTCTGTTCCGGTTTCGGAGTGACTCTGTCTGTTGCTACAGCTCTGCTAACGAGTGGGCTAAGAGACTCGGTGACAAACCGCTGCTTGCCTGACGTTCTTTCTGTGTGCCTCCTGTTATACCTGCTGAACGGAAAATAGAGTCTTCACAGTTGCTGATTAGGCCCTCGTATTTCTCTCTCTTCCGCTAGAAAGCCTTATCCATACAGTCCTCCAGCATGACAATGTTCTTTGTTGCCTCTGATGCCAGAACAATTTCAGGTGTAAGGGCAGTCTTGGCAACATGCTGAGGGAACTTAAGTTGCCTACGCAATGCCCTGATGTTGCCTCAGTTGTTTCTCTTGGCTTCTCTCCAGCAGCTGGTGATGGCACTGCAGACGATCTCTGTGATGGTCCTGAGCACCTGATCTGTCTTGAGTAATATCAGCCTTCCCCCAGAGGCTTTGGACAGCAACTCAAGATGTGCTCAAGGGCCCCCTTTCTTTAGCAAAGGGAGCATGCAGGGGTATCGACAAAGCCCCAGCACGGCAGGTTGAACGAGCTGGGAAGGACATTGTAGACAGCCTGGACCAAGAACCTGATGCGGTGTGGCTCTGACTTCCAGAGGTCAGTCCATGAGGTCTTCCTCTCCAACACTTAATCATTGTCACGGGGATTAGCAGGTTGGCAGAGGTAGGACCCAATCGCAGGGAGGAGGAGGAGACGGCGACATAAGAGTACGAAGAGTTTATTCCAATAATAGTGAGACAAAAACTTACTGGTAAAAAGTGCTAAAAAGTCCAAAGCCAGCAGGTGAATAATCTGGTAACATGAAGTCCAGAACAGATACAGAGATGCTGAGATATAGGAACAAGGATCTGAGAACTAAACAAAGGAGGTGTGTGTGTTTGTGTGAGTATATGTATATATTTGTGTGTATATGTGTGTGTGTGTGTGTGTGTGAGTGAGTGTGTGTATAATGTAGGCTGTCATATTTTCACTATTTTTTTTATTTATTCATTTGCAATTTTTATAGGTTATTTCACATCCAGATAATGATACATATCACAATGTAGCACATTTTCTGTAAATTCAATTAATAAAATTACCACATGGAAAGGCCTAATTCTTATTACATTTTGAACTATATATAACCTACTGCACAAATAAAAGGTACTTAGCTCATATTTGATCCATAAATAAAATTGATTTGATTTAATTTGATTATTTTTCTTTTTATTTAAAACATTTTATGCAGATATTCAAATGAACATATAACTATAGAGACTGACAGTTTTCACGCATTACTATGCAGTGAAAAATAATCATCAGAGGCTGGACAGTCTGCGAGCACCACTGGGTGGGCAGATGGACTGTCCAAAATATTAATGTTTTAACCGGCCTTCTGTCTCTTTAGCGGCCCACTCTTTGTGCCGGTAATTTGGGACTGGGCTCACTGGCCAGTGACTGGTTGGAGTCCTTCTCCTGTTCTGTGTCATGTTCACTCTCCTCCATGTTTGATTGTGTTGCCTTCGTGCAAATTTTCGAAATTTCTTGTCTGCATCTGTGTCCAAGAGAATGCAAATCATATATATCGTCATATAGCACAGCCCTACCACAACATGCTCTCAATCTTGAGTTGCAGCTTGATTATGGTTGTTCATTCAGTCTTAACACATGAATTTACTCTGGAGAATAAACCGTCATTTGTGCCACAAGACTGATTCGTCTACTATGTGCAAACAGAATCTGTGTATGACTATTTTTACAACCAAGGAAAGGTTTAAGACACCCCGAGGGCATAACAGTGCTAGGAATTAGTCTGACTGGTTCTTCTACACTCAGCAACCATCCTTTTTTTTAAATTATAATTGCAGGCTGATGGTGTTATTACTTTAAGGATTCTCTGAGTAAATTGTAATCTACATGTAAATCAGGGTCGACCTGCAGTCCTGAAGGAGGTGACGCTGTTGGGCAACAAACAAAAATACCAGAAGAAGTAAAACTTCTGCACTTTGCCAGTTTAGTTCATGAATACCCATAAGAACTGGATACAGCGCCACTGCTCAGCCTTGCTTCCAATTTTTCCAAGTTTGCGGTATTGCAAATAAAAATCCCCTGTGGCCCAAAAAGCATTTCCCCCACAGACCCCACTGTAAAAGAGAAATGTAAAACTGTTGACAGGACACCTCCAGCTATAAACATAGTCAGTTAGTACTTTTTGTATTGTATATTTTTAAGCCACGGGGGTTTAATCTGTATAATACTTTTCCAAAGCCCAGAAAAGTACTTTTTACTCTGAATGATTTCACTGCTGTGTACGAGCCAATCACATAGCCATATATTAAGTGGGCCGCATACCCTGGACGTAACCTGGAAGTCAGAAACATTTTTGGTGTAGGCACCAGGCAAGCAATTCCTATTGGACTGACTAGGCATCTTTTGGTCCGGTATCAAGTGCTTATAAAACATCCATGGTTTAGTTACAACAATAACAGTTTAGCTAGCATTAGCTGAAAACAATCCATAGCCTAAAACAAACAAATAAATAAACTGCATTCATTGGTGCAGCTTGGTGCACCTTGTATTTGAATATATGTGTAGAAATGAGTTAATGAGTCAGAGAACAAATAGCTAATTTCAGTGTGACTTTAATAAAGCGATATTTCCACAGACTGTTAACTGAAATAGTTACACTATGTAAGGAGAAAGGATTACAGATGTTTCTGTGAGAGACAGATCCCTTTACAACGTCTCAACATCGGGTTAGAATGAATCTCAAATCTCCTTTAGAGGTGGTATAAGCTACAGTTCAATTCCGCCAGAACCTCAGAGTCTTTCTGCAGGTCTGTCTGGGGAAATATCCTGGTATTTGTATTGCTGACTGTCACGTCCTATCAATCGCCCTCCATCTAGGTCATGGACCTCTTTGCTTTAGCAAAATTTGGTGAATCCGACTTGGAAAACTTGTAAGTAAAACCTTTTATAGATAAAAGTGAGAGAGGTTTGGGATAAAAATACACAGATGTTCTTAATGATCAATTAATCTAAATATACTAAAATCAGTCTATAATATACTCACAATGTGTTATTTTGTTTTTAATTGGTTACCAAAAATTCCAAGAAACTATAAACATGACCAGTGTCTTCAATGGTACTGTAACTGTATTTATTGTACACATTACATTTTAATTAAGTTGTTATACTAATTTTGTGTTGCTTATTAAGCTGGGTGTTGTACTGTGTACATTATATATTTTTATTAGTATTTCATTAGCGTTTATAGCACTTTAATTATTTCATTTATATATTTTCATGTGTAAATTTAAGTTGCTTCTTTATGTCCCCTTGACTACATGCTATATGAGTCATTAGTTCCTACCTGCCATTATTTATGAGGGACAGGTATGAGTGTAACAGAGTGGAGTGCCATGTGCCTCAGTAGAGTGAGAAGTCTGCTGTGAACCCCAAGAGAGTGAAGTTGGGGGTACTGTGCCGTCTTGCCGTTTTGGTGTTGATTAAGTGAAGATTAAAGAAGAGAGTTTATAAAGAGAAATTGTAGCCCACTTATTACCCACAGCCCAGAAGGACTGGAAAACGCTTCCAACCAAGAAAAGTTGTCAAGATGGCTACCAGTGTCCGTTTTCCCAGATCTTAGCACTTAAGTTTGTGAGGAAAAGTGTCAAAACTGAATGATGAGTAACGGCTAAAGCTTGCTAAAAACTCTCCAACCCCTAAAACCCACACTTCCTGCACAGACTAACACTTGTGTTCGTATGATTTTATAAGTATTATATAATATGAGTACAATATATCATGAGAGTGAACCCATTAAATCTTACTGACTACAAAAGTAACAATGTTCTCCATTCACTATCAGATGCTCGTCAAACACCTCAGCTAAGACCAGAGTAGCTGGAAGGTAGAGCTAAAGCTTTTTCCATATTTAATCACAGGCTGCACTCTGGGCTGTGAGCTGCAGATATGTCATATGAAATGAGATGAATATAGGCCCCAGCATGTAAACAGTGTCCACCAAAGCAGGGAGTGGGGGAATGCAAATGAAACAGAGAAAGAGGATTGCAAAAAGTATAAAAGCACCACAGTAGTTTCAATAGTCAATTCAGAAGTCCAGAAATAATTAAATAATTTTCTCTGAAACCCAAAAATTGTCATTTCTGTTTGTGCACATATTAAACATACAATAAACATGTTAAGTAGTGATCTTTAGATGTGTTGGCAGGTGTATTTTCAAACCTGGACAGAGCCAGGCTAGTTGTTTTTCCTTGCTCCATAGAACCGAGGGGATCTGCAGATTCAGCTAATAATTCTCTGTAGGTTCATCATTGCCAGAGTCACCCAACACAATGACCTCACACTGTCCTATGACACATTTTATCATATTATGAATAGGTTATTTATCTGGTAAAGAAATGTACTGATTATCTAATTAACCGTGTGCATGATGACTGTAATATGGAGCTATAGTCGCCATCAATCAATGTGTTGGTGTAATAAACTCTCTCTCTCTGTTTGTTAAAAGTCCTATTTTGAACTTAGAGAGGGATGTGAAAAAAACAGCTCAGCAGCACTGACTCAATAATTGGAGGAATATTTATTTCCCCAACAGCTTTCATCTGGGTGATTTACAGAATATGTAAAAGGCACAGCCCATATATACTCTGGAATAAGGGATTTCCGGGATGAAGTCCACAAACAGGACCCTTGTGTATGTCCCTGGGGAGTCGAGGTGTTGCAGCATGTAGTGCAGTCCCATGTTGACTGCATCATCCACCTACCTGTTTGACCAGTAGGCAAACTGCAGGGGGTCCAGCAGGGGGCCTGTGATGTCCTTCAGGTGGGTCAACACCAGTCTCTCAAAGGATTTCATGACCACAGACGTCAGGGCCTGGAGTCATTTAATCCTGTGAAGGAGGATTTTTTGGGGACAGGGATGATGGTGGAGCGTTTGAAGCAGGAGGGGACCTCATACAGCTCCAGTGATCGGTTGAAAATCTGCATGAAGATGGGGGCCAGCTGTCAGCACAGACTTTCAGGCAGGAGGGGGACATGCTGTCTGGGCCTGGTGCCTTCCTGATCTTCTGTGTGTGAAAGAGCGGACTCACATCGTTTTCGCAGATCCTCAGTACAGGTCTATTTGGAGAAGTGAAGAGGTGGCAGGGGGTGTAGGTGGTTGTTTGATGTCAGAGCAGTTGGGGGGTGTGAAAGTGGGCTGATCCAACCTGCAGTAGAACACATTCAGGCCATCAGCCAGTTGGCAATTCTCTACAGAGTGCGGGGACGGTCTCCTGTAGGTCCGCAGGCCTCTCCACACTGACACAGGGTCATTGGCTCAAAACCTGTTTTCCAACTTCTCAGTGTAGCTCCTCTTAGCTACCCTGATCTCCTTTGTCAGTGTGTCTGGCCTGGTTGTACAGGATCCTGTCCTCACTTATTTAGGCCTCCTCCTTGGCCTTACGCAGCTGCCTGAGTTTTGTAGTAAACCAGGGATTATTGTTGTTCTATGTTCAGAAGCTTTTGTTCGGCACACACATGTCCTCGCAAAACTGATGTACAATGTCACAGTTTGAGTGAGCTTGTCCAGGTCTGTAGCAGCAGCCTCAAAAACTCTCCAATCAGTGCAGTCAAAGCTGGCCTGTAACTCCAACTTTGCCTTGTTGGTCCATCTCCTCACAGTCTTGACCAAACGCTTTGCAGATTTTATTTTCTGCCCGTAGGTCGGGAGAAGATGAACTAGACAATGATCAGAGAGTCCCAAAGCTGCACGGGGACAGAGCAATAGGCGTCCTTTAGTACAGTGTAGCAGTGGTAAATGCTAAATGGACTGCATTTACATAGCGCTTTTCTAGTCTACTGACCACTCAAAGCGCTTTACAGCTCACACCAACATTTACCCATTCACACACACATTCATGCACTGATGGCAGAGAAGGCCATGCAAGGTGCCAACTGCTCATCAGGATGGTCAGGGGTTCAGTGTCTTTCTCAAGGACACTTCGATCAAACCTCCTGAGCCAGGCCACTCCTGGTCCAGTCTTAATGTGCTGTCTGTATTTGGGCAGTTCTTTGCTGAGGTTTGCTCTGTTGAAGTCCCCAAGAACAATGAGCAGGGAGTCTGGGTGTTCTGTGTGCTCCATGTTAGTTATCTGGTCAGCCAGGTGTTGTAACGCCCCACTAACACAGGCCTGAGGTGGGATGTAAACACCGACCAAGTCAAGTCAATTTTATTTGTATAGCGCCAAACCATAACAAAAGTTATCTCAGGACCTGTCCTTAATACATGCCTGGAGTTTGACTAACTTACCAACTTCAGCTGGCTTTATCGATAAATATAATTGAGTATCATCTGCATAGCAGTGAAAGTTTATAGAGTGTTTCCTGATAATATTGCCTAAAGGAAGCATATACAAGGTAAATAAAAGTGGTCCGAGCACTGAACCTTGTGGAACTCCATGACTAACTTCCGTGTGCATGGAGAATTCATCATTTATATGGACAAACTGAAATCTATCCGATAAATACGACTGAAACCAGTTTAGTGCAGGTCCTTTGACGCCAATCAAATGCTCCAGTCTCTGTAATAGGATACAATGGTCAATGGTATCGAAAGCGGCACTGAGATCTAACAGAACAAGTACAGAGACAAATCCTTTATCTGACGCAATCAAAAGGTCGTTTGTCACTCTCACCAGTGCTGTCTCTGTGCTGTGAAATTCCCTAAATCCTGACTGAAAATCCTCAAATAAACTATTGCTGTTTAGAAAGTCACATAACTGATTAACAACCACTTTCTCAAGGATTTTGGAGAGAAAGGGAAGGTTAGATATAGGTCTATAATTGGCTAAAACCCCTGGATCAAGCGTAGGCTTTTTAAGAAGAGGTTTAATTACAGCTACTTTGAAGGACTGTGGTACATAGCCTGTTAATAAAGACAGATTGATCATGTCTAGTAAAGAAGTGCTAACTAAGGGTAAAACTTCTTTAAGCAGCCTGGTTGGGATGGGGTCTAAGAGGCAGGTTGTTGGTTTAGATGAAAAAATCATTGAAGTTAGTTGGTAAAGGTCAATTGGAGAAAAACAGTCTAAATATAAATCTGGTTCTACAGCTGCTTCTGAGGTTCCTGGAATTTCTGTACTCGAAGATGTATCTGAACTAGCTGAGAGCACAAGATGATGAATTTTTTTCTCTAATAGTTAAAATTTTATCATCAAAGAAGCTCATGAAGTTATTACTGCTGAGAGCTCTGGGAATACATGGCTCAACAGAGCTCTGACTCTGTGTCAGCCTGGCTACAGTGCTGAAAAGAAACCTAGGGTTGTTCTTATGTTCCTCTATTAGTGAGGAGTAATAGGCTCCTCTGGCATTACGGAGGGCCTTCCTGTATGTTCTAAGACTATCTTACCAAACTAAATGAGTTTCCTCCAGTTTGGTGGAACGCCATTTCCTTTCTAATTTTCGCGATGTTTCTTTTAACTTGCGGGTTAAGGAGTTATACCATGGAGCTAACCTCTTTTGTTTTATTATTTTCTTTTTGATAGGAGCAATACAATCAAGAGTCGTTCGCAGCGAGCCTGCAGCACTATCAACCAGATGATCAATTTGGGAGGAACTAAAGTTAGCACAGGAGTCCTCCGTTACATTGAGACATGGCATTGAATTAAATGCCGATGGAATCACTTCTTTAAATTTAGCTACAGCACTATCAGACAGGCATTTACTAAAGGAATGTTTGCCTAATGGCCTATAGTCCAGTAATATAAATTCAAAAGTTATTAAATAATGGTCTGATAAGACAGAATTTTGTGGGAAGACTTTTAAATCTTCAATTTCGATTCCATATGACAGAACAAGATCGAGGGTATGGTTAAAACAATGAGTGGGTTTGTTTACACACTGACAGAAACCAATCGAATCTAATAGTGAGATAAACGCAGAACTAAGGCTATCATTATCTACGTCCACGTGAATATTGAAATCACCTACAATAATGACTTTATCTGTTTTGAGGACTAAACTTGTTAAAAACTCTGAGAATTCTGCTAAAAATTCAGAATACGGCCCAGGAGCACGGTACACTATGACAAATAGAATTGGCTGTACAGTTTTCCACATTGAGTGTGAAAGACTAAGAACAAGACTTTCGAATGAGTTAAAACTAAGTTTAGGTTTAGGGTTGATTAATAAGCTAGAGTCGAAGATGGCTGCAACTCCACCTCCTCGGCCAGTGCCTCGAGGAATGTGAGTATTAATATGACTAGGAGGAGTGGACTCATTCAGGCTAACATATTCTTCCTGACACAGCCAAGTTTCAGTTAGGCAAAATATATCCATATGATAGTCAGATATTAAATTATTGACTAACACAGCTTTAGACGACAGAGATCTAATGTTTAAGAGTCCACATTTAATCCTCTTATTTGGTTGTACCACTACACTGGTAGTTTTAATTTTTATTAAGTTTTTACAAGTAACTCCTCTTCTGTTTGAATTTGAATTAATTAAATGAAGTGGTCGGGGGACAGACACAGTCTCTATGGGATTTTTTACGGGGTTTTGTGTGGGTAACCGCTCTAATGGAAGCGCAGAGAAGCGTGTAGGACTGCAGCTCTGCTTCCTGGTCTGAACTCTGTATTGTCACGGTGTGGGTCCACTAATAAACTTGGTCAAATTTCTGGCTATGAGAGCTGCACCATCCAAAGTAGGATGAATGCCGTCTCTCCTCATCAGACCAGGTCTCCCCCAGAATGTGGTCCAATTATCTACGAAACCCACATCGTTTGCTGGACACCACCTTGACAACCAGCAGTTGAATGACGACATGCGGCTATACATGTCATCACTGGTCAAATTTGGCAGGGGTCCAGAGAAAACTACGGAGTCCGACATTGTCTTTGCGTAGTTACACACCGACTCCACATTAATTTTGGTGACTTCCGATTGGCGTAATCGGGAGTCATTACCGCCGATGTGAATTACGATCTTACAGTATTTACGTTTACTTTTTGCCAGCAGTTTTAGGTTTGACTCAACGTCGCCCGCTCTGGCCCCGGGGATACACCTAACTATGGCCGCTGGTGTCACTAATTTCACGTTTCTGAGGATTGAGCTGCCAATTACCAGAGTGTGTTTCTCAGCGGGTGAGTCGCTGAGGGGGGAGAATCAGTGCACAGTTGATACTGTGCTAATTTTTGTGTAGCAATGTGGTGTGCATGGATTAGAAGAGGGGATGATTATTTATTTAATTTCTTTATGTGTGTGTGTGAGAGAGAAGTAAATATACATGTATTGTCTAACAAAATAGAAGGTGAAAAAATTATATATATTCTCAGATGATGATTTGGCACCATCCCATCCATGGTAGAAACAGTCAGAGGGGAGTTCAGTTTCTCTCTCTTTTATATTATTTCAGTTTAATTAAGAGTGAAGCAGAGTGAGATGCCCCAATTTTGGCCACCCCCAGACCCTAAGATGATCAGAGGGAGCTGCACCATGTTGAGGAGGGAGCTTGTCCTTTGTGGGTTTCAGAGTGCACAATAATGATCACCCCTGCCATCATCGTCTCCATCGTTATCATCATCTTTCGTAATGCAAGGCTTCCTAATACCTGCTAACCTCATATGTCTGGGCCAACATAACCCCCACCAAATCAGGTCAGAGATAAGGCCATTTGAGAAAGTACACAATACGGTATATTGATGAAAAGCGAGAGAAGACAAAATAAATAAAACTAGAGACCATCTTGTGATGGGATCACACCAGCCGTGACGCCAAATCTGTGTGTATCAGTGTTTGCTCTCCCACCCACAGAAAGAGAGGCACGCACCTATTAACAGGGTGGTCTAACAGCATTAATTACATTTAAATATAATTATTGTTGAATTGTTCCAAAAAACAAATCATATTGATGATGTAGCAGCATAGAGGTGGCATCTGTTAATTACTGCCCTGGCTCGTAATTAGCGCCAGGTGGCTGTCATTAGGGGGGCAGTATAAAGGCCATCCTCCTCTGCTGGTTCTTCCTCTTGCGCCTCTGTCAGTGGGGCATCATTTTTGAGCCAAGGTTGGTTGGCTCAACAGGTATGGCTGTCTGCTGCTTCAGCACATTTGGACGCTTGGGTTTTTCTGTGTCTCACAGCATTTTGTGTGGTTGTAGGGCAACTGTATGCGTGCTGCTCCATGCTCCCTTATGTGCAGCTGCGTATTTGTTTGGTAAGTGTCCCTCTTTCTTGGTGTTGTTGATGCTGTCTGATGGTTAATACTAGTGTGGTCGCAGGTAAATGCCAGCTACAGCCAGTGTCCTCTCTTCCTCTCTCCTCCTGTGCGTGTGTGTCCTGAAACAGGTATGTGTGCTTTAGTATACACAAGCAACCACAGTACTTTAGAGTAATGTTAACAGCATTTTTTTCCTGCAATTAGGAGTTGCTGTGACCAGCTGATTGGGGTCGCTGCTGCTTTGTTTCCAACAAAACTTCGCCTCCAATGCTTTGTTTCCAACAAAACTTCGCCTCCAATGCTTTGTTTCCAACAAAACTTCGCCTCCAATGCTTTGTTTCCAACAAAACTTTGTCTCCGATGTTTTGTCTCCGCTGAAGCTCCGCCTCTGGGAAAGCTTTGTCTTTGCTGCGTTGACTCTGCTGAAGCTTTACCTCCCTCAGAAACATTGTTTTCTCCACGCTGCCTGTGTTTTAACCAGGGCTTGGTCGTGTGTGTGTGTAATGGGTGTTTAGCTTATTATAATTTTGCATTATAATTTGTTTCTTTCTTTTTTTAGTTACTGGAGACTGGTGGTGGTGGCAGTGCTGGTGCCCGGGTGGTGGTATCCCCCCCCCCCTTTTTGTCTGCCGTGTCTTGGGAAGCAGGTTCCTCACTTTGAGTGTGTGGGTCACATATGTTGGGTGGTTTAGTTTGTTTTTCTTAATTTGGTGGGTTCCCCCCCTTGCACCTAGCCTTGTCCATCCATTCAGCTCCAGCCCCCTTAATTGATTTTCCTTATTTAACTTTCTTTTGGGATGAATGAAATTTTAAATCATTTTTAAAACTATTTAAAATAAAATTGTATTTTCTAAGTTTCGGTGAACTGCGTCTCTTGCCTCAAAAAGAGTATACTTACCTGTGTGCCTGGTGCTCTACTAAATTATTTCCTGGGGTGAAATTCCCCAGGTGGCGTTGTTGGTCTTTTCCCAATTTTTGGTGTTAAATGATTTTTTTAAAATTAATTTGCATCCATACGCCTCGTGTTGCCACATAGACAAGTGAAAGTGTTTGTATCAGTTGGTGATTCAGTTGCCTAGCAGACATAAAGGTTCATTTATTTATATAGCGCCAAATCATAACAAAATTTATCTCAAGACACTTTTCACAGAGTAAGTCTAGACTGTACTCTTTAAAATATTAGAGACCCAACAATTCCCACCATGAGCAAGCACTTGGCGACAGTGGCGAGGAAAAACTCCCTTTTAACAGGTAGAAACCTCGAGCAGAACCGGGCTCTGGGTGGGCGGCCATCTGCATCGACTGAGTTGGGTTGAAAGGGGAGGAGAGAGAGCAGGACAAACAAACATATAGCAGTTTAAAACAAACTAATTACAGAGTCATAAAAGATCTAAAAACATCATCAACATTCATTACATCTGCAGCCAGATGTATGTGCTTCCAAGCCATTTAGAATCACTTTCAATGCATCCAGTGAGACCTGCTGCCAGGTAATTTTGTGAGTGATTCCAAGCAGAGGGAGCAACATACTTAAATGCCCTTTTTCCTAGTTCAGCATGGACTTTAGGGACACTTCGTAGGAATAAGTCCTGGGAGTGAACACAGTAACTTCCAATACTTTGGATGTATGGATATAGATCTGTAGATAAGATGGAAGCAGACCAAGACAAGCCTTATTGAAAAGGATGTACCACGGGTGGACAAGACAGACCATCCAACCCGAGCATAAAAAGGGCAAGTGCTTTAAAGTTTGTAATAAATCTTAGTGCTCCATGGTAGACAGTATCCAGTGTGTGTAGGCATTGCAAAGATGCATGCATGTATAACATTGCCATAGTCCAGCACAGACATAAAGGTGTCGGCAACAAGTCTCCTTTGGGCCTCAAAGGAAAACCCAGTTTTAACTTCAGTTTTACTCAACCTCTGAGCCCTGAAAAGTGGTGATGGATGGGAGGTTCAGAAACATAATTTTATTTGCAAGTTGTAGCTGACAAAAAGTCTGGTTTGGTATGCATGCATACCTCACTCTCATCAGCCCTGACAGCTCCGCCTACTTCTCACCTGCAGCTCGTTCCCTGATCAGTCACTTATATATACCAGTCAAGTTTGTCTGTTCATTCTGTTTTGTTTGTTCTTTGTTTCTACTTGGTTGCTATGCTGTTTGTTCCCTGTGATCTGTTTATTCACCAGTGACCTGTTAAAGACAGTATGGTCTTTGATAGTTTTATTTGGTTGGGGCGAGAATACCTACCCACTGAACTTCTGCTCGTTCCACGCTGGATTTTGGGGGAAGAGTGTCTAAAATGATCAAGATTTCATCATTTGATGGAGTGGTGTAGCTATAAAAACATGGAGTATTTGGTTTAAATATTTCTGTTCCCTTATAACATCATATAGCTTAAATTCAATGAAGAGCTGATGCAAGTTGATAAACAACATATATGAGATACCGTCAGACAGAGTTTATTTTATTTTTTTTTTTTACGTCATTAAGGCGAAATATGAGGGCTCTGGCTTGGAGCAGCAATTTTAGATGGCTACTACTGTATTACTGAAACAGCATGATGCAATCATATAAACAAGCTATTTTTTACTTTATTTCTATCAACTTTGTTCTAATTAACTGTTAAAAACGTCTGTGTCCAAAAGCCTATCAATCTGCATGATTTGCACTCACAAATGACATACATTTTCTAACTAGTAAGCACACACATCCAAGTTTCTCATACGTGATAATTTGACTTTCTTTTTTAAGTTGATGTGGTTACTTTTAATGTGTAAAGATTATTTAGTTCAAATTCATAGCACAGATACCCATGTTGGCACTGAACCCTCACACCCACAAGTCAGCAACCCTAGCTAGTCTGGTGGGGACGAGTTCCCTCAGCACTTAAGCTTTATTACTACATCAAGTAATAAAAGCTATTACACTACAAAGCAACTCTAATAAGATGCTAAGTCAGAGCCTGCACTCTGCGGTCATTATATGACTTCATCTAATAGCAAACCAATATGTGAATATTTAAAGCATACTGAGAAGGACTTTCCAATCCTGTCATCACACATAAACTAGATATAGTGCTTTATTGACTACAAGACCAACTCTAGAGTCATACAACCATCTATATGTCTGATCACGTGAACGCTTGCAGGTCATAACCTGGGAATCTGTCCCATCTCTACCATGCATCCCATATGACCGATATAAATATGGCATTAATGTTTGACAAAGCTATGCTGGGGATTATGTGAAGTCAGGACTCCATGTACTAATAAGGAACGTAAAGCTATAAGTTGTCCTAACAGGTGCAACAAATCTAACAAGACAGTCACAGAAATGTCAATCAAGCCCAATGTGCACATGCACAGCCGGAGGAGTAGGTCAAACCACTTAAATGAGAGAAATAAACTATGTCGGTTTACCATGGGTGTCATGGCCAATTGGTAGTCAGAATTGGTACACCCACTCCATATGGGAGTACAACAGTACGAGACTCTAGAAAATTTTGAGCTTGTCAAATCATACATACATACATACATACATACATACATACATACATACATACGTATTGTATTGCATGTGCAATTCATTGACAGTGGGGCATGTGTTTTATAACTCATGTACAGTAAGTAATTTTTATGCAAAAAATTATTGCAAAGCCTCAGATTTAAAGAAATGTGTTAAGGCTAATAAATTCCTGGTAAATGCAGTGGTTTATCAGGAAAATAATACAGTGTCAGGTCCTCTAAGGTATGACTCATTTGATGTTGTGCTTGGTGTCTGTCAGTGGCAAACTAAGTGACAGTTCTTTGTTTTCTCACAGGTTTTCATAATACGAGTCACAGAAAATGGGAGCATAATGTATTCTGAAGGGAAGCTTGGCAAGAACCTTGTGATTTCTCTGCACTCTGCAATGGCGGTGAGACAACATGAGCGCAGGAGCCAAACAACAACACCTTTTTAAGTGGACATGATTTGATCTACCAGAATGCCCCATTTCAATCAACACATGGAGTGTTTTGTATGTACCAAGTGGTCTTACCCTACTTTTTTTTCCAGAACTCTACACTTAAAACTATCTGCAACAGATGGGCACTGAGATCTGTTTACCCATAAATGAAAATGGCTTGGAATATGATTGCCTACTAAGAAGCCTGTGAATCAGGGTGTACAGTAGGTGCCTTGAAAGCAAATGCTGCATACCTTGTTTTTCTATAGCTAAGGGGAAAATAATGATCAAGGTTATCTGGACTTGACAATGAGAAAACACTGACAAGCAAAAACACAAGAGACCTGGGAGATTCAAGGAAATATGGACTGTGACAGTGGACATTTTTTTTTCTTTCATGGATGACAGTAATTAAGAACATATATGACATATATATGCTTTTGTAATATGAAAATGATCCTCTTTTCAGTTGATTGTCATAGAAACCAAAAAACATCTATGCCATTCAGTACTTCCTGTCCATTCTGCTGCAGCCATTTGACCGTTCTGAACTTGCTGACTTGTGTGTTCCTGAAAGGTTGCTAAAACAGAATTACTGAATAAACAACCAATCAATTGTAAAAAGAAAAAAAAAGAAGCAAAATAAACCATTCCATCCCTGTCTACACAAATGTAGGGAGGTGCACAGCTTACTGTTGATCACAGTTATGTTGTAGGACGTGTTCTTTACTGATCTGTGGTATTACAAATACCAAGACGTCCAAAGTTTGGTTTCACCTAAGCTCTCTGTAGCTCCATTGGCTAGTGTCATTCAAACTTAAAGTTCGCATCACATACCCACCAAAAGTGACCATGGATTTCAATGGGAGCCAGAACTATGGGTCCTGTCCAACAGGGCTGCCCTATAACACAAGCATGGACTATGAGAACTATTACCAGGAGCCTGATGCCAGTAAAATCATCATCCCATCTATCTATGGTCTTGTCTGCTGTGTAGGTCTTACTGGCAATGCCATGGTCATCTATGTCATTCTGAAATATGCCAAAATGAAAACCGCCACCAACATTTACATCCTAAATTTAGCAATTGCAGACGAGTTGTTCATGTTAAGTGTTCCTTTTTTGGCCACATCAGCTGCCGTTCGTCATTGGCCCTTCGGGTCGCTGATGTGTAGGTTGGTGTTGAGTGTAGATGGTATTAATATGTTTACATCAATCTTCTGCCTCACTGTGCTGAGTGTGGACCGTTATGTTGCAGTGGTCCATCCTATCAAGGCTGCTCGCTACCGCAGACCCACTGTAGCCAAAGTAGTCAATGTGTGTGTATGGGGGCTGTCACTCATCGTCATCCTACCGATCATTATCTTTGCAGACACTGTCCCAGCGCAGGATGGTGGTGTGGACTGTAACTTCTTATGGCCTGAAGCGGCGTGGTCAGAGGCATTCGTGGTCTATACCTTCCTGTTGGGATTTCTACTGCCTGTCGGAGCTATCTGCTTATGCTACTGTCTGATGGTGGCCAGGATGCGAGCAGTGGGGCTAAAAGCAGGCTGGCTTCAGCGACGGCGCTCAGAGAAAAAGATCACCCGCATGGTTCTGATAGTTGTGGCAGTGTTTGTTCTCTGTTGGATGCCCTTCTACATCGTCCAGCTGGTCAGCGTTTTCCACCAGCCCCCAAATCCCATGGTCACTCAGCTTTTTGTCATCCTCAGCTATGCCAACAGCAGTGCCAATCCTATCCTGTATGGCTTTGTGTCTGACAATTTCAGGCGTTCATTCCAGCGCATTGTGTGTTTCCGGTGGCTGGAGTCTGGGTTGGATGCGGAGCAGGTGGATTACTGTGCTGTAGCTCTGAAGAGACCAGCAACATGTAACCATTTTCCCAAGGACTGTATGGCTTCTGATATGGTGTTTCGGAATGGGACATATACCTCCCGTACAACCACAGTGTAACATTCAACCACAACTGAAATGAGGAGTAGCAGTAGTAGAAGGTGGAAACTGATATTTAATTTTGATTGATATATCATGAAATACTAAACTACATAGGTTTTGAAAATATCATAATTTCTACATAATATCCCCTTGAGTACACGTGTGCCATACAAATGTACCTGACAAAATACACACAACTCTTTAATGTCTTTTAATGTTAATTGGCCATGACAATTTTGCAACATGGGCCACAAAGTTGAGAAACCATGACAAACAACTAATGGATGAGCAGCAATTGTAAAGTACAGCAGCCAGTCCAGCTGTCTGACATGTTGGGTAAAAAACTGACAAGTGGGCAAGGATGTATAGCACAGATGAATGCAAGCAAAAAATGGTAACACATTTTGTGGCCAACCCCAAGCATAAGAGGCCGCTTAAGTAAACATAAGAATGCAAGGAGATAATTACAAATGTGAAATACCATGTTCATTTTTCATGTTATTGTTTATTCACAGAGTCCAATAAAACAACCAATGGCATCACCAAATTGAATAGTAGAGGTGTTTCAATAATATAAATTTAAATGGAAATTTCATCCCGTCCACAGCGATACATCACTTTGCATCCATGTCAGTACGGCTGCCTGCTTCTCCAAACTGGGGGTGTGCCAAATAAGTACCTCATACTGGATTATCCCTTTAAAGCTGAGGTGGAATTACCTTGTTCCATTATCTATTACTGTTATCTTGTTCCACAGTCCTGTGCTGAAAATGACAGTAAACCTTGTATCCTTTTATCTTTGTATTATACTGGCTAACATGGTAAAGTCAGTCAACAGTCATGTCATACTCACCACTCACAGAATACTGTTTTCATTTCCTGATTATTTCCAATTGCTTTTTCTTTGCAGAGGTTTTAATTAAGTTTGGTTAAGTAACAGTTTGTGAAACTCTTTTTTTTGTTTACATGACATTATTTTTGAACAAACACATTCCTCTCAAGTCATAGTGGACTTTACATAAGCTATGAGCATGGAGAAAATCTGGAAATGAAGGTATGCTATTTAGTGTTATATATATAATCAGAAGGTATATCTTCAACTAAATATTTTATTTATTTTTTACTGTCTTTACAATAGCACTTTAAACTGTACTAAACTGATATTGTTTAAATATCACCACCTGTTGTTCAAATCTCTTTCAAACTGTAATCTAATTGATCTAGTCTCTTATATGTAGTTGTGCTGCGTATTTGTCCAACACAAAATGATGATAAATGACAAAAAGTGTTACCACGCTTATTTTATATTATGCTAGGGTGATAGTTTAACTTTTCAGTAACACATAATTTTAATAATATAAAAAATTTTAAAAACACTTGTGCGGACAAGTGAACAGTTAATTTCATGTGTCATTTTATTCAGGCTTTTAAATGATGTTTGATTCTTTCTGTGTATGTTTCTGTATTTGCTGTATCTGTTAATTATTCGTTGGTAGATCTGTTTGAATTTGAAGTTTGTTTTCACAAATTGAGCTTCAGTTGCACAACATGATAAAAATGGCTGAAAATTTATATGTTGAGTTCATGTTTCTAAATTACAAATGCTCACAAAATTATTCTTTTCACTTTGTAATTTTTAATTTATTTTTTCATCACTAACCCCCTTTCACACAGGCCTTGTTACCCTGACATTGCCTGGACATTTTCTGGACACGGTGTATGTGTGAATGCAGATGTCTGTGTCAGTTGGAGCGGACATTAAACAGACTTTAACTGGCCAGCTCCCTAGTACAAAGTCTGCGTAATGTCCGGGGGAGCCCATATGTGAATGCAGCAAATAATTGTCTGTACAATTCACAGCAAGCAAGTGGGTGTGTTGACTTCCAGCAGTCAGCTGCTCTCATCCACAGCTGCTATATTTTACACATGTGGCTGGTGCTGGATAAATGCAGTCTGCTAAAAGCTGCACTGTTTTGACGCTCCACTGCAAAGCTAATGAGAGAGAGAGGACTTCCTGTAAAATGAAAGCTGTTTTATTTCTCGTGAAAATTTTAGAAACGCTGAATTACAAACCGTAGCGACTTTTTGAGTCATGTCCTGCCTCCTGCACCCCTTGCCTAAACCAAATGGACTAGATCCAGTAATGCAGATGGATTAGCAGTTAAGTGCTTTCAGACATTTCAGGAATTTTGCCCGCTGCCTTTATTGTATTAAATTTTAATGGCAAGGAGAGTGAGGGCAGCTGCCACTTTAGTCCAGGCACACAGTTCACACTGCATTCAGAGTTTGATGTTTCAGCTGTTTCAGCTTGCTATGGTGGCTTAGTGTGTGACCATGGCAACCAAAGAAATCACAGCGAAGGAAACAATGAAATACAGAACTAGAGCGAAGGAAACAATGACAGAGAACTGCTGTCTGAGAGCACCTTAAATCAATTTCAAGTCCTACTCTGAAGTAGGAGTAGTTTTAATTTGATCCCCTAATGTAGGCCTACTGTAGAAAGTAACACACTGCAGCTTTCAGCAACTCAGAAATTAAGCACATATTTTGTGCTGGGTGTTGTGTACCAAAGAGACACCTAATACATGATACATTAGACACACACACACACACACACACACACACACAGCTTCTGTCTTGTTTTACACCTTTTATGTTCAAATGTTTATGCCAATTAATTTTCAAAATGTGTGGCAAAAAAGGTCACAGTAATGGTTTTTAATAACACAGAGACCTGGGACCACGTTACTCCCTAATTAATTCACTTTATTCAATAAAGTCCCAGGTCCCTGCTATTCTGCAAACCAATTTTCTTGTGTCAAAATCTCAAAAGTGGCTTTTCCCTTAAAAATCATTGAATGGATCTTTAGAATAGAAGGTAATAGTGTATTATACTGTGTATGTACAGTATATTCTTTTAATTAGGGCCCAAGCGCCAAACTGGCGCGAAGCCCTATTGAAATGCAAGGAATTATTCTTTATTATTTTTATTTATGCAAATGAATCCCATATTTGAGGTTAACATACTCAAAAAGTTGTGTAATTTTGCATGTGCATCACGTCTGGTGAAAATTTACGTATTTTAATGGTCTTGGACATGGCTCCATAGCGCCCCCTACAGGGTTGCTAAAATTAAGCCCCTCGCATTGGTTTGACCTACACGCATGAAATTTGGTAGGCACATGTAACATACCAAGACTCACAGAAAAGTCTCTTGGTGACATGACCTGAGCGCAACAGGAAGTCGGCCATTTTGAATTTAATGTCATAATTTTGTGTGTTTTCGGCTATTTGCGGGGGTCATATTTTAACGAACTAGTCCTAGACAATGAATCAGAACGTCATCAAATTTGGTCAGTGACATCTTACGGCCTTGGTGATCAAACGATACTCGGTTTTTACATAAAACTTTACCGGCGTGGCGATGGCGAGCGTCCGTTTTTGATGGTTCGCCATAAAACAGGAAGTTGTTTTAACTCCACTGTACATTGTCCAATCTGCCCCAAAGTTCTCATGTTTCATTAGAGTCCCCCCCTGAACACATCTATGTGTCAATATTGAAACATAGTCAGAGCGCCACCTAGTGGCAACAGGAAATAACATGTTGTATAGTTTGATGTAGTCCTAGCAGGTTAACCCGATCCACTTCAAATTTGGCAAGCAAGCACTCAAACATCAAACATTGATGATGCAAAATACTGAAGATTGTGAGCTTTCATCAAACGCTGTTGCCATGGCAACACTTTGCTTGCCATGAAAGAGGAAGTTGCAATAACATCACGGTACACTGTCGTATCTGCTCCAAATTTCACATGCTTGATCAGACTCCCGGCCTGAACCCACCTGAACACCAATTAGGCATCATAGTCACTGCGCCACCTACTGGCATCAGGAAGTAAGCCTCATGTGGCAATCTTCATCCGATTTACATCAAATTTGCATGGTGTGCTCCGCACATGATGGGCGTCCAGTCACAAGGCCGCGGCCTCGACACACCCCGACGTGCACACGGGAGCGAGGGCCCGATCATCGCTGCTTGCAGCTTTAATTTTGTTACATTTTTCCCTACATAATTGCAGACACCTACATCAAATCTGTAAAGCAATTTATTTTTAATGTTCGACCGCAGAAAAGCAATGCTTTAATTACAGAGCCTATACAACAAGTTGAGACAATCTTTCATACCATGAAACGGTACAGGTAAAAAAATTCTCTTTTGGTTGATATTTAAAAATAACTTGAAACTATTAACTCAACAGAAAGATATTCAATTCAATGTTCAATTCACATCCATAAACTTTGACTGATAATTAAAGTTTCCCCAGCCTTAACTGTAAACTCAGAGGTCTTAAGTGTCATTTTAGATATGTTTCTCCAAGCTGGGGGATAGCCTGTTATCAGATAAACAAATACTCACATTTAGAAGAGCCATACTACTGTTTCTCTACTGTTTTATCTTTATGTGACACCTGAAAAGCACCATCATTTACATATAAAATGTAACTAGAGCAGGCTGACTTTAAATCATTACAGTAAAAAGAAAAGTGGACCCACAACACTACCATGTGGAACTCCACAATAGTTCGGTACATCTTGTTTACATCAGCAACCAGAGTGTGCTTTGTCAAATAGGATTGACACAAATCTACAGCCATTCTATTAAATCCCATAGCCCATTAAGTAAAATTCTTTCAGTAGATCAATCAAACCATACCACATAACTTTCTTCCATTCACCTCTTTTCAAATAAAGCTTAGCGGATTTTCAATAAGGAAGACATTCTTCATGCTTCTTCATTTATTTACAGCCTCCCCTCTTTCTCTCTCTCAAACTAAACTGTAAAACTGTTCCTTTTAGCTGGAGTTAGCTGTCATTTCAGTGTCAAATTGATGCAAAAGTCAAATGTTCACATTACCCTTTACAGGTCCTTGCTGTTAGTAGCTAAGCTGATGTAAGCTCACCATTATCCTCTCCTGGAGATCCCTCCCTCTCCCCCAAGTGCTGACTATTCACTACCTCCTGTTAAAGTCACAGCTGCTTCAACTGGCCCACCCTCCGTACCCGCTTGTGGCTGTAAAAGGACCAAGAAATCAGGTCCTTCTCAGGCACCTCAGCCTTTGAGGAGAAACTTCTCTTCTCTATTCAGTTTCAACTCAATTTGCTTTATTGGCATGAATAATCTCCTACTCGTTCAGTGGCTCACTCAGCCTCATCTGCTTCTCCAGGCCACTTTGCTGCACCCTGATTGCCACCATGCAGTCTGTGGAAAATCCAATCCAATCAATCCTTGCCTTCAGTCCAGGGAAAATACTTCAGCATCTGCTTTATCAGCAGCAACCCTCGCCACCACCCAGGCCTCCCTTTGCAGCCTGCTTCCAGGTTCAACCAGCCCTTCACATCCATTCAGCCTCAAGCTGTTCAACACTGTCTGACATCGTCCCAGCCCTTCTACTAGGTAGGCCATGCAGCCATCAAGCAGCATATACATCTAGTGGCTATTCATATCTACCGTGACATGTTCTGCTCTGTCTAGAGAGAAGGCAAGAATGTAATGATGTGTCACTGATTGGCAATGTGAATCTTAAATATGGAAAAAATATGGAAGAAATATTTCCTATCAGTGCGTCGAAGGACACCTCCCACCCTGCACATAGACTGTTTTCCCTCCTGCCACCAGGCAGGCGCTTTAGGAGCTTCTGGACAAGGACCACCAGACTGAGGAACAGTTTCTTCCCTAGAGCTGTGTCCTTATTGAACTCTGCCCCCCGCTGACCAACCCCCCCACCACCACACAAACCCCTCAACTCCACCACCGATCAAAGACTGTTACACCATCGACACTGAACTACTGGACTTTTAAGGACTTTTATGCACTCAACACTTTAAGACATGTTTGCACTGAAAACTATGTACTGAATATTGCACTAGTCTAGTAACGTTAGGCAGCTACTGTTTATTATGCACTATTCAATGTTCACTCAATCTGTATTTTGTATCACCTACTTTATCATATGCCCATTTCCTTTTTGTAAATTATGTTTATAGATCCTTAATCTCCAAGATTGCCTTTTTTCACCTACACAACATAGCTGAAATGGGGTCTTTCCTATCCATGGCTGATGCAAAAACCCTAATTCACACCTTTGTTTCATCCATAATATTGTAATGTTTTGTTGTCTGTTCCTCTGGAATAACCTCCCTGCTGACATCAGTCTGACTCTGTTGAATCCAAACTTAACTATTTTTTTGCCTTAACTTTCAATAAGTGCTTATTCTTAGATTAGTTCAGACGCACATGCTACCAATCTCCGGTGGGTCAGTCTTAGTCTCAATGAATCTCTTAATCCAAGTACTTATAGTCCACTTTTGTCCTGCCAACGAGACTAGACTGTAAACTTTATAATAACCGGTGCATTTCTCTTACCCGCTGTTTGTGTTCCCATAAGTCTCTAAGCTGTGGGATTCTCTCTCTCCGTCTCTCTCTCCTCCTTGCACTCTCTTTTCATTGAGGCTTCTTTGTAGTGGACCCTCAGCTGCCCCTGGGACCTTTTATATCTCTCCTGGCTGTCTGTGCCTCATCCAGGCACAACCCCAGGAAAATACAGCTCTTCTAAATATGTCATTTTTCTATACTTTCATTTGAAAGTAATAAGTTACTTTACAACATTACTGTCTGTGTAGAGTATACACTGTAATTTAATTAAATTTGACTGTAAAACCGGCTGCGTATTTTTATAATTTACATGTAATTTTGTTGTACAGTTACTTAATGTAATTTGACAGTATCTGCCTGGAAACTTTGCAGCCAGACTTTACTGTTTTTTACAGTTGTTTTTTTTTGTTTGTTTGTTTTTTATTTATTTTTTTTACAGTGAATGCATTACTGATTACACTTCTTTGCATTACTTTCACTAAAATAACCGCACAACTCTTTGCTACTACCCATTGGATGAGGTCCTCTGATCATCCTGCCTGGTCACACAAACAACAAGAAAAATATCTTGTTAACATAAAAAAAAAATAGAAGTTTCTTGTTATAATGAGAGTGGATGTTTTTGTCATGGTGGCAAATATACATCTTTCTAACTTGTCTACCCAATTAAATCCAACTGCTGTCCGGACTGCTAGAGTGAACCTGTGCAAGGCTGATGGACATGACAATGTGACTGGACCTGTGCTCAGGGAGCATGCAGATGTGCTTCTTGATACTTCAACATCTCCCAAAGTTAGGCAGTCGTTCCTTCATGCTTTAAAACCACCCCCCATCATCCCAGTGCCAAAACATTTTTTGGCTTCGGAGTACAAATTCAAATCAAGTATAGATTGTTCACTTTGTTAACTTAAACTTTTTAAATTCAGCAAAGTTGTATTAACTCCCCTGTAATTGAAAACTTAAAGTAATTTCATCTCAAAATTGCATGATAGTGTACTTAAATTGTTTTGTGAAACTGATTACAAAAGATGCATTAAGTGACTTGAACTCAAATTTGCTCCCTTTAAAACAATTTAAAAAAAAAAAAAAAAACTGGTTAACAGTAAATTTAAATTCAAAAGATTATTTTGTTAACTAACCATAAAACATTGACCAAACATCAACTATAAAAATTGTTTGGCAAATTTAAATACAGTGCAATAGGGCCTTTAGAAATGACCCGAAGACCTGTCACTAAATAGACAGCATGAACATTTTCATTTAAAATTTTGACAGTGCACTTTACACTATTACACAGCAACAATAGAAATAAAATCTAGTATTCCTGTTAACTGCGTTACTATAGTTTTGGTAACGCTAATGCAGAGATATTAGGACATGTACAAAATAAAACAAAATAACTTGCTATTGCTCTGATATGACTACTGCAGTGTAAACAAGTGTCTGTCATACCATTTTACAACTCGCATCATTCAACTTTAACAATACATTCAAACTAAGTTTAACAATAATTTGTACCTCCAAAAACACATCTGTAAATCTTTTTCAAAAAACTCCTTTCGGTTACCTTAAGGTAGACCCTAAAAGTGACAGAAATGCAAGGGCCAATAAAGGAGCTACTTTGTAAACTGTGTAAATACACTTACTCAACTGCTAATAGGTCATTTTTTAGACTTAACACTCTGGGCCTCATATTCCCATTCTCCAAACCTATCAAGACTTTCTGGAAAAAGTCACATGTGTTGGTCAGCTGTGTTGGGTAACTTAAATGCAGGGAGTAAGTCAGTGCAAAAAGCATGACAAATGCATCAGCCAATGTGGGGAAATCGATAACCATGTTACCCTCAAGCACAAACAAACCTCTCTGGGCAGAAGAACGTTGCATCTGTTGAGTTGGCAGCGATTGAGAGGAGCTCAAGTGGTACGTCATCTATGTCTGGTTCATCAGACTGGGCCACCTGCAGACAAAAACACAGAAATGTTATCTGTTACTCAAATAAATTATATTTCCAAAGACTGACTGCTAAAAATGCTTCGGTGACATAAAAGGAGACCGTCAAAGAGAGCCGTCAAACACAATTAATAATAAATGTAATTTCTTTCAGGTGTCAATCAATAGGAAACATAAAATAAAACAAAACAGATGCACACTGTAGGTGAACATTGTGTTCACATATGACGCAGCAATATAAGGATCAAACTGAAATTTGTTAATTTAACCCTTACAGCAATTTATCACATAAAAACTGGAATGTGTGATGTGACGCTTTGAGATGCCTTTATGTTCCACATTTTAATGCTAACGCTTAAGCACTCTACAGCCTTGCAATAAACCCCATCTTCTTTAAGTTTATAAAAGAAATATATAATGTTCCTACCTAATTATATTTCAGTCAGACAACTCACGTTTGAACTGTTTATAGCAACAGCAGACATAGTTAGAGTTTGGCGTCTAGGCTCCGACCTCATCACTCATGTTTACATGAAATATTGGGGAATGATGATTACATTTCTACAGTATAATACAGTTCAATGGCAGCACAAATTACAGCTTACGAAATGAACACCATGCAGTTGAATTAACACCTGTCAAACAGTTTCAACAATGATTGAATTTATGAAGGTCAGATTTATTGCAGTACTCTTGGATTAGGATTGTATGAGTTTTAGCTACATGTGGCTAAAAAACTAGACACTTATTTGTAGTGTTATGTGAATATTACTTGGTTTCTGATTTGCATCTAATCCAAAGTATTCTATCACATGCAATAACTACAAATATAAGGGATATGTAAAAAATTGTCAACTAGAGCCTGAATGAGATCTGATTGGCAGGAGAGATAACAAATTGAAGAATTATTCCTCACTAACACAATCAAGCTCCAATGATACTAGGGCTGATTATACTTTTGCAAACTTAACTTTTCTTTCCTTTAAAGTTAATAATAATAATGTTGGTCCATCACAGCACATAAGTGGTTTTTCAAGTTGTGTTATTCTGTGAAACTCTGCACAGAGCTGCACAAATATAAATGAGTGTTTAAGTCAGAGTATATGTATACAAGTGTATATGGTTTATGAACCTGTAGTAAAAGAAAAGCATATTAAAAAACAAAACACTTTTGAACTATGACTGCCAGATTTGGTGGAAAAACTGCAGATACACATACTACCACAACTTGTAGGATATACATCTGGACAAATTGACCATGTAATCACTGACACAGCCACAAAAAGGAATTACATGTAATACATCTAATAGGTGTACCTGTGACTCTATTTTAGGGGCAGGCCAGTGTTCCAGGATTTCACCAACAGGTAGGGCATCACTGATGACCTCTTTATGTAAGTAACTTTGTAAGGACCAGATTTTTGTCACTCCTCTTAACTTCATCTCCAATTTGCAGTCTCAGTTGTTCAAGGCTTGCAGCATATTCACCTCTTGGGAAATTAGGGAGGAAGTTCACTTCTGCCCTTTTGTTTTTTTTTATGTTAGTGTGAGGAGCTTGTTTGTCTGGTTTGTTCTACTCCTCTTCCCTAAATTTACAGCTACCTCTTCAAATCCAGCCCGACTCAACTTAGTGCAATAGTTCCCCATCTTAAACTTCAGACTATTTTTCCAACCATACCACCCTGTCTGAGATCCAGGCTCTTTCAGACAAGGATGCTTAGAGACCAGTGCTTCTTCTACCACTGAAAATTCCTTATCATTAGGGTATGCTTTGAAGCTATGCATTTTAGCTGTGAGCGTCTCAAGAATGAGAGAACAAGGAAGATTCTCAAGTTTGAGAGTCTTCCTTGTTCTCTCATATGTAACATTTCCCTCACCAAGTATGAGACCTACCTCGTAGGAGAAAATGGGCACTGGAAAAACATGAGGCCATCGCTCAGCCCTGTCTGGAGTTATAGCATGGGGCAATATTATTGTGTCATCTGATGCTACTGAACTGGCATCACTCTCAGATCGTATAGCTTTTAGTACAGCCTTCTGTGGAAGTTCCTCAATGTCTATAAGGGAACATAACTGCCCATCAAAGTCTGGATCTTTATGATAGACTAAAGTCAAAGTCCAGTTTAAACTTTTATCATTGTTTTGAGTGCATCCACTGATTCTGGGCATCTTCCTCACAATGTCTGGAGGTATGGACGTGAAGATGGAAGTTTTGAGCCACCATTTCCTATTCCTATAGAGAGAACGCTTTAATGAGTTGATGTTAATTTGTGTGAATATCAATTTTACTCCACACTGTTCCAGGAGAATGTTTAGGTCCCCATTTCTAAACGCATTTTAATTCTCTATGTGTTAACAGCAAATGTCCATCAATAGTATATTCAGTGAAAGTTACTGTGTCATTTAGTTCTGACAGCTGATGCACAGAGAAGTTTTCTGATAATGTCAGCTCACATGATTTTAAATGCTCACTGTAACAGCACTTGTAGTTTCTGCTAAGAAGAGAAACAGTTGTTCACAAGCAGAATATGTTCAATCTTGCAGAATTTTTTGTTTCTGGCCTGCAGAAACAAACATTCCATTGCATACTCTGCCATTTATGGAAACTTTTGATGTACTGTATCTGTCTTGTCGCTATGTAGTCCTTTGCCACTTGAGGCAGAGTAGCCACAAAGTTTGGACTTCCAAGCCATCAGATTTTTTTTTTTTTATAGTATCTGAAGCATTTGACACAAATTCGTAACCTAACTTAACGGTCATGTTAAATATATGGTGCTCTGACCGCTAATACAAACCCACCCTAAAGAACTTTTCTGGGAACTTAAGTTTATCAATATTTATTGCTCTTTACTGTGCAGTTTCCTTTTTGGGGAAAAAAAAAGGTGAAGTGAAATGGACCAATTATTGCATTTAACCGCAGAGGCAGACCAACCAAAAAAACCACAAGGCTACAACTACACTCTCAGGTTCAGAACAGAGCGACATGAGGAAAGCTGCTTGTTTTCATCTTTATGCTTTTCCAGTAATTTACACTTTGGAAGGTTACCAAGCCAATATTTTATAGATACCGCCCCTTACACAAATGTAAAACATTGCATCAAAGTTACTAGAAAACATGTTAACGCAAGCTGAACTGAGGCAACAAGACGAACATTTAGCTAAAAACAAAGTCCACTGGCTTCAACTAGTCAACCAATTTAAGCATTTAGTGAGGCAGATAAAAATTGTCTTAACTCATGTCCACTTCACCAATGTCAATGCATAATATATTAACTGCATTTAATACAAAAAAAAAAAAGTTGCTAAATAAACTTACCAAATTAGCACGGCCAAAGAGAAAAATCACTGAAACGGCCGTCAGCGTGGTCAGCACAGTGAAGAAAATTTGCTGATTAGAAAATTGCTGGCTGACAGGGCATGTTTCAACTTGTCACAGGCAATCCCACAGTGACTTTCCAAAAGAAAAATCTCTCCTTTTGTTCTATAACGTTTATTTAATTTAATAAAAAAAAAATAAATAAAGCCAACAGAGACGAGCAGAACAAACTTCAACAGCAACAGGTGAAGAAGGAGCGTGTCTGACATCACATGGCATTACTTTAAAAATATTTGAGTACAATGACAAAAATAAATGAAAGTGGTTGAGTTCTGTTAACTTAAAATGAAATGTGTACAAGTAAGATAATTGGAGAATACACATTTTATTTACCACACTTTTACTGTTCAGTCTTACAGTGCAGGAATCACACTTAATGGGAGTCCAGGTCAGGCCCCAGCAATCACATCAGTCCAGAGCGTGCAGACAAGGACATTAAGATTGCTTTGCCAAGCACATCTGGAAAAGCCCTTGTAGAGTACTCCATGTCTCTAAAGTGCTTTCCAGGCTGTAATTTAGCAGGAATTAGCAACACAAACCCCAGACAGCCATCCTTATAATGGCATCCTATGAGTAAGAGAGCGTTCAAATCAGACCAACAAATCCCCATCCCGAATGGCCCTCCAACTGTGATGTCATGAATACTGCTGGTACATCAAGCAGATTTAAGGTGAGCACAGAGAAACCTTTGCTCTTCATCTGAGCAATGTGAAAACAAACTCTGCACAGACTTCATTCTGCACTGTGAGGCTCAAACATCACAGTCAAGGGACAAGAAGAAAAACATGTTTTATTGGAAGGACCTTAAATTCTCAGTGCTGGCGGTACAAACAATTCTTTCATACACATCTGTTACATATGTTTAAAAAATAAAGATATTTCCGTTAATAGAAGTTTTAGGCATACAGTATAATGTAGAGCTTGAAAAATAATAATTCAGAATAAATCACAGCACTGAAACAAGTCATGAAAAAAACCCCAGGCTTAATTAGCAGGAAAAGTAGAATTTATGGAAAAGTGTATTTATGAAATACAAAACATTAAGGAGACTTGGCTGATAGAAAATATACCAGCTATCCCTCTTAAAATCAACTTTATTTTCCTTTTTTGTACAATAGGCTCAGAATTTGACAATGAGGTGAGACGAGCCAAATTAAAGTGCCAATAAATGCAGTTTTATTTCAATTAAACAATGATAACTATTTTATTTAACCTTTATACCAGGTAGGTTGGCAGAGCATGCATGCTTTTTTATGGTGACCTCCTGTTAACAGCAAAAAAAAAAAAAAAAAAAAAAAAAAAAAAAAAAAAACTGCTCACTTCCCTCCCTGGAAAATACATGCTCCCGCTAACTTGGCAGGGCCAAAATCATGAAAGACACATCACACCCTGGCCACCACCTGTTTACTCTCCTGCCCTCTGGCAGACGGTATGCATCCTCCAGAGCAAGGACTATGCGTCTAAAGGACAGTTTTTTTCTGACAGCAATCAGAACATTTAACTTAAACGTGCACTAACGTGGAATTTCATTGTGCAATATTAACGCATTAGTCACTTCAGTAGCAACAGACAATGTCACTCCGAAAGCGGAACAGAACGCAGGTGTACTTACCAGGGTTCAGGCAGGGTGGAGAGGTCCAAAGCTGGCGGGGTCGGCAACAAGAAGGCAGTCCGTGGGTAAGGCAGTTCGGTTCACCGGGATTCAGGCAGAGGGGAAAAGTCCGGGTCAGGCAGGGTCAGCAACGAGAAAAAAATCCAGGGGTAAGGAAGGTTGGTTTACCGGGATTCAGGCAGAGGGGAAAAGTCCAGGGCAAGCAGAGCCAGCAACGGGAAAGCAGTCCAGGGAATATCGCTGGAAAGTCTAACATACGTAAGGAACAATCTGGCACGGAGTGTGTGTAAGGGAGGAGTATAAATAGGGGCTTGATTAGTGATTGCTGGCAGGTGAGTGGGCAGGTGAAATGAGGGAGGCTGATGAGGAGGGAGTGGCTGACAGATAGAGTGGAAGGTGTCACTGAACTGTGACATTTCTGTTTCTAATACAATAATCCGTTCTGGTTTGAGGCTCCTGGACATCAACCAGTCACTTGAGCAGATTCAGTATAGGCCAAAGTGCCAGCAGGGATGAGATATAAGATGGCAATTTACCAACAAAGTGGGTACCAGTGGTTATTACATCTCTCAAACAGGGGAGGCCAACCAACTTTATCATACAGAATGCAGTGGGGAGTGTTGTAATTATCTCCAGTAGTGAAGTAGCAGTAGTAGTAGTAGTAGTAGTAGCAGCAGGTTGATACATGACATCCCCATGATCTAGAAAAGAGAGAAAAACTGCTTCTGTTTCTGCATCTGCCGCACTTCATCGTGAAGGTTAGGGTTAGGGTTAGGGTTTTTTAAGTGATATTAAAATTTATATTTTTCA
Source organism: Lateolabrax maculatus (assembly GCA_031216445.1). NCBI lineage: Eukaryota > Metazoa > Chordata > Actinopteri > Acropomatiformes > Lateolabracidae > Lateolabrax > Lateolabrax maculatus. The sequence continues at coordinate 18,379,906 of CM062207.1, forward strand.
TCAAGCCAGAAGATCAAAATGTTTTCTGTGATCCCTCAATATTAAACACAGAGTTGAAATATGTATATTATTGTAATCTATATCTTTGGATCTGGAGAATTTTGATCTATTTTCATTGAGTGCTATTTAAGATTAATTAATGCATCTTGCCCTAAATTAAAGGAGAGTTGTAACTTTTCTATGGCTCTCTGGACAAAATCAGCAACATAGTATGAAACAGAATCTGCGTAAAGATGAATTTTGTTGTGGAGATCAGCTGATTTAAAATGACAAATCAAACCAAAAAAGCAGAATTGAGATCTGCACATACTCTGATGTGAGCTGCTGTTTTCCTCATTTAAAGCCAGAGACAGAAACCCAACACACACACAGCCTCCGGGCATGAATACATCATGGTCTTAATGTGTTGTAAACACTGCAATGCAATTATCGCCAGAGTGGTTCTGGAAGCACTAAACCATGCTAACAGTATGCCAATGCATTACTCATTCAGAACGCAGCCATGAACCCGTCCTGTACAAGAGAAAATATGCCGTTACTGCAGCTAATGCACAGATGCTGCCTTTTTTGCAACGTTGATGCATTGCCTCACATTTTATTTTCTAATTAAGCAGGAGTTTAACGATTCCATTCAGACTTCAACAGACAGCTTCAACCGTAGCTAACAGTCTGAACAGATCATCATGTTGAATCCCAACAACGACAATGGGACCCTGTGCACAGACATGTTGAAGCCCCCCCAGCAGTCCTACATAGGTCCAAGACCCAGACTGAAGGAGACATAGAACGACAAACAGCAAACATCTTCTTTTTCAGACCCTTTGCGTCGTTGGCGTGTTTTGCCTTTTTTGTGGTAGTTTGTGTCTCTTTATGGTCGTTTTGCATCTCTTTTTGGTCATTTTGTGTCTTTACCTTTTTTAGCCAGGGCTGGGGTATGATTGAAACTAACGACTTTGTATGACGTCTTGTCTGACCACCTCTGAAGGCAAAAGTGTTAAAAGGTGTTAAAATGGCCAGACTTGAACGTGAGGTGAAAATTCACATGCTATTTGACCATTGGAGAAGAACATTGGTTGGAACTTACTGACAGCTTAACCATCTAGACCCCATAGCGCCCCAGAGTGCCCGTTCTATATCTCACTATACCTCCCAAGAGCTCCCGTCATTTTAAAGTTGTTTTTAATGTATCAAAAAACGTAAAATAAAGTCATGAGTTTTGCACTGTACCTTTGCATACTTTACGTTGTCACCGATGAACCGGAACCGGAAATATACACCGTAACATTGATATCTGTGAGTTTTCTGTGGGTTTCCACTTGATTTACACCCTGTTTACGCCTGTAGATCTAAAAAAAATGGCTCTGCGGAATAACGTCACCGTTTTTATTATAATCTTACGGAAGCCGTAAGATCATGTTCTGAGAGATATCCTGACCCACTGTGCATCGTGGAAAGCGACAAAGACTTGAGTTCAGGTTTTTAAATCACATAATAACAGTCAGTACAACAGCCGAACCTACCTGGCTCTCTGCACCGAAGAGTATGGGGGACTGACCAGGTCGCGGTGACTTTTCCACATAGGCTATAAATTTGCCAAAGACACAACCTACCACATAACTGTTGTTTGGTAAAATAGATATTTACAACAGTTTTAGTGCCATTTGTTGTTTTTTCTGGTGTTTTTTTTTAATGTGTTGAATCAAACCAGGTCTAAAAAGCTACACATGCCACATATTTGATATCAGATTAAACAAGTTTTCATTTTAATGAGAACAACTTGACTGTCAATTTCTTTCAGTTTTTGAAATAAAGCTATTTGTTTGGATTGAGTAGTAAAATGCCTATTTAATTGAGAATTCTCAATGAACTGCAGCAACATTTTTAAACTTCTACTGGGGTCTTGAGGGTTAAGGCTGCCTTCCGACAAAATCAGCAGGGGTGTATTGCTGCCGGAGCGCAATGGAATGTCGCAGTTATAATCGGGTTTACAGAGGACGGTGTCAGAGGACAGTAATGTTCAATTCTGACTCTACTGACACTAGCTCAAAGAAGTAAACAGTGTGGAGTGGATAGTTCACGACACACAGATTTATGTACCAATAAATCCAGAAAATTACGGAAATCTTGGTGTAGTTCTGGCGTATTTTGTAATTCTGTTGATAGTTTTGAAATGTAGGTCTACTACCACCTCAGAAATATAGCAAGACTTACTTCAAAGATCTCATATCTCAACAAGACAAGTTTTTTTATCATTTTATTTATTCCCAAATTAAACTTTGTTTTGTTTCATATTTTTATGCTTTTTTATGCTTTATGTAAAGCACTTTGAAATGCATTGAATGAATTGTATGAAATGTGCTATTTAAATACACTTGGCTTTCTTATTGTAGGAGACAGGGTTGTGGAAGAAATAATTTTTATTCTCCAAAGCTGTGTTTGTTTGTCAGACGTCAGACTGTGACAGACATATAATAATAGCCCCTCCTGAATTTTACATTAAGATAGAACTAATGTTGGGACAACGATGACTCATTACTTATTCAAAAAATACAATCTCATTGGTATTTATTGAATTTTTGGACCCAAAGTATTCAGTTTCAAGTGATTCTAAAAACATTTTATCAGCATAGGAGGTTTTACTAGCTTCTGTCATTTCCATTTCATTTGCAAATGGAGCCAGAACGAGAAAGAGACAGAGTGGATCACTGCACCTTCCCTTAGGAACAAAACAGTGGAGTCAGTGGAGTCTTGTGGATGTAAACCGTCACATCTGGTTTTAATCTCTCTTCTCCCGGTCCCTCTGCCCCTCTGTTGTCATTTGACCAAGGGTTGATTGCAGCTCCAGTCCTTCGGTGCACTGGAGAGCTGACGACGGACAAACAGACCCCACATTTCTCATGAACGTTTCGATCCCACTTTAAGTAGGCAAAAGACACTTAAATACTGAATGCTGGACAGTAAATGTGTTAGATTTAGTTTTAATAACAATTTAAGTAAGTAAGTTGGTAAGACTTGGGTTCAGAGTAACCTGACCCAGTCCAGGTCTTGGGTCTACATTTTCTTAGTCACCTCAGGTTCAGGTCTAGGGCCTGTGCTAAATTAGACTGGACAGAACCTTACAGGACCAGAGTCAGAGACTGATGAGCAGCACAAACAGAACACATGACTGCTTTGACTGTCATGAGCCCATGTAACTGTGACTTTAAGAGCTTTTCGGTCAGGAGACAGCCATGGGTGAATACCCACAACCAAATGAGTCAATTGCTAAGATTTGTTAAAGGGTCAGTTCATTCCAATTACAAAAATATTATTTCTTCCTCCTCATCTCAGCTATTAACCACACTTTTATTTGGTAACGTTTCCAGTCATCTTCTCTGTAACATTAAATGTTCATGACTAAATGAGCAACAAAGTTAAAGTTGAGAAAATAATATAAAATATATTCAGTAGCAGATTAACACTCAAAAACTCTGATCTGCCTTATCAGGACTGTGTAGGTGTGGTTTGATTCGACAGCATAAGCAAACAACCTCACAACTGTAATCAGATTTTGATTCAATGGTATCTAATTCCTGATTTGATGCATGGAAGGACATGACATCATCTTGTACTTAACACACAGTTATGAGATTTATATCCATCTGAACACCTCTCTCTCAGAAGAAAAGAGTTATTGTATTTGCCTACTTTAAGTGAGGTGTTCAGATGTTCCCAAAATGTTTAACTATTTTATTTTAATTTGCTGTTTGTGGATTAAAAAAAATGAATATATGGCTACTCCTTTCATTCGTAGATTGTAATTTCTTTGGTAACTCTAATTGAAATGGTCATCATGCATATAGATAACATGCTGCCTAATACACATGTTTTCACCTCAAGGCTAGATTACAAACAAGGCATAGTGGACAACTGCCCTGGGGCCGCAGATGTCCAGGGCAGTTTAGGAATATAATCCCAGTTTCACATGTTTGTCTTGATGAGGGTCCGCATGTCATATCTAGTTTTAAGACCTTAATTTTTTCACTTCATTGCTTACATGTTGCATATTCATAAATTAATGTCTTTATTCAAATAATCACACTAAATCTGGATTCAGGTAGTATTCTAGCCTAAAAAGGGCTTATTACTGATACTGGAAAGTAGGAGGAACTGGGAGGGGGTGAATAGAGGCACTGCAGCTCATTGTTACCTGGGCCCCCCTAGCTGGTTAATCTGCTATATAGTAGTTCACAATAATTCACTTATAGTCTGTTGCAAGTAAAGGCTGAAATCCAAGGGTTAGGTCAAAGTTTGACAGTAATACAGCAGTTTTCAGACTCTACTTGCATTTTCTTCTTTTTAAAGCTTCTTTAAGTAAAAAGTGGACTCCAACAGAAATACCCCGTGGTTGAGTTGGGTGAAATGATGTAAGACGGTCTTTGTGAAAAAAGAGGGGGTTGAAATTGATGGTGTTTTCTGAGCTTAATATTTTCATGGGTCCAAAAAAATAAAATCTGACCCAGAAAAGGACCTAAGACAATCAAAATCACACCCACCTGCAGTTACATCAGACAATGAGTATTGCTGATTTCTGATGTGGCTAATTTAACAAAGTCTCAGGCACATGAAAGAATGTAAAAATGCATTATTAAGCAGAACTGCATGCAAAATGTTATATACAGCTTGCATGCTAGCTGACATGACAGCTCTGGGCCTGTTCATGGCACCGCAACATGGCGAGGGTGAGCCTGCTGTAGGAAGAAAAGCAATGACCAGCGGGAGATTACCCACTCTGCATTGCCCCCTCTCCGGGTGAGTCACACCAGGATGGAGCAGAACTGCAGCCTGATGTTGGTGAGGCTGCTGCTGCGTGAAGAAAGAGCGGATCCCATGGTAAAAAACAGCAGGGGGATTGTCTGCAGCGCTCCCTCTACCGGTGAGATGGCTAACGGAGCTAAACACACAGCAGGTCTGAGAGTTTCTATTCAGAAGAACAAAGCACCAAACAGAGAACCGCAGTTTAATGTGACAACACAGTTTACAGTAAATACATCTAAGTACTTTAGCTGAGTACAGTTTGGAGGTAAAAGTAAAAAAAAAGAAAGAAAGAAAGAAAGAAAGAAAGAAAGAAACTAAAAAGCCTCTTGGACCGTAAAAATCCACCATGATGGATTTTTTTTGCCAAATTGTATAAACTGAAAAACAGTACTGTATAAACAACAAAGTTAGTATACAGTCTTGTCGGTCTCTACTTTAAATGGGCAAGATCGGTCCAAAAACATGGCCGACATCGATCAAATTTTTTTTTACAAAAGGCGAGGCTTAGCAGGAGATTGCAACTCAAGTTGCCTAAACATACACAAGTTTCATTCACATCCAATAAAAGGGGGACAAATAGTGGCACCTTCAGTGTGTTTCCATTTGAAACGATTTCTCTTTAGACAGACTTGGGTATTAAATCTAGCAAAGAGGAGATTGGATAAACTTAGAGAAGAACAGTCTTCCTCCATCATTGAATGTAGTGAATGTAAGTTATTATTCTTAGTTTTTAATTTTTTGGACGATTCCACAGAAAGCAGACAAAAAAACTCCAACATTGATCCAAACTTTTTAGATAGAAATGACACTTGCTGTTTGTAGATTTACCAGAAAAAAAAGTTATGGCACCAATATTTATCTAAACCTTTTAGATAGAGAGGCACACAAGCTGACCAACAACCCAACCTTCCAATCTTCAGCATCCTAGAGTTGTTATGGGTTTATTATGTGGCCCTAATTGTTGGATACTGATACATCAAATCTTTGTCTCATATTTGCTCCCAACCCCCAGAATAGTAATTATGTCAGAACCGTCACTGATGTCAGCTATACTGTTGGTTCCAAACCATCTGGAACTTGTGGCTTGACCAATGGACCCTCATGTAGAAATCACACATACTGCTGTAAATTTTCAATTAGTTTATAAGGGTTCAAACCCTGAAGGGGGATTCCTATCACACATTGGCTCAAAACTCAAGTTGTCTTATCTCAATTCTGATTAAACCCAGCGGAGACATCCTGCACTATGTCCTTGACAATCACTTTCATTGGCATCCAATAAAGGGGTGTAAAAAGCAGCATTTTGACATGAAATGCAGCATATGTTGTAATGATGAAACAAGGATGTGCTTGATCTTACTCCTTCTTTAAACAGAATTAAACTACCTGAAGTGACTTTAAGCAGCTTTGTGAAGCATGAAACCTGCTCGTTGCTGTTCGCAGCTTTAATTATGGGTCATTGGAACTGCTTCCTTCTGTTGACTGTGAAAAGGTTTAAACCTTGTATCGCTGCATTTATGACTATATTTGTAATTGCATACGTGTGCATACACTTTTGATAAATACCAACTTTCTTGTGTATGCAGACAGATTTTATGGACACATTTCAAACTGGTTCCATAAAGACTTTGATAACTGAAGCCACAGGTGAGGGATGATTTTCATGCTTTAGTGTAGTTCAGTCAGTAAATTAGTGTGTAAGAGTGGCAGTTCTTTTGAGAATGGATAGCCCCTGTTTAGATTAGTACAGCAGGGGTTTGTATTTTGACATCTTGTCTTTGCAGCAGGTGAGGTCAGTATTTCTTGGTGCAACGTGGGACCTTTTAATAGATGGATGGGTAGGGGGTGTTGGGAAGGTAAGAAGTGACTGTGACACTCCTTGGAAACTGGAGACAAAAGAATCTGCCAGTAGCCCTTGGTCAGATCCAGTGTCAGGAAAAAATGAGTCGTGCCAAGCTGGTCCAGGAGCTTGTTGACCCGGGACATTGGGTAGGCATTGAACTGTGACATGTTACATTCACCTTGCGGTAGTCCACACAGAACTGTAAAGACCCATCCTTCTTGATGACAAGATCAATGGGGCTACATCAGCTACTGTTGCACCAGTTTTCCTTAACTAGGTCAGTACCCCATGTGGTTTTCTGCCAAACAGCAGCTCAAAGGGGAGATAATCCCATGGAGGCACTGCAAACAACAGAGGGTCAAGCCACTTATCCCAGTTGCGAACATCACTGGTATGAACTTAAGGATCGGACTTCAAAGTCTTATTCAGACGGTGGACGAGGCCATCGGTCTGTGGATGGTACACACTAGTCCGAATTGCCTTTGACGCCCAATAACCCGTACAGTTCCCGTAGTGTGCATGACATGAAAGAGATGCCCTGGTCAGAATCTCTTTTGGGATTCCAACTTGGGAGATGACCTGAAATAGTGCCTGCGCAACACTCTTTGCAGAGATACTACGCAGTGGCACTACTTCAGGATATCGTGTTGCATAGTCCACTAGGATTAACACAAATTGATATCCCCGTGCACTCCGGTGAAATGGCCCGATGAGGTCCATACCAATGCGCTCAAACAGAACCTCAATTAAAGGCACAACGGCGCTCTTGGAATGGCCGGTTGGTTTACTAATTGGCATTTGGGGCAAGAGGCACACCAACGGAGTCTGCTGGAAAATCTTCCATGGAGTATATTTCCCCGTCTGCGGTGTCGGACAACCTTGCATCACTGATGAGCACAGTACACATACCACATGTCTCTGTCGGTCATGAATGCACCCCCACACATCTATGGAACCCAGGCCAATCCGTGCCTAAAATCAGTCGGTACAAAAGGCGGGAGCTAACCGCAGCCTTAATTCTATGCATTTTGCCCCTGTACTTAGTTTCCACTAGCACAACAGGATATTTGAACATCCCCATGAACACATCTTATCTCCACCCATGTTGCCTTCACTAAAGCCCCAGAACAAACCAGGTTCTGGTGGATCATAGACTGCGTACAACCCGAATCCAGCATCGCCTGGTGTACTCCCTTTGAATCCTTACTGGAACGCTGTATGTCCCTCCCAGACTGAGGGAGGGTGCCAGTGGGCCGGCAACCCAGATCACCTGACTGACCTCCATGACAGAGCACAATCTACGGAAGTGTCCAGCTGCCCGCACCTCCAACACTCCTGACCTGATGCCTGAGGCCCCCCCTGTGGGTTGGGAACAGTGCCTGTAGCAGCTGTAACCTGGATGGGAGCAGAAACGGATGGAGTGTTAAAGCAGGGTTGGAGTGGGTGAGCTGGTGAGCGGATTCAGACATCCCGGTTAGAAGCCCCTCCACAAAAACTGTTCAATCACCACATGCTCTTGCCTCTTCCCTTCATCAGCGGACTCCCCCGGCTGTAATCAGTTCCCTTAAGGGAAGCAAGCGCACGACCCACTCCACCGCTGACCACCTGCGCGCTGCTGCCGTCACCTGAAACATCTCCAGGAAGGTCTGGGGGTTGTGGTGAAGGTGAAGGAGGTTTATGAGCAGGGGAGGAGGGGATGGCAAAGCAGCCCTTGACCAGGGCAGCAGGCTCTCCAGGACCCTAGGTTGTTTCTCCGCCTGGGTGTGGAACGCCTCCAAATGCCGCCGGTTCATTTCTGTCTGCTCTCGATGCATGGCCATCATCTTCCCCAGCATCTGTGCCAACACCACTACTGGCTGCACCTGCTGCAGCTCCATCGTCCTGCGCCAAGGTCCGCTTGGGCATTAGTGTAGTCAACTCACTACTACATGCGGGAAACACAGACCTCGACCAGTGACGTTAACACAAATGCGCTTTTATCTTCACACACAGAAAAAAGCCACATTAGGCTGTCTTGGGCTCTTCAAATCCTGCCTTGCTCCTCCGAGTCATCGTTTGAACCACAAACACTACACGGGCTGCTGTCTCTCCGCTACTGCTTAAAGACAGGGGTGATTAATAACACGCCACAGCTTTGCCAATTTACCTCACACTGGCACTGTTCCCTGAACCACTCCCAGACATCTCTCACCTGCAGCTGAGCACAGACCATGCCCACTACCACAAAGGCCTTATTATGGGCAGAAATATCACATTTTTCTGAGAAATACTCAATTCTAATGTTATTCATAATCCTAATCTAATAATACTGTAATCAGTACCCAATTGTGTTAATAATTCATTTCAGGTAGTCACTGACATTGTCTCTTCAATAAGAAAAAGTAATAGTTTTACAACTGAGCTCTATTATTGTGACTGTCCAGTCCCTATAACCTAAAGAAGTACACAAAAAAATGCCTGCCTTGTAACAGGGAATACCAGATTGATCCCATGATTTTTACCTACTGGTTATATTAACAAACTTCATATTAGCACTTATGGTTCTCAGGTAGCCTATAAGGCCTCTTTCTAGATTTATAAGGCCTCTTTCTAGATTTAAAAGCAGCACCAATGACAAAATATTGTTTTATTGTGAGTCAGCATCTTTTTATATATAGCTTATAAGTGGAAATCTGTATGTCTGTCTGTGAATGTTTGTTTTTGTACTAACCAATAGAAAGACAGATGTTGGGCTCAAGATGTAGGCCTATGTATATTTTGAGCTGACATTGACAGCAGCAGAGGATAAATGCTTATATCAAAATATTTAAATCACACCTTTGTCTAACAACACACCATGACTGTACAAAGAAAAACTACATGCTAAATATTCAAGTCTGACTTTCACTTCAAGGTTGTTGCTTTGTTTTACTCCAGGCACAGCCCAGGAATCTGGAGGTCATTGTCTCGCACAGAGAGGAAATGGAGGGGCAAGATGAAGTCAAGAGCCCAGAACAAGCTGCAAAAAGGAGAGGGATACAGTTACCATATTTTTATGTGTAGTGAACAGATGTTCATGTGTTTGTCCATCTATTACACATACCACGGATCGCAGAACTTCTCATTTGTTGATGAAACTTAAGCAAAGAGAAGAAAAGAGGGATCATTCACAGAAGATGTTTTTGGTTACAGTAACTGCAGGTTGCAATAATACATTCGTGTTTGTCCAACATGCACTTATGCAGCTCATATTATCACAACCCACACTTACCTTGGTATCTGCCGCCCTCAGATTAACCTTTTGGCACCTTTCTTGTTCAATCTCTGTTGAACACATTTCTGACTATACTGCAGCTCTAGGAATGTCTAATGAGGAAAACTTCTGCTGCTTCTCAAAAACAAAGTGTTCCCTGTGTGATTGCTTTGTCCTTTATCCAGGCGAATCAGGCTCCATGAAAATCTTGATCACACCTTTTTGATGGTTCTGAAAACTAATTAAATGCATGCTTGCAATTATTGATTTCTTGACAGCAACTCAGATAGAAGCAGTGCAGAGTACAATTATATGGAACATATAACATATATATGGAACATATAATTGTATGCCATCTTTTTGTCCACCTGGCTATTGTGTGTCCCCCACAAGTCTTTGACTTTTCAGAGTTTTGATGGACTCCACTAAAACTCCAAAATTTGCCATTTACATTTGGACTGCCAGTGTGGGTGAATGCTGTGTTAAAATGCTACGAAATTAACAGACAGTTTTTTGTAAAAAAAGAAAATAGGTCTTTGGGAATTATTTTTGGAAGTACTAGTCATACAGTATGAATATAAAATAAGCTAACCGGTTTTTGACCTCAGATATTCACTTTTCTAAATGCAAATTTTCATATAATGAACACTTTTTTTTGTTATTGCTTTGAAAACTACTCATCTTTGGGTATCAGTTGATCTGCAGGTCATTTTCACAGTTTTTACTTAATGATTTCTGGTGGGTGGACATTCACTGAAACATATGTGCTAAGATTGCACTGGACAAAGGAAAAAAATGACATAAACCTGCATAGACACACAGGTGCACACATATACATGCATATTTGTGGACACATTCAACAACAAATGTATTAAGTATAGTTACTTTCTGGAACAAATTAGGCACTGTGAAAAGAGTATGTTAAAGGCTCTGCACACCCTTGGTGTGCCTGTAGACTGTGTGGGCGTGTATAGAGCATGTGATTACCATGTCCTTGACCCCATTTACACTCAGTCACTTCATGCGTCTTGGGCGGATCAAATAGCTAATATCTGAGCTCAAAAAGTGTCCAAGAAGCATTCAAGACGGATTGAAATCTGATTGTTCAAACTTCCTGCGGAGGAGGTTTGAGACTCTAACCAGATAATAAGGTGTCAATGCATCTGTTTCTCCAACAGACATATGTGATCTTTACTCCTCCGTACTGTAACTCTGTCAGGCTGGGTGCTGTATACTCATCTATGAAGGCTTTTCTCTTGTAAAATCAAAATATAAGACGAATATAAGAAGAAGAAGAATATAAGATTTCAAGGATGAGAACTTGGTTGGTTTGGAAAATATACATCTGGTTAACTTTCTCGCCTCCTATATTTCCTAAACTATTGGAATCATCAGGACTGTCTCCCATGCAGTGGGATTATGGGAACTAATTGACAACAATACTTCAGGAGGCTATACACACCTGTGTTTGTCTAGAAATAGTTTCAGCATGTAAGTCCCCCAAAACAATAAATTGTGTATTTTTTTTTATATTTCTGTTGGGGTTAGCGTACGGGTTAAAGAAATTAGATACAACATGTTAATGAGCATTAGATGTGTTAGTAGGTTTATTTTTTAACATTGGATAGAGCCAGGCAAGTTGTTCCCCCCCGCTTGCAGTCTTTATGGCTAACCACTTCCAGACTCCAACATTGTACTTGACACACAGACATGATACTCTCAGAAATAAAACAAATAACTGTTTCTACCAAATGTTCCTTTTAAGGTAAACCTTTTACTTTTTTCCTTCTCTTTTATTACTTTCAGTCTGAACCTGAATTCACTACACCCCCCTTCCTCTAACCCTGCTGCTTGTTTACTGTTTTGCAGAACCATGCCATGTTATTACCTTTATCATCAAAGTGTAACTGTTTACTACCGTTGCTAAGAAACACAGCCACCCTTGCATACGCAGTGCAAATGGAGCCTGGTGTAAACTACTATTTTCTCCTGCATCAAGTGTGGCTCAAATGTTCTCTGCCTAAACATCAGTCAGGCATTTTACAACCTGTTACTCATACCTGTAGGCATCTAAGAAGAGTGCCACGAATGTCACAATGACATGCACACATGATTGATTGTGTTCTGACCACAACAGATAGTTTGAGCTCATACTTATAAGTACAGCAAAGTTTTAGGTAAACTTCTACCAGATTCTGATCCCACTGCCACTTCCCACTTTCAGTTGGCTTTAAACTCTGGACATTTTTGTCACAGTGTAACATTAAAAAACTATTTTAAGTTATCAAAAGATTAGTTTGGTAAGCCCAACAATGAGCATACTGGTACTGAAAATTAGCCACAAAATGACAGGTTGTATGATTAAGATCGCAGCCTTTGAGAAAAGGTGTTTGGCCTGATTTTATTCATTTAAACAATACATCATCAGAAATCAATTTCATTTTTTAACCAACACAATTCAACAAATGAGGCACCTGGATGAATGGGGCATCCTTCTTTACACAACAAACAGACCATCAACACCTCTGACTTGATGTTGATTTAATTCTGTAATTTGTTAGGCCTGCCAGTATTGTACTAAACTATGTTGTAGACTGTGTTATATCCATAAGTGTTTATAATAGTTTGTACATTACCATTTAGATACATTTGGAAAAAGAAAATGTTTTTAATTTTTGCATACAATTCATCACAATTCTCAGCAGCAGCAGGCATCTGCTTGCAGTGCAAAAGCTCTAAAAACCCACTGTACACTACCTGCCAAGCACCAAAGTTAGAGACTATCTGGTGAACATAGTGGAGTAGCAGGTACAGGTAATGAATGTATGCATGGATAGATTAATGATGAGACAGGGACTAAAAATACTCTGCATACAAAAACATTGTACAGTAATTGTTAAGAGGAGGGAGAAGCATGGGCTGATGAATTGATGTCAATATCAGTAGCCTCTAACCATGTCAGAGTGCACACTGTGCATTACAGTACAGCCAGTTAATAAATTAATGGTTGCTGTTGTATTTTTGGAACAGCAGAAAAAGCTGGAGAAAATCCCAGGGAATGAGCTAACATGTTGCAAGTGAAAGGACAGTCAGTCAGAAGGAATGGATAGATCAAACAGCGGGAGCACAGAAGGTCAACGTAAACATCAGGGTTCATTTTCTTTCTCAGCTGAAGACTTTTTCTCCAGTTGCTGTCTAACATCAAGATAAAAAGTCAAGTCAAGTCAATTTTATTTGTATAGCGCCAAATCATAACAAAAGTTATCTCAAGACGCTTTCACATAGAGTAGGTCTAGACCATACTCTTTAAAATATTATTTACAGAGACCCAACAGTTCCCACCATGAGCAAGCACTTGGTGACAGTGGCGAGAAAAAACTCCCTTTTAACAGGTAGAAACCTTGAGCAGAACCAGGCTCTGGGTGGGCGGCCATCTGCATCGACCGAGTTGGGTTGAAAAGGGGAGGAGAGAAGGGGAGAGGGGAGACAGAACAAGAGGAGAGACAACAAATCAGACTAATAATAATAACAACTGCAGCAGTGAGTGTGGAGCAGGAACATGGGGGCAGTAGACGGCCGGCAATCACAGATCCAGACTCTACAGCTCCAGGGGCGGAAATACCTGCAGAAAGTGAGAAGGCAAAAAAGCACAGAAAGCACAAGGACTACCAGGAAGAAGTGGAGTTGGTAACCTGTATTAGTGGGATAGGAATGCATACAGATAGAGAGGGAGAGGAGGAGAGAGAAGCTCAGTGCATCATGGGAAGTCCCCCGGCAGTCTAAGCCTATAACAGCATAACTAAGGGATGGTTCAGGACTCACCTGAGCCAGCCCTAACTGAAAAGCAACAAGTACTTTAGGGACTTTGTTTGCCCTGGGTTTCGCCTCTCAGGCTACATATGGACCGCCCCGTGTTATTGGTAAAGGCGGTTGGGTCTGTATGCAATCTGAAGACACCACTCAGGTCTGAAAAAAGGGTACAACCAACTTTGATTATTGGGTAAAGAAAAACACGTAATCTGTGTCTCTATTTACAGTTAATATTCCACTTAAAAGATGCAATAATTAGTCAAAGACCATAATGCCCATTGCTTTTTGTAGTAAAGATGGAAATACAACATTATCTGTCAGAAAATATCATAAAGAAAGAGGCAGAGGTACAGGCAAAGGCTAAACAATGTAAGGAAAAATTAGCTTAGTTTGGGGAACTGTAGTGTTAATCAGCGTTATTACACGGAACCACCTCAGAGTCTCAGCACAGTAACACTAAAAAACATTTTCTTTTGGAAATCAATCAAGCTATAACAAGCAAATTAGCTTTGGGTAAGCAATACTGAATACCTGTTATCAATAAAAATCTGATACCCAGGGGATTAGAAAAAGGCCAAACATCACATTAATATCTCAAATGGTGGTTGAAATATTAATTTCCTGATTTTAACATGCATACAACTGGTGGCATTTAGTTTTAAATGACAGCAAAACTTCTATGAATACAAACATATAAACTCAAAAACAAGAAAAATAATCAGGGAATAGCATTTTTGGAGCTGGTCTGTACCTGTATTGCAGGAGAAAACAAGAAAAAAGCTAAACAGCAGGAAGTGACTTTGGAAAGTTTTATTTACAGTTGCCACCAACACAGTTTTCTAATACTATTGGCTGCCACTAGGTTACTAGGTGACTACTTGGTCTCCCTAGCTCATCTCCAGATGTGAGGTAGGAAAGAGGTTGGTTGTTTTTTTGAAGACTGATAGGTACCAAACTTGTCTCTGGTGTTCTCTAAATTCTGCTCAGATAATATACTACAGAAAAATCTGCTTATTACTCATACATCCACTCACTGTTTGCTGACTGCTTCAAACCATCTCCAAACTGCCAGAAATATAATTCCCCTAAATCCCCTTTATTTAAGTTTAATTGGTTTATGTATTTTATGCGTCAATACAGTGACATTTAAATATAATGAGTCAAAAACTTAATTAAAAAAAGCTGTTTTTATTTGTGTGTAATTGTAAAAACAAAATATGTAAAATCCCACATCCTGAGAAATAGGATTGAGGAATGTACTCAATGGTAGCTTCTGTCCTGTTAACATCATGTCCAAACCTTTTGATAGCAAAAGTTATTTTTGTAGCATTCATTAACTACAGCTCCTATGAGGTTCTGTAAGCTCACCAACTTACCAAGAGCAGAGCACAAAGTGGGTGGTAGGGGTTTGGGGCACTCCCAGCATATCCAGAGAGTTAGTCCATCGCTGCCTGCTTAGAAAGATTGGAGTCTCAGCAGCCATTGAAACAAACAAATCAAAAATGAATTGCTTTGTTGACTTAAGGCTCAAAGAATTTCAGTTTGTAATGTGCTTCAGTGGTCCATGCAGTTAACACACAAATTTGAACTGATTAATTTACCATAAGCTAATTACCAGGCAGTGAAGCTTGAAGCTGTGTGCCTGGTTGGTAATCCAGCCTCATTGCACAGTAAAATATTGCATTACAGTAATAAACTGGGATGATAGACTGTTTCGATAATAATTGTTTTATACTTTAAAACTCAGCATCTTTACATTTTAAAAAAAGCTGGCTGATGGCTGTCTGTTTTCTGAGACTGTTTCAGAGAGCATTACCAAATATATGAGCACAGCTCAGTTGACTGGTGACTGGATTGTGTCTGTATATGCTGTAGAAGGGATGACAGTGTTGAAAATAGGTCAGGGAGAGACAGAGAGAGAGAGACCCCCTTCAAGAGCCACTCGCAAAGCCAGAACCTGTTTTTGATCAGCACATTCCATTAGTCAATACAATTACAATGCTTCCGTACTGCCAGTGGGGACTGTTCTCAAGTATCCTTTTGTATTTTCAGTTAAAACCCTTTCTACAAACAGAGGGCCCTTGGGGATCATGGTAATTTAGAAAATTACAGTATCCTTATTGTCACACACCCACTCCTCCCTCCACATACATTCATTCCTCCACTTTTCTGAGGAGGGGCTCCCAGTACCTTTATGGCAGATTCAGACATTATTCATCCCAAGAAGGGAAATTCATTTCACAGTCTTCCTGAGCATGTGATAGCAACAGAGCTACCTCCATTACAACTGACCAAAATTCACCCCCTGAAGCAGGTAGTGGACCATGATTTAAGAAATAGTTTGGTCAAATCACTATTTCCAAGGTCAAAAATACCCTTTCATACTCAACCTTTGTCGTTGTTTTTAATTCACAATTACTCAACATGTCACACAAAAAAGGCATCAGATATTGCTTATATTTCAGTCTATCAATAAAATAAAGACATATTTCATGTGTATAAATTTGGAATGGCACTTTGTTTCCCAGCCATTATGTAGTCATTTATCTATTAAATTAGAGGTTTTTTAACTTGCAAGTGCCTCACATTTTTCATTTTTTCTTTGATCAATAAAATTCATACATCCTAATATCCAATCAATGAGCACGTCTCCGAAAAAAGTCAAGTTTACAATTTTGAAATATCTGAAGTTGCATCAGCAACTGCAAGGTGACACTGAGTCTCACACAGCTGGATGAGAGCCATAAACATTTCAGAGCTGGTCTAAGACAAAACCTTCTGTGGTGTTCTAATGCATTAAGTTTAAAAAGGATGACTGATCACTATTTCATGAACAAAGTCAAGGTTAATGTCAACCACCAGCCCCTACAACATTCCCTGCGCAGGGTGAACATCTGCACATTCACCTCTTTTCAAAAAAAGTCAAGGAAATGAAGTGCTCTTAAAGTGGACATGAGTGGGGAAAAGCAATCCCATGTGCAGACAGACATTCTTTTGCATATCAGAGTTATTACAATTGTTACAATTTCTAAAAGATGATTGGTGACAAGTATAAAACAAATATAAATACAAAAAGAATCACTATATACAAAGACGGTTTTGGTCTTTTTAACCATTCACCTCTCACACAGTGATTTTCAAATGATTGCTTTCACAGCATTATGTGACTGCAGAATGTCTTTTCTCTTGAAGGGATATTAGCTTAAAGTGTCCTTTCACCCACTGCTGAAGTGAGCAATGCATCTAAATCCCTTTAACAGTCATCTACAATGATATGCTATTGAAATTAACTGAGCCTAAGGCTTTTGCATGGAAGAAACTTAAGAGTAAAGTTTTGCTATCTCAATAAGGCAGGATACTTTTGCCATCAGTACATTGATTTCCAAGGCTTTTTGTGGGATCTGGCTCCGGCTGTGAAATACTGAAATGAATAAATGACTGCACACATTATTGTTAGATATTAGCAGATTTTTTGACATTACTAGTGCAGACTGTAAAATGTATAATTATATAGCCTAGTGCAATCATGAAGCAATCCGATCTTGTGCTGTGTGTCAGTGTATGAAACATCAAAGCAGTTTGTACCACATAGCAACCCAGTGTCTCTTCCCCCTCTATCAAATTATATTTAACAGTAATATACAAATGTGTTTGCAGTCAGAGAGGGTAAAAAATGTATCTTGTCCATACAGGGTCTATTATTCACTCCTCTGAAGCAGATGCTATTTATTTAAATGTCAGTTTCTCTCTTCTCTATTTAAACATGGGTCTTGACCCCTGCTGAGGAGTTAGGAGCTCCCTGTTTATCATGAGCCCCAGAGATCCAGTGGTAGCAATCAGTGGTATCTTTGTTGCGTGGCTGAACAGCACAGCGGGTGCAAAAGATGATGCCCAGTGCCACCATCACCACAGTGAAGATACAGATGGGCACTAGGAGGCCCACCAGGAGCCAGGTGCTGCTCTGCTTCTGCCCCCGGTCTTTCTGAACAGAATCTGGGATGTCAGTGCTCTCTCCACCCTTGCTCAGGGGTGGGTGGGAAGGAGTAAGCTGGGTGGGAACAACTGGGTTTTGGGAGGATGTGATCTCCACATCCTTTTTCTCCTCCCCCAACTCCTCCTCTGGAAAGTTTTCCGTAAGGGGGTACTGTTCTTCTTCTGCCTCATTGTGGTAGCTGGAATCTGTAGGCATGTCATGATCTATGACTGAATCCTCTGTACTTGCTGGTTTCTGGCTGGAAGTTGTGAGCCCCGCCCACCAATTCCAAGCTCCCTCAGAGATTGTAGAGGTAGAAAGGAAAGGGAGAGCTGTGGTGATCTCCTCCTCGTCATCTTCGTACCAGTCTGGGGTAGTGCTGGGGTTGTTGGTTGGTGGAGGGGTGGTGTACACGGTGGTTGGTAAAACTCCTAACTTAGACTGTGATCTCTGTTGCCAGTCAGCCAACAAGTCAGCTCCTCCATTGTCTATGTCTTCTTCATAGACTTGAGCCTCCTGTGTTGGAGAGTTGAGTGCTAAATCAAAGGGCAGTTCCTCCTGAGGGGCACTGGTGACCCAAATTACATCAGAATCCAAGACCCTGGGTGGGTCGGTCAGCCAGTTAAGAGATTGCTCCTCCTCTCCAGGCCAGTCAGTGTGGCTCTGCTGTGGGTTCCAGTCATAGTCCACCGGGTCCCATAAAGGTCCAGGCTGGTGAGTTACCCAAGGAAACGGAGGGGTGACAGCAGATTGGTCATCTCCTTCCCCTCTCTTGCGACATGAGTAGTTATCGGACATGAGTTCATAGCCTTCCTCACAGTAGCACTGAAATTCACCCTCATAATTCACACACATCTGCTCGCAGGTCCCGGGGATCTGGCACTCATCAGTATCTTGGCATCGACTGGGGTCCTCTGGCACTGGGGAAAAACCCAGATGGCAGTGGCAGATATAAGAGCCTGGAGTGTTTTCACAGGCGTGTTCACATGGGTCATTTATACACTCATCTATATCTTCACACCTACCTCCATCATGGTAACCCTCCTGACATCGACATTCAAATGTCCCCGGAGCATTTACACAAAGCTGCTCACAAGGACTCTGGAGGCATTCATCTACATCCAAACAGCCACGTTCATCTGGTGCAAGCATGTATCCTTCAGGGCAGGCACAACGATACCCATCTGAAAGGGCCAGACACTCAAACTCGCAGGGGGCCCCTTGACAAACATCAGATAGCTCACAGTTCTGCCTATCGTCTCCTAGTTGATACCCATCGGCACACTCACAGTAAAAGTGAACACCGGCCGGCCTGCAGAAATGCTCACATCCGCCATTATCCTGGCCACACCAGTTGTGTGATATGGGGGGGTCAGAGCAGAGGGGGGAATCTCTTGACCACCCTACTGAGCCATCATCCTTCAGCATACACAAAACGGACTGTTCCTCCTTGGTGCCTGCGGGGCAGGGCACAGTAGCAACCGATCCAAAGGGAACATGGGTTAGCAGTGTGCTTAGAAGATTAAATGGTGTGGTGTAGAGGGCATTGCCTGCCCCTTCACTCCACAAGGGAGGACACATTCCTTTGTAGGCATAATGGCAAAGATACCCATCTACAGGGACTGAGCAGGCACCATCTAGCCATTTTAAGTTATCATTCTGCTCATGAGTGCTGTAACCCATAACAACACAGCGTGGCACAGAGCATATACTAGGGGAGTCCTCTTTCTGCCAGTTGGTATACTCTGTGTCCTGGTCACCAGTAGTCCAAGAGTAACCGCGCAGTGGGCGTGTGGTGGTACACTGGCGAGGCTGGCGCTGCAGGCCAATCCATACCCGGACCTTGGTGCGTGAGTGGCGCAAGTCCAGAGTGGAAAAGAGAGTGGCAATAGTGGCGGCATCGTCGTTACGTTTGATGGTAGCTAAATTGCCACCTTTCTCCTTGCAGGCCCTCCATGAGTCCAGGAAGGTCTTGCGTTGGAAGTAGACCACAAAACAGCCGTCCGCATTGCATAGTGCATCCCTCTCTCTCAAATCCTGGCCGAGGACTGAATAACCTCCAAAGAGTAAAGCCAGCAGGGAAGTTAAGAGAAGAGCAGCAGCACTGCTCACCAGGGAGCCCATTCTTCTTTAGAACTGAATATAGCTCTCCTCTCTCTGCCTGTCTCTCACCCTGACACACTTTAATCTCCCTGCTTTTGAAAGTTTCTTTCAGCTGTGGCTTTCTGTTGGTTGCTTTTGTTATCTATCTGATCTTTTCTCCCTTCATTTGAACCCTGATTATTTTTTCACTGCCTGCCTGCGCTCTTTACCCTGCTGAAACAGATCTGCACTAGAGTAGAGTGCATGCAGACTGTCCCAAGATTTTAGAGAGCAGGGAGGGGAAAAAAGTGAAGGGGGGTAGAAGGAGGGAGATATAGCAAGGAGGGTGGGCAGAAGGGGAGAGAGGGAGGGAGTTTAGGAAAATAATTGTATGTTTTTGGAGGGGGTTTTGTGGATGTCAGGCTAGGGGGAGGTGCATTTCTTTCTTTTTTTAGAGCATATCATATGGTTTTCATAAGCTCCATTCATGGACATAGTTCCTTACTAGCATTTACCCGCACAGACATTCATATGCATCCAATTGTGGCAATTTGTTGTTGTTGTGTGTCTGTGATTAATGTGTTGATGACAACAAAATGCTGTTTTCAAGGGTAATATGAAAAGGTTGGACTTTTGGGTTGAAAAGATTGGACCAAGCTTGGACCTTAACCTTGCATCTGTCTTTTTTCACACATTTGGCATCCTACACTAACAACACAACTTTAGGCCAGAAAGAAGATACCGGTTCCTGCACAAAAGGTCTGTAGCTACATTAAAAACAACAGTGCTCTCCTCCATTCTTATAACTGTGAGATTGGGATGGGGAAGTAGAGAAAGGTGTTGAGGTCGTTGGTGTGGAGGAAGAGGGCCTCTGGGTTTGCTATGAAAACAAAGCTAGGCCGGTGAAATGGAGGTTTATGTTTTTTAACGATGTTGGAGAGAAGAGAGTATGTATATGTGTGTCTGGGAGAGGAGTTTGATGGCTAGGAGTTGGGTGGGGGCAGGAGCCCTCTGTCCTCTGAGTCTGTAATAAATCCAGCAGACTGTTGTTTGAGAGCCCATACTATGTAGGTTAAGCCTAACTCTTTAGAGTGTTAAAGTACACCTGCAACTACAGTACAGTAAATGCCTGTGCCAAATGCCATTTCCAATTTTTTATACACTTAGTTTGTGCAAAGGAGTAAAATAGGACTGGGTACTTTTGAGTACCATCTGAACTATCTCTGAATTCTAAATTCAGAAAGTACTGAAAGCTGACATTGAATGCTTGGCTGGTGCTTTTGGTGTGTCATTTGACATTTCCGGAGAAAATGGACTGATTGCGTGCTGCGTACTTCAGTCAAGAGGAACAGGTCATTATAATGCAGAATGTATTTTCTTTTTAAATCACAGCAAAAAGCAACACTGTTGCTGCAAATAAGGCAAGAGAGGAATGCTGGCAGAAAATTGTACATGGTGTGTGTTCGTATTAATATATTTATTTTATCATTCAATAGCTCCCATTTATTTGTTACCCCCCATTAGAAATAAACGGGAGGCATTGAATGATAAAATAATCTTTACATTGTAGAGCTTTTAAACTTTAAACTTGATGCAGCATATGTGCAGAAAATTGTACATTATGTGTGTGTTTGTATTAATATATTTATTTTATCATTCAATGGCTCCCATTTATTTGTTACCCCCTGTTAGAAATAAACGGGAGGCATTGAATGATAAAATAATCTTTACATTGTAGAGCTTTTAAACTTTAAACTTGATGCAGCATATATAAACATAAATTTCAAGACTACAATTAGGTCTGACACTGTCCCATAATGAAAATTACATGGAAATCACTTTAGTTTTTGGCCAAATCAAAGTCAAATATATTTTATTGATTGAATATTATCTGTGATACATACCAATAGACTAATACTTTTTGTCATCAGTGTTTTAATAGCTGCTGTATCACAACACAGGTGATATGGTTAAGTAGGCAAATAGGAAAAAATTGGGATATACTTTAAGAAGACAGATTGAAATATGTGAATGTATGCACATCTGTCTTCTTTTTCTAGTGCCCCTTCACCTTGAAAAATAGATTTCACACACACACACACACACACCCCCCCCCACACACACACACACACACACACACACACACACACACACACTATCCTCAGCTTAGTCAAATTCAATCCAGCGGTGATTTTGGCCATGTGTCCCCCACTGTGACATCACTCATAGCTAGCCAACCTAAAGTTTTGAGGTTACCTGGTGTTTAATGATCATGACTAGCCTTTAACACATGCTCACTAAAAACTTTTTAACAAGTCCCTGCATGCCTGTCTCCCAGCATCCATCAGTGCTCCACTGCCTCCAGCGCTGGGGCAGACAGCATAAATAACGTGTGGGTCATAATCACAAGATTGGAGGTACACTATTGTGAACAATATGCGGACACGGGTGCATGACAGTAAAATAAAGAAAAAAACAATCACAAAGGCGGTATTAAAACAATATCAGTGATAAAGTCCCTCAGAGGAAAAGTGACTTAAACTCCATGGTGTATTGTAATTATCTTCAGTATTAAGGTGGACATCTGGAACCGCTACCACTAAGTTAAGAGTTGGTAAGAAGTCTTCAAACTAACCCACCATGTGATCAGATGTGTATGTCTTTTTATTTATCTTAAAGAAATAGTTTAACATTTTGGGAAATATGTTTATTCCCTTTCTTCCTAAGAGTGACATATTCAAATGGATATCAATCTCACGCCTGGATGTTAAGTTAGCTAGTGTATAGGTTTACATAGTAAAAGAACTGTAAATTCAAATATTATACTTTGAAAATCAACATGATAACATTTTATTTATATAGCCCAAAAACACAAATTTGGTTCACAATCTGTACAGAATACGTCACCTTCTATCCTTAAACCCTCAATTCAGATAAGGAAAATATCTCCTAAAACCCCCCCGGATAAAATTTAAGAAACCTCAGGAAGACAGGGAGGGATCCCTTTTCAGGATGGACAGACAGAAAAAAGATGTTGTATGAACAGAACAGATTAACAGTAAGATTACATTATGGACAATCAGGATAAAAATAATTATAGATTTTAAACATATGTGAAGAATATGGATCTGAGAGGATGTCAAGCAACTTCAGGGGTCGCCAAACAGATCTGAGTAACTCGACTTCTCCACCATGGAGACCTGGAAGAGGACAGAATACACATAGCTCAAACAAACCATGCACACAGATAGGAGAAAAGAACAATCACACAGGGAGAGAGAGAGAGAGAGAGAGGAAAACATTCACTCAAGGGAGGAGAGAGGGGAGACAAGAGGAGAATTTGAATATCATGGAGGACGAAGGTTAAGGACAGCCAATGGTCTAGCACTGAGAAGCCTGAGTGTTTAACACAGATACAAATGCATTCAATGACACAATCCCAGGTAAAATACGCCATTGTAAATCACCAACATGTTTGGTTAATGGTGGTTTATAAAGTGTGGTCCATACAGGTTGTACCTCATTGTCAGTAGTGGCCTAATGCCCAACCTGGAAAAAGTCAGAATCATCAGGTGTTAGTTGTCCAGTAAACCACTTCACTAGCAGTGCTCTCTCCTCATCTGATGACACCTTCCTGAATTTCTCCAACATCAGTCCAACTACTCAAACAGATCGGATCTCAGTCTCCTTGCAAGGGTAACATCGTTATCCATGTGAGCTCCAACCAGTTCTAGCAAACGTTTGACTGTAGTTATCCCCTATTCCACCCTATTAAGTCCCAGATATCATCAGTACTTCTTCCCATTAGCAGCCAGTACAAGGATGTATTAGGGCCCAATCTGCCAGTTTCCATCTTCACATTTTAATACACTAACATAAAATGGTGACATAATATTCAGATTGAAACTTGAACAATCAAGAGCTGGAGGTGCTAAAACAGCAAGGTGGTGCCACAGAGTGGAAAATAAAAAGCAAATGCCACTCTCTTCCATCTTTTCCACCTCTCCCTCCCATATTTTCTATAATGATAACCCAGGTGAACACCTCAATGCTTGATCCCATCCTTCACCCACTTAAAACCATCAGGTAACCTAGGCTTATTTCTTTACCATTTACTAACTAACAAAGCTGTACTCTTATCCCAATTCACTTTTTTTCCACTACTGCACTCACTGTTATCTTTTGACTCAAAACAATATCCCCACCCTATTCTCTCTTGCAATCGACTTCATTATCAATGATACTATGAGTTT
The DNA here is from genome assembly GCA_031216445.1 of Lateolabrax maculatus. Lineage (NCBI taxonomy): Eukaryota > Metazoa > Chordata > Actinopteri > Acropomatiformes > Lateolabracidae > Lateolabrax > Lateolabrax maculatus. Next base: position 18,403,896 of record CM062207.1, read on the forward strand.
CTTGAGCAAAAGCAGTATCAATGCTCTTTGTTTTTAGAATTTCATAATTCAAAGTTATTTTTTCTCCTTTTTTTACATCTCTTGCTCCATTAAGATTTAGAGATGAAATTCTGAAACTACTCATGGCCAAACAGAAGGTGATCAGGAATGATAAATATGTACAACATATTTTACATTGATGCATTATACGCACACCAATTTCCTAAAGCGTTAAGCTTGTAGTCATTTTCACATATGAACTCTGGACAATGTGCAGAGAATCTTGCCTGGACAATGTCGTAGCAGACAACAGTAGATTGTCCATGTCAGACGCGTTCCCAGCTACTCGAAATACTGTAGTGTTTGGTTTAGGCTAGGGGTGCAATTGGCAAGACATGACGCAAAAAGTTACTACAGCTGTAATTCAGCAATAATTTTAAGATTTTCACCAGAAAAAAAACAGCTTTAATTTCACAAAAAATTACAGTAGTCTTCTCTACCATTAACTCTGGCTTCACAGTCAAAGCAATGCAGTGTAGCTTGCAGAATTTATATGCACCAGCCGCATGTGTAAAAAATAAAGTGGCCATGGATGATGACTGCTGGAAGTCATCAACACTGTGAATTCTGTGGACAATGACCTGCAATGGGCTCATTCGGCTATTACACTGACTTTGTACTAGGGAGTTGGCAGGGTAACAACCGTTTAATGTCCAGTCCAACTGATTCCGATATTTGCATTCTCACATACAGCTCCTCTGGACGATGTATAGTTAAGCTCAGGGTTGCAGTGCATGTGTAAAAGGGACTTTTGTATCCTTCAGACCATCAGCACCTCTCTGTCTCATAAACCAATTAGCCAAATCAACAAACAACGATTGATCAGGGAAAACTTCATCCACAATAACATCCCTTTGTTCCTTTAGTTACTGGAGGTAACTTGCTCAAGACTATAGCCATTACTATTGTGACAATCAACAATAGATGAATCAGAAGACTCTCCTTCACTGTCAGAAAAATCATCTGAATTACTTTCTTGCACCTTTGCCTTTTCCTTTGACTGCATTTTCTTTGGTTTTGTCCCTTCTGACTCTTTCTTTGTTTTTCTCTCCTTCTTGCTCGGCTCACCAAACACCGCAGCAGAGGTCATCTCACACTCCCTGTCCTGATGCACGCTTGTGCCAGGCTTCTGGGCTGCTGCCTCCCTTTGCTCTCCTTCACTGTCCACCTGACTCTCACCTTCTACACCCCCTGCATTCTGAACAGACAGAGCCTCTGGCTCCCGATCCGTTTTTTATACAGCTGCGCAATGGGTGCCCTTCTTGCCCAAAACACTTCATTGCTTCTGTCATTGCAAAAATGGTGTAGCTAAAACCATCAACTCTAAATTTAATTACCACATTTAGCTTATCATTGTCATTCCTTAGAATCATGTACAGTTGTCTCCCAAAATACATAACATGCTTTAATTTGGTTGATTTACAACCTGACAAAAGCATTTTCATTGCTGACAAAATCTGTCATGGCGTGACAGCTCCAACACCTCATCACTAATAAAAGGTGGTAAAGTTAGGGGGAAGAACTGCCGAACTACACTCCTCCCTCGGTGGCAACACACTGCAGTGAGTAGGTTTATGTACAAACTGAGTCAAACCAAAGTATCAAAAAGTGCCAAAAAGGCTTTACTCAGCGGATCAAAGGCCTTATTTGGGTGAATTGACTGGCATGAATTGACTACAGAGACCCAACAATTCTCACCATGAGCAAGCACTTGGCAACAGTGGCGAGGAAAAACTCCCTTTTAACAGGTAGAAACCTCGAGCAGAACCAGGCTCTGGGTGGGCAGCCATCTGCATCGACCGAGTTGGGTTGAAAGGTGAGGAGAGAGGAGGAGATGGGAGAAAGAGCAGGAGGACAGACAACAAATCAGACTAATAACAATAACTGCAGCAGTGAGTGTGGAGCAGGAACATGGGGGCAGTAGACGGGCTGCAATCACAGATCAAGACTCTACACAAAAACTACCAAGAAGAGGTTGAGTTAGTAACATGTATTAGTGGGATAAGAATGCGTAAGGATGGAGAGGAAGAGGAGGAGAGAGAAGCTCAGTGCATCATGGGAAATTCCCCGGCAGTCTAAGCCTATAGTAGCATAACTGATGGTTTAGGGCTCACCTGAGCCAGCCCTAACTATAAGCTTTATCAAAGAGGAACGTTTTTAGCATACTCTTAAACGAGGAGATGGTGTCTGCCTCCTGAACCCAAATTGGGAGCTGTTTCCACAGAAGAGGAGCTTGATAACTGAAGGCTCTGGCTCCCATTCTACTTTTAGAGACTTTAGGTACCACATGTAACCCTGCGTTCTGTGATTGAGTACTATCAGCTGTTTAAGATATGATGGTGTCTGACCATTAAGAGTTTTATAGGTGAGGAGGAGGATTTTAAATTCTATTCTAGATTTTACAGGGAACCAGTGCAGAGAAGCTAATATCGGAGAATTATGCTCTCCCTTGCTTGTTCCTGTCAGGATACATGCAGCCGCAAGCTGGAGAGTCTTTAGAGCCTTATTGGGGCAGCTCGATAATATATTACAATAATCCAACCTAGAAGTAACAAATGCATGGACTAGTTTTTCTGCGTCTTTTTGAGACAGGATATGCCTGACTTTTATAATGTTACGTAAGTGGAAGAAGGCAGTTCTTGAAGTCTGTTTTATATGGCCATTAAAGGACATGTCCTGATCCAAGGTTACTCCTAAATTCCTTACAGTGGTGCTGGAAGCCAGGGCAATGCCATCTAGAGTAACTATATCTATAGATAATATTGGCTAAAATTTGGCTCATATTCCTTGCCCTGTCTGACTTATTTTTAGTGATGTCACTGTGGTCCCTCTCTGCAATTAACTAATGTTTTTTACTAAGGATAAGAATGATGGCCATAACCAAGATTGAAATATTCTGGAATTATCCCGGTTTGTTCAGACAACTGAGAGAGAAGATATTCCCATTGATGAAAATGAAATTTCATTTTTTGTAAATCTAGATGTATTGTTGGTTTAACTTATGGCCAGAGTCTTGACAATAGCATGCTTTTTTTTATTAGTGTATGTCATTAGAAATAGAACATGATGTACAGTATCTGAGTGGACATTTTTCTAGTTAAATAAGTTTTTAATGCTTTTGCCATGTTTAATATCTTCATGTTTCCTCACATGTATCTTCCAACTATTCAATGTTTTTATTATATATTAGATGTTTTTGGTGTTATTGATATAGCTGATGTATTATTGTCTCTGTACTTCAACTTTTAATTGAGTTAATTGTGTTCTCATTCAATTGTTAATTGTTTTGAGATGTTTCTCTTCCTGGGTGGGTTGGTTGGTTAACCACACCAATCATCAAAGAGCTTAACCATATTGTTGTTACTGTGCAAAGATATGGTAGAAAGTCACATTTTTTTGTGAATTCTATTTACTATTTAATTTTTCTAAAATGATTACCACAGACTAAGAAAAAAAGACAAAAACAAAAAAAATGCAAAATAAACTGGGGTTTACTCACTAACTGAATGATAGATGTTTCCTGATTTGAAGCATTTGTTTGATTTTCAGACAATAATAGGTTTTCAAAATATACCAATATTCCAGTTTGACAAAAAATTGAGAGAAAAAAAAGAAACAAATATTATAGTCCAAAGTGTTTTCTGATCTGATGCCTGTATTGGCAGGTTGTCATAATTTGTTTGTGCCGCCAAAACTGTTACAAATTACTGTCAAAAAATAAATCCGTTGTATGATGTGACAGTGCCATGTTTGGAGTTGGGTTTAAGCACAAAAACAACCTGGTCAGATCATGATCTGGGTTAAAAAAAGTTAAGGTTAGGAAAACATCATTGTTTGGGTTAAAATTGCTACTACATTAAGGTTAGGGGACGGTTGTTGTCATTGTTACAATAATAACCACTTAGAATATGTAAAAATCGTGTTCATAGGTAAAAGAAACCCAAGTTGACTTGCGGTAGGACTTGTGAAACAAACAGCGGTCTCTTGTGTTGTAGTCAGATGTTTTGTTGTTTACAGTCAAACTGGATGACACTTTCATACAATTTCAAATGGAGCATGCTCTGCTCTGTGTCTCTGCATCCGAGTGACACAAACTGCCAAACCTTAAGGTGTCCCGTTCTGAAGACAAAAATTAATCCCCACCGCTCACCTAAAACACACTCCTGTCATGGGTTCCAAACATTAATTACACTCACAGTTCTCTCCTCACCGTCCTCCCAAAAGTTCCACAATGTATTCAAAACTTTTTGTACCAGCTTCCATACTTGATTGGTGAATGTGATTTAACTGTATGGTACCAACCAGGATAGCCTGGCATTCACTTCAATCTATCAAGTTTCATTAGTCAATATTAAGTTAAAATCTAATTAAGATAACTGTGGCTAGCTGACTTCATGTTTGTATCAACATTGTATTATCATTATTTATGCCTGAGCAGCTTGCTAAAGACGGAAATTACCAGACTCTCCTGAGAAAATGTAACCATGATAACACTCCTGCACTGCATGCACTAATATGCTCCGGTCCAAACATAAACCCTGACAAAAACAATTCTTCACTTTGGATGTGCGCTAAATACCCATAAATCATGTCGCTAATCTTGCTGTTTCGCTGGAGCTTCAGCCACTTCATATCAGAGGACGGGAGATCAAGGTCAGCTCCCAGATTTGTTTTCTCCGCTGTCTTCTGTTCACTCTGCCCTCGCCGAACATCCAGGGAGAGCAAAGTTTCCATGCAGCACAGATCGACCACGCTGACGCTCATAGAATACTTATGTGTAACCTGTTGACTTCCATTCAGCAGGGAAACACATTTAACCCTCCATGCAATCACATCCACTCACGACATTACACCTCAACACAATACACAATAACCTTGCACAGTGGTGCACTGTAACTCTAATTGTAATTCAATGCAATCTGATAGCACTGAGCCAATCAGGCAGCATGAGGATAAAGATGCATGGGTACACACATACAGATATGTCCACCTGTATCTGAAGCCAAGGTCCAACTGTACTGTTCCTCATAGAACCTTTAACAGATGTGTGGTTGTGTGTGTGTGTGTATGTTTGTGTGTGTGTGTGTGTGTGTGTGGTCTGCTGGAAAGGGAACTGACCCTTTGCAAACTAGCCATGTTCAGCATTAAAGCAGTGAAATAAGCTATGTTGATGAAAACACAACCCTATTGACATACAAGAACATTACTGGTTGTGATACACCCCAAAATTGTGCAGCCATTTTTGTGTTTATTTAATTGAGTTAACTTGACAGTCATAGTCAGTCAAAAGCCTAATATTATCCCTAATAATGTAGGTGACAACCACGTTATTTTATTTTCCATATATATTCATATATGGTAAAGAGAAATGGTAAACGTAAGCAGCACACAGGCAGACTTTTGGCACCGGAGCAGTCATGCATGGGTCGTTTTAGGGGGAAATATCTGCCCACACTCCAGATGCAATCTGGATGACGACCTAAACACTCCGCTTCTTCATTGCTGCTGAACTCTTATCTGTATTTTACAGGTTAGTAGTTGGTTAAAATTACCAATGTCTGCTTTTTAAAGCCTAGCTTTTATGTGGGCGTGTGTTATAGGGATATTGTGATATTGTTTGAGCATTTCTGTCGAACTTTAAAAACTATGAAATTCTGTTACGATGTAAGATGGCAGGTTCAAACGCCGGGCGGGTGGGGGTTTATTTTACCTGAGCGCTGTATTGCTGACAAGTTGCTATGTTTACATTTGCTCTGCACAGAGTTTTATTTAGGCTCCTACACATAAAATTGTTAAAGAAAAATGTATATATTGGTTAAATGCTTTATGTAATGTATACAGTTTAAAGGGAAAAATATAACTGTGATCTTTGGTTTCAGCCTAATGGCTTTACTGTGAAAATGTTTTGTATTTCTCTATGAGTGATAGTTATGTCCAAATTAAGTGTACAAATCAAAAATCATAATTAGAATCAGCAGATTAGACACTGCCTGCTTTTGGTACAATTAAATATTGCTGTATGTGATGCCCTTATGGCATTTATTTCTCTTTCTTTAATCAATTTGTTGTTTGCTATTTTGGTTGAAAAAAGAGAGATGTATTATAACTTTATAGTTTAACAAATTTTTTTGTAAAAATGTATATTATTTGTCCGATCGCGTCACATGGTGACGTCACTTCCGGTTTAGCAATTGGTTCTGTAGAGACCAAGCCCCCAGGAAGTGCGCCACACTTTGAAGCCAATTTGACATAGTGGTCAAACAGTGGAATTACACCTTTCACATGATGCCACTGGGCCCAAGAAGACTTTTTTCCATTGACTAACATTGAGAAAGAGACGTCTGTAACTCAGTGGATAATTTTTTTTTAGATACATCAACTTCCCAGTTCTAACACTTGAATAGCCCTTATTTAAATCATTAGGTCCTAAAAGTTGTAAAGTTCACTAATAGCTGAATCCAGAGTTACTATAGTCTGCCGGTCATGTGAATGAGCCCGAGACAGAGCGGCTGGGGGGCGGGGCTTACGGAAACGCTAGTGCGCATGCTCTATGGGCCCAACAGAGCGGGAAAATCTGTAAACTTCCGCATACTGAATACCCGGATGTTTGCTTCATGCGCCACTGAGCAACTTCCATAGGAATGAACCACGCCTCCAACGCTGTATCCAATTCTGTTTATACATCCATGGTAGAGACATGTAGTGCATGCTCTGAGAGTAATCCACTTGCATCCAATCCAAAGCATCATCGAGGCAATGCTGTGAATTCATTTATTTGACATAAGACACGTTAGAGATCATTGGTAAGTTAAGATTTTGTTAAAAATTATGTAAGATAAGACGTTTATTTACAACTGTGTACAAGCTAACAGCAAGGCTAGCAGCCATGGTAACCGTTACCTAAAGTGCAATACAGCAATGTATAGTTAATATTTACAACTATGTACCATGTAATGTGTAATTAAGAACAGAGACACTGAATATTTTGTATTGTTTATTTACAGATTTCTCCAGCTTGTTAATGAGGAAGAGTGAGAGTAAATCAACTTTAGTATGACTCTGTCTTCATTGACTACAGTTAAACTTGGTGTTTAGTCAGAGTTTCGACACACTGCATAAAAACACTACACTGTAACTTGCACTATACCAGTATAGTAGTCCTGAGTCACTTATGTACAGGTGATGGTGTGTACTAAGAAGTAGAAAACTGTAGGAAGTACACCAGATAAGTGACCTGTGAAGTAGCTGCAGCTGTAAACACATTCTGATATTTTATGGAATAATTAGATGTACGGATATGTGATGCACTTAAGCCATAGTTATGGACTGAGACAGAGACTGATACTCAGTGAAATTTTATGTTTTGAGAATTTTATTGTGAATTAAAGCAGATGCAATCTGGATGATGACCTAAGCACTCTGCTTATTCATTGCTGCTGAGCTCTTATCTGTATTTTACAGAATTTCTCTATTGTTGCTGTGGTACCAATCCTGGGACCCGTAACATAGTGGACAATTCTACAAAACCCTGGATAGCGTTCAGTGTTTCTCTTGCTGTGCATGCAGCTTCAGTGTCATTAGGGGACAGGGCTGGGTTACCAACTGGGCATTGAGGCCAACTGCACTGGGCCTCAGATTCCCAGGGGCCTCTAAAGCCCTTTCACTATCATCTGGTTATACTTTATTTGATTAATTGCACATTGGTTCAGGAATTTGCACCATACCATATCAACTAAAACAGGTCCTTCACTGCCTGATTTTGTGGCCCTGACTTATACAGAGGCCCAGTGACAAAATCTAGTTTTACTGCCTTTATTATTCTAGTTTATACCGTGCATGTGCATATGTATTCCTAAATAAAGTTGCGTTTTATCCATTTGTGTCAAAGTAATTTACTGGATATAGTAAGGAAGTTTTACTCTTATGGAAGTGTTTTATGGATGTTTTTCTTTAAAGTAGCCATAGATTAAGATGTTTGTTAAAGAGAAAAGGCCATTTTCTATTTATTTTCTATAAAGCCAGTGGACAAGCCTTGGATTCCTCTGGAATACTTATCAGTAAGGTCATGTTCAGAAACAACATTGCTGCATGAAATAACTTCTCATTCCACCTCCTAATTTTTTCTTTTAAATAGTTGACCCTAACTGTGACATCTTATAGGCCCATTAATATCATGGATTTATTATTCCAACCATCCTTCCTGAAGTGTTCAAATTGGTGGTAAATAAAGTGTTAATCTCTGGAAATCAAGCAAACATGGATGCTTCACATCATGAAACCATTTACTCTTTGGTTTGAATAATTTCTTTTCCAGTCCTGAATGTATGGGCATGTTTTATTTGATTGGTAAGTTATAAGCTGTTGACATTCTACCAATAAAATATATTCTGCATCCAAAACAAGATGCTCTGTCATGATTTTTTTCAATTTTTCTTTTTATTTCTTTCCCAGATCGTCCCACGCAGAGGTCTCCAGAAAATGTCCATGTCCATCCTGACAACCCAGTCCGTCAGTATTCATGCACGTTTAGGCTGCTCAAGTAAAGCAGGATAATTACATGCAACAAAGGTCCCTGATGAGGGATTAAACTTGACAAGGTTGAGTAAGTAACATGATATACATAGACAGCCATACCACCGCGATGTCAGAACTTGCGTATCTTGACTTCGTACTTAGGTGTCACCACTTAAGGCTTACAGTAGAGACTATCAAAACAATGACCTGCTCCACCTCTGCTAATTATCATTTACAAATATAGTCACGCTCAGCAAAACAAAACAACCACCCTAACAGGGGATTTGCATCAGGCGCAGGATGTCTAAAATATTTTGTTCGAGGTGAAAATGCCGCCGGAAGCTGAAACAGGCACACTAATAAAGCTGGGCAGAGAGAAAAGTGTGAGAATGAATACATTTAAATAATATTTCTGCACTGCAGCTTCTGAGGCTTATTGTGTGCAGCCCTTAGGTAGAAACCACACTTTTATCACTGATCCAAAACATCTGTTGCCGCTCTTTTCCCATGTTTTTACTATTATTAATAACATCGTACAAGCCCTGAGAAGAGCAACAGAAAGTCAAACAGCAAAAGAAAGTAAAAATAATCTCAGAACAAAGGCAACAGCTGCAATTTTGAGAATTATTATTCATAATAATATTATATTAAACACTGCCTGTAATATTTAGTAGGGGTGTCGGCTACTTGCTCTAAATGATCAGGTGAGGGGCACAACTTGCATAGGCATCATTTTTGTTTCACCCAAACTTAAAAACTTTGAAAAAAAGAGTGAATGTTTTTCCAAATAGGAGTAAGTTTAATGTCTATAGCTGAATACTGTTTTTTGGAGCTGTGGAAGAAATAGGCAACTCATCTTAATTAGATACATACAAATACTAAATACAGGAAAGTCTTTTTTAAATCAGGATGAGACGTTAACGGTACCATATTTTCAGTCATAAACACAGTATCACCTTGTGCAACAATTTAGCGATCACATCATCTGACTGATGTTAGTGACGATAAGTTTGGCATTAAGTTGGATCCATACAAAATTTGTTTCCACTTTGCTAATGTTAACTGCCACCATTAGGCATTTATAAGAGACTGAAGGTAGTTATAACTGCCACAGGCATTCCTCTTTTATATTTCTGTGGCAGCAAAGGAAGTGATGCACTCTTCCTCCACCCCAGCAACAGCTCTGAGCTGAGCTGGGGAAATGTTTGTGTTGCAGGTTACATCATACACACTGGTCCAAAAAGAGTTTTTCCCATATACATTGCAAAAGGAACTTCTTTATGATGACTAATACAATGTGTGTTTATTAGCAGAATTTGATCCACTTGGTTGAAAAATCTCAAAGAGCTGTATCGGTTAATTATTTTGGTGTCATGCATGTGTGCAGAAAACCACCAGGAATTTGGGTTGATTGACCAGCTCCTCCTTCCTCAGCTCCATCCCTGCTTCCTTCATCTTTGCCTGAATTTTAATTTTCTAGCTCTATAACTGATAAAACAAATCAAGCCAAAACTCAAGGCCCTTCAATCTTTGGGTCATGTCTCAGACATAAGAGACAGTTTTCCTTACAGTCTGTGATCTGAACAAGAAATCTTTTATTTAATGTTTATTCAGCCACCAAGGGAAGCTGCATTCATTCAAGAAGATTTGTAGCTTCACAACAGTCCCACTTTCGAAAACACAGTAGAGTTTTATTGGTTTTTATTCCTTTTTAGACTTCATATTGAATTTGAAAAGAAAAAACTTGGATGCAAACAGTGAGTGTCATCTTTAACTGAGGATCTCCAGGAAATACAGTCAGGAGGCTTTCACATCAGGGACATGGATCTGAGTACACTTGACCCCAAAGTCCAGTTCGCTTGATTAGTGTGAACACTGTGTGTCGTACCCGGGCATGGATCAACTCTAAAAGGTGGTCTCGAATATGGTTCATGTGTATTTGTGATCTTGGGATCTTGCAATTGGTGTGCTTTTCTACACAGTACTGACACCAAACAAATGTCACATAGATGATGATGCAAGTGTAGTCAGGTACGATACAATATTAGTAATGTGAAAGTGAGCGGCGGGTAAGTGGAGAGGGGGCAATCGTACTCAAGCACGGTACAAAGCAATCATTCCTAATATGAAAGCACGTTAAATCTACAATGTGACATCATACATTGTTGTGTCCTAGAGCTGATGAAACAGTGAAATGGCACATCATCATAAAAGTTTATATTGACCATGATCAGGATTCTTGGACCAAAATGCTAATAAGTAGTATTTACACAATTAATAAGTATTTACATCATGTTGTAGTAAGCAGACATAAAGACATTTTGTAAGCTTTAATTAACATATTTGTCACAAACTATAAGTCCTATTAAACATACATAACTGATGTATCAACCATTAATGAACACTTGATAATGTAGTATTGCATTAACCATATATAAAGATTTGTCAGCAGTGTAGTTAGTGTATACATGCTGTATAACACACTGTCAAGTTGTTAAAAGCTAATATATAAACATCTTACAATTTGTTAATATATACAATTTAATGTGTTTTAAACAATTTATTTCTTACCACTTATATACTGCTTGTAAACGTTAAGTAGGGGAAGGGGGTTTTAATGAGGTGTTTTTTTAATAGCCAATGAATATCAATATGCAGTGGTGGAAAGCAACTAGCTCTGTACCTATATACAATTCTGAGGCACTTGTACTTTACTTTAGTATTTCCATTTTATGATACTTTGTACCTTTACTCCACTACATTTCAGTGGGAAATATTGTACTGTTTACTCTGCTACTCAACTATTAATTACTTATTATATTAATTACTAGTAATTTGACATGTTAAGATTTTGCCTACAAATCAGATGATTATCTTAAAATATGATACATTGTTATAGATTACAGCAACGGTACATTATGTAGTTAAAATTCAGTAAGTCCACTTGAACCGGCTACAGCTTTAAAATACAGTTTAAAGTTTTACAAGTTAAAACATCAATAATTGTAAACTATTAACATAATATATATGAAAATATAGGGTGGGGTGATGGATTTTTTACTTAATCTGTGTCCTGCATCTTTGTGGCTACTTTCATTGGACATCACACTCTCCCAGCTTGGTATAAACTGCTCTTCCCACAATCCCTTTGCTTCTTTGCCTCATCTCTTCCAGTCAATTCACAAACTTTTTCCAAGGTCATTGCACATCAGACAGATACTAGCTTTTTACTTCACTTTGGTCTACTTTGATACAACATCTATACATCCTCCCAGCCCCATATACTGTTTAATCATAAATATATGACACCAGCATGCATTGGAAGAAAGACATTTTATTATTATGAGGTAAAGCTTAGACAATGTCAATGTCAATGTCAAGCTAAAACCATGATGCCGTTTCCCCTTGAATGCTAGCAAAACCGTTTTCATCTGAAATGTCACTCAATAACACTTTTTGTTCACAGATTATCATACACCAAGATACAAATAGTTTACTGATACAAGGGATTTATTCTGCAACTAAACCTTCTTGGAATATAGCCCAAAGCAGGTTTTAGATACAAGCCAAGCCTTTCATCTCACTGAATGACAAGCAAATTAACAATGAGCAGGAATTTAGCTACTAGCTTTAACAAAGCAAATGTGAGTAAAATATTGGTTAAAAAGCATGAGAAGGAAATTTATGAAGGTGCCTATGTGTGTTTTCTCAAAATCAACCAACACATTTGTGGTATCAGGACAAAAAAGAAATAAATGTGAGAAACGAATTTTGCTTAATTTCTGCAGGTAGCCAGGAACCAGAGGCTAGCGGGCACTGATTGTACTGTTTGACACTGGAACATGAACAAAAACCCAGAAGTCTGTCTGATGTCTTTGGTACTCCTCAAAATGTAAGAAACAGTTTGGCATGTAAAGGAAGTATCGATGGGCAGTGAGTATGTATCAGAGCTGGTATCTGTTAACTTCTGAACCTGTGATCAGGGGTGGGAGTGTGTGGAGGAAAACAGTTAGGTGCACAAAGTGAAAAGTGGAAGGAGTTAACTGACAAGAAGTTCTGAGGTAAGTTCAGGTGAAAAAAAAACTGTACATTACATGGAAGGTTCCAGTTGTGGGTGCCTAATCGACCTAGATTTTTGTAATTGTTTGAGCTTATGGTATCCCTGTGCTTCAAGACTGAAAGGCAAGTTTGATTGATTGTCCACTTTTACTTTATATCCCTACACATTACACTGTCCTGACTTCCTGTATGCTGATCTTCCCACAATACCTTTATCTCTTTGACTCACTCTCTTCCAGTCGAATCTCAAACCCTTCCCAAGGTCACAGCTAATTAAAAGATACTGGATCTCCGTACTGCACTGCTACTAAACACCTATTCATCTAACCGCACACCCCCCACCCCAAATATGATTATAGCTCACAGCTTTGTTATTCTTTCTTTCCTAGCTCTCTTTTCAGACCTGAGTATACCCATACAGAAGACAAGGTCGGTGTCAGTGAAGTATTCGCCTTTTCACTCACACGTTAGAATGACACTTTATGCTGTAGCCAAGGATACCAGGCACACATACAGTCACACATACTACTAAATATTCCATTCACAGATCCACCCTGCTATAACCTCTCACCAAATGGAGCTCTGCAGTTGCTCTAAATTATCACTTCTAGAAGACAGAGTCTGTGCTGAAGAATGTGAAGTGTGTTTTTGGAAATTATTTGAATGATCCTGTATAAGTAAAGGTTAAAATAAAGTTAGTATTTTAATAACAGACTTTGGACATATAAATGGGTTTCACAATACTATATGAGAGCATTTTAACAGTGTATATGATGTAAAAGTTTTCACTAGTTTTTATGAGTGTTTCAGTTGTGTATGTAAAAATATTTTACTTGCATGTGTGAGAGTGTTTCAGTTGTGTGTGTAAAAGCATTTCAGTTGTATGCTTGACAGGTATCAGTATAGTATGGGAATGAGTTTGGTTTCATATGAGAGGAAAATTACATGTATATATGCATGGTAATTCTGAATAATGTCCCTAATGGCCCGTCATATATATATATATGCCGTGGCTACATCATACTGTTCGGCTCGACTCGACTCTATTTGTTTCTGGTACCAGTAACTTTTCTTAATTTCGTTTTCCACTGCAGATAGTTCCCCCTCAATGTAGGCAGGACACTTACCAGATCGTTATAGCAACGCCAAGAATGTTTTGCGGGATGCCATTTTTAAAAAGCTGTGAGTATAAGTGAGTGAATTAAGTCTGAAGCTGAGTGAATAAAAATATTGCAGTCATTATTGATGGTTGCTTTGCTATTTAACAATGGCGGGTGGTTGCAGGATGTCCTGTGTTGCACAAGTGACGATTCTATCTGACCAATCTGTGGTCTGCAGTGTTTTCACTCCATGTTTTAGTATTGGCTCAGCTTGCTTGGTATCTTGATGGAGATAATACCAAAAAAAGTACCAGGGACCAGATACATTCCACAACTTTTGCCAGTGGAAACCCAAAGAAGAAGTGAGTAGAGTTGAATCAAGCCGGTACCATGCAGTGCAAAAGCCAGAAATGTCCCACTCAGCCCGTGCATCTGGCTTGGTAATCAGCTTGTTCAGTTTCTGGGAGAAACCAGAAGTGAACAGAGGACCATGCAGTTCAAATTACACCCTTCCTCCAAAACAAATCTTTTTTGCATGCTGAATGAAATTGATTTTTTCTTCCAGTAAATTCCCACAGATCTCCCAAGAGATAATTGGCTGAGAAACAGTGTTTATGACCATTTTTCTTAAACCAATAGTGATGTTCCAGTTTATTCAGCCTCATGCTTGGTAGATTTGCCCAATATCTACTAGCAAGGCAGGTACACAAGTATTTCTAAAGGTTCCAGGGAAAATTCTTTGTTTGAGTCAAGCCTGTATTTATAATTACATTTAAATGCATTTGGCAGATGCAATTGTCCAAAGTGAAGTACAAATTAAGTGAAATCCAAACCACAGTAGATCAAGGAGAAGCCATTGAAGTCAGACAAGACCTGATCTGTCTGATGTTACAGTATATATCACGAAGCAACATGACACAGTGACAGATGCAACATGCTCAGTGAAAGTTAGCAGGTCGTTGAATCACAATGCCCAGATTTCTTGCAGACACAGAAAAAGGAGGAGGAGGTGGGCCCGTTGCCAACTTCTTGTGCCAGGCTTCACAAACTCACACGTGCACCCACAAACCTCCACAATTATGTAACTGCAGCACATGCCTCTCAAAATTTCAAAACTTGTGGTCTGCGGCCATGCTGACTGGAAAAGACTCCTTGTTGATGATTGTGGGAGCCCCAACCCAATCACTTCATCTTCCACCTACTTCAAAAACACACCACTAATCAGGTAACCAACATATTCATAAAGACGAGTTAAATAAGAGGCAAATAATACATATCAGAAATACACAGTTTCTACTGTGTGTTTCGCTCAATTCTTGGCCTGTTCCAAAGCTTTTAGAGCCTGAATAAACAGATGTTCAATATTTTTCATAGTCCTCCAAATACCAACATCATCCAAAAACAATGACAGCCTGAACCCATAGTAACATAACCTACAGTGCATCATGGAGTCACATTGTTTAAATAACTGCAGTAAATGTACAAAACTACAAAAAATGTAATACAGTTTTGACACCTCCTGCCATAAAGGTGATTTAAATTAGAAAAGTGTAATGGGTGGTGATAGTTGGGATAAGTTGTCTGTAACGTAAAGTTGGATTAGACCACCACTGAAGTGGGTGACATTAAGTGGCCTATGTAGATGCAGAGGCAAGGAGAAAAACTGACTGTAAAGGCAAAGTAAACATTAAAAACTAAATCACATGCTCTGCCATCGCAATACAGCCACCTTTAGGAGTATAGAGTTTGCAAGGTTTTGCCAATTGAATCTCTGTTGTGAAAACAGAGCCAAAGCAACCATACATGACTGTAACTGGTTAACAAGTTGAATTATGATAAATTATTTTTTTCCAAGTCTGGGCTCAGGCAAAACTTCTTGGAGGGCCCAGCCTCTCGCGAAGGGGGTGGTGGAGAATGAGTAACTGGTTAAGTGTTGATCAAGTCTGTTCAATTGATTTCATTACATGAAAATCTCTGTAAACTGAGGCGCCTCAAACCCAAACATGATGATATGCCACCTTGATTTCTTTTCCCTGTTGCCATGGTGTACTGTAAATGTCATGAGGGATATTTTGCAGTTTGTGATAACATCCTGAGTAGCCCTGGAAGGAAACACTGATTGGAGCACCAGGGACCCACTGATGGCATTCTTCCCAAAGCAATCATTTTGACCTATTTCAAGCTCCAGCTCAACATCCTTGGCTTCTCTACAAGTTGCTGCCACATTGCAGTTTCTGTGGCATTTGAAGTATCACACTGGTGGTCACGGATATTTCCTCAGGTTTAACATCATAAATTGTATTTTTGACCTCATCCCTGTCTTCTGAATTCACGTTCTCATGCTCACTTTATATTCTCTTGGCTTTTCCTTGTTGCTCAACATTTTGCAAACCATCAGCAGAAACCAGGTAGGGAGAGTCTGTGCCTAATCCAGCACTGTCGTGAGCCAGCCACTTGTACAGGGTTTACTGATTTAAACCCACCCAATCTCCAATCTTTCATTTTGGGCACAACTCTAAATTGCATTGTGGCATTTACCATTTTCACCATCTTGTTGATCTTATAGCAGTCCTGATTGAACATCTTGTCATGGTCAAAGCAATACACCAGAAAACGTAGAAAGAATCCCAATCTCAAGCTGGCAAAAGAAAAGAAAAGAAAACAATTAGCTATTCAAAAGTTATCTAAAAAACAGCTTTGGACTGATACAACATCAACACATGTGCTCCACCACACATTTCCCGATTTGTGCAAGATGTACTGTAAGTTACAGGTGAATTCCACCGATTTTACACATAAGGGTTAGCTCACTCATTAATGTGAGTACCACTCAGCCTGTGAACACAGCTGTAAAATGTCTTCTGTGGCTCTGAAGGAACTTGAGAAAATAACCATGCAGATGTCATAGTGATGTCATCCTGCACAAAAATATATATATTTACATTTAACAGAAAGCCTATGTTACACACTGGAGGTGGGAATATGTATGGGTGTATGGGAGGTTTGTATATTCCAAGGATAGGATGTATATTAACCAGTAACATTTAATGAGGTATTTTGCTGACATCTCAAATGTCTGTATACACTTGTGTTGATCATCCTTTTCTGTCTTTGAACACCTTTAAAATCACTGTCATGTGTTAGCCTCCTTTACTCTATGTACTTATCTTGTGATTTATGAACACAATATCATGGACAAGCAGCATTAAAGAAATCAGAAAACATTTCAAGATGTCTCTGTGTGTTTCCCATCAGGGAAAGTCCCCATGATGTAAGGGGGGTGGTGAATTGAGCAGTGTAGACACTCTGTGCAGGAGGGTTTGTTTAGTAAAGTCTGCTCTTCAGACAGTGGGGCTGCAGTTGGTACAGAGCAGGTCTGAGTCACACAGGAGGTCATTAGGTTAACACATCAAAAGGGAGTTGGAGTGAGCTCTTATCTTCTCCCCATGTGGGATTCAAAATACTTCCTGGAACCAGTGTTGATTTGGAGGGAAAAATCCCCTGAAACAGCCTTTAGACCTTTTATGAATCACTCAAACTTTACACTTAATACCGTACAAAAATTCTTCACTTCAACTAAGCTTCTTAAACTGGTTTCCCACACCACATTGTGTTTGTTTGGTCAGACATCTGATTTAAGTAAATGGAAAATACACATGGACTATGTTAAGTGAAGAATATTCATGAGATTATAGATTGGTCGTGCTGACTTCATATATCCATCAATAAAATGTAATTTAATTTAATTAAAATTTTTTGAGTGGCCTGTTTGGTGTAGCTGCCTGGAGATAAATGTCCTCTGTCCTGAGTCTCAGACATATGTAATTATGCAATACAGGCATCGTGTCAGGCTACAACATCCTCTGATTTAATTCATCTTTATTATTTGGATCCCAAGGTGAGGAGACTGAGATTGTCGTCTTAAGATCCTGAGCAGCCTCAGAGCTGCTGCCTGCGTCCAGTACACTACCTCAGGGATGGAGGTAATAACTGTTGGACCATTATCTAAAGTTTACTATTATTTTGGCAATTCAATCTTATTCTAATGTGTGATTTGGTGTGATGTGAAAGTTATTGCCTCTTTAAAGGGACACACATGTGTAGTGTACTACATGTTAGTAGTACTCAGCATGTGAGAACAGTAGTATAATGTCTTCTGTGGCTCTGGGGGAGCTTTGTCAAGTCTGAGAAGATAACCCTGATGATGTTGTAGCGATGTCATCAGGGCCATCTCAGTTTGGCCTTGAAGGCAGCCCATTTATAACAGAAAGCCTAAAACTTGAAATACATTTATAATACAGGAGAAGTCTGACAAAAGATGCTCCTGAGTTATATTATGGGAAATGTAGGATGCAGTGTTTTTAAAGCTTAACCCATGTCCGGGACAACAAAAATAGGTCTTGTAAACTTTGATTCTTATTAGTCATAAATATTTATTATTATGGAGAAACAATTCAGGTTTGAAGATACATTGTTAAGGGATTTTAAATGATAGTTTCACATTTTTCCAAGTCATTCTTTAAACAACACTTACATGCCCACATGTACATTGAATGGATTGCTGTAACTATTCCTCCTCCTCACACAGGCTGCAAAGAGATCCCTTCCTAAAGCAGATTTAATGTAAGATATAGAAGAGGATAATGTTTGTTTAAATGTTGTATGTCGCCTTTAATTCTTTATGCACTTTTAGTAATTAATGGTGAAACCAACACGTTTAATAGTATGTGAGTTTCAGTGTGTCAAGAGGAGGGTTGAAAGAAACTTATAACAATGAAAAGGGTATAAGGTGAAACAAGGTTCAGCCCCTCTCCCCAACTCAATAACTTTTAAACAGTCCCTTAAGCCAAATTGCCCCAGTTTCCTCCAACATATGTAACATGTATAAATCATATATAAATGATTTTCCCTGCAAGAAGCAACGTCTAACTTAAAGGATTTGAGTCACATCACTATCTATAAATTCTGTCTCTGCTCTCTAGACTTAGTGGGGAGACGAATGGTTGAGTCAAGTCAGATATGGATGTTTGCTTTAATGTGTCATTGATAAAACCAAGGTCTTCAGTGATGGAGGACGACTCCGCTGAAGCCAAGTGTTATCGGACATTTTCCCACAGTTCCCATACTGAAGTTTATCACCTCTGACCCCTTCAGCTCCATTACAGCTAGAATCAGTCCCACAGTCACAGAGCAGAGGAAATACCCACAGACCACACACACCATTGGCTGTGAGAAAAGATGAATAGCTAGACTGCACAGCTACTTACAGCTTGGAGAAACAGTGAGCAAAACTACTGCAGAGGCCTCTTCTATGTATATTGTTTTTTCACAGTTGACTGGTGATGTGTGATTATGTTGCTGCAGGGCTGGCCAAGCTACACCATCTCCTTGTGGGAATGACTGCGTGTGTTTGTGTGTGTATGAATGCAGAGAGTCACCAAGGTGTCTGTCATGCTTCAGGCCTGGCTTAAGTCTGGCCAGTGGTGTGTTTAGACTACTATATCAGAGAGAAGTTTCCTGCAGCACTGATGAAGGAAGACGTGTGTTCTCTTGTGTGTCTGTTTTATAACCTGAGTCTGAATTTATAGTTTTATATCAATCACTATGGCATTTAATTCACCAAACTCACACTGACAGGGTCTTGTTAAAATTATTACACAAACATCCATTCAGCCTTACAAAGTACTTTCTGGTTCAACTTTGACCTATATATTTACTGCACTTTTGTGTGCACAGTGCAATCAATCGACAATTCTACAGGGCGTTTTAGTAACAAGTCCTCCAAATGAAACAACAAATGCAATATTCTATGTATAACTGACAAACAGGAAAAGAAAAACAGGTGAAGCTCATCAAGCAAGCAAATCAGTCAAAATTAAGTCAGGAGTTGCGTTGAAGCATAGTTGTTGTGTTATCCATTTGCAAAACACTAACTAAACATTAAACAGTAATGTACATTCAGTCTTGCTTGTCTTTTGTCCATTTCTGTAATATTGTTAATGCTTTATAAAAAATGGAACCTAAATTTGAGACTGTTTCTCCATTCAAAAAGGGGTATGACACAAAATGTTTGCCAACCATTTCTAAAAGTACTCAAGTACTGAAAATGGCCGGAAAATAAATGCAAAAGCATTGAAAAATGACTAAATCATGTGCCAATAGCAACTTTGATCACCTCATCAAAGATATCCATCTTTGATGAGGTGATCAAAATAGCACACCTTGGGAGGGTGCTTTTATCAAGAACTCTTCAAGGAGAAAGTGACAAAAACATATAAGACCAAAGATTAAGGCTGGGAGACTTTTTGAAAGATATGTCCTATATTCATCTACTTTGAAAATATACATGATGACTGCAGCCATATATCTATGTGCTATGTTTTACTTTCTAAAGCCCTGGGAATGTGGAATGTGTGATGGGAGGGAGAGAGCTGGAAGATGAAACAGAATCTTGGTCCATTGAAAATGACCAAAGGGGAATGGTGGGCTTGTTAGTGGGGTTTGCAGGCGCTCAGGGTGCGGCTCCACCCAGGAGACCGTCTGCACCAGGCCCTGGCTATAATAAGGAAAGCTCATCTAAAGGAGCCCTGTTCTCAATCCATTGTGCAACGCTATTAAGTGATTGCTGAAGGCAAGCAGCTGGATCAAGGCCATCTCCGCACTCCTCAGTTAGCCTCATAGTAAACTAGATTAAGTGGCTGATAAACAGGCATAAATATTCTCTAATGAGGTTATTTATTGCAGTACCTTGATTACCCACATTTATGTACTTTTTGTAGAGGTGACTTTAAATCAAGTGAGTACTGTTAAGGTTGGATAGGGTAATAGTAAAAGTGTGAATGAAGGAGAACATTTATTAAAAGAACTGACCAAAATCTATTACAGAGGTTAGGTCTTTTGAACCGTAAACCAGATGATATGACTGTACTGTGATCAAAATGACATGGTCTGCCTTTGTTCCTCCCTTTTGTTTAACATTGTTTCTCTTGTGGACTTGGTTTTCCATGTTCTGTATTTGTGGTCTTGTGATTCATTCCTGGTTTCCAGTTTTGTTTTGTAGTAGTCTCTTCTTGTCTGTTTTCACTTCCTGCCTTTGTGTGTTTTTCCATCTTTCCGATTGTGTTCACGTGTTCCTTGTTTCCCTCATATGTCTTCCCTTCCCTTGTTACTTCCTTTACTTATCCTGATTCTTTGTTCCTTGTAGATTTGTATTTCATAGTTGATTTTGTTCCTCGTGTGACACATGAGTTTGTCTTTAGTTCTTTTCCTGGAGTTTGTATTGACATTTCATGTGTTGAAAATGGCTTATCTACTGTTTTAAATCAGCCCTGAAACCTGCAGGCCAATGCTTAGACAGAGTCTACCAGTTGGGACCTGTGTACATCATGAAATTTGTATAAGTAAGAATGTTAATGCCCTCTAATTAAAGGTGGGCGGTTATTAAAAGCTGATAAACAGCATGGCTACAGACCGGAAAGTCTCTCATAGAAGAGCCGGTTAGCTCTATGTTGATGTCCGTGAGACCACACACTTTCACAGTCATCAAATTTTCTAGCAGACTTTGAGGGTGTTACACTTACATTACAGTAGACTGGCCCTCGGGTGTGATGTAATTAAGGAACTTTAGTGAACTGTGACTCAAGAATTCGTGCCGAAGACCAATTGAAAACCATCTTGACAGCGCATTTAGGAGAATGAACACCCAGAAAGTTCAAAATGTAAGAAGCCATATTTGCTGTGTCACATCATCCAATTTTTTACAATTAGTTTAGTGTTAGAATGCAAACATTTACTAATTAGCACTTAAATTAAAGTGCAGATGGAAATGGCATTATTATTGACTGATGACTAAAAGTCAGAGGATTACCAATGTCATTAGAATTTATCCTTGAATATCTAAAGCAAATTTCACAGCAATCCAGAGGCATAGTTGTCCAGATGTTCGGAATCGGAATCGGAATTGGGTTTATTGCCAAGTAGGTTTTCACATACAAGGAATTTGCTGTGGTGTATTGGTGCATAACAAGTACAGACAATTACAGACAAGTACAGACAAGACAAGTAGTGCAAGGTGCAAGGGTATACATAAGTACACACATAGTGCTAAGTAAGTATAATTTACAGTACAGAATATGAACAGAAAATTACTAAATATGTGCTATGTGTCTTTTGTAGAGGATAATGAATAATGAATAAAACTAAAACTGCGAGGAATGTGCAAAATATTGTGTGTGTACGGTTTAGTGTATGGTTTAGTATAGAGTTTAACTCAGAGCAAAGATGTTCACCTCATGGTGGCACTAGAGGTGAAACCAAGAGATCACCAAAGTCAGTAGGGTTCATCCTCTGCATATCATGAATAGCTGAACAAAATTTCATGGCAATCTATCCAAGAGAAATTGAAATATTTCAGTCTGGACCAAAGTGGTGAACAACTGGCATTGCCATTGTATGAGCCATGCTAGCTGCCTAAAAACACAGAGCCGACCCAGAATGAATGCATGTCAGCAACTGGTCCTAGGTCAAAACAAACCCTGGGGAACTAATCTGAACACACCCAAGAGAAGGGCAAGAGGTCAAATGGAGATAATAAAATCACAGAGAGACTTGGCAAAGGTTAAGAAAGACAGTAGAATATCTGTTCAGTCTCAACACAACGAGAGTGAAAGCACATTTAGCTATACTTCCCAGTAGTTCTGTTGTGTGAAATAAGCACATACCCATTTCATTTCCACCCAACAAAATTGGTCAGCCTTAGAGAGGATGGTATTTTTTTATTTTTTACATTCATTTAATGTAGAGTTAAGTAGGTAAAATAAAAGTGAATTTCTACCCTAAAAACTATATAACACAACAAACATGCTAAAAATAGTTCAAAAGGAACAAAAGCGACACAGGAGCATGCTGTAATTAAAAGTCTGGCATGTGACAGAAGTGTCTCTTAGCCTTGGGTCAGGAGTGTCAGACTGTAGATGGCAGGGTCAGACAGAGTCTCCATGGTAACAATGTGCTGCAGGCTGAAGAGCTGGGGGTCTGACAAACAGACCTAAACTGGCAAACAGACAGCTTTCAACTGCAAATCTACTGGCTTCAAAGACACACTTTCACAGCAGCCTGTGACTATCAGGCTGGATGGTTAGGAGGGACTTATTTTGTTGTTCCAAAATAAGAAAGATACACAGGTATAAGGCCATGCATATTTTGTATCATTTCTTAGCTGAAGGCCTGAAGATGGAGATTGAAACACGTAATTATTTCTCCAGTGACAAAGGACGTAGGTTCCCCTTGAGCCAGTCAGTAATAAGATTGCATCATCCCACCAACAGCCTCATATATCGGCTCTGTTCAGACCTGGCATTAACATCCGTCCTGGGTGATTAGATCACAAGTGGACAGCTCTAAGTAGTGGTGTGAATGCACCCAAGATGGATTGAGAACGCATTGAGATCTGATCGCTCAGACCACATTCGGAGGTGGTCTGGGCCATGTATGGCCACATTCTTTCAGCAGTGTGTACACAAATGTGTCCTGGGCCACAATGAAGGACCACCCACTCAGCTGATGTCCTCTGCGTAAGCGGTAGTTATTCCCGTCACGCCACACTTATACAAAAAGATTTTACCGTGTCGCAACACTATTTATTTACATGTCTGCTGAAGAGACAAAGAAAACAAAACTTAAATTAACTAGCTGATTCACAACAAAAGTATTTCACGATATTAGCCACAGCGTCTGAAAGTAGGGCTGGTTGTTGTTCCTCACTTCAAAATGGCAGAATTTCCCTCAGAATCAGTGCAGTGATTAGCAAGCTAGCTAACGTTAGCTCGCAACATCAATAACATTAATCAGTAAAGACCTATTATTGTATTAATATGCGCGCCTTATATGGCGTCACCTAATTTGCATAATTGTAATGGGCTGTAGGAGAGAGGAATAACGTTGTGGCTTCAGCCTTTATTGCAGAGTCAATTTTTTTACTCATTAATGGCAGCTTGCTTTGCCTTTTGAGTATGTTTTTGAGTTGTCATGTGTTTTTTTATATCATAACGTTTGGCTTAGAAATCAGCCTTTCAATACAGGCAGTATGCCCGTCTATCTCCAATAAATGGCTTCCACCAGCCTTTGAATTCAGGGTTTGATTCCCACTCCTTTCTATATTTCTGAGCGTATAGTTTAGACCGAGACATGACGAGCCAGCTAGATGTTTAGCTGATGTCACAGAGGCATACACACAGTGGACAAGGTGAGTAAGTGACTGAAGCTGAGTGAGTCAAATGCACTGATTTATTTTAGTGTGACAGTGAAGAAACATTTACATTTACAGCGCAAGTGTGGGTATCCCCTGTGCTCTGACTGCAGCTGGGACTGCAGCGCGAGTCTACTGTGATACTGACCGCCTGTGAGTGCTTTGGGACGGTGGAGGGGCTCACGGCAGCACCCGCTGCTTGTTAAGGACAGTAACTGCAGAACGGTACGTGCTTTTGTGTCATAGTCACCAAAACACCAGAAAAGTCTCCAATAACACCAGAAAAAGTTGCTAGATCTGTTGCTAGTCGCTTTTGACAGTCGCCAAGAGGATTTGGAAAGTCGCCAGATTTTTGTGAGAAAATCGCCAATTTGGCAACACTGATTAATAGCCACTGTTCAGCTTATTGTCTTTTTCAACTGCAGTTTCAACCTGTTGTTGTGTAATGTGTGACGACCCGTATGGACTCATGAGACCACCTCCTGTTTTATTTTGTAATTTCCTGTACTCTTGCTTTCCAGTTTATTTTACTTCCTGTCACTATTGTATTTCCCGCCAGTTTTGTTTCCACACCTGTGTTCCGTTATCTAATTAGTTCTTTGCTGTTCGACCCTCCTTGCCAGATTGTCGTAGTTCTCTTGTCAGACTAGCTCTCGAGCCTCTTTCGGTTTGCTTTTGCCTCCTGTTTCTTTTTGAGCCTCTTTGAGTCGCCTTTTTGTTTTGCTATTTTGAGCCTCTTTGGAGTGCCTGTTTGTTTTGTGAGTAATAAACTTTTATTTTTTGGACTTCGATTCTGCGATTGAGTCTACCTCTGCCTGATCCTCACAGTACAATCTGGCCATGATGGACTCAGCAGGATCAGAGCCTTTTTGTGCCACCTTCCAGAATCAGGGCCAACGGCTTCATCAGCATGAGCAGCTGCTGACATCTCTCTCCACCACCATGCAGCAGCTTCAGGCCCAGCAGGAGAGTTTCTAGTCCTCTCTGGAGAACACGGTGGGCTCTCTTTCAAACCAGTTACAGCTGATGCACAAGGCCATTACTGCCGTTCCCGCTTCCCCGGCTCAGCCTGCCCCTGACGAAGTGGCCACTGAGCTTCGTATTCCTACCCACGAGCCAAGAGTGGTCCAGATCGAGAGCTATAACAGGGACTCAGCCACCTGCCGCTCGTTCCTTGTAAATTGCTCTCTTTTGTTCAAACTTAATCCTTCTTCTTATAGAACTGAGCGAGCTAAGGTGGAAACCGTTATTACTCACCTGACTGGCAGAGCAAGGGAATGGGCCACGGCAGAGTGGGAAAGACAGGCGGCCATATGTAACACATTCCAAGACTTTTCGGCTGCTCTCCAGAGGGTTTTTGACCAACGCATAACAGGGCCGGAGGCAGCTAGGGGTCTCCGGAGCCTCCGCCAAGGCAGAGCAAGAGTCGTAGACTATGCCATTGAATTCCGCACCCTGGCCGCTGACAGTGGCTGGAAGCATTGGCACGCTCTTGCCAATGCTTTCCATAATGGATTAGCTGAGGATATTGAAGACCAGCTCGCCCCCCTCAATCTCCTTGCTGACCTTGATTCCCTTGTT
Source organism: Lateolabrax maculatus (assembly GCA_031216445.1). NCBI lineage: Eukaryota > Metazoa > Chordata > Actinopteri > Acropomatiformes > Lateolabracidae > Lateolabrax > Lateolabrax maculatus. Next base: position 18,429,435 of record CM062207.1, read on the forward strand.
GCCCTGGCCGTAAAGATTGATAATCGGCTGTTGGAGAGAGGAAGGGAGCGTGCCCAGGGACTGGTTCGATCTCCAGCGTATAGGTGGCAGCACCAGTCTGAGGAGTCGGTAGGAGGCTACTGGTGGGCCAAGCCCTGTCTGAACCTCCTGTCTCCTGACCCCTGACCCTGACACGTTTGTTAACCTCCACCCAGTCCTTGGAGCTGTCCATTTTCATAAATTCTGGGGCTGATGCCAGCTTTATGGACTACAACCTGGCTAAACAACTACTGCTTCCCACTGAGCCTCTTCCTCACCCCCTGGTGGCCAGTACATTCTATGGTAGACTACTTTGCCGCAGTACTCATCACACCAGACCCGTGGATCTTCTGTTATCTGGTAATCACTCTGAACACATCTCCTTCAACCTCATCCACTCCCCACAGATAGCCCTCATTTTGGGTCAACCATGGTTAAAGAAGCACAATCCACACATCGACATGTCTAGTGGGTTTTTTTTGGGGATGGAGTAATTTTTGCCATTCTTCCTGCCTAACCGTTGCCTCTCCTCTCTTCCCCAAGTCCAATGTGCCTCTTTCTAAGTTCCCAGATCTTTCTGCGGTCCCTCTTGCTTCCCTTGATCTGAAGGAGGTCTTCAACAAGGCACGAGCGACTTCTCTGCCACCCCACCGACCCTATGATTGTGCCATTGACCTCCCTGGGGCTTCACCACCCAAGGGGCATCTCTACTGTCTCTCAGCTCTAGAGAGAGAGGCCATGGACACCTACATCCAGGTTGTTTGACCCAGACGCTCCATCTAAGACTCCATCCACCAATCTTCCCCCCTCCTGTAACATCGGGGCAGTTACATGGGGAATTGAGAGCGAGGTCAGGCATGCACTCGAGGGGGTGCAGGTTCCTGAGGGCTGTCTACCCAATTGCCTCTTTGTCCCTGAGCCACTCCGGTCCCGAGTCATCCGATGTGGACACTCCTCCAAACTTACCTGTCATCCAGGCATCAGTCGAACTATTAGCTTCATCCGTCAACATTTCTGGTGGCCAGTTATGAGTAGAGAAGTGAGAGAATTTGTTGCTGCCTGTCCTGTCTGTTCTCAGAGCAAACCCTCTCGTCATCCTCCTGCTGGACTGCTCCATCCTCTACCCATTCCTCGGCAACCCTGGTCCCACATCTCTGTGGACTTTGTTACCGGCCACCCTGTCTCTGAAGGTAACACAGCTATCCTCTCTGTTATCGATCGTTTCTCCAAGATGGCTCACTTCATTCCTCTGTCCAAGTTGCCCTCTGCCAAAGAGACGGCAGAGGTTCTGTTGTCTAACGTGTTCTGGCTCCATGGTCTTACCCAGGACATAGTCTCTGACCGCGGTCCTCAGTTCACATCCCAATTCTGGAAGGAGTTCTGCTTGCTCATCGGCGCAACGGTCAGCCTCTCATCTGGTTACCATCCCCAGTCCAACAGACAAAAAGATACAACCGGGAGATGGAGACTGCACTACGCTGCCTTGCCTCTCAGAGCCCAACTACATGGAGTAAGCAACTGCTATGGGTTGAGTATGCACATAACTCTTTACCTGTTTCTGCCACAGGTTTATCACCCTTCCAGTGTGTATACGGCTACCAGCCCCCACTCTCTCCCGAATTGGAGGGAGAGGTGTCCGTTCCCTCGGCCCAGGCCCTGGTCCGCAAGTGTCACCTCACATGGAGGAGGGCTCGGGCAGCCCTGCTTTGGATGTCTGAGCAATACCAGAGACATGCTAATCTGCACCCGACGCCTGCGCCCCATTATCGTCCTGGTCAAAGGGTGTGGCTGTCCACTAAGGACCTGCCCCTCCATGTGGAGTCACGCAAATTGGCTCCTAGATTCCTTGGACCCTTCGCCATCTCAACGGTGGTCAGTCCAGCCCCTGTCCGCCTCCGCCTTGCCCAGACCATGAGAATCCTTTCATGTGTCCAGGATCAAGCCTGCCAGGGAGAGTCCGTTGGTCCCCTCCCCCAGATCCCCTCCGCCCCCCCGGTCGTTGAGGGGGACGGATATACACTGAGGGGCAGGGGCCGCCAATACCTTGTAGATTGGGAGGAGTATGGTCCAGAGGAGAGGTCATGGGTGTCAGCCAGTGACATTCTGGATCCCTCACTCATCGCAGATTTTCATCGTCGTCACCCTGATCTCCCTGGGCCGTCCAGTGCCGCCCCTGGAGGGGGGGGTACTGTGACGACCTGTATGGACTCGTGAGACCACTTCCTGTTTTATTTTTTAATTTCCTGTACTCTTGCTTTTCAGTTTATTTTACTTCCTGTCACTATTGTGTTTCCCGCCAGTTTTGTTTCCACACCTGTGTTCCGTTATCTAATTTTTTGGACTTCGATTCTGCGATTGAGTCTTCTTCTGCCTGATCCTCACATAATGATTAAGAACCACATGCTCCCCTTTATAAAGGCCCTGAGCTACAAACAGCAATACAATTATATTGCACAGGCGATATAAAAATGGATAATAAATAGACAAGCTACTAAACTAAAGACTACAGACGAGAGAGCGAGAATATTTCAGTGACAAAGCCAGTATTACGAGTATTTTGTTTGGGAGCATTGGCATCTCTGCACCCACTAGTGCAGTAAGGCAAATTACTAGTATAATAAGGCAGAGCAGTGGACTGTCACACTGATAATTCACCACAAGTAGTGCCGTAATTAGAACTCTGTTATTCTTCGCACTCACTGTGTGCATGCATCAATTAAAAAACAGTACTTACACATATCCAGTTGGAAACACTGGATTTACTGTAAAGTCTAGCCTGGTGGGCCAAATACAGTAACACAACCATATACACCAACACTTCAAGTCTCATAGAGCACAAAGTAAATCAATTACAAAACAGTTAATTTAACCAATTTAAAGAAATTAGCTGAATGTCTATATTGTTTAAGCTAAGTTGTACCATTCTGGCTCCCCTCCCATGGCTTCTCTTTCCATTATCCACTTTTCCTGCATTTTTACATCTTTATGTGGCCCATGTGTTACCCTCCATCCTCCCTGGTTCTCTGGAGAGCAATATAGAGAAGCACTGGTTATTTATATGCACACTGCGTAATTTCAGTCCTGTCAGCAGCTATTTGCACAATGTAATGACAAAGTCAGTAAACAAATGTAGCCAATTACTGATAGGATTGGATGTGTTTGTGGTGTGGTAATGGCTACAAAGTCAAGAAACCTTTTGTCTTTTTTTATCCCCTGCAGTCTTTTGAGCTCCATCCTGGATTTGCTTTTCTATTGAAGCTCTTCACTGTATATCTTTGTATCACCTTTTCATTTTCATACCAAAAAGGGGTTTCTATATTTTCACAACCAAAAAAATCATATATATATATATATAGGGGACCCATAACATGCGTGGAGAGGACATAGGGTGAGGGCACCACCATTCGTTAGCACGCCTGGGAGCAGTTGGGGGGGGGGGGGGGGGGGCACCTCGGCAGTGCTCTGGAGGTGGACTGGAGCCTCTCCAACCCATTCCGAACCCAAGTCCCCCTACCCACTGAGCCACTGCAGGCCAACTTTACTGGATGTAGCTCAGAGTAGCTCAGAATTCCCCACGTTGTTCTGGCTTTCTCTCACCTGGACTCATACCGGCCAGCATCTCCAGGCTTTTGCCTTTGTTTGACTTTTGTTTTACTTCACTTTTGCTCTGCTTTTGTAACGCCATACACCCTTTTGCTCACCCATTCACATTTACATCACTGATGTTACTGACTGACATACTCCACATTTGTAGTGTCTCCACTGCCCTCCACCCAGTATTCACACATCATGAGGATAACAACACCTACATCAGAATTGTGTTTGTTGATTTCTGCTCAGCATTCAATACAATCTCCCCCTTGAAACTGCACACTTAGCACTCTGGGCTTGAGTGCTACACTTTGCAATTGGATATTGGACCTCACAAACAGACCCCCGACTGTCCAGATTGGCAGTCACACCTCCTCCACTATAGTGCTGAACACCGGACCACCCCAGGGCTGTGTGCTGAGCCCCCTTCTGTTCACTCTGAACACCGATGACTGCAATCTCCGACATGAACAGTACTCTGTTGTGAAGTTGATGATGATGCCACAACCATCAGCCGGATTTCAAACATTGATGAGAATTCATATCAGAAGAGAAAGACCATACCTTGCAGAGTAGTCTGCGGAGAACAACCTGCTGCTCAAAGTCAGCAAAACCAAGGAGCTGATCACTAATTTTAGAATAAAGGAGGTAAAGACACACACCCCTGTCTAAATTAGAGGAACTGAGGTGGAGCAGGTAAAGAGTTTTAGGTTCCTGGGAATCAACATCACAGAGAACCTGCCATGGTCATCTCACAGCTACTCATCTTGTTAAAAAAACTCAGAAATGACTGTATGTCTAAACATTTACAGAGGAGCAATAGAAAGCATTCTGACTGGAAACATCATAAATTGGCCAGGAAAGGAGAGCTCTTCAGCGGGTGATTAAAACAGCCCAGTACATAATTGGTACCCATCTACCAAGAATCAGTGATATTAGTGAGGTGAGGTCCCTGCGCTGAGCCCAAAGGCTATAATACCAAACCCACCCCAGCAACAGCTTGTTCACCCTTCTGCCGTCTGGCAAGACATACAGAAGTATCTGCTGTCATACCTCCAGACTACAGAACAGCTTCTTTCCTCAGGCTGTGAGACTCCTTAACTCATTCTCCACTATAAATTATGATTATTTTTCTGAAGTAGCAAAATGGGACTTTATCTACATCTTGTTCTACAACCCTGTGTAGTAAAATGAAAATGAATCAGCCTTGTACCTTGTATTTCTTCAGTTGTTTACTTTATTATACTACATACCTTTTAATTTACTGACATCCATTGAGTACATTCCTGTTGTTTGTCATGGCCAAGGAGCTGAGTTATAATAATAGTAATAATAACTTTATCTATATAGCACCTTTTAAAAACAGGGTTTACAAAGTGCTTTGACAGAAAAAGCAAAATGAGGATACTCAGAAGGCGATTAAACAACAGAAAGCCAAACATTAATGCCAAAACAAGTTAAGATCAGGGTTAAAACAGGTACATTAAAGGACATTAAAACGTCCAAGAGAGAAGGCAGAAGGGTGACGGATAAAAAGAGATAAAAGACAATAAAAAATAAATAACTAGATAAAATAAATAAATAAACATGAAATAAAAAGAATAAAAGCAACAAAAGCAATAAAAAGACAACATCACATAAAAGCAAGTCTATAAAAATGGGTTTTAAGAAGTGATTTAAAAGAACTCACTGATTCTGCGAGCCTTATCTCCTCAGGTAGGTTGTTACAAAACCTGATGGTCTCGACTTTGGAACAGCCAGAGGATCACCTGAGGATCTACGGATGCCGCCTTAGATCCTGGCTCATATGGGGTTAAAATTTCTGTTAAGTAGCTCGGTGCCAGACCCAGACATGCTTTAAAAGTGATCAGTAAAATCAATTCTAAAACAAACAGGGAGCCAATGGAGAGTAACCAGGATTGGGGTGATGTGATGTCATCTGTTAAAACCAGTAAGAAGCCTAACTGCTGCAATCTGATCTAGTTGGAGGCGAGAGAGTGACTTATGGTTTATGCCGGAAAGGAGAGAGTTACAGTAGTTGAGTCTGGAGGAGATGAGTGCATGAATTACTTTTTCCAGGTCTGAGTGTGACAGCATTGGTTTTTATTCTGGAGATCGTATTTAAAGAAAGCAGGACTCGACAACTTTTTTGATGTGAGGTTCAAAACTTAAATGTGCCAAGGCCACTCTCAATGAGACCCCCTAATGAGGTTTCGGGGATTGAAAAATATGATCTCCGATTTTGCGTTATTGAGCAGAAGAAAATGTTGTGCCATCCAACAGTTTACATCATTTAGACAATCTACAACAGCAGCTAGGCTTTGGGGGTCAGTAGGTCTCAGGGGAAAGTATATCTGTGTGTTGTCTGTGTAGCAATGAAAGGAAACGTTGTGACATTAGATGATTTGGCCAAGTGGAAGTATGTAGATAGAAAAAAAAACTGGACTTAAAATTTAACCTTGCAGTACACCACAGGTAATGTGAGTTGCAGAAGATGAGTAATTACCTATGGTGACCGAGTAGGTTCTTCCTAAAAGGTAAGAGTAAAACTAACTAAGTGCAGTGTCCTTGATGCCAACCCAGGTTTTAAGACGGTCGATTAAAATAGCATGATCTATTGAGTCAATAGCTGCCCTTAAGTCTAAAAGAATTAAAATTGCATTCTCCCCTTTGTCAGCTGTCAAAAGCAGGTCATTAGTTACCTTGAGGAGGGCAGTTTCTGTACTCTGTAAAGCGCTTAAACCAGACTGAAACTACTCAAAGATGTATAAAAAAGTAAGCTTAGAAATTGGCCTAAAATTGTTAAGAACTGTTGGATCAAGGTTAGGTTTCTTTAAAAGAGGCTGGACCACAGCATGTTTTAAAATAGATGGAAAGATGCCTTTTTCTAAAGAGCTACTAATAATTAATAAAATACTGGGCTGAACTGTGTCAATAACTTCTTTAAGAAATTTAGTTGGAATGATATCAAGGCTGCACGTGGTTGATTTCATATGGGATATGGTTTTGGATAAAAAAAACACAGTTAAAAATTACTAAAATAACTATGAATGTCCCTACTGGCATGTAAAACACAGTGTGGGGGGTAATTTGTTGCCTTATATCCTTGACTTTACTTATAAAAATGTTTACAAACTTTTCACACATCTCTTGTGAGCCATCTGTGAAATGACAAGGGGAAGGGTTGATTATCAAGTCTATTACCTTGAATAAAATTCTGTTAGATTGATTTGCTAAAATTAAGTTAGAGAAAAAAGATGCTCTTGTTTCTTTAACTGCTTTTTGATAATTCTCCATTGTGTCCTATTAGATTTCATAAAATACATGTAAACCCATTTTTTTCCACTTTCGTTCCTTCCCCTACAGTCTTTAATTCCTGCGTGAAATAATTTAGCCAGGGCCGCCACGTTCTGATTTGTCCTTTAAGTTTAATGAGGAGGTCTTGTAGATGTATAGTTCTGGTGTGTTTGGAGCAGGTAAAAGCACTATCAGTAAAATCCTCTTCAGGAACAATAACAAACATGTCGCACAGTTCACATTTCATAACTTTCAGGTTATTGCTCCCCAGACCAGTTGGATACTATATGTCAATGTCTTCTTTCGCATGACTTGTGCCTGAACAAGTTTTTGTCTTCTGCCATATATTAAATACATGCAGGCAATGTTCCCTGTGAATCCCTTGTGCATGGATAGGCAATTTGAATCCTGCACATGAAAGGTGGAAAGGTGGACTCCACCAGTAACAATGACAGTAACAAAATTTCCAACCTTGTGAGAACATTTGGTCTTGTAAGAATGGAAGTGCACACACATGCATGTGTGCATATACATGCCCACACAAATGCAGTGTACTTAGGAAGTTATTCCACCCTTTTATACACAGCTTTAATTGGCACAATGTGGAAAGCCCCAGACTGAGTTGTTGGTTTGTTTTCCCAGTCAGTGGGAGATGTGTTATTGACATGATGACAGAGGAGTGGTTCAGCAGTGCTCAGTGGTAGGAGTTACCCCTATGGTCAGACTCACATATACACCAAGACTGGCCTACTATCAATTATACCTGACGTAGGCAAATGGACGAGCAGAGAACTGTTCGTACTATACAACCTACCAGCTTGTGTTAACTAAGAGGTGACTGTCAGTAACAAAACAAAGCAGAGCTGTATAATCCTTGCATGACTGGTCGGGTTAATGAGTAATGTCAGAATGTGGAACCAGCAATGTACATATGTGTATATATTGAGCAGGTTTGTCTGTACTGTGTTTATAGCTGCAGGAAGCGAGGCAGAGTATCAGCAGCAGATGAAATGGGCTTCTGGAGGGCATCACGATTGATATGACCGCTGATGAGGAGGACGGCACTACACACTGGCGGTGTCTGGGTGGATTGTCTTTTCATCATTTTGCAGTCAGTTCACCAAACATGTTTCAGGCAACACTGGAAGCTTATCTGACAGACAGCTATGCATCACGATGTCTGCACTTTGGACAGAATGTCACTAAATACATATGACTCAGAGGTGGCAAAAATATACTTCAAGGATCATCTGATGCCCCAGATCTGGCTGTAGACTCATGTGTGTGTCCCACACAGATGGGGTTGCTGCTGTGGTGCTGCTCCTGCCAGCAAAAGACAATATGTGTCACATATTCCACAGATATAAACATAGAAACTGCAGTGAAAGGTGTAGTGTTACTGGTATTTCTATATAACTATCAACAGATGATTTCCCCCTTCCATTCAGACAGTATGTGGAATGGACCTGGAATGCCATTTATCTAATATGAGGCAGGTTTGATACGATGACTGGCAGGGAGGAGTGCCATTGAGACATTTTCGTAAACAACCAAGATGGCTCCTGCTGATGTAGAATGTTCTGTTGAACTGGCTATTGAGTCCGTATTAAACAAAATGGCCTGTATATTGTCTCTAAAAGAAAAACAAACAACTGCACTTAAAGCTTTTGTTAAAAAAATATGTGTTTGGCATACTTTTGACAACAGGATGGCATTTTGTTGCTCTGATTAGTTGTCTCCGCTCATTGATAACGCCCCTTGGAAATCGACAATGAACTGAGAGGTTCCAGACTAATACACATTTGCGAATTAGTCTAGCAATGCCAGGCTAGTTCAATTAGGAACGTTGCACACTTTCAGACTGTTACTACTCAATGACATTCATAGTGTTGCGATAAGTTCACATGAGAAGTGATGGAAGCAGTTGTCTGAAGAATAGAGTTGAACAATGTAATTTCAGTAATACTACTTTCTTTGTATGGAGCTCTCACTCACTGCTGTTTGGTATTTCAGGCAACACTTTCTGTGTTACCTTCTGTGTCTGGAGAAGGTTACCAAAAAGACCATCACTTGAGCAAACAGAACAAATAAACAGCATGTCAGTGTGAAATGAAGGCTCTTACTTTGTGATTTAGGTTGGTATAAAAAATTTCTGCTTTACTAAATTGATAAATGTGCATTTTGTAAGTGGGTCATATGCAATAACTTATAAAATATAGAAAAAGGACAGATGGTCTTTAGCCATCACGACACCAAGCTTCTCCCAATCCAAGTTAGGCCTGATGGCCACAAAACAGCATCTTTGAGGAAATAAACTCTGTCATCTCTACAATCTGACACAGACAAGCTTAAATTAATGCACATACAAATGATCTACAGTATTAATGCACTGCATTTTAGCCAAAAAAAGCAGATCATCAGTCAGCCAGTTCGGAACTCCTCAAGTGATGGCAGGGTCAGGGGAACAAAAAGTGGGCCACAGGCAACCTGTACAACAACAATCTGCAGTGCAGATTGTCTGCAGTGCAGATTGTTGTTGTACAGGTGGACTTGTGGACTAGTGGATTTATCCCAAAAGCAGTAAAGATGATGCAGGTACCAATGTAGAACACATAGAAACTTAAAATTATGTCACCACACATCCTACAAATGTCATTAGGGGCTGTTTACTAGTCCTCTTATAATTTTATTAATTTTATTTTATGGTTCAAACACTCAAAATGTCCAAATAAGGAGAACTGCTCCCCACTTGGCTTGACTATTAATGTGTGAATCACAGGTCACTCATCAGGTAATTATACATAAGGTTTCACACCTTGTGGAGATTTATATATAGCTGAGCAGAGCAAGGAACATTATAGAAGACTGGATTGGCCAGATGGTTTAACTTCCTTATTGCTGGTATCATAAACATTGACCTCCTTTAATAAATGTATGATAAGAAAAACGGACTCATTGACTGACTCATTTAGATGAGTCTCTTGAGGTATGTATGCACTGAATACTATTTTCACCTTGCTTTATTTGTACAAATTTGCCATTCTTGTCAAAATCAGTTGGCTATTTATTTGTGACAAACAGCCTCCAGTCCACCAACTAAATGACAAAACACAGTTTGTCACAACCTTTCAAAATGTATCTGACGGCCCTGCAGTATCAGCAGGATAACACCGTCTGTGCCTTTTTAAAACCATTACAAAAATGAGTCATATGCTGATGCTGAAGTTTTGGTTAGGCTTAAGTTAAGGTTGGGTCATGGTCAAAAGAAACCAACTGGGATGGACGGTACTCACCTGTGTCACAGTCTGATGCCTTCTCGACCCATCTATCCTTCATACGTGGACTTAAAGGTTCTATAACACTGCCACTGTCCTTTAGCCGTTTCTCCTGACACACAACAGTCATAATTCACACTAGAAGTCCTGTTCAGGTAAACAAAAACATCTACAGGTCATTTTTAGGCATGGTCGCAAACAACAGCCAATACAGTGCCAGTATTGATGGTAGATGTATTAGTCTGTGTGTGTGTGTGTGTGTGTGTGTGTGTGACAGCTCAGACAAAATTTGCCGGGAAATCTAGTTCTTTCTCATATTTTCCACCAGGTTCACAGATTCTTACGGTTGTTTCTATACATTCATGAACTGGATTCAGCCAAGCTAAAACATGTTCAAATTGCACAAATGCTTTGTGTCTGTTTGCAAACACAAGTTGAGAACGTTGCAGTGACTATATATGCAATAACGCTGTATCTAAAATTCACTTTGCATTTGGTTTGCATACTTTTGGCATTATGTCCTGCCTCCTGCACCCTCGACTAAACCAAACCAACTATTTCCAGTAAGTGAAAACGTGTCTGACACAGACAATCTCCTGCTGTGTGCTATGTGTGAAAGGGCAACTCCGGACATTTTAAAACTGAATAATAAGCATCCTCTGACTTTTTCTCTGACAGATCTAATGGTCTAATGTAAGAGTCTATCGAAGTTGCATTATGGGCATTGTATGATGCAGCCTTTTTGGATCATGATACACACTAGGGAATAAAAGTCAGGTTATCTTGGCCTCTGGTGCTTTGATTTTGACCATCCTTTACCTCAAACTTTATGGAATTGCAATACTTAATTGTCTTCCTACACTGTAATATTGTAAGTTATATTTTTTGTAAGAAAGCTGTGTTCTATATTGAACACTAGTCATCAGACTTTATCCATGTATTGTTTGTCTTTGAGCCTTCAACTATTGTGTGTATGTGTGTATGTGTGTGTGTGTGTGTGTGTGAAGTCAGTTTTATTTGTATGGCACCAAATCATAACAAAAGTTATCTCAAAACACTTAGGGTTAGATTGGAAAGTCAGATTATTAATGAACCCTTTGATGTAGAGATCGGCTCCATAAACACTGATTTAACAGTATAGCAATCGAAGATGACCAAAACAGAAGATATAAGTCTTAAGCCAGGCAAAACTAATTTATAAATCGTCTAGTCAAGTCAAGTCAATTTTATTTGTATAGCACCAAATCATAACAAAAGTTATCTCAAGACAGTTTTCATATAGAGGAGGTCTAGACCATACTCTTTAAAATATTATTTACAGACACCCAACAATTCCCATCATGAGCAGCATTTGGTGAGGAAAAACTCCCTTTTAACAAGTAGAAACCTCGAGCAGAACTGGGCTCTGGGTGGGCAGCCATCTGGCTTGACCCATTTGGGTTGAAAGGGGAAAAGAGAGGGGATAGAGACCAGAAGGGGAGACATCATAAAAATCATCGTATAATAAGAATAACTGTAACAATGAGTGTGGATCAGGAACATGGGGGCAGAAGACAGCCTGCAGTCACAGATCCAGACTCTACAGCTCCAGAGGCAGAAATACCTGCAAAAAGTGAGAAGGGGAAAAAGAACAAAAACTACGGGGGAGATGTTGAGTTAATAACATGGGATAAGAATGCATACGGATGAGAGAGAAGCTCAGTGCATCATGGGAAATCCCCCGACAGTCTAGGCCTATAGTAACACAACTAAGGGATGGTTCATGGCTCACCTGACCCAGCCCTAACTATAAGCTTTATCAAAAAGGAAAGTTTTTAGCATACTCTGAAATGAAGAGAGGGTGTCTGCCTCCAGAACCCAAACTGGGAGCTGGTTCCACAGGAGAGGAGCTTGGTGACTGAAGTCTCTGGCTCCCATTCTACTTTTAGAGACTTTAGGAACCACAAGTAACCCTGCATCTGTGAGAGCAGTGTTCTTGGGGCGTAATAGGATACTAAGACCTCTTTAAGATTTAATGGTCTGGCACCATTATGAGCTTTGTAGGTGATAGGGAAGTTAATAAATTCTGTTCTGGATTTTACAGGGAGCCAGTGCAAAGAAGCTAATATTGGAGAAATATGTTCTCTTTTGTTAGTTCCTGTCAGTATACAGTCGCATTCTGGATCAGCTGGAGAGTCCTTAGAGACTTATAGGGGCAGCCCGATAATAAGGAATTTGAGACAGGATGTGCCTGATTTTTACAATGTTATATAGATGGAAGAAGGCAGTCCTGAAGTCTGTTTTATGTGGGAGTTAAAGGACATGTCTCGATAGAATGTTACTCCTAGATTCCTTACAGTGGTGCTGGAGGCCAGGGCAATGCCATCTGGAGTAACTATATCTATAGATAATGCGTCCCTCAGGTGTTTTGGGCCAAGAATAATAACTTCAGTTTGTTTTTTCAGTTTAACAGTATAAAATTGCAGGTCATCCATTTTTTATCTCCTTAATACATGCCTAAAGTTTGGCTAACTGATCGGTTTCATCTGGCTTTATCGATAAGTATAATTGAGTATCATCTGCATAGCAGTGAGAGTTTATGGAATGTTTCCTAATAATATTGCCTAAAGGAAGCATATATGAGGTGGAAAAATTGGTCCAAGCACAGAACCTTGTGGAACTCCGTGACTATCCTGAGGTGTGCACATCTAATAAATTGGACTTAAACCAGCTTAGTGCGGGTCCTTTACTGCCAATCAAATGCTCCAGTCTCTGTAATAAGATCTGATGGTCAATGGTATCGAATGTGGCACTGAGATCTAACAAAACAAGTACAGAGACAAATCCTTTGTCTGATGCAATCAGAAGGTCATTTGTCACTTCCACAAGTGCTGTCTCTGTGATATGATGCTCTCTAAATCCTGACTGACAATCTTCAAATAAACTATTGTTTGTACAAAGTCAAATTGGCGTTTGTAGAAAGTCACATTGGCGACTGCTTTCTCGAGGATTTTAGAGACACATTCAGGCTAACATATTCTTCCTGATACAGCCAAGTTAGACAAAATAAATTGATATGATAGATATTAAATTGTTGACTAACACAGCTTTAGAGGACAGAGATCTAATGTTTAAGAGTCCACATTTAACTCCCCTATTTTGTTGAACTGCTGCAGTGGTGTTTTTCTTTTAGTTTTTACGTGTGTGGGTGTGTGTGTGTGTCTTTGTGGCTAAACTGTCAACCCCTGAAAATAAGTTGAGAGTGGAGACCAGCCATTTCCAGCCACCCACAGAACACAACCACCGCTATGCTTAGCCATAAGCCTGACAACCACTAATCTAACCAGGCCGTGGTGTGGCTTCAAACCAGAGCATGTAATGAACACTGTATGAGAGCTCCAGAGGTTGCAAGGGGAGGCGAGGTAATGCTCAACCAAGAGAAAGCAAAGGACACTCATTGGGCTCTGCTGGGGCTGTGGTGTGGGAGTTCTGGAGGTGAGCCAGCTCGGCTGTGGGAGAACTCTGGGAGATGTTTACCCTGTGTAAAGCCCAGGGAGGTCCCGTCATTAAATCCCACTTTAAATTGGCCAATCTGGGGTCTGCTTTGCCACCCCACCTCCAACCCTCAAAAAATCTTTCTTTCAGTTGTTTCTGGTAAATAGTATTTGGTGTAAAGGCATGATGACTGTGGAGCTGTAGACAGGCTGCAATAAATGACTCACATCCTCAGTGAACCTCTGATCAAGCTAGTTGATAGGTTTAAGCCACCATGCCACTGTCTGTTGCTACATATACAAGGAAACTATTAGCCAAACTTGTGGTTAAGTAATTGGTGAGAACAAAAATCCTTTTTTTCTCTTCCTTTTTTAATTAAACCTGTGTTGGGGCGGAAACAAGTCCATTGTTCTGGTTTAAAAGCACTACCATATATACATATAATATACCACATCAGTCAGTCTTGCATTGTCTCTTTTGTTCAACAGACAAACTTAATCAGAATTAAATGGTATCAAATTATGACAAAAAAAAAACAAAACAATTCTAAATGACCCTAATGAATCCCAGGCCCTGTTAGGATTGCTACTGAAATGTTTGACGCTATGTGTGTATGTTGCTTCAAATACCACTGGGTCAAGACAGCCTGCCCCAAAAGCATTCTCACGCTCCAACTGAGCCTTCCCCAAAATACTACAGGAAGTAGGGGGTTAGACCATGAGGAGAGGGGTCAGGCAGAGGGGGGAGTTGGGTGTTGGCTAAATAAGTAAGTCAGAAAAAGACAGAACACAGTATTCTAGTACCATATATGTCTATACTTCTGTATATGCATCTCAGTCCATGTGGGAGCTGCCTTTTCTCACCACTAGTGTATTTTTAGCGTTCCACTGGCTCCAGCTGAGTTGTATCTGGAGTTCCATGAATACCAATAACAATAACACCAAAATAAACTTTAACCTTGAACCTCAGAAACAGTTTATATCTTCATCGGTACACAATGGCCAATAAAAACAGCAACAATCTGTTCTTGTAAAAGAGAACTCTGTAACTCTGGGAGGAGGAGACATACCTGGCAGACCTCAGGGCACCACAATGTGTCCTTAAAACTCCTGTTAAAACTGTAAAAATGACACTATTAGACAAACACCATGTGATGTATTGAATAAGTTGTAAACAAGGTTAAAGAAACAGTCCAGTATTCGGGGAACAATAAAAGTAAAAGTAGCATAGAGAAGTTATAGAGCCTCAAAACTTTGCAGGAGGGAAGGGTCAACAAAGTGTGCAACTGTTTCGCTGATGGTTTCCTGTTTATTACCAGTCAGTGTTGGTTTGTTTTATCCATGACCCTGGTTATTGCTAACTGTAACCAAGTAGCTCTTATTTTAGCCATGACAACAAAGGTACCCTAGCCATAATTATATAGTTACTTTTAATCAACAAAAAACACAATCTGTATCCTCAGTATTTATTTTACCCATAATGTTTCCCTAACCAAGTAGTTTTTGTGCCAAACCCAACCCTAAACAGCAGTGGAAAAATGGTCATATGAATAACTGATGTAACAGTGATTTGCAAGGCAGTGTTCCTCCTGACAGGGGCATAAGATCAAAAAACATGAGCATGGGTTGTTTCTTTTTTTATTTGATAAATTTATTTATTCATTTAACAGGTACAATGAAAGACATTGAATATTAAGTTTTTTGTTTTGTTTTTGTTTTTTACATTTTTGTCCAGCTTCTAATCTCTGTGTTGAGCGATTGTGGCGTCATGAGGCGTATGGATGCAAATGAATTTAAAAAAAATCATTTAACACCAAAAATTGGGAGAAGACCGACAACGCCACCTGGGGAATTTCACCCCAGGAAATAATTTAGTAGAGCACCAGGCACACAGGTAAGTATACTCTTTTGGAGGCAAGAGACGCAGTTCACCGAAACTTAGAAAATACAATTTTATTTTAAATAGTTTTAAAAATGATTTAAAATTTCATTCATCCCAAAGAAAGTTAACAGAAAATCAATTAAAGGGGCTGGAGCTGAATGGATGGACAAGGCTAGGTGCAAGGGGGGGAACCCACCAAATTAAGAAAAATAAACTAAACCACCAACATATGTGACCCACACACTCAAAGTGAGGAACCTGCTTCCCAAGACACGGCAGACAAAAAAGGGGGGGATACCACCACCTGAGCACCAGCACCACCAGCCTCCAGTAACTAAAAAAGAAAGAAACAAATTATAATGCAAAATTATAATAAGCTAAGCACCCATTACACACGGGACCAAGCCCTGGCTAAAACACCGGCAGCGTGGAGAAAACAATGTTTCTGAGGGAGGTAAAGCTTCAGCGGAGACAAAACATCAAAGACGAAGTCTTGTTGGAAACAAAGCATCGGAGGCGAAGTTTCACTGGAAACAAAGCAGCAGCGACCCCAGTACACTATGATAAAAACAGCAAAGGACCTACAGTCTTTCTGTCCTGGACACACATAGATTAAACTGATTTTCTCATCCATCCTTGTGAAAGAAGGCAAACATGTTTTCAGAAATGTTGTTTAAAAAGGTTCCATTTGAAACTGCAGCCTCCCACATAGACCGGAAATGACCTCTTAACTTGTCGACAGACAGTTTTGTGGACTGAGAGAATGAAGAGCAGATGAAACCAGCATTCCAAAGTGAGTCACCGCTTTAGGTGTTAACAACAAGACGACATATGTATTGTTTGGCACCAATGTGGTCTCAGCATGTTCATTTGATTGAAAGGGAGAGTATGACCTGCTTGTTGCATGGCCCAAACTACAACGATCTGCATTTTAATGGACAACCTATAACACAGAAAGGAACATGAAGATACATTTGTTCCTGCAGTGAACACTCAGCCTTCTGTAGTGAAGTAATTCTTCACTGCACAAATCTCCACCCAAACTGGTCATTTTTGTCTATTATTGAGTTATAAACATCTTCCTTAAAACAAGTAGCAAAATTTGTCAGTCCAGTAATACTATTTAAACCTATTTCCAATACAAATTAACCATACATGGAAGCCAAAACTGAAACTGAAATCCATAGATCCATATCCACATTCAATCCATTTTAAAACAAAATTACAATTTTAAAATCAATTTTCAGTTTCAGGTTTAAAATTCATTCCTTTTTTTTTTTTTTTGCTGCCAAATGGAAATTTAAAAGGAAACTCCACTGAAAAATAATGTTCAGTACATTCCTAAGATCATAATGTTAAAACTGAATGTGAAATGGACTTTTCATTGCACAGAAAATAATGAAATGGTCACTGAGACAGTCAGATACCTCAGATTTTTTATTCTACCAAGGTGGATGATAAAAAAAACAATCTAATAAAGACTAAGACCTGTAATAAATTCTGGTAGGCTCACACATGAGTTGACTTGGGTTTACTGTATACTGCCAAAGAGGTTATGATCATTGAGAGATGAACGATCTAACTAAATGCTGTTGAAGTCAGCCAAAATAATAATTTCAATAATTGGAGAGTAAACGGTAGACAAAATACACTTTGTGATATTTAAGAGAGCATTTGGAGGTGTGTTAATATTTCCTATAGTCAATTCCTTCTTTTCATGAAAACTTATTTTAACAAAGAGACATTAAAAATACATAGGGTTCTCTTTTGGTATAACAAGCTTTGAGGATACATTTGAAGAAACAGGTAGCCACTTCTCCTCCTCTAGCACCCCTATCAGCTTTGCAGAAAACATAGTTGTCAAGTTCAATTTCATTATTAAATAACCCTAACCATGTTTCAGCAAGTGTAATTTCACTAGTTATGATAAACAAACCACAAGATCTTAAGAGATCAACTTTGGAAGGTAAGCTCCTAATATTCAGATGAATATGTAATGTAAATCTTTAGCGTGTTTATTATGAAAGGATAATGAAGAAACAAAATATTCACAAGTGCATCAACAGATCAAGTCCTTGGTATATGAGAAAAAAAGAAAATGGGGCAGGGGGTCAGGAGTAGGTAGTAAGACAGCAGCATGCACACACACACACACACACACAAGAATATGACAAACTGACAAAAATTGAGCATTGCGTTAGTTCAGGCAGGCCACGGAGTCAAGCTCAGCTCAATATCCCAGCTATATCAGCTGACCATTGCAATCCAGGAGCCACATCAGCTGATGGATCAGCTGATTCCCTTCCACGCATCTATTGACGATCTCATTCAGGGTGCCCTACTTAAGCTGCTTCAGCCGCCTAGCCATGCTGCTTCAGCCTGCCTATCCTGGCTGATTCCTCCGCAACGAGCTTCACAACCCACGTCCACCCCAGCTCCTCCCTTCATGCTGTGTCTGACTTATCAATGTAATTTTTGTTGTCACTGATGCCTGCTCTGATAATATTTTAAAGAGTATGGTCTAGACCTACTCTATGTGAAAGCGTCTTGAGATAACTTTTGTTATGATTTGGCGCTATACAAATAAAATTGACTTGACTTGACTTGTTCTGTACCCTACGGGGGGTTCTTGCCACTGCTCTCCCTGCCCTAGGCTTTCCATGTGTGCTCATGGAAGGGCACGGAGGTGTGCTCTCCCTGCCTTAAGCTTTCCACGTATGCACCTGGAAGGACAGGGAGGTCCCAGAACAGAGCATACAGCCAAATACATACATATATATATATGTATATATATATATATATATGCATGTAGATCAAGTATTTTTGTCATAGTGGTCCTGACTGAACAAAAAAATGTTTTTAGTCTACAAGTTTAGTGGGGGATAGTGTGATAACATTGTAAAATTTAAATTACCCCGAGTAATCATTCACTTCCCATCAAATAGGCCTTCCATCTAAGATAAGTTTAACCAAGGATATCATCTGTCACAACACTCTCAGCACTGCGCCGAGCACCATGCCTTGCACTATGGTTTATGGCAAAAACAATATTCATTCAACGACAGTTTCTTATCAAAAGTCAGTTATAAATCCCAGCAACTCAAGACATGCTGTACTATCACAATAGATCAATGACAGAAACAGGAGGAACAGCACTTAAACAGAGAAGAAGAAATATGATTTATCACCCATGGAGTTATGGAGATTTCATGGGGATATCACAATGGAATACCTTAGCATTATCAGGAGAGCAAAACGGTGAGGGCCTACCCTCAGTCTTAATCTCAGCGTATCGCGATAGAGAGTATTTATGTCAAGGTTGCAGTGTTTTTTTTTTTTATTATTATTTATTTATTTTTTATGGGATTGAATTGCCGACATTTCTGCAGTAATTCAACACTAAAATCCGGATAGATGTGGATTAGCACACCTTTAAACATGAGTTCCCTTTTCTCCTTTATTTAAGGAATTTGCCAGGAATTTTGCCCTCAACTTGTTCAGGAAAAATGTAACAAGCAAAGATTGGAGGACCGACTTCAATTCTCTGCGTCTTCAACCTTTCTATCTCCAGTGTTTTGACCCGATTTTCTGATCTGTTGTCCTCATTAGAGGTGACTCTCCGAGTGAAGACAACGATCCAAGTGTTATATTTAAGCTTGCTTCCATATGATCAATTTTCTAGTTGAAATGGGAAAGCATATCAGACTACAATAACTGTATGGCGTCCCAGAGGGTTAGATTGGAAAGTCAGATTATTAACGAACCCTTTCATGTAGAGATTGGCTCCATAAACACTGATTTAACAGTATAACAATTGAAGATGACCAAAACAGAAGATATAAGTTTAAGCCAGGCAAAACTAATTTATAATAGTCTGGTCAAGTCAAGTCAATTTTATTTGTATAGCACCAAATCATAACAAAAGTTATCTCAAGACGCTTTTCACATAGAGGAGGTAGACCATACTCTTTAAAATATTATTTACAGACACCCAACAATTCCCTCCACGAGCAAGCACTTGGCGAGAGTGGCGAGGAAAAACTCCCTTTTAACAGGTAGAAACTTCGAGCAGAACCAGGCTCTGGGTGGGCAGCCATCTGCCTCGACCAAGTTGGGTTGTTACAGACCTCAGCAGACCAACGCCATCGCAGCCATCTTGATGATGCTCTGCTTCTGGTTTGTTGGCAAAAGCAAAGACACGACCTGATCTGATTTATGGACCTTTATTTATTTATTTATTTTTTATTTATTTATCTTATATGAACATCAGAGTCACTGCTATCACTAAAAAAACTGTGATTCCAGCAGCACTCCAACAGTTATGGGTAAATCAAATGACAGGATTCAGGTGCCACTTGAATTTAGTATACAGACAAAAATATCAACAGCTTGGGAAGCAGTATTTATCTTCATTATGGTTGTTTACTCAAGCCTGCACCCATGTAGTCTCGACAGACCCTGAGATAATGGTGAAATTATTCTATATCACATGACAGAAAAACAAAATATCAACAAAGCTATATATTTGCCTTTCCAAACTTAGTCGCCAAGCTAATTTAAATGATTGATCACTATGGTCGACATTGGCAGTCAAAGGGATCCAGTTTTACAGACAGAGCTGTGGAATAATTTCATTGCGTCTCCTAGCAGTGACTGTGCCACAGCCTTAAATGGGGAAAAAAGATAATTTGATTAAAGATTAAGTCCCTGCAATCTGACACATTCTCAGTGCCTCTGATCTGCTGCGAGACACATGGGACTTGGTGAGTTAAAGTCACCACTGAGAAAATATGCTGGATATTTCATGTTCATGAAACGCCTTAAGTGGTGGGAGGGAGTACAAATGAAAACAAGAGCAAGCTAAGCTCTGGAGAGGATGACAAGCTGCGGGTTCACTGTTTCTCAGCTGTATTTCTTATCCAAACAGAGAGAGAAAGAGGAAAGTCGAGGGCAAGAGAACATCTGTTTATGGGAGAGCAAGGAGAGTTGTAGAGGATGACAAAGTGAGGGAGGAAAGGGGAGCCCTCTTCATCCAGCAGGGAGCTGACCTCAGTTGCTCCCTAAGCCACTTTAGGGTAAAACTCTTCCACTTGGCAGCCCCAGTAGTCATGTCTGGGCCTTTGTCCACTCTATAAATAGCTGCTTATGCTCCAGCTGAGTGGGAACAAGCTATACCCATCATCCTGAGGGGCAGAGAGGAGAATGGGAACCATGAAATCCGAAGGATTCACATCAACAGGACTTGCAGCCTCTCCCTGATGAGCAACACAAACTGTACTTTTTTCAGCAAGTAATCATAGCACATTACTGACACATGTTGGATTTAATAGCTTAAAAGTCTGTGGTAATGATGGAATACACTGGCCAATCATCTTTATAAAAACATACGTCCATAGGCATTACCTGCTACAGTAATAGCAGTGAAAAAAACATTTAAAATTGACAGAAATTTATGGGAGCTATCGACTGCTGCATCTAAAATGTGTCGGCGTTACTGGCATTGCTGTGTGTGTTTCTGCTGTTCCTCGTTAAAAAGACACCACTCCTCTTCCACATCATATTACAATACAGGAGCTGTACAGGCTGTTTCAAGCTGACTGTTATTATTTATTAAATCCAGTAACAGTCTCAAGTAATAATGTTCATCTTTCTTTGTGAGCACTTTGTGACCCCAGAGAAAAAAATATCAACACATAAAGCGCAGTAAAGTGCATTGTAATTTGCTGTCAGCCTCCATGATAAAACTTTTTAATAGAAGCATCAGGCTCAAATGGCAGCACTGTACACTTATGTGAACATGATTGGACTTGACCGGTTAGCTGGTAAGACAGCCAGTATTGAGTCAGTGATGATGAGGTATGAATGAAACAGTTGATTCCAATCAGCTAATACAAGTGCAACTTCCTGAACTAACGGCAACATTATTACTGGACGAAATAAGGTGAAAAAGAACAGCTTCAGGTCTTTGGTCATGTTCAGGTCTCAAATTTGGCAGTACTAGACTTTCATCCGGTCTAGAAATCACAGACATGGGTTAGGTTCGGTTCTCAGTTTCAGGCCTACTGTATCTTGATACATTATGTATGGGCTGTTCACAGCAGCACAGGTACAAACCAGCTTAAATCTGCCTGGATTGTTACAAATGTTAAATAAACACCTTTCAGATCCTGCTCAAATAAAAAGTGATTGTTTTGTCCACACCAGTGAAAGGCTTGCTCTACAACTACATTTCAAGCCCCAAACCAGTTCCACATAGCAGAATTACCAAGGCAACATGCAGGTTTTTACCTAACAGAGCCTTGGAACTCGCCATAAAGCCATCACTGCCTTTTTGTTCATCATAATGGTTAATATACTTTCATTAGTGTGACTCATTTAGATTTACAGTGGGTACGGAAAGTATTCAGACCCCTTTACATTTTTCACTCTTTGTTTCATTGCAGCCATTTGCTAAAAATCAAAAAAGTTCATTTTATTTCTCATTAATGTACACTCAGCACCCCATCTTGACAGAAAAAAAACAGAAATGTAGAATTTTTTGCAAATTTATTAAAAAAGAAAAAGTGAAATATCACATGGTCATAAGTATTCAGACCCTTTGCTGTGACTGTGACACCGGTGGTTTTAGCGGACCAATGAACGGACGCTGAAGATTCACATGCAAAGGATTTATTTCAGTATAGGGGAAGGTGGGACAGAAGAGCAGGGGACCAATTTGCTGGGGAAGCGGGGACTCGAGGCAGACGACGAAGGGGAGAGGGTCCAGGAGAGGAGCGGGTCCAGAGCAGCTGGGCAACGCAGGGCAGGAGGTCTGAGAATTCAGGAGGAGAGGGTCAAAACAGGCCAGGAAACATGGAGAAGCAAGGGGAGCAAAAAAAGAACACTGGAGAGTCACAAAAAATCTCGAGGGAAGCAAAAGAGGAGCCGGATAAGTTACCGCATGAAAAACTGTAAAGATCTGGCGATGAGTGAATGCAGAGCCGGTGTATTTGAGCTGGAGGTTGATGAATGATGAGCTTCAGGTGTGCCCTGCAGAAGCTGCCAGAGTCTGGGACCCGCCCCTAGGAGGGAGGAGAAACACAAGGAGGGGAGGAGAGCAACAACAGGGGCAGCACAGACACAGATGTAACAGTGACACTCATATTTAACTCACATGCTGTCCATTTCTTCTGATCCTCCTTGAGATGGTTCTACTCCTTCATTGGAGTCCAGCTGTGTTTAATTAAACTGATTGGACTTGATTAAGAAAGGCACACACCTGTCTATATAAGACCTTACAGCTCACAGTGCATGTCAGAGCAAATGAGAATCATGAGGTCGAAGGAACTGCCCAAGGAGCTCAGAGACAGAATTGTGTCAAGGCACAGATCTGGCCAAGGTTACAAAAGAATTTCTGCAGCACTCAAGGTTTCTAAGAGCACAGTGACCTCCATATTCCTTAAATGGAAGAAGTTTGGGACGACCAGAACTCTTCCTAGACCTGGCCGTCCAGCCAAACTGAGCAATCGTGGGAGAAGAGCCTTGGTGAGAGAGGTAAAGAAGAACCCAAAGATCACTGTGGCTGAGCTCCAGAGATGCAGTAGGGAGATGGGAGAAAGTTCCACAAAGTCAACTATCACTGCAGCCCTCCACCAGTCGGGGCTTTATGGCAGAGTGGCCCGACGGAAGCTTCTCCTCAGTGCAAGACATATGAAAGCCTGCATAGAGTTTGCCAAAAAACACATGAAGGACTCCCAGACTATGAGAAATAAGATTCTCTGGTCTGATGAGATGAAGATTTAACTTTTTGGCGTTAAGAAAACCAGGCACTGCTCATCACCTGCCCAATACAATCCCAACAGTGAAACATGGTGGTGGCAGCATCATGCTATGGGGGTGTTTTTCAGCTACAGGGACAGGACGACTGGTTGCAATTGAAGGAAAGATGAATGCAGCCAAGTACAGAAATATCCTGGAAGAAAACCTCTTCCAGAGTGCTCAGGACCTCAGACTGGGCCGAAGGTTCACCTTCCAACAAGACAATGACCCTAAGCACACAGCTAAATTAACAAAGGAGTGGCTTCGGAACAACTCTGTGACCATTCTTGACTGTCCCAGCCAGAGCCCTGACCTAAACCCAATTGAGCATCTTTGGAGAGACCTGAAAATGGCTGTCCACCAACGTTCACCATCCAACCTGACGGAACTGGAGAGGATCTGCAAGGAAGAATGGCAGAGGATCCCCAAATCCAGGTGTGAAAAACTTGTTGCATCATTCCCAAGAAGACTCATGGCTGTACTAGCTCAAAAGGGTGCTTCTACTCAATACTGAGCAAAGGGTCTGAATACTTATGACCATGTGATATTTCAGTTTTTCTTTTTTAATAAATTTGCAAAAATTTCTACATTTGTTTTTTTCTGTCAAGATGGGGTGCTGAGTGTACATTAATGAGAAATAAAATGAACTTTTTTGATTTTAGCAAATGGCTGCAATGAAACAGAGTGAAAAATTTAAAGGGGTCGGAATACTTTCCGTACCCACTGTAAATGCCTCATCTTGCATAATCACAGTGATGGATGACAGGAGGTCTTTTGAACATAGAGAGTGAGCCACAGCACTGATGGATCTCACAGAAACACAGGGCAGCTAAAGAATACAAATGTGTCTTGTTGCCTCTTCTTTAATGAAGTAAGGACCCAGTTCCAGTTGTTTCCTCAGCAGTGCCCAGGTCCCAGCTGTTTACAACTGGAAGGAAAATCATATTCATCCATTGATTTGTTTTCAAGTGGGATTACTAATTCAGGATCATGTCATAGGTTGCTTGCTTCCGGTTTTTGTTTGTTTGTTTTGTTGTTGGCCAAGCTTTACATTGTTTTATATGAAAATGAGCATTACACTTATTAACATTCTAATCCCCAAATAGAATTAACACATTTTTTTCCCTATATTTTACTTTAAGTATACGGAAATTAGGTCCCGTTCACAAACAATCTACATGTGCATACATAAATAATACATTCACCACTGTAGTGTGCAATGTGGTTGGATTAAGACTTATAGGGGATATGCACGTCACATTCCACAAACCTGTGTGTGTGTGTGTGTGTGTGTGTGTGTGTTTTGTGGTAGTAAGAAAAAATAAAAGTATTCTTAGAGAGAATAAAATGAAGATAATTAAAGGAGAACCATATATCCTCAAAAATAAGTGACACTAGAGAAGCATTGCAAAATAAATGAATTCATACCTGGACCGTGGCTGATCCCATCAAAAGCGGGCAGCTCTACAGTACATGTGTTAACACACCCAAGGCACATTGAGGACACGTTGAGATCCAATCCCTCAGACGATTTTCAGAGGTGGTCTGGGCTTCATATGGCCACATTCTTTCAGCAGTTTGTACGTGAATGCATTCTGGGCCACATTGAAGGACTGCCTACTCAGCTGACTTCCTCTGCATAGGCAGGAATTAGTCACGTCACACAGCCCGCATATGAACTGATTTTACCTGCTGTAATGCTATTGATTTCGTTGTCTGCTGAAAAGGCAAAGAAAATATAACAAACATTAACTAGCTGGCTAACAACAAAAGTATGTCACGATATTAGCACCAACATTTGTAATAGGGCTGGTCATTGTTCCTCACTTCCGAACTGCAATATTTTCTACAGAATCATTGCTGTGATTAGCAAGCAACACAACAACATAACTAATCAGTAAAAACTGTAATTTTACATATATATGCCTTACATTTAGAGTGGAATACATAAAGAAGCAGTATATATATACCCTATAGTTATAGTGACATGACCAAAGTAATTTCCAAAGCAAGGCATACACAGAGGACTTATCTAGCAATGACAAAAAAAAAGTTAACACAAGAAAAGAATATAGAGCACATAGAGAACAGGATCATGATGTAAGATGTTGAAGTTGTGTGATGATTGTATCTTATCCGACTTAAAAACACAGAGGAATGGTGAACGCTTGCTGTTTAATCTCATGACTGATGTAGGAAACTGATCGTTGATGGATGGCAATTGATGGGCTTTTGGAGGGGCATTACAATTGATATGATATCTGATGAAGAGGGTGGATTTTCTTTCTTTCTTCTTTCCCATCCTCCATCCTTTTGCAGTCAGAAGTTCGACGACCTGTGTGCCATGCTTCAGGCAAGACTGGAAGCTTATCCCAAGTATACGGCTACGCATCACAGACGTCTGCATATTGGACCACATCTGGACAGAATGACACCAAATACATATGACTCAGAGGCAGCAAAAGGACATTTCAAGGCTCATCTGATCCCCCAGATCTGGCTGTAGGCTCACGCCAAGGTCACACTGCCTATCTCTACCATTGGGTCAAGTCAAGTCCATTTTATTTGTATAGCGCCAAATCATAACAAAAATTATCTCAAGACACTTTTCACATAGGAGGTCTAGACCATACTCTTTAAAATATTTATAGAGACCCAACAATTCCCACCATGAGCAAGCACTTGGCGACAGTGGCGAGGAAAAAGGTAGAAACGTCAAGCAGGACCATGCTCTGGGTGGGTGGCCATCTGCATCAACCCAGTTGGGTTGAAAGGGGAAAACAGAAGGGGAGAGGGGAGAGAGAGCAGGAGGACAGACAACATAATAATCAGACATATAATAAGTGGAGTACTTAGTTAGATTTTTAGTGGTGTCTCTTTTTGAGCGTAGCACAGCAGCACAAGTGGCAGGTTGGTGGTGGGGTTCATACACAGGAGCTCTCGACAGCGCATCCGGTACTGTATTGTATTTTGAACTCTTGGAGGCGTAGTGCCCACCTGATCAGTCGCATGCTGGGTTTCTGGGTTTTAAAAGCCCAGACAAGCGATGAATGGTCGGTCACAACGGTAAAGTGTCTGCCTTCTTGGTTTCCAGCGTTTCCATAGTGACTGTTCCATGGTACATTGCCTTGAACTCTACTGTGCACCGTCTCTGCCAATTCATCTTCGTAGCCCTCTGACAGGAAAGCAGTACGGAAGTGGTCATGAAATTCCTTCCAAGGATGGATTTTATGACGGCCAATATCCCACCAATCTCTTGCAGTCCCGTGAAGCACATTACATAGGGTGGCAATGAGTTTCTTCATCTGTGAGTGGATTGAGGGCCAGGAAATCCTCACACCTTTCCAGGTACTGTAGTGGGTCAGAGGTATCATTTACTCTCCCAAATTTCGGAAATTGAAGTTTAACAGGACTCTTTCCCATGAATCTGCTCTTTAATTCCCCATGGATGGTAGACCTAGGTGACCCAAAATTGTCTTTTGGTATGCCAGGCTGTACGGTGGATTGTAATCTGGGGCGGTTTGGAATGAGTAGAGGTTTTTCCCCCTGTAAAGCCTCAGAGTGTGTTTGACCACTTGCATTGCCAAAGTTGGTGGTAATTTTTGCTGCTGTTATTTCCTCTGATAGTGTGTGTATTGTGGTTTTGCAGTGGGAAAGCTCCTCCTGCAGGTGGTTTACGGCATCAGACATTGGTGTAAGAACAGAGTGAAGATCCATGATGTGACGCCCTGCTCTGACGGAGGAGACAGACAATAAGAGACCAGAGTGATGGGGAAATGAAAGCAAAAGAAGAGAAGAGTCATGAGGAAACACAGAGATAAAGTTGAAAGGGAGATTGGTAAATGTACACACTGTTAAAGCCTGTGTCCACAGAATACCTCTCAAAAAGCTGATGCTGTTTTCTTCTCCTTTACTTTGAAAAGTGGTGCTTTAAGCGTGGCACTGCTCCCTGTTAGTCCTGAGCTACAGGTGGGATGAAAAAGTCTTCTAAAGTGAAGTGCTCATTGATGCCTTTGGTACCACTTTCTAATAAACCTTTGTCTAAAAGGTTGATAACTTGAAACTAGTGACTTTATTAATGGTTAATAAATAATTGGATTGCTTGGGGTGTTTATCCTACTCCAGCACAAGTCAAGTCAATTTTATTTGTATAGCGCCAAATCATAACAAAAGTTATCTCAAGACAATTTTCACATAGAGTAGGTCTAGACCATACTCTTTAAAATATTATTTACAGAGACCCAACAGTTCCCAACACTTGTGTTGTCTCTTTAGCTTTTTAATTCAGTCCTTTAAAACACCTTAAAGTCTTTAAAACACCCCTTAAAACAATGGTATGTCTACTTGCAAAACCTCATTAATAACTGCACGTCAATTTGGTCACTGACATACTGTATGCAACCAAAGACTGATTTTCCTTGTTTTATTTGAAAATGTTTAGAGTTTAGAAGTAGTCAAATCCAGTGAATTACAAGAAAAAAAGATTAGAGTCTGAAAAAAGCGACTCTGGGGGATGCGTTCGGCTAGTAAAGCTAATAGAATTAATGAAGAAAGACAAACTTAGTTGGCTCAGTTTGTTAATGGTTTGGGCTGAAAATAACACTAAAGATAAAAGATAGATCTCAGAACAAATAAGTGTCTGAAGCATTGGCAAAATGCTGTCAAACTACAATTCGGACATCTTGGGTGGTTAAAGAGTTGAGCCGTGCAACTAAAACTCAGTGTTTTACATAACATTTTTCACAGAGAGCCTGAGAATCTCAAAGAGCGCCTTTGTAGGGTTACCTACTAGTTTCTCAACCACACACAGCTGACCAATCATTGCATGAGGTTGGCGTGAATATCAGATTTTTGGTTTTGTAAAGTTATAAAATTGCACCCGTGACCAGGAATCTTTTTATGGCTGACCTGTTTAATCTAACGAACAAAAGAAAAACAGAACCTCCATGTTAATTCTACTGCCCACTCCAGCTCCTACACAAATAAAAATAAAAAATGAAAGTTAGCTTAGTTTGCCAAGACTTTAAGCTAGCAGCACTCACTCTTAAATAACTTAGATTGCTCGTTCATTGAAATAAATACGTTGACAGGTGAAGACAGACATAACATCATAGGAAACAAAAATACAAACAAAGAAATATGAGAAATAATGGGATGGATTAGGATAATAAGTGGGCCAAAAGCATTGACACCCACCTCTCTTACAGGTGATTTGTACAAAAAGGGGAGAGGGAAAGGGAAGGGGCAAAAGGAATTTATAATAGGGACTACAGAAAAACACGTGAAGGAGGGTTTCTGAAGTTCAAAACATCTACATTCTGGAGTCCTCCCAGACAAAAATAAACTGTAACTAGATAGATTTTGTGTAATTATAACAACAAAAGAACAAGAGATAAAAGGCACATATGACCCTATTACATTCACCCTTTACACAAAATCACAAACATAAAACCAAACTTGCACATAACAACAAATAACACTGGCCATAACAACCCAGCGAGCATTTCGACATCGATGAGACATCTAAGCAACATGGGCTTTCTACCCTCGTCCTTTGAATGGCTCATAGATGACAATCCTTTCGACCTTGTATTGACTGTAATATTTCAACCTATACGAAATTTACTTTCAAGCCATCCACTAAACATATTTACAACCATTAGACTTTATTTCTCAATCCCAGCATATTTCATTAAACTGCATCGAAGTCAGTGCGTCCAGTAGATGTCCAATAGACCGTGATCGTCAGGCAGAGGAAGACTCAATCGCAGAATCACACAGACACAGAATTGAAGTCCAAAAATAAAAGTTTACTGGGAGTCCCAAGCACGAAACAAACAGGTAGTCAGTGTAGCAAAATACTGACAAACAAAAAAAGGCACTCCAAAGAGGCTCAAGAGGTTCAGGAGGAGAAAACAATCAGGCTTGACTAAGGACAAAGAATGGCTGGAGAGCTAGTCTGGCAAGAGAACTAAGACAATCCGGCAAATTGAGTGGAACAGCAAGGGGTATAAATGGTAAGAGAACTAATGAGATAACAGAACACAGGTGTGGAATCAAAACTGGCGGGAAACTCAACAGATGCAGGAAGTAAAACAAACTGGAAAGCAAGAGGGCAGGTAATTACAAAATAAAACAGGAAGTGGAATCAGGAGTCCATACAGGTCGTCACATAGACGTCGAGTCACAGCGTGACTTTATTATGACCCTTTGCTGAAATGAGAACATAATCTTAAGGGAATGGTGATTTCAAGAAAAAAAAAACTAGTTTTACAGCAGTGTAGTGAATAAACACACTTGTGATAGTGTCATGTAATTAAGAAATTATTAGTGAATAACACCCAAACTGTAAAATAGAATGTGGCACAAATGCTTTAATTCAAATATAGAGATCATCTGGTTTATATCAAAAGGCTATCAATATTGGGCTAGATAGATCTATCTATAATATTTCCTTTAATTATAAATACTTTAAATCAATCATTATTACTTGAGCTTATACTCTTCAACAAAAGACAGCATTCAGGGTATAAAGTGCATTATATAATTTCTTTTAATGTGATCCAAAGTATAACTCAAACTTATTTTAAACAGAACAAAAACGTATTATATTTATTAAATCCCATCCCCCCAGATCTTGCAGGTGTATAATTGAGGTGAATATCCTTGACTGTCTCGATCTGAGTTTCTGTGGCCCAGCTGGAAAGAGGGCACAACAAAACATGTGTTTCATCTTTACAGAGCGCCTCTTCTGATGTTGGAGCAGGGATAGCCACAAGCAAATTAAAACCCCTGGAGTAATTTTAGTAATGTAAATTCATGAGTCATTCACACAGACTGTTAGCATGACTGACTGTAGTCATCATTTGTTCCTCAATTGAAGTATCAGTCAGTTCCAAGGCATCATCTGGCTCCTCAGACTCGTGCAAGGAGGTGCAGCATCATCTTCTGCATCACTGTATGGTGCTTCAGCATTTGCTCTTGACTTCATACTTCTCCTTTGAAGCCATAGGACTGTGTTTTAAAATTACAAAGCCACGCAATGCAATGTAAATAAATGAATGTTGTTATTTGTCAGTAGAGCCAATGTAAGTAAAGACAACAAATTGAAGTAGTTTTCTTATTTTGCTAGAACAAAGGACATTTTATTTACTGCCAAAATAACAGTTATTTTAGTTAGTTAAATAAAAGTATATTATTCTGGTTACATTAAAGATTAGCCAAAACACTTGAATTTGAAAATGCCCAAAACCATGCATTTAAAAAAAAATAAATAAATAAATAAAAAAAAGACATTATCAGGCTCTACAGATTTTAATAATCTTAGAATTATGTAATTTTGCTATGAGAAAGCAAATGCAATAGTTCTCAAGAACTAGCTTGTAAACAGACTGTATGATGACATTTATATGTATAAACTCTGTATGTTTGTAAAAATCCCTCCATTAAACTTAAAATCAGTGTCAGGTTATATACCTTCATATGATTTCCTGTCACAGAAGGACGCGCTGTCACTGCCTCGCTGAACTGCTGCGGCTCTCACGCCTGGTGTCCACACAGACATCGCTGCTACTGCCTGACCTATCTTTCTACATTGAGTTTACCTTTGATAATGGCCATCAATAAAAGCCTTGTTTACTAATGAAGGGATTCTGTCATAAGAAACGTCAGAGGGCTTTTAATTCCTGGTGGCTTGGCTCAGGAGGTAGAACGGTCATCCAGTAATCGGAAGATTCCTGGTTTGATCCCTGGCTTCTCCAGAGCCAGAGAAACTGTAAAAGTGTCCTTGAGCAAGACACTGAACCCCTAACTGCTCCTGATGAGCAGTTGGCACCTTGCATGGCAGCCTCTGCCATCAGTGTGTGAATGGGTGGGCCCATGTATTGTAAAAGCACTTTGAGTGGTCAGTAGACTAGGAAAGCGCTATAAAAATGCGGTCCATTGTTGAGGAAAAATCCAAGTCCAGGTTAGAGGTTTGCTGTGGTGATGTGAGTTTATTCAAGCATGCCAGGCCAACAGGAGACAAAAGGTAGGAAGGAGACATTTGCTATCAGACTTGCAGGGGACACCAAGTTGGCAAGATCAAAGGGTCAAGAGTGGCAGAGGGGAAGTGGCTCCTGGTCTGTGGGGGAGCCCCAATGTGTATTCTTGATCAGTCTGAAGGGGGATCAAGGGGGGCTCCAAAGATAGTCAATTAACAAGTCTGGAGAGGGCCCCAATGTGTATTGAAGGGCCCCAGTGTGTATTCTTGTTTACCATTTAATTAGAAATGGATATGGGAAGTGTTGAGTTAAAAAAAAATTATATCTATACATATTTATAGATTTTCTTCATGTTTGTGACATATTTTACAGATATAGGCATTAAAACTGTAGTGAAAGGTGTAATTTTGGTATGATGTCAATATAACTATCAATAGGTCATTTTCACTGTCTATTTTCTTTGAAAATGCAGAAAAAGTAGGCAAGACTGTGTAAAAGAAAGAGATTCCACCACGCACACATGCTGCTCATGCATGCAGTGTACCCCAGGCATGTGTGCGTGAAGTGAGGTAAGGGTATTTGCAAAACTCAGCAACTCACATGCCCCTCTTGTTGAACTCGCCATGGGACTGATATCACCTGTTGCGCATGTGTTGTAGGCCAAAGGGATCACCTGTTGTGTTGGTGCACAAGGAAAAATAGTTCATGAATGGAGTTTAAGGGAAATTATGGAATAAACCACCTACTTTAGTCCATATGTTGGCCCTATACATGACAGCATATTGCGTTTAGAATAATAACCGTTTTTCAATAACATGTGTAACGTGTAAACACTACCATGTTACAAAGTTATATAGTTGTTATTTCAAACAGTGTTTATTTGGTTACACCACTCTAAAGTAAGTTCTCCTCATAATCAGCATTCCCTTAAGATTATGTTTTTCATGTCAGCAAATGATCGAAATAAAATCGCATTGTGACTCAACGTCTACTGGACTGCAGGTCGAGGAAATGTTTGCTGGGAAAAGGCAAACAACATAAACAGTGGAACAAACCAGAAATACCAGCTACCTTTAAAAAAAGGTTAAGTCAAAAAATGCCAAATAGTCAGCACCTAGCTAAATCTTAGGATACTCTACAGACAAATGGGGTGCCTTTTATACCACACAATTAGGCCATATGCAATGGGCATTCACTCTGAAGAAACATCAAGTCCCATAAACATGTGAACAACAAACAAAAGTATAATTATGATCTATGTATACCTTGCATAGAAATAGTAATTAGTCTAACACAGCGGACAGTCTGGGGAGGATGTCACAGACAGGGGACGTAGATCGGTGTCTGGACCTGCATCAGTGGAGGACTGTTGCTGGAACCACAATACTGGACCCACAATGCCTCTTTCACAAAATTTGGGAACCCACCCAAACATCACGTAGAATGGTGCAAACTACAATTGTACACAAAGGTCATTGACTGTATCATCTGAGGCCATTTCTGTTTTGATCATGGGGGAGAGATCTCAACATGTTGCCAAGGGTACTGTTAAATTTTTCTGTGGTCCCATTCCCCATGGTATGGTAAGGCGAAGTACAAGATTTGCCGACACCATGCAACTCCAGAAGCTCAGCAACCAGCTCGCTGGTCCAAATGGACATGCTAAGAGAAGCCATAAACACAAGAATCCATCTCAAAGCTTCTTTGTTACTCTTTTAGCAGTCTGGTCTTGGCATTGGAATGCATGTGCCAACTTTGTGAAGTGATCGGTGATCACAAGGACATCCACAGGCTTGTTGTTGCTGTCCTTGGTCGGGATGTATGTGAGAGTTATCAGAATTTATGGCCCTTAAGCCAGTGACTGAACTTATCAGACACTTCTGAGCCAAGAATTCAAGTCTGTGTGCTGGATACTGGGCTTGGTTGCAGCTGAGAGACTTGCTTGCAAAGGCTATTAGTTTTGCTCTCTCCTCACTTGCTGGAACATGGGAAAAGACAGCAACCTGCCCATCCATGGAAGCATCAATAGGACGAATGGCCTCTAAAAATTAGGATGCGCTAGCACCACACAGTTGAGTAGAGTTTCTCAGATGTTCCTCTCACACAAGCAGGAGTCCAATCTTGGTGAGTAAACTCACGGAAGGTTCCAGCTTTCCCCTGTCCATGGCAACGCTTGATTCTCCTCTTCTGACCTTCAGTCAAAGCATAGAGTGGGTTAGCAACACAAGAGCATCCTGGGCAGTGTTGCCAACTTGGCGACTTTCTTGCTAAATCTTTTTTTGTCAAAAGCGACTAGCTACAAATCTAGCGACTTTTTCTGGTGTTTTGGAGACTGACGTGAAAACTCATATCATTCTGTAGTTACTGTCCTCAACGAGCAGCAGGTGCTGCCGTGAGCCCCTCCGCCGTCTCAAAGCACTCACAGGCGGTCAATCTCACAGCGGCGCCACGCAGCATCCCAGCTGCAGACAGAGCACAGAGGAGACTGACTGCACTCCTCCGTGTCCACACTGCAAATGAATCGCGCATGCGCAAAGCCACCACTGATCCCGCCCTGGCTTACAGAGCGGGATGTAAATGTAAGCGTTTCTTCACTGTCACACTAAAATAAATCAGTGCATTTGACTCCCTCAGCCTCAGGCACTTACTCACCTCATCCACTGTGTGTGTGCCTCTGTCACATCAGCTAAACATCTAGCTAGCTTATCATGTCTCAGTCTAAACTGTACGCTCAGAAATACAGAAAGGAGTGGGAATCAAACCCTAAATTCAAAGGCTGGTTGAAGCCATTTATTGGAGATGATACACAGGCATACTGCCTGTATTGTAAGACGAATTTCTATGGCAAACTTTGTGATGTAAAAAAACACATGGCCACTCAAAAACATACTCAAAAGGCAAAGCCTTATAACAGTTCCACACAAAGCAAGCTGCCATTTATAAGTAAAAATACTGACTCTGCGAAAAAGGCTGAAGCCACCATGGCATTAGCTATTGCTGAACACCATGCTGGCATGTGATCACATTGGTGAAGCATGTAAAGCTGCCTTCTCAGACTCCACTGCTGCTACTCACTTCAAAATGCCCAGGACAAAGTGCACAGAAATGATTAATGGTGTTCTAGCACCATACTTTCTAAAAATGCAGATGTGGGTGACCAGCGTTTCAGCCTCCTCCTCGACAAATCCACAGATATTAGTGTGTCTAAGTACATAGGAGTTGTGATGAGGTACTTCAGTGACACCAAACACACAGTTGTCTCAACATTTCTGGGGCTTGTTGAGTTGGAGGGAGGAGATGCCCGATCTAAAGCCCAAGCTATTGTGGCTTTCCTGGAGATGTGTTGTTTTGAAAAAGAGAAACTCCTGGGGATGGGGACCAACAATGCCTCCGTTATGACAGGGATTAACAATGGGGTCCATAAAGTCCATGAAGGAGGAGTATGGCCTCAAAGATCTGGTTCTTATTCGCTGTGTGTGTCACTCTATGTAGCTTGCTGTAAGTCATGCTTCCAATGACACCATGCCCCGTAGTGTGGAGTACTTGGTACGGGAGACTTATAACTGGTTTTCAGTGTCTCCAAAGCGCATGGAGGCCTACAAGGCCATATATGAGACCATCAACTGTGGGGAGAAACCCTTCAAATCACCAAAGTGTGTCACACATTGGCACTCCATTGAACCAGCAGTTTCACACATTTTGGACCAGTGGGAGGCGCTTAAACTGCATTTTGCAGTCACCAAGTCCAGTGAACACTGCTACATGGCTGAATTTTATACTCCATGTACAATGACCCACAAAATATATTGTATCTGATTTTTTTGAACTCAGTGCTGGGTGAGGTACAGTTGGCCATCAAGGCTTTTGAGGGAGAGCAGGTAGATCCTCTTAGATTTCTTGATAGCTTGGGTAGCCTCATACAGTCTGTGAGTAGCAGGGTGCTGAATCCACTGGCAAATGTTGATGTACTTGTAGCAGTATAGAGGTGGCATCTGTTAATTACTGCCCTGGCTCGTAATTAGCGCCAGGTGGCTGTCATTAGGGGGGCAGTATAAAGGCCATCCTCCTCTGCTGGTTCTTCCTCTTGCGCCTCTGTCAGTGGGGCATCATTTTTGAGCCAAGGTTGGTTGGCTCAACAGGTATAGCTGTCCGCTGCTTCAGCACATTTGGACGCTTGGGTTTTTCTGTGTCTCACAGCATTTTGTGTGGTTGTAGGGCAACTGTATGCGTGCTGCTCCATGCTCCCTTATGTGCAGCTGCGTATTTGTTTGGTAAGTGTCCCTCTTTCTTGGTGTTGTTGATGCTGTCTGATGGTTAATACTAGTGTGGTCGCAGGTAAATGCCAGCTACAGCCAGTGTCCTCTTCCTCCCTCCTCCTGTGCATGTGTGTCCTGAAACAGGTATGTGTGTTTTAGTATACACAAGCAACCACAGTACTTTAGAGTAATGTTAACAGCATTTCTTTTCCTGCAATTAGGAGTTGCTGTGCCCAGCTGATTGGGGTCGCTGCTGCTTTGTTTCCAGTGAAACTTCGCCTCCGATGTTTTGTCTCCACTGAAGCTCCGCCTCTGGGAAAGCTTTGTCTTTGCTGCGTTGACTCTGCTGAAGCTTTACCTCCCTCAGAAACATTGTTTTCTCCACGCTGCCTGTGTTTTAACCAGGGCTTGGTCCCGTGTGTGTGTGTGTGTGTGTGTGTGTGTGTGTGTGTGTGTAATGGGTGTTTAGATTATTATAATTTTGCATTATAATTTGTTTCTTTTTTTAGTTACTGGAGACTGGTGGTGCTGGTGCCCGGGTGGTGGTATCCCCCCTTTTTGTCTGCCATGTCTCAGGAAGCAGGTTCCTCACTTTGAGTGTGTGTGGGTCACATATGTTGGGTGGTTTAGTTTGTCTTAATTTGGTGGGTTCCCCCCTTGCACCTAGCCTTGTCCATCCATTCAGCTCCAGCCCCTTTAATTGATTTTCCTTATTTAACTTTCTTTTGGGATGAATGAAATTTTAAATCATTTTAAAAACTACTTAAAATAAAATTGTATTTTCTAAGTTTTGGTGAACTGCGTCTCTTGCCTCAAAGAGTATACTTACCTGTGTGCCTGGTGCTCTACTAAATTATTTCCTGGGGTGAAATTCCCCAGGTGGCGTTGTCGGTCTTTTCCCAATTTTTGGTGTTAAATGATTTTTTTAAATTAACTTGCATTCATACACCTCGTGTTGCCACATACTCAAAGAGCCAATTGATGGATAAATCAGTCCCAAACCATACCTTAGTTACCTTTTTCAACTTAATCAACTACAGGAAAGTCTTTCAGGCCTCAAACTGCTGGATCTGCTGACTGCAGTAAGCGTATTGTATCATTTCCGGTTGCCTCTGTACTGCATGTTTTTGCTGCGCTCACTCAAAAGAATTAACCTGGTTATATTCTTCACCACAGCGACTAATTACCTGCTGTTGATTTAAACACTAGTCTTAAAACACTCACAGCTTTCTCCCTTTTTTAGCGACTTTTCGTTAATTTCACAGCTTCTGTTTGCTGTTCAGTTGTTAGCTTCTGTAGCCTCTTTTAGCTCCTCTGCTAGCGATGGCTTCTCTCTCTCCTCTTCCTCTCCTGCTCTGTCCTGCTCAGTGTGTCACATGTTTAGTTACTCCTCTGCCTCCTTTAGCGATAAAGGTTTGTGTATTAAATGTAGTTTATTTGTAGCATTGGAGGAGAGGCTTAGCAGACTAGAAGCCCGGATCCGCACCATAGATAGCCAGCCTTTAGCTGTAGCTAGCCAGCCCCCTGTAGTCCGTGCGGACCGACCCAATGCAGCTCCTGCTAGCCGTCCCCCGGCAGCTCCCGAGCAAGTCAGCTCGGCTGGGTGACTGTCCGAAGGCGGCAGAGACCCACAGTTCACCACCAACCCCTTCACATTTCGAACACATTCTCTTCCCCCCTCAGCGACTCACCAGCAGAGAAACCAACTCTGATAATTGGCAGCTCAATCCTGAGAAACATGAAATTAGCAACACCAGTGGCCATAGTTAGGTGTATACCCGGGGCCAGAGCGGGTGATGTTGAATCAAATTCAAAACTGCTGGCAAAAGACAAACGTAAATACAGTAAAATCGTAATTCACGTCGGCAGTAATGACTCCCAATTACGTCAATCGGAAGTCACTAAAAAGAATGTGGAGTCAGTATGTAACTACACAAAGACAATGTTGGACTCCGTAGTTTTCTCTGGACCCCTGCCAAATCTGACTAGTGGTGATATGTATAGCCGCATGATGTGGGCCTCATAGATAATTGGACCACATTCTGGGGGAGGCCTGGTCTAATGTGGAGAGACGGCATCCATCCTACTTTGGATGGTGCAGCTCTCATAGCCAGAAATCCTGTCTTATCAGACCATTATTTAATAACTTTTGAATTTATATTACTGGACTACAGGCCATTAGGCAAACATTCCTTCAGTAAATGCCTGTCTGATAGTGCTGTAGCTAAATTTAAAGAAGTGATTCCATCTGCATTTAATTCAATGCTATGTCTCAATATAACGGAGGACTCCTGTGCTAACTTTAGTCCCTCCCAAATTGATCATCTGGTTGATAGTGCTGCAGGCTCGCTGCGAATGACTCTCGATTCTATTGCCCTTTTCGAAAAGAAGATAATAAAACAAGAGGTTAGCTCCATGGTATAATTCCTTAATAGGCAAATTAAAAGAAACATTGCAAAAATTAGAAAGGAAATGGCGTTCCACCAAACTGGAGGAAACTCATTTAGTTTGGCAAGATAGTCTTAGAATATACAGGAAGGCCCTCCGTAATGCCAGAGGAGCCTATTACTCGTCACTAATAGAGGAACATAAGAACAACCCCAGGTTTTTTTTCAGCACTGTAGCCAGGCTGACAGTCAGAGCTCTATTTAGCCATGTATTCCCAGAGCCCTCAGTAGTAATAACTTCATGAGCTTCTTTGATGATAAAATTCTAACTATTAGAGAATAAATTCATCATCTTGTGCTCTCAGCCAGTTCAGATATATCTTTAAGTACAGGAACCTCAGAAGCAGCTGTAGAACCAGATTTATATTTAGACTGTTTTTCTCCAATTCACCTTCACCAACTAACTTCAATGATCTTTTCGTCTAAACCAACAACCTGCCGCTTACACCCCATCCCAACTAGGCTGCTTAAACAAGTTAGTTAGCACTACTTTACTAGATGGTCAATCTGTCTTTATTAACAGGCTATGTACCACAGTCCAAAGTAGCTGTAATTAAACCTCTTCTTAAAAAGCCTACGCTTGATCCAGGGGTTTTAGCCAATTATAGACCTATATCTAGGTCTATAGGTCTACAAAATCCTTGGTCGTTAATCAGTTATTTGAGTTTCTAAACAGCAATAGTTGAGGATTTTCAGTCAGGATTTAGGGAGTATCATAGCACAGAGACAGCACTGTTGAAAGTGACAAATTACCTTTTGATTGCATCAGACAAAGGATTTGTCTCTGTACTTGTTCTGTTAGATCTTAGTGCCGCTTTTGATACCATTGACCATTGTATCCTATTACAGAGACTGGAGCATTTGATTGGTGTCAAAGGACCCGCACTAAGCTGGTTTCAGTCGTATTTATCAGAGATTTCAGTTTGTCCATGTAAATGATGAATCCTCCGTGCACACGGATATTTGGTCACAAGTTCCACAAGGTTCGGTGCTTGGACCACACTTTCATTTACCTTGTATATGCTTCCTTTAGGCAATATTAGGAAACACTGCATAAACTTTCACTGCTATTCAGATGATACTCAGTTATACTTATCAATAAAGCCATATGAAACCAGTAAGTTAGCCAAGCTTCAGGCATGTATTAAGGACATAAAAGACTGGACCTGCAATTTTCTGCTGTTAAACTCAGACAAAACTGAAGTTATTGTTCTGGGTCCTAAACACCTGCGAGACGCACTATGTATAGATATAGTTACTCTAGATGGCATTGCCATGGCCTCTAGTACCGCTGTAAGGAATCTAAGTCAAAGGCAGCTGAGTCAAAGGCAGCTGAGCTCCACCTTACGCCTGAGAAGAACAATGTCTGAAAGCGGTGTGTAGCCTTCACCATCTCCCTCACTAACGAGTTGAGGGTGAGACTGCCGGGCAACATAGAAACATTGCAGTACATGTCACTTTTCAATGTAGAGGAAACTCTAAAGCACAATAAGAGCCTGGGAGAAATGGAAAAAATAGCTAAGCTCCTTGGCTACTCTGCTATAGTGATAGACATGATTGTCCAACAATGGCGTGCCTTCCATCTTAGCAAGTGGAATAAAATAAAAAACACAGTTGGCTTTTGGAGTGAGGTTTGGAAGTTCAGGGATGCAGCTGGTATTAACCCGTTTTAGGAACTTGCCATGGCTGCTGTGTCTGTGTTGTCCTTGCCACACTCAAATACTGAAGTTGAGAGATTATTCAGCCAAATGAGTGTGGTAAAAAGCAAACTATGAAATCGAATGTCCTTGCAGACCCTTAACTCCATCCTGGACGTCCGATATGGTCTGAAGCTGTCTGGTGAGGCTTGCTATGAGCACAAGCTGCCTGATAATGTTTTGCAGCTTTTTGGCACAACTTACTCATTTAAGTCAGCTCCCTCAGTTGCTGAACCTGCCATAGTAAGCCTTGACCAAAATGAGGATGACCTACTCTTTCTGTGAGCTAGTACAGCATCTGTGTGTGGAGGGGGGCCTGAAGAAAAACAATGAACCTGAATTAGGGCCAGACTAGTTACCATAATTCTTCTCACACTGCCATTGACCGTTTTTTCTATTGTCTCTTTTTGGTCCATTTATATTAATAGATTGTTTATACTGTCTGTCCAAAAAAATGTTCAAAATGTTGTAGTTATGGCAAAAAATGTTCATGTTTTACTGTGACTTGTTGTAGGCTCCTTAGTGGAGCATAAGGTTAGAAATTAAACGAAACTTAAGAAAACACCCCAAAAACTTAAAAAAAAAAACCTAAGTAACTCTGCCAGAGTGTCTCTTTTGGGTCACTTTGCCGGCCCCAAGCCCGGACAAAGGAGGAGGGTTGGACGTAGAGCTAGCAATTCCACGCCAAATAACAGTCTTTTGATTAAATTTGATATTCTAACATTTAACAATACAGGACAAAATTGATTTATATAATGTGGGTCTAGACAAAGCATTAAAGTCATTAAGTTAATTTGAGAAGTGATGGCCCATTTCAATGGCAATATTTAAAAAATAGAAACAAGAATCAACAGAAGAAAGCTCATTTGTAGTTCTAAACATATTTAGGGTGTTTTTTTTGTACTCACTTTTTGTCTCTCCCACCATATTCCCCTCTCCTACAGCGTCCGTCCGTTACAATTATGCAAATGATGGCTTCATTTAGC
The DNA here is from genome assembly GCA_031216445.1 of Lateolabrax maculatus. Lineage (NCBI taxonomy): Eukaryota > Metazoa > Chordata > Actinopteri > Acropomatiformes > Lateolabracidae > Lateolabrax > Lateolabrax maculatus. Next base: position 18,470,136 of record CM062207.1, read on the forward strand.
GATGGCTTCATTTAGCGACTTCTAGCGACCTTTAGGACAGACAATAGTTACTTTTCTTACTGAGGAGTTGGCAACACTGCATGAATCCAATCCCGGAGACAACTCACCATCAGAACAATAAAGTTATGTTGAGGTCAAATATGTACTTTTTAGTGTAGTGTATGTGTTATGTGAATTACGTTAAAGCCATAGTCACACAATGGCAAGCAGCAAGTAGCTCATTGTCAACACACATTGTATTAGTAACTGTCTCACACAATCTGTGACTCTGAATTATAGCAAACTAGTTAAACACAGTTTAAAAGACTAGAGTGAGAGAAAAGATCCCAGTAGAAGTTTACATGTTGCTGCAGTTCACTGACAATCTCACTTAAATTAGCATTTTTCTACTCAATCCAAACAAATAGCTCTATCTCAAAAACTGAAAGAAATTGACAGTCACAAGTTGTCAAATATGTGGCATGTGTAGCTTTTAAGACCACACGCAGCTTTCTGTAAAGAGGATGAGCTGAGGAGAAACCTTTGAAACTTTAACTTCGAGAGGCAAACCATGAATCCAGCCCGGAGATAACTCACCATCCGAGCAACAAGCTTCTGTTGAAGTCACCTGTATTTTTTTGTTTGCGCAGGCACACGAATACATGTGCATGCGTGAACACGCACGTGCCGAGGTCTGGGCTCACCCCCCCCCCCCCCCCAGACCTTATGCGCGCACACAGCATCCTGAGTAACAGCGGGGGGGGGGGGGGGGGGGGGGGCTGATTCTGTCTTGTTCTATACAGAGAATGAGCTGAGGAGAAACCTTTTAAATTTTAACTTTCAGAGAATCCAATCCCAAAAATAACCATCAGAACAATCACGTTCTGCTGAAGTTAAATATGTAATTTTTATGTTTGCAGTGTTGTTTTTATTTTTTTATTTAACTTTATTTATCACCCAAGTGTGAAATTATTTCTCCGCATTTAACCCATCCAGTGGCACCTGTACGAACACACACATGCACATGGTCACACAAAGAGACAGGTGCCATATTCACACTGGAGCGGTGGGCAGCCGTTCACAGCGCCCGGGGAGCAATTGGGGGTGTGGTGCCTTGCTCAAGGGCACCTCGGCCGTGGCAAGTAGGTGGGCTGCCACCCCACCAATCTTCGGGAGGGAGAGCGGGGATCGAACTTCTAACTTTGGGTTATTGGACGACCCCGCTCTACCACTGAGCCATGGCCACCCCAAAAAAAAACTGTGGACATGACAGGGATGTAGAAATATAAGGAGAGAGAGAGAAAAGGAGAAAAGTCAGTGTTTCTGTTGTAATTTCTGTTACATGAAGGCCTAGGGAGAGCTACAGTAAGCAGTGATACTATTTTTGTATATCTTAAACATGTCTAAGGGTATCCTAAATGTTATTGTTCTGCTACATTGTCCTGAAACTGGTAAAATTAGTGAAAATGCCTGCTAAAAGTGAGCGCAGAACAGTCATTTTTTCAATTCATACCCACTGAGACAAAACACCATAAAATATGCCACTGTGGGGCATTGCCTCACACCAACGCGGACTCAAAAAGCAAACCCTGCTCACTACGTCAGAATGAAACAGCATCTTGTATCTACACTTCGTTACAGCTCAAAATTAACTGACTTGGGTTCAGTTCAGCTACATACCACAAATACCAGACATACACATATACTGTTTACAGTAGCGTAGCGACAGTATATAAATTGACAATTATAGATGCCAGCCATTTGCTGGTCAAGTAAAGCAACATTCATTAAGACTCCAAACCTGCCTGAGTTTTTCCAGGCTCTGCAACTGTAATCAAACACAAAACTGAAAAACAACACTACAAAATAAAGCACCTGAAATGCAAACCCTGTATGTCAGTGCTCAGAGAACACTACAAATGTCATTCAAACATACATGTCCTTCCATACTGCAGTGAATTCAGGTGTCCGTGGAGGACACTAAGAGGTAGACAGCAGCATCCAACATGTTCTGTTCCAGCTCCCGTCAGCCATTGTCTTTTTACTTCATCTGTGACCAGAAGGCTGTTTTCTACAAGGAGAAACAATTTCAATGAACGAGCAGACATCCTTATTTATTTAGGTGGAATAAAAAATAATTATGGGAAAATAGTGAACAAAAATACTCATTTATGTAATGTTTATGTGTTTTTGATTTTGCAGTTCATTTTCCTAAGATCATGGTCTCTTATTAAGGCCTTGTAGTAAAAATAAATGCATGTAAGTTGTATGTATGTATGTATGTATATACATATATATATATTTATATCTGTACACAGTAGTTTAATGTTTATATATACCTCTGTTTTTAGCTGTATGTTTATTCAGTGTAGGTACATTGAGAGAAACAAAAGACCTGAGTCAAATTCCTTTTATTTTTGAAATTGATGATGCTGCTGATTATGATAAATCAAAATGTTAAATATTGTTTAAAGTTATGTGCTGTTCATTATTGCACACAAATTGAGTAATTTGACAGCACAAATCAATAATTAGTAATAACAATGATAATAAATAATAACTTTTTATTATTTTAATTATTTTTATAGCATCTTTCAAGGGACCGAAGGACACATGGGGAAACAAAACTGAAATACAAGACAGAAAATGATAACAGCAATGCTTGCCGGTGCTGACAGAATTGACTAGAGGCCATAGCCAGGGTGATGTCGGCAACCCACCCAACCCATCTTGTAACACAGACCCTGTCTCGTTTACCATGCTTGTGGATGTGACTTTTTTGCTGTGTGTTTTGCTGTGTGAACAGGTACGTTTTAAATTGTTTTTTGAAAGTGTCCAAAGATGCAGTGTTGCAGATATTTTCTGGGAGAGATTTCTAAAGGGTGGGGGCTGCCACACTGAAGGCTCTGTCCCCAAAAGTCTGCAGTCTGCTAAAGGGTGAGGAGGCATATAGGCATGGAGGAGGTCTGATGGGACTTAACCGGGAGCCAGTGACGATGGAGCGTGGGGGTGTGCTGTCATGGCTTTGTGGGGGTGAGAACCCTGGCAACAGAGTTATGCACATACTGGAGCCTGTCCAGGGCTTTGCTGGTTACCCTTGACAGGACTCCATTGCAAGGAGGTGAAGCAGGCATGGATGAGGGTCTGAGAGTGATGGCTGGAGTCTGGAAATGTTTTTTAGGTGGTAGAGAGCGGATTCTTCTAGTATCTTGAGTGGTGATGACACAGCAAAAAAGTTACACCCACAAGCATGGTAAACGAGACGGGGTCCGTGTTACAGGATGGGTTGGGTGGGTTGCCGACATCACCCTGGCGATGTGACGTGTTTGGGGTGCATTGAGAGATACAGTGTGTTAATTTAGGAACTTTTGTTAGCTTTGGACAGAACCAGGCTAATTGTTTCCCCCTGTTTCTTAACAATGTAATAAGCTAAGATAACTGGCTCCTTGCTGTAGCTGCATATTTTTATCTGAGGCAAAATGTAGATGTATTTCTAACGATAACCCTCTTTGGCACAGGATGTATAGCAGGTCGTCCACTAATTTCAAGGTTGGTGGTTCGATACCCACTTACAACCCCTAGGTGATGCACAAGCCACTGGGTCCCAAGCCCGGATGGGGAGTGTTGCCTCAGGAGAGTAGTGTACAATGATATAATAAGATTCCATGTTACATTCAGTTTGAATATGGCTTGCAATAATTCAACAAGTAATGTTGTAAATGCTGGTGTATAGTGTTATAAAATATTGCTCCAGCTGCCCCTTTTGAACTTTGAGCACCTGCCCTCTAAAGGTCTCTGGACGGCCGTGGCTGGTTGGGTCTCTATCAAAACTTCCACAGTGGTGTTTTTGTGTCTGGAGATTTTAGCCTGGTGGATTAAGTTACTACCCTTTGAGGTTGTTGAGGAAAGCCTTGTCCTCTTTGTTTATGTGCTCAGTGCCTCCTGAGATCATTGGAATGATATTTTGGATAGTTCTCCAACTGTTTGACCTGCCTTAGATCACAAGTTAGCAGCCCCAACAATCTGAACAGCAGGAATCCAGCAGAGGCACTTCCTGTTAAGATGAAGCATCAACCCCAGTAGAAACGGTTGAGGTCATCTGTACTGCATACCAGAGGAAGGATTCTCTCTAAATTAAATCAGCATGAATGCAAGTCCCTATACCAGTTCAGAGGGAGGCCTGGCTGCTGCAGTTACAGAGGTGACAGGTCAGATCACACTTTCCAGACCACTTGACGATGTTATTCCTGGAGCACTTCCTGAGCTGTTTGTTTTGCTAATACAAACTGAGACCTCAGCCTACAAATATGAATTATGCATTCATGCTAAAGTATAGGAAATGTCTACCCTAACAAATGATACCCTTAAAACATCCATCTCAATATCAGCAAAACAAAGTAGTTGATTGTGGACTACAGGAAGAGACAGGGAGAAGGACACCTTTATGGTGGAGAGAGTCAGCAGCGTCAGGTTCCTCAGGGTTCAGCGAGGACCTGACCTGGACTTACCAAACAGACACCATCACAAAGACAGCAAGAAAATGGCTCTTCTTCCTCTGCAGGATGAGGCTCCACCTGCTTACTTACCTTGTTACTTACTGTTTACAACCTGCTCACATCATAGTATTTATATGTATTTACTGTACTGTTTATAAGCTCTTTACCCATGACAGTATATATTTATCCATCTCTGTATATTTGATCCTATATATTTATATGCTTGCCTGTATTTAACCTGTTCTCATTATGTATATACATGTACCACATTACTGCACAAGCTGTTTAGTTGATATATCTTACTATTACTCACATGGCTCACATTTATTTTATTATGTTGTATTCTATATTTTATCATACTTTGTTCCTATATTTTAGCTGCTGCACTTTTTTATGTTTTATGTCTTAGATTCGTATCTCTTATTCTTTAGATTCTAATCAGAATTTGGGTTTTTCTTTATACATATTTTTCTATACATATCTGTAAGAGTGCTGTTGGAGGAAGCCTGAGATTTAAGAATTTAATTGCCGATGACTGCTTCACTGTAATTTCTGTGCATATGACAATAAAGAACTAGTATAATGTAATTTATTATCAGGCCATGAAACTGAACCATTAAGATTAACTTTATGTTACCCAATGTCTCTTCTACTTCTAGAGTACTTTTCCCAGGATGACTTTTAGAAAACGCCAGAATAGGTCACTGACTTATAGAAGTCATTGTAATGAATATAAATGGTGAAAACAAACAAAAAACTGCACTGCATTGTAGTCCACAGGGGTTACCTCTACAGTAAATTTAATCATGTTTGATTGCAGACAGTCAATGCAAAATCTTTGGACTAGAAAGAAGACTCTTTGAAGGAATAGTTCAACATTTTGGGAAATAGGCTTTCAATTTGCTTTCTTTCCGCTGCAGGTTTTGTATTTGATGTCTTAGCAGGCACGATGGTACCAAACCTGGCAACCTCACTGTGGCGACTTTCAGAAGCTGCAACACAGTTAACTTGTAAGCTTCATCCACTGTAGATCCTGTTTTTCCCTCCATTCTCTCAAAGGTTGGAACTGTCAAGATTGGTCAGTTCACCAAAGTTGAACTGTACACAAAAGCACTGTACTGGATGGTATATGGTAAAATATTATTAAAGAAGACAACAACAAAGAAGCAAGTAGAAGAAAACAACAACACACATGCTGTACATTTGCGACATGCAGCGATTGTGAAGGTTTTAACAAATGGACACAAGCAGCTTTTCTGGCTTTCATCAACTTCTATAGCTGCTTCAACTGTAGATATTTCCACAGCCAGCATCCACTACAGAGACAGGGGTTATCCGAGAGAGGTGCAGTGCAGTCTGAGGGGAGAAGTCATGATGCCTGATTAATCATCTGAACGACCAACAGTATATCTTTCGGACAATCGGAAGGTTTTCGGCAGGTCAGATGTTTTGGTCGGCTGTAGTTTAAGCAGTTCCATTGTCTGATTTCCAATGTGGCTGCTGTCAATGCTGTCAAAAGATCTATTATATACTGTAGTGACCTAGTTTTAATATTATTGGAGTAGTATTTTATGCTAAATGTTATGCTTAAATTTATTTAGGCTAAAACTGTAGTCTTGAGACTGCTGTGATATAAAACTGAACTCCCCTCCCAACTCTGGCTCCATTATTTATTTTTTTTATTTTTTACTCATAGTAGAATGCTGCATCTCTTTCTTAGGACACAGTCCTAAACTTTATTAAAATTGTTACTGAACAAAACCAACTTGGTTCCATGCTTACATTCAGTGTGAGCTTAAAAGCTGCAAGTTAAAACATGTGAGTTAACACAGCTATAGGGTTAACACAAATGCACAGTGTCTGGCCAGCTTAAGGGTGTGAAGGTTGGGTAGGGGGACTTTTATGTGGGGGACTGAAGTTGCAGTCTTATCACGGTCTTGCAATTAATCTTTCCTTTGTTTCACTATAATGACGATCTTCTCCACAACCTTAACCATAGTCTAGTTGCTGTGCACAGATACTGTAGAAAGACATAACTGTGAAAATCTTGGCTTTTTATGTATCATTCTAACACAGTCCAGATGACACTTGGGTGTATTTCTAGTCAAACAGACACAAAGCTGTGTGCAGGTGAGCATTTGGAAGAACTAGTCTAGTCTTTCACATCAACATGGAACTTCTCATCTGACATCAGAAGGCAAACAAACGTGGAGTACCAAAACTGTGGGACAGTTCATAGAAGAGAAAAATCAGATCCACATTCCATGTCTGCCCTGTTGCTTTCTTTTCCCCACCCACAGCTCTTTGCAGGCAGGCCTTCCCTCAACATACTTTTCACCCTGGAGAGAGGAGTCATGGCTATACACACACAAACAAGGGTTGTGTGAATGCTGTGTACCTTCTGCCCTTCTCTAATGAAACTATGACCTGAGAGATGAATGCACTCTCACTTTTCTCTCTTTCCAAACGCTGGCGAACACATGCACATTCCTCCTGTCCCCTCCACTCTCGAAACACTCATTTACACATCAGAGTGTTCAGTATGTCCTGCAGTGGGTCCTGGATGCAGGAATTATCAGCCTTCACAGGCGATAGAATAACAATCCTGAGCCTGGCTTGGTATGTAATCACAAAGAGAAAGGGCTATACTCACATGTTAGATATAGCCTGTGTGTATATTTGTGTCTATACATGCACATACTGAGACGGTGAGAGAGAGGTGTCGAGCAGAAGGGTGGGGGTTAACCAAACAGTGCTCATATCCTGCCAAGTGGCTGCTAGGGTGTTTCATTACAGAAAAAACCCAGTGAGACAGAGATGCAGCGCAGATACAACACCTCTGTCAGTGTTTGGAGAAGATTTATACCTACAGTATCCAATAATGACAGACTCATCCGGACACTTATACTTTATTGTAGGTGACCATCAGGTGTAAGGACCAATGTTCAATATATTTACTACACTATGCTACAGTAGTGGAAGTGAGTCCGCCTAAGTCTAAGTACATTTACTCAAAAGCAGTTCCATGTTCTGCTTCTTAATACATTTCAGAGGGAAATATTGTACTTTTTACTCCACTGCCTTTATTTCATAACTTCAGTTCCTTCTCAGATTCAGACCAACTATACAAAATATAATCAACAAATTAATAATGATGTTATATTATAGATTAAGCTGAGACTTTATTGATGCTTGGGTGTGTTCACAAGCTGCCCAGCAGTATATAAATACATTACAATGAGCTCTACCAGCTGCAACATTAAAGTGATCGACACATTAATGATCAATAACTATAATCTAATAATAAAAGCTCAAGATCTACTAACAAGCTTTTTCAGAACGTTTGCTTGTGTTCAGTCAATGAATGCTTACTGACTCGCTGGTTGAGTGGCTTCCAAGGTCATTCCAGAGGTTGTGACTGTGGGATTGAATCCTCACTAGTCAAAGGTTGGTTAGCCATGCAGTTGAATGTCTTGTTTTCTGTGCAGTTGACATTGCTGCTTCTCAACCTCATTTATGGCCTTTTGTGTTCTTTGATGGCTTCATCTCTGCCTTTCCTTAAAGAGGCACACTTTAAAGATCAGTTAACTCTCTATCAGGAGTACTCCTCCTCCTGTCAAAACAGTTGTAGCCTACAATGTCTTGTCTGTCAAAAACAATTGGTATGGTATGTGGACTGCCATATTGAAGCCTGTTCTGGCCATCTCCAGCTTGGTTTTTTTGGAGCCAGTGGAGTAGCCTCCTGCTGGCCATTAAACAGAATGCAGGTTGAAGGCACAGCCTTCACATATATAACTTTAAGCCTTAATAAAATTGAAACAGGTGAGTTATATAAAAATGCTATTTGAGGAACTGCAGTTTTTGGCACTTCCACATTGGCTTCACTTTTCAGCCACAGAGGTTGCCGTTTGCTCCCACCACACTCCAGTCTGTTATTTACTCCTTCTCTTGTTATCCCTGATATTTTACATATGTCCTGCAACTAACAGGAAGATCCTTCCCTATAATGTGGAGTGTATCGTTTAGATTACTGTGCACTGTTCTTAACGTAGTCATGACTGTCTCCTGTTTTCTATTTCTGTATGGCCTGTTATTGGACAGGATTGCCAACTTTGGCTACCTTGCTTGTGTGATATTTTGATGCCATGGGCATAATCACGCATACACGCACTTAATCACGTGGACATATTTTGACCCCATTTAGCATCAGTGTTCACACGGGACACAAACCCTGGTGTCCTGAGAGAAAATCCTGTGTTTGACCCATTCATCCACCATGACCCCCTCCCTACGTAGATGCTTTATACTACGTCACCTGACTTCTTAAAGGCTTTCTGTCAGAAAGTAAGGCTGGCTTGCTTGAACACATATTTTACAGTACATAAAATATATGGTAGTTATATCGCACTTGAAATAAGAATTTGAAAATGTATGTGACAGTTGTCAGGGCATAAAACCAATGATATGTACTTTATAAATCAAGAAAAATATGTGAGAAAAATACAAGTTTGAATCAAAAAGTAAATCGAATTGTGACCTTAAAATTGAAAGTCAAATCCAATCGAGGATTTTGAAAATTGTGACACCCCTAGTGTTGCATAAACGTCAGTTAAAACACTATGTGAAGATTTCTCCAGTCAATGTGTGTTCTCATTCCACCACTTGACCATTTTAAACACAGAAGTGGTCAAAAGTGTAAAATCATTCATGTAAAATTAAGTTGATTGAAGCTTTAGAGGTCTTTTGCTGCTTGCCCTTATGTTTCGTCATGTTTCCCAAACCCTACAGTACTGTAGATCTCTATGCAGTTAGCTACAATAATTAATCCATAGAGCTAATTTCTTCTTCTAGTCAGACCAATTGATTGAATTATGTAAATTAAAGTCTGAAAGTTGAACGCAGGCTTGAGGTTGCTTGTCCAAATGTAACTGAGCCAGAAGAGGGCTCAACTAGGACTCATTATATTATAAGTCAAATGTCAACAACGCACTTTGGGACTTTCACCCAAAGGAGTACATTCATAAGTTCAAACTCAATTTTCTATTTTTAACTTCTCAGTCTCAAAACCATGGGGTTCCCAACAACACAGACAAGTACAATTAAAGTCAGAGACGTGGATTCTTAGCAGGTTGAAAGCAGTAAAATATAACATTAACAACAGGTTTCTTTAACAAAGATCAAAATAAGTTAGTGGTTATAAAATACTAATGCCAAGAACATAACAACCATAAATAACTCAAACTATAAAAACAATTGTTAAATGAAGGATCTGAAGAGAGGCCACAGCCAACTTCAGAAAGGGGGGTGCATTAGGCAAATGGCCCACTAGGTTCACACAACACTGCAATAAATATAACCAAATAAAAAAAAACTAAAACGGCACACATACGGCAGAAACATGAGACACTTGCTACTCCACACACCCCTTAAAAACAGCTGTAACCACCTTTACAACAATATATTTATAATTGAGACAAAGATTTTCAATTTAGTAAAAATCCTAAAAAGTCCAAATCATAACTATGATGTTTTTAAATTTGAAAAATTAAAAACTATCAAAACGCCGTTCAGTAAAAAACAGGCAAAATCAAGATAAAACCAAGCAGTTAAATCAATACCAAGCAGTGCAATTATAGTAAATGACCTGATTGATCAAACAAAGTAACACCATGATAACACAGCACACACCACATACCTTTATCAGGAAGAGACTAGGACGACCACACACAGTGTAAGAGGAAGATCAGACCTTCCTTTATGTATTTCTGAGGGGTGATGTGCAAAGTTATAGTTTTGACTGGATTGTGCATGGAAGGTGCTCGAATGGGTGTGTAATTTAACCTACCAGTTACAAATATATGTTCCTTAGCTAGATCTCTACATCAGAGGTGGCAAATGCAAAGCTTGCATGACCCATTAGTGTCATGGCTACTGAGCATGAAACCCAGGTTTCCCTTGAGTTTTTCAGTAATACAGGCAGAAAATAGCATGTCCTACTGACAGAGCATATAAGCATTTCCCTCTTTTTGATTTCCTATAGCGTTGGGGGATCTACCTGAATTTGAATGCGGTGAAAATGAACACAGCAAGATGCTCTTTTACTGTTTCCTCACTCTCCCAACTGTCAATCAAGTTTTTCTTTAAAACAACAGAGCCCTTAAAATTCCAACAGGATCAGAGAGGATAAACTTGAACATATGGAAGTTGAGATATGACAAGAACTGTGAAATTTGAACCACAAGAACCAGCAATGTGTTAGAAAAACCTAGCTGCATTTGACAGCAACTTCAGATGCTGTGTAACTGTGACATTACTGGGTCGGTTCATAAACTTTGTGACTTTTCTCTACCATCGTTACACTACATTGTAGAACCACAAATAAACATTTAAAAGGAAGTAACAACGCTGTGCCTCACCAGGAGACCTATCAGAATCAGATTTATTGCTTAAGTAGGTTTTCACTTACAAGGAATTTTTCTTGAAATATTGGTGCTTTGATCTTTAAACAATAGTAAAAAAAAAAAGTATAAAATATAGATATATAGAAATACAAATATAAAAAATGTAAGCAAGCACTTAAAGTCAAAAAGTATGAAATGAAAACTTTACAATAAAATATGAACAAATAATTATAAACAGAAAATAGAGCAAATAAGAAAAATGTAACATGGAAAACATGAAATGAAAACAGCTGTACAGATTTGAACAGATGTGCAAAAGTTTCAGTATGAATTGTGTAATATACAACATTTTTGCCAAAGTAGCGACCTTCTCTTAAAATACTACTGGTTCTGTGGTGTTGTATCAATGCATATTTTTACCCTTTTATGACATATATATAGTGTAGTATCTTAAATGACAATTAACCATTTCTCTGCTATTTTATTATATTGCAAACATCACAGAAGAGGAGAAAAACAAACTGTTAACACATCCTACGACATCTGGACGGACATCAATTTAATGAGGCATCAATAACAGCACAGACACTGAGCGATGTATAAAAGGACAATATTTATTTACAAATCGGTATCTGAAGTGTGATTCCAAAGTTTCTGTAAAAGATTGTCATACTAAAGCATGGTTCTGTAGTCTCGAACTTGAATTGTACAAGTGTGACACAGTGAGCATAAAATACATGCACATATCTGTACACTCTGTTCCTGTCACTAAAATAGATCTGATTACAAAATATAGTGCTCAATATAAACATCTGTGGAGTTCTGTTTTGCCAGCGGACTCACTATTCATATTTCACAAGTTCTGAAAATGCATATTTGAAATTATTCTTCCTCTGGGTGCTGTTTATTAAAATAACAGAGCTCCAGAAGCTCAGCAAAAATAGATTCTGCGGTCTCTGTCAATGCTGCTCTCTGCATATCATTACAGATGTGCAGGTTCCACATCTCCACATCAACTGATGTGTCATTGTTGGCCACTGTTTAGAAAAAAATATGTGTTACATAATAAGTCCTTTCTTTTAACAGCAGTAACAGCAAAACTAGTGTTTCACCCTGATTGTGCCAGTGACAGAAAAATTCAAGATCAAAAGAAATCACAAAGAAAAAGTTGCAGAGTGACAGCCTGTTTGCAGATAATATCTGGAGTTTCTAGGCTGTGTGTGGTCGAACTATGCATGATCACGCATTATTGTTAGGTTTGCCATAATGAGAATAGAGGGAGAAAGAGGGCAACTTTGTGTGCCTCTTTTTATAGAAAATAATTAGAGAAAAAGAATGGGAAATCAATTACTAGCAGGCACAGCTAATATGAATGAACAGAATAGCAAGCAACATGTGATTCAATCTATAAGGCTGATCAATCCTCAATTGGTCTTTATTTCTTAGCAGGATTGGGAAAAGAAATGTACATTAACTGTGCAGAAAGTGGTTGTTTCCCTTTAGACAATAATAATAATAGTATTATTATTATTATTATTATTATTATTATTATTATTATTATTATTATTATTATCATTATTAGTTTGTCAGCCTTTGGCCCGGCACAGGGTCATTTAATAGACAGATAAGGTTGTAGGAGATTTCTAAAACTGATCTTTGATGATTATTTTTAAAAATTAAAGCCACTATGTGTAGCATTTGAAAATGTCTGAATGTGGTGCCCCCAGTGGTAGTATCAAAAAAAGACTATGTGGCAGACAGTAATGCACACCAATACACTTACAAAAAAAAACACTACACAAAAATCCTTCCCCAGGACAAACGGGCCACTGGTTTCAGTACAGTGTTGGCAGCTTGTGTGTGTTGGCAGAATGTGGTTTCCAAAACAATACCGAGACTGAAAAGGTGGAGCTACCAAATATGAAAAAAGTGTCCACCACAAAAAATGGGAGCATTAGTTTACTTTATAATTTCAGGCCCTGTATAATATTCCTATTATATCCCTACAAGGGACTTATAAAGGTGACGCAGGAAATTAGAAAACATTAAGATCGATTAACTACACCTACCAGATATGTTCTGTTACAATATTTCTCTGTAATTAATGTTGTATTTAAACCTCATGACATTTTGCACATCTGTTCTTTTTTTTTAATCATACTGTTACTAGCATTTTATTTTCTACAAACAAAAACACATGAAATCTACACATAGTGGCTTTAATAGGTCAATATAACATATCTGATTAACCAGTTATATCATCATTTCTATGTAGTCAAGTTTAATTTAAACCCTGACCCTGTATTTTGCAGACTAAACATAAACTATATCATACCCAGATTTATATGATTTATAGACACTGGGAATCATGTCACAAAAGCTGGACATGCAGCTCTTTAAGACGATCCACTCTGCTTTACTGTTGCTGTTTAGCTTTGGATGTTCGTCCAACCCAGTTGTGGTATAAGAAAAGAAAAGAAAAGATTCTCGATAGTATAGCAATGAAACTGAGTTTCTCCACCTGCTGCCTGTAAATCATCAGAGAACCATGTGGGAGGCAGAGGGAATAAAAACGTTTGAACATCAGTGAGAGTCTCACCACAGGGTCCCTCCTCTCTGAATCAATCTCCTGAATTGGGGCATAACTGCATAGAAGCTAAAGGAAAAATAAGTTAGAGTGAATTGGCTTTCCAGTGACGAATGACTGATGTCAGACAGGCTGATAATCAGAATGAAGGGTCCTCAGTTCCCCAAAGCAGCTCCACCTCTGACAAAGTGCTCTGACGTCCTCTGCTGGCAGCTTCAGGTAGGTAAGGTACAATTCACATCACAACAGTTCTACTTGTCCAGGTTCACTACCTACTAAGAAAAATCTAACTAGTCAAAATAATGACTACACATAAACGGCCTGTTTCATCTACAATCTACTGCTTTACCTGCTCAGTAACAAAAACCTTCCCACAAATAGGATTTATTGCTGGAGACCCAAGCAGCACACTTCTTCACAGTATAAGTATAGCTTATAGTGTTTTTGCCATTTTGAGTTCTTTCTGTCACTCTCAGAAGCACCTCAATTCTATCACCATCTGTAAGATATAAATACGTTCAACATGTGGAGTGAGGGGTTAACTCATCAATCAGTCCGATGAAGAAATGATCACCTAGTTTTACAGTCCAGTTGTTTCACAGCAAGGACACTGGCTGGTTGTGCCAATTGCTCTATGAATTACATTAAATATTTTTTCAAAGAAAATATAATTTCAAAGAAAAAAGCCAGTGATGCACTCTGATATATCGCCTAGACAATTAAAATTAAATGTCAGTCTCATGTTGGTAGTTTTGAACATTATTTCTAGCTTGTCAAAAACTCCACAGGTTGCCTTGAATGTAAAATGGGGAAAGGTAGCTGGTAGATAACCATGATACCAAACAATGTGAGAGGTAATGTAAGGAAACATTTAGGATTGGACTCCATAGATGGATGTTGAAGTTAAGGCTGAACTATTACTACCACAACAAATCTGAAGTCATCTGTAACCCAGGTGAGGCATCAGAGACACCGCAAGGGAACCCAACATACAACGTAGCTATGGATTGGGCTAGGTTAGAGAGGTCCAAGGACTGGCACAAGTAGTCGTGGCATTCAATGAAAGCAGCAACAAGTCTCTGTCCCCAGCTTCCTTTTGTGCTTTCCTTGGATACTGCTTATGTTCCATCTAAGACTCTTAAGTCTCTTGAGTGTTTGCACTTGGTTTTGGCTACAATAAAATCCAATGTGTTTAGAGTTGTAAGTCTGGGACACATCATGGCAAGGTCAAGACAAATCTTGGTATTGCTCAAACAAGAAAGCTTGCCATGCCATGAGTGCAAATTCTATGTGGGTTTTTGACTCAGATCACAAAGATTTGTCTAGGATTATCAAATTGTGCAAACTGTATTTCCATGAAGCATAATCTCGATCAAGTTTTTTTTTCATTACAAATAAGTGGTTTAAACAATTGAGTAAAAATGTGATCTTTCTTATAAACGTGCCTTATCGTCTGCTTGTGTTGCTGCTATATTGGACTCCTTTTTAACTCTGTAGCTACCTGTGTTAGTGAGCACCTATTAAAACCAAACTGGTTATAAATAAATAATATAATAAGTATCTCTAAGAATCTCATGCGCTGGTGGCCAATTTCAACTGGTATGTTTATCACAGAGTATTATCATGTCATATTTTGTAGCATCTGTGTACAGGTGTGAAAAACATGACTGACTCTGTATTATGAATTTACAAGAAGCAGCATGCAATGTAGTGGCTGGAGCATTCTGGCCTCTATTACACGACACCTGAGTGTTGGAGTCTTGCGCTCCCTTCAATTAAAGGCAATATATAAGTGAAGCAAGACTGGGAGCAGTAGGCAATACACACCTTTTTAATCTACAAATATACTGTGTGATGGATAGCATCAGACCATAGAACCAAGTTTTAAATAGTGACTGGTTTAAAGATTGTAAGCTCCTATGGTGCTCAGAATGGATATATTGGAATGGAAAAACTATTAACAACTGGCCTATGAAAACAAAGCTTAAAGGCCATTTTAGGACTTCAAAATAAAGCTCCTCCAACAGCTGGAGGTTTACAACATATAACAATCTCCAGCTTTAAAACTAAAACATACTCTGTGTAAGGACACAAATACAGACACTTCAGGTTAAACAAACTCAAAGGCAGGTGTTGCAGTGTTAAAAAATATGTCCTAACGGTTTGGACAGCTGCAGACTTAGACACCAGATGCACTTTTATACATACATCTGCATACGCAGATACATTCCACACATGCAAGATAACGACCTCCTGACAGCAAGGAGAAGAGCTCCTTCGTTAGTTGGATTTTGATAAACAACATGGAAAAGTAATACCATGTGGACCCACATGGCAACCATGTCACACCAGAAACAGGCACAGTGGAGTTGATTTGCGTGTTTGACAGCTTTCACATCTGTCCAAACGGATTGCACAAAACAGGTAAACACACCAGTGTTCTTTTTAACAAACAAAATAGGTGTCAAAGCACCCTAAGTGGTGCAAATGAACTTACAGTAACCAAGTTCACAACTTCTCAAGCGCCAGGGACACTACAAGCACCGACAAGATCAAACTGTCTGCTTTGACAGTTTTCAGCTTGTCTCATCTGTCATGGCCACCCAGTTTGAGTACACCTTAAGCTTATGATTATGTCATTTGTGTGCACTTACATAAAGTATGTTTCAGGCATACTCAAACCCCCCCATCCCCCACCCCACCCCATCCCCCCAGCTATCCCATCACCCACCTTCACCAACAGAACATCTACAAGCACAGACACAAGCAGAGGTATACAGTATAAATAACCCTTACTATATCTAAGAAAACACTGACCAATTCAAACAGCAGAGTCCTGATGTCTTAATTCAAAGACAGAAAGAAATCCAGCTGAAATGTCACTGTTAAAAACAAGCCCATAATATTAAAAACAAGTACAGGTGTACAAGTACATTCCTGCGACCTTTTGGCCTAACAGTGCATTTTTCCTATTTCAACATCACACCAAGGTATCGCACCAACATTCCTGTACCCCAGTACAGCTCCAGCAGGGTTATGTGCCACTGAAGAACCCCAGGCCTAAATAGACCAGAATGCAGTGCAGCCACGCAACATGTTGAGTTTTTAATAAAGTTTTTTACTCTCACTGTCTTCAATGGAAAAACTGTTTCTCCAACAACCCACTTTGCTGAAAGCAATGATTTCCATGTCTCCTCGAAGAGATGCTCAAAAGCATGGAAGGATAATTCTGTTTTATTAAAACTTGGTACTTGTGAACAAGTCAACACAGATTGTCTAAACCGCTTCATTGGAAGTCAAACTGAAAGTGAGTGCACCTGAAATGCACCTAACAATTATAGCCCGCCCAATACCAATCTCACTATGTTACCGTTTAAAAACATCTCATATATTGGCCACATTTTTTAACATTATTTACCAAACATTTGGATGCCCCACATAGAAGTAGCCAAGGTATGATAGCAGGTAAGGGCCAATCCAGCGCTGATACGCATCAATGCTGAAAAATAAATTATACAATTATAATATTTTGTATACATTTTCACGACTTTCTGACATTTTATGGGCCAAACAATTAATCAATTAATTTCAAAAATAATTGGTGGATAAATGGATGATGAAAATAATTGTTAGTTGCAACCCTAGTGGAACAAGAAAGTGGACCGAGGTTGCAACAGACAGTTTGGGTAATAATTTTACTGTTCACCTGTGTTTTCTCTTCCAACTAAGTTTGACTAACCTGGGATTTTGTTTAAAACCTGTCCGACAGGACTTCTTTGTTTCCAGATCTCTGCAATAACTTGGTCATTTCATTATTACTGATAGAAATGACCATGCCAAAGTTACTAAAATAAGACCCAGGTTGTAATAAACCAGAAGTATCCTTTTAAAAAAAATGAGGGAGGCTGAGTGAAAAATGATTACACCAAAAAGGTACACTTTGACACTTCATCATAAATTGATCAGCGTTAAGATGATCTGAGGAGAAATAGTCCTTCAGTGTGTGTTATAACTACACTAAAACCACATATCAGGATGGCAGCGTAGGCCAAATATTACAGCTGTCCTGGAACCAACGGTCTTGGGTTCACTCCTAGCAACAATAACCCCCATTCACTCAAAATGAGTCACTGTATAAGAGGGCCAGCTGATTAACTGAAATACAGCATGTAAAAGCATTGACATATCAAGGGTCCATAGACCATAGAAAATGGCTACAGATATCCCCACCTTTCCATGGCAACTTAGCCCACATAGCTGTTAGCGCCGTCGGTCCAAACTGGACCTAACCTGAACTCTACCTTGGCAAAAAAAACACCCTCGACTGCTTCAACAGTGGAAGGTGACATGACAATAGCAGAGAAGTGTGTGAGGGCAGGCATCAGGAGAGGCAGAGGGAGCTGGGGGAGGAGGTGAGGGTGCAGACTGGTGTAGGGAGGCCGTAGTAGGAGGGGTCAGTGAAGGGGAAGAGGAAGAGGAGGAAGAGGAGGACACCCAGCAGGTAGGAGGAGAGGACGGTGAGGCGGTGTGGGTGCTCCAATGCCGTGCTAATGGCAGGGAAACCCATGTAGTTACAGAAGGAGTGACAGAGCACTGGACCCATCAGGTGACCTGCAACACACGGGAAACATTAACACTGGAGTTGACTAGTATACAGCAGGGTACATGGATTAAACCTGAACCATTTGGTACAGGCTTGGTATGTGACTTTTTTTCGGTTCTATAAAACCTGTGACCCTAATTAATGTAGAATTATCTTAATACAGACTCATTCTAACCATGTAATAAACCTCTGCACCTCGTTTTCAACTCTTCTACTCCCCCCCGAGGAAACATTTGTTTTTATCCTCTTGAATCTCCATGTCTATAACAGACCACATATTGTAACTTCCTGATGGTTTAAATACCCCCCTGAACCATAAGTTAAATTACTAAATTATTGGTTTCCCCACCTCTTCCTGTAATGTTAATCCCATCAGAATGGGGCTTAAGTTCAACTTTGTGCAGGTGTTTCTGCCTCTGGAGCTGTAGAGTCTGAATCTGTGACTGCAGGCTGTCTACTGCCCCCATGTTCCTGCTCCACACTCACTGCTGCAGTTATTATGATTAGTCTAATGATTATGTTGTCTGTCCTCCTGTTCTCTCTCCCCTTCTCTCTTCCCCTTTCAACCCAACTTAGTCGACGCAGATGGCCGCCCACCCAGAGTCCAGTTCTATTCGAGGTTTCTACCTGTTAAAAGGGAGTTTTTCTTCGCCACTGTCGCAAAGTGCTTGCTCATGGTAAGAACTGCTAGGTCTCTGTAAATAATATTTTAAAGTGTATGCTTTATGTGAAAAGTGTCTTTGAGATAACTTTTGTTATGATTTGGCGCTATACAAATAAAATTTACTTGACTTGAAGTTGCCTCTAATGGTCCATTAAAATTAATGTTAAATACAGTATAGTGTGGGCCACTACGCACTACCTGCATTTGTAACATTTATTTACAGTAATTCTTTTTGACCATAAGCCTAAATTGCCATCAATTTTACAATAAGAAAACTGCCATTTAATATAATTTTTTTTCATAATAATGGAAAGAGAATGTACACAATCATAAACCCAACATGTAGGTACATACTGAACCATAGATTTTGGGTTGGGTTGAGATCTGATGACTGCGAAGGCCATTGCATAAGATTCATATACCATTCAGTGAGCCCTGGTGTGTTGTCCTGGAAGAGACTCCTCCCATCAGGTTAGAAAGGTATCATCATAGGATAATCATCACTCAGAACTACTTTGTATTTACAAACTGAACTCTCTAGTGTGCATCCATCTTTGTAATTTAGGGGTTTATGCACTCTCTATGTAACTGGAGACAGGCTGTTCTTCCTGACACATCTGATAACGTCAGTATGTTATCAGATGTGTTGACATTCTCAGTCACCTTCTGTTTTCCTTACACATCGCACTAATGCACGAGCATCACGATCTTCAAATGTGCTCTGTCGAGCACAATTTCCGACCCTATTTCCTGAAGTCTTTCACATGGATTTAAATGCAGATGTCACTTTAGTCACTGTTCCTGTTAAAAACAAAAGGCAGTTGAGCAGTCTTTGTGACTGAAGCTCCTGCCACTCATACTCCAACAATCTCTTTCAAAGTCACTTAGACTTTTCCTCTTGCCATAATGATACAAAATTTGAATCAACAGGGCCTGCTCAGCATTTATATACATGCTACAGAGCATGACTAGATGTTAATTGCCTAATTGTAGTCATGCAGTGAAAATCTTTGTGGAAGCATCTGCATTCATTAAACTTCTCTACTCTTTTATTCAGGTTTTTACTTTAATTTGTCACCCATCTATATCTATATCTACATAAATATAAAAATAAAACTCATTTTTCAAAATGTAGCACTTAAAGCAGTTCAGCTTATTTGAAGATGTTATGAACAATTTTTGGGTTGTATCCACATGGTTAAATGCCCTTATTGTAAGTCGCTTTGGATAAGTGACATCTAAATAGATGTCAATGTAATAAGACCAACTTATTGGGTAATCCATTACAATCACGGTTTTGCTGTGACAACAATCAAATTTAAGGATTGGTACTGACGTCCAAAAGCTATAAGCAAGCCATTAGGGTATAAACAAAAGACTTGAAAGAAAATACAGAATATTGTTGGTAAGTGTAAGATGTACATGAAGCTCCTCACCTGTTCTGATGAAGATGAAGGCCGTGTAGGCCCCAAACACTGCTGTGTAGGAGAACTGGAACACTGTTGTAGACCAGAAAAACATGGTTCATCATCAGCTACCTACTACTACTGTATCTCTAACTCTGACAATGACAATGAAAGCACTGTAATCTGACCAGATGACACATCATTAAACACATCAAGTCTCACCTGCAGAGAGGAAGATCCCTGACAGTGTCCCCTGTCTGAACCTCAGCAGCTCGATCACATGGTGGAAGTGAGCTGGAAGAGAGACGACAATTAGAGCCTCATGAACCAACTGTCATCAGTGTTGGGTGAAGACACAAAGTTCAATAGTGCTCTTTTAGACAACAGTGTTCTTCTGAGGTGCAGTTTAACACCTGATTAGTTCAACATGCAGTGGTACAAGATGCACAATCTCGATCTGTTTCTTAGCATCCCTGCTATCATTTGGTCATTTTAGCATTTTTGCTAAAATCTGACAGCACCCTTAAAAGGGACCATACCAGTGAGGTTTTATGTTTAAGCCCATTTACAACCAATCTTGAACAGCTCATCATCATTCATCATCATCATTTTGTAAACTAGGCTGTTGTGTTTTTCCAGCTATCTCAGGCAGCCACTGGTTCCCGTATATTTCAATATATTATGACAATAAACAGACTGTTGAAAAGTGTTTGAGTTGATAAATCCATCACGGTGGACATTAAGTATACATTAAAGGGTGCATTAATTTTTTGGGCCACTTGAGGACAGCAGAACAATTTGTAAACACAACCCTATCATACTGTATTATCACCTTGAAAAGTTGATATGGCTGAAGTCTTGGCAAAGTCTTTCTTCTGCAGTGACAGTGCAAAATACACAACTCGCAGTCTGCTAAAACACTATAATGGCCTCCTGCTTTTTATCAAATAAAACAGATAGCTAATTTTACCACTAATCACAGATTAATTCTATGCTACAAATCCCACAGTAGATTTAGCACAAAGCAACATTAAGACTATACTTTAGTCCAGACTTTGAAGGTGGAGAGTCTGGAGATAAAGTAATCGGCAGAACTCACCCACTCCAAAGAAGAGGGGGCAGGTGAAGATGGCAGTGGAAGGACCAGCACAGGGCACCAACATGGGGAGCATGCAGGCCCTGAACACCAGCTCCTCTGTTAACGGTGCCACCACCTGATTCCTCAACCAGCGCATGTCGCTAAAACACAACATCCAGAACCACGGGTCTGCAGGAAGACAGAGACAGAGGAAGGACATTATTTTCTTCTGCTGTATAGAAAGCACTTCATTATAGTTCACAGACGTGTTTTACACTGACAAACTAAAATGTATTTTCCACCAGAAGCATTTTGACGAGGAAATGACTGCTGTTCTGTAGCTTTTGAGTTGTGGTACACACAAACTGTAACCAATTCAAAGTTAAAATACGTCAAAAGCATCATATAGTACCGAGATTTGGACCCAATTTGAAACAGCCCTACAATCCATTATGTAATTTAAAAAAGGGGGACAAAATCCAGCATGTCAGCTGTCTCACCAAAAGCCACCCGGATCCCATCCATGAAGCTCCAGGGACAGTCCATAGCCAACTGCATGAGGGGGCCCAGAAACAGAACCTACAACACAAGACCACACACATAAGACAGGTTCTAACTGCTGGCAGGGGGCTGGATTTGTCCGATAGGGGTTTTATCATTACTTATGAAAAAAACAGTGTATAAATACGCTACTGTTCAAAAGTTTAGAATCGCCTGCCACAAAAGCTTGATTGGGTACAGCTGGGTGGCTGAGAGGACTACTCTATGGTTTTGTGGTGGGCCGCCACCGTCTAGGTGATTAAATGTAAACAAACTAAACATATACTATTTGTACACACATCCAATTTATTATACATTACTTTATTGTTATACAAATTTCTGTAGACAGTTAACAAAACATGTATACAATGTATTTAACTGCAAGAACTTAGCTATAGTGATGATTTGGTCCTCCCACTGACCCCCTGGTCCCCTTATGTACCCCTAAAAACAAGAGTTTGGCACTGTACCCCCAATGTGTGCTCACATTTATGAGTTATGACTCAGAGGAGAAGTGCAATTTTTGACATAGCTGGGGAAACGTCTGACTTCAATCCAGCCAATGGATCATCATCATCATTGAAGATTTGTTTCTTACCATGGTGAGCAACAGAGGAAGAATTATGGCAGGAATGAATCCTTCAAACCGGATCCCCATTAGAGCCAGTAATGATGGGCCAGTCTGACACATGAACAAAGACACAGAAATAAGTAAAAAGCCAGCATATCTGATGATACAACAGCTAATGTGTTGGACAGCAACAGGACACAACAGCACATATGTGCCCAAATTGAATGATGAGACAGTGTGGCCAGTGGCTTCTGAGACATGGACTCACCCTGACACCTGTGAATTCTCTCCATGTCCACACAAAGAGAGGCGACAGGCCTGATACGATCAGTACACTGGTGAAGCGTCTCTTTATCACAGTGGGGTGATCCCTGAGAATGGATCAGTGGGGACAATAATCAAACCATCATCACCAGCACAGAGGACCAGGGACTGAACTCAAGCTGCTACAGCCAGCTGAGCAGCAACAGCTTACAGCAGTCATATACTTTACCAGCCCTGACATGTTATCCTTTACATGCAGAATGTTACACCAAACTCAATTCAAAAATCTTATCCTCTAGTGCTTTTTGGCTTCTCGCTTATCATATAGAACAGTACTTAAATATGGACTATTTCTTGGCTGGGACTAGTATCTTCCTGGAGAAAAAATAAAACAGTAAAATGGTGGATTGTTGTTTTTACACTTTGGTTTTTTTGTAAGGATTCATCTTTAAGATTAAAGACAGACTAAAAGATTACTCATAAAAATAACTGTTAGTTACCAGGCAACTTAGAGTATCTTTTAGTCAGTGCAACAACACGCAAAGATGGGAAATTTGTTTGCAGGCAAAAATACAGTGTGCCTTTTCACAGCAGACATTTTGACTTGTTATAGTATGAAAAGCACAGGTTTTACTAATAACATTAACGGTGGCTCAGTTCTATCCATGTGTCCATGACAGTGTGACAGCGGGCCAGCGTGAACAATACCAGGACCCTAAAACGGAAGCAGCAAAATGGTATTCAGCTATCATTCATTTTATTTACAGTTATTAGGGCTCCCTAATAGGTTAGTCCGGCCTGGGTTGTGCCAAGTTGAGGAATTGTTACCTACATTGCTGTGTGTGTTTCATCACACACCAGAGTCACTGTCACATAAAGTGTGAGGAGCACCTGTTCAGAGAGAACAGGTGTACCTGTTATGAGGCCACCAACTAATGCCGGATAGGTAAATAACGTTGTAAAAAGTATTAAACCATACTATGCTCGTAGAGAGTGTACCTATCACACCGTTATCTCTGGCTCACCTCGGCAGGTCACTCCTCCACACGTATAAACTTCCAACGTAAGAACAAGCCAGCAGCAGGCAGGACAGCACGGACACCCAGCATAAACCTTCCGGAGGTACGAAGTCGCCATTGTTGTGTTTCATTTCCTCTGACAGAAGGTTTAGTGATAAATTCTCCTCCTCTGCCATAACGACTGCCGGTCGAGACTTAACCAAACAACTACTCGGCACCGGGGCGGTTGCTGGACCATCTAACAAGATCAAACATCTGACAACATGAGGTGTGAAGTTGTCAATAATCTCCTTTCAAAACGTGAGCTAACGTTGCTAGCTAGAGTGCTAGCTTCTACGGCGCTGTATATCGACGTCATCATATGTTGCTTTTTTTTTTTTTTCTTCTTCGAGGTTTTACCTTACGGCAAATGGCAATCTTGTTGTTGCGTTACTGCCATCTTGTGGAGTTATTTATTTCCTCCATTGTTCATGTCCTTTGTTGTTGTTTCATTGCCGTGTTCGAACAACCATTGTGCGGTCTGCCCTCTACGTCCAGTACTACGGCGGGCTCTTTCAGTTCATCCTCTGCGAGGCTGAAGTGTCTCCAGATCGGTTCAGCTAATCCTGTCACTGTATGCTGAGAGCATGTGAACTTACAAATTGCCATCCAACCAAACCCACAGTGGCTTTAATGTATTACATGTAATATGGTTATCTACAATATATACATGAATTCTCCTGTGTGCTACAGGAGTCCTACATCCTCCTCTGATTTTGAATCAGTGTCAAGTCAAGTCAAGTCAAGTCAGTTTTATTTGTATAGCGCCAAATCATAAAAAAAGTTATCTCAAGATGCTTTTCACATACAGTAGGTCTAGACCATACTATTTACAGAGACTCAACAGTTCCCACCATGAGCAAGCACTTGGCCACAGTGGCGAGGAAAAACTCCCTTTTAAACCTTTAAACTCCCTTTTAACCAGGCTCTAGGTGGGCGGCCATCTGCATCGACCGAGTTGGGTTGAAAGGGGAGGAGAGGGGGGGAGAGGGGAGACAGAGCAGGAGGAGAGACAAATCAGACTAATAATAATAACAACTGTAGCAGTGAGTGTGGAGCAGGAACATGGGGGCAGTAGACGGCAATCACAGATCCAGAATCTACAGCTCCAGAGGCGCAAATACCTGCAGAAAGTGAGAAGGCGAAAAAACACAGAAAGCACAAGAACTACTGGGAAGAAGTGGAGTTAGAAACATGTATTAGTGGGATAGGAATGCGTACGGATAGAGAGGGAGAGGAAACTCAGTGCATCATGAGAAATCCCCCGGCAGTCTAAGCCTACATCAGCATAACTAACGGATAGTTCAGGGCTCTAACTATAAGCTTTATCAAAAAGGAACGTTTTTAGCATGCTCTTAAACAAGGAGAGGGTGTCTGCCTCCAGAACCCAAACTGGGAGCTGGTTCCACAGAAGAAGAGCTTGATAAATAATATCAAGGTAATCCATCCAATAGTTGTTGAGATGTGGCAACAGAGGAAAAGTCAGAGGATCACCAAAGTCAGTAGGTACCAGGTAGAGTCAGTGCAAGGTTTTTTTTTTTGTTTTTTTTTTTTCTGTTTTGTTTTTTTACATGAAAATATGTACATATAAACATAAGGGGGAAACCTTCATGTGTTCATTAGTGAGTGATCATCACAGTCAGAACATGCCAGAGCATTGATGGGTTTGGTAGAGTGGAGTGTGCAATGCATTTGAGTTAGAGAAAATGAATGGGCAAAAGCCATCTGGGCGAATTTGCTAAGTCTAGCCCTGCTGATAAACACCTGGCAACCTGGTTGTTCCTATCAATGGTTGTTCCTTGAATGGCTGATGTTAAGCATTAGTAAATGGTTTAGTAACCAATAATAAAGAAATTCTTTAGTTTTAAACCATTTAAGAGTGTCCTATGAGAAAGTGGTCCCTCCCATTTTTTGTATTTGGAGAAAAGGCATCCCATCTTCCAGCCAAGAGGAGGTGCAGGCAGATCTGGATACACCATTGAGCAGTGATATTGTATGTCGACTTAACTTAATGAGTACTTCAGTCATCGGCTTGGAACTCTAAATTTACCAGGATCACTTAAGCAACACAATATTAGTGTAGGCTACTAAGAGTATTTTCTGGAGTTGGGGGGTGGAAGGGGGGATAGGGAAGGGAGGGGGAGAGCGAGAAGAGGGTGGGGGGTTGTTCGTAGGCGTGACATCGGGCTGTCTGCTGTTATATCCGGGAGGAATGTACGCGTCTCAGTCTCCGGTGTAACGGGAACGAAGGAGAGGCGATGCTGCCGCTGCTCATGCCCTGTGCTTCTTCTTCTTATTTTTCTTCTTCACTCCTACTCTCCGTATTTCCGCTCCACAGGCCGTACGGGGACTGACACAATACGCAATCACCTAGAGGAGGAATTACACACAGATCCGAGCCGGTCCCGGACGTTCATTGGCAAACATCAGCGGGTACGGCCCTGTTTATCTGATTTCTCAATCACCTGTCTTTATTTAAGCAGAAGAACAGATGGCAAGAGACGCCAGCTGGCCTGTTGTCTGCTTTACTGGAGGTTAAAGTAACCTGTTATATTTGAGGATTGTTGACTCTATCGCCTTTATTCAAGCTGAAGGGATCTTTATGAGGTCAATTGATTGGTAAGTGATATCAAGCTGTTGGAATTGATGTAAAATAGAAACTAAGGCTCTTAATTAAAGACTAAGGCTAATCTTTTTTAGTGGATTCTGTTGTTGTTAATGGCTGTGAGCCTTTGTATTATTTACCTCTACATCACTGCTGCTGCTGCTGTGTGCGTGTGCGTATGGAGGGTGTGTGTGCGTGCTGATGTCTTCCCTATGTTGTGTGTGCGGAGGAATCCCCTGTGTACAAACCGAGCCTGAATGCACTCTAAAATGTCAGTAAAGGCTGCTTATGTCTCCAAAAACTGACATTACATTGTCAAAAGGAGGAAGAAATTATAGATTTTGTGTGGATGCTGATTTCTCATGTTCCCTTTTTCAAGTGGAGCCTGTTTTATGGCCAAATCCGATCAGGTTACTACATCATGTGTAACAGACAGTCTATCCACACAGCACAGCCCTGGGAAAACGCAATCCGCTGCAATCCGCACAGACAGAGCAGGAATAATAAGGGGAGAAAGAGGCCATGTTTGAATCATCCTGGACCCCAGATGAAGCATTTCTGGCGCATGAACAGTTTTATGTAACATTTCCCTGCTTCTAGATCCTTTCAGGAGGATTTGGTAGGATGGTTATGGGAAATTAGCTCAAAACAGCTCACAACACACAAAGTAATAGCAGTGATTTGATGTTATTCATGATCCAACAATATTATAGTCTCCGGAGTAGTGAGTCATATTTAGATCTTGTTGGTAAATGACAATTTTAGGCATATGGGCCTAAAACAAGTGTCCTTGGCGGTGATATTGTTGTGATTAGAATCTGGTGGATGCTGGTTGCAGATATGTGAGGCCAAAATATGTAAAACCAGATGGTACCAGGTGGTGTCAGTGCAGTTTATTAATTCATATTTATGTGGAGATGGCCTATGTGCGGATGCCTGTGTATAACTTGTGCTTCTTTTACACTATAGCCTATTTTAAAGGTTCCCTGTTGACAACAAAAGCAGTTATAAATTATACTGTGTTTCTCACCAAAACATACATTGTCAAAACATACTAAAGGCATTTCCTTCCTCACAAAACATTTGCAACGCAGCTATAAAAAATAATTCAAAACCATATTTCCATTCCATTGTTTGCTAGCTGGCATCTTCTTTTCTGCAATGTTTCTTGGAGCATTTCCGCCACCAACTGTTGATCAGTGGATTTGTTGCACCACTTGTGTTCTTGTGCACAAGATACAATCAGAATAAATAAAATGAATGATGTTGTAGAAACATGCCATACTAGTAACAGCAGAATTACACCAGAATAGTCCCTAGTGCTATCTGTATCTGTTGCAGTAGCAGAAGTTGTACTAGTCATAAGGCCAATAGCATTAGCATCAATAAGCAGTATAGTAGTGATAGCAGTAATAACAGTGAGCAATATAGCAGTACTGTAGGTGCTGGTAGTAGCAGTAATATTAGTAGTAGTAGTAGCCTATTACTAGTAGGCCTACTTTAGTACCATTAACCTTATTGATAGTAACAGTAGTAGCAGAACTTGGTACAAGCAGCAGAGGTCCGAGTTGTAGCAGCACTAATAGCCTTAGCAGCAATTAATCAAATTAAAAGTTAATTAGTAGTAGTATTATTATGAGCAGTAGTAGCATCAATAATAGTAACACTATCATAGGCATTAATCATAGAAATTGGCCTTGTAGTTACAAAACTGAAATTTTGAAATGAAATGAACAAGAAAGTAGTAAAAACAGTACACAACGTATTAATATCATTGAGATACAGCTGTTACTAGAAAAAACAGAGGAAGCTCAGGTGGCCCACTGTATGACCACTGTCAAGAACCGGTTAAAGATATGTTGAGACAGAGACAAAATAACTTTACCAAAACTATAAGTACATCACGATCAGACAAATACATGATGATCACATTCTCCAAAACCACAGCTTCAAACAAGATTGTGTGTGCGTGTTTGTGTGTTTGTGTGTGGCAGCAAGATGAGGTAACACAGTAGCAGCCCACCTGTCAGCCCACCTATCAGGCTCTTATGAAGCCTGAGGGGTCAAACTAAGAGGAGGTGAGCCTGCAATAACATAAAAATAGTTTGAACTGCTGGTATAATGTTCTCATGTGGTGCTTTGAGCTTTAGTTAAACCCATTTCAATCTGAAGTCAATTCTTTTCAAAGGTGGAAACGTTTTTCTGAGGGAAAAGGAGTTTGTCTAGGCCAGGGGTCGGCAACCTTTACCACTCAAAGAGCCATTTGGACCCGTTTCCCACAGTAAACAAAAAACACTGAGAGCCACAAAACCCTTTTGACATTTAAAATGAAATAACACTGCATATAACGTTTTTTTATGCCTTTATGCTATGTATAAACTAAACTATAATGAGTTGCATTTATGAAATCAATAAACAACTGCAGAGAAAACGAAACTACATTTCTGCATGCAACAAAAAATTTTGAACTCCGAAAAAAAGACGTTGGGTTGAAGGTCACTTTCAAGTAAAATAATCAGTGTCTATTTGAGTCCTTCTTGTATTTATGAAAAAAACGGCAAACTTAGATTATCCACCGGCAGCAAACCAAAAATGCCATCATCCTTTTACTGGTGCATGCAGTCAGCTGTCAACCTGAATAATAAAAGGACTATTTCACTGAACAATGAAAAAATATGAATATATGCAAAATAATAGGCAATTAAAATATTATACCTGGTTAGTGTGATTTCTGTTCCTGAACCTCAGCGCACAGCGTCTGCACATCAGGGCATCTTTGTACAGGATCGCAAGCTGTCATCTGTGAGGCGTGCGTGATGTTTGCTTTTAATAAAGTTCATGTTGGAGAACACCTGCTCACAAACATATGTGGATCCAAAGATCGACAGGACTCCAAGTGCATACTTTTTCATGTTCACATAAACGTCGGGGATAGCATTCCAAGTTTCGAACACAAGTTCGTCTGGTTTGGGGAGGTTTTCAATATCATGCCATTTGTGATTCTAAGCAAGAACGTCCTTTTGACGGGCAACATCTTCAAGGT
The DNA here is from genome assembly GCA_031216445.1 of Lateolabrax maculatus. Classification (NCBI taxonomy): domain Eukaryota; kingdom Metazoa; phylum Chordata; class Actinopteri; order Acropomatiformes; family Lateolabracidae; genus Lateolabrax; species Lateolabrax maculatus. The sequence goes on from CM062207.1 coordinate 18,499,431, forward strand.
CTGCTGTCAAGCGTTTAAACTTGGACACCCATATGTCTTTGTCGGCTATGTCGGCCAGTTCCATCTCAAGATCAGGTTGACTCACACCTGCCAATGCAGTCGTATTCAGCAGGGATGGATCGAGGCTTACGGGAGTGACAGGGAAGGATAATGTGGTTTTTTCCTCTCTGAACTCACAGAATCGTTTCCCAAACGATGTTTGCATTGCGATGATTGCAGAATGTAAATACTCCGAATTTATCACGTGAGCTTCTTTGAACTCTCTCAAATTTGGGAAGTGTGACAGTGTACCTTTCTGTAAATCTCTGACAAGCACTGTCAACTTGCGCTCAAATGCCAAAACCTTCTCCAACATGTGCAGGGCTGTGTATCCGTTTCCCTTAAGAGCTGTGTTCAGGTGCGCTGTCATGTCTACCATGAAGTGTAGCTTTTCCAGCGACTCTGGCTGTTCCAGCTTAGGAAATGTGAGCCCTTTGCTGCCCAGAAAAATTTTCACTTCTTCCAGACACACGGCAAAGCGTTTCAGCACCTCCCTTCTGGATAGCCACCGGACTTTGTTGTGCAGCAGGAAATCAGAATATGTGCTTTCCATCTCGTCCAGTAACGAACGGAACTGACGGTGATTTAAACCTTTTGCCATTATTTTATTGGCAATCTGAATGACAACATTCATTACTTCTGTGCATTCCGGAGGAAATGTTTGAGCACACAGTGCCTCTTGGTGCAGGATGCAGTGAAAAGTCAGCAGCTTTCTGTCCAGCGACTTCTGCAGTAAAGCCACAAAGCCCTTCTGCGCTCCTGTTATACTTGGTGCCCCATCAGTAGCCACTGACACCAGGTGGGTGGTGTTTATTCTTTTGGCTTTTAAACAATTCAAGACAGCCTCACAAATGTCCTCCCCCTGTGTTTGGCCTTTTAGTGGTATCAACTCAATCATTTCTTCCTGTGGCCCAGCAGAGTTTACATACCGGCAGAACAGCGCTATTTGTTCAATATCACCTTTGTCTTTAGATTCATCACAGGCAATTGAGTAGGCCACAGCTGAATTAATGTCTTTAATTTGCTGTCTGGTGATCTCTTCTGCCATTTTTATGGTTCTGTCTTTGACAGTCTTTGCAGAGAGGGGCATATCCCTGATTTTCTGCACAATTTCACTCTTGTTTTTAAAGTCCGTGAATAGATATTCTGAAATCTTAATGAAAGATTCTTTTACATATTCTCCATCTGTGAACGGCTTCCCGTGCTTGACTAGTGATTTTTGCTCAGATCAAGCTTCTGCATCAGTTCCGAAATGGCTTTTTTTCTCTCATCACCATCCAGATATTTTTGAGCAAAGGCTGCGTGTTTATTCTGGAAATGTCTTGCGACATTTGACTTTTTGTTGTTTGCTAGTTTGTCTTTACATATTAAGCATACTGGTAAACCAGTCTCGTCAGCAGTGAAAGCAAATTAATCTTCCCATGTAGCATTGAATGTTCTGTTTTCTTCAGACACTTTTCTTTTCTTAGAATTCTCCATAGTTGGCCTACCTGGGGTTCGAAAAGTACAAGAAATGGCGGGTGTCGCACATTGGCGGTTTTGACGCATATTAAGAGAAAAAAATGTTTTAACACGTTTTATTTAGATGTCACAAGATCACCATAATCTTCAAATTTAGAATTACATTTTAAAAACAAATGAACTAAAATAAAATACATTTTAATTAAATACTCATTAATTATTTTTAAAAGCCGCAGGGAGCCGCATCAGAGGGATGAAGCCGTGGGTTGCCAACCCCTGGTCTAGGCTAAGAAGGCTCCATTTGGGATTAAGTGCAAAAATTGTCAACCCAGAAGTTTGATGTAAATGTGAATACGGATATGACAGTGGTGCTGACCTACTGTTCTACTAAAGATTTTACATAATGTAGGCCCCATGTCTTTTTGGTATTACATGTACCGAGGTAAGGACATCTGATCATGTGTGCATTTACATCTACTATAACTAGGCCTTATTATTTTCTCAGTTCTGCCTCCATCATGATTGAATCAAATATGGAAATTATATAGGCAGAGCTGGCAGACTATTCAACAAACATGACACATCTTAGATCAATTGAGGCAAAAATGTGTGTCACGGCTGGGCCGTGCAGCTAGCCAGCCCTCAGGGACGTACTCCCGAGACTCCCCTGGACTGCCCCTGGATTCGGCTATAAGTGAATTTTACAACTTTTAGGAGCTAATGATTTAAATAAGGGCTATTAAAGTGTTAGAACTGGGAAGTTGATATACTTCAAAAAAATGTATCCACTGAGTTCCAGACGTCTCTTTCTCAATGTTAGTCAATGGAAAAAAGTCTTCTTGGGACCAATGGCATCACGCGACAGTTGTGATTCCACCGTTTGACCGCTATGTCAAATTGGCTTAAAAGTGTGGCGCACTTCCTGGGGGCTTGGGCTACTCCCATCTGTGAGGGGATCCTCGTCTTGCAACAGGAAGAGGCGGAGTTACATGAGGTGACCTTTGAACTTGATGGGTGGACTGGAACATTGTGACATCGCTACAAAGAAGACCAACAAGTCAAGAGACACGGCAGTCAGACAGGCTGTAAACAAACTCCAGGTTAGCCAAACTTATTTGGAAGAGAACACAAAGTGAATTAATACTTAAACTGTCTGTTGTAAACATCCATTTACAAACTATAGTTTAGAGATCCACTTTGTGCTTCAACTGTGACCTATAGTACCGTGTACTGTTTACACACACTTCCTGAACAATTACTAATAACATTTCAGCTGCATTCACTTTCAGTTGGACCTCCAGAGAGCCATGATGTGGGTTGTCTGTTGGCTTTTCTGTCAGTTTGTGTCTCTAGTTGACTGCTTTCTGAATTGCAGTGACTAGTGCTTAATGATAAGAGGTGAGAACAAAGGTGAGAGTCTTAAACAATCCCTTTCAATTTCATCTCCACTCCCAGAGTAAGGCCTGTCCACAAACAGGGTCATGTGAACTGGTCTTTGTTGATATTCAAACAGACCTGAGTGCCACAGGTGCATTCTCCCTGTCTGAGCGTTTCCCATTTTCCTTCTTTCTTGATCTTTTTTTCTCATTTTCTGTTGCCTTACTGAATCCCAGACACCAGGGCTATTTAGGAGCAGACAGGAGTGCAGGATACATACTCCATCACACCATAGCAGCAGCCAAACACACAGGCTAATACAGTACATCTCTGTTGCTAGCTGCATAATACTAGATGGGTTTATTTTCATGGAGAGAAAGTTTTGGATTATGTAAGTTATGCACTAATTATGGTGACTGAAGATACATGGTAACACAATAAGACTGCTGAAGTGGCATGACACAAGGTTAATATGATGCAATTTGATTAATTAGGCTACATTATTGTATGTCCTTATATGAACACTGTGGCATTTTGAGACATATTTCTGTTTGACATGTTGTGCCCATTTTACACAAAACAGACAAGAGCAACTAGGTTGTGCAAGGTTGTGCATAGAATGAAGTGCAGTGCATAAATCTCCAAAGTAGTTACTTGCTACGGACTACATCAGAATGTAAACAATCATGATTATAATTATTGCATTTTGTCCAATACATTGGTTTATGACCAAAAACTAATTACATTCCATCAGCCTCAGCTATACTTTGTGTTAAGTGCGAATTAGCTAATCTTAGCATGCTAACAGGCTAAACTGAGATGATGAACATGGTAAACATTAGGCCTGCTAAACATCATCATGTAAGCATCGTCACTGTGTGACTTTGCTGGCGTTAGCAGTGGTGCTTTAGTTCAAAGCACCACTGTGCATGCTACTGTAGATTCTTGGTCTTGTGACTTCTAGTAGCCTTACAGACCTGTGGGAATTAAGAGAAGCACAAAATGTACTTTTTCTCCATTACAATCTACAGTCAAATTAGTGCCATTATAACTTCCACCTCCTGTCAATTTCAGAATCCCACTTGACATGCAATGTGGGGCTCAGTGTATTTGGGGTCAAAGTAAAATTTAGTTGAACTTTGGCAGCAAGACCTGGTGTAATTGAGGGCAGTGTGCACAGCTATGGCTTGCTGTCAGCAGAGCACAACATCTCTTTCCACTGGAAATGATAGCCTTGCTCTGCACAATAGCGAACTTTCGCGTTTGGTGTAAAAGCCCATTTTGGCTATTAGCACTGCCTCATAAAACAATAACAGTCTTCTCATTCACGAGAGCCTATGAGAGATATTTTGTTGTTTCATTAAAAAAATCAGTAACAAGTGATGAATCTATCTTGCCAATTTCATTTCCAGTCAAAAATGGAAGAAAGTTGCTAGCACTTATTTTTTCTTTTTCATGACAACTGAAGCAATCTGTCTATTTAAAAGTGTTCTAAATGGATTTTACTCATGAAGTTCAGTATGCTACTTAGGTGTGCAGCTCAGCCTGTGAAAACAGTTATACAAAGTGTTCTTCTGTGTCTCTGGGAGAGGAGCTTTCTAAAGTCTGAGAAAAGAACCCTGATGATATCATCTCAGTTTTGACTTGAGACTATACATTTATAACAAAAAGTCTGTGTTTTGTGGCTGTTTGGAGTTTGAAAGACAAGACATTTACAAGAAAGGTCTAATAAAAGATCACATCAAATTGCATTATGGGAAATGTATGAAACATAGGTGTATGGGCCTTAACCCATGCTAGGGTCTAAAAAGTCAGGATGTGTCAGCCTATGTTACATAAATTTCCCTTTTTCTCTGGTGCCCCTTTAACTGGTGTCATTTTACAACAACTTGTATATCAGTCTCACTAATATGCCGCATTTTTCTATCACCATTTTTCTTAGATGTAGCTAGGTAGCAAGCTAGCCATGTGGGACAATGATGTCCCCATTCTCTTTCTATTCCCACCAATAAATCTCTAATTGGTCGACACCAGACTTAAATTGCAGATGTGTGTGATTCTGAGGTCTGGAAGTAGGTTAGATTTACCAGATACATATCAATAAATAAAGCCTTAAAACTATGGTAGATGATTTTAAGCAAAAGCATTGAATGGAACCAAATGTAGAAATTAGAAAGAGAATAGTGGAATACGTGGAAGGAGTAGAGGCTGGATTTGGTTGTGGGGGAAGGTAACATAACCATTCATAACACTGGCTTGTAGGATTTGTACAATATAAAGTGTTACATAATGGGGAGCAGACATGCTCCGTTGCCCTGTCTCATTTTTTAATATGAAAACATATACAACCAATATGTGTATGATTCACTGTTTCATACTGTTACATGTTTGATAAATAAATACATCTGCCCTTTTTGTTATTTTAATTCACGAACATTAGTTCATGTGAAGAGAAAAGTGGAAGATCTTACTAAACAGGTTGAAAAGGAGAGATAGTTTGATGAGTTTTATCGGGAGGCTTTAATTCACTGCAGAGTTCATTTGTCAGTTTTAAGTATATTTAGCTCTCTGTTCATTTGTTTCTGGAAGAGACAGATTTGACTCTTTTTTTCTGTCTCTCTTTCGTTTTTCTTTCTCTCCCACACACTCCACACACACTCGCCCATCCCCTGCAGTAGGCGGTTAGAGAGTGA